>CM045759.1:99192328-100508161 GCA_025200525.1 Camellia lanceoleosa
TGCCAAACTCAGACCTCGATCGACTTGAATCGATTCCGACTCTACGCATCGTGAATCGATTTTGGCTCATCACCTAATTTAGAACTGGAAAGATAGCCCTTCTCCAGTTGCCAAGTAAGACATGGTGCCTTTGATGCATCCAAGTAAGACATGGTGCCCTTCTCCAGTTGCCAAGTAAGACATGGTTCCTTTCTGATCATAGAGACAGTAATGTTATCCCGAAAGTTCTCTCGTGGTCGGGCCAAGGGATCTGCTAAGAGATCACCAGTTGTTGCCCTTTTATGTCAACCTCACTATTGTCCGAAGCCATCCTCTTTGCTCGTCAAGCGTTGATGCTTGGTTCAATTTCTTTCTTATCACCCCGCAGTTGTAGATCAAAGAAAATCTTGAACCCGGGGATGCGCTTCTTTGAGGAATTTACCTAAGGCATGGAAAAATCGCAAAAAGGGAAATCCTCTCATTCTCGAACAAAACAGCCATTCAACGTCCCCCGGATTGGCCTGTGGATGAGCTCATAATGCTTCCCAGCTCTCTTGACCTTGGCTAGGCCCCTTATTTTTTCTCCCTTTCTTATCCAGTCCTCTTTGGTGGGCACGTAGCTCAATCCAAAGTCACGCGGTTGTGTGACACCTCAGCTGACATTGTAACACCTTTCCGCCCGCACATTTCGAACCCTATTCTCAGAACATACCGCAGTTTATTCATGAAGTAGATGGACTGGGCACTAACGTACATGCCTTTATCTGCGGCTATAATTGTTTGCACTACTCGAGCTTCTGCTAGAGTGAATCCCAAAAGGAATACATCCTCATCACCATGACTGATCTTTAGCACTGGCATAGTCACCTCTGGAGGTGGATAGATGATGAGTTCCCAAAAACAGTTGTTACTCCTCCCTCATGAGGATACTTCAACATCTGATGGAAAGTGGAGGAGACAACCTTCACGTAATGTAACCAAGGCCTCCCTAATAGCAGGTTAAAGGTAGCTGGCACATCCAGGACGTGCAACTTGATCTCTTGCTCTAACGGGCCTACCTGAACCCGCACTTTCATTGTACCCATGACCTCTCTGCTTGTGTTGTCATATGCCCATATCACTTGGGCTGTGGGGATAAAGTCTGTCAGTTTGAGGCCAGCCGCATAGGTAGTACAGGAAGGACAAACATTAATGGCAAAACCAGTATCTACCAACACCACTGGCACCCATTTCTCTCTACATTCCACAGATATGTATAATGGCTTGTTGTAAGCTGAACCTTCCGATGGTAGCTCTTTGTCAGAGAACGTGAGCATTGGCTTGGCACCACTTGAAAAGACCAGGCCTACAAGGTGCTCAGGCATAGTATCAATGGACAGTTGAGCCTTGTCCATTGCCGGCAATCTTACCGCCAAAGGTACTCAGAAGCCATAAGGAGCTCCCAGATAGAGATATCGGCTTGCATTTTCTTGAGTTACTTCAGAACTACATCTTCTTCTAGTTGCTTCTCTTTTTGTTTCTCGACCTCCTCGTTCTTTCCTGATGTTTTCGCTTAATCCAGGTGTGGTGGCTTAAAGTACTATCCATTTCTAGTGAGGTGATCTATCTCCTTAGCATACCATGTATTATCCTGGATGTAGTCTCCCCAGTCATAATCAGTATGGGCCAGATGCAAATCATTGTCATCCCACCACTCACCATCAGTCGTCGACAAATAGTTGTCTGGCTCCACTTGAATCATTTTTACAGTGGAAGTGTCCTTCTCAAGGTGACACATGGTTGCGGTTTCCAAGTTATCTTCAATTCTTTCTCTTTCAAACTCTCTCAGTGCAGCTTCCTGTTCAGTAGCTACAGTGTTCACAACACCCACTTCTTGGGATGGGTATCCCGTACATGCGCCCTCTGAAAGTTTTCCTTTCTCATTAGCCTTCCCGGCCATTGCAACTAACTCTGTTTCCTTTTCCTCCAATTTCATCCCAGTTTCTTCTTCCTTGTTTGGCTCATCACTTAGCCATCCAGTATTATTAGTCGATTCGTTCAGGTCGAACTACCCGATCTGTACATCTCTCTGATCATGCTCATCGAAGAACTACAAGTTATCTAGATCTTTTTCAAGATCTGCAAAGTCGTCCAACCCTTGGTTCGGGCCATCTTCCCTCACTACATTAATTTCCGCTGAGGTTAGTAATACCACTTCAAGCTTGGTTTGAGTGTTTGGCACAATATAGTAACTTGGATCATATGCTCTGCCCAATAGGTCTCCAAGACACCTCAACAACAAATCAATACCTCCCTCCGAGGCAAAAACCTTCTCTATCGTAGGTATTGTCACCAAATTGTGAGGCTTAAGTTGTGGATTAGATGTGCCTATCATGCACAAATGCGTTCTCGGAATGAACAACATCGATTTTGGTAGGTGGCAATGGGTAATATATAGGTTAGGGTCATAAGAGGTGGCCAGTGTATGGATGAGGTTAAGGTTTCGAGATAGAGGGACTTGATTATGGGCCGGGAGTGGATTTGTAGTTACATTTGGTTTCTGGGGTGGAGTGATGACCTTGTTGTCAATGAGATCCTGAATCTCATGACGCAAGTGGAAGCACTGGTTGGTGTCATGACTGTGCTGCTAGTGAAAAGCATAGTATTTTGCAAGGTTATGCTTGGGTAGAAGAGGATCAGGAAGTGGGCGAGGTTTTAAGGGTTTTAGGTGCCCTTTCTTGACTAGCAACTACATGTTGGATAAGGTCATGTATAGTTGGTTAAAAGTTCTACCCTAAGGTCGGGTAGGGTTGGATGATGTGTGTGGGCCTATGTTGGAGAAGGGGTCAACAATTTTTGTTGTGGTGACAACACTTACGTCCAATGGCCTTGCAGCTGTGCTACCACTAGCAACATTAGAACTGCGAACAAACGACCTCTTAGTAGGTTCCTTATTATCAGTAATAATCCTCTATTTCATAGCATCCTCGATTTGAACCCCTATCTCATGAAGCTCTTTAAATGTAAATAGGGGGAGAACAATCATTTTTTGCAACAATTTCCCATGCAAATTTTGGACAACCATTCAGATCTGATCTTTTTCTGAAGGTTAAACAGTCATCATGGATGCTTTAGCCCTCTATCATGTCACAAATTGGGAGAAACCTTCCTTTGGCTCTTGACGCATCGCCTCGAGATCACAAGTTGTGACCTCAATTTGCATGTTGTAAGAGTATTGAGTGACGAAGGATTTGGCTAACTCCTCCTAGTTCTGTTTTACGAAATCTTCTAACTTGGCGTACCAGATGGCTGTTATTCTTGACATAGTGCAACCGAAGAGGGATAGTTTCTGCAGTCTAGTTAAGCCCATCGGCTGCAAGATATCTGAAAATAGCCGTAAGTGAACCATTGGGTCCCCGAAACCATCAAAGTGGTCAATGTGCGGCATCTTGAATTGCTCTGGTAATGTAACCACAGATTCAGTGTATCCATCCTCTATGTTTGGAATGGAATTGACTCCTTGCACTTTTTTGAACAGCTTCTCCAATTTGTTGACTTTGAGCATAGTAGGATCAACCTTGAATTCGAACGGTGCCTTGGTCTAAAAAATCGAGGCTTTGGAAGCTTGTGTTGGGATGGGTTCTGTTGGGACTGGGAAAACTGGATTACCCTGGGTTTGTGGATCTTGAGCAGCGGTAGTATTAGTAGTGGCACCGGGCATAGGGATAGTCGCGGTGGGTACATGGGACGCAGAGGCCGTAGCCAGCTACGATTGCTGTTATTGTAGCCTAGTTATAACCTTGGCACGACGGACAGATTATCTCAGAGTGTCTCAACTGTTTGTTGCAGTTGGAGTATTAAGTCCATCATATTTGCCAAGGGATACTGTGCCATTGGAATAGGTGACTGTTCTTGAGCTGAATTGAAAGTAGCTAACTGTTCTTGAACCGGGCTGAATACAGGTGAGTTGAGAGGTGATTGTTGTAAGAATTGGACCGGAATTCTATCTAATCCTTCCGCCTTTGCAATTGGTGACAATGAGGCAAACACAGTCGCTTCAGAACAAGATCTCCGACCTTGCAAAGTCTTCCAACACGGGTCCAAAGTTCTAGGGGATATCGTAACCTTTAAAGCTATGGTTTTAAACTACTAGCAAAAGAAATAAAGCAAAAGAGCAAGAATCGGAAATTATGAGTGTAGACACCCCATTTTTGACCGCCCTTAAGACTTGGGGCACTACTGATGGTTTACTTGGTGGTGAAAGGTGTGCAGGGCAAAGGGTCGATTTCTTCGGCAATGAGAGAGTCAAATCCCAACTTCACAGCCCTTTTTGGACCAAAACTATTTTGAATGGTTTTTAGACCTTAAAACCCTTTCTTTCAAAACATTTTTGAAAATAGGTTCCTATGATGTCCCGACGCTCGCATTTTGTTAAATATCGCGCCTTTCGGTAAACCGAGCAAGGACAAAGTGGAAATGAATGAAGAAGAGATGAACTTTTTTGAAAAATCTTTCAAAACACCTTGTTTAGGGGTTTGGAGTTGAAGAAAAGAGGAGAGGAGAGAAGAAAACAAGTTTGGGAGAAGTTCGGTATGAATCCGGGTAGGATCGAAACTAAGCGGCTTCACCAAAATAGGCATAACATTTTGTACAGCTATAGTTTTGATGCAAGGCTGCCACCATTGGAAGCTTACTTCCGGGGCTTCAATTTGGACATAAGAATGACCTAAAAAGGAGTCCAAATGAAGGATATATGCCCGTTTGAAGTAGGACCTACAGAGTAGATTTTCTCTGTCGGCCACTGGTGTGGGGTGCCGGCCATGGATGATGCAGTGCCAGCCACCAGTGATGGCCGGCTGGCCAACAATGTCAAAAATCAAATTTTTTTGCAGATCTTTTACCTCCAGCTGCTATGCACAAGCCCCCAGCTCAGATATTTCGACCAAGCTCTCTTTTGGCTATATAATGAAGCCATATATATCTCATATTCATGGGGTTAGAACTTCTTAAGCAAGTTTGAGAGCTTCTCTCACTAAAACTCCCTCTCTCTCTCTACAATTTCCAGAGCAAAATCTCTGCCTCTCTCTCTTAAGCCTCTCTTTTGCCCCTTTTGTGCATAGAAGTGCATAGAAGTAGAGAGATACTTCTTGTTTGCATACACTTCCTTCATCAAAGTTGCATATCAGTGGGCTGAGGTCCCTTGGAGCTCATTTTTGGACTGTTGGAAGGTCATTTGAGCCAGCAAAGAGGCCATTTTGCTGCTGTGCTACAAGAGTAAGCACCTCTTCTCTTTTGTATTTGTTTTGCACACTTGCTTCACCACCCTTTTTCCATTGTTTTGAGGCTGTTTTTGGGTTAGTGTTGAACTACAAAAACCTTTATTTTTCCTCTGTTTTTCAGTCCTAAAAGTCTTGGTTTGTGCCTTGGTTGGCTAGGGAGTTGTCCTCTCTTTTGCTCCTTGGCTTGTAAGGCCTTGTGAGCTAACTTCCAAACTTTTCAAACAACTTCCTTTTGGCCTTAGAACCACTGAAATACAGAGGATTTTCAATGGTAAAAACCCTATTTTGAGGGCCCAAATAGGAGAGGGTGGTCCCCTCTCCTCTTGTCTTGCTTGCTAGTGTTGGTGGCCAACCAAATGAGCATGTGCTTTTACTTCTTTATGGTTTTGTTTAGGCTCATTTTTGTGACTTATCAGACCTTCCATAGCTCTGTTTTTGGCTGTCTTGGTCACCTCTTGCATGCTTATTGCACTTGTAGTGTAAATCCTCTTTGCTAGCCTTGTTAGCCTTACAAAGTAGAATGCTTTTGTGGTTTGAATTATCTTAGTTCAAGCATGTTTTTGGTGTTATTTTGACATGTTATAACTTTGATTTTGATTGGTGGACTCACTCCTTGCATGGTTTATACACTTGTAGTGTAAATCTCACAAACTAGCTTTGTATGCTTCATGAAGTAGCATGTCATTCTAGCTTGTTTTGTTTCCATTTCAGCATGTTTTTGGTGATGTTTTGCCATGTCATGACTCTGTTTTGGTTTGGTTTGGTTGGCCCTTGCATGCTCCATGCACTTGTAGTGCAATTCTATGAAATAGCCTAACATGCATCATGCTTTGACATGTCATTCTAGCATGCTTTTGGCTTAACTTCAAGAAGAGTTTGTCCATGTTTTGGCATGCTCTAACTCTGATTTTGGTTGTTTTGGCCTTGCATGACTTGCTTTGTATAGCCATGGTTCAATCTAGCTTGTTAGCTTTGTGCACCAAGTCCACTAGCATGCATTGTTTGGACTGTTTGAATGATTTGGCATAATTTATTATGTAATTTCAGTCCATGTTTCATGGTCATGCACTTGCATTTATCACTCATTCAATGCATTGGAGGGTTTGCCCCTTTATGCCTTAACATGAATCATTGCGTATGCCTTCATGCCTAAGCTTGCGAGCTACCATTTTGACATGTTTTTGGGGTTGTCTTGTCATGATATAACTCTAATTTTTATTGATTAAGTCATCCCATGCTTGGTCTTAATAGGTGTAGTGTAATCCACCTTATTTGCCTTGTATGCATCATGCCTTATTCCCTTCATGCTAGCTTGTTTTGGCTTCCTTCCATGCATGTTTTAATATCATCTTGGCATGTTCTAGGACTATTTTGGGTTGCCTTTGCCATATCCTTCATGCTTTGTATAGCTGTAGTGCAATTGGCCTTGCTAGCTTTGTGTTTTGTTGACTCATGCATGCTATCTTTAAGCTATTTAGATGATTTGGCATCATTTAATATTTCATTTCAGAGCTTATAGCATTGCCATGATCCCATTTCTTGCACCCTTTGAGTGCCTCTATGGGTCATGCATTATTGCCTTGTTTGTGGCCTGCTTGTACGCATGCTTGTCTAGACTTGTGAGCCTTTATCTCAGCATGTTTAGGTCTTTGTTTAGACCTATTTAACCTCTGTCCATGTTTGGTTCAATTATTTGTGCCACGTATTGCATGCCCTTTGTGTAGTCCCTTTAATGGCTTTGTGCCTTAGGTCCTCTTGTATGCTTTACTTGTGTTGTTTGAATGATTTGGCATCATTTCACACTTGATTTCAGAGCCTTTAGTGTTGTCACACTTCCATGTTTATCACTTCTTTATCATGCTTGAGGTTTGTGTTCTGAGGCCTAGTTGTTAGGCCATTGCATTGTGCATGCTTGCCTTGCCCTTTTTGTGCCCTTATTTTGGTGTTATTGGCCACTGATTTGGGCATGATTAAGGTCTGTCCATCTTGGTTTAAGTCCATCTTTGCATGTTGTTACATGCTTGTCTTGCGTGTTGTTGCATGCTTGTTCCATTTTGTCGTTGTCGCATGCTTGTCACATTGCATGATTTTTGCATGTTGTTGCATGCTTGTTACATTGCATTTGGCATGCTTATGTTGCATTGCATGGCATCTCCATGTTGCATGCATTGCATTGTGTTTGGCTTGGGTGTTAAGCTAAACACGAGAAACGAGGGATGTTTCATACTTGAAGTGATGAAATGAGCCTCAATTCTCGGTCACCGACGCTCTTGACGATGTATGATAGAGTTCTAGGCATTTATGTGTTTTTTGTGCATTCATTTTACATTGAATTGCACAAGTTGGATCTTTGGCCATCATGCATCGAGATGCGTGATTGATGGTCTTGGATCCGATTATGCCTCTCCTTTGATGTTTTAAGGTGATATGGAGTGGCACAGTGTGTACATACCCTTGGGAGACCCTCCATTTCCTCTGTTTTGTGCTCTGTTGCAGCTTGGTGTCACAAAATGGCACGATTGCACACACAGATGGTCGGTGACTCTTCATTTGTGGCCGGCAGTGTACACTATTGGTCAAGAGAGGGGGCTCTGCAAGAGCTCTTCATGGCGGCAGCCACCGTCCACTCTCAAAGACTATTTTGGTGAGATCCAGCATCTAGTTCTTAAGGACACCCTGCAGACAGAGCCTCAAGAGAGCAACCGGAGAGCTTTTCGGGGCGGCAACCGAACATGCATCCTCTTCTTCTTCGAACAAAGCTGGAGCAGCTTAGTTTTATGCTTACTTGTTAGTTAGCATTGAATTTGTAATTAATTAATTAATTTGTTGATTAGTTAAATGTTGTAATAATTAGTAAGAAGATTGCTTATTATTCAATTTGGTTTGTAATAATTAGTCTAATTAGATTATTAGATTAGTTCATTAGCTTAGCATAGCGAGCTTAGCGTATTCATTCGGACCATCCGTCGAGAGGGCGAATTGTTGTAATAAGCGTGCGTGTGTGCGATGCATGTCTTCCAACCCCCATTTCTTTCTCCCTTTTACTTACCTACTTTCAGTGGTTAGTTTTAAGGCATGTTTCAATTAGCATCCTTATACTTGCATGCGTGCATCATTCATCTGTCTTGCATGCACCGGGCTCGGCGCATCATACTAACTGCATTGTATTTCAATATCAATTTGAATATATGTTATCAAGTTGCATTTCATATGCCATCTTAGAATAGCCGAGCCTATTTTAGTTGCATTTTGCATGTGTTGCATTAGCCATCTTAACATAGCTAGGATCATGCATGATTTCTAACTAGTTATTGTTTTGGCTGGGAGTACTAGGTAAGCTTTTATGCTTTAGCATCTTGCATGTATGTAAGTGACTGCCATGATAACATGCTTGCCATGAGGCTATTTGCTTATGTGATATAACTGCCTGAATGCTTGTGGGTGAAGGTTGGATTACTTGAGTTGGAACAATTCATCAAAATCCTCGTTTTAGCCTACTTGCGAGTAGCAAACTTCAAATCATTTTCACAAATGAACATGCAATGTTTTGTTCCAACTTAGGCGATCTAGTCTATACTTGTATGCTATGCGCATCACATAGTAATTCTAAGTTAATAAACGGAATAAAAACACATGTGTTTTCAAAAACAAAATATCATGCTTAGTAAAGGCCAATCTTTGATCGGGCGAGCGAGGGTGCTCATTGCATGACCTTCCCCTCTCGTACCCAAGTTCCCGAGCCGAGGCAACTTTGGTGATGACAGACACGTGGCCTTAGGCACGAGTCAGGGTTTCCTAAATTTCCCCCAAAACAAAATATTTAGGTGGCGACTCTGTATCTGGCAAAGCAATCCATGTTTGACACTTCTTTATAAAATCAGTTTTCCAAAACGATTTGCCGGATTTGGACTCTTTGGTGATTTATCGGTCTTGCATTGCACTTTGCAAGATTAGATTCAGAACCGTGACATTGAGTCCGAACTGTAGTAAGCCTAATAAATAAAACGGATTGCACGCAATTTCACGCGCGGAGCCCGGGACATTCGGGCACGTCTACATGTAGCACCTCAGCTAAGATGTTATCAACACATACATGATCAAAGCTATAGGATAGTAATTCACACTGAATTCTGCCCCGAAATAGATACCAACTGTGTAACTAATATGCACATTCCTATACAGTTTCACTATAAAGCACATACTAATTAAAAGAGAGCCAAAACACCCCTAAAGGGGGTAGGATTACAATGTCCTAGTTTTTGTTATGAACTAGGGTTTCACTATTTCAATCAAGCGGTCTTACGGAACCCTGCACACGGGTGAGCATCCTATCCTAGTTTGGAATAGTCACTATGCACATACAGCTAGGCCAAATGGTTAAAAAGGATACCTCAGCAAGACTACCTAATATACCTCTTACACTTATCACCAACAAGTGAAAGGAGGATCAAGCGGTACAGTGGCAGTACAGATCCAAGGGTTGTGTTTCCAATATGGCAAAGCCTACTACTGGTCAGCCTTTTAGCAAGCGTTTTAGGCAAGCCTCCAGCAAACCGTCCAGGAATAGCAGATGAAGAACATAGTGACTTAGAGTAATAATGAAAATGCAAATGCAAAGAACATATATATGTAGATAAAAGTTCACATCATGAAGTTCAAGTCAAGTTCTCTACTTTCTTCAGCAGAGTCACCAGAAATTGTGGCTTGTTTTTTGTGCTCCTTTCGGATACAATTAGCCTTACGTGGGACTTCCATGGTTATGAATCTGATTTCATAAGTGCAATATGAAATAAATAAACACAAATGAGTCAAAATCAAAAATCTTTTGGAAAATCGATTTTGAATAAAAATGCCAAAAATTGACTATTTTGCCAGGTTACAGAGTCGTCACCTAAATATTTTTGAGAAGTTTAGGAAAACCAAGACTCGTGCCAAAGGCCACTTATCCGTCATCACCAAAGTGTCTTGGCTCGGGAACCTAGGTACGAGAGAGGATGCTCATGAATTGAGCACCCCACTCGCCCGATCAAATATCAGTCTCTACTATTCATGATGTGATTCTTATTTACATTATATGCTATTGTTTCAATTATTAGGCTATTTATACTATGTGATGGAAGTTGCCCCTAGTGGATACGTCTCCTTTTCCAGAAAATTCCAAATGTCGTAATACTAGAGGTTTTTGTCTTGAACTTCATCTATTGCGGCAATGGTCTCATATGCCGGTGTGTATTTCTATTCGATGATAATTGGACGCATCTTGACTCCAAGCAGGATGTCTACCATGGAAGATAGAGTTGCCAACACGTCAGCGAATTGATTGTTCTCTCTTAGCAGATGTGTGAATGTCAGTTTTTCAAACCTCGGAATCAAAATATCCAGGGTTTGATAATAAACCTTCATTTTCTTTTCTTTGACTTTCCAGTCTTCATTCGTTTGAGAAACAACCAAGTTTGAGTCTTCGATGATGTCCAACCTTATTGCCCCTAGTTCTAGGGTAGCTTCCAAACCAGCAATACACGCCTCGTATTCTGCTTCATTGTTGGACACTTTGAAACGGAGTTTGAAGGCTAGGGGTATATAGGAATCATCGGGTGCTATCAGCAACACACCTATCCCGTAACCATACTAATTAGACGCTCCGTCAAAGTATATTGTCCATGCTTCCTCTTCTATTTGCAGAATATCTTCATCTGGGAATAGGTACTCTACCACCTCATCTCCTTCTACTGGATGGTCTACCAAGAATTCCGCTATAGCTTTCATTTTAACTAATTTGCCCATGACATACTTGAGATCAAATTCAGAGAATAAAAGCAACCACCGAGCTAGCCTACCCGTAAGCACCGATTTCTCAAAGAGATATTTGATGCGATCTAATCTCAAAACCAAGATTACAGAGTGAGCTAACAAGTAGTGCCTCAACTTCCTGGTAGCCCATACCAAGGCTAAACAAGCTTTCTCGAGGGAAGTGTAGCAGGTCTTGCAGCCTAACATCTTTTTTCTACACCCCACGGTCGAATTCGTCACTGATAAGTACAAGATCAACGGTTTCCCCAGTTTTGGGGGTGACAACACATGTGGATTCTGCAGGTATTGCTCGCCTTGCTCAAAGGCAAACTGACATCGTTCGTCCCATTGGAACTTCTTGCCTTTCTTCAAGAGACCAAACAGTGGTTCACAAGTCAAGGTTAATTTTGAAATAAACCGTCTTACAAATTGTACTTTACTTAGAAAGCTGCGCACCTCCTTTTCAGTCATTGGTGGTGGCATTTCTAAGATGACCTTAATTTTGGAAGGATCTATTTCAATTCCCCTCTGTGTCATCAGAAATCCCAATATTTTTTCCACAGTCATCTCGAAGGTGCATTTCTATGGGTTCAACCGCAATCTGTACCCCTTGATCCGTTGAAAAAATTTCTCCAGTGCAGTGTAGCGGCCTTCTCATTCCTTAGACTTGACAATCATGTCGTCCACGTACACCTCAATTTCTTTATGGATCATGTCATGCAAGATCGTGGTCGTAGCCCTCTAGTATGTAGCCCCAGCATTTTTTAACCCAAAAGGCATGACTCGGTAGCAGTAGGTACCCCACAGTATAGTGAATTTAGTTTTCTCCCTGTCCTCCAGTGCCATCAGAATCTAGTTATACTCGGAAAACCCATCCATGAATGAAAGCAATCGTTGGCCTGCAGTGAAATCCACTAACTTATCGATGTGAAGCAGTGGAAAGTCATCTTTTCCACTAACTTTGTTTAGATTCCGAAAGTTGACATGCACTCGATATTGTCGCCCTTCTTGAACCGAATAATATTAGCTAGCCAAGTTGGGTACTCAAACACCATTAAGAAACCCGCCTCAACTGCTTTGGTGACTTTTTCTTTAATCTTCAAAGCCCAATCTGGTGAACTCGCAGCTTCTTGTTTAACCGGGTCGTGCCTTAGGATCAAGAGAGATATGGTGCTGTACAATCTGAGAATCGATTCTAGGCATGTCTTCGTAGGACCATGCGAAAACATTTTTGAATTTTTTTAATAAAGCGATTAAACGCTTTCCTTCCACCGAAGACAACGTGGGCTTGATCTGGACCAAGCGAGGATCTTCCTCAATACCCACGTTAATTGCAACGATTTCATCTATATAGGGCTTAACATGTCTCTCCTCCTCTTGGTCAACCAAAATTTTCAAAGCCCAAGGAATTTCTTCCTCTTTGTTTAAGTCAAAATTTTGAAAATTAAGATCTGTACAACAAACCAAAGGCACAAAGAAGTAAGTGAAATCTATGATATTCTCATTCAAAAAGTTTAGATTTTTGGTTACAATTGACTCAAAAGAGAAACTGAAAGACAACCTAGATAGGACCTTGGTATCTGAGTTACCACTCCCAGAAGTACTAGACTTAGAAGAACTCAAATTTGACTTTGACTACACAGACTTAGTGGAACCAGATTTAGACTCATTATCCGATTCAGAGATGCTGATGGTGCGCTTTTCAAACTTCTAGACCAGGCATGGAGCCTCAGATGCATCCATGATGAGACCAATGAAATCTGGTGCTGGTTTATCCTCGATCATTGAGATAGTAAAATTATCTCCAAAGTTGACGGACTTAGCTCCGGCATCAGAACTTGCTAGTAGGTCAGCCAATGCTTTCCCTAATAGCTCCTTTTCTTGAATGTCCATGCTATCATTCCGCCTTGATCTCAGATTGATGCTTAGGTCCATCTGCTCATCCTTCTCTTCTGGTAACTGGTGTTCGAAAAAGATCTTGAACCCCGGGTATCTTGTCTTTGTCTCTTGGTCAAACTAAGGCTCTGAAAATCCACAGAATGGGAAATCTTCCCTTTGAAAGACAAAGTGTCTGTTCAGGGTTCCTCATATTGGCTTGTGGACTAACTTATACGGCCTCTCGATCTTTCTCGCTTTAATTCTTCCTAAAAAAAATCTGACTTTTCTTCACTCAACCACCCGTTACTTGTTTCTGGTTGACTTGGATCCCACCACTCAATTTGTACACTGCCTACATCTTCTTCAAATAAATAAAGGTTCTCCAAATCTTCCTTTAGGTCAGCCAGGTCCTTTTCTAATTCTACCAAGTCATTTAGGCCTTGTTCAGGCCAATCATTCTGATCTTGCCCTAGTTCATCTTCCCCAATGGTGTTATTGTTGAGGAAGTTTGGCAGTACGACTATAGGCTTTGGTTGATCAACGGCCATGATATACAAGATGGGGTCATACTCCTCTGCAAGTGAGGCCCCTTTCTCTATAACTTAGGTGTCAGACAACCCCTTTTCTAGTGCCTTCTCTCTCTTCTCCGCTTCTGCCGCCACAAGCCCTGGTTGGGTTTGTGGTGTTATGTTCATCATGCACATGTCTGCACTCTCTGGAATAACCATCTCTGGCTTAGGTAGATTGGATGGGGTAATATATGTGCTGGGGTTAAAGGTGGGTGGTAGTGTATGGATTAGGTTAATGTTTTCGGATGGGGAAACTTAATTATGAGCAGGAAGTGGATTGGTGGTTACATTTGGCTTGGCAGGGGGAGCGATGATTTTATTAACAATAAGATCTTGGATCTCACGACACAAGCGGTAGCACAGGTTTGTGGAGTGACCATGCTATTAGTGGAACATACAATACTGGGCAGGGTTATGTCTAGGTGGTAGTGGGTTATGGAGGGGTCAAGGATCGAGAGGCTTAATGTGCTCTTTCTCTATCAGGAGTTTAAGAGCATGGGTTGGGCTCATGTATAGGGGGGTAAAGGTTCTTCGGTTCTAGTTTGGGCCGGTAGGTTGTGAGGGTTATGAGATTGTTATGGGCAAAGAGATCGGCCATTTTGGTCAGTGTTGACAAGATTAACATCAACAAAGTCGTGGAATAGTGCTATTACTAGCATTGGTATTCCTGGTGAATGGCCTCCTTGTAGGTTTATTAGTTCTATGGAGTATGCCTTTCTTGAATGCATTCTTAATTTGGACCCTTAACTCATGTAGCGAAGCAAATGTGGATAATCTGCCACTATCATTCTTGCAAAGATATCCGGTTTAAGATTCTAGACCACCACCAGATTTGTTCTCTTCAGAGGGTCTATTGGTCATCCCGGCCGCGTCATTAAGGCTCTATCTGGCAACAAATTCGATGAAAGACTCTTTTGGGTGCTAGGTAGTTGCTTCTAACTCACTGATGGTTACCTCTATCTAAGTGTTATATGAATACTAGTAGACAAACTCCTTAGATAGCTCTTCTCAATTCCTCTTCATAGAATCCTCCAGTTTTGCGTACTAGATGGCCGCCACATCGGACAGAGTTCTCCCAAACAACAACAATAACAATTTCTGAGCCCAAAACAGACCCATGAGCCTCAGTACATCTGAAAATAGGTGAACATGCATAATCGGATCCCTACTTCCGTCGAACTTGTCAATGTGGGGCATCTTAAACTTCTTCGGTAATCTGACTGAAGCCTTAGTGTAATATTCGGAATGGAGCTGAAGCCTTGGGACATTTTCAGTGCTTTCTCTAGCCTGGCAATCTTGATCAGGGCCAAATCAATCTCATTGATGTTAAAGGGGAGGATTCCCGTAGGGGGCTGTGCCATAGGTCTGTAAGCTAGAGCTGATATGAACATCTCCTGAGGATCCAGGATTTTGGGGTTCTTAATCGGTGGAGGTGGATCAGGATTCGGTTGAGTAGCTGGGATTGGGTAGACAGTGGACGCGGATGCCCCAGTTGGGTGTCGCAGATCGGTGATGATTTCATCCTGTGTAGCCATCCTTTGATTTACGGTATCCATGGTTATCTGAAACGTTGCCATCATGGTAGCAACCTCTTCTGCATTCTGTGCCATTGTTGATCCGGGTGAGTTAGGTGCTGGCGAACTGAATGGGTGGAAACGAACAGGTGTTTACTGAGTGCTCAGATTAGTGCCGATCGTCTATTCCTTCTTCGTCGAGTGACCGGTGGAAGTGAGACTAACACTGGCTGATCACCAACAAGGTCTTGAGTTTTGCAAAGCTTGCCAGAACGAGTCCACACAACTTGGGGGACACTGGGTCTTTTTGAAGCTATGATGGTAAACTACCTAGCAAACAAAAGAAAAGAAAAACAATAATCAAAATTGGACAGCACTTCGGCCTAATCCACAACAGTCATAAACATACAGCTGAAGAACTGTAATCCCTATTGAACTTTGTTCCCAAACTGATACCAACTTTTGTACCATTGACATGATGCGTTCCTGCACTGTTTCACTGTAAAAGCACATACTAGGTAATAGAACCAACACACCCCTATGATGGGTTAGGGTTACACTGTCCTAGATTTTGACATGATTTAGGCTACACTATTTCACACAAAAGGTTTGACCACATCCTATACACGGGCAGCATCCTGTCCTAATTTGGAATAGTCGCTATGTCTTTACTATACGAAGCTAGGTCAAATGGTCAAGAGGGGTACCTCGACAAGACTACCTAATATACCTCTCACACCAACACTAAGAAGTGAAAGATGGATCAAGCGGTACGGCGGTAATCTAGCTCCAAGGGTTGTGTTTCCAACATGACAGAGCTCACGACCAGTCAGTCTTTTGGCAAGCTTTCGAGCAAGTTTTCAACAAACTGTCCAAGAATAGCAGATGGAAGACACAGTGACTTAGAGTAACAATGTAAAATGTAAATGCAAAGAACATATAAGTGTAAATAAAATTTCGCATCATGAATTTCAAGTCAAGTTCTCTAATTCTCCAGTAGAGTCGCCAGAAACTGTAGCTTGCTTTTCGTGCTCCATTCGGATACGATTAGCCCTATAGTTTAGACTCACGTGGTTCTGAATCTGATTTCATAAGTGTAATGTAAAATAGATAAACACAAATGAGTCCAAATCCGGCAAATCTTTTCTAAAATCGATTTTGAATAAAAAATGCCAAAAATGGACTACTTTGCTAGATTTCAGAGTCCCCACCTAAATATTTTTAGGAAATTTAGAAAACCCATAATTCATGCTAAAGGCCACTTATCTGTCATCACCAAAGTGTCTTGGTTTGAGAACTTAGGTATGAGAGGGGAAGGTCATGAATTGAGCACCCCACTCACTCGATCAAAGATCAGCCTCTACTAATCATGACATGATTCTTATTTACATTATAGGCTTTTGTTCCAGTTATTAGACTAATTTACTATGTGTTTGTAGACACCCCATTTTTGACTGTCCTCAAGACTTAGACGTCACTGATTGAACATTCAGTGATCACCCTTGTTCGTGTTCGTTTTGAGTTCCCGGAGGCCTCGGTTGTGCGCCTTGCTTCAGGATCCCTTAACTCGTTCGTTTAGTGTTTGGTTCTGCACCAAACACTTGTGTCTTTGCCTTGGAAGGCAGGGAATGGCTTGTTGGTCATCCCCGCACTCCACCGGCCTTCCCATTACCTCACCGGCCTTTCTTTGCTGCCACCAGCCATTGTTTCTTGTTATCAATAGCCGGTCAATTCGGCCTACCGGCACTTTATTTGGCCGGTGATCTATTTGGCCGTCGGTGACCCTTCAAGACTTCTTAGGCTTGGTGCATGCCACCGAATACACCAACACCACTCCCATGCACGGGATGGTCATTTTGAGCCCTTGACCCCTTTTTTCCTTCTAGAAGGATGACCCCTTTGGCCAAGCTTCTTGGGGAAGCTTGGCCAGCTGTTTTAGCTTCTTCAAGAAGCCATAAACCATTTGCCCCTTTTGACCCTTTTAATATAGCTTCTTGCAGAAGCTTTGGAGCCATTTCTTTGCCTATATAAGGCCCTTCTTCCTCCTTTGTCTAGGGTTAGAACTTTTGATCAAAAAAACCAGAGATATATAGATACACATCTGTCATATACTCTCTCTCTCTCTCTCTCTCTCTCTCTCTCTCTCTCTATATATTCCCCTCTTTCTCCTCCTTTTGTGTGTGTTTTGTGGCCTAAAAGTGTAGTTTTACCTTAGTTTTGCACTAACACACACTACCACACCTTACTTCGACTTTGAAGGACTTGGAGGGTCTTTTCTTGAGTTTTTGGACTTGTTTTGATCAGAAGAGAGTGGCTGGACCTGCTGTTCTTGAGGTGTTCTTCAAGGGTAATCACTTTGCTTTAGATTTCCCATTTTTGCAACAAATTTTTACCTATCTTGCATGATGATTTGAGCTTCATGTATAACTAGAAAAGTGTTATTTTTGCATGCTTTAAATACTTCATTAAGGTCATTTTGTGGTTTGGGGTCGAACTCACCCTCTTAGGCTTTATTTGGCCCTTTTGGTGCTTCTATTGTTAGGCTTTATTTACTTGAGTGTTTTCTTCTTTTCACCACTGAAATCCAATGGATTTTCAGTGGTAAGGAAGAGGGTTTGAAGTCTTGTATAGGGGAGGGACACCCCTCTCCCCCTTGTCCCTCTTTGATCCTTGTTTTGGCTTAAAAGGCAACATGCATGCTTGGTTTGTTTTTGGCTCCATATCAGATGTTTTTGGTGCTATTTAGGTCCCATGTTATCCCTGTTTTTGGTCAGATTTGTGTCCCTTTGCATGCTTAGCACACTTGCTTTGTATTCCCTTGTTTATGCTTAAAATGCATCATGCATGTAGCCTACCATGCTATCATATCTTGGCCCTGCTTTGTGAAGTACTTGGTCATGTTTTATCATGCTTAAGGTCTGTTGGCCACTGATTTGATCTTATTTAGCATGTTTGACATAGTTGCTTTGTATTTTGGCTTGTGAGCCCTAAGGATATGAGTCATAAACATGCTTTAGATGGCCTAATTTAATGAGTTGAAGCTATTTGCCATGTCATTTCAGTCCCCAAATCATGCTAGTATGCTTGCATTCATTACTCTTTTCATGCTTTGAAGGTGTGCCCTTTTATGCTTTGAAATGAATATTGTGGAGGCCTAAGTATTTGAGCCTTCAAGGCTGTCATATCATTGGGTTTTAGGGCTGATTTCAGTGCATTCAAACTCTGTTTTGGTTGTATAGCTCATATCATGTTGGCTTGGGGTAGTAGTAGTAGGATGCTTCTTTGCTATGCCTTAACTATGGGCCTATTAGTGTGTATGCTTCCATGCTTGATTGTTCATCATTTTGGCATCTTTGGCCACTATTTTGGGGTGTGGCTGAGGCCTCTCATTTCAGCCTAAGTCCACTTTGGTTCATGGTTACATGCTTGACTTGTTACATCTAGTTATATGCTTGCATTGTGCCATGTTTGCATCTCATTTTAGGATGCATTTTATTGCATTTTGCATGCTTAATACATCACCTTTGCATGTTTGGTTTGCATTACATTGCTTGGTTTGGGGTGTCAAACCAAGTGTGAGGATTGAGAGGTGTTTGTACTTCAAGTGACAAAACATGTCTCAACCCTCAGTCACCGAGGCCCTTGACTTGACATGATAGGGTCTTGGTATTCATTTGTGTGTTGCATGCATTCTCATTGAATTGCAACCTTGGCCTCTTAGGCCATCACGCATCAAAATGCACAATTGATGGCCCGAAGGTCGAGGGCCATGCTCCCTTAAGTCCATTGCATGATAGGGAATGTGGCCTAGCTTATATTTGCTTGAAATCCCATGCCATACACTGTCTGTCCTTTGTTGCTGTCAAAAACCAGATTCTGTAGCTAGTTTTGGCCGATCGGCTGAATATAGTGCCGGCCGGCCATTGGTTTTGGCCGGTAATAAAGAAACGTGGCCGGTGGCTTCCCTCTTCAGCCGGTGGTATTTGTGCTTGGCCGGTGGCACTCTTCAGCATCCATAGATCATGTTCTAAGAATTTTGCAGCCTCCAGAAAAGCAAGGCAGTGCAAACAGAGGCAGTGGTGGCATGGTACGGGCTTTTCGGGCAAAACGGATTCAAGCATGCATCATTCGTGCATTCCAAGGCGGGGCTGTGGCCTTTTCCCTTCTGCATTTATTTTGTTAAGTAATTAGAAGTTTTGTAATATTTAATTAATGCAGTGTTATTTGTTCGGACTGTAATATTTATTCGGACCCTCCGAGCGAGGGCAATTGTGTAATAGGTGTGTGTGAGTGTGTGTATGTCTTCCCACCCCACGTATTTCTTCCCTTTTATTTACTAGCTTTTGATGGTTAGTCTAGGACATATTCAAATTAGCATACAGTATGATAGCATGTTTGCATTCATTCATCTGTTTTGCATACACTGGGCTCGGCGCATCATTCTAACTGCATCTGTATTTCAATTCCAAAATTGAATACGTGTTAATTGTAGCATTTCACATGTCATCGTAGATTAGCCGAGCCTATCTTAGTTGTATTCTACATGTGTTACATTAGCTATCTTAACATGAACTAGGATCATGCATGATTACTAACTAGTTTCGGTTTTGGCACGGAGTACTAGGTAAGCTTTTATGCTTTAGCATACCGCATGCGTGTAAGTGTTGTCATAATAGCATGATTACCATGAGGCTAGCTGCTTATGTGATATAACTGCTTGAATGCCTGTGGGTGGAGGTCAAATTACCTAAATTGGAATAAATGCATTAAAACTGAGAGTTTTAAGCCCACTAGTTAGTGGCAAAATCATCTTTTCTAAAGCCCACTCGAGGGTGGCAAAACCTACATTTTAGCCTACTTGCGAGTAGCAAACTGTTTTCAAAAAAACAAATATGAAATGTTTTGTTCCAATGTAGGCGATTTGGTCTATACTAGTTTGCTATGCGCATAACATAGTAAATCTAGGCTAATAATCGGAATAAGAACACATAACGTTTTCAAAATTAGATATCATGGTTAGTAGAGGCCGGTCTTTAGACCGAGCGAAAGGGGGTGCTCATAACTGACCTTCCCCAACCGTACCCAAGTTCCCGAGCCGAGGTAACTTTGGTGATGACGGACACGTGGCCTTTGGCACCGAGTCAGGGTTTCCTAAATTCCCCCATTTAGAAAAATATTTAGGTGGCGACTCTGTATCTGGCAAAGCAGTCCATGTTTGGCACTTCTTTCAAAAAAAAATCTGTTTTCTCAAAACGATTTGCCGGATTTGGACTCTTTGGTTCAGATAGAGAACCGTGACACAAATCGAGTTCGAACTGTAGCGAGGTCCCTCGTGGGCGTTGTTACAGTGTTGCACACAAGTATAGACTAATTTGTAAAAGTTGGAACACTTTGATTTTATATTTGTTTGAAAATTGTTTTGAGATAAGTGCCTTTTGAAAAAGTGGGCTCTTATGTACATCAATCAAAATATCCCAATTTGAGCAATTAGTCTTCATCCACTGCCATTTAAACAGGTCTATCAGTTAAGCACTCAGCCTCATGGAAAATATGCTCGATATGGCAACAATTATACACATTCGATATGCTAAAGCAATAAGTGCTCACCTAGTACTCCAAGGCAAACCAAAAGAAATAAAACAATTAGAAAAATGCAGGCTCCTAACGATGCAAATGTCTAATGCAACCCATACAAAATGCAATTAATAGGTTCGGTTGTCTAATAGGTCATGTGAATCACTTTGATAGCATGTGGTGGCGCACGCATTCAAGGAACTAATAAATGACAATGCCGTTAAAATGATGAGCCGAACCTTATACATGCAAGACAATGGATGAAAAATCATGGAAAATACTAAACGAAATATTATGTAATATGTTTTCCATCATAAGCGGATAAATAAAATGGAGAAAGAACAGGGGTTGGAAGACATACACGCATTATTACATATTTGCCCTCGCACAAGAGGGTTTGAATAAATGTCCTCATACTAATTATTACAACATCAAATAGATTAATTAACTAATCCTACCGAACTAATTTATTACAAATCCAACTACGTATGACAAGTTTGAAAGAATCTAATTAATTAAATTACAAAGTTTAATAAATGAAAAGCAAAGACCAACAAAACCCCCTCCCTATCATTTTGATTAAGGGAAGTGGTTGACATTGATTCTTGAGCCATTATCATCACTAAAGAGTATGAAATGACTCAAGACTCGATGGATTCAATTAACGTCTAATTGAACCTAACTTGATTTTATTCTTGCTCCCTTTTTTAGTCCCATTTTATTGCCTCGTTTACTTACCTTTTCATTCCTTAGTCATTTTAGTCCAAAAATGATAGTTAAGTCCACTAAACGAGAAGAGTGTCAAACAAGAAATTGTTTTGGGCATGAGAGAGAGGTAATGCCCTGGTAATGAACCTCCGAAGAGACTAAACCATTTAGCATTGTATGGTCCCTTTCTCAAACTTAAACAACACTCGGTTGAAACAAGTTTCAAAGAAATAAAAAAAAAAAGAAAAAAAAGAAAGGAGGGAGAGTGTAGAGGTGATTAGAGGTGAACACAAGTATGGAAAGTATGAAATAAATGCTATCAACTCAAATAGTTTGGTGTCTAAAGCCTAAAACACCAATCTTATGAGGACCATTACACTACAAGCCGACTATACAAAGCATAAATGAAATAAACACATAAAAACAGTCCTAAAATAAGCTAAAACAGTGCTGGAATTAAAGAGTTGGAAAAAAGTTGAGAAAGAGATAGGAAACACAAGGGCAAAAGCTTAGAAAAACAAGGTTTAAAGAAGGGTAGTTAACCCCTTCACCTTAGATAGCTTTAAACCACAAGTTTCAGCCCATAAAAATAGTTCAAAAACAACAAGAAAAGATAAGAGAGAAGTGGTGTAGAGATGCTCAAAATTATACCTCTTGAAACAAGGCAACTCTTTTGTTAACAAACCCACAAGTTCTCACTCTCAAGGGTTGAAATTTGAGCTCAAGAATCTTAGCAAGAAGAGCTATTTTTTTTTTGTTTAGGAAGTGTAGAGAGAGAGAGTGTAGGTTGGAAGATAGAGAGAGAGTGTTCTACAAGTTTTTGGCCTTTAGGAATTTTTCTAACCTTGATTTCAAGAGAGGTGGTCATGTATATATAGAAAAACACGAGCCTCTATCGAACACAGCTGGTGCGGTGCATGCACATGGGGGACCAGTTGGCAGCAAAATATATGCCAGCCAAAAAACATGGCCGGTCGGCCATGAAGTGGACGATCGACCACTAAATTTTGGTCTGCCGGCCATCTATTGGCCTACAAGCCTCTAGGTGGTCAAGTATGAAAAAAAATAGGTTTTTGGAAACCAAAACCGATTTGGTGCAAAGATGATGGATAATTCTAGGCTCTGGAGTTGGAAAACTAAAGCTCTTGTTAAGAAACTTGAGCGCACACACAGTGTAACATTTCATCATCGAGTGATCAACCTGAGGTGCCCAAGTCTTAATGGCGGTTAAAAATGGGGTGTCTACACTTGTCCACTTCCTCTTCGACTGCTTCCATATCTATCAATGTTGGCCTCTTTGCTACTGGATGACAGGTTTAGCCGATCTATCTACATTGAGTCGATGGCAAGTGACCTCGAGGTCAATGCCAGGCATCTCATAGGGAGTCCAGGAAAACACTTCTATGTTTGCTCACAAGAAAGCCTCTAACTCCCTTTCCTCCTCCTCGGCTAAGCCTAAGTCGAGAAGGAAGAAGAGCTCTCCATCATCTTCTTGGACCAGAATCTTCTTTAAAGCTTTCTCACTCTTATCGGTTGGTTCTATGCTGACATCATTTAGGACCTCTATGTCCTCATCTTCAATTTCTACTATCTCTACTTTTTGCACGTTGTAGGTGGACTTCATTGATGCCATGGAGCAATGTTTTGCTAGCACCTGATCCCCTCTAACCTCCTCAATCCCATGTTCGGTTGGGAATCGTAACAGTTGGTGCAATATTGAGGGAACAACCCTCATTGTATGCAACATGGTCTACCCAAGATAGCATTGTAAGGAGAGGGGGTGTCAATTATTATAAACTCCACGCTTACCTTCTTGGTGCCTTCATGTACCTCTAAATTCGTGGCTCCTAAGGGCCATATCGACGTTCCATTGAATCTAACCATTGGGCTGTTGGATTGTTCCAGATCATCTAGGTGAAGGCCAGGCTCCTTGTAACATCTAACATACATGATGTCACAAAAATTGCCTTGATCAACCAATATGCGTCTCACTTGGCACTCTTCAATCTTCGGTGTTATCACCAGGGCATCGTTGTGTGGATGTTGCACCATATCCAGGTTTGTCTCAGTAAAAGAAACCATTGGTCCCTGGTACTCATTTGTTCGAGGCTTCTTTTGTTGGACCTGATACACATACTGCAGGTGCCTCGCTCTTTGAGTCTCCTCACGTACATCATTCTGATTGACTTTCGAGTGAATGACATTGATCACCCGTGGT
This sequence comes from Camellia lanceoleosa, assembly GCA_025200525.1. NCBI lineage: Eukaryota > Viridiplantae > Streptophyta > Magnoliopsida > Ericales > Theaceae > Camellia > Camellia lanceoleosa. The sequence goes on from CM045759.1 coordinate 99,215,817, forward strand.
CCGTCTGCTTGCTGCGGTGACGGTGGTAGAGGTGGTGCTGCCGATAGCTGTGGTAGCCTTGCTTGCTCTTCCCTTGTCTTGGCCTCATCTACTAGGTCTCTCAAGTGACCCTGGCTGACCAGATCCTCCAAGTGTATCTTCAGAGCCCTACATCCTTGAGTCAAGTGCCCATCCTCATTATGGTAAGCACAATGCTTCCCAAGGCTCCTTCCCATAAACTCGCTAGGGATCTTTTCCTGCTCTTTGTGTCTGATTTGGTTCCTAATCCTTTCCGAACTTTGTAGACCAGATCCTGAATACAAGCAGGATTTGATGTGCAGTCCTCAACCCTGTTTCTTACTTGTTAAAACCAGTATTACCTCGGCCTCACTTCAACGAGTCGTTTCTCTTCTCCTGTTTTGGTGTCTTCGTCCCCTGCATGTCCTCTTCTGCTCTAGCATACTTCTCCATCCATGCCATGAGCTCCTCCACCATACTTTTTGGTAGAGTTTTTGCCAGCGATTTTTGAAGATAGCGTTCGTCATCTAGGCTGTTCTTAAGAAGATCGACCGCTAGCTCTTGGTTGCAAGTAGGAATTTGATTGAACACCTCGTAATATCTCTTAGCGTAAACCCTAGGGCTTTCACCCTCACTAATTTTCAAAGCCAGCAAGGACTCTACCCTTAATGGCTGCAACTTGTTTGTAACAAACCTGGCCACGAACATCTTGGCCAAGCCTTCTCAACTCTTCACAGTTCCTTTCTGCAACTTGTGGAACCAATCTGATGCAATTTCCCCAAAGGATGAGGGGAGCACTTTGCACAACAGCTGCTCATTCCCACTCTACAAGGCCATTGAATTCAAATATAAACCAACATGAATCTGGAACCTTGGAGTGTAGAATCTCTTTGGGGACTCAAATCTATCTAACTCCATTAAGAACGACATTCTCGGCTTGACGGGAGGTGTGACCTCGATGTTGAGTTGCTTCCTCTAGAGGTAGTCTCTCAGATCCTCTTTCATTCGGCCGGAAGCTCGGTTATCAACAGATTTCAGCCTTTTTGCCGCATTACTCCCGACATCATTGTGCGTCTTTTTGGACTTCTCTTCATTCACTCTATCAAAGCAAAGGCCCTTTCCTTGGATATGCCGAGGTTCTTTGGCATAGGTCTCCTTGGTTCGTGGTGTTTTCTGTGACTCACCTCTCACTGACTCTGCTCGCCCGACATCCCGTGAAGGCCGATGTAAGCGCTCCTTTTCCTTGCCATGCTGTGGGACTACTGAGATTGTTTTTTGTCCCCTTTCTGGGTGTTAGTCTTGACCACTAGTACCGGCGTGTCCTGCAACGGGAACGGTGGTTGCATCACATTGTTTTGCATCATGAAGTTGACAACTGATTGTAGGTCTACCAACTTATTTGCCATTCCTTTCATCTCGCCATCCCTCCTCATGCATCTATCCTTCCAGACCTGGAGGTCATTTTCGTTGTAATACCCATCTTGGCCTGCTTTCTTCGGGGCATTACCCTCTTTGCTGACGTCCTTCTCCCCAGGATTCAGATCCTATGCTCCTTCATTACGATTTTTCTTCCTGACGTTAGGATCTATATGTTCACCACTCTCATTATGGACGTCGTCCCCAATCTTTTCTTCCTGCCCGTTGTTGGCTATCTATTCTCCTTAAGTTCTCACAGATGGCGCCAAATTGTGGGTGTTGATTTTTGACCACATAACCAAACGGGAAACTCAGTTGGAGAGCACTGGCAGAATAAATTAAGCCTAACAATCTGCACAATAAGATAAAAATCCGGCGGTGATTCGTCTATTCAGGGGCACTCCGACGATCAAGTCAGTAATCTCTCAAAGATATCAATTCAAGTATTTAACTCACAGTTCATTGCTCATTGTATATCACACATACCTGAGACCCATGAGGGTGCCCTGTTTTTATAACCGGTAGTGAACTGATCCCTTTAGAAGCCTCACTTCAATGGACTCACGCTCAATACTCATCCTGGACCCTTATCTAGATAGAGATAAACTCTTCTTAAGTCTTATCTTTATCCAGACTGAGATCCTTCTCTGTTCTAGGACTCTTATCCCTTATCTGCTTATCTCGGATTCCAGATCCTCAGAGATAACCTTGGCCTAGCCGAGATCACTTCGGCAACGTGGCCAGGCCACGTAGCACCTCGACTTATTTTTCGGCATCACCTTAACCACATGCTATTATTCACAAAATATTTCCGCACAATTACTTACCACTTTAGTGTCTATATATATATATTACAAAAGTACTTAAAGTCATGTATTATCTTTTTGTTTTCTTCTATTATTTCTTTTTTTTTTATCCACTTTTTAATATATTTTTTAGAGTAAGATCACGGTTTTTGAAATTTAAATAACAAAAGTAGCTTGGTTTTATTTCCCAAAAAAAAAAAAAAAAAAAAAAAAAAAAAAAAAAAAAAGGTATAACAAAAGTGGTAACAGTTTTTGTATTGTAATCATCTTGTTGCTATACATTTAATTGCTATATATTGTTAATATGTTATCCTTTTTCTTTTTGAACAAAGTTATCAAAAAAAAATTTAGCCATATCTGTTTGATTGTTTGTCAAATTTCCATGGCTATATTTCTTTTGATACTTTCATGGCAATGAGTTGATAATTTTAAATATATGAATGTGTTTATGGGATTTGAAGCATTCTCTATATTAGAAAATATATCTTATTGACTGTAAACAATGGAAAATATCAAATTTAAGTGAACCAAATTTATCCCAATCACTTTTAGTTATGTGATTGTGATATTGTAAAAAAACACAAGAAATTATCATAAATATAATATTATGATTATTCATTTCTCTAAATAAATGATCTAATTACTAATAAATATTTAAAATCTGCATGTATTTTTTGATGTCTCAGTTTCTAAATAATCGTCAAAAAAAATTACAAAATATTAAACTTTAAACAAAATCTAGTATAAAACTAGTTCGTAAATAAATTTTTACTAATTGATCAATATATATATATATATATATGAAGATGGGCCAGCCATTGACCCTACGAACAGTAGAATTAACAGGTATGGTGTTTATTAAAAAAAAAAAATTAGTAATGCAAAAATAATAATAATAATAATAATAATAATAATAATAACAACACTAGAAAATAACTGTGGTATATGGGAGGGTGAAACGATTTGGTCATGAATGACCCCTTTCATATTTACTGTCTATTATACTTCTCCATATTTTATTGTATGGATCTCATTTCAGGTTATGATAATGATTCAAACCGTTCATTTCGTAAATTTAATAATAAAGATGAGTTGTATAAAAAATTAATTTTATTAAATATTATTCAACATATGAATAAATTACATTTTATTTTTTTAAATAGACGGCCACTATAAATTTAAATCATCGATTTTATAAAATTAGGTCCAATTTATTCATCTAATTATTGATATCTAATGAAGTAGATTTTTTTTTATGGAGTCAGACTTTATTATGAAATTTATAAGATAATGATTTGGTTCATTTTTATGAACTCAAAATAAAGCTTATAAAATAAAATATGAAAAAATATGATAAATAATAGTTTGAAGAGGAGTCACACCTAATTGGGTCTCACGTTTTGGGTAATTGATTGACCTATACTCCACGAGTTGGTCTCACTTTTTTTTTTGTGTCTTATCTAATTTAAGGATGCTGTTAGTAATCTCAAATAATTTATTAAATTTTTTATTAAATCGTTTATATGAGTGTGAGATCTACACACATATAGGTTTGTATGAGTCTCACACCCATATAAAAAATTGAACAAATTACACTAATAGTCCTTATAGTTTGGGGCTCGTGTCACTTTAGTCCAGGACTTTTCAATTGTGACACATTTGACCATAAATTTTGAATCTTATTTCAAATAAGGACAATTGAACATACTATTGCTTAATTTTAAGTGCAAAATCATCAATTTGATAAAATATAAACTAATTTGACAAAAATAAATATTAAAAAAATATTTTAAAAATTATTTCTACCCACCAAAGATAAAATTATGTAAAATTGATAAAAATTAATAAAAATTAGATGATTAATTTTAAAAAATTAATTTTACATGATCATCATTCAAATACATAATAAGAATTAATTTGAAAAAAAAAATAATAAATGTCTAAAAGATTTATCAATTTTATAAAATTTTATCTTTAGTAGGTAGAAATAATTTTAAAAAATTCAAAAATAATTTTTTGACATTTATTTTTGTCAAATTAATTTATATTTTATCAAATTGACAAATTTGCCTTTGAAAAATCCAATAGTATCTTCAATTGTCCTTATTTAAAACAAGATTAAAAATTCAGGGTCAAATGTGTCATAATTGAACAGTCAGGGACCAAAGTGACACAAACTCCAAACTATAAGGACCGTTGGTGTAATTCACCCTAAAAATTTTGATAGAAAATTTGATAAATTATTTAGAATCTATAGTATTTTTCCTAATCTGAACCTTACCTTTGTAATCCCAAAATCATAGTTAACCAAACGTAACCCCGCAAATTAACTGTGGTTAAAAAAATAATGATTACTTGCCAAAAGAATGCAAATGGTTACACCTTAATTACATTTAGAACTGTTAGCAAACGTTGAGCATTCATAATGGATGTGTTAAAAATGTGTTAAAATGTGTGGAGAAGTGGTTTGGAAATACTCTTGGATCCTGAATGACGTTCCTGATCCTCTGATTGCCACCTGAAAAAGGGATTAACAGTTTGGTCGAGGGTGCCGGAATTAGCACTACGACAAACAAGTTAGTAGATGCTCTCTTGTTTGCTTGTGTCTTAAGTTTACTTAATCTGATCTCACATACTTCTCTTTGGTTGATGCTCCTCTTATTTATACTCATCCCTAGTCTCGGGGATTGGGCCCACTTTTAATCCAGCATATAATTGTTTCACTTGGCCTTTCTGTCGTGCGCCTATTCCCACTCGGCTTCTTGTATGGTTGATTCTATGGCCGATTCTATTACTTGGCTTCAGGACCCTCCAGGACGGAGCCGTATAGTATATATTCTGATTTCCTTCAAATATATTTGGCTTTCCTACATATAAGTTTATTCGGCTCCCATAATTGCCCCCCCAAACATCCTACTAATGCCAGTAAGTTGGCATGCTTGGTCTTGAACTCGGAGAGTCAAAAATACGGCAGTTACACATTCCAACACAAGCGTCAGAACGTCTACGCTTTTTAGAAATCATTATAATTTCCCGCCCCTTCGTACGTTTCATTCATTTAATGCGATTTGAAACCGTGTTGTCCCTTCGAATGTATGTTTTTTCAATACGCAAAGCTTCTTGGTTGCCTGTCAGTATACCTCCTTCATTTCACGACCTCTGCAACTTCTTCCTGTTCCTTATTGTCCTCTCTACTTCTTGTAAGTTCTTCTCTTCTCCATTTCAACTCCCATTTCCTTGTTTGTTTTTAGTTTAGCGTACTTCCTATACTGGCTAGGATGGAAAAACATTTGAAAGCCCTTCTTTCTACGGATTGAGTTTCTAGTTTTCGACGCCATTTTTCTATTCCTGACGACGTCCATCTGTCACTCGTGGCAGAAAGCGTAGTTGACATGGAGAGGACCGATGAGAGTACAATCATCTTTCATCTTCTGTCAATCACTGACGGCTCGAAGAAGGGCCGAGGCTGCCAGGTTTGAGCCCCCACCTGTTTAGACTGACTCTCTTCCTTCGGCTCTAGTTGAGGCTGTAATTTCTCAAACTATTGTTAAAGAAATGGAGCAAGCTATTGTGGAGGAGTTAGCTATTGGCCAATCGGATAATCAGTCGGCCGAACAGAGAGGGAGAAAAACGCCTTGCCGAGTTTGGGGCCGACTTTTCTGAAGAGTTAGTCGACAAACGGCCACGCATGGATGAACCACAGGATATCGCGATGCTATTTATTATCCAACCAAAAATAAAGAACACGCTGGTTTCTATAGACGCCTTGGCTTTAAAGGACCTTGCTGTGGCGCTAAGTGTGGCCTCATCGATATCCTTACCGGTTGATAGGGGCTGTGTTCTGTGCAGAGCCGGACGTACTGCTCAATCGGCGGTACTGGTATATACACTTAGTACTATTTTCATCATTATTGTTATGCCAGTTAACTTATGCATGCTTTGCTTCAGATGGTGGGCAGGATCACGAAGATCGGTCGCCGACATTACGACGCTGTTAAGCAAATCAGCTCTCTCAAAGCTGAAATTGAAACCGAAAAGAATAAGGTTAAAGAGGCATTAGCCGGATTGGCAGTGGCATCTCTCAGGGCCGACTCTGACGCCAAGAAGGCGAAGGAAGAATGGACAAGGGCCGATGCCGATGAAGAGAAGGCTAAATGCTTGGATCTTCTTAGAGTTGCCGCCGAAGATAGAGCAAATGCTAGCAAAGAGGCGCTAAAGTTCGCCAAGGAAGATATTGCGAAGCTGAAGGCCGATTTGGAAGAATCGAATAAGGTGAAAGAAATTGCCAAATCCGAGGTTTCCAAAGCGTTCAACACAGGCGAGGTCACTGCCTTGGAGAAATATGTAAATGAAGTGCCTAAATTTGAGAATCGGGGATTCAAGCACGGCTGGCTCAAAGCTCTAGCAGCAGCTAACGTGGTATTATAGCAGCCAATTTCATATGAGCAGCTAGAGGTTGAACCACTGGAATCTGACCCTGAGGAATAAAAATGTAATTTTGTTTTTTGATCAGCGTTTTCTTGTATGTAATTTTTGGAGATTTTTGTAAGGCAATTTTCATGAGTAAAAAGATGACCGAATGTACTCAATTTGTTAATAAAAATCATCTATTTGCCTATTTTTCGTGTGCTGATTTTGAGTGTGATAGTTATCAAATTGTATGCCAAGCTTAATAATTATAACTAATTTGAATATCAAAATAAACGCAGCTTAATTCGGCTATAAAAATGTATACATTTCCTGGCTAGCTTGTTAGCAAGGACAAGTTAGCGCCGAAAAACCTGCATATCTTGCAAGTTTCAATGGGTGAATAAATTATTCTGCTCAAAGCTTAACGTCTGGCTAAATGAGGTAATGTATTGTCGTTCGGCTATATCATCAGATGCGATTAGAGTGACACCCTTGCCTCATTTGGGCAGACTGCTTGAATCTTAATGACTTGTATCCTTCGCAGTTGCCACTCAAGAACAAAATATTCGCACAAAGCTTAACGCTTGGCCAAATGAGGTAATGTATTGTTATTTGGCTATATCATTAGATGTCGATTAGAGTGATGCCCTTGCCTCATTTGGATGCACCGTTAGAAGGTCAATAACCCGTGTCCTATGTAGGTCGCAGCTTGTGAATAGTGTGGTGAACTTGCCCATTTGGGCATAATGTTATTACGCAGAGTATTGTGTGGCCATTTGGAAATATAAATCAGACCTTGTGAAAGGCACAGTATATCAAGCATGATCGGAAGTGTTGCGTCTATAATTAATGAATGAGGTAGTTAGTATTTAAGAAGTTACAGGCACAAACGACGACAATCGATAAGTAAAGGAAGAGTAGAAACAGTTAGGCCATAGATGTCGCAGAGGCTGTTCTTCAACAGTAAAGGAGAAGCAAGAAGTTTAGCTCCGTTGGACGTTGAAATGCATCGTAATACAGGAAGCGAAGTGCAAAGAGTGGGGGATGTAACAACGGAGGGGAGAAAGAGAAGTCGGTCTCCCAGGCGTCAGAGTCGGTCCCCCAGGGATGGGGTGCAGCAACAAGGGGGATCAAGGAGTCATACTGACGGTCAGAATGTTGTGCGAAGTGAGCCGAGCAGAGCTCCGCACCCGTTAAACTTTTCGATTTTCGTTGGGAATAAACCAATGACTGAAGCAAAATTCGATCATCCGCAACCCAAATATGGCATCGAATTTGCTCGATAGATTTTTCCACCCGAGGTCCAACAATCAATGGTTGGTCGGCCTGACTACGAAGTTTTTCGGGATGACGTCCGTGGAGCGGTGAGGGGTTTGTTCACTTCTTATGAAATCGGCATGCATCTTCGTGCCACGCGGAGGGAGATAGAGTAGAAAGACAACTGTATTCGAAGCCTAGAAGAACGCGTAAAAGAGGCCGAGAACGAATTAAAAATGATGAAAGCTGCCGAAAAGGAGTCAGCCAGTCAAGTCAACCCGATCGTAGCCGAAAGGGTAAACCAGCGGCTCTTAGATCATGCCATTGCCGACTGAGATACGGCGAGCATGTTCGCAAGAAAAGCAATAAGAACGAAGGCCTATAATGAAGGTTTCTTTGACGGCCGAAAAATAGGTATCGAGAAGACGAAAGAAAAGTTAGCTGAGGACGTCTGCCAATGCAAAAATCATGGGTTTAAGCATGGGTGGACTAAGGCTCTTTAGGTGGCGGGTATTGACGCGGCGTCACCTCTATATCAAAATTACAATTTTCCCTTCGAGGCTTATGATGCCGAGAACACCGATGATGAAGAGGATGCCGAATAAACTTATATGTCAAATTTATATATCGCATTGTATCAATTTGTAGGTGGTCATGTATTGATGTTTTATTTAATGCAGTAAACAATTTCTATGTTGTTCCGATTTTGATGTTTATTTTTGCTTGTAGTAATCGTATTGTTGAGTCATACAATTTCTATATTGTCGACTCATACATTTTCTTCGGCGTTGGCCAATTGTGACAAGGCACTCCGAATTCAGAGGCTTATTTGGCCCAAACGTGTCATTTACAGATGGGGCTCCGAATTCGAAGATTGTTGGCCAATCGTGACAATGAAGGGCACTCCAAATTCGGGGGATTATTTGGCCCAAACGTGTCATTCACGGATGGTGCTCCGAAATTGGAGGCTTTTTATGTTGGCTAATCGTGACATCCACGAAGGGCGCTCCGAATTCGGAGGCTTTTTGTGTTGGCCAATTGTGACATCTACAAAGGGCGCTCCGAATTCAGTGGCTTATTCGGCCCAAACATGTCATTCACAGATGAGGCTCCGAATTTAGAGGCTTTTTGTGTTGGCCAATCGTGACATCCACGAAGGACGCTCCAAATTCAGAGGCTTATTCGGCCCAAACGTGTCATTCACGGATGGGGCTCCGAATTAGAAGCTTTTTGTGTCGGCCAATCGTGACATCCACGAAGGACGCTCCGAATTCGGAGGCTTATTCGGCCCAAATATGTCATTCACGGATGGGGCTCCGAATTCGAAGGCTTTTTGTTACAAAACCATAATTCACAAGACAAGAAAGAAAAGGCATTGCATTGGAAAAATGAAAGATGTACACAACGAAAATTCAAAACAAGCTATCATGCCGTACAAGTTTGCTTAATGATAAAATTTGCGCAAATGTGTGGAATTCTAGGGACGTGGCAAACTTCTTCCATCCATGTCTTTGAGCCAATATACCCCTGTTCCTGCGATTGAGTCAACCTGATAGGGGCCGTCCTAGTTAGGACCTAACTTTCCATCAGCGGGAAGTACTTTCTTGAGGACCAATTCTCCAAGTGTATAATGACGCAGTTGTACTTGTTGATTATACGATTTAGCGAGTTGTTGCTGATACCGCGCCATTGAAGCAAGGGCACGATCTCAGCGTTCTTTAATCAGAGTCAAGTCCAAGGCCAACATCATGTTATTACGGCCCATGTCAAAAACCTTTGATTTCAGAGTGGGCAGGCCGAACTCCAGGGGGATGATTGCTTGGGTTCCAAAGCATAGAGCGAACAGCGTTTCCCTAGTGGATCGCCTTGGAGTAGTGTGATGAGCTCACAACACGCTAGGTAGCTCTTCAACCCATCTGCCTTTAGCTTTCTCTAACCTTTTCTTGATGCCGTCCAGAATGACTTTGTTGGTGGCCTCCGCTTGACCATTTCTTTGTGGATAAGCCGGCGAGTAAAAGTAAGGCCGAATACCATACGTGTTGCATAATTCTCGGAGATGCCACAATCAAACTAGTTGCCATTGTGCGAGACAAAGCGCTCTTGGTATGTCGAATGTTATGATGTTTTTCCATACGAAACGCTTAACGTCGGCATCTCGAATATGTATTAGTGCCTTTGCTTCGACCCATTTTGTGAAATAATCCGTCACAACAATCAAGAATCGTTTGTTCCCTGGAGCCCGTGGTAATGGTCTGACGATATCAAGTCCCCATTGAGCAAACGGCCAGGGACTAGTTGTTACCCAAAAAGCAACCTAAGAGGGAGGGTGAATTAGGTTTCTACAAATTAAAATTAATAATACCCCAATAAAATTAACTACTAGTACAATAAATTATTAACAAGCACAATGATGAACTTAACAGTAAATGATCAAGCAAAATAACAATGAAGTATAACTAACATACAGGGTAAATCAAATGATTAGCACATGAATATTAGATAGATATAACAGTAGTAGGAAAGTAAAGAGATGAGGAAAGAGGAGACAAACAGATTTATAGTGGTTCGGCTTCAACCAAGCCTACATCCACTCCTCAAGCTTCACTTGAGATTTTTCACTATCTTCTAGCTTCACAGGGTGCTAGCAACCTTTCACAGATGTAGCAATCCTTCACAGATTTTACACAGCCTTTTTAAGTCAAGAACACTGAGTGTACTACACTCTTACAAGGTTAAAAAGAAGGTGTTTTTGCTTTCACAGAAAGCTACAATAATTATCTCTCAAAGATAGATATAAAAATGAAGCTATGGTTTTTCTGTAAGCCTCACACAGGAAAGATGAGCTTAATGTTATAAGGCTCAGTGTATAATTTCTAAGAGAGGATGTAAACAAAAATTGAAGAATACTTCTCAGAGAATTTTTCAGAGAATAGATGTGAATGATTATAGATCAAAGAATATTTTTTGATATATAGTGAAACTTATATAATGAAATTAGAGGCTTTGGTATATATAATGAAACTTATAGCTGTTTATAACCGTTGTATTCATTTGAATTTATAGCCGTTTATAGTTGTTGTATTCATTTGAATTTATAACCATTGTATTCATTTGAATATGTTCCACTCCATCATTACTAATTTGAATATCTTCCGCTTCATCATTACTAATTTGAATAGCTTCCACTTGAACCTTTTGGCTTTCGTCTTTATTGTCTTGAACATTTTGGCTCATTGTTGTGCTAGGTCGTTTTGAACCTTTGGCCTCTCATCGTATAATTTGTTTGAACCTTCGTTTTGGGCTGTTTGAACCTCTGATTTAATCAAATATTAAATACATTCTAACAACATTTAGGATAAAAGTTTTATGTATGAAATAACGGGACAAAATAATTTTTGATTCTATTTTTCTCTTTCAAATAAATTAAAACATAAAATCATCAAAATAAATATTGATTCTATTTTTCTCTTTCAAATAAATCATCAAAATAAATTTTGATTCTATTTTTCTCTTCCAAATAAATTAAAAACATAATTAAATAAATCATCAAAATAAATAAGTCTAACAATCGCCCCCTTTTGATGATGGCACATAATGATGTTTTGATTTGATTTGGGAGTAAGAAAAACTCCCCCTCAAGTCATGCTCCCTGAATTCATTTCTAAATACATAGGTTAGCACATATGTAATAAATAAGCTTTAATTAGAGACATGATATGAGACTAAAATATCAAACTATAAATACATAATCATCAGATTAATTTTCAAATAATACCATAATTTGAAAATAATACCATAATACATAATAACATAACAAAATAATACCATAATACGTAACATCATATAATTTCTCCTCCTGTGACATTATCAAAAGGAAATCATGGGTCAGAATCTGGAGGAGGAGAAGGAAAATGATAGTGATAAATGGCATCTATACAATTCAAAACATATATATACATATATATACGATTCGCGCGTTTCTCTCTTTTCCGTCAAAAATAGCGTCAGACACGCATCCTCGCTTTTGCGTCAGCCGACCAACAAAAGCGAGATGGGTCAATCAACGGCCTCGGCTCTCTTTCCCTCTTATCTTCTTCTCCTCCGTCTTCTTCTTAATCACTCTCTTCTCCTTCTTGTTTCTCATTCGCTTCTATCTCTTTCTTCTTCTACGTGAGAGAGATAGAACATAGAGACTGAGCAGAGCAAAAAGGCTGCCAAAAACGACCTTCCTGTTGATTACATCTCTCTCTTCTACTTCATGGCATCGTCCCGTCCCTTTACTCTCTTTCCGGACCTGAATGATCCCGTAAGCGCTGTTAGGCCGAGTGCCCCGGCTCCTACTCTTCCAAACCTTCCTATGATGTCGATCGAGCAAATAAGGGTAGCTCAATCAAACATTGAAGCCAATCATTTCACACTAACGTCCTGTATAAAGACGGTGACTACAATTACAAAATTGGCTCACCGACTGCAGAACAGGACAAGTGAGCTCTACCAGGTCAACGTCCAACTCTCCCTGCTCCAGCGCATGTACAAGGATGCGTGAGCAAAGATTTGCGCATTGAAAGCCGAAAATAAAGAGCTTAAACGGAAGACCACCTCCATGGCCTGATTTGGAGCAATGTCATTTTTGGCCTTTGATAGTCAGCAGGAAGTCGTCGCTCTCGACGAAAGCACAAGGGCAGGGCCTTAAAGGGCCTCCCAAGGTGATAAAAAGAGGAAAAAAACGATAGAAGAGGCGAGGAAGTAAGATCGGTGTATGGTCGTAAAAAAAAATGAAGGTTTTTAGTTTTTATGTAAATATGTTTATTTTGATCGGCGTATGGCCGTAAAAAAAAATGAAGGGTGTTTTTTATTTATTTATTTATTTATGTAAATAATTGTATTTGATTTGTTTTTGCTTTTATGTTTAAGTACTGAAAAATAAAATTAAAAAGCAGAAAAAATAAGAAAATTAAGTCCAAACAAAAAATAATAATGACAAAAAAAATAAAAATAAAAGAAATTAAGCCTAATAGCAAAATAAAAAAATAAAATAATACTAGCAGAAATTAAACTTAATGGGACGTTGGTGTTGGTGTTGGTGTTGGTGGAATGGTAATGCAAAAAAAAAAAAAAAAAAAAAATACCATGAGGGTTTAAAATAAAAAAAAATAATGTATGCAAAGTTAATTTTACCTCAAGATGCAAAACCCCAAAAAAATTACACAGTTGAGAATAGCAAACTGTTAAGAAGAATAAATGTATAAAGGACTTGAGAGCATTCAACTGATATAAATATTTCCATATTAATGTAGCAATACACATATATCATTTTAACAAAAATTCAAGTTTCATAATCTTAACAAAAACTTTTAAGTAGAAATCGACATTCCAAGCTCGCCACGAATAAAATTGAAGTGATCCTCGCTTAGGGGTTTTGTGAAAATATTCGTCAATTGCTTGTCGGTGTTTACAAATTCAAGTACAATATCCCCTTTTTGAACATGATCTCTTAAAAAATGATGTCGAATTTCAATATGTTTTGTTTGTGAGTGTTGAACCGGATTTTTGCTTAAATTGATGGCACTAGTATTATCACATTTAATAGGGATATGATCATAATGCAAATCAAAGTCCTCAAATTGTTGTTTTATCCAAAGTATTTGGGCACAACAACTTCCAGAAGCTATATATTCAGCTTCGGCCGTTGATAAAGTAACATAATTTTGCTTTTTGCTAAACCAAGATACTAATAAGTTAACAAGAAAGTGTCAAATGCCACTGGTGCTTTTTCTATCAAGTTTGCATATGGCAAAGTCGGCATTCGAGTAACTAATTAAATCAAATGCAACACCTCTAGGATAAAACAGTCCCAAATTTTGAGTGCCAACAAGATATCTAAAAATTCTTTTAACAGCACTGAGATTTGATTCGTTAGGATTTGATTGATATCTAGCACACATACAAACACTAAATATAATATCGGGTCTACTTGCAGTTAAATAAAGAAGTGAGCCGATCATACCTCGATATTTTGTTTGATTAATAGACTTACCTTTTTCATCTTTGTCTAGCTTAATGGATGTACTCATAGGTGTTCCAGCTATTTTTGAGTCATACATACCAAACTTTTTGAGTAGTTCTTTTGTGTACTTAGCTTGGTTGATAAAAATTCCTTCCTTACATTGTTTGATTTGAAGCCTAAGGAAATAATTTAGCTACCCCATCATGCTCATCTCAAACTTACCTTGCATACACTTAGCAAATTCTTTACACAAGGTTTCATTAGTAACACCAAATATGATGTCATCCACATATATTTGCACAATAAGTAAATCATCATTTTTAGTTTTAACAAAAAGTGTTGTGTCAATCGTTTCTCTAGAAAAATTATTTTTAATCAAAAATTTACTTAATCGTTCATACCATGCACGAGGTGCTTGTTTCAAATCATATAAAGTTTTTGATAGTTTAAAAACATGATTTGGAAAAGCATGATCTTCAAAATCTGGGGGTTGTTTAACATAAACTTCCTCATTTATAAAACCATTAAGAAAGACACTTTTTACATCCATTTGATATAGTTTGAAATTTCTAAAACATGCAAATGTAAGTAACATGCGAATGCCTTCTAATCTAGCAACTGGAGCAAAGGTTTCATCGAAATCAATACCTTCTTCTTGATTGTATCCTTGTGCAACAAGTCTAGCCTTATTTCTTATAATTGTGCCAGATTCATCAAGTTTGTTTCGAAAGATCCATTTGGTACCGATAATGGTATGATCTTTAGGTTTTGGCACAAGTTCCCACATTTTGTTTCTCTCAAATTGGTTAAGCTGTTCATATATAGCTATCATCCAATGTTCATCGAATTCGGCTTTGTAAAAGTTTTTAGGCTCAATCTGTGAGAGAAAAGCCAAGTTACTACAAATGTTTCTAAGTGAAGAGGGAGTTTCAATACCTTTTGTTGGGTCACCTGGGATTAAATCCTTAGGGTGATTATGAACAAACTTCCATTCTCTTGGCAAATCATAATTGTTTCCTCCTTCTTCTTGAGGTAGGAGAATAGGTTGTTCAATCTCTTTGTTCAACTTACATGGTTGGTTCTCTTCTTTGTAGATACTTGAATCTTCCACATTTGATTCCAAATCTATATTATCACTAACAATTTGCTTTTAAGCAGAGATGTTAGTTTCATCAAATGCCACATGTATATATTCTTCCACAACAAGAGTTCTTTTATTAAAAACACGATAAGCTTTGCTAGTTAAGGAATAGCCAAGAAAAATTGCTTTATCTGATTTTGAATCAAATTTACCTAAGTTATCCTTACCATTATTATGCACAAAACATTTACAATAAAAAACATGCAAGTGACTAATGTTGGACTTTCTGTCATGCCAAAGTTCATAAGGAGCCTTTTTGAGAATATGTCTAATTAATGCACGATTTAAAATATAGCATGCGGTATGAACGGCTTCGGCCCAAAAATATTTAGCAATATTATTTTCGCAAAGCATTGTTCTACTCATCTCTTCTAAAGTTCTATTCTTCCTTTCTACTACACCATTTTGTTGAGGGGTTCTAGGTGCTGAAAAATTATGTCCAATACCATGCTCATCACAAAACAATTCAAATTTCCCATTTTCAAGTTCTTTACCATGGTCAGTTCGAATATTAGAAATAAGAAAGCCTTTTTCATTTTGAATTCTATGACAGAGTTTGGTGAAAGAAGAAAATGTTTCATCTTTGTGTGCTAAAAACATAATCCATGTAAATCTTGAATAATTATCAACAATAACAAGACAATAATGTTTACCACCTAGACTAGATGTCTTTGAGGGACCAAATAAATCCATATGCAATAGTTGTAAAGGTCTAGTTATGGAAATATGAGATTTTGATTTAAATGATGTTTTAGTTTGTTTTCCTTGTTGACAAGCACTACAAAGATGATCTTTTTTAAATTTAATTTTTGGAAGTCCAATGACCAAATCATTTCTCAAAAGTTTAGCAATTAAATCCATATGAGTATGACCAAGTCTTCTATGTCATAACCAACTATTTTCATTATTAACATATAAATATTTAACATCACTAGCATAGAGATCATTACGATGAAAAACATAAATATTATCATGGCGATTACCAACGAATAAAACTTTATGATCATTTGTGCTTTCAATTGTACGATGTGATTTATCAAAAATAACTCGATTACCTTTATCACATAATTGACTAATACTAAGTAGATTATGCTTAAGTCCATCAACAAGTAAAATATTTTCAATAGAAGGGTTAGGAGAAATACCGATGCTACCAATACCGATGATTTTTCCTTTCTTGTTGTCTCCAAAAGTAACAAATCCTTCATCTTTCGATGATAGTTTAGTAAAGAATGATTTATCTCCGATCATGTGTCTGGAACATCCACTATCAAGGTACCATTTCCCTTCTTTAGCTTTGGACTTAAAGCAAACCTACAAGATGACAATCAAGTGTTGGTTTTTGGTAACCATAGTTTCTTGGGTCCTTCTTGGTTAGTTTTGTTAGATCCCTTAATAATCCAAATCTTTTTAATTCCCATGTTCATATTCTTTTTGAATGGACAATAAGATATATAATGGCCTTTCTTTCTACAATAATAACAAGTAATATGAGGGTGAGTCATGAGAGGTGCCTTTTCAAAAATTGTATTGAGATTCTTTTGTTTTTTTAATAGGGTCATATCCAATGCCCGCTTTATTGAAAACACATCTTTGATTTCCAAGAAGCATGTTGAGATTATTTCTACCTTTTACAAAATTTTCAAGTGTTTTTGTTAAATCATCAATATTGTTTTTTAAAGTAGTTTTCTCATTAAAGATAGTATCAAAATCATTTTTCAAAACAATTTTTTCTTTCTTTAATTCTTCTACATTAATAGATAAAGATGCAACAGATTTCTTTAACGTATTATTTTTGGCACAAACTTTTCTAAATTCATCTTGTAGTTCATGGAATGCACTTTCAAGTTCTTCATAAATAGTAGTTATCTCATCTTGAGTAGAGTCTTCATCTTCAAGAGCCATGACACATAAGTTGGCTACATCATTTTCACCGCAAATGGCTTCCTTTTTGCTGCCATCCATCATTGAAAGTTCATGAGCCATGAGTGAGCCTAGGAGTTCTTCAATGCCTAATTTTGTTAGGTCTTTTGCTTCTTGGATAGCTATAACCTTAGCTTCCCATTCATTTGGCAAAGACCTAAGTATTTTTCTTACAAGCTCATCATTAGTATAAGATTTACCAAGAGATTTTAGAGCATTAATAATATTAGTAAATTTATAAAACATCTCAGAAATAGATTCAAATGATTTCATAGCAAAGAGTTCATAATTATGAATAAGCATGTCAATCCGAGACTCTTTTATTTGGCTAATTCCTTCATAGGTGATTTCAAGTTTATCCCAAATCTCTTTAGCAGTAATACACCCAGAAATTCTATTATACTTATTTGCATCTAATCCATACACAAGAATAAGCTTGGCTTTAGCATTAGCATGAAGGAGTTTATAATCACGCTCATCAAATTCATTCTCAAGTTTCGGCACACTGATATGGTCTACTACATTAGTAAGGATTTTAGGACCTTTACTGATAATGAACCACAAAACATAATTGGTAGCTTGAAAATACAAAGTCATTTTTTCTTTCCAATGAATGTAATTACTACTATCAAAGAGAGGTGGCCTATTACTAGCTTGTCCTATAGCAAAGTAAGTAGAATACATGATTCTTATGGATCAAAAACTCAATATTGTTAAATCTGAACAAGAGCCCTAGGCTCTGATACCAATTGTTACCCAAAAAGCAACCTAAGAGGGGGGGATAAATTAGGTTTCTACAAATTAAAATTAATAATATCCCAATAAAATTAACTACTAGTACAACAAATTATTAACAAGCACAATGATTTAGCAGTAAATGATCAAGCAAAATAACAATGAAGTATAACTAACATACAGGGTAAATCAAATGATTAACACATGAATATTAGATAGATATAACAGTAGTAGGAAAGTAAAGAGATCAGGGAAGAGGAAATAAACAGATTTATAGTAGTTCGGCTTCAACCAAGCCTACATCCACTCCTCAAGTTTCACTTGAGATTTTCCACTATCTTCTACCTTCACAGGGTACTAGCAACCTTTTCACAGATGCAGCAATCCTCCACAGATTTTACACAGACTTTCTAAGCTAAGAACACTGAGTGTACTACACTCTTACAAGGTTGAAAAAAATTTGTTTTTGCTTTCACAGAAAGCTACAATAATTATCTCTCAAAGATAGCTATAAAAATGAAGCTCTGGTTTTTCTGTAAACCTCACATAGGAAAGATGAGCTTAATGCTATAAGGCTCAGTGTATAATTTCTGAGAGAGGATGTAAACAAAAATTGATGAATGCTTATCAGAGAATTTTTCAGAGAATAGATGTGAGTGATTATAGATCAAAGAATATTTTCTGATTTTTTTTTTTTTTTTTTGTTGTAACTTGTTTACATTAGAGGCTTTGGTAAATATAATGAAACTTATAGCTATTTATAGCCGTTGTATTAATTTGAATTTATAGCCGTTTATAGCCGTTGTATTCATTTGAATATCTTCCACTCCATCATTACTAATTTGAATACCTTCCACTCCATCATTACTAATTTGAATATCTTCCACTTGAACCTTTTGCCCTATTGCTGTGCTAGGCTGTTTAAACCTTTTGGCCTGCTGTTGTGCTTGGTTGTTTGAACCTTTTGGCTTGCTATTGTGTTGGAATGTTTGAACCTTTGTTTTGGGCTGTTTGAACATTTGATTTAATCAAATATTAAATACATTCTAATAACATTTAGGATAAAATTTTTAGGTAAGAAATAATGGGATAAAATAAATTTTGATTCTATTTTTCTCTTTCAAATAAATTAAAACATAAAATCATCAAAATAAATGTTGATTCTATTTTTCTCTTTCAAATAAATTATTAAAATAAATTTTGATTCTATTTTTCTCTTCCAAATAAATTAAAAACATAATTAAATAAATCATCAAAATAAATAAGTCTAACACTAGTGATAGAGTTTAACTCCTTGGCAGGCAGATGAGTTAAAGGGGAAAACTTCTGGCATTATTCACATTTCTTGATATAACACTCGGCATCTGTTCGCATGGTCACCCAATAGTACCCCTGTGTTACGGCTCAATGGGCCAGAGAACGTCCGCCCGAATGGGCACCACAACTGCCTTCATGTATTTCAGTGAAGAGTTTCTCGACTTTATCCGGGTGAACACATTCTAAGAACAGCCCAGAAAGGGATTTTTTGTAGAGCCTCCCCTGTGGATCTAAGGAGTATCGCAGGGCTTTGTTTTACAGTTTGTGTACTTCTTTCTTATCCATCGGGAGCTGCTCTAAGGATAGGAATGAAGCGATAGGGTCCATCCAACTTGGACCTAGTTCAATGATATTGATCTGAACTGATTCTGAAGAGGCAATGCTCGGCTAAGGGACGAATCCTACTTTGATTGTCCATTTAATTTCTAAGTTGATAGCAGAGGCTAGGCAAGCCAGAGCGTCCACATGTGTGTTCTGATCCCGAGTTATTTGATTCAATTCATGATGATCGAATTTCGCGAGCAAAGAATTTGTCGTTCTTATGTAGGCTGTCATGCGGTCATTTTTGGCTACTGCATATTCCCCTTTCAACTGGTTAATGACTAGCTTCGAGTCACAGAAAACAAACAGACGCCGTGCACCGAGGTGAAGTGCATTCCGTAGGCCGGTTAACAATGCTTCGTATTCGGCCTTATTCTTTGATGCATCGAAGCCTAGTTTGACAGCCTACTCGATTATTGCCCCTTCGGGGGTCATGATTACTCTGCCTGCCCCACTGCCATGTTGGTTGGATGACCCGTTATAATACATCTGCCAAACGTCTCCAACATATATTCTTCAATTGGGCTTAGGTTGTATTTGATCAGACTTAAAGTTGGTGAGGGATCTCGTGAATTCGGCTACAAAGTCAGCGAGAACTTTTCCCTTGATGGAAGTTCTAGGTAGAAATTGGATATCATACTGGCCGAGTTCCAGAGTCCATTTCGAAACGCGCCTCGATGCTTCCGTGCTGCGGAGCGCTGACCAGAGGGGATAGTCTGTTAGTACCTCAATGGAATGCCCTTGAAAGTAATGCATCAGTTTTCTTGTAGCCATAATGAGAGCAAGGATAAGCATTTCCAATGGAAGGTAATGTGTTTCGGCGTCGGCCATTGCTTTGCTTACATAGTAAACTGGTCGCTACTTCCCAAGTTCTTCCTTTAACAATACGGCGCTGACCGCCCAGTCGGATACTGCCAGATACACGAGTAATCCGAATACTACTCATTGGAGGGGCATTATGTAGATGTTAGGTTATCTACGCTACACCTGATATTATGGGCTGCATTATAACAGATATCCAATAGTACTAGAAGGGTATAGTGACGCTAATCGGATATCTGATAAAAGGACTCCAAATCCACTAGTGGTTCTGTGTTTACCCTTGAAGGGGCAACTGTGTCATGGAAATCTTCCAAACAAACGTGTATATCTAGACCAATGATAGAATTTGAGTTTATCGCTTTGGATAAAGCAACTGAAGAAGCTAAATGGCTTTGCTAGTTCGTTGAGGATATTCCACGCTAGCTGAAACCTGTGCCTGCTATCTGTATTCATTGTGATAGCCAATTGGCAATTGGACGGACACAAAGTAATATGTATAATGGAAAGTCTAGACATATCCATCGTAGACATAATTCCATACGACAACTACTCTCTAATGGAGTCATCTCTCTAGATAATGTAAAGTCTAAGGACAACATTGTGGATTCGTTAACCAAAGGGTAAACTAGAGAGTTAATAGAAACGTCGTCAAGAGGAATGGGGTTAAGGCCTTTAGTAATGTTACCGGAATGAAAAACCCAACCTAGTTGACTAGAGATCCCAAGATCTAGGTTTAAAGGGACAATCTAATTTCGTGTAACGGGTGAGTCACTAAAGAGGTAAATCATCTTGTCCATTCCTTTATACAGTGATACCCAATAGCGGTGAAAGGTTAAGCTAATGCTTTTAATGACCTAAGTGATAGGAATAATCAACCGTGGTATAATGAGACATCTTATATAGGCCACCTATGTGAGTACGAAGTGGGGTTGCTTTTTTAAGAATTGGTAAGGCCGAATTCTTTGAAAACACTCACTGAACCAGACTAGTGTTCCAGGGGCATACCAGATACACTAGTGCAAACAAGAACAATGGTTGGACTAACTCCTGTGTGGGGTCTATTGTCTTGATTTACACAAACGGCAGAACAGTTCAAGACATCACATTCACTAGTCAGCCAGTAAATTCGATAGGCGTTTACTACGAAAAGTTCAAGGCTAATATCTACCTTTTTTGATACAGGGTGAGTCTGTGTGCTCTCTCTCCGAGTCTTTGTTGTAAACGTTGTCCGTTTTCTTTATTTGATCAATTTTATTTATGTGGGGGATTGTTGGAAAAAATGATTTTATGGTAACTTTAGTGTGAAATTAAAGTAGGTCCTAACCCTTGGTTGATGTGGGATTAAATGGATTTAGATTCTTTGTAACAAGATCACAAAAAGAATGATAAAAAATCATTAAGAATTGAATGAGAAATTGTCTCATAAAGTTAGTCTCATGAATGAGGTATTAGGAATTGTGTATAACTATCAATCCCACATTGATTGTAGAGGAAAGCTTTGATGGATATTTAAACCTCAAGATTTTGATAAGGGTATGAGCTCTTTAGAGCATCTAAATTTTCTGAAGGAAGAGAGTTATGGATACTTGAAGGATAGGCTTGGGCCAAAACTATGATCCAAATTAGTTATGCAAAAATTGCCACACCTGCGCGCTTGCACCGCCTGCCCGGACCGGACCGGGCTGGGGCCATGGTCCGTGATGCTTGGGTCATAGATTTTGGATCTTTAGCTTATGCTTGAGGCTTAAGACTTTGGATTAGGTTTGGGCTAGGCTGGATTGGTGGTCCACCGACCTAATCTTTTTGGGTCAAGTGGCTGCAGATATGTATATACACATATGTGTATATTATATGTAACTCACATATTAAATCCTCATTAGTTTTGTGCATTACTCCCCCAGTTTTGCAAGAGTAATGGGCTACATTGGTTGCTAGCCTTCATGGCTGGAGGCTCCTCCTCTCTCCCTCATAGTATATAAATAGAGACCAACTTCTTTGGTTGACACACATAATTTTTTGACTTCCATATTATACAGTCAGTTTGCTCCTATAATTTTCTTCCTGTGTGAGAAAGTGCTGCCATTGTCAGTTGCCAAATCTAACAGAAGGTTCTTTTGCGTTAGCAAGTCTACACTGTCATATCTTGGGAGACAGATGCTGACATACTTCCAGCATTCACGGTGAAGTGGCGAATCTATTTTAAGGAGATTATGGTATCACACAGGTTTTAGTTTACTTTTTTTACCATTTTAATGTATTATGTATTTTTGTGCAATATGTTTGCAATTTCCAGCATGTTTTCTTATTCTGTAATTTAGTTTGATTAATCGTGAATCTATTTATCTTATTTAATTACACAATTTAACCAACAAAATGTATCGTAAAATAGGTATAAATGTTTTAAGTGTCGTTATTCAACTTTTAGCATGTTCTTGTTACCCTAATAACACCTATTATTCTTTTTTTGTTCCCTAACAACAACTTATTAGCAAGGCGCTTTTGTTATAATAGAAGATCATTTCTAAAAGATTGTAGATTTGATCAAATAATGAAGCCATGAAGTTTTCCTCACTTTCTTAGGGTTTGTACTTTCTTAACATGTGCTTCTTTTTCTTAGTGATCATGGTTGTTTCCAATGGCAAGGCCATTATGTTAGTCATGGTTGTTTCAATCACTACAAGAAAATACACTTTTGGCGACTAAAAAATTAGTCGCCAAAAGTATTAAATTTCGTCGCCGAAACACATTGCCGACTAAATAATTTGGTCGCTGGCTTTGTCGGGGATACAAAGTCGCCGAAGGAATTAGCGACTAAAATACATTTAGTCGCCATAAGTAGCACAAAATACTGACTAACCTTTTAGTAGGCAAAAATAATAGGCATTAGCGACTAAAAGAGCCTTAGTCGCTGATAAGGGACATTAGCGACTAAAATGTTAGTCGCCCAAACGGTTGATTAATTCCTTTAACTCACATATTTAGCTACTAAAAGTTTTTGTCGCCAAAAGGTGAAATATCTTCAGCGGCGACATTTTTAGTCGCCAATAGTGAAACTTTCACCTACTACATGGTTAGTCGCCCATAGTTACTTACTATATTTTGGCGACTAAAAATCTTAGTCGCTAAAAAGATGTTGGATTTTAGCTACTAAACACTTTAGTCGGCCATAATTATTTTATTATGTTTTCGAGTTGTTTGCCTACTAAATATTTAGTCGCCAAAAGATTTTTGATTTTTAGCTACTACACATTTAGTCGCCATAACTATTTTCAAGTTGTTTTGGCTACTAAATTATTAGTCGCCAAAAGTCGTTTGCGTTTTAGCTACTAAACATTTAGTCGCCAAAAGGTTTATTTCTTTTTAGCTGCCAATTGATTTGTCACCAAAAACGTCATTTATTTCATTTTGTTTGTTTCATTTTATATTATATATCCACCGCAACCTGTACATATACAACCTATATATATTATCACCTATTTCGTAATACATGTTTCACTTAAAACCATGAAACAAAAATGAACACCAGCTATATATACTCCAACTACAAATAATATAAACTTATGTACGAACCAACTATATATATTTCAATTACAAATAATAACGTCATACATTCCAAATAAGTTACCAAAACAATGTCCTCTATACACAACATTTTTACTATATACTATGCATTGTGATGACCATTTGACAAGGTACAAATTACTATGG
Source organism: Camellia lanceoleosa (assembly GCA_025200525.1). NCBI lineage: Eukaryota > Viridiplantae > Streptophyta > Magnoliopsida > Ericales > Theaceae > Camellia > Camellia lanceoleosa. The sequence continues at coordinate 99,239,677 of CM045759.1, forward strand.
TAATATGTACCATGACAAAAGGTAATCTATCTTAATTAATACTAGAGCCATTAATACAAGCTCCAAAAATACTATGTACCCCACTATAAATTATATGTACGATGCATCCAAATTCCACGGTTCATTGATGCTATTCCACCAGAGCAATTAATACAAGCTCCAAAAATAGTTTGAACCCCGCCTAAAATTATATGTTCGATGCATCCACAGTCCACACAAAAAGTATAGGACGACAAAAAACTTCCCAACTTTGCGTAAGTGTGAATTATCTTCCAGGAAAAAAAAATAGAAGATCCACATGTCAATGTCAAAAGCCATCTACACAACAAAAATTACACCCATTAGTTCCATTGTAAACAAAAAGTTATAGCCATCTACAAAACACAAATTGCAAGCATGTCAATTGTAATTGCAATTGTATGCAAATATTGTTTGAATTTAGGAATTTCAATATAGTTTCTTTACACGTTAAGTTGTATTGAAAGTGCAAAGAAATTTCCAAGTCAACCCCAAGTCAAGTTTAGTCTAATGTGTAAACATATATATATTTTATTCATAACTGTACATATATAGAGATGCTTATAGAACATATATATATATATATTTGTATAAGCTTTATGCGTTTTTCACGCCAACTCCCAACGTACACGTGGTAATTACGTCCCGTCTGTCCCCATAGGTCGTCTTTGACACGAGGAAGCTACTCGTCCCATCAATATAGTCGTTCGGGGGCTGCTCTCAATTTTCGGCCCTCAAAGGCCTTTTTTCAGCTAAGTTTATGATGTTTTCACGGCAACTCCCAACGTACACGTGATAATTACGTCCCCTCTATCCCCACAGGTCGTCTTTGACACGAGGAAGCTACCCGTCCCATCAATATAGTGGTTCGGGGGCTGCTCTCAATTTTCGGCACTAGAAGGCCTTTTTTCACTGCCAATGCATGGAAACCAGACAAAGGTGACATGCACCAAGCGAAAAAACCAACGATATACCTTTTCATGGGGACCATCAATGGTAAAAGCAGTATTCCAACAAGCACCCCAACAGTGCATAAAACCATGAGCCAGCCACCGCGTGCCAAAAGATATAATACCGATCTCTTAAGATATTGAATAACAGCCAAAATGAAAAACTTAAATGTTTTGATAGGTTGTGCTGTTAGTGTCAATTTTTCTAGTTCTTGTTAATGCTTAGTACGGAGTCCTGCAGAATGAAACAATTCTATTAGGTGATATGGTATTCAATAAGATCTAAAAGTGTAAGATTTTACAGAGTACACTTTAAGTTTTCTCAATTTACTCTATTTTCCTTTTTGGTACTGGCGGTGGCAGACAAGAAAGAACTTTACGAAAGGATTACCAGTGTAAGATCACATAACAACTTTGTCATCACAAAATACATAGACAAGTGAACAATTTTGCAAGCGAAGCAAATCATGCTTGCAGGTGAATCAAAAAAGAAAAGAAATAAAGGGACCATTTCCTGATAACTTGTCCATATTAGTTGAATTGCCATAAGATAAAACACTAAATGTCAAGGTCAAACTAGTGAGAAAGAGCATATTAATTATTTCACGATTTATTGATTGACAAGCTACAGGTCAATATACTAAGGCTTATATTTTCTGTTTTTTAGGTAAGTATGAAAAAGTTCATCTATTTTTAACACTATATGTGACGCACTGTTGATAGCCAACTATCATAATCATTACAACTCTAAGCAAACATGGTGATTGCTTGTAAATCAGGTAGTTTTGAACTTTCATGAAAATAGAAAATTTTAATTACAAAATGAAAACATATTCAAGTGGTGCGTGAAACAGTTTAACCTTAATGAAGAGATAATTAGGATAAAAAACAAGAATTTGAACAGTGAGTCCTGAAGATATACACAAACAGCCCAACCGAGCAGTTGAATTCTTTCAAAACCTCCTTCCTTTTGCCAAGTTCCATCTAGTATCTATATTGCTATATTATTATATAAAGCATACAACCAATTTGGTGTTATTTTCATTCATAAATTAACCCTATGTAACCGATTTTAACAACACACGTCAGGTGTGCACACCTTGTTTGACTACAAGAAAACAAATTTTAGCATAGTCACCTATTATTTACCCACTAAGACTGAAGAGATTTAGCCAGGCCGGTACAACCTCAAGGCAATGAAGTGGCCACCTAAGGCTCCACTTTTTTAAAAGGCCTAAGTTACTTGTTCAGACAAAGATAAAGCCTAATAAAAAAAAAATGTCAGAAAACATTGTCCCCGAAGTCTTAAAAAGAATCTTCCTTGTGTTGCTTGTCCAAAGGCCCTCAACAGTAAAAAAAAAACACCTTGCCCAAATGTACAACAAAAATCCAAAATTTCCTTATCCAAAACCTAGATAAAAAAGAAAAAAAAAAAAAACTCTTCCAGTTTAAAAGGAATGTCCCTAATTGTAAGGCCTTTTTTCGGCTAAGTTTATGACGTTTTCACGGAAACTCCCAACGTACACGTGCTAATTACGTCCCCTCTATCCCCACAGGTCATCTTTGACACAAGGAAGCTACCCGTCCCATCAATATAGTGGTTCGGAGGCTGCTCTCAATTTTCGGCACTCGAAGGCCTTTTTTCGGCTAAGTTTATGACGTTTTCGACGCCAACTCCCAACGTACAAGTGCTAATTACGTCCCGTCTCTCTCCACAGGTCCTATTCGACACGGGGAAGCTACCCGTGCCATCCCTACAGTGGTTGGGGGGCTACTCTCAATTTTTGGCCCTCGAAGGCCTTTTTTCAGCTAAGTTCATGGTGCATTTCACGCCAACGCCCAATGTACACGTGCTAATTACATCTCGTCTGTCCCCACAGGTCCTATTTGACATGATGAAGCTACCCGTGCCATCTCTACAGTGGTTTGGCGGCTGCTCTCAATTTTCAGCTCTCGAAGGCCTTTTTTCGGCTAAGTTCATGACGCATTTCACGCCAACGCCCAACGTACACGTGCTAATTACGTACCATCCATCCCCACACGTCCTACTTCACACAAGGAAGCTACCCGTGCCATCCCCGCAATGGTTCGGGGTTGCTTTCAATTTTCGACCCTTGAAGGCCTTTTTTCGGCTATGTTTATCGTGTTTTTATATGAGCCAATCCACCACCTAGTTAGCATGTGGGAGAACACATTCAATTGATTTTAGCCTGAACACAGGCACATCTGCAATTGTACAAGTGGATACAAGTGTAGGCAACAATGTGAGGATTCATGGATTTCTCTCCCTTTAATGAAATTTGGTTGTTTATTCCTATGGCTATATTGTAACCGATTTCCTTGATTTGATTCTGGAGTTTGAATATACTTCTTATGAGTCAATAAGCTCTTGGAACACAACCAAGAACTAAACAAATTGTATGATAAGCTAATTAGAATGCATGGCACACTTAGAAGGCAGCTTATGATTGGGAAAATATGGAGGTTTTAAGGATCAAAACTTTGTTTGCATCAGCTCCTGTAACTAGGCCAAATCAGGTTGATAATCTGTGGTGGGTAGCCTTAAGCACAAGTGTTCATCCAACCAGGTTGCATCAGGTTGCATCAGCTCCTGTAACTAGGCCAAATCAGGTTGAAAATGTGGAGCTTTGTTCATCAAATTAGTGTTGGTTTTATTTGTATAGATTTATTATTAAGAAACTTAATGTCACATATTCATTCTTCACACAAGGTTTGCTGCTGCAATGTCTACTCACATTATGCCTCAAAACCTATTCGAAGCACATCACGAAAAAAATATTTGCATACTAACTTTAGAAAACAATTCTATGCCAATATGATCCATATTTTTTTATAAGTTGCAGTAGCTTGTTAAGAACATTCTGTTTACCGAATAGTAGGATGACCATCTGAACCTTGCAAGAGGGTTGTGAGCCGTGACACCACGTCGTTCAGATGATTGAGTTGTACACCTTGTGCCTCCCGTGCATTTTTTTCTTCATCGACTTGTTTGATCAGCTGCTCTCTTTCCCTCACAATTTCCTCCCGATCTCTTTACCGCTCCTTTTTCTCCTTCAATAGCTCATCCCGATCTCTTTGACGCTCCTCTTTCTCCTTCAGCAACTCCTTGTGATCACTTTGACACTGCTCACGAAGAACCTCTAGTTCCACTCTCATTGAGTCCATATGTTTATCACGTGCTCGTGCCGCACTAGAGGCTGTGGAAGAGGGTTGTGGGCCTATCCCACATCCACGCAAGTAATTTTTTTTTTCCCCAAGCACTTGCCTTGATATTTCTTCATGGGTCAATGGCAACCCCACATCAGTGGCTGTTAGTTGTAGATTCACCATATCATCCTGTAATGGCAAGAAAACAATAAAGTCAAGATGGGAGAAGGAATTTAAAACAACTTTATTAATTGATATGCATCACATTTGGTTTCAACATTCAATACTCACATGTAGCTCACCACATTTGGGGTCAATCCAATCTCCCGTCTTCTTGGACTTGTGTGCCTTCTTATAAAATTCGGGGAAATCTATATCTCCATCCTCATTTGCTTGTTACATATGGAAAAATTCCATTGACGAATTAGTACATGGTAATATTCAAAATCAAGAAGAATCAAGCATCCATTACATTACTAAATTAACTTCTCACCATAAGCGACATTGCTATAGGAAATGATCGCAATCCACTTGTATGATTATAGGGGAGCATACCCCTATTTCCTTTACTAGCCATAGAGTGTTTCTACAAAAATATGAAAAAAAAAAAAAAAATTACGATGCTTAACTTAGTTTCAATGAAGAAGTTTTACATAGATTAGTGAATAAGTTTTACATATTAACACATAAATTAATTTCAATAATGGGGTTTCTAATTAATTTGTTACCAAGTGAGATTCGTCTTTCCAAGCAACATCAATCAGATATTTCCAGTCCTCCAAGCTCACTCCACTAGGTGGATGACTATAGGGGTCATCAACACCCTTTTCCTCAAGTTCGAGGAACTCTTGCTTTAGATTGTACCTCCAATCCTTGTATAGCAAATATGCCTTCCTATCGAGGATTTGTTGAGCTTGTTCATCATTATCAAAATCATCGCCGATAACAAACTTGTCCTACAAACATAGTAAGAGAATTAGTAGAACAATTAATTTAACCAATTACAAATTACATAATAAAGGCATTATGGCAAGATGAATCTCATACTAGCACTGCCTGGACGACCGCATCTTTCGTACTTTGATCAATTTTTATCCATGACTTCACGCTCTGAAGAGGTCACAACCGTCTAATTTGAAGGCCCAACTCATTCGTCGCTGGGGTGGCATTCCCTCCGGTGATTGCGTTCAACACCCGATTGACATAGACGTGTAATTTCTCCCCTTTTTTCCTAGCAATTTTTTTCTACACGCCTTTGCCTAATGTACGTCCCCGAACACGAGTTGACTTCGTTTTCCCTGGTACAAAAAGGGAAGGTAGTCAACATTACAAAAAAAAACAAAACCAAAATTTTTTTAAACAAGTAAATAGTATGCTCTTACCCACTCCACCTGGTTGCGTCTCCTCCACCACAGTTTGTGTATCATCTGGTGGTTGCGTCTCATCAGAGAACGTCATCGGGGTGCCAATCTCCTGTGCGCATGCTTCAGATGTTAATAGTATGTTGCCACTTGTTGCTCTCTTCCGTCACCCTGTCTTGATTCCTGGAACCATTGTATCTACATTACATAACAAACGTCCATGAGTAATAAACATCGCATACATTAGTAGTGTAACTGCTGCAATAATCACACAACAATGTCTACTCAATAATAAATTGCTCGTTAATCAATGGTAACTAATAAACTAAGAAAACATGATGATGATACAAAAACAAACTTGTCAATAGTCCATTGTTCATTTAATATACTCAGTACCCCAACAAATTTTGGAATTGTTGTTAACAACAAAATTTTTAATAAATTGTTGTGGCCTGCAATAACAAACCATTGATAAGAACAACTCAGCTACAACATCAGTTTGTTTGTATGGCATTACTCTTTCCATTAGTATCCATAATTCTTACCTTAGGAATTTATTCAGGGCCCTAGTACTATGAATTCTGATGAATACTCAAGCTGTATTGCACAGCATGGTTTTCTATAGTTGTCTAATCTCAACTGCAAAACTGAAACTTTTGCATAAATTTCCAGTATTTATGTTGTTCCCTCCTTCTGTTTGTGCACATATTTGTCTCAAATTTGATATTGAACCATCTTGGTGCCATTTTGTGTCTCTGGTTCTCATGTGACTCTGTTATAAGTTGGTGCAGGGATGCTGGCAGAAATCTGGATTGTTGGTGGAGTTGGTGCAGGGATGCTGGCAGAAATCTGGATAAACAAGAAGGTCAAAGGTATGCCCTTCATTAGCCTAAGGATGTGTTTGGATTTTGGATTTGGGAAGGGATTTGTGCAGGGAAAGGTAATGTGGAGAGAAGCAATCATGAACTAACTGTAATATAGTCAATAATGAACATTACCCTTCCCATCTTTAGAACAAGGATCTGGTAATTCTCTGTCAGCCCTCAACTGTGCTCTTCTTCAATAATTCATTATACAATTTAAAAGTGCCCAACTGAGCAAACAATTATACAATATTCTGATTTAAACATCATGGTAATTCAAAATTGAAAGGTTTGTTGACATATTCAAGATAGCCTGTAGTAAGGAAATAATGTAGTTAATGCCTAACAACTTACCCAGGTGAAATGCTTCCCACAACCAAAACTACTAAAGAAATGCTCCCAATCAAGTATGGCACGAAGAAGCCCCAATCCTATGTGACAATTACATGTGGATAAGAATTTTAGTAGATGTGAAAATGCCTCAATTTCCTTCCATTGTCTTTACAAAAAAATAAAATAAAATGTATTAGTCTGACAGCCTAACCATAATACACATTAGTGCAAAACAAATATCTTTATTCATTACCTAGATGAGTAGAACATTAAAGACATTAGAATCATTACTCACATTAAAACATATCAACAGTCACTGAAGCAGCCATCTCGTAAGAAAGGAATGAAAGAAGCTTCTATGAACATAATCCACAGCTACAATTGTACTTCCTTTATCCTTTGTTCCTTGAAACTTACGGAAAATAAACAATAGAAAGGTTAAAAAAGAGAAATTCATAACTCTACATAATATGAATTTGAAATTAATTCTTATGATAGTTTATTAATGTTTATGAACATCTACAGAGAAAGAGGATAGAGGATATTATGTGAAGTTACCCCAGGAAGCCGACCAGCAAGAACACCCAAAAAGCCTGTTGTCCCTACCACCGTAAAGAGAAAAGCTGCCTGCATCATTAATTAAACAGTTAAACTACATATTTTGATACCAAGTACATTAACTAATTCAACATTTTCAAAGCAGTAAACAGATGTACAGGTAGTCTGAGGGAAGCACATAAGTAGGCTGAGAAGTAAGCCTGTGAGGACCAGTGGTGAGGTGGCTGAGATGCAGGACAAGGCTGAACTGATGTGGACAAATGCTGTGGAGGGAAAACAGTTCTGGTAGGTGAAGAAGCAGGCTGATAGGAAGAGGATATCAAGGTAGGGGAGGGAGACCAAAAGAAGGACTGAAAAGAGGACAGATGAGGGGTGGGGAGAGAAGTAATAGAAGAAAAGGGAAAAGTAGACTCTTGAAACCAAACATGCCTAAATAAGATAATTTTACCAATAACAAGGTTGAGGCATCTATAGCCTTTGACACAGGGGAGGTAATTGAGAAAAACACAAGGCTCAGGTTTAGTGTGATATAACAATTCAAAATGAGAGCAAATTGATAGAGAGACAATAGGAAGTTGTAGCAATGGCTTCAAGTGTATGGTAAAGAGGATTGATGTGATAGGGCTATAGTTGACATCCGTGTCCCATGTCCACATCCGTGTCCGTATCTACATCCGTATTTGCGTCCATACTTCTTAGGTGAGAATAGAATGTGAATATGACATTGATTTCCTTGGTCACATGACATTTAAAAAAAGTAAAGCTTTCCAAGGAGGTGATACTTGGGAAATATGCAACATTTTAGTAAGATCTACAAAAACTTACTTTTTTTTTTTTTTCTACTCAATAAATTTGTGAAGAAAGAGATTTTACTAACCCAAAATAAAGAAATACTTTGAGATAATAAAATTTAGGAAGAAGATTTCATTTCTACATGATATATACCAACCATGTTCGCAGACACTTAAAGCAATTTACAGCCTCTCTCAAAACCCCCCCCCCCCCCCCCCCAAAAAAAAACACTTACACAGGTTGGCATATCAACAAAAATCTAGGCACATAAACAAGGCACCACATGAAGAAGACTTCCATGAACATATACATTGCAACAAGCACGTGACTAGCTTATTCATTAACATATTACATAAGCATCATAACCAAGCGTGACTTTGTTGTTCTGTTTATTTTTTTATCTTATAACCCAGGACACAACCCCTTTCAAGTTTGATTAACCCTTTTCAAGTTAGATTAGACAAGCCCTAGGAAAACTCTTAAGAGGGGCCCTTTTACATGTTCATTTAAAACAAAAGTTTGGGTAAAATGGTACAAACAAAAATAAAAATTAGAGGCTACTCCATTGAGGCACACAAATTTGAGCAAACCAAAACAGAGACTAGGGCACACAAATTAGGACAAATAATATGTTTTCAGAAACTAGAGCCCAACAAAATCAGAGATTTCCATTAAAGCATATAAATTAGATCTTATTCCATTAATGCACAAATGTTAGGGCACACAATTAGAGATTAAATTAGGGCAACAACTATGTTCTTCCATTAAAAGCTGAGAGAGAGAGAGAGAGAGAGAGAGAGAGAGAGCACTCACCGACTGACATGGCTGTTCGAGTCTTCACTGATGATCGCTAGCAAGGATAATAGAAAAGTAACAGCACAAATTCAAATACACTTGCACAGCCCCTAGTAACAGTTGAGTAAAATTAATCATGAATTCATGGCAACTTCATAGTCTAGTTGTATAAAGAGACTAAACTCACATTTTGCCAGTTCTTCTAATGAAATGAAACCAGAAAATTAACACTCATTTGCACATTTTGAAACAGCAACTCCCATGCAGAGAACCTTCTTCAGTTGGTACAACAGTCGCTTTAGTCCCATTAACTTTAGACTTGACAGATTCTTGACCCAGAAGCCACTAAACTGAAAGTCACAGAACAGGAAAGTAAGACAAAGGGTCATTCTGAGTTGAATTTCAAACATTAGCTAGGCTTGAAAAATGGTATCATATCTACTACTGCAAATGAAACACAGATGCACCATTCCTCTTACTCACAAAACAACCTCTTTAGCCCTACCCATCAATCTGCCTATAACATCAACCAGTAAGGTAAACAGTAAGGGTGACAAAGGGTAACCCTTTCTCATCATTGATGTATAAAGCTCATTTCATCATTACTTGAAACTTGAAATGAAGGCCATCATTTTAACTGTTTCCACCCTAGTGCAGGGATACATAAGTGGAGACCCGAAGTTCATTGACACCAAAATATATATATATATATATAATATGAACAAAATTATAGTCAACTGAAGCCTACTCCACTGCCAAAAGGAACTCAAAGGCCCACCAAAACCAACAACATTAAAACGAAAGAGAAAACCATGAATATATATACATATCTCAACCAGCTTGAAGTGAACGGCCAAATAAAGATATAAGAAAAGAAACTAGCACCTCAAATAATGCATTAACAACAGATCAGCCTACACCATGTAGGGCCCCTGAGACACTGTAACCACTACTTGAACCACCAAATTTCGCAGCAGCATGTAAAACTTGCACAATTTAATCGGCATACATTATTCACACAATCTTTATACAATTAGAAAGATCGTCTCCATCAGCCATGTTAGCTATCGGATATATGTATGTTGTAACATGTTTACATACATAAAAGCACATATATCTGCAATTAGAAAGATATATTTTAAGGATTGATGTGTCCACACAGCATACAATCAGAAAGATCGTCTTATACATAACACGTACGTTAAGATTGATGTGTCCACATAGCATTGCATCTTATTTTAAGGATTTCCTACAACCGTATGCCAGTAAGGAATTGAGCAGCTGCTCTATTAATTAAAACACACTGTTTTTAAATGTTCTTTGCAAATCTCCCATGAAGAAAACAAAAGTCCATTGCAGTGCCGACTAATAATACTAATTTAGGTTACAAACTTAGGACAGAACAACTGTATATCTAAATGACCTCAAAAGTAATAGTAACTAGATGGTTGATTTGCTTCAGAAATTGTGTGCACTTCAGAAAACAATATAACATGCTCAAAAATTTGTGCAAACATATAGTAAAACATATAGTAAAAATAATCAAAGTGCCCCTTTGAGAACTATTCCGGGTGAAATTCCATCTTGATCCCATAGCCACGCAGTCTACTTAGAACATTAAAATGGAATTGGTAAGTGAAAAGTTGCAACAGCACATGAATGTTAGCTTAAAAGAATTGACACCAACCAAAATCTAACAACATAAAGTAATTGCAAAGTAGTATTTTGAAAGCAAAATCTAACAACCAAACAGCAGCACACAACACATTCCAGAGACAAAGCAGCACACAAAGACACAAATCACAAACGCAAAGAAACAGAGACAGAAAGAAGCGATTGTGCAAATCACAGATTGTGGAAAGTAGCCACACAAAGACAATTTGTCGAATAGAAAATCTGAACTAAGTATGTTGATGATTTTCAATTTGCTCTAACAGTTCATAGAAATCGTAGAGGAAATTAAAAGTACAAGGTTCAAATTACATGAAATTCAAGAGTAGGCATGAAATTGAAATTACAATTTCATCAATATTCTTAATTGTCCCTATGACATCAACAAAACAAGCCGAACAAAGAAACAAACTGAGTTAAAACTCTAGGTCCATATCTGTATCAAAATCACTTTCCATCTCATCTTTTTCGTCATCACCCGAGATTGTTAGGTCATCGTCGTCATCGTAGATGAACGCATCATCCATAACACCCTCCGGTTGTACACGCTTATTGGACTGAGAAACTTCCATTGAAATAATTTGCGGTTCAATGTCATCCCAACGTAAAACAACAACATCATCAATAGGTTCAGTTGGTACAATAGTACTATTTTCATCATCTTGCAACACTTCATCAAATTCTGGCACATCCAGCTCTGGCACATCCCAAATTTGTCGATGTTGAAACTTTTCTACGACTCGCCAATTCGGCCCTAACTTCGTATTAGGAACATAGAAAACTTGTTAAACTTGGCTTGGGAACACAAACGAGTCATCTTTATACCATCGACTTCTTACATCAACAATTGTCACATGTGGTTCGACGCGCAAAGTTTGACTACTACCGGTGTTATACCATTCACATTGGAACAAAACAACCCGATGTCCAAACAAATATGTCAATTCCCACACTTTACAAAGGTAGTCGTAGAACTTTATCAATTGCTCTTCGTGGTCGCCTTCCACTACCAACCCACTATTTTGACATTTACGACGGTTATCACGGTCGATAGTATGGAATCGGACGCCATTACAAATGCATCCCGAATATGTATTCACTAAGGCATTAGGTCCATTGGCTAATGGCCACATCTCATCGGTTGCTTCGGGTGAGTTTTCATTTCGCAATTGGTTCATCTACACAAGAAAGTATGTCATGTCAATTCAAACTTAGAATAATTCAACGTTATCTCCACACTTAACAGTAACATGTTACATAATCTTACACGATGTTTGAACCATTTAGGGAATTCTTTGCATTGTCGCGTTGCAATGTTGCATGAACTTCTATATTTTTGTTGCAACACGAGCTTGTGTTCCCTAGTTAATACGATGTAAGTCATAAGTAATTGGAATAATGAAGACTTTAAAAAATAAAAACCATGTAGAAAAGGTATGTTGCATATATGATGAAGAAGCATACTCTAGATATTCATCCACTTCCAAACTATTGTGTAGGACAAACCAATGAGCCAATTTGCGGTCAGCTACGGACACATCAATTGCCCTTGGGAGTTGACCAAAAGGACGAAGATTTTGAGTGAAAATCTCTAACCCCGGGCCATTGTCACCCCCATCGTAGTTCCTTTCTTCCCGGTTAAACACCGTTTCAACTCCATGCAAATACATTGAACAAAACATCGTACACTCTTTCGATATGTAAGCCTCCGCAATGGATCCTTCTGGATGAGCTTTATTGCCCACAAATCCTTTAAGAAGACCGAGCATCCTACACGTAAACATCGGCGTGATCGTCAATATGTTCATATTGAACTATAATTACAAGAAAAAAGTGCTGACTCGTTGTTATACCTCTCAATAGGATACATCCATCGATATTGAACAGACCCTCCAAGCCTAGCCTCGTAAGGCAAATGAATTGCCAAGTGAACCATCACATCAAAAAAAGCAGGAGGAAAAATCTTTTCAAGCTTACAAAGTATAAGTACGATTTGTTCTTGCAATTTCTCCAAATCAGTCACCCTCAATGTCTTTAAGCACAACTGTTTGAAAAAAGTTCCAAACTCAAACAACGTGGTGCTAATCTTGGTAGGAAGGTATCCTCACATCCCAATGGGAAGAAGTCATTGTAGAAGGACATGACAGTCATGACTCTTGAGGCCAACTAACTTACCACCTTTCGCCGTGACACAATTGGATATATTTGCCGCATAGCCATCAGGATACTTAATTGATTGCAAGAAATCAAAAAACCCTATTCGTTCTGCTGGGGACAATGTGTACAATGCTGAAGGCTTCTGGAAAGAGCCATTCGCATGCCTTATCAAGTGTAACTCCTTCTGTATTCGCATGTCCTCTAGATCCAAACGTGCTTTGTCAGTGTCCTTGTTCTTGCCATCAATGCTCAATAGTGTGCCAAGCAGATTGTCACATATATTCTTCTCTATGTGCATGACATCAAGGTTATGTCGAAGCTTAAGTGTTTTCCAATAGGGTAGGTCAAACAAAATGCTTCTTTTTGTCTAGTTCGGAGTTGAATTTTCAGTCCGTTGTCTTTTTTGGTTGGTTGGATGCTTTCCATACGGCCTGTACGTCCCCAAATTAATTTGCTGTAGTATTTGTTCTCCCGATAACTCCACAGGTTTGGACCGATTCTCAATTTCACCGTTGAATAGCTTACTTCTACGCCAATTATGGTTCTCAGGTAAGTACCGCCGAGCACCCATATACCCAATCTTACTTCGCAAACTCTGAGATGATGCATCGATGTCACAATTAGGGCAGGCCAGGTAACCTTTTGTACTCTAACCAGACAAGTAACCATATGCAGGGAAATCATTGATGGTCCACATGACTGCTGCATGCATTGTAAATATTCAGCCGTTAGAGGCATCATATGTTTGCACACCATGCTCCCACAGATTAGTTAACTCTTCTACTAATGGTTGCAAGTAAACATCGATGTCCCTTCCAGGTGCGGATCGGCTGGGAATAAGCAATGACATCATGACAAATGGATCTTTCGTACACTTCCATGGGGGTAGATTGTAAGACATTAAGATTACGGGCTACATGCTATATGATGTACTCATATGTCCGAATGGATTGAAACCATCCGTGGCAATCCCTAGCCGTACATTCCGAGGATCCACAGAGAACGTAGGATGCAGCCTATCAAAGTCCTTCCATGCCTTACCATCAGCTGGATGTCGCAATACTCCATCATCCAGACGTTTATCTTTGTGCCATCTCATACATGCAGCTGTTTTTTTCGACATGTACAATCTCTTCAACCTCGGTGTCAAAGGAAAGTACCTCAAAATTTTGTGTGGAATTTTTTTACCCGTCTTGTCGTTCAACTTGTATCTAGACTCCGTACATGTAGGGCAATTCTTCAATGCGGCATTGTCCTTCCAAAATAAAGTACAATCATTCTTGCATGCATAAATGGCCTCATATCCCAAACCCAACTCACGTAAGAACTTTTTCGCTTCATAAAGGGTCCATGGAACATTTTCATCACACTTTGGTAGAATGTCTTTGAAAACTTGCATAACCATATCGAAAGATTTGTTGCTCCATTTATTGTACACCTTCAAGTGAAGCATCTTAATTACGAAGGACAACATGGAGAACTTTTCACACTGTGGATATACTTGACGTTGAGCATCATCTAACAACTTCATAAATTTCAACAAATTGTGCCTCTCCGAACAAGTACGTTCTTCATCGATATAATCATCCATGAGACCACTCATGTAAATCTCTTGTAACATGGTTGGAAGTTCATCCACATTTTCGTGATTGGTTGTCATTCCAGCTCGATCGGTTTGAGTATCGTCATTTCGCATAGTAGGATGACCACAAAACATGGGAACACATTCCCCGTGGTGGACCCAAGTTCGATAAGAACATGCGATTCCCTTCAAATCAAGTGCAACCGTACAACATGTCGAGGAAATTTCGTGCCGTTCAAGCAATCAACACAAGGGCAACGGATTTCATCCTGTGGCCCTAAATTCTTCGTTGCAAACTCAATAAATGACTGAACACCTTGTACATACTCTTTACTTTTTAGCCTATCCGTTATTATCATCCAACTCTTGTCCATTATTGGAATAGTAGACATGAAGCGAGATGAACCTGCGAATGGACGGCAACTTGGAAAAATACTCTGTAATGGAAGAGAGCTTAAGTAAGTTTAGGGGTTCGATTAGCATTGTTTTTTGAAATGAACAAAATAGTAATAACAGATCGGGATGTTTTGCCAATTTGTCAATTGCATATAGTTGGCTAATTTCACTACTAACTTGGCATGTATTGACACGCAAATATGACATACATTCACAATTCTATATGGAGTCATCTTAGAGGGAGAGAAATAATCCTAACCAAATTTAATAAAATTTACTAAAATCAGTGAGATTAAAAATTATTATATATATAATTTTCATAATACTTAAATTGTCTCTAAGGACAAAAGCTAAATTTCCATCATCCAAACAAAATGACAAAGCTTATAAGAAATCATTAATCTTTATCAAATTTTCTTCTCACTCTAGCTTCTTGGATTAGTATTTGTATCTTTATTCTATTCCTACCAAATCAAGCTTTAAATCCTAAATATACATATATCTATATGAAAAACGATTTATAAACAAAAAATTTATATAGAAACTAGATCCACAATAATCTATCAATGACATTTATAAAATTATGAAAATAATTATGGATATTTTAATTGAAAATAAAATGATTACAAGAAGTTACATCATTATGAATATTTTTATTTAATTTTATAAAAACATTGTTTATATATCATTATTCTAAGTACATAAACTAGAAGTTCAAAACACACATGATGCACATGTAGAAATGGAGATCCTTGTAACTATCATCTAACAAAAAAGAAAATTGAAAAAAATTAAAAATGGCCACTGTCACTCTCTTGTAAAAAGAAGGATTGAACCCTTGATACATTTAGATAGGAACATCAACAATGGCCACAGTCACTCTCTTGTCATTATAAAATGGGTTTATTTATTATTGCATAGCTCATATTCTCAATTTAGATTACCACAAAAAAATTACAACATCAGAAACAAACAATAAATTTCATCAATCTCAGAAACACTCTGTCTATAACTTTTAAAACTCTTTCTCACATATTTTCAAAACATTTTCACTTTCATTTCGATATTAAACAATATCTCAAGAACTAGAGTTTAACATTTTTCACTCTAATTTTGACACTAAACAATATCACAGGAGCACTCAAGAACTAGAGATGGCCCAAGCCTATTGAGGGCCTAGACAAATGAAATGTAGTTAGAATATGGTTTGGTGCCTTGCATTGGCCATTGCCATTCTATTATTGTCCCATTCTACAATAAGATAGTGCAACTTCTTGTGCAACTTAGATTGTCAAGTTAGGTGCTTTCAAAATCAACGGTATGGTTGAAAGGGTACAGCTATCCCAGGAGATCAGAGAGATTATTTTTCATCTGTTTTCAACGAATTATGCGTGAAAGGACGACCATGTTCTTTAATCATCATATTGAGCAGATTATCCTCTATTGTTTCTATGGAGTTCCAAAGGTTTGCAGTAGAAAGATGTGAGAGTATTTAGGCTATTGATTAATCAGACTTTGTAATCCTAACTTCTTATGTGGTGGCCACAGATTTCTCAACTGAGGCTGACTTTTAAAGAAATTATTTTCAACTATAGAAATCAACGATAGTGTAAACCTCAAGTTTTTCGTACAGTTTGGTATGTTAATCAGACTTTGTAATCCTAATTTCTTATGTGGTGGCCACAGATTTCTCAACTGAGGCTGACTTTTAAAGAAATTATTTTCAACTATAGAAATCAACGACAGTGTAAACCTCAAGTTTTTCGTACAGTTTGGTATGTTAATCAGACTTTGTAATCCTAATTTCTTATGTGGTGGCCGCATATTTCTCAACTGAGGCTGACTTTTAAAGAAATTATTTTCACCTGTAGAAATCAACCTCAAGTTTTTGCAAGAGAAGAGGGGTAAAAACTTATGAATATATAAGTGATATTGATCAGATACTTAAGTGTGACAAATAACGCCAACACAATGGAAATATCATCGTACAGTCAATATGGCATGAGTTCCACATAGTATACGTATACAAAATTCCCAAACATTAACGCTAACACAATGCAAACATTTGAAACCATGGTACTACAGCAAATGCAAAGCACCATTGATGATTCAGAAGAGATACAAAAAAATTCAAAGCTACTATACCAGGTTAAATAAAACATCTTGGATACATAACAATTTGTAAACAATTGGGGAATTGGAATTTGTCTTATAACTTAAGCATGATATAAGAAGTACCTTCAAGTTAATCCATGCATATGGCAATCCAGTGGGGGTATCAAAAGCAGGTAGAATGCGCCAACAGAATCTTCAGGTAGGATAAGAAGTTGATTCTTATAATTTCTTTGGACCAACCTGTTTGTAGAATCAGTTGCAAGAATATGAGCAGAAACAAGTCCTCCAAGAACTCTTATGTTGCACTACACAACAGTGAAAACACCAGTAAAGACAATCAGATACTTCAAATGCAACTTGATTTAGCACTCCCTGCTAAATAATAAAACAAAAGAAAAAGAAAAAGCGACATTGCTCAAGCTTTATTTCATTAGCAAACTGAGGCCCCATTAAATGAAACTTTGAGTCAAACAACTTCACTAAATCCTAAATGAAAAAAATTAAAATACCTCAAAAAGATGTATCATCGCATCAACATCAAAAGTTAGATTTTCAGAAAGCCAAAGAACAGCCCGTTTCAAATTCTGTGTTGTTCCCCAATGATAACAAGGCTGAGAAAAGAAACATTATTAACATAATACTCTGTTACAAATACTTCAGTGGCATAATCAGTAATAATATGGAAATAAAAACAAATAAAAAGATATTTGGTGACAGCATAAGAAGGGCATATGAGATAAAAATAAAACTACATTGATTTTTAAGAACTTGTCTCTAAGAAAGAGTATATCATACCTGGATAGCGATTCTACAAGTGTGAGGGCAGATCCATGATACTGTTGTGGCAAATGTTCAAGCTAAAATTTGAAACAGTAGGTATTTTAAATTAGACATTTAAAGCTGAACATCGCAACAGATTTCAAAAATAAATAATTACCTTCAAATTTCCCAGCTTGACAAGGGAGTCGGTGAATGTTTTGGCTAGAGGCTTTAGTTCATCATGCTACAGAACCAATAGACCACAACTTCATAATATTCATCAAATATAAATAATATCTCATATAGTGGGAGCTAGAACTGACCGGAAAAGCATAAGTCATATAGTTGTCATAAGCACGGTAAAACCTGAAAGGGAGAAAAAGCAGAGGCACATTTGGAACATAGAAATCGCAGAAACAGAGGCACATTTAAACGATAAAAAAAGAATCCAAAATCAACAACCCAAATCCACAATCGAAAATCCAAATGGACAATCCGCAATTTCAACCACACCCATTCACGAAATCAGGAAAAACCCTAAAAATTTGTGTACGAAATAAATGGGAAATGAAAGTACAAAAAATGTCAAACCCTAAAATTAATTGTGAGAGAAGGGGATGTGAGAGAGATCGACAGAGAGGGAAAGAGACGACAGAAACATACCTGCGATGGTGATGATCGCCGATTTGCAGTGGTGGTGGTGGCGAGCGCTGGTGGCCTACGATGGTGATGATCGACGGTGGTGAGCAACGGGTTTGGTGGGGACGGGTTTGGTATGTTGATGTCGGTGTGTGAGACAGAAGAGAACAAAAAACTCTATGTGTAATATATATGTACTGGGCGCGAAATTACTTTTTTTCCCTCTAAAAAAAATTTCGAACATTTGGCGACTAAACGATTATTTGTCGCCAAAAACCTTAACGGCGACAAACAATTGGTCGCCTAAAGATGCCTCTTTGGCTACTAAATTAAAAAATTCGTCGACAATACTGAATAAACAACGACTAACCCAGATTTGGTCGCAAAAAGTAATCACAAAAATGCCCACTTTTAGGCGACAAAAGTGTTTAGACGCCAAATGATACAATACAACGACAAAATTAAATGTTAGTAGCCTAAACTGGTCACAAACAGCGACTAAATGGAAATTTGGTCGCCAATTATACTATATGGCGACTAAAATACTTTAGTAGCTAAAACGGTTCAATGAATGGCGACTAAAGCTATTTTTTGTCGCTTAATGTGGTGTTTTTGGCGACTAAAATTGGTTTGGTCGCCAATTTTAGTCACCAAACATGCATTTTCTTGTAGTGAATCATTCTAGTCTTCTCTACCTCTCTGTTCATGGCAAAATACAATCACTCAAGTAACCACTATATGGGGTTCAAATGAAATTATAACTTAAACCCTGTCTTGACAGAGTGTCTACAAATGAAATTTGGCTATAACTTCGCTTGAATTGAGAGAACGTGTTAGAATGCCTCCAAATATTTCATGTCTCGAACCAAAAAAATTAAAAAATGACCAATCCCCAAAGCACCTATGTACATGCAAGTTATGACACATGGGTCGTCTATCTTTTTTTTCCGCTTAGCACAAAAATCATAATAAAAGAGTACCCAAAACTTGAAATGTCATTGCCTCAATTTAGTGCAAAATGTGTGCATAAAATATATATTGGGACAATATGCAAAAATAAATTCCATTGAACTAAGAGAGAGCCCCCTCTAACCGAGCAAAAGGGATAGATATAGGTAAAACACACAAGACATAGACAAACTTGCAAACTACTACAAAAGCTTGTGCATAACAACGCATGAAAAAACTTATTACATGCCCATAAACAAATTCATTGCACTTGTCACCACAACTTTGCTAATACTAAACCATTAGAAACTAAATAAGATTATGAAAGGTTTCAAAATTTTGGGTGAGATCAAACTAGAAAACTGCATCATAATGCCACACCATCAAACAAAGATTTTCAAGAAACCCTAGCTACGGCCTTGCACACCAATGGGTTCTTCATTTCCATGGAGAGCTTCAGCACCTCAGACAAATCCACACCACCATCACTAGCCACCCACTTGAAGCTCTGAAGCATCTGTCCCAACCACAGCTGAACCGTAGCCAGCCCCATCGCTTTCCCAGGGCAGACCCTCCTCCCCGACCCAAATGGAGCCAACCTGAGATCCGAACCCATAATCGCCACATCATCTTCCAAAAATCGGTCGGGTTTGAATTCATTGGGCTCAGACCAGACTTGTTCGTTGTGGGTTATGGCCCACATGTTGACCATGGCAGTTGTGCCGCCAGGGATGAAGTGGTCCCCGATGTGGGTGTCGTGGATGGCAAGGCGGGCCCAGGAGAGGAGTGGGCCTGGAGGGTGCATTCGGAGGGTTTCCTTGACAACAGCTTGGAGGTAAGGGAGGTTGGGGAGGTCAGAATCGGAGACTGATCGGGTTTTTCCAAGGACAGAGTCGATCTCAAATTGAAGTTTGGATTGAATATCAGGATGTAGAACCATTCTTGCAATTATCCACTCCAATAGAATTGCCACTGTATCAGTCCCCCTGAAGATCATTTCCTGAATACAAAAAGAAACATCTCACTACATGCATAAATCACTAATATTTAAATTTTGGACTTCAGACACTAATACAAATTATTTAAAATTATGACATCTAAAATGGGGACAAAAATGTACTACAGATCAAAACCACATAAGGCAAAAAAATGTTCCTAGAAGAATTAAAGCATAAGAAACAAAACAACAAAAGGATAATACAAATTATTTAAAATTATGACATATAAAATGAGGGCAAAAATGTACTACAGATCAAAACCACGGAAGGAAAAAAAAATGTTCCTCGAAGAATTAAAACATAAGAAACAAAACAACAAAAGGATAATAAATATGAGTCCTATTAACAACCAAAAGAGAGGCAAATATCATTCAGATACTCCATGTCTTTGGATGCCCAGAAAGAGAATGAAACAGATAATAAGATAAATTCTTGTTCAAATCTTTTTAAAAAAAAATTTAAAAAAAAAAAAGTCAAACACACAACAATGGGAAATATGTAGCAGCCTATTGAAGTATTCAATCCATTTCCAAATATATATCTTAAGTAAATAGTAAAATGAAAGAAAATCTCATATTAAACTATAAATAATCTGATTAACCAGCATAGCAAACTTTGCAAAGAGAACTAAGCATGTTGATTACTACTAGTTCTAAGATAGAGACTGAAGTATAGAGAGGGATTAGAGAGAAATACCCAAAGAACAGCAATCATATCAGAGTCAGTGAGCTTGTTCTCATTCTCCAAATCAAGCAACACATCAACAAAATCACCAGCGCTCTCATCACTTACAACTCCACCGTTCTGAGCCCTCTTCAGCCTATGCTCATCTATGATCTTCCCAACATACACATTCACTTTCCCAACCAACTCTCTACACCTCTTCCTCACTCCTTGCAAATCCATCCAACCCAGAATAGGAAAATGATCACTCCAATTGAATATCCCAAGAAGCTCATACCCTTCACTCACCAAACCCTCAAGCTCAGACCCTGCAGCCCCATTCCCATTCTCACCAAACTCATAAGACTTCCCAAATACACTCATCATCACATTGTTCAAAGACCCAAAATGCAAAACTCTCTTCACCTCCACAACTCCCTCTTTCTCCATCAAACCCTTTACCTGATCCACCATTCCGAGCCCAATCATTCTCCGAAACCCACCGAAAGAGGCGAGTCGTTTCGGACTGAACAAATGGGACGCCGAAATCCTCCTCAGATTCCTCCAGTACTCACCATAGGGAGCGAAACCCATGGCACGGTGAAAGAGAAGCTCGTAGGCCGACTCTTTCACTGGCCGATCCGCGAAGGCGGAGCTGCTAAGAATGTCCTTGGCGGTGTCGGGTTGGCTTGAGATTACGAAACGAGTGAAGCCAATTGAAAACGCCATTAACGGGACAGCTTTACAGGACTCGGAGAGCTTGGCGAGGACTCTGTGAGTTAAAGAGCTAGTGAAAGCGAAGACTAGGCCAAGAAGAGGAAGGCCTGAAGGTCCGGGAATGGCAGTCCTGGCATGGACTCGAGCCTTAGAGAGAGCCCAAGCGAGGCCACCAGGGGAGAGCCAGAAACCAAAGACAGCAGCAAGAACAACAACGCAGAGAAAGAGCTCGACGCTGAGAAGGGAGGAGGAGTACCCAGATTGAGGGATGACGAGGGAATAGTATTCAGATGACATTTTTGCTGGTTTTTTAGAGCGAAAAAGGAAGGTTTCTAGAGAGAGAGAGAGAGAGAGAGAGAGGTTTGTAGTTAGGGGGGATTTGGTTAGAAATGGATTGAACCAGAAGAAGTTGGTGGTGGAGTGAGTGAGGAATGAAGACAATATGGAGAATGAATGTCGTATTTATATAGGAGGCAGTCATGGAATGTGGGCCCTAACATTTGAATTGCCATAAATGGGATCACTACCAGTGTTGACCTCAGTATTTATTTTTTAAAAATAACGTTTGAGATTTTAAAGTTTTATTAAATTTTTATTAAGTAATTGAATAAAGATTGGGACTCATTTCCTCTATCTCCTTTTGACTTTTTTTTTTTTATTGGTCACTTTTTTTTTTTCTTTTTTTTCTCCTCCTCCAATCACCACCCGCCACATGTGTGTGGGGTGGTGAGGGTTGAAGTTTGAAGAGGTCTAAATCACTGCTGTCAATATTTTATATGAAATTGAGATTAATGTGAAATATTTGATAGAAATTTTAATATAATTTTTAAAATTTTTAGTATTTTTGATTTTTTAATTATTTATTAGAATAGTAATTTAAAAATTTTAAATCTTTTTTTACAAAAAATTAACCATCTATTTTTAAAATTATTATTATTTTTATACGCAAATATTATTAAAATAAAAAAAGGTTGGAACCACTTTTTTGGGAATCTTACCCTCCCCAATTTATTGTGATTGTTTAACTTTTTATTTATTTATTTATTTATTTTTCCTTCTATCTTTCGTTGATATGTATATGTGAGGTTTGTGAGAAAAAAAAAAAAAAAATCTAAATCATTTTTGTATTAAAATATATCAATATTATATTATGAAAAATAATTTAATTTTTTTAAATAAACAAATTACACGTATAATCAAACAAAACAAATGACTACAAATCATTGAGCTGAGACCACGATGGTATATCCCACATGTGGCCAATAGCATCTTCGATAGACAAGAGACCGCTTTTAGTTATAAAATTTGTTATATATATATATATATTTCCCTCAAGAAAGGTATGTATAATTTACCATTTAGAAATTATCATATGGCAAACATATGTGTATCATCATCTGCCCATTATTTTCTTATTTTTATGATATGTTTGTGTAATTGATCAGTTACACCATATAATTATTACATTTGGAAAACTTAACCGTGGTTAAGTAGCCCCATTATTTATTGTCCCTGAATTTGTGACAACCGTTATTTGTAGGGGTGGTCGCAATTCAATTTTGAACGGTTTGTAGATTAGTTTGGACCCACTCACATATATACAGTTTAGGAAAAATTCAATTTGCAACTATCCACAGTGAGGGTTGCGGTTTGTACAGATAGAATTCGTGAATGTGCGGGCGGTTGCAGGACGGTTTGCGGATTGGATTTTTTTTCTTCAAAAATTTATTTTGGAGCCTTTTTTTTGCCCCATTTTGTAAATATTTATTTTGGACCATTTTTCTCCCATTTCTAAAATGCTCCAACATTAATAATTAATGAATTATAACTTATAAAATTAAAAATACAACAAAATCAATTCCTAACACAAACAAATCATTCAAAATCTTAAACTTTTAAATCAAATCATAAACTAATACAAGTATATTTTTCAAAATCCTAAACTAGATCATCAATCTCATTCACTATCTACTATCCAACAATACAATTAAAGTAAAATCATTCAAAATTTTAAGCTTACCTAAAAGTAATTTTTCATTAACTTTTACATTCATCCAAAATGCAATAATAAAATAACAACGGTCCAGATTTAAAAAATAAAAAAATAAAATTAAAAAGTCTAAGTGTGGGTGGATTCTTGCAAGTACGGGTTAAACCCGCAACCTGCCCACAACCCGCAATCATGCCATATTCCAAATCGCATCCACCCGCATTGTGTTTGCAAAACTGTTCATTTGTATGCGAATCGGTTCGGGTTGGGCGGGTAATGCAGTTCAGATAATCTTATGCCCAGTCCTAGCTGTAACCACTGCCTGTCCGAGTCTGGGAAGCATGAACTCTCCCCTAATATCATATGCCACGTGTCACTATGCAAGCATGAACCTCACCTATATTGGTTTAGAGTAATGCTAGAGATCCTAAAAATTTTATCACTTTTTTTACTAAATGTTTTACATAGATGTGGGACTCATATGAGACTCATATAGTGTTGGGAAATTTTCAAAATGGGTTTTCATATTTATTGTTTAGTTTTTGGGTGTTTTCAAAACCTTATTTGTTTTTCTTTGGAAAGCTTTGAAATAAGCTTGGAGATTTTGTCCAACATCGAAAAGAGAGGAAAATATAGAGCACTTAATAAAGTGCCACATGGAATATTTCTTTAAATATGAAATTGCAGGATAGATGCTAATGTACATGCAATCACACCACAAGGATGGTGCTTCGCACCATCCGTACACGCACACTCATACATGCGCACGTGGTGTAGGTAGTGATGTGGCGTCCGTTGGTGATGAGTCAACCAACCGATCGAACGGTTGCGTGTCCGATCTAGAGCGGTTTGATCATAGCCGTTGATTGGCACAAGGCGCCTTGAAGGTTCTTTCCTATTTGCATCGGACAGGTTAAAGCGATGACATGGCAGTGATGTGGCGTCCATTGGTGATGAGACAACTAATCAATCGAACGGTTACATATCCGATCTCGAGCGGTTTGATAATAGCCGTTGATTGGAGATACGTCCGTTAGCGATGAGTTGAGTGATGTGGCGTCCGTTGACAATGAGTCAACCAACCGATCGAATGGTTGCGTGTCCGATCTGGAGCGGTTTGATTATAGCCGTTGATTGGAGATAAGTCCGTTGGCGATGAGTCAACCAACCGATCAAACGGTTGCATGTCCGATCTGGAGCGATTTGATCATAGCTGTTAATTGAAGATACACACGATCGTACAGATGAGAAGGCACTCGATCGTGATCAGGTGTGATCAGTCAAGGCAGCTATTCGATGTGAGAATGATCTGCACCATAGATCGTCGATCCAACGTGAGATATGATTGAATGCGATCAAGGGACATGACCATTCGATTAGATGCATTGAGGCCTATAAATAGGCTGCGAAATCAGCTATTTCAATCATCCAAAATTCAAAAAGCATTCCTGCAGTTCTCTCTCTCTCTCTCTCTCTCTCTCTCCCTCTTGATTCAGAGTTTTTGATCAAGAGTTTCTTAAGCAAGTTTCTGCTTTTCTTACTGGTAATCAAATTATGCAAACTTGATTATCAGTGTCTTGGTTTTCTTTATTATATCAAGAGTATTATAATCTACTATTGTCAGTGCAGACGCCGGTAGACTTGATCTTTAGATTAGGCTTCATTGTATCATGGAGGCAAATTTGTTGTAACTCCCTACATATCTTTTGGTAGGTGTAAATATTGTCTTTAGGAAAGCGACTAAGTAACGCAACTTGAAGCACCAATTTCTGTTTTACATAGACAAGTTCATCGCCAAGTTTTGAAGACCCAAAGACTACCAACTGAAGAATTCAAGATGAATTGTTCCAACAATCTAAAGACAATAAATAGATATGGCGATGTCTATTCAAAAAATGACTCAAATTTCATGAAGCTTGACTGGTTTGATGGAGGAAATTTCTAATGTTGGGAAAAGAAGATGCACTTTTTGCTCACCACTCTCAAGTGGTCTATATGCTGACTACCCCCTATCCAGCGGAGCAAGAAGATGAGACTATAGAGCAAACCCGTACCAGAACCAAGTGGGAGAATGACGACTACATCTGCCAAGGACACATTCTGAATGCGCTGTCAGACTCTCTGTTCGATGTGTATCAATGCCTGGAAATGGAAAAGCAACTCTAGGACATATTATAGTCAAAGTACCTCACCAAGGATGCCACCAGTAAAAAATTTATTATTAGTAATTTTATGCGTTTCACTATGATTGATACAAAACCCATTATGGAACAATTCCATGAGATCCAACATATTCTGAGTCAATTTCGACAAAAAAATATGAACATAGATGAATCTATTGTAGTTTCATTTATAATACAGAAACTGCCATCTTCTTGGAAAGATTTTAAGAAAACTCTGAAACATAAAAAGAAAGATCTAACTTTAGAGGAATTGGCTCAACACCTTCAAATTGAGGAAGAGTTAAGACTTCTTGAAAGTAAAGATAACCAATTGGCTTAGATTTCCAAGATTCACATAGTGGATGATGACAAGAGGTTCAACAAAAAGAAGCGTAAGTGCGACCCCCAACCTGAGAAAGATACTAAGAAGCTGAAAGGCGTTTGCTGGCACTGTGGCAAGCCAGAGCTCTTCAGAAATGAATGCTGGTCATACAAGAAGAAGCCAAAAGCATCAAATGGCATCATTTTTTGATTTTATACGAATTACTTTAACTTTTTTATTAAATTTTTATCAAATTTAAAAAAAATTTCATTCTTATCCCAATTTTTTTTTTCTTTTCACCAACTTTGATGGAAAAAACAATAATTTTCAACATTTCATCTTTTTAAATTTTTATCAAATTATAATTTGATAAATTTTTTTTTTAAGGTTTGAAGATTCTCTTAATTTGAATTATAGTGAAATAACATCTTGAAATAGTCAAAGTTTGAGTATGTGTTGGTTGAAATGTATAATTTAATAAATTCATTTATCATATTTGTATAAAAATTGACACTTAGGATTATATCATTATAAGTCAGATTATGGAAAAGAAATTTGAAGTGTCACACATTTTCCATTTGTAAATATCCTACATATTATTTTTATTTTATTTTTTTTGTAACTTTTGGATATGTGTTTATCAGTTTTGTTTTATGGACATAAACAACCGACGTTTAAATTTAAAAATTAAAAAGTAAAAAAAAAAAAAAAAAAAAAGATTGGATTTTTTAAAGATAAAAGAAGCCATCTAGCTCTTCTATATACTATTTAAGATGGACTATTTAATCACATAAAAAATTAGAAATTATATTTAGAGATTATCCCTATATATTATGCTATTATATACAACTATAGATGTAAGAAATTAACTATAATATATATGAAAAGTTATATTAAGCTTTTATTTTCAATTAATTGAATTATAATTAACAAACTAACAAATAGTTGTAATTGTATAATGGGATAGAAAGATGATAAAAATAAATAACACAATAATATTTAAAAGTTTTAAATTTACCTAATGTTATAGTAAAATCTAGAATTCTCAATAAATTTTCACATTTTCTATAAAATAAAATGACAATAAAAAAAAAAAAAAAACTGATTCCCATTTTTTTTTACTTCAATTTTATGGTCTTCATTGAAGAAAACAAAAACCGATCAAAATCCTTGGCACAGAACGGACATAGATACTTCGATTGAAACCATAATCACCAATAATTATTCTCTACCATGCAAACTTGTAAACAAACACATAAACCTCACTAAAACCCAAATCGAAACCGAAACCAAACCAAAACCAAAACCAAACCAACAGTAGAGAAAGAGAATCACACATGGAAAAAAAAATAAAATTAAAAAACAAATAAATTTATGAAAGAAGAGAATGTTACCTTCAACAACTTAGACCTCACCTAACTCAATCTGTTAGCTCATCCGCCAATACCCGCGAAGTCTAAGAGTTGAGATGACTAATCAGATTATTCTCTAAATAAGTCTTAAAAATTGATTAATTTATCCTATTAAGTGATTTAAAATTTTGATAGATATACATAAGAAAAATAGATAATTATATTATTAAATCATAATTCAAATTTAGATATTGTCATATTTTTTTGGAGATCCATATATAAATTCTTATCTTTTTATTTTTTATTTTTGTGTGGTTTGTATTTTTATTTTTATTTTTTGGCAATTTATTTAAGATGGAGTTGTGGGTTTCTATTTTTTTTTTCTAATTTAATTTATCTATGGTTTCTATTTGTTTTTGTAATGCCCTCAAAATACAGTATAAAATCCATCATTTATGAGATCAATAAACATAAAGGAAACATCATATTTCATTCATCAGAGTGTTCTATACAAAGGGTAGTACATGTTAATCAAGTAAGATAGATGCCCTACGGGCTTACAATTTTCTAAGTGAGAACTTGGTTACAACAGAAGAAGAGTTTTAACTCTTTACAGAGAAAGCCTTTGGCTTGAATTTACATTTAACAACAAAACAAAATATAATAAAAAGAGTCTTCAACTCCTAAAACCTCCCAAGCTCAGACCTTAGAGGCGACATGTCCCCTGTTCTTGAAAATGATGTCCCAAGTAGGGTGAGCCAATGCCCAGTAGAGATATGCTAAACAGCATATAAGAATTGACTAAAACATTAGCATTCGATAAATGTTTAACACATAAGACCAACCTATACACTTTCCATGACGAATCAACATTTACTTCCATATTCCAACCTATTTCCTTTTATTTATCCAAATCAATTCAAAATGAGACTACAACTCATATTATTAATACTTCAATAATACACAACATTCATGCACTTCCATTCACTTGCCATTTTACGGAACTACGTCCGAGGGAACCAGCACCCACAAATAAATAAAATTTCGAGACTTTCACCCAGGACACTCCGGCCAACTTAGTTATCAATGGAGTCCATCCCCTATCTCCTTTCACACAATGGAGTACATCCCTTATCTCCTCCCATACAAAGATACATATACAATGTATTTAAACAAGTTGTCATATACAATGACCAATACAATCACATATACAATGTTCACATCCAACCGTCATATTCAATGACATAATCCAATTGATTAGTTTCAATTTACCTAATCATCATGCAGTGTCTATAACAATCAAGATTATCCTTCACCGATAGCCCAAAACAGTTATTTCTAAACAGATAAATTAAATCAATTTCTCCATAGGTGTGTGGTTTATCAATCCAACTACACCATTTAATCATATTTTCTCCCAAATCCATAATTTCACAATTAATTCCATTATTTCTACAAATCATTTATTTAATCCCAATTAGGGCATTTTTCCTCCTTTCTCAAATATCAACCCTAAGGTTTAATTTCATCAATTCTACCCCAATAACCTCATACCAAGACCTCACAAACACAATGGAATCCAAAATAGAAAACCCTAACTTCTCAAAATTTCTAAATCTCACCATTTATGCAAAATGACTAAAATTTATATTAAAACTCATAATAAAGAGTAGTCTTGTGACAACCCTCACCACTATTTACCGATTAATCACTGATTACTGCTAAACTGAGACTAAACATGTTAATTAGCTGACTGGTTGAAATCGAACCGATCGATTGTCTCAGATGCTATGCGTCTTGACTCTATCTGTTCGACTGTTAAACTATCTGTTCATGTTTTATGTTTTAAACTGCAAATTGAAAGCATTATCGGCGGCCGAATCTGAAATTGATTAGTGACATGTGTTAATCATAATTTATGTGATTTTATGGCATATTTATTTGAAATGTGATTTGGTATGACTAAATAGATTAAAATAAGTTAAATTATACAAGTTGCATTATTTACAATTTTGCCCTATTAGTGGACCACTACACCAAACATTTTAAGGCTTGTTTTATTTCATCTTGTGCATCATTTTGTTCATTCTTCTTGAGCCCAACCGAATTAGAGAGAGAGAGAGTAAGGAAGCTTAAGTTCATGAGTTTTGGCTTGGAGACTTGAAGGATTTAAAGATAATTGCAAAAATTGAGCTTCTACACTTGAATACAAGACCTAAGGTAGAGAATTCAACCTATCATTGATGTATTTGTGTATTGTCTTGCATGATCCATGAGAAATTAGAGATTGTAGCCAAGAGTTAGTTCAAAATGTTGAATTGTAGCATAAATCATGCATGCATGTTGCCATTCTTGAGTTTTAAAGTTATTGTTCATGAAACTCCACATGCATGCCCATATGTTTGCATTGGACCATGAATTCATCTTGTTTATGGAGAAATTGGCTCATTTGAGCCAGTGATTGAAGCTTTGAATTGGTTTAAATTCATGCATGTCACATTGGAAGTATGTTCTTGAACTTTGGTTTGAAAATGGATTTAATTGACTCACCTTTGGGTTTTGATTTTACAAATTGAGCTTTGAATCATGTAATACTATGAGTTTACAAGTGTTTTCCAAAAAAATTAGCCCAAGAGGATCGAATTTGATGCATTAAAACTTGGTTTTGAGCTTGAGGTTCAAATCTGGAATTTCCAAAATTTGGACTCACGCTCGAGCGGGGAAATTGGCGCTCGAGCGTGAAATACGTGCTTCCAGCACTTTGCATTGTTTTACAGTCCGTTCGAGCGGGGAAATGCAAGCTCGAGCGGGGACTTGTGTCACATGCTCGAGTGGGTGTCGAGCGCCCATCGAGCGTGATTTTCACACATCCAGTACTTTTGCCATGTTTTGTAGTCCACTCGAGCATAGGAAGTGACGCTCGAGCGGGGAACCTTTGTCTGCATGTCCGCTCGAGCGGGACCCTATTTTTCTGAAAATTCTGAAAATGTTTTAAAAGTATATCTTTGCATCCTCATTTCATTCTAGGCATTCTTAGGCCTAGTTTAAAGCATCTTAATGAGGATATCGATTTAGAACCACACCGAGGCAAATTAGGGATTAAGTTATTGTTTTTCCCAACTGTGTAGCTTAGTGTGTATCCACTCTGTAACTGTGTAGGGTTGGCATCCGGAGACGCATACTAGCTTATCTGTAGCCCAGAACTCTGTGAGTAACAATGTTGTAAAGATATGTTCGAAAATGAATATTTTCTTAATGATCAACTGATCTGTTTTCTGAACTGTTTACTGTTAACTGTATGAATGTCTGTCATCTATTCTGAACTATATTGTGGCATCCTTAGCAACTACTGTTATTGTTATTGCTACTGTCACAGAGATCTCTGTCAGTTCCTATCTTGGAACTTCTGTTTACTGTTACGATGGCCATCGTTGACTGTTCGGTCTTTAATACCTACTGTTTATTGTACTGTTCTGCTAATAGATGTACCACATATGACTGTTATGACTGAATGACTGATATACTGATTCAATGAACTGTTTTCGTTACCGTAAGGACATTCATTCTTAACCTCTTTACACATTATGTTATTCACTAGGCTTTAGCTCACTGTTTATATATATATGTAGGTGTTCAGGCACTAGACCGGAGCTAGGAACGTGGGTTAGACTCCCTTTTGTCAAAGCCAACCACTGTGCCTCACTGCGAGGTTCCGAGCCTATCAAGCTACGACTTTTGGGGTGTTTTAATCTTCCCCTATCTGTCTCTATATCGGTTTTGTATTACTGTATAGACTAGCACTGCACTGTATTGATAGGGACTAGGTCCTTGTCCTGGATAATTGTACATGTATGTATAGACTGTTCTGTTATGAATGTGCATATGAATGAAAAGTCTTTTTGCATATAGACTGTCACAGCTCATTGGATATATTTTAATTCTTGTTTTTTTACGTGACACATACTCTATATTCTTGTTTCCTTTATTAAGGCCTTGGTAATCTCGGATTCTTGGCGATTCTGATGCTAAACCCATAGGGGCGGGTTTGGGTCGTGACAAGTCTATCCCTACCTCAAAAGGAGAAGCTCAAAGGAAGAGGAAGAGAAACTTGAAGATGCTCTAAAACCAAACTTTTTCAGATCAATAGATAGCCCAAGCTAAGCTCTAACTTTATACAAAGGGACTAGGGTAGAGAACCTTTAAAACAGGGTGTATTTGTAGAGAGAGAGGCAGCTGGATTTAGGGTTTGGAGAGAAATGGGGATGAAAAAGTGATGTAGAATCACGCTATTGCGAACTGATAGATACAGGGCTCGCTTGAGTGAATGAGTGATCACTCGACCGACCAGACACAAAAGGACCTTGCTTGAACGCAAGAAGCGTCGCTCGAGCGAACATTGAGAAGCTTCAGTTCTGCAACCCAGACGCATGGTCGAGCACAAGAGTGCTTGCTCGAGTGAAGGAACTCAAAACACGAAGCTCACTTGAGCACAAGAAAGCTCGCTCGAGCGAAAAATACCAACCTTCAGGTCCAACAGAGACACAAACGTACGCTCGAGCGCAAGAGTTCTCGCTCGAGCGAAGAGACACATCACACAAAGCTTGCTCGAGCACAAGAATACTCGTTTGAGCAAAGAAGCAAATACCCAGGGCTCGCTTGAGCGTAAAAAGCCTCGCTCGAGCAAAGAAGCCAAATCTTGGGCAGTAACCATTTGTTTCAACTCACAACTAACCTGTTCCAAATTCGCCAAACACATCCCAAAACTCAAATACAAGGAATTAAAGGATGGAAACAAGATATAAACAACCACATACAACTATGGAACCCGAGCCCGGAATATAATAAACGATGAGGAAAAACCAGGATCGCTATAACCTCTCCTCCTTAAAGAATTTCGTTCCCGAAATTTTATACAAGTTTCAAAATCATGACTATTCAATTCTCAACTAGATTATAATTCAACATTCACCACCATGACCTATCCACCGGTCATTTCACCTTTTCTTAAGAGAACAATTTTTACAAAATATACTCAACATACTTTATCAACATGCATTCTTTCGAAATTCACTAACTTCAATACATATATTTCATGCTTTCCAAAACATATTCAATGTTTTTAACAAGTTTATGTTTCCAAAACTTAAATAACATATGCAATGTTCAAGTTCAATTTATGTTTCCGAACATAGTCAATACCCACAATACTTTCATAATCTCAAAACATACACAATGTTCTTAGAGTTCTTGAACAACACAAAATTTTCAACACATATTCAAATATCAACAAATAGGTCCGGATATTTCTCTCGAATCTCCAATTTACGTTCCCAAGTCGCTTCCTCAACCCTGTGATGTTTCCATAATACTTTGACCAAAGGGATTGTCTTGCCTTGCAAGACTTGGTCCCGTCTATCTAAGACCCTTTCCGGTCTCTCCTCATACGAGGCATCTTCATCGACCTCCAGATCGGTCTAATCCAATATGTGTGATGGATCCGGCTCATATTTCCGAAGCATACTAACATGAAACACGTCATGCACCCCGAAAAGTTGCGACGGCAATGCTAAACGGTAGGCAACCTCCCCAATCTGCTCAAGGATCTCAAAAGGGCCAATAAACCGAGGGGACGACTTCCCACTCTTCCCAAACCTTATCCAATCCCGTCTAGGTGATATCTTCAAAAAGACATAATCACCCTCCTCAAATGACAAAGGCCTTCTCCTACGGTCGGCATAACTCTTTTGGCGACTTTGGACTGTAACTAGCCTTTTACGAATAAGTGTCATTTTCTTTGTCGTTTTCCTCACCAACTCTGGGCCCAACAAAGGTGCATCACCCACCTCGGTCCAACATACTAGAGACTTACACGGTCGGCCATACAAGGCCTCAAACGGTGCCATACCAATACTCGTTTGGAAACTATTATTGTAGGCAAACTCCCACGATCCCTTAAAGACAAGGACACAGCCTCGAAGCATATCCTCAATGATCTGAATAGTACGCTCGGACTACCCGTCAGTCTGAGGATGGTAAGCCATGCTAAAAGTCAATCTAGTGCCCAAGGCATTCTGCAAACTCTGCAACAACATAGCAATAAAACGCGGGTCTCTATTTGAGACAATCGACACTAGGACCCCGTGCAACCTCACTATGTCCTGAATACACAAGTCGGCAAGATAATCTACCGAATCTCTTACACGCATAGGAATAAAGTGCGCTGACTTAGTCAACCGGTCCACTACCACCCAAATGGCATCACTACCCCGTTGACTCCTCAGAAGGCCCACGACAAAATCCATCGTGACATGCTCCCATTTCCACTCGGCTATAGGCAAGGGTTGTAACAAGCTCGTTGGCCTCTGATGCTCAGCCTTCACTTGCTGACAAGTAAAGCATTTCGACACAAACATTGCCACATCCTTCTTCATGCCCTTCTACCAAAACTGGCAACTCAAATCATGTTACATCTTTGTGCCTCTTGGATGCACCGCAAGGCGTGAATAGTGAAACTCTCGGAGTATTTCCTCTCTGCAAGACTCCGGCACAAATAGGCGGTCTCGGTACCTCACACTCAGGTCGGGATACACAGCCAAACCCTTCTCTACCTTCCTACTAGAAATCTTCACCTGGAGGGATTCTACCTCAAAGTCACCCTTCTGTGCCTCTAACACTCGATTCACAAGTGTAGGTTGTGAAACTACAGAAAACAAGGTTGCAGATTCAACAGACTCATCCAGAAGCAAGTCAAACTCACCAAGAGCACCCAACATCTCCCAATCCCAGATAGCAATACAAGCTACCTCACCAATGGACTTCCTACTTAGGGCATCGGCTACAACATTGGCCTTTCTCGAATGATAATGCAACTTAAAGTCATAATCTTCTATGAACTCCATCCACCTTCTCTGCCTCAAATTTAAGTCCTTTTGTGTAAACAGATATTTCAGACTCTTATGATCTGAGAATACCTCGAATCTCTCACCATAAAGATAGTGCCTCCAAATCTTCAAGGCAAATATCACAGCTGCTAACTCTAGGTCATGTCTAGGGTAGTTCCTCTCGTGTGTTTTTAACTGACCTGAGCCATAGGCTACTACTTTCCCCTCTTGCATCAATACACAACACAAACCCTCTCGTGAGGCATCACAATACACTACAAAACCCAAACCCCTCTCTGGAATAATCAAGACTGGAACGGTGGTAAGTCTAACCTTAAGTTCTTAGAACAACTTTTCACAAGTCTCACTCCATACAAATTTGACCCCTTTCCGCGTCAATCTAGTCAAAGGCGAAGCTAGCCTGGAGAAATCTTTTACAAACCAATGGTAATACCCGGCCAATCCCAAAAAAATGCGGATCTCAAAAACATTCCTAGGCTGTGCCCAGTCCTATATTGCCTCTATCTTGGATGAATCTACAGTCACCCCATCCCCGGATACCACATGACCTAAGAACTTGATCTCTCCTAGCTAGAACTCACACTTCCCAAACTTAGCATGCAGCTTATGGGCTCTAAGCAACTCAAGCACCACTCGCAAGTGTTCCTCGTGCTTCTTCTCAGAAGGTGAATAAATCAGAATGTCGTCCACAAGGACGACTACAAAGCAATCTAAGAACTCTCGGAAAATCCGGTTCATCAAGTCTATGAACACGGCCGGTGCATTGGTAAGCCCAAAAGACATCACTAGAAACTCATAATGGCCATACCGCGTACGGAATGTCGTCTTTGGGATATCCTCCTCCCTGACCCTCAACTGATGGTAACCCGATCTCAAGTCTATCTTAGAGAAACAACGGGATCCTTTCAACTGGTCAAATAGATCATCTATACGAGGCATAGGGTACTTGTTCTTAACCATAGCCCGATTCAATTTTCGATAATCTATACAAAGTCTTAAAGCCCCATCTTTCTTCTTAGCAAAGAGGGCTGGTGCTCCCAAAGGCGAAGTACTAGGCCAGATAAAACCCTTATCTAGCAACTCCTGGAGTTGAATCTTTAACTCACTCAACTCGACTGGGGCAAAACGATACGGTGCTATGGAAATCGGTGTTGTACCAGGCACTAAGTCAATAGAGAACTCGATCTCTTGATGGGGTGGTAAACTAACAAGATCCTCAGGAAAGACATCCGAGTACTCACAAACCACTCTGGGCAACTTAGTCCGAGTTTCATCATACTCACTACTCACAAAGCTAGCGAGAAGACAACTAAGCTCACTCTACTCTCGTGGATCATACGTCGGTGGTAAGACTCTACCAACCCGATCTCCCAAGAAATGAAAACAACCACCGCTCAAGGTACATACAGTAATCCTCTGACGATAGCAATCTATAACAGCCCGGTATGACGATAACCAATTCATACCCAAAATCACATCAAACCCAGACATATCAATCAATACAAAAGAAAATGGAAGCCGATGATCGGCGACCTCTATGTCACAGCCCCGACACCCTTGTTTCAAAATCAATCTACCCCCAATAGGTGATACAATACAAATAGGAGATGCTAACTATGCCAACTCCAACCCCAAAACAGTTGCAAATGCAAAAGATATAAACGAATGAGATGTACTCGTATCAATTAGCACATTGGCAACTGAGTTGCAAAACAAGAAGGTACCTCTTACAACAGATGGAGCCGGTATAAGATTCGGCACTGTAACAGCGTACACGCGCCTTGTAGGTCTCTGATCTACCTGCTCACCCCTCGGAGCATAAGACTGCTTCACAGACTGAGTCGAAGAGGTTTCTTGATTGGCCCTCGAGGCCTGAACTGACTGAGCTGGTTGATAACTCTGTGTCTGTCTCAAACCAGATACACTAGATGTGCCATCCAACTGTAGAGAAAACCTCTTCAGGTGCCCCGCCTGGCTACACTGATAACAAGTGAGCAGCTGGCCTCTGCCATGACTCTGGTGTAGACACCCCATTTTTGACCGTCCTCAAGACCTGGACGTCACCGCTTGAACACCCGGTGATTATCCATGTTCGTGTTCGTTTGGAGTTCTCGGAGTCCTCGGCTACGCGCCTTGCCTCAGGACCTTCGAACTTGACTGTTTTGTGTCTGGTTTTGCACCAAACACTTGTGTTCTGCCTTGGAGGGGTAGGGAATGCCTTGTGAGGCATCCCCACACACCACCGGCAGTGGCTAGAGGCCACCGGCTGGTTGGTGTTGCCATCGGCACTATATTGTGCCGGTCGGCACTCTTTTGTGCCGGTCGGCAGTCAATTTTGTCAAAATGACAATTTTGCCATCGACTCTCTTGTTGATTTGCTTTTTGAGATATTTTTAAGTGGTCAGATCAAGATGGCTTCCCCTCCATACACGTGTATGCAGGGATGGGCCTCTTGTTTTGCTTAGTGGCTAAGTTTACAAAATGGTCTCCTCTATAAGAGGAGGCCTTGTCTTCTTGGCTGAGGGTTGGGCCATTAGAGAGACAGAAATCCAGAGCTCATATATCTCTATACACTTTCTCTCTCTATATCTTCCATCTCTCTCATCCTTGTGTGTGTGTTTTGGATCCATATAGTGTGTTTTGCCTTACTTTTACACCATTACACACACTATTACACCTAGCTCCGAGATTGAGGGACTTGGAGGTTTGTTTGTGGTGGTTTTGGACTGGATTTGATCATTAGAGGAGGGCTACATCACTTGTTCTTCAAGGAGTCTTCAAGGGTGAGCTAGTTACTTTAGTTTCCCCATTTTTGCAACTAGTTTTTACCTATCTTGCTTTGTGTTTTTGGTTTTGTGTCCAACATAAAAAAGGCTTATATTTTCATTCTTAAGAACATTCATTAAGGGTATTTTGTGGTTTGAGTGAAAGCTCACCCTCTTAGGCCTTTGTTTTGGCCATTTTGTTGCCTTTTCTTAAGGTTTTCTTTGCTTGGTGTTCTTGGTCTTCTCACCACTGAAAACCAGTGGGTTTTCAGTGGTGAGGGAGGTATTTTGAAGTCATAAATAGGGGAGGGACACCCCTCTCCCCTTGGCCCCTTTCTTGTCTTTGTCCTTGGCTCACAAAGTAGCATGTATGCATACTTGCATTTGGCTTCATTTCAGAGTTTTTTTTGGGTGTTTTGAATCATATATCATCTCTGTTTTTGGTTGTTTTTGTGGCCCTTGGCATGCTTCTTATACTTGCTTTGTAGTGCTCTAGTTTGCCTAGAAATAAGCCATGAGTTTAGGCCATGTTTCTTGCATGAATGAGCCTCACTTCATGAAGATATTAGCATCATTTTGCCATGTGTAAGGGCTGTTAGCCACTGTTTTTGCCATGTTTGGCATATTTGGTGTTGTTATCTTGCTTGTTGACTTGCAAGCCTTGGGTGTGTGAGACCCTAGCATGTTTAGCCTACCTCGATCTTATGATTTGGCATCATTTTAGATCACATTTCAGTCCCTATTCCATGCCTATATGTCTCCGTTTATCACCTCTTCCATGTCTTGAAGTGTTGGTCTCTTATGCTTTAAAGAGGGTATTGTACATGCTTGCATGATTAATGCATTTTGGGGCTGCCATATCAAGGTTTGTGGGGGTATTTTTGCATGATGGAACTCTGTTTTTGCTTAAATAATTCATGCCATGATTGGTCTTAGTAGTGGTGGAAGGGTGCTCCCTTTTTGTGCCTTAATCTTAGGCCATTTGACTTGCATGTTTGCATGAGTATTGGTCACCATTTTGGGCATGTTTTGCCACTGTTTTGGGGAGATTTGAAGGCTGCCCCATTGTAGTTAAATCCACCATTGCATGCTTGCCTCATGGTGGTTGCTTAATTGATTCATTAAGTGTTACTACATGTCATTCCCATTGCCTTAAGTGTCCATGTTTGCATTACACCTTGCATTTTGCATGCCTAGTATTGCACACTTAATATCATGTTGCATTGCATTTGGTATGCCTTGCATTTTCGCATTATTGTTGCATTGTTGAGCCTTATTGCATACATGCATTCCATGTCTTGGTTTGGGGTGTCAAACCAAGTGTAAGGGTTGAGAGAAGTTCACACTACAAGTGGTGCAACTTATTTCAATTCTTGGTCACCAAGGCCCTTGACCAACACATGATAAGGCCTTGGTTTCATTTTTGTGTTTGCATGCATTTTTACATTAAAATGCAAACTTAGTTCCTTAGGCTATCATGCACCAAGATGCATAATTGATGGCCCAAGAACCAAGGGTCATGCTTCCTTGAGTCCCACGCATGATAAGAAACATTGGCCATGCATAAATTTGCTCTAAAATCCATATCATGCCTTTGTTTTCTTTCTTTGTCAAAACCGTCTCTCTGCAGAATTTTGTGCCGACCGGAAGATAGAGTGCCGACCGGCACTTTATGAACAAATGATAACTCCAAATGCGGTGGCCACACCCTTTAGCGGTGGTGTTCCCTTCACCGGTGGTGATCTTGATGTATGTAGAAGGTGTTACGAGACTTTGGCGGTTTGGAAAACAGAGGCATTAAGAAAAGCGGTGTCATGATGCGGGTTTCGTAGTCGATTCGAGCATACATCATTCACGCATCCCGAGACAGGGGCTGGGGCCACCTTTCCTTTTTGCATTTAATTTGATAAATAGAAATTTTGTAATAATTAATTTATTCCGTATTTGGACTGTATTATTTTGGGACTGTATTATTATTTTGAGTCCCTCTGTGCGAGGGCGTAATTGTAATAAGTGTGCGTGGGTGTGTGCATGTCTTCCAACCCCCATTTCTTTCTTCCCTTTTACTTACCTGCTTTTGATGGTAGATTAGGGCATGTTTATTTTAGCATACCTTATGCAATGCATGCGTGCATCCATGCATTTGTTTACATGCATCGGGCTCGGTACATCACGCTAACTGCATTGTATTCCAATTTCCAAATTGAATACGTGCTATTTATAGCATTCCATATGACATGCTTAGGACAGCCGAGCTTGTTTAGATTACACCATTGCTTGTGTTGCATTAGCCACTTAACATGAACTAGGTCCATGCACGGATTTCTAATGAGCTTCTGTTTTGGCTTGGAGTACTAGGTAAGCTTTTATGCTTTAGCATATCACATGTGTGTGAGTGTTGCCATAATAGCATGACTACCATGAGGCTAAGTGCTTATGTGACATAACTGCTTGAATGCCTGTGGGTGGAGGTTGGATTACTTGAGTTGGAAAAGCTCGTTGAAATCCGTATTTTAGCCTACTTGCGAGTAGCAAATTCCAAAGCGTTTTCAAAATCAACGGATATGCAATGCTTATTTCCAAATTAGGCGATCTAGTCTATACTTGTTTGCTGTGCGCATAACATAGTAATTCTACGCTAATAACTGGAATAAGAACACAGAAAGTTTTCAAAATCGGATATCACGGTTAGTAGAGACCGGTCTTCGAACCGGGCGAAAGGGGTGCTCATAGCTGACCTTCCCTGATCGTACCCAAGCTCCCGAGCCAAGACAACTTTGGTGATGACGGACACGTGGCCTTCGGCACCGAGTCAGGGTTTCCTAAATTTCCCATTTTAAAATATTGAGGTGGCGACTCTGTATCTGGCAAAGCAGTCCATGTTTGGCACTACTTTTCAAAAATCTGTTTTTCTCAAAACGATTTGCTGGATTTGGACTCTTTGGTTCAGACTCAGAACCGTGACACAAATTGAGTCCGAGCTGTAGCGAGGTCCCTCCGCTGCGATGTTACGCTTTAGGCGACTCTTTGAGGATTTTAGAGAGCTTGACTCGAACTCGTCGTGATATCCTGTTTTGACTACACTTATGTGTTTCTTTGCATTGCATGTGCATTGGTGCGTCTAGGACACCGTGTTGGCCATCTGCTATTCTGGCGGTTTCTTTGGAGGCTTGTCTTGTCAAGGCATGACCATAAGGCTGACCGGTTGCGGGCTCTGCCAATATGGGAACACAAACCCCGGTTTTACCGGGGCACCCTTTTTGACCATTCGACCTAGTGCATATCGAAATCCGTAGCGACCATTCCAAAATATGACAGGTTGCTTACCCGATATAGGTTGTTTGAAGCCGCTGTGTGCGTAGTGAAACCCTAACTCCTAACAAAATAGGACAGGGAAACCCTACCCCAACATAGGGGTGTATTGGCTCTCATTTACCTGCTATGTGCTTTTAGAGTGTATCTCTACAGGGAATGCATATACTAGTTTGCAAGATTGGGTATCCAGCCTGAGGGCACTAGTAACAGTATTTTGGGAAATCAGTTATCTGTGGGTACAAGATTCAGACTTGGGGGCAATGATTCAGAAACAGTGATCAGTATTTGAGGAAAAGTGTATCGAGTTCAGCGTGTTATCCAAACCGTGTGTTGTATGTTTATTTTATGACGATTGTGCTGTCCAATTGTCTGTTTATTTATATGTTTTATTTATCTCTTTATTAGGTAGTTGAGCACGATTGCTACCGACCCGATAGATATCCCCCAAGCACCCTGGGTTAGAGGCCGTCGACTCCTTCGATCTGAGGATCTGATAGACGGACAACCAGTGTATTACTCACTACCCCCGGTTACTAGACGGAGGTCGATCGAGCAGAAGGACATCGATCTGATGAGTCGATTCGAGAGGGCTTTATCTACCCCACCTATGTTCAGTAGGGATCAGGACTCTGTGTCACCAACAGAGAGAGAATATATACCAGTAATCCAACCAGAGCAGGATAGCATGGCTAGTTTGGAGGAGATGGTGCGCCACCTTCAGGAAAGCATGAAAGCAATGCAGCAGGATGCCGTCCGTCAGGCAGATTTCGCCAGGCAACAGGCCACAGTTGTGAGGGAACAGGCAAAGACAATTGCCAGGCTAGAACAGCAAACGGGAGCATCTGCTTCGCATCAAGCTCCTTCCCCACCAGGAGTTCCTAACGTCGGGGAGACAACCAATGTTCAGACTGATACAAAGCTGCCCACAGGACCACCCCCACCTCCAACTCTACCTCAAATCCAACCTCAGCTATCAAAAACACCCACCAACCTACCGGACTCTCCCTTTGAGTTCGAGACTGATCCCACTGCACTAAAGTTGAGCAAGCTTGAAAAGTTGTTCAAGAGGTCCCAAGGGGTCAAGACTATCCCCGACATTGAAGATGGTTACACCGACACAACAGTGACGCTGCCTGACAGATTCAAAATGCCTCATATTGATCGATTTGACGGGTCCGGGGACCCCATGGTACACTTAAGACTGTTTTCAGATGTTCTAAGGCCAATGGGCCTCAGTAGGCTCCAGAAGTTGTCTTTGTTTGGCCGAACCCTGTCGGGTGTGGCGGCCATATGGTATGCTAAGCTAGAAGATAATGTCAAGAGGAATTGGGACGAAATGGCCGAGGCCTTCATCACACAGTATTTGTATAATACACAGATTGAGATTACGACCCGTGATCTCGAGATGACTAGGCAAGAGCCTAAGGAGAGTTTTTCAGAGTTTGTAACCAGATGGAGGGCCAAGGCTTCGATGATGACCTTGAGGCCTACGGACAAAGACCAGATTCGGATGATTGTGCGTAATCTTCAACCGAAATTGATGCAAAAGATGATAGTACTCCCCTTTCCTACTTTTTCTGACCTACATGAAATGGGAGTGCAGATTGAAGATGCCTTGAAGCAAGGCTTGATTGATAACGACCGGGAGCAACCCCGACGAACTTTCAATCGTGGTAGCAATGCAGGCCCGAGTGGCACTACTACTACGAGAGCCACCGAAATAAGCATGGTCACCGCCAACCCCCTTCCAAGAAATACGGCAGCTGCACCATTCTCCGGCGCGTCCGAAAGCAACCCGCAAACAACCAAATACCCACCCAGAAACACCAAAACCTTCGCCCTACTATATATGCCCCTATCCAAAGCTCTGGGGGTTTTGATCAAAAAAGGGCACCTGAAGCCCCTGGAGCCGTGGCCCCTACCAGAAAAACTCCCTCCTACCCATAACCCGGCCAAGTATTGTGCATTTCACCAACAGCACGGTCACAACACCGACCTGTGCTACCGGTTGCGTCATGAGATCCAAGATCTCATCGACAATGGGGTGATTTTGCCTCCCGAAAAACCCAATGTTACTACAAATCCCCTCCCCGCACATAACCAAGCTCCACCGCCTAAAAGACTCAATTTCATCCATACTGGGACCGTGTCCTACGACCCTAGTATCTATATCACACCTACCCACCTGCCTAAACCAGAGGTGTTCCTCCCCGATTGCACCAACTTGTGCATGATGGATATCTCCATGACCCAATCTAAACCAGCGGTGGTGACCACCAAGAACAGGGGAAGGGAGATTCCAAAGGAGAAACAGGTTATTGAGTCAGAGTCTGCGGAATCTGGGAGTTACGTTGGGAAGACATATAGTCCGAGTGACTACATTTCATCAAAAGGCCAAGATGGGCCCGGAGTAGAATTGCCAACAGGGGGAGAGTTGTGTGTGATCCAAGGAGGTAGCATGGGACAGGGAACAGATGATGTAACAGCTGTAGGGGAGGACCTGGCCGATCTCCAATTTTATAGTGGCCAATACCCAGAAGACGCAGTATAGAGTTGTGGGTGATCCAAGGAGGTAGCATGGGACAGGAATTTTGTGCCGACCGGCAGTATAGAGTGTCGACCGGCACTTTATGAACAGCCGATAACTTCAAATGCAGCCGGTGGCCACACCCTTTAGCCGGTGGTGTTCCCCTTCAGCCGGTGGTGATCTTCAGTGTATGTAGAAGGTGTTACGAGATCGTGGCGTTTGAAGACAGATGATGGAAAACAGAGGCAGCAGTGTCATGATGCGGGTTTCCGGGCGAGTCAAATTCGAGCATACATCATTCACGCATCCCGAGACAGGGGCTGGGGCCACCTTTCCTTTTTGCATTTAATTTGATAAATAGAAATTTTGTAATAATTAATTTATTCCGTATTTGGACTGTATTATTTTGGGACTGTATTATTCTTTTGAGTCCCTCTGTGCGAGGGCGTAATTGTAATAAGTGTACGTGGGTGTGTGCATGTCTTCCAACCCCCATTTCTTTCTTCCCTTTTACTTACCTACTTTTGATGGTAGATTAGGGCACGTTTATTTTAGCGTACCTTATGCAATGCATGCGTGCATCCATGCATTTGTTTACATGCATCGGGCTCGGTACATCACGCTAACTGCATTGTATTCCAATTTCCAAATTGAATACGTGCTATTTGTAGCATTCCATATGACATGCTTAGGACAACCGAGCCTGTTTAGATTACACCATTGCTTGTGTTGCATTAGCCACTTAACATGAACTAGGTCCATGCATGGATTTCTAATGAGCTTCTGTTTTGGCTTGGAGTACTAGGTAAGCTTTTATGCTTTAGCATATCACATGTGTGTGAGTGTTGCCATAATAGCATGACTACCATGAGGCTAAGTGCTTATGTGACATAACTGCTTGAATGCCTGTGGGTGGAGGTTGGATTACTTGAGTTGGAAAA
The DNA here is from genome assembly GCA_025200525.1 of Camellia lanceoleosa. Taxonomy (NCBI): domain Eukaryota; kingdom Viridiplantae; phylum Streptophyta; class Magnoliopsida; order Ericales; family Theaceae; genus Camellia; species Camellia lanceoleosa. The sequence continues at coordinate 99,283,436 of CM045759.1, forward strand.
GCTCGTTAAAATCCGTATTTTAGCCTACTTGCGAGTAGCAAATTCTAAAGCATTTTCAAAACCAACGGATATGCAATGCTTATTTCCGAATTAGGCGATCTAGTCTATACTTGTTTGCTCTGCGCATAACATAGTAATTCTAGGCTAATAACTGGAATAAGAACACATAAAGTTTTCAAAATCGGATATCACGGTTAGTAGAGGCCGGTCTTCGAACCGGGAGAAAGGGGGTGCTCATAGTTGACCTTCCCTGATCGTACCCAAGCTCCCGAGCCAAGACAACTTTGGTGATGACGGACACGTGGCCTTCGGCACCGAGTCAGGGTTTCCTAAATTTCCCATTTTAAAATATTTAGGTGGCGACTCTATATCTGGCAAAGCAGTCCATGTTTGGCACTACTTTTCAAAAATCTGTTTTTCTCAAAACGATTTGCCGGATTTGGACTCTTTGGTTTAGATTTAGAACCGTGACACAAATTGAGTCTGAGCTGTAGCGAGGTCCCTCTGCAGACGTGTTACATCTGGCCCTGAGAATGAGCCGAAGATGAAGCTGCTCGCTGCCCTCCTCCCCTCTGTGGGCAAGTTGGAGACTTGTGGCCTAGCTAGCCATATTTGTAACATGTGATGTCTCCTTGAATGCCTCTCCTAGAACCCAAACTCAGTACTAGAAAGGTAGATATCGAATGCACCCCCTAGGACTACTGAGGGTTAGAACCCCTCTACCTCTTACCATCCTCCTGGCCATCCTGACTCCTCTTGGAGCCCCTCATCCTCTCCTCCTCAACATGCATAATAGTCTCAAGATGGGCTGCAGCCTCCAAAAGGCACCCATAATCCCTAATCATGGACCCGGCAACTCGAAACATGAGTTTGGTCCTCAATCTCTTCTCGAACTCCAAGCATCTACGCTTCTCAGTCGCCACCAACTCGGGTGCGAACCTAGACAGGCTAGTAAAAGTGGCTTCAAACTGGGCCACTTGGGTGTTTAGCTGCACCAACTTGGAGAATTGATCCCTCAACTTCTCCCTCACCGTAGCAGGTAAGTACATGTCCTGGAAAGCTTCCACAAAGGCCTCCCAAGTTCCCCCAATGCGCCCTCGTACATACTTCCACCATTGACCTGCGTCTTCCTTCAGTTGGAAGGACGCCAAGGTCATTGGAAAACCCGCGTCTTCGATGCCAAGCATCTCAAACGTCTTTGTCATTTGCTCAAGCCACTTATCAGCCTTCAGTGACTCTTTAGGATCACCCACAAACTCATCCGGATTTGACTGGAAGAACTCCCTCTTCAGAAAGGATGGCCCAGCTTCAGTTACTTGGGCCTGGACTTGATTCTTAGCTCGGAGAATGTCCATAGACTCCCTCAATGCTTCGGCCATTTCACAGGCTAAGGCACCTATGGCCTGTTGACCTACTAGCTCAGCCACGTTGGCTTGACCAACACCCTTCTCCTGTATTGGAATCTCATCCGGTATAGGCATCTCCTGCCTCCTAGGCCTACCACACCTACCTCCATGACCTCGTCCTGACATCCTAATAAATGTAACAAAAGGATTAGCATATTCACAAATGTGCCGAAGCTATTTCACTTGCGTCTTAATACGGTGGACAGCAATAATTCACTCCACGTAAGCACGTAATCACATAAACACTTACGAATTTCATTTCAGGATAATGACCGTCCCGTGGCGTTGCTAGAGTTTTAATTAAAAACGGCAGTGATCAAGTGCCTTTCCAACAGGACTCCCAGAAACCCATAGACCCGATCAACATCCTAGAAACTAAATTCCATACCCATATAGTCACATAAACATGTTATCACATAAGCACATAACATTATACTTAAGTCTCTAACAAGCGAGACAAACCTATTGTGGTACTAACCACTTCCCACGTACCCAAAGTATTCAAACCTAGTACGCTCTGATACCAAGTTGTAACGCCCTCAAAATACAGTATAAAATCCATCGTTTATGACATCAATAAACATAAAGGAAACATTATATTTCATTCATCAGAGTGTTCTATACAAAGGGTAGTACATGTTAATCAACAAAAATAGATGCCCTACGAGCTTACAACTTTCCAAGTGAACACTTGGTTATAACAGAAGAAGAGTTTTAACTCTTTACAGAGAAAGCCCTCGGCTTGAATTTACATTTAACAACAAAACAAAATATAACAAAAAGAGTCTTCAACTCCTAAAACCTCCCAAGCTAAGACCTTGGAGGCGGCATGTCCCCTGTTCTTGAAAATGATGTCCCAAGTAGGGTGAGCCAATGCCCAGCAGAGATATGCTAAACAGTATATGAGAATTGACTAAAACATTAGCATTCGATAAATGTTTGACACATAAGACCAACTTATACACTTTCCATGACGAATCAACATTTACTTTCCATATTCCAACCCATTTCCTTTTATTTATCCAAATCAATTCAAAATGAGACTACAACTCATATCATTAACACTTCAATAATACACAACATTCATGCTCTTCCATTCACTCGCCATTTTACGGAACTACGTCCGAGGGAACCAGCACCCATAAATAAATAAAATTTCGGGACTTTCACCTAGGACACTCCAGCCAACTTAGTTATCAATGGAGTCCATCCCCTATCTCCTACCACATAATGGAGTACATCCCCTATCTTCTCCCATACAAAGATACATATACAATGTATTTAAACAAATTGTCATATACAATGACCAATACAATCACATATACAATGTTCACATCCAACCGTCATATTCAATAACATAATCCAATTGATTAGTTTCAATTTATCTAATCATCATGCAGTGTCTACAACAATCAAGATTATCCTCCACAGATAGCCCAAAACAGTTATTTCTAAACAAATAAATTAAATCAATTTCTCCACAAGTGCGTGGTTTATCAATCCAACTACACCATTTAATCTTATTTGCTCCCAATTCCATAATTTTACAATTAATTCCATTATTTCTACAAATCATTTATTTAATCCCAATTAGGGCATTTTTCCTCATTTCTCAAATATCAACCCTAAGGTTCAATTTCGTCAATTCTACCCCAATAACCTCATACCAAGACCTCACAAACACAATGGAATCCAAAATAGAAAACCCTAACTTCCCAAAATTTCTAAATCTCACCATTTATACAAAATGACTAAAATTTATATTAAAACTCATAACAAAGAGTAGTCTATCCCTATTTCAAAAGGAGAAGCTCAAAGGAAGAGGAAGAGAAATTTGAAGATGCTCCAGAACCAAACTTTTTCGGATCAATAGATAGCCCAAGCCAAGCTCTAACTTTTATACAAAGGGACTAGGGTAGAGAACCTCTAAAACAAGGTGCATTTGTAGAGAGAGAGACAGCCGGATTTAGGGTTTAGAGAGAAATGGGGATGAAAAAGTGATGTAGAATCATACTGCTGCGAACTGATATATACAGGGCTCACTCGAGCGAAGGAGTGGTCGCTCGAGCGACCGGACACAAAGGACCTTGCTTGAGCACAAGAAGCGTCGCTCGAGTGAACATTGAGAAGCTTCAGGTCTGCAACCCAGACGCACGCTCGAGCACAAGAGTGCTCACTCGAGCGAAAGAACTCAAAACACGAAGCTCGTTTAAGCACAAGAAAGCTTGCTTGAGCGAAAAATACCAACCTTCAGGTCCAACAGAGATGCAGATGCACGCTCGAGTGCAAGAGTTCTCGCTTAAGCGAAGAGACACATCACACAAAGCTTGCTCGAGCGCAAGAATACTCGCTTGAGCGAAGAAGAAAATACCCAAGGCTCGCTTGAGCATAAAAAGCCTCGCTCGAGCGAAGAATCCAAATCTTGGGTAGCAACCATTTGTTTCAACTCACAACCAACCTATTCCAAATTCGCCCAACACATCCCAAAACTCAAATACAAGGAATTAAAGGATGGAAACAAGATATAAACAACCACATACAACTATGGAACCCGAGTCCGGAATACAATAAACGACGGGAAAAGACCGGGGTCGCTATAGTTTTTAATAATTATTATTTAGGTAAGTTATGATGTGAGTTAGATATGTGATAGACATGTGGGTTTTATTGATTTAAAGTATGATGGTGGGAGATATTTTCAGATTAGATTTGTTTAGATAAATTATAAAGATTTTTAAAATTTAAAATTGGATATTGAGATGCAAAAGAAAGATTTTAACTGAATAAATAAAAATCAAGTTTATTAATTTTATTTGTTTGTATATCTGATTTTTATTTATTTTTGGTTATGTTATAATATAATATATAAGATATAGATAGCTATTCACAATTTTAATGAAAAATATTATCTGACTTTTTGGGAAAGAGAGAAGGCAGGCAAGTTTTAATATTTTTTTTTGGGAAATCGGTGAGAGAGATTAGGATGGAGAGATTATGAGATATTTTTGATATCTTTCCATTTGAAATTCATAAATTAAAGATAATTATTATTTCTAAAATAATTAAATAAATAAATCAGTTAATATTTTTTTTAAAAATCTATTTTATAAATTGAAAAATCAATAATTTTAGAAAATTAATTAATTTTTCCTACTAAGTAATTTAAAATTTTGATAGTTATACATCAAAAAAATAGATAATTATATTATTAAATCATAATTCAAATTTGGATACTGTTATATCTTTTTGAGATCTACATCTAAATTCTTATCTTCTTTATTTTTGTGTGGTTTCTATTTTTTTTTCAATTTATTTTAGATGGAGTTGTTGTTTTTTATTTTTATTTTTTCAATTTAATTTATCATGGTTTCTATTTGTTTTTAATTATTATTATTTAGGTAAGTTATGATGCGAGCTAAATATGTGATAGATATATGAGTTTTATTAATTTAAAGTATGATAGTGAGAGATATTTTCAAATCAGATTTGTTTAGATAGACTTTATAGATTTTTAAAATTTAAAATTGGATATTGAGAGGCAAAAGAAATATTTTAACTGAATAACTAAGAATCTAATTTATTAATTTTATCTGTTTGTATATCTGATTTTTAATTTTTTTTTGTTATGTTATAATATAGTATATAAGATATAGACAGATACCCACAACTTTCATAAAAAATATTATATGATTTTTTGGAGGAGAGAAAAGGAATTCAAGTTTTAATTTTTTTTTAAAAAAAAAAATTGGTGAGAGAGATTATAATGGAGAGATTATGAAATATTTTTGTTATCTTCCTATTATTATTTCTAAAACAATTAAATAAATAAATCAGCCAATAGATTTTTTTAATCTATTTTATAAATTGAATGTTCAATAATTTTAGAATGAGAATTTGAAACTTTTAGGAGGCGGTTTGTATATCTGATTTAAATTTTTTTTTTATTATGTTATAATATAATATATAAGATATAGACAGATGCTCATAACTTTCATAAAAAATATTATATGATTTTTTGGAGAAGAGAAAAGGAATGCAAGTTTTAATTTTTTTTTATTTTAAAATTAGTAAGAGAGATTATGATGGAGAGATTATGAAATATTTTTGTTATTTTCTCATTATTATTTCTAAAAGAATTAAATAAATAAATCAGCTAATAGGTTTTTTTAATCTATTTTATAAATTGAAAGTTCAATAATTTTAGAATGAGAATTTGGAGCTCTTAGGAGGCTTTTCATTAGAAATCCACTCTTTCTTATATAATACTAGCCTATCACCCGTGCTATGCACGAGATAATTATAGATATTTATATTTATTTTAGATTTTTTTAATATATAAATTATGTTTTTTAAGATTTTTTATAAAAATAATTTAACAATCTTATCACTAACCATAGTGTATGAAAGAAGTTGAAAAGGGTACTGCAGTAACTATACACGGATTGTGTCTATAATTATTTGTATGAGGAGATTTTAAATGTTGATCAGTAGATTTTGACCAAATCAATAAATGCAGGCATGTGGAAAGGCATATGGATTGAAAAAATTTAATACACGCTGATCAAGGAATTTTGACCAAATCAATAAATGCTGAAATTTTTTTTAAAATAAAAAATAAAAAATAAAAAATATAGAAAATTCATATTGGGATATTGAAGGTCCCACAAGCCTCAGGGAGTTAAAAACCCCCTTTTACTTAATATATAGCATAGATATAAATATAGATATTTATTTTTGTTTTGGATTTTTTTTAATATACAAATTATTTTTTTTAGATTTTTTATAAAAATAATTTAACAATCTCATCACTAACCATAGTGCATGGGAGAAATTGAAAAGGGTGCTGCAATAACTATGAGAGAAGTCAAAAAGGTTTTTGAGTTTGGAGAAATCAATAAATGCTAAGGTTATTTATTTTTTTAAATAAAAAATTTAAAAATTAGGATTGAGATATTGGAGTTCCCACAAAACTTGTGAGTTAAAAACTCCCTTTTTCTTTATATAATACTAGCATATCACTCGTGCTATGCACGGATTATGTTTACAATTATCTATATATGTGAATTGCGATTTTTAAATGTCTTTTTTCTTTTTCTTTTTTTTCTTAAATGTTTTCTTTTTTTTCCTTTTTTATATTATATCAAAATTTAATATTTTGATAATAATCATATGTGTTAGACTTATCAAGGAGTTAAATATTTTTTTTTATTATTATATTATATTAAAGTTTAATATTTTGATAATAATCATATGTGTTGGACTTTTCAAGAAATTTTTTCTATACTTGTTCTTAATGCATTAAAGTGTTATTATGAGGAATAATAATCATATATGTTGGGACTTTTCAAGGAATTAATGTGTTGGATTTCAAATAATTTTTTTTATGCTTGTTCTGAATGCATTAAAGTGTTATTATGAGTGTAAGATTTGGGGTTGAGAGAAGTTAATAAACGCTAAGGTTTTTTTTTTTTTAATTAAAAAAATCAAGAAATTTAGATTGGGAGATTGGAGCTCTCACAAGGCTTGGGGTTAAAAATTCCATTTTGCTTAATATATAGTATAGATAGATATAGATAGATAGATACTCCTAAAATAAAAATATTTTCCTATGGTGACAAAGATAAAAATAAATAAATAAAATTATTTCAAAAAGGGAAAATAATAAATTAGTGTATGGGTTGAAAAAAAAAGTAAAGGTAATAGTAAATTTTTTAAATTCTAATTATTAAAATTATAAATTTTTTCATGTCTAAATAATTAATTTGGAAAAGTGTACCTAATCTACAGTATAATTTTTCCTTTCAAGAAACCAAACATAGACGAGTCTAGCGAGTGTTTGGCGATGGGTTTTTGAGAATTTTTTTTTTAATTTTAAATGTTTTTTCAAAATTTATAAATTTTTTAAAAAATATATTTCTTGAGTTTTACTCGATTAGATCAAATAGAAAATAAAATTTTAAAAACTGTTGGTTTGTTTTGATTGTTTTTTTGTCTTTATCATAATTTTTAAATTTTTTATATTTGAAATTACAAAAATTTAACTTTTTTGAATTCGTTTTTTAACTTTTTGAATATTTTTTTTTTCCCTTTTGTACAAGGCATTTGTTAGCCAAGTTTTTTCTTTTTCTTTTTTTTTTTGTAAATATTTTAAAAAATTAAACTATTTATGTAAAATACTAACTTTTTAAAATCGCAAATTCAAAATATGATATCTTATTGAACTTGCAATTTTTAAAAAGTAGTTTAGTTTGGAAGCCTTTAAATAGATTAGTTTAAAAAGTTAAGAAATAAGTTTAAATAGATTAGCTTGAGAGCCTTTAAAAAGTAGATAAAAAGTAGATTATTGCCAAATAATAAACCAATAATTCACAATCAATATGAAAAGTCAAATTTGATATATAGACGTGCCTCAAAAGGGCGTGGTGCATAGCCACTTACAAAACATAAATACAACTCATGAAGAGCCTTTAAATAGATCATGATTCAAAAGAAATGACATAGGTAGGATAAGTCTTCATGTATAATCCCCATGAAAAATGCACCTGGCATCGGCTATTGGTTGATCTTGTTGACGAAGGTTGATGGAGATGGTGCATGCATAGATGGTTGTCTAACAAGGGCCTAGTATTTTATAATCACCAAAATAAACCTAGGAAACTTTTTTCCTCTAGAAATAACTTCAAAGATAGTGTAAAAAAAAAATAATAATCATCTGTGAAGATATATATGATGAGTGAAGGAGAAATCATTTATGAAAGTTGAACAAATCACAGTAATACTTGTAGTTACATCCTTCTCCTTCTCTTTTGTTGTTAGATCAAAACAACTTCTTTAGTAAGGTTCATGCATTGATGTGCAGTTGATCATGGTTCTCTCCATCAACTTTCTCTTCAATAACATTATCAATTTGATTGCCATTAGAAAGATGGGCTTCAATGGTGTCCGTGTGATGAGTAATAAACCTTAAAACAACAACGATGAGTGCAAATACTATGAGAATGAATGAAAATTTGATGTCGGAACAATCTTCTATGTAAATAAATAAATTGGAAATAAAATCAAACAAAATAAAATAAATCTTACAGAATTTATTTCGTTGAACTGAATAAATAATTCAAGACCAAGTCGAGTGTGTGACACTCTGTCTTTAAGACAGATTCGCCCCGCTACGGTACTTACGGTTGAGTGGTGTCTATCTCCTAGGATACAATGATCTTCACAAATTGTAGTAGTACTCCAAACAATTTGTTCGGCGAATCAAACCTGTGTTCTAATACTCTCTTTATATAATTCTAAAACTAGAATGTAGAATAATGCAAACAAAACAAAGTTTGGACAGCAAAACAAATGATTTTACAGACTGATTTTTTCGGCCAGGAAATTGCTGGATTTATGGTAGTATATATAGGCAACCAAGAGTCAGTTGGAGCCCGAACAGGTACAACACAAAGAAGTGAAAAGGTGCACTTTTCAATTCAAATAAAGTTGACCGTTAGCAATTTGAAAACAAATTTGAAAAGTTTCCGTTGGTCAAACAAAACTGTTTGGAATTCAAATCTGTTTCACCTTTATTAAATAAACTATTTTGAATATATATATATATATTAAACAAATTGAATAGTTTAATAAATAAAGTAAGAGGTACAAATTTTAGGAAACCACTTAGTAACCCAAAATTTAAATTTAGAATTAAATTAAATTCCCACAATAATTTTTATTGAAAAAATTCAAAAGAATTTTTATCTAAAAAAAATTAATGTTAAACCCGAAAACGACGTCAACTTCCCATTCACTCATAAATGGTTTTGACGTTTCGTCTTCACCGTGTGATTTGCCACGCGGCAAGGAACACGTCACCTCTTCGGACCCACCCCAGAAGACATTTGGTGCCCACTCAATTTTGGCCTCAAAGTCGGCCCAAAATAAGCCATATAAGACACCATTATCCAACATTTGATGGGGTCATTTTTTCCATAAAACTGTAGAAAAATAAACTGGACTAAAGAGGTTATTGTCTGAACTAGGGAAAAAACAATATTAGCCCATAGAAATCAGCAATTAATCCATCTTCTAGAACTTAGTGCTTTATGTATCATCTCAAGTAGTGCTAGGAGGAGTCCTAAGAGTGAAAATACAGTGGCAAGAAGAGCCATGATATAGAGTCTTCAATCATTTGTCGCCTTTGGTTGTTGTTCTTTTGCACTAGAGATTTGCTCCATGGTTGCCGAAGCAACCTCCATGCCAAGTGCTAAAATGGCAACCATTCGATCAATTGTAAAGATTTCCTTCATCTATTAAGTACATGAATAAGACTAGCTCCTTATATTAGTCATTTAAAAAAAAAAAAAAAACCTATTAATAATATTGAAGAAGTAAAATGTCACCTAGTTTGGTCCAAGTATTCTTTGAGAACCACACAATGGTACTCAACAGTGCCTTGGCCAAGCCCTTGACGTTATTTCATTTGTTTCTTAGAAACATTGCCATGCTGTTGCAACAATTTCCAAACCACGGTTTCATCTTTATGCATTCCATCTTTACTGTGCACACACAAGCTTTCCTATAGTTTATCAAACTCTGCAAACAGGAGGACCTAGGCATAATACAGTTTGAAGCTTCAATATCGCTGTCCATGGTGAAATGAGAGAAGAAAAGAGAGGGAAGAGTAGAGAGACAATATGAGATTGGAAATTTGAGAGCTCCTTTTTGGTGTGTGGAAGAGAGGGAAGAGTATAGAGGTGAACGGATCCAGGATTATATTTTTGGGAGGGCTATTCTATAGTTTAAAAAATTGGGAGGACTATTCTATATAATTTTGAAATTATCTATAAAAAATTTGGGGGGCGAACTCCTATAATTTTAAATTATTTTAAAATTTCTAATTTAATATATGATAATTTTCAAATTTTTAAGGGTGCGGTGTAGACACCCCATTTTTTACCATCCTCAATACTTGGACATCATCGTTTGAACACCCGATGATCTTCCTTGTTTGTGTTTGTTTTGAGTTCCCGAAGGACTCGGCCGCACGCTGTGCCTTGAGATCTCTCAACTTGACTATTTTGTGCTTGGTCGTGGACCAAGGACTTGTGTTTTGTGCTTCTAAGGGTAGGAGGTGGCTTGTCAGCCATCCTTTAAACCCACCGGCCGTGGCATGAGGCCATCGGCCTTTCTTTCTCTCTACCGACCATTTGTTTGGCCGGTCGGCTCAAACTTTTGGCCGGTCAGCCATTTAGTTGGCCGATGGTCTCCTTTTCTGGCCGGTGCCCCCTTTTTGCCTTTTTCAGGCATTGTGCGTGCCAGCTGTGCCAGTTGGAGTGCACGGACTTGTCCTCCAAACACGTGTATGGAGGAATTGCACCCTTTGCACCTTTTTGCTCAAGCTTCTTGGAGAAGCTTCCACCCTTTGCTCAAGCTTCTTAAGGAAGCTTGCCTTCTCAAGAAGCTCAGACCCTTTGCCTTAGCTTCTCTTAGAAGCTTGCCCCCCTTGACCCTTTTGTTTAGCTTCCCTTAGAAGCTTCAAGCCTTCATCTTGCTCTATATAAGGAGACCTTCCCTCTCCTTTGAAGGGTTCAGCAAATCAGAGTTATATCACATATATACACCACTCTCTCTCTCTATCTCCCTCTCTCTCTCTCTCTTCATTTGTGTGTGTTAGAGGGCTCAAAAGTGTGTTTTGTTCTTAGTATTGCACTAAGACACCTAGTGCTACACCATACTTGGATTATTGAGGTCTTGAGGGTTTGTTCTTGGAGTTTAGAGCTAGTTTTGATCAGAAGAGGGGGGTTGGACTTGCTGCTCTTCAAGTGTTCTTCAAGGGTGAGACTATTGCTTTATATTCCCCAATCTTGCACTAACTTTTAACCTACTTTGCATGCTATTTTGAGCTTTGTGTATAACTGATAAAAACTCTAATTTTTCATGTTTAAGATGTTTTATTAAGGTCTCTTTTGTGTTTGGGGTCAACCTCCCCCTCTAGGGCCTTGTTTGGCCCCTTTTGAGCCTTCTTTGGTTGAGCTTTGAATACTTTTATGCATTGGCCTTCTCACCACTGAAATCTAGAGGATTTTCAGTGGTGAAGAAGAGTTTTTGAGATCTTGCATAGGGGAGGGACACCCCTCTCCCTTTGTGTCTCATTTGTTCATGTTTTTGGCTCAATTTCAGAGGTTTTTGGGTGTTATTTGGTCATATTATACCTCTATTTTTGGTCAGATTACTGGCCCATTGCATGCATAATATACTTGCTTTGTATTCCTCTATTTTGCCTAGAAATGCATCTTGCCATTAGACTATCATGCTTGCATGTTTTTGCCTTGCTTTGTGAAGCTTTTGGTCATATTTCATCATGCATGAGGTCTGTTGGGTACTGATTTTATCATGTTTACCATGTTTCATATAGCCTCTTTGCATTTTAGCTTGTGAGCCTTGAGCGTGTGAGTCATGAGCATGCTTTAGTTAGGTTGTTTCAGTGATTTGGAATCACTTCTCATGCTATTTCAGTCCCTAATCCATGCTTGTATGCTTGCATTCATCACCCATTTCATGCCTTGAAGAGTTGTTCTTTTATGCCTTAAAATGGGTCATAGTGCATGCCTTTGGTTTAAGTCATTTGGGATGCCATATCAGTGGATTTTGGGGTGTATTTTGATGCATTGAAACTCTGTTTATGGTTGCATAATCCATGCCATGTTTGGTTGGGGTAGGTGTAGAGTAATGCTCCCTTTTGTGGCCTTGAATCCCCTTTTGTTTTGCACCCATTTCTTAGCATGTTTGGACCATGATCTATGCATGCTTTAGCCTTGTTTTGGAGTGCCTTAGGACTGATTTAGGTCATTTTGGTCCTTTGGGGTTTGGTTGACATAGCTATGATTTGGACCCCTTTATTGGCTTCAAGTTTTGGTCATTATTGCATGCCTTACTTGCATAACATGGTTGATTTGGCATCATCCTCTATGCATTTTCAGAGTTTAACATGTTGGTCTAATGTCCATGTTTATCATCTTTTGAGTGTTCTCGAAAGTTACCTTTTGTGCCTTAGCTTTAGGCTCATTGGTGTATATGTTTGCATGAGCATTTGTCCGTCATTTGCATCATCTTTGGCCACTATTTTGGGGTATGACTGAGACCTCCCATTTCAATTCAAGTCCACCATTGCATGCTTTGACATGTTGCATTACTTTGGTTTCATGCTTGCATTGTATCATCTTTGCACATTTGCATGTTGTTTAGCTAGTTGCATTTCATATCCTAGCTTGCATGATAGGTTGCATTGCATTGTATTTTGCATGTTTGGCACATTGCATTTTGGCATGCCTTGTTAACTTAGCTTCATGTTGCATATTTGACCCATGTTGCATGCTTGAGCTGCATTGCATACACACATTACATTTTGCTTGGTTTGGGGTGTGAAACCAAGCATGAGGAGTGAGGTGTGTTCGTACTCAAAGTGACGAAACACATCTCAACCCTCGGTCGCCGATGCCCTTGATCTCAACATGATAGGGCGTAAGGCAGTCATTTGTTTTGTTGCATGCATTTACATTGATTTGCAAAACTCGGTGCCTTTCGCCATCACGCATCGAAATGCTTGATTGATGGCCCGAGTACCGAGGGCCACACTCCCTTGAGTCCGTAGCATGATTGGGAGAGTGGCCATGCACACATTGCTGTGAATTTCTTTGCCATACACTGTCTGCCCTCTGCTGCTGCCAAAACTAGTATTCTGCAGGAATAAATAGCCGGTCGGCTACTTCCAGTGCCAGTCGGCTACCAAAGCCCAGCCGGTGGTTCAATATTTGGCCGAGAATCCTATTCCCATGGCCGGTGGATTTGAATTATGGCCGGTGGCACTCCACAGCACTCAGGGGTTGATTCAGAAGGATTTTGGAAACTTTCATAAATTTCAGAGGGGCAAGGTAGTGTAAACAGAGGCAGCTTTTGTCATGGCAACAGATTTCCAGGCGAAGCCAATCCGAGCATGCGTGCATCCCTCTTCCTGAGGCCCCTTTTACTGCTTTCTATAGCTTATTTAATTCAATAATTAATTAGAAGTTTTGTAATATTTAATTAGCTAGAATAGTTTAATTATTTATTTGGTTTGTATAATTTATTCAAACCCCCCGAGCGAGGGCAATTGTGTAATAAGTGTGTGTGAGTGTGTGTATGTCTTCCAACCCCACGTCTTTTTCCCTTTTATTTACCTGCTTTCAATGGTTAGTATTAGGGCATATTTAAATTAGCATACCTTATGCTATGCATGCGTGCATTCATTCATCTGTATTGCATGCATCGGGCTCGGCGCATCATACTAACTGCATTGTATTTCAATTCTAAAGTTGAATACGTGTTAGCTGTAGCATCATCATCTACCATCTTAAAAGAGTCGAGCCTATTGTAGTTGCATCTTGCATGTGTTGCATTAGCCATCTTAACATGAACTAGGATCATGCATTTGATTACTAACTAGTTTCTGTTTTGGCTTGGAGTACTCGGTAAGTATTTATGCTTTAGCATCCTTGTATGTGTATAAGTGACTGCCATGATAGCATGCTTACCATGAGGCTACGTGCTTATGCGATATAACTGCCTGAATGCCTGTGGGTGAAGGTTGGGTTATTTGAATTGGAGCAATTCACCAATTGAGAGTTTTAAGCCCACTTGAGAGTGGCAAAATCATGTTTTCTAAAGCCCACCCGAGGGTGGCAAAACCCACATCTTAGCCTACTTGCGAGTAGCACCTTCAAACCATTTTTCAAAACGAACATGAGATGTTTTGTTCTAATTCAGGTGACCCAGTCTATACTTGTATGCTGTGCGCATCACGTACTAAATTTAGGCTAATAACCAGAATAAGAACACATAATGTTTTCAAAACTTGATATCGTGGTTAGCAGAGGCCGATCTTTGATCGGGCGAGCGGGGGTGCTCACGAAGTGACCTTCCCCAATTGTACCCAAGTTCCTGAGCCAAGGCAACTTTGGTAATGACGGACACGTGGCCTTAGGCACGAGTCAGGGTTTCCTAAATCCCCCCAAAATAAATATTTTGGTGGCGACTCTGTATCTGGCAAAGCAGTCCATGTTTGGCACTTCTTTCAAAAAAATCTATTTTCCAAAACGATTTTCCGGATTTGGACTCTTTGGTGATTTATCAATCTCGCATTGCACTTTGCGAGATCAGATTAAGAACCGTGACTATTTGAGTCCGAACTGTAGCATGAGGCCCACGGGTGCGTTTACAGTTTCTGGGGACTCTGCTGGGGAGTTAGAGAACTTGACTCGAACTCATGATATCTGGTTTTTACTACACTTATGTGTTTCTTTGCATTGCATTTGCATTGGTGCGCCTAGGACACCGTGTTTGCCGTCTTCTATTCCTGAACGGTTTGCCGGAGGCTCGCTTTGAGAAGTGTGCCATAAGGCTGACCGGTTACGGGCTCTACCACGATGGGAACACAAACCCCGCTTGTCACCGGGGCACCCTTTTTGACCATTCGACCTAATACATATCAGAATCCGTAGTGACTATTCCAAACTAGGACAGGTTGCTTCCTCGATTTTAGGTTGTTTGAAACCGCTGCGTGCATAGTGAAACCCTAGCTCCTGAAAAAATAGGACAGGAAAACCCTACCCCAACATAGGGGTGTTTTTGGCTCTCGTTTGTTTGTTATGTGCTTTTAGAGTTACCCTCTACAGGAATGCATGTATCAGCTCACAAGTTTGGGTTCAGGCCTGCGGGCACCAGTTTAGTATTTTGGGAATCAGTTATCTGCGGGTATCAGGTTCAGTTTTGGGGGCAGCAAATTGGGAACAATAATCAGTATTGAGGAACAATGTATTCAGCTTATCAACCGTGTGTTGTGATACCCAACTGTGTGTCGTGTGTTTATTTTACGCTGTTATGCTGTCCGTTTTTCTGGTTGTTTATTTCCTTATTACTGCTTTATTTATCTTTTTCCTAGGTAGTTTAGCACAGTTGCTTCAGACCAAGCAGATATCCCTCAAGCACTCTGGACTAGAGGTCGTCGACTCCATCGATCTGAGGATCTGGTAGACGGACAACCAGTGTATCATTCTCTACCCCCGATTACCAGACGGAGGGCAGTTAGGCAGAGGATATCAGTTCGAAAGTCAGTTCAAAGGGCTTCGTCCACCCCGCGTAGGTATAGTAGGGATCAGAATCCTGTTTCTCCCGCAGAGAGGGAACATATACCGGCAATACAGCTAGATCAGAGCAGTGTGGCAAGTTTAGAGGAGATGGTGCGCCAGTCCAAGAGAGCATGAAAACTATGCAGCAAGACACTGTTCGACAGGCGGAGTTCGCCAAACAACAGGCCACGGTTATGACTGAACAAGCAGAGTTAATCATAAGGCTACAGCAGCAAGCCGGGGCATCTGCTTCACATCAAGCTCCTCCCCTACCAAGGGTTCAGATACCCGAGGAGACGCCAAATGTCCAAAATATCCAAGAGGATACAGCCGTTCCGACGGGGTTGGCTCCGCCCCCGATTCTACCGCAACTATCCAAGGCGCCCACGTCTATCAATGTACCAGATTCTCCCTTCGAGTCCGAAGTGGACCCCACCGCATTAAAGCTGAGCAAACTGGAAAAGATGTTTAAGAAATCCCAAGGAGTCAAGACTATCCCTAACATTGAGGACGGGTATATCGACGCAACTGTGATGCTGCCAGATCGATTCAAGATGCCGCATATTGAACGATTTGATGGGTCCAGGGACCCCATGGTGCACCTGAGGTTGTTTTCAGATATCTTAAGGCCGATGGGCCTCACCGCACTCTGTTGTCTTTGTTCGGACCGACGGTGTGGCGACCATCTGGTACGCAAAATTGGAAGATGATGTTAAGAGGAACTGGGATGAGATGGCCAAGGCGTTCATTGCACAGTACTCATATAACACGCAAATCGAGATTACAACCCGTGATCTCGAGACGACAAGGCAAGAGCCTAAGGAGAGCTTTTCGGAGTTCGTAACCAGATGGAGGGCCAAGGCCTCAATGATGACCCTAAGGCCCACCGATAAAGATCAAATCCGGATGATTGTGCGCAATCTCCAGCCTAAGCTGATGTAGAAAATGATCATGCTCCCCTTCCCTACCTTTTCAGATCTGCATGAGATGTAAGTACAGATTGAGGATGCCTTGAAGCAAGGCTTGATCGACAATGACAGAGAGCAACCCAGGAGAACCTTTAACGGCAACACCAATACAGGCCCGAGTGGCGCTACAACTACAAGAGCCTTGGAAGTGAGTACGGTCACCACCATTCCCCCTCCAAGAACCATGGCAGCTATGCCATTCTCTGGTGCGTCCGGAAGCAATACACAAACAGCCAAATACCCGCCCAAAAACCAAAGAACCTTCACTCCACTATATATGCCCTTGTCCAAAGCTCTGGGGGTTTTAATCAAAAAAAGGGCACTTGAAGCCCCTAAAGCCGTGGTCATTGCAGAAAAAACTTCCCCCTACCCACAACCCAGCCAAATATTGCGCATTTCACCAACAGCACGGTCATGACATCGACCAATGCTTTCGATTACGTCATGAGATTCAAGACCTCATTGATAATGGGGTGATTGTGCCTCCCGAAAAACCCAATGTCACAACAAACCTTCTCATACCACATCACCAAGCTCCACCTCTCAAAAGAATCAACTTTATCCAGACTGGGGTCGTGTCTTACGATCCTAGCATATATATCACCCCATCCCACCTACCCAAGTCGGAGGTGCTTCTTCTTGACTGCACTGACTTGTGCATGTTGGACATCTCCAGAACCCAACCTAAACCAATGGTGGTGACTGTCGAAGACAGAATAGGGGAGATTTCAGAGGAAAATGAGATTGTTGAGTTAGAATCTGAGGAATCTGGGAGTTTTGCTGAGAAGGTATACAGTCCGAGTGACTACATTTTGTCAATAGGCCAAGTTAAGCCAAGTATGGAGTTGCTAGAAAGGGCAGAGCTTTGTATGGTACAAGGGAATGAATCTGGTCAGAGGATAGATGACTCGGCAGTTGTGGAAGGGGACTTTGCTAACCTCCAATTTTTCAATGAACAAGAGCCAGAGGGCATGGTAGTCAATTGGTCAGATTTTGAGGAGTCAGCAGAGATCACCGGGTAGCTTGATGACCTACCAGATGTTGTCGACGAAACTCAGTTGGAACGGGGCCCGGCAGGGGCAAGAACATTAGTGGTGGCCGGAAGGGCCAAAAATCAGAAGGCATCACCAGAGAGCGCCGGTGCTAAGAATTTCGCTCAGAACTAGGACATTGTGAATGCGGGAAGTGTTGAATAGCTAGCTGTACTGACGCAGTTGGAACAAGAAAGGTTCGGGGATTCTGAGAGAATCAGGAAAGCAAAGGCCCCTAAGGGGACTGAAAGTGATGTGTGCACGAAGATAGAGAATGTTGAGAACAGGTGGACGGAAAGGACTGTGAGTACAATTGTACCAGAGTCGGATAGGTGTCTGTCAGCTGCCGACGGAATGTGGTGGGAGGACGATGATTTATGTCTTGCCCACACGAATGAGGATTGGGGGAGCAACCAGCCAGACGATACTTGGTACATTGGCGAAGTCGATCATATGACTAGAAGCGGGCGGTATTTCAAGCCCCCACATCTAGATCAGCCGGAGGCGTCTGGGAAAGATAAGGAGGTGGAGAAACAGAACAAGAAGCAACTCGAAGAAGAGGCTTTACTGAAGCAGTTGAAAAAGATACAGGCAGACATCTCCATCTGGGGACTGCTTATGGCATCTCGAGTGTATCGACAAGCTGTCTTATCGGCCAAGGACAAGGCCAAGCTTTCAATAGACACCACGCCCGAATAGTTGGTGGGCTTAGTTTTTCCAGGAGGGGCTACCCCGATGTTGACTTTCTCCGACAAAGAATTGCCACCTGAGGGTGCGAACCATAACAACCCACTCTACATTTCTGTGGAGTGCAGAAACAAGTGGATACCTATGGTGCTTGTCGATACAGGGTTCGCCATCAATGTGTGCCCGGCAAGGACTGTATATGCCATTGGTTTAAAGACCGCGGACTTTGTGTCGATAGCCTAGGTGATTCGGGCGTATGATAACACAAGCAGAGAAGTAATGGGGACAGTGAAAATTCAAACCAAGGTTGGGCCGGGACAGCATGAGGTAGACTTTCACGTCTTAGAAGTTACTGCGACTTTCAATCTGCTTTTGGGGCGGCCGTGGTTGCACCAAGTAAAGGTAGTTTCGTCCACCTTGCATCAGATGGTGAAATACCCTCATGGGAAGGGAGTAGCCATCGTTTTTGGAAATTCATCGATCCATCCACCGCCAGAAGTATCTACGCCAGTTTTGGAAATTGAGCACGGTATAGAGGATGTGTTCATATCCGGTTTTACCCTGGCTGAGGCCCGAGTCGTGCAGAACATCTTAGCTGTTAATGAGGGGGTGTATGTTAGCGCACAATCAGTATACCTCATGAACAAGCTTCAACACATCCCCGGGATGGGATTGGGATAAAGTGGCCGGAAGGGCGTTGCAGCGTTGGCCGAAGTGCCACACAACCCACACACCTTTGGCATGGGTTATCTGCCCACCATAGAGGATTGGATAAGGAAAGGTAAGGAGATGGCCGGGAGAACCAGAGCAAAGCAGGCGGGGAAGCCTTTTGAGCTAATGCACCGACCCATCCAGGGTACCCTAAACGTAGGCTTTGTCCGGGAGGGAGAGGACTTTCCATTTTGTGGCTTCCCAGAGCCGTGGATAAACGAAGAGAAGCGCCGTGTGCCAGGGTTTGAGATTTTCTTTGACCTACAATTATCCGGGGATGACGTTGCCGAAGATCAGACGGACCCATTAGCTGAGGCTAAGCAGAGCAAGAAAGTGGATTCTAAGGATACTGAAAGTGAAATGGGGTTAGCGCTGGCATGTCTACTTTCAGATCCTCCGATCGAACAGAAGTGCTTGGGGGATAACTTCTCGGTGTCTATGATCGGGAATGAACCGGCTGTGGGTCTACCAGCAAACATTTTGGATGCATCTATTGCACCCTCTCTTATTTGGCAGTATGAAGAGAGATTTTTGTCAAGTAGCACCGGCTCAAGTAGTGAGCCGAAATCTGATTCCTCCGAATCTGTTGAGTCAGAATCAGATTCCAGCTTGACTAAGTCTGAGTCCGGTATTCCTGGGGGTGATAACCCGAATGCCACAGTCCTGTCCAGGTCGTCTTTTTCTTTCTCATTTGAGTGTGTTGTAACGGAAGAATCGGACGATTTGGAAGCAATTAATGAGAATGATGTGGCTGTGGTTTCTGAGTACTTTTCTGTACCTTTAATTTATTGCTTGAATCAGGACTTTCAAAATTTTGATAAAAACGACGAGGAAGAAATTCCTCCGGTTTTGCAACGATTAATTGATCAAGAACAGGAAAGATTTGTTAAACCTTTAGTTGACGAAATCACTACTGTGAATGTTGGTACTGAGGAGGACCTGCGGCTGGTCCAGGTCGGGTCCATGTTGTCTTCAAAGGAACGCGAGCGCTTAGTCGCTTTATTAAAAGATTTCAAAGATGTTTTTGCGTGGTCCTACGAAGACATGCCTAGGATCGATCCTGAGATTGTACAACACTGGATCCCTCTTGACCTTGAGGCCCGACTTGTTAAACAGAAACTCAAGAGGATCCACCTAGACTGGGCTTTCGAGATTAAAGAAGAGGTCACCAAGCAAATTGATGCAGGGTTCCTGCTGGTATCCGAATACCCGACTTGGTTGGCCAACATTGTTCCAGTGCCGAAGAAGGATGGCAGGATCCGGGTATGCATGGATTTCAGGGATTTGAATAGAGCCAGTCCAAAGGACGACTTTCCCTTGCCGCATATTGATGAGTTAGTGGACTTCACAGCGGGGCATGCTTTGCTTTCGTTCATGGATGGCTTTTCGAGCTACAATTAGATAGTGACGGCACCTGAAGACTGGGAAAAGACCGCTTTCACCACCCCGTGGGGGACATACTGCTACAGAGTGATGCCATTTGGGCTGAAGAATACTGGAGCCACATATCAACGGGCCGCGACCACGATATTACATGACATGATCCACAAAGAGGTTGAGGTGTATGTGGATGACATGATTGTTAAATCCAAAGATAGAGAGGACCACTACACCGCCTTGCAAAAGTTCTTTCAAAGGATCAGAGAATTTTGGTTGCGGCTGAATCCTCAGAAGTGTATGTTTGGTGTTACAGCAGGGAAAATGCTGGGGTTTCTAATTGCACAGAGAGGTATCGAAGTCGACCCTTCCAAAATCAAAGCCATCTTAGAAATACCACCACCAAGGACTGAAAAGGAGATGTGAGGTTTTCTGGGTAAAGTGCAATTCATAAGACGGTTTATCTTAAAATTAACCTTGACTTGTGAACCACTTTTTAGTCTCCTGAAGAAAGGAAAAAAATTCCAATGGGATGACCGATGCCAAGCTGCTTTTGAATGGATCAAGGAATACTTACAGAACCTGCCCGTGTTGTCACCACCAGAGCAGGGGAGACCGTTGATTTTGTATCTTTTAGTAACTGAGACTACAATGGGCTGCATGCTCGCGCAAGAATCAGAGGACAAGGTGGAGAGAGCCATCTACTATTTGAGCAAGAAGATGCTAGAATATGAAACTCGCTACACACCATTGGAAAAGGCTTGCTTAGCCTTGGTATGGGTTACCAGGAAGCTGCGACACTACCTGTTAGCTCACTCCGTAATGTTGGTTTCACGATTGGATCCCATCAAATATCTTTTCGAGAAACCGACACTTACGGGTAGGCTAGCTCGTTGGTTATTGTTGCTTTTCGAATTCGATCTGAAATATGTAACGCGCAAGTCAGTTAAGGGAAGAGTGGTAGCAGAGTTCTTAGTCGATCATCTAGTGGAAGGAGGTGAAGCAGTCGAGTACTTATTCCCAGATGAGGCCATTTTGCATATCGACGACGAATTTTGGACGATGTACTTTGACGGAGCGTCAAACCAGCACGGGTATGGGATAGGAGTGTTGCTAATAGCACCCGACAACTCCCGTATCCCTCTAGCATTCAAACTCCGATTCAAAGTATCAAACAACGAAGCAGAATATAAGGCATGCATTGCCGGTCTAGAAGTAGCCTTGGAATTAGGGACAAAACGGTTAGACGTCATCGGGGACTCGAACCTTGTTGTATCTCAAGCAAAAGGAGATTGGAAAGTCAAAGAAGAAAAGATGATTATATATCACCAGACCTTGGACTTGTTAATTCCTTGGTTTAAGAAGTTAAACTTTGCTCATCTATTAAGGGAGAACAACAGGTTTACAGATTCACTAACAACTCTATCTTCCATGATAGACATCCCGTTTGGAGTCCGGATGCGTCCAGTCATTATCAACCAAAAATTTGTACCAGCTTACGAGTCGATTGCTGCTATAGATGAGGTTCAAGATGAGAACCCCTGGTATTACGATATTTGGAATTTCTTAGAGAATGAAGCATATCCACTAGGGGTAAATGCCAAGGATAAAAGGGCAATCAGAAGAATGGCCGTTCAGTTCATCATCTGCAGAGGTAAATTGTATAAGAGAGGTCATCTGGGAATGCATAAGCTGTGCGTTGAAGCTGAAGAATCAAAACGCCTGATGGAGGCCATCCATGGAGGGGAATACGGTGCGCATATGAATGGGGTAATGCTAGCGCGGAAGATCCTCAGACAAGGTTATTATTGGTCCACCATGGAGGAGAATTGTATCGGCTTTGTTCAGCGATACCACAAATGTCAGATCCATGCAAATCGCATGAACATCCCGCCGTCGAAGCTATACAACATGACTTCGCCATGGCCATTTTCAGTTTGGGGAATCGATGTGATCGGGGCTGTCACTCCGAAGGGGTCTAATGGGCTTGAGTTCATCCTAGTCGCGATGGATTATTTCACAAAGTGGGTTGAGGCCCAATCTTATGCGGTGTTGAAGGCGTCGCACGTTGCAAAGTTTATCAGAAACAACATCATCTGTCGTTTTGGGGTCCCAAACGAGATCATTTCAGATAACGGTTCCCACTTCAAGAAGGAAGTGATTGACTTGTTAGAAAAATACAACATGGCTTTTCATACGTCATCCACCTATCGGCCGCAGACCAATGGAGTAGTCGAGGCCGCCAACAAGAATATCAAACACATACTGTAGAAGATGGTGGAAACCTACCGGAATTGGCCAGATAAGTTGCCGTTTGCTCTGTGGGGTACCGGACTTCAATTAGAACGTCTACTGGGGTGACTCTGTATTCATTAGTTTATGGGATGGAGGCCGTTCTACCTATCGAGATTGAAGTTCCGTCTTTGAGAGTGTTGGCTGAGTGTTAGATAGCCGAAGCAGATTGACAGCAGAGCAGATTTGAAAAACTCATGCTCTTTGATGAACGTAGACTGAAAGCATTGTACCATGTTCAGGGTTATCAGTGCAGAATTGACAGGGCTTTTAACAAGAAAGTTAAGTCCAGGAATCTAAAAGGAGATTTGGTACTCAAGGACAACCGAGCTCCCATCCACGACCCAAGGGGCAAATTCAGACCCAATTGGACTGGTCCTTATATCATTAAGTCTATATGGTTAGGTGGAGCTGTCGTTCTGATAGACCTAGATGGCCTAGAGTTCTCACAGCCGATCAATATGGACAAGTTGAAGAAATATTACCCCTGAGAGGCTCGCTAGGCCAAAAACCCGAAAGGGCGACCTAGGCAAAATTTAGAGCATGAAAAATTTGAAATTATAAAAACTGAGCTCGCAAGGTTAAAAACCCGCAAAGGACGGCCTTGGCAAAAGTTAGAGCGTAAAAGGAGAGTGAGAATACACGAGTAAACCAGAGCCTGAACTACGTAAGACTTGATTCCCATCTTTGGGATACGTAGGCAACTTCATCCTGAAGTTCAGCCATGAACTTTTCCCCGATCAACTTTGTCCATTTGATCATCTCGGTCATCTTTGTCTATTCAGCATTCAAGAGCTTCGGTTGTTATCTCCCTTGCAGTGCTATTTAGACTAGGGGCAACTTTCCAGTTACTGGGATCCGGGGTTGTGCATCTCAGTGACAGATCTCAAGCGTGTCTAGTTCTGATCCATATCGAGAATGGTTTTGAAAAGTTTTGATAAAAGTTGATTTTGTTCAAATTAATCTTTTTACAACTTAGACCATTTTTGGACCAAAGTGGAAAATTTCCAGTACCCACAATCTTCAATTTTATTGATTTCAATACAAAGTTCTCTTGCTCTTGCATACAAATCAAAGTTGCTTTTACATTTATAAGGAAAACTTGAAAGTACTAATAAAGCAATAAATCCGGGGCATAGCTAAGTCAGGTGTTCCTGCGCCCCCTCCCAGAGTTGTTCGAAGCTTCTGACGCCAAAGTGGGCCCAATCTGTGCCTCTTCGTTGAGCCAATCTATGCACTCATCAGACAAGATGCAATTGAAAGTGGGAGCGGGGGCCAGCAGCTCTCTAGTTCCCTATGCCGTGGCATACCAAGCAAGCTGTACGCCTCGGACCGGGAATGCAACAGGGTACTCTATCCCCTCTGGCGGGCAAGTCTGATCATGGCCGAACTGGCGCTGGAACCGGAACGGGAAGTAGAACATATAGTGAGTTAAACCAACTAATTGAATCCCAGTCTGCCGGGACATGCTATAGCTTATTGCCGGTAGATTGAGCCAAGGACGGCGCCAAGCAATGCAGTCTGCAGACAAATTGCACATCCAGTCAAACCACCATCTCTCATCCAGGGCATCGACTAGGCGTTGCCGGAAGAAGTAGCCATGAGCTGAGTATGCCGGGCAAGAGTCCACAACCTGCAACTTGTCTATCAACCACGCTTGGGGAGGGATGAAAAATGAGAGATTAAAGAATAGAGAGATGTACGATAAGAGAAGAGTGAGAAAAGGGTTTTGTGAGAAAAACCGAGCCTAAGAGCCGAGTGATGTGAGCAATACATATGTGAGATTGGGCGGGAAACATTACCTGCAGCAATAGTGGACTCCCCGCAAATCTAGTCGTCTCCTGGCGATGGAAAGCATCCAAGCCCATCAATGTCTCGGCCAATGTCATGGCAATGCAGCTTTTGCCCTCCTTCAAGCCTTGGGCAACCTCGATCAACTGGACACTAGATCCTCTGGAGCCTGAGGCAAGCAAGAAATGAGATAGCATGCACAAACAGAGGGCGGGTCGCCGAAAACCCTGCAAATGATGGTCGCCACAGTCACCGGCATCAGAAAACTGGCAAATCAAACTCGGAACATCCAGCATTCCATCACCAATCAAAGATCGAGCGTCATGCATCGTGAGCCCACACATTCGCCCTAAAGCTTGGGCGTGGCCAAAGCGAAGTTGGGGCAAGATTTCTTCGTTGTGCTCGGATTCCATCAAAACTTGGAAATCTTCGAAGATAGGACATACCCCTTGCCCGCCAAAGCTAAAGACATGTGTTACCAGATTCCAAAACCTTGCCGCGGCATGGAGGAACGGAAATTGCAGTGGAGTACCACTCAGAGTGAATAGTGCGTTTATGCCGAAGCCCCGGAAATTCAGCCTTTCCGAGCCATCCAAGTTGGCAATCCAAGTTGTGAGATTTTGGGCAAGAAACTCTTCCATTTGGAGCAAATCAGTGTTGAATTGAGAAAAACTACGAAGTTGATGCTTTTGTAGGGGATAAGGTGTGAGTGGAAGACAGTTGTCAGTATTCTGGTATTTTTGCCATCCATGGCCGGCCGGCCAAAAATGGTGCCGACCGACCACCACTGTTGGCCGATTGAAATTTATTATGGCCGGTGGCCTTTCCCTATGGCTGATGGCCTTCCCTTTTGTTCCATTAGCTATTTAGAAGTTAAACATGCTGAGAATTTGGGGATTGGCACCACTTTCAAATGTCTTCCGATGGCAATTTTGCGAAGTCACGTCTATTTGTTTATCGAGTTGTTGTACATTTGCTTATCGAGTTGTACTCGCACTTGGTTAGCTCATCGAGTTTCTTTGTTTTTCTTATCGAGTTGTTAGTCGGTTCACTACCTGATTATTATGATGCAAGTGCTTAATTTTCAAACAAAGTTCAATTTCATTCACATTGTTATGTGATGCCACGCGATGCGATGCATGGAAAGTACAAATGCAACACCTTTGTGAACAAAATAACTATTTCATTTCCATTATGTCTTTTGTAAAAAATACACAATCTTGAAAGGTAAAACCTGCCTGAGGCAGTGCAATGTGCTTAAAACTAACAGTAAAAAAGGAGAGTAAAGCAAAAGGAGGGCAGGGCAGCAGAGTATCGGGATTGATACCGATAACCTCCCCTTGCGGTCGATGCATCCCGCACCCTTGTTCGAGTCAACGATGTGGCTTGGCACCTTCATTACTCAAGACAGTGCGAGAAAGTGCACTCTCAGAACATTAGTAGACCTTAGAGTTAACCTCAAGCTACGTCTTCTATGAGCGATGCTCGGTGCGTGCGAGAAGCATCCCTTCCCGTATCCTTTTGTATATTGCGAATTCCACAAATCGTTTCAATCATGTCATATTACGTTGTTTCATTTTGGCTTTAAAAGCACGTTTGTTACGTGTCTCGCATTACACAATGCCTGGTCTTGTTCTGAATTTGCATCTCAACATCATGAATAACATGCCTTTACCATGCTTCAGTTGAATATGCCTTTTTTTTTTCCTTCTATACACACTGCATGCGTTGTCGCCTTATGCTTTACTTATATGTGTTCAAGTCCCTATACACATTGCATGTGTTGTCGCGTTATGCTTTACTTATATGTGTTCAAGTCCCTATACACATTGCATGCATTGTCGCGTTATGCTTTACTTATATGTGTTCAAGTTCCTATACACATTGCATGCGTTATCGCGTTATGCTTTACTTATATGTGTTCAAGTTCCTATACACATCGCATGTATTGTCGCGTTATGCTTTACTTGTATGTGTTCAAGTCCCTATACATTGCATGCGTTGTCGCGTATCGCTTTACTTATATGTGTTCAAGTTCCTATACACATTGCATGTGTTATTGCGTTATGCTTTACTTATATGTGTTCAAGTTCCTATACACATTGCATGCGTTGTCGCGTTATGCTTTACTTATATGTGTTCAAGTTCCTATACACATTGCATGCGTTGTCGCGTTATGCTTTACTTATATGTGTTCAAGTCCCTATACACATTGCATCCGTTGTCGCGTTATGCTTTACTCACATGTGTTCAAGTTCCTTTCATACACATTGTATGCATTGTCGCGTGTGCTTTAATTACATGTGTCTACATCTTCACACATTGTGCACATTGTCACGTGTTCTTTACTTACATGTGTTTGTGCCTTCATAGCATTGTTACACTTGCCCCAAGTCGCATTGTTGTGCTTCCCACTCAACTTGCGTCGTTATGCAGTCTTAACTTGCATGTCATGCATGTTGCTAACAATATTGTACCTGTTAAGTTTCTCTCTTTTACAGGCACGATATTGTATGTACGGTTCATTTGAAGCTGGCACGACCAGACGAACCGCACAGGTATTGTATTCTCCATGTCAAGCGTAACGAGAATTGCATAATTCTCTTACATCATTTCTGCATTGTAATGTAGTTCGATTTGTGTTTGCTAGCTTAAAACTGTGGCATTGTCATGCTTCGTTACAGCTTTTTTTGCATAATCATAACTTATGTTCGGCTTCTTGCATTGTCAGCTGCATTTTGCCCCCGCCCTCGGGCGTATATCTTTATTGTCTGGCATGCTTTGTCTAAGTCTTCGGCCTTGTCAAAAATGGGTCATCTCTGGGCTTTGACACTCACTCCCGTCATTGTTATGACTTTCGAGTTCTGTCAAAAAGGGCCAACTGTAGACACTCCATTTTTGACCATCCTCAAGACTTGGACGTTATCGTTTGAACACCCAATGATCTTCCTTGTTTGTGTTTGTTTTGAGTTCCCGAAGGACTCGGCCACCCACTGTGCCTTGAGATCTCTCAACTTGACTGTTTTGTGCTTGGTCGTCGACCAAGGACTTGTGTTTTGTGCTTCTAAGGGTAGGAGATGGCTTGTCAGCCATCCCTTAAACCCACCGGCCGTGGCATGAGGCCACCGGCTTTTCTTTCTCTCTACCGACCATTTGTTTGGCCGGTTGGCTCAAACTTTTGGCCGGTCGGCCATTTAGTTGGTCGATGGTCTCCTTTTCTAGCTGGTGCCCCCTTTTTGCCTTTTTCAGGCATTGTGTATGCCAACTATGCCAGCTGGAGTGCACAGACATGTCCTACATACACACCCTTCGCACCTTTTTGCTCAAGCTTCCTGGAGAAGCTTGCACCCTTTGCTCAAGCTTCTGGAGGAAACTTGACCCTTTGTCTTAGCTTCCTCAAGAAGCTCAAACCCTTTGCCTTAGCTTCTCTTAGAAGCTTTCCCCCCTTGACCCTTTTGTTTAGCTTCCCTTAGAAGCTTCAAGCCTTCATCTTGCTCTATATAAGGAGACCTTCCCTCTCCTTTGAAGGGTTCAGTAAATCAGATTTATATCACATATATACACCACTCGCTCTCTATATCTCCCTCTCTCTCTTCATTTGTGTGTGTTAGAGGGCTCAAAAGTGTGTTTTGTTCTTAGTATTACACTAAGACACCTAGTGCTACACCATACTTGGATTATTGAGGTCTTGAGGGTTTGTTCTTGGAGTTTAGAGCTGGTTTTGATCAGAAGAGGGGGGGTGGACTTGCTGCTCTTCAAGTGTTCTTCAAGGGTGAGACTATTGCTTTATATTCCCCAATCTTGCACTAGCTTTTAACCTACTTTGCATGCTATTTTGAGCTTTGTGTATAACTGATAAAAACTCTAATTTTTTATGCTTATGATGTTTCATTAAGGTCTCTTTTGTGTTTGGGGTTGACCTCTCCCTCTAGGGCCTTGTTTGGTCCCTTTTGGGCCTTCTTTGGTGTATCTTTGAATACTTTTATGCATTGGCCTTCTCACCACTGAAATCTAGAGGATTTTTAGTGGTGAAGAAGAGTTTTTGAGGTCTCGCATAGGGGAGGGACACCCCTCTCCCTTTGTGTCTCATTTGTTCATGTTTTTGGCTCATAAAGGTAGCATGCATGCTTAGTTGTTTCTGGCTCCATTTCAGAGGTTTTTGGGTGTTATTTGGTCATATTATACCTCTGTTTTTGGTCGGATTAATGGCCCCTTGCATGCGTAATATACTTGCTTTGTATTCCTCTATTTTGCCTAAAAATGCATCTTGCCATTAGACCATCATGCTTGCATGTTTTTGCCTTGCGTTATGAAGCTTTTGGTCATATTTCATCATGCTTGAGGTCTGTTGGGTACTGATTTTATCATGTTTACCATGTTTCGTATAGCCTCTTTGCATTTTAGCTTGTGAGCCTTGAGTGTGTGAGTCATGAGCATGCTTTAGTTGGGTTGTTTTAGTGAGTTGGAATCACTTCTCATGCTATTTCAGTCCCTCATCCATGCTTGTATGCTTGCATTCATCACCCCTTTCATGCCTTGAAGAGTTGTTCTTTTATGCCTTGAAATGGGTCATAGTGCATGCCTTTGGTTTAAGTCATTTGGGATGCCATATCAGTGGGTTTTGGGGTGTATTTTGATGCATTGAAACTCTATTTTTGGTTACATAATCCATGCCATGTTTGGTTGGGATAGGTGTAGAGTAATGCTCCCTTTTGTGGCCTTGAATCCCCTTTTATTTTGCACCGATTTCTTAGCATGTTTGGACCATGATCTGTGCATGCTTTAGCCTTGTTTTGGAGTGCCTTAGGACTGATTTAGGTCATTTTGGTCCTTTGGGGTTTGGTTGACATAGCTATGGTTTGGACCCCTTTATTGGCTTCAAGTTTTGGTCATTATTGCATGCCTTACTTGCATAACATGGTTGATTTGGCATCATCCTCTATGCATTTTCAGAGTTTAACATGTTGGTCTAATGTCCATGTTTATCATCTTTTGAGTGTTCTCAAAAGTTACCTTTTATGCCTTAGCTTTAGGCTCATTGGTGTGTATGTTTGCATGAGCATTTGTCCGTCATTTGCATCATCTTTGGCCACTGTTTTGGGGTATGACTGAGACCTCCCATTTCAATTCAAGTCCACCATTGCATGCTTTGACATGTTGCATTACTTTGGTTTCATGCTTGCATTGTATCATCTTTGCACATTTGCATGTTGTTTAGCTAGTTGCATTTCATATCCTAGCTTGCATGATACGTTGCATTGCATTGTATTTTGCATGTTTGGCACATTGCATTTTGGCATGCCTTGTTAACTTAGCTTCATGTTGCATATTTGACCCATGTTGCATGCTTGAGCCGCATTGCATACATGCATTACATTTTGCTTGGTTTGGTTGTCAAACCAAGCATGAGGAGTGAGGTGTGTTCGTACTCAGAGTGACGAAACACATCTCAACCCTCGATCGCCGATGCCCTTGATCTCAACATAATAGGGCGTAAGGCAGTCATTTGTTTTGTTGCATGCATTTACAATTATTTGCAAAACTCGGTGCCTTTGGCCATCACGCATCGAAATGCTTGATTGATGGCCTGAGTATCGAGGGCCACACTCCCTTGAGTCCGTAGCATGATTGGGAGAGTGGCCATGTACACATTGCTTTGAATTTCTTTGCCATACACTGTCAGCCCTCTGTTGCTGCCAAAAATAGTATTCTGCAGGAATAAATAGCCGGTCGGCTACTTCCAGTGCCAGTCGGCTACCAAAGCCCAGCCAGTGGTTCAATATTTGGCCGATAATCCTATTCCCATGGCCGGTGGATTTGAATTATGGCCGGTGGCACTCCACAACACTCAGGGGTTGATTTAGAAGGATTCTGAAAACTTTCATAAATTTCAGAGGGGCAAGGCAGTGTAAACAAAGGCAACTTTTGTCATGGCAACGGATTTCCAGGCGAAGCCAATTCGAGCATGCGTGCATCCCTCTTCCTGAGGCCCCTTTTACTGGTTTCCATAGCTTATTTAATTCAATAATTAATTAGAAGTTTTGTAATATTTAATTAGCTAGAATAGTTTAATTATTTATTTGGTTTGTATAATTTATTCGGACCCCCCAAGCGAGGGCAATTGTGTAATAAGTATGTGTGAGTGTGTGTATGTCTTCCAACCCCACGTCTTTCTCTTTTTTATTTACCTGCTTTCACTGGTTAGTATTAGGGCATATTTAAATTAGCATACCTTATGCTATGCATGCATGCATTCATTCATTTGTATAGCATGTACCGGGCTCAGCACATCATACTAACTGCATTGTATTTCAATTCTAAAGTTGAACACGTGTTAGCTATAGCATCATCATCTACCATCTTAGAATAGCCGAGCCTATTGTAGTTGCATTTTGCATGTGTTGCATTAGCCATCTTAACATGAACTAGGATCATGCATTTGATTACTAACTAGTTTTTGTTTTGGCTTGGAGTACTCGGTAAGTATTTATGCTTTAGCATCCTTGTATGTGTGTGAGTGACTGCCATGATAGCATGCTTACCATGAGGCTACGTGCTTATGTGATATAACTGCCTGAATGCCTGTGGGTGAAGGTTGGGTTATTTGAATTGGAGCAATTCACCAGTTGAGAGTTTTAAGCCTACTTGAGAGTGGCAAAATCATGTTTTCTAAAGCCCACCCGAGGGTGGCAAAACCCACGTCTTAGCCTACTTGCGAGTAGCACCTTCAAACCGTTTTTCAAAACGAACATGAGATGTTTTGTTCCAATTCAGGCGACCCAGTCTATACTTGTATGCTGTGCGCATCACGTAGTAAATTTAGGCTAATAACCGGAATAAGAACACATAATGTTTCAAAACTTGATATCGTGGTTAGTATAGGCCGATCTTTGATCGGGCGAGCGGGGGTGCTCACGAAGTGACCTTCTCCAATCGTACCCAAGTTCCCGAGCCGAGGCAACTTTGGTGATGACGGACACGTGGCTTTAGGCACGAGTCAGGGTTTCCTAAATCCCCCCAAAATAAATATTTAGGTGGCGACTCTGTATCTAGCAAAGCAGTCCATGTTTGGCACTTCTTTCAAAAAAATCTATTTTCCAAAAAGATTTGCCGAATTTGGACTCTTTGGTGATTTATCAATCTCGCATTGCACTTTGCGAGATCAGATTAAGAACCGTGACTATTTGAGTCCGAACTGTAGCATGAGGCCCATGGGCGTCTCTACATGCGGCTGCCCCAACCTCCCTAGATCCATCATTGAGTTTGATGCTTTTAGGTAATGGAGGCTTTAGGGGTTTATATGAACACATATGTGTCCTATCATTATCAATAAAACTTTAGGGGTTTATATGAACACGTATGTGTCCTATCATTATCAATAAAACTTTCTTGGGGGCAACACATAAGCTTCATAATTAATTTTTCTAGGAGGCAACACAAAAGCTCATGAGAATTATTAATGTGTGTCAATTTCTAACCACACTGCCAACTTAGTACTCAACTGGAGAACGCCGGTAGAATAGATGGCACCTGTCTGACCTGCAACAGAAAAAAGAGTCTCCGGTGGTGGCTCGTCCACCTGGGGGTACTCCGACGATCAAGTCAGTACTCCATATCTCTCAAAGATAACCAATAGTGCTTAACTCACTAGACAGAATATCAAAAGCCATACCTTAGACCCATAGGAATGCCTCCCTTTTATAGCCAACATAATCCTAGTCTCAAATAGAAGCCTAGCTCTAATGGACTTAGGATTACTGCTAACTTAGACTCCCAGTAGGATTAGGTTAAACTCTCTAAGAGTCTTATCTTTACCCAAACTGAAGTCTTCTCCCATTTTAGGACTCTTGTCCCATATCCGCTTATCTCGGATTCCGGTATCCTCGCAGATAACCTCGGCCTAGCTGAGATAACCTCGGCATCATGACCAGGACATGTGGCACCTCGGCTGACATGTCGGAGTCACCTTGGTCACGTGTTGGTGCTCAGAAAATATATCCCCACAATTAATATTTTTTATTTATTTATTGGGCGAATTATACTAACGGTCTTTATAATTTGGGCCTTGTGTCATTTTGATCATTGACTTTTCAATTGTGACACATTTGATTTGAATTTTGAATCTTGTTCCAAATAAAAACAATTGAAGATACCATTGCTCAATTTTAAGGGCAAATCGTCAATTTGATAAAATATAAATTAGTTTGACAAAAATAAATGACAAAAAAATATTTTTGAATTTTTAAAAATTATTTCTACCATTAAAGATAAAATTTTATAAAATTGATAAATCTTTTAGACATTTATTTATTTATTTATTTAAATAAAGGTTAATTAAATTTACTGTCAACAGAGGTAAAAATGACATTTATACATCAAAAAACTATTTTATAGTTTATTTACCAAATACTACTCAACAACTTAAATCTATAATCTAGCAGCTGTACCAAACAGATTAATAACTTCTGACTAAAGTTATAATTTATAATTTATAATCTATTTTAACAGTCACACCAAACAACACCATTAGCAGAAATGAATCTGTACGAACTACTATCTTTTATATTTTTTAATATTTTATTTTGTGATCTGTATTATGAGCTTACAATGATAATTCAAATAATTTTTTCATAAAAATAACAATAAAGATAAATTGTTCTTAAAATAAAGTTTCATTAGAAATCACCAAACACATAAATAAATTATATTTTATTTTTTAAAATAAACGACAAATATGATATTAAATTTAAATCATACATTTTATCAAATAAAATACAATTTATTCATCATTAATCGATATTTGATGAAATTAATTTTTTATATAAATAATTTTCACTACAAATTTTAGGAAATGAACCATTTAAATTATTATTATAAACCTAAAATGAAATCAGAAAATGAAGTATAAAAGACTAACATAAGGAGAAGTCATTCCTCTAAGTAACTTTGGTTACGTAGAAACGACAACCAAATTGGATTAGGGGGTGGTCTAGATGGGGATGTATGAAAAGACAAAAAGAAATTCATAAAACCAGAAAGAAAGAAAAAAAAATTATAAAAGACAAACTTCATGTAGATATTTTTATTGTTGTTTTGTTGGGTCATTTTATAAATAAATTTTGAACCTTTCATTTAAAATTTAAGATAAATTTTAATAATTTTTTCCCCAATCTGTAGATAAGCTCTGTACTTGTAAAAATGGCCCGCGATTTGTGGGTGGTCTGAAACCTGCCCGCGGTCCGGGATAGGCTTGGCTTGTAGGCCCGGGCTCGAGCCCCTAGGCTTGGGCCATCATTTTGAAGCCCTACCCCACCCGGCCCGTAATCCAGTCTATTGGCTGAGTTAAGACCCACTCACGGCCCAGCCTGCCCGAGGCCTAGTGTCTTTGTTAGTAGAAAATAATAAAATTTTAATAGAAAAAATTTAAAAAATAGTCAAGCCCACCTAAGCCAGGCCCACCTAAGGCCTGAATACCCCTGGGCTTGGGCTTGGGCGTGGGCCTAATTTTTTAACCCGTGGGCCGGCCTGAATTTTGGTTGAAACTTGCGAAATATAATGATGGGAGATCAGAAACAACAGTCTAATAGCCTATAGTCTATAGTCATCATGTACATTGGTCTAATAGTCTATAGTCACACCTTAAAGTATGATGAGGGGAGGTCAGAAACAACAAATTCTTTTCTAACATACTAATGTTATCTTTGTAAAAAAAACCTAAATACAAGAATTTTATAGCCCTATTTAGTGCAATTTATTGTATGTTAAAAATTAATAATCAAAAAGTATAAACTAAAATCACTACTTTCTCAATTTCAAGATTTTAAGTTTTACCTAACTTGGTATTGCTATTCATGTCAAAATATAAGACCCATATCTCCAAAAATTAGACTAACTTTCTAGATGTTATGATGTGACACTTTATTAAAATATCTAAATCAACTCTCTCATATTTATTTTTTAATTATCAATTAATCATTTTATCTATATATATAAGGAAGATGGTCTTTTTAATGACAATACTTGTGGGAGCTCTAAACCTTCAAATTAAATTTTATGATTTTTTAAATAATAAAAAATATTCTATTGGTTAAACTCTTATTTTATCATAACAATAAAATTTTAATTATTCCATAAATTACGATTTTTGAAAGGAAAGTATGCTCAACTATTTCAAAATTTAAATTTGTGTGGTACAGAAGCAATTCACTAAAATCTAATTATTTTTTATTTTTTAAAAAAGTCTATTAGTTAACTCTAATTTAATCATAACAATTAAACTCTAATTATTTCATAAATTATGACTTCTAAAAGGAAAGTATGCTCAATTATTTTAAAATTTAAATTTGTGTGCCACTAATATGGAAGCAATTCATTAAAATCTAATTATAATCATAAAAAAACTCTAATTATTCTATAATTTATGATTATTATATATATATATATATATATTTCTATTTCAAGATTTAAAATTATGTGTCATTAAACATAATAAACAATTCAACAGAATCTAAAATTTATAAAAACCTTTCAAATGGTCACGTTATCTATACTATAACTAATATAGAAATCTTTTTCAAAATTTATAATAATGCTCATTTCAAAATTCAATATAGTATGCAACGCCCTCAAAATATGATATAAATCAACCATTTATAAAATCTATAGACATAATAGAAATGTTATATTTTCATTCATCAGAATCTATATTACAAAAGATATTACATGCATTACACTTTCATAAATGTTCATCTTGAAACTATAGCGTGTAACTCTAATTGTTAACAACAAAATAAGTACCCTACGGGCTTATATCTTTCCAAGTTGTCACTTGGTTACAATAAAAGAAGAGTCTTAGCTCTCTATATATAAAACCCTCGGCTTGAATTTACATTAAATACAAAACAAAATATGCAAAATGGAGCCTTCAGCCCCTAAACCTCCCAAGCTATGTCCTTGGAGGTGGTATGGTAAATTTAATGGGCTGAATTTTTAATACAAATAATAGCATTATAGTAGCTATTAAAATTTACTCACAAAACTTAAGAAAATTTGAAAAAGTTTTTGAAATGGGTGTTGAACTAAGGGACTCGTCGCCACCTCCGCTCTGTGGCTGTCCACCACCATTGAAAAGGAAAATCTTAACATTATGTTTTAATAATTTTATTTTGATTTATATTTTAATGTCATTATTAATTGCACTGTGTCTTCAAGCACGGGTATACACTAGGGTGAGCCAAGGCCCAGTAGAGATATGTTAAACAATATATGAGAATTAACTAAATTATGAGCATCAGATAAACGTGCAACATCCTTAACCAACACATATTCTTTTCAAGGTCATTCAATATAGATAACCAATATCTCAATCCATTTCCATTCTTCCACTTCGGGTAAATTAATTAACCAAATTCATTATTATCAAAGCAACCAATATGAGACTACAATTCAATGGTTCACAATTCAATACATTCATCAATCCAACACTTCTATTTCTTTCCATTTTATGGAACCACGTCCGAAGGAACCGGCATCCATAAATATGTAAGATTTCAAGACTTTCATCTTGGACAGTCCAGCCAACTTAATTCTCAATGGAGTTCATCCCCTATCTTCTCCCATACAATGGAGTACATCCCCTATCTCCTCCCAAATAATGATACATATACAATGTATTTAAACACGTCGTCATATACAATAACTAATCAAAGCACATATTCAATGGTTCAATCAAACTGTCATATTCAATGACATAATTCAGTTGATTGGTTTCAATCTTCCTAATTCTCATGCAATTTCTAAAACAATCATAACTATCCTCCACAAAACAGATATTCCTAAATAGATAAATAAATCTATCAACAGATAATTTATCAAATTCCCATAGGTGAGTGATTTATCAAATCCAACTACACCATTCATTTACACATTTTCCCAATTTCATATTACTCAAACCAATTTCATTATTCATACAAAATGATTATTTAGTTCAAATTAGGGCAATCTTCCCATTTTCT
The DNA here is from genome assembly GCA_025200525.1 of Camellia lanceoleosa. Classification (NCBI taxonomy): domain Eukaryota; kingdom Viridiplantae; phylum Streptophyta; class Magnoliopsida; order Ericales; family Theaceae; genus Camellia; species Camellia lanceoleosa. The sequence continues at coordinate 99,319,860 of CM045759.1, forward strand.
CAAATATTACACCAAAGACCAAATTTCACCAATGATACCCAAGCAATATCATGTTCAAGACCTCTTATACACATATGGTACCAAATATGGAAAACCCCTCTTTCAAATATCAAAACCTTAACCCTAACTTCACCTAAATCTTTCCAAATCCTACCATTTATACAAAATGACAAATATCTAGGTTAAAGCTCATAACAAAGAGTAGAATATCCCTACCTCAAGTGGAGAAGCTTAAAGAGGAAGAAGGAGAAACTTGAAGATGCCCCAAACTCAAACTTTCTTGGATCAAATGGAAGCCCACGAGTTGCTCTACCTTTTTCTCAAAGGGAGTAGAGTAATGGTACTTGGATCAAAGAGTATTTGTAGAGAGAGAGAGAGAGAGAGAGAGTTTTAGATAGAGGAGCTGCCGGATTAGGGTTTTGGGATGAAAATAAATCAAAAAGTGATGTAGAAAGGCTTTGCTGCGAACTAATATATGCGAGGCTCGCTCGAGCGAAGGAGTTGTCACTTGAGCAACCAGATACAACAAGTGACCTCGCTCGAGCGCAAGAAGCGTCGCTTGAGCGCACAATGCAAAGCTTCAGGTCTGCCACAGACACAGACGCAAACGCACGCTCGAGCGCAAGAAGCCTAGCTCGAGCAAAAAACTTATATCTTCCTAGAAAAACTGTGTTTGGGAAAGAAACCTGAAGACCCTCAATTCTCACTCGAGCGCAAGAAACCTCGCTCGAGTGAAGAAGCAAATTACACAAGACTTGCTCGAGCGCAAAAAGCCTCCCTCAAGCGAAGAGACCAAAATCTAGACAACAACCATTTATACTAACAAATAACCAACATGTTCCAAACTCACCCAACAAGTCCCAAAACTCAATTTCAAGGAATTAAGGGAAGGAAACGAGACATAGACAACAACATACAATCACGAAATCCGAGTCTGGAACACAACAAAGATCGAGGGTGAAACCGAGATCGCTATTTAGTAAGCTTTTAAAATTGCATTTAAAAAAAAAAATTCATTTCCAAACTCACATACTAAGTTTCTTGATTAATTTTTATTTATTATTAAAAAAATTTTAAAAATCTATTGGGTAACACTTTGCCAACAATAAAAATATAACTATCTAATAATTTATGAAATTTAAAAGGAAAGTATACGAACCCATTTCAAAATTCAAAAGTGTGCCATATAACTACTAAAAAAAATCTAATTTTTTCATAATTTACAACTTTTTTAAAAAAAAAAAGAAGATTAAATCAATTTTAAAAATTTTAAATTGTGTATCACAAATTATGAGAAGCAATTCACATCTCTTATAAATATTCTCTCTTGCATTTATTGGATTCGAGTCAAATTAGAGTCGGTGTTCATCAAGTGTTGTAATTGTTAGTGATTGAGCACTGTGAAGAATTCAATTGATAAAATTTTTTCATTGTAAGTTTATGTTTATTTTTTATAAAGATCAATTTCTAATCTTTGGCCTCTCACATCCTTATTTCTATTATGCATCTAAAAATTATGTTAATTTCTAAAAATTTGTTGTGTACTTATTTAATCTAAGTGTATTTTATAAAATAAATCTCCAATCTCTTCAGTCGAGATTCAACGGTTTAAAAACTATATTTATCAAGTACATATATAAATATGGATGACAAAGACTATTGAGAAAATGTGCATATTTATTAACAAATTTTCATTGTAAGTTGCTTCTTCTTTTGGATGATGTATATGGTTATAATATTACTTATACATTTATGTTATACATTTATGTTTTGTAATTTCCATGATTTCATATTTCAAAATTTTTGTAAGATTTTCTTTTAATTTTCAGATTTTATAGTTGGTGCACTTTTTCTTAAATGATGTTATACTTATTATATTATATTATATTATGTGACTGAGTTTATTTGGTTGTAATTTTAAAGTATAATTTATTTGATATTTTTATAGCTTATTTGGCTAAAAAAATAGAAGTTTTTTAAACTACAATTTGTAACTTCTTCTTCTTCTTCTTCTTCTTTATTTATTTTATTTTATTTTTTTATAACTTATTTGAAATTCTTAAATATATATGAATATAAAAGTCTCATATCTTTAGTCTTAATAATAACTTTTTAGGCATTATGTATATTTACACAATAAAAATGTTAAATAGACTATCAAAAGTTACATTGCACCAAATAAATTTACAACTTATTTTAAGTTAATAATTTAAAATTTACTTATAATTTATAACTATTCAATGGGTCTTGCCAAACACTAAACAAAATTTAAAAAATACAAGGTGCATTTAGATTAAGGCCTAAGTTACATATGCTTTATAATGACCGTGAAGATGGTGTATTAACATGTGGATAGTTTTCCAAAATAAATATTTGCCAAAATTTTGAACGGGAAAATTTTGTTTAAAAAATAGATTGATGATTAGATTTAAAACATATTTGATAAAACTTAATTATTGATTTTATAATGCTAAAAGTTTTAATAAAGTATAAAATTTTTAAACTACATAAATTTATTCATAAATTTTAAATGTGAAAAATGCTTAGAATATTTGAAAATATTAAATTTATTCATAAATATTAAAGTTTCAAATATTAGAAGAACTATTTGATTAAGTATAGAATTTTTTTAATAAAAACGGCTTATTAATAAAGTAATTTTATACATATTTATAATGTATCATGTCTATTTTTTAAAAAATTTTTGTGATTAACTCTTAAAAATTTGTAAAATTCTTATTTGAAATGTGGATTATGCATAAATTTATTAACAAATGAGAAAAAAAAAATAATTATAAATTCACATATAGTACATGCATTACTTTTTATTTGAACCATGTTATCTATAAGTCAAGTAGTCATTATGGCTCAAGTTACCTACTGAATAAATGTAACGCCCTCAAAAAGCAGTATAAAACAATCATTCATAACGTCCATAAACATAATAGAAAAGTTACATTTACATCCATCAGAGTTTTCTTTACAAAAGGGTGTTACATGTAAGCAACAAAATAATGCCCTACGGGCTTACAACTTTCCAAGTATTAACTTGGTTTCAACCAAAAGAGAGTCCTAACTTTATACATAGAAAGCCCTTGACTTGAATATACATGTAACATTAAAACAAAAAGTCAAAAAAGGAGTCTTCAACTCCTAAACCTCCCAAGCTAAGACCTTGGAGGCGGCATGTCCCCTGTACCTGAAAAATGGTGTCCTAAATAGGATGAGCCAACGCCCAGTAGAGATATGCTAAACAGAATATGAGAATTAACTAAAACATTAGCATTTGATAAATGTTTAACACGTGTAAACCAACTTACATCATTTCCATAACTAGTCAACATTGACTTTCATATTTCAACCCGCTTTCACTTCTATTTTCAATCCAATTCATTAACATGGTTCATTCATCCAAACAATTCAAATGAGATTACAACTCATATAATAACACTTCTATCATAAGAACATTCGTACACTTCAATTCATTTGCCATTTTACGGAACTACGTCCGAGGTGTAAACTCGACTTCCTTCGTGCGCCTCCCTTTCGAAGAGGCACGAATTGGTCTTACTACAGTTCGGACTCCTATCACAGTTCTAAATCTAATCTCACAAAGTGCAATGTGAGACTGATAAACACCAAAGAGTCCAAATCTGGCAATTGGTTTTCGGAAAATCAATTTTGAATCAAAAAACGCCAAACATGGACTGCTTTGCCAGATTATAGAGTTGCCACCTAAATATTTTATTTTTGAAAGATTTAGGAAACCCTGACTCGTGTCAAAGAACACGTGTCCGTCTTCACCAAAGTTGCCTCGACTCGGGAACTTGGGTACAAGAGGGGAAGGTCATGCAATGAGAACCCTCGCTCGCCCGATTAAAGGATCAGCCTCTACTACCATGATATGTTGTTTTAAAAACCTCATGTGTTCTTATCCGGTTATTAGCTAACTTTACTATGTGGCACACACATACAAGTATAGACTAAATCACGAGAATTGGAACAAAACGACTTATGTTTGTTTTCGAAAATGGTTTAAAAGTGCTACTCACAAGTAGGCTCAAGCGCGGATTTGCCACCCTCAAGTGGACTTTAAAACATGATTTGCCACTTCGCAAAGTGGGCTTAAAACTCACAATCATCGAATCGTTCAAATTTAGACAATCAAGCCTTCACCCACAGACATTCATGCAGTTAATCACATAAGCAAATAGCCTCATGGCAAGCATGCTATCATGGCAACACTTACACTCATGCAAGGATGCTAAAGCGTAACACTCACAGTGTACTTCGAGCCAAAATAGAAAACTAGTTAGAAATAATGCATGATTCCTAACTATGCTAGATGCCTAATGCAACACATGCAATATGCAACTAAATAGGCTCGACTATCCAAGATGGCATATGAATGCAACAATTGATACATGAATTCAAATAGGTATTGAAGTACGATGCAGTTTGAATGATGAGCCGAGCCTGGTGCATGCAATACAAATGAATGATGTAAACATGCAAGCATAAGGTATGCTAATCAAAACATGTCCCTAAACTAACCATTGAAAGCGGTTAAATAAAAGGGAGAAAGAAATGGGGTTGGAAGACATGCACACACACTCACGCTTATTACAACATTGTGCTCTCTCGAAGGAGGGTCCAAATAAATTAGCTAAGCTACACTAAGCTAAGCTAATTATTACAAACCAACTAATTAACTATTCTAAGCTAATTAATTACAACATATTGAATCTAATTAACTAACTTATTCCAAGTTAATTAATTACAACAAATGAAACTAATTATGATATTACAAAACGAATTAAATAACTAGCTACGCTAAGCTATTTAAAACAGTTTAAACAAAGCGAGTAAAGTGGCCTCGCGGGCGAGGGAGATATGCATGCTTAGTTGGTGTCCACTCGGAAATCCATTGCTTTGCCGTCAATTGCCTCTGTTTGCACTTGCCTTGGTTTCTGAATATTGAACCAACCTCCACACTGTTTCTGCTCCAAAACAGGATCATTTTTGCACAAAAATGGATTGGTGGCCAGTCGGTCACAAAAAGTGGCTACCGGCCACCTTAACTGGCTAGTCGGCTAGTGTAAGTGGCCGGTCGGCCACCTGCTTCCCCAAACTTCTGGTTTTGCTGCAACAGAGAACAACAGAGTCACAGCAATGTATTTTGCAGGAAATGTGTGTACTGCCACCCTCCTTATCATGTCTCAAGCTCAAAGAGTGTGGCACTTAGTTCTCAAGCCACCAATCAAGCATGTCAATGCATGATGGCCAAAGAACCAAGCTTGTACAAGCTTAGTGAATGCACAAACAATACACAAAAAGCCTCCACCCCATCATGCATGATCAAGGGTGTTGGCAACCAAGAAATGTGACACGTTTCATCACTTCAAGTATGAAACGTTCCACATTTCTTGTGTTTGGATTAACGGCCGATCCAAACACATGCAATGCAACACAAATGCTTATCTTGCACATGTTTTACTTGGTCCATTTCTTGTTTACACATTTTAGCTTACCAATTAGTCCTTTAACCGGTTAAGTCCAATGTGAAAAGTCCTCTAATTGGAGAGATGGTCTAAGCCACAAGTGTTTTGAGCATGAAAGAGGTCTCATGCTGTTGGTTAGTAGAAACCCCCAAGAAAGGGGTAAAACCATTGGGCATGAGAACCTCAAATTCACACTCAAACCAACAAAAGGCTCAAGAGCACTTTCGAAAGCGAATTAAAAAGTGAAGAATGGAGGGAGGTGGCAGACTTTTAGTGCTAAAATGGCATGCCAAGGATACTAAATCATGCAATCAACATATGCACAACATGTTAATAGCCAAAGGCATCAAAGCTAGTGAAGTGTATTACACTAGAAGTATGCAATATCAAGCTCAAACAACCAAACCAGCTATGGACAAACCTAAAACATGCCAAAACAGTGGCTTAAACATGTTGAAATTATGGCACAAAAGAGTAGAAGATCATGCGCACATGTTGGCTCACAAGCAAGGCATAAGGCACAACTCTCAAAAGCCATTAAAGAGTGATATATGTAAGAGTGTGACACATGTATATGCTCTGAAATCACATGCAAAATGATGTTATATCATGCAAACATCACAAATAAGGCATGCTAGAAGGCCTAAAACACAAAGCTAGTAAAGGCCAACTGCACTACAGCTATACAAAGCAAAGCATATATGACCAAGACCACCCAAAATAGAGCTGAAGCATAGAAAATCAGTAGCAAAAATGTGCTGGAGTTAAGCCACCACAAGCTAGAATGATAAACTAACTCATTAGGGATTCAAGGCTAGTAAGCATGATTGCACTACAAGTGTAAGAAGCGAGAAAGAATTGACCCAACCAGCCAAAAATAGAGTTAAAGTAGGCCAAAATAAATCCTAAAACATGCTTGAACTAAGCTTCAAAAAGGTAGAAATAGAAGCTCACTTGTTAGGCCATCAACACATGCAAACAAAACACAAGGAGGGGAGGCCACCCCCTTCTATTTGGAACCTCAAAACCAACTTTCTACCACTAAAATTCCTCTAGAATTTAGTGGTTGAAAGGCCAAGAAAAGATTGTTTTAAAGGCTTTAAAATATGGCACAAAGCTTGGCAAATAAGCTACAAAAGAGAGTGGACCACCCTTAACTCCAAAAGGGCCTCAAACTACCATCTTTAACACTTAAAAATAGAGGTTTTTTTAGTTGACAACTAGGCCAAAAATAGCATGCAAAAGTGGCCAAACAAGCAACTAAATAAAGCCTTAAAGAGGCTAAAGCCTTACCCTTGAAGCACAGCAGGAAAGAAGCAACTTCTGCGGCAAAACCAGCCTTCAACAGCCCAAATAAGACCTTCAAGCACCTCAGCAACAAGGTAGTCTAATTTGGTTAAGGGGTTGTGTGCAAAAATGTAAAGAAAACTCACTTTCAAGCACGATATATATATAGAGAGAGAGTTCTAGAGAGAGAGTGAAATTTTGCTCCTCAAAATTCTGAACCCTCAAAATGAGGGAGGGACCTCCTCTTATATAGAACAAGCAAGCAACAAGCTTTCTTCATCCCTCTATACACGTGTATGGAGGATGCATTTAGTGATCAACAGCTGGCACACAAAATATCTGAAAAAAGGAGAAAATTGGTCATTGGCCACTTCAGGTGGTCGGCCGGCCACCTCCCCTAGCCGACCGACCACTTTAAGTGGCCTACAAAGAGGAAAAGTGGCCGGCAATAGCCAAAAGTGGCCGGCAAAGCCCTTCTCCCCTCCAGGTAAGAGGCAGCAAAGTTTGGCCCAAAAACAAGGCCAAAACATAGAGGGTTTAGAGGCTCAAAGACAAGGCACTCAACCGAGACCTTCGGGCACTCAAAACAAGCACAAACATGCGCAATCATGGAGTGCACAAACGATGACGTTAAAGTCTTGAGGTCGGTCAAAAATGGGGTGTCTACACGAGGGAACCGGCACCCAAATATAAATAAGATTTTGGGACTTTCACCCTAGACACTCTGGCCAACTTAGTTATGAATGGAGTCCATCCCCTATCTCCTCCCAAACACTAAAGTACATCCCCTATCTCCTCCCAAACAAAGATACATATACAATGTATTTAAACACGTCATATACAATGACCAAATAAATCACATATTCAATGTGTTAATTCAATCATCATATTCAATGACTTATTCTCATTGATTAGTTTCAGTTTACCTAATCGTAATGCATTTTCTACAACAATCATAGCTATCCTCCACCGATAGCCCAAAACAGTTATTTCTAAACAGATAAATAAATTTATCAAATAGATAATTTATCAACTTTTCCATAGGTGAGTGATTTATCAATCCAACTGCACCATTACATAACAATTTTACCCAATTTCACAATTCTCAAACCAATTTCATATTATACTAAATAGTTGGTTCAATTCCAATTAGGGCAAATCTTCCCATTTTCAAACATCAAATCCTAAAACTCAATCTCATCTATTTTATATACAAATGAAGACAATCTCAAGACCTCTCAAACACAATGAACCCAAAATTGGAAAACCCCTCTTTCATAATTTCAAATCAAACCCTAACTTTTTCCAAAACTCTCAACCACCACCATCTATACAAAATAACCAACATTTATGTCAAAACTCATAATAAGGAGTAGATTATCCCTACCTCAAATGGAGAAGCTCAAAGGAGAGAGAGAGAAACCCAAGTTGCTCGAAACTCAAGCTTTTTCGGATCAAAGTAAAGCCCACACAAAGCTCTACCTTTTTAACAAAAGGAAAAATGGTAGAAAACCTCTAGAACAAGGTGTTTTTGTAGAGAGAGTGAGAGAGTAGAGAGAGAGACAGCCGGATTTAGGGTTTGGAGTGAAAAAAGAGATAAAAAAGTGATGTAAAATCACGCTATTGCGATCTGATATATACGGGGCTCGCTCAAGTGAAGAAGTCATTGCTCAAGCGACCAGACACAAAAGAACCTCGCTCGAGCGCACAATTCAAAGCTTTAGGCCTGCAACGTAGAAGCACGCTCGAGCACAAGAGTTCTTGCTTGAGCGAAGGAATCAATAACACAAAGCTCGCTCGAGCGCAAGAAGGCTCACTCGAGCGAAGAATACCAACCTTCAGGTCTAACAGAGAAGCAGACGCACGCTCGAGCGCAAGAGTTTTCACTTGAGCAAAAGGACAAATAACACAGGCCTCGCTCGAGCAAAAGCTGCGTCTGAAAAGAAACCTGAAGACCTTCAACCCTCGCTCGAGCGCAAGAACCTTCATTCGAGCGAAGAAGCAAATACCCAAGACTCGCTCGAGCACAAAAAGTCTCGCTCGAGCGCAAAAAGCCTCGCTCGAGCAAAGAAGCCAAAACCTGGGCAGCAACCATTTGCAACAATTCACAACCAACTTGTTTCAAACTCACCCAACACATACCAAAACTCAAATATAAGGAATTAAAGGACGGAAAAGAGATACATACAACAATACTCAACCATGGAACCCAAGTTTGGAACACAATAAGTAACGGGGAAAACCGGGATCGCTATAATAAATATTCAGATTTAGGTACTAGCCATTAAAATGATCTAACACATTTTTAATTAAATACATAATAAAAAAAACTTAGGCCTATGGGTTAGAGTTAAATTGTTTTATATACATATTCAGTTTAATTTAGTTGTTTAGTATATTAGTTCTAAATTTTTTTAATAGAAAACAATTAAAAAATATAAAAAATCAAAAATTAAAAATGATCTATATGGAGTTCAAATTAAGAAAAGGGCTATAGGGTTTGCAAAACGTTCAATTGGTCTAACCTCTAAAATATTAGTAAATATAATTAACCAATATTTCATGAGACTATTTTAGAGGTTATACCTAGTAGCTTGGCAGGATTCAAATCATCAAAATCTTATTTGAGGAGTGGGTTGAAGATTGGAGTCACTGATATTCTATTTTTTTTATTTATTCTTCAATTTTGATTTATTGATAAGGTAATTGATTTTACATAATAGATATGAGATAATTGGTAAATTGAAAAACTAAAATTACGAAATTCATCTAGACGAAATATATTTATATTTTATCGTAAATATAATTATTATATGAGAACTAATTAATGTTAAATAAATTTTATTTTAGATTATAAATAAAGTTTTTGTTATAATTTAATTTTAAAAATAATTTTTAATTATTTATTTGCGTGGGTATTATACTAGTTAACACATTACTAAAAATGAATTTACAAAATATACTTATATATCATTTTTTTTTTAAAGTTATTGAACTTGCACCAAACAGTTAAATTTTCATATTAAAATAAACTAAAACAAGCCTTTTAATTGGTAACCAATCGCAACTATTGTGAAGAACCAAATAAATTTTTAACATATGCGCACACGTTTGGCAAGTCTTTAAGGGTGGGACCTTTAACAAATAATGTTTGGTGGCATGAATTTATCTAACCTGAATGGCTCGAATGTATCAAAATGATATTGTTTTGTAACCTAACTCGAATGATTCGAATGTCTCAAAATGATGTCGTTTTGATACATTCGAGCCATTCGGGCCACCAAGCATTTGTCTAACAAATTTCAGACAAAAATCAAATCTACTATATACGCATTATGCACAGGTTTACAGGATTCAAATGGGTGTTCAGTGCAAAGCTTTAGACCAATTTACAAGGCACTTTACTCTAGTTTTTTCGTGCTTCAATTTTTTTATTGGTTGTTTCTTTCCACACTTCATTTTGAAGGATAACTTATTCTCTCTTTCGTTGAGATGTCGGTGCTTGAAATGACAATCATAAGAACTCAAAGCCAATCGGCGAAAGGTTGATGCAATAATCATGAGAAATAGCAATTGGTCAGTATTATAACAACTTGAGATAAACATATGATAACATCATTTGTAGGGGTGTAAATCTGGCCCAGTCTGGGCCCAAGTATCATTTGTAGGGATGCAAATTTGGCCCCAGACATTATTTGTAAGGGTGTAAATCTGGCCCAGCCCGGGCCCAAGTATCATTTGTAGGGGTGCAAATTTGGCCCGGCTCGGGTTGGCCCATGTCGGGCCTCACGAGCTCCTGTCAAAATTCAGGCCGGGCTCAGCCACAGGCTAAAAAATTAAGCCCAGTGATATTCGGGCCTCGGGCTTGGGCCGGGCCTAAAATTTTATTTTTATTTTTTAAAATTTTTTCTATCAAAATTTTATTATTTTCTACTAAAAAAGACACTGGGCCTCGGGCGGGCTGGACAGATCGGGCCTTGGGTTAGGCCTTAATTGAGCCTTAAGTGGACCGGTGCGCTAGGCTACGGGCCGGGCTGGGCCGGGCCGGGCTTCAAAATGATGGCCTAGTCCCAAGCCCAAGGGCTCGGGCTGGGCTTGGGTCCTGGCCCAAATGGGCCTAAACGAGCCGAGTCTACCTCAGGCCACCCACGGGCCACGGGCCATTTTTACACTCCTGATTCATTTGGCATAAAATGTTTGTAAAAGAGCACTAGGCATAATGTTTAAATGTCTGTTCCTATTGGAATCAGATCATAGTTTTGTAACAATAAGATGAAACCCATTTAAAAGAGTAAGGAGTGAATATATCATTTATAATATTCTGAAATTTTAAAGGATCATTTAGCCACTGATGCTGCTATCCTCTATAAAAGATTAAGAAAGAATCCTAATCCATGGTCGTCTGAACATACTCAAGTGAATTAGGGGTTAAAAGTGGAGAAAAGGGACATGAAACTGTGAAGCAAGAGATGTGTGATGAGATTCGACCAACGAGGAGATCTGTATCTGTAGATTTTTCATACAATTTTTGTTAGTTTGTGATACTTTTGTACTAAATTTAAATATAATAAAATAAATATTTATTTTAATATAAAAAATAATGATTAAATTGGAGGAAAAAAGTCATTTACAAGAAAAGCCTATTATTGGCTGCATATTTTGTATAGGCCAATCATAGCTTAACACGTAGCGAGATGAGGGCAACATGGGGAGATAATTCAAGTCTTCAATCGAAATCAGACACGTGGCAGTTAGCATTGGTAATCATGGATCTACGTAGTACTGGATCAGCGGAAAAATACAAGATGATGTGGCCTAACGGTTATGCACAAAGTTTAAATTCAAAATCAGGAGGGAAGCCTAACTGTAAGAGTGGCGTAGTGGGACTAAATGTGAGAGAGTATGTTCAGCAATCATGGGAGGACATTTTGACAGTTGAAAACCCACTTCAACGATTATCATTAGAAAGTATAAATAGCAGAGAAGGCCCCAGTATGAAAGACCCAAACTCAAATCAAAAAACCAGTTTATTTGCTTTATTTTTTCTTCTAGTTTTTACAATTCTTTACATTTCTACACTTCAATTTCTGTACTGCACTTCATTCCTAGGCGTAGTTTCAAATAGCTTGTTGCTGTAAACCTCTACGAGGCTAGGTCATATCATTGTAAGTTTTTCATTTTATTTGATGAAATTTAGATTCTGAAATTATTCTTCTTCTTGTTATTTACTAAATTCTCCTAAACAAGCCATCAGTAAAAGTCCTCTTTGTTGAGGCTGAGAGAACTATAACACAATCGTCTGATAATTTGTTGGCAATTAATATTCTGTAAAGACTAATTGATCCTTGTTGGCGCGCCTGAAATTACATTATTAACCTTCGAAAGCCAAAAAAAGCCAACATATATTTTTGGCACGCCCAGTGGGACTAATTGAAATGGCTAGACGTAAGAGATGAGGAGAAAATGAATGCCTAGAAAAAGGTGTGGAAGGAAAGGTAGAAATATTTGATCTAGAGGATAATGTGATAACACATTCTATGAAAGCACCTATCTCATCAGAACTTATGGTCAAATAGACCAGCAATTTAGAATATCCACCATATGTTCAACATATTGGACGAGGCCATGGAATTGGGCCATCCACTACTCCATCTACCTAGCGAATGAATCCATAGGGAGGCTTGGTAGATGCCATGGGACAGTACTTAATGTACACAATAGAAAGATGGGCAACATCCCTTATGGATCGAATGAATTCCCATTAACTAACTAGCACAAGGCATATGGAGGAAAATTCAAATGTTCCTTAACAAAGATTGGCTAGAGATAAACAGCATATGCAAAGTAATGGACATACTAATGTTTAGACTAGTAATCAAAATTATAAAGACCATCACCTATACCTCAATCATGGTATGAGCCTCTTTCGAGGCCTGTAGTAAATCAAAATGCCTCATTACCTAACAGCAAAGCCATAAAAATTGGTGGATTTGGGCCAACACAAGAAAATGGCATGAAAGTGTTTCCAAATCCCATGTTTGAAGCCATACCTGGCACAAGGGGGTTCACTAATCCCCTGTTCGAATTCACACTCGGGGAGTTGGAAGGGTTTCCTGCGGCTAAGAGAGAAGCAACACATGTTCCTCCTATTGCAGCACCTTGCATGTTCTTTCGTAGGATAGGTTCAGAGAGGTTAACCATACCCTCAATAGCAACCAGTACCACAAGCACAACCAGTCCTAAATATACCTCCCTAAGAGGACTTCAAGCATAAGGGTTTCCACCAAATCCTGTGTTTGTTCCTCTAGTGGTAGTCCAACAAGTACAAAATATGGTTCCTAGGGACCAAATTGCTGATATTGTCAGAGAAATGTGTGGACCAATGGCTCGAGGGGTTCAAACTCCTGTGTATAGGAAGCCATACCCAGAATGGGTAAATAGGGTGCATGAATACCCAATTGGATTAGAATACCAGACTTTGCTCTCTTTTATGGGAATGGAAACCAGTCAACAGTAGAACACATTGCTAGGTTCGCAGCCTAATGTGGTGAATTTACCAATAATGATTACATGAAGTTAAGACTTTTTCCAAATTCTCTAACTAGGGCAGCTTTTGTATGATATATTAACCTTACACCTAGCTCTATCCAAACTTGGTAGCAAATGGATGAGGCATTTCATACCCAATTCTTCCAAACAGAGCCAGAAGTTTCCATGGCAGATTGGCAAGGTTGAGTCAAAGGCCTGATGAGAAGGCTGTTCAATTTATTGCCAGATTCAAAAGAGCACGAAACTAGTGTAGAGTCATTCTACCAGAGCTTGAATTTATGAGATTGGCTCAAAATGGTTTAGAGTTTAGGTTTCGAAAGAAGTTCAACTCAACTGAGTTTCGAGACTTAGTGGAATTAACCTATAAGGTGTTTAGAATATGAATCATTACTTGAGGAAGAACAAGATCGAAGTAATGTATCATGCAAGACTTATTATAAAGACCCTAATTATAAGATTGATGCAGCAGAGATCGTAGGGAAAGAGCCTATGACCTGTGAGGCATTAATTCATAAAGATACCACAATAGGCCAGTAGTTTAAAAAGAAAGACCTTTATAAGAAATACTCTTTTGATTTAACAAAGGCAGATGACATTTTTGATCATTTGCTTGCAGCAAATTTCCTAAAGTTACTAAAGGGAGTTAAAATTCCTTCCCCAGAAGAACTTAAAGGGAAAATGTATTGTAAATGGCATAATTCTTGGTCTCATTCAACTAAAAATTGTATTGTTTTTCGGGACAGGATCCAAGAACATATTTGAAAGGGGAGTTTAAAATTCCCAAGCAAAGCAGAGAAAGCTATAGGAATTGACACTAACCCATTCCCAAAGATTTGGGAGGCTACAGCCAATGTCAGTGTGCCTGACTTCCATAACATATCCTTGAAGGAATTGGGGGAAGTTAATGTGCAGATGCATGTTGCCAGACAGACTACTTTCAAGAAAGATATCAGAAGTTCACCAGCAGATGGACAGAGCTTTGTGGACCAGAAGGAGGACTCTAGTGAGGTGGCACTGGATAATGGCTCTTTAGAGGTAGCTGTCATGCAAAGGATATGTCCCAAATGTAGGTTAAGTTACAAATGGTTGAAAGGTCTCCCAATTGATGGAAAACAGTATTATAAGGATGTGTAGAGATGCCCTAAACTAACCAGTACCTACAACAAGAGGCCATGCCCAATTGGTCCCAAACAGCAACCATTCTTGGTTGGACCACCAGCCGTTAGAGTGCATCCCAAGGGTAAGAGACCTCTGCATGAGTTCAGACCACCCAACTACTACAGGATGGAAGGCAATTATCCTGAGAGGAGGCTTGAAGTGGGATCAAGTTATGGAATCAGAGCCAAAGATTGGCCTCCAAGATTAGCCTCAAACAAGATGCAAGGTAACCACCCTAACAGAAGGCCTGAATTAGGCTTAAGACAGGGGATCAAGGCCAAGTTGTGGCCTTCACAAGCAGCTTCGAAGCTGGCTTCGAAGGTAGAAAAAGGTAGTTCAACAACTGAACTAGTAAGTTCATGGGTACCTGGGGTTCCAGATTGGTTTGTCATACAGAACAAGCCTAAGGAAATGCCTACCCAGATAAGTGTTTTCAGAGACTAGGGTAGAATGATTAAACCTCCCTTGGTGGCTCCAAATAATTGGGTATTACTAAAGCACCCAAAAACAAAGAAACCAAATATGGTTCCAGTAATTTCTAGGTCTCAAAGGAGGAAGATCCAGCGAAGGTACATTCAGTACCAAAAGGATCTGAAGGAAAGTGGAGAGAGTTCTTCATTGGTCCAGTCAAAAGGCTAGACAGAGGAAAGAGAAAGTCTAAAATTGGATCCTAGTCCAAAATTGGCTCCTCAGAACAAAAGAAGTTTCAGCAAAGAGCAGTTGGCTAAAGTTTACACTAAACTAAAAGCCAAGGAAAGATCCAGCTTAGCAAGTCTTGAAAAGTCCTTGATGGAAAACGACAGTGAGATAGAAGGAGAAGTTGAACTAGGCCAAAGGAAAGAAATGGCTGAGGATGAGATGTTTGAAGCCTTCATGGCTGAACATACATTTTTGGTCGAAAAACAAGCAAGAATAGACCATTCGAAAGAAGTCACTGGTACTAAAGTACCAGAGTGCAGCATGGAAAATGCTTCTGAAATAACAGAACAGGTTAGCCTGGAGAAAAAACAAGTGCAACCAGCAGTTCAGTTTGGCTCATTTCTTCCCATGTCAGTAAATATGGTGCATATACTGCCACAAGAGTTTCAAGCTGAAGATGAAAACTAAAAAGGTCAGGAGATTGACCCTATTCTAGTTTCTAGTGAAGATTCACAGGTTAGCATGGTTCAAGATGAGTCTGAAGTGGCCACACCAATGGAAACTGAAGATGAGAGTGAGGAAGTAAGTATTAATCTCTCATATCCTTTTGAGTATCCTACAACATCCATGACATAACATGTCAAGCCCTTGTATATCAAGGATTTTTTCAATGGGATACAAATGAACAGGGTATTGGTGGTTAATGGGGCAATAGTGAACCTGCTTCCAAAGTCCTCTTTGAAGAAACTGGGAAAAAGAAACCCCAGATTAATCCCAACTAGCACAACCATTGCTGGCTTCACTGGGGATAAGCAGATGGCTCAGGGTATCTTACCAATCAACATGAGTGTGGGAACTAGAGATTGCATAACGGCATTCTTTGTTATAGATAGTAATGCCAAGTATAATGCTTTACTTGGAAGGGATTGGATACACACCAACAAATGTGTGCCTTCCTCTCTACATCAGAAGATAATGATGGCTTTATGCAATGGAGAGACAGAGGAGATCAATGTAGACTCTCAACCCTTTATCGCTTGTGCTGACTTTGTAGAGGCCAAGTTATATATTGAAGGAGTGACACCACTCAGTATATTGAGAAAACCTGATGGTTCAGCTGAAGTGATAGCTGATGAGGAAGTAACACACCTGAAGCACTTAGTGCAGGAGAGTGCTGACGAAGAATTTGTTATCAAAGATGAAAATGATGCCTGGTTGTAGGCAAGAAGATGAAACCCAAGAAGCTAGACCCTTGGCTTTGGTTAAGTTTTCGATATTGGACATAAAATCGATAGTCTAGAAGGTTCAAGAACAAGAGAAAGAAGCCATGGTAGTTGGCTGTAAACATGAGCAACAACAGGTCAGAACTGTGCATTGGACATCGAAACAAAAGTCCAGGAAATATAGGAGGAAGAAGCCTTATGGACAGACTTTGTCTATGAGGAAGAAGGCAAAGATGTTGAACTAGAGAAAGTAGAAGTAGAACAAAGCAAAGAAGTTACTTCGAGGGCAGAAGAAATCAAAAGAGAAGTATTAGTGACTGCTCAAGTACAAGACCCCTTGGAAGAAGTCAATTTAGGGGGAGGTTCTGCACAACAACCCATTTATATCAGTGCTTGGTTAAGTCCTTGTGATAGAAACCAGTTATTGGTTGTCTTAAAACAATATAAGGACTGCTTTGCTTGGTCTTATAATGAGCTGCTTGGATTAGACAGATCATTAGTAGAACATAAGTTCCCTTTGAAGTCTAATTTCAAGCCATAGAAGCAGAAGCCAAGAAAGATGAGTCCTGAAGTGGTTCAGAAGGTCAGGGAGGAAATTTTTAGGCTTCTTAAGGCAGGCTTTATTAGAATAACCAGATATGTTGAACAGCTATCCAATATTGTGTCTGTGGTTAAAAAGAATGGTAAAATGAGGACATGCATCGATTTTAGAAACCTAAACTTAGCAACTCCAAAAGATGAGTACCCCATGGCCATAGTAGACTTATTCGTGGACAGTTCAGTAGGGCACAAGATTTTTTCTATGATGGACGGATATTCTGGTTACAACCAAATCTGTATTGCAGAGGAGGATATCCATAAAACAACATTCAGATGTCCTGGGAACATTGGCACCTTCGAATGGGTTAAAATGCCATTTTGGTTTGAAGAATGCTGGGGCCAAATATCAAAGGGCAATGAACACTTGGTTCACTTGGAAGCTATCACGACCCAAGCCCGCCCTTATAGGTTTAGTATCGTAACCAGCTAGTAATCTTTGGATTACCAAAGGTCTCTAAACAGAGTAACATATAATCAAGGGGTTGCGGAAGCAATTATACAAAATACAACGTCCATTAAGCTGTGCAGATAGACATGGGACAAACTAATGTTAAACTTTATAAGCATACATATGACGTCACATAGATACAGTAATTATACGTCACCCCCTGCACAAATAACCAAAAACAAACTGTTCATTAAACAAGAGAAAACAAGGTATTAAATGTTCAAAAAGGCATGGCCACACGACTTGACTTGGTCCGGAACCTCCTCAGGAAGCGCAAATGGTAACTGATAAAACAGAATCCCAGGCCATCAACTCTGGCCCTAATCACGTGCCTGGTCACTTACATACATAATATAAATAGTGAGAGGAAGCCCAGTGAATAATAACAAAGTAAAGGGTTCCTATGAATGATGTCCCATATCAACTCCAGAAAATAGATTCATATTTATTTCAGAAACAAAAGCAAATCTATATTCATAATCTTGTCCAACTCATACACAGAAAATTAAAAATCATGCTAAATTATACATTGTACATCAATTAGCGCTAACGAATAGATACATAATAGATACAGAATAGATGGTAGTTATGAGTAACCAGTTCCATAAAGGAACCTCCGGATCTAGGTAACAGAGAATAGATATGTTGAGCCCCATGATGGAGCCTCCGGTATGGGTAACGGATTGCAAACATATTAAGTTCCATGATGGAACCTCCAATATCGGGTAATAGCTAACAGATATCACATGATGCTAAGGATGACACGAATACATTATCGAAAATTGGACAATCATTCATTGTACAGAACATATCATTTCAGAAAACAGATCTTAATTCATCATACAGTAAATAAAGTTAAACATAACTTTACTAAGTTATTACTCACAGTTGGCTTTGAGTTCAGACATACAAAGCAGACTAATCAAATGGTTTACGGCACGTGACCTACATCAATACATAACAAATACACATTTGAAACACATGCTAGAATATATCTAACTCATTATGTTCCGTTCTTAGTGTGTTTCTACATTTCACTCTCATTATTATGTTTTAATCTTGGATTAGGAATGCCTAGGATGCAATGAGGATGCCAAAATGTACTTGAACACATTTAACAAAACTTGTTAAAAATAGGGGTCTCGCTCGCGTGCAACTTCTCTCACTCGAGCGGACATGCAATGTATGAGGAGACGCTCGAGCCCAACTTCCCACACTCGAGCGCTCTGCAAATTTTGAAAAAAAGTACTGGTTATGTGATTTTTACGCTCAACGGACGCTCGATGGTCGCTCGAGCGTAAGATTCATGTCCCCGCTCGAGCGCAACTCTTGACAGTCGAGCGGTCTGCAAAAGCATGAAACTTCTGGGAGTGTGTATTTCACGCTCAAGCGAACTTCAGGTCGCTCGAGCGGAGATGCAAAAACAAAGGTGGCCGCTCGAGTGCAGGATTTGATGCTCGAGTGGAGAGGTTGAATTCTGGAATTTCCAGATTCACTTCTAAGCTCCCAAATTCAACTTCAAAACTGTAATTTTTTTTCTTTTGGGCCAGAAACTTAAGGAAACATTTAGAAACTTGTATAACAATATGAAATAAAGATTAATTCACAAAATCAAAGCCCAAAACCAAATCAATTCTTCAAAACTAAGCTTGAAATTTTGTATATACAACATGCATGCAATGATATAAGATATTGTCTTTCAAAACATAAGTAATTTGGGATTGTAAGTGCAAAACTATGGTGAGCTCTCAACATTTAACAAAGATGACCTCTTGCATGTATGGATTGATTGTAAATTAAACTCAAAATTCATGAATTATGCATGCATGCATGAATTAATCTTTCACTCTACATTCTTACTTTAATTCCCATGCTTAATCTTCTAATTCTCTTGAATTCTTGCACTAAGTAATTCAAATTCATGTTTAAGGAGTTGAATTTCCTACCTTAAGCCTTGAGCTAGCAAGTGTTGGAGCCAAACTTCCCTTCAAGGTTGAGTAATTCTTGATTTTCCCTCAAAATTTCCTACAATTCACTCTAATTGTTGAAGTTCCTCTCCCAACTCTTACACTCTCTCCTCTCTCACATTTGAGTCAAAAGATGAGGAAATGAAAATGTATATAATAGCCTTAAGTCTACAATTTGCCTTATATAGGCTTGGGTAAAGGTGTATTTATTTATTGATCAAACTAATCAAATAGACATTAAATTATTTTAATTTAATCGTTCCGATTCAAAATTCAACTAAACCTACCATACGATTCTAAAAATTCTAATTAACACATAAATCAAGTTAATTTATGCATCGGGTGCCGATAAGGCCTTCAGTTTCGCAATCGAAATGAAAACATGAACAGATCTTCCTACGTTAAACAAATATAAACACAAATAAGGCAACAAATGATGCAAAATTTCACTTTAAGTACTCACTGGGCATAATTAAGCATGGATTAATGTTAATCATGGGTCGGGGTTGTTACAGAAGCAGATTTTGAAAGAATAAGAATGTTCAAGTTGAAGCTTAATCCTCTCAAATGTGCTTTTGGTGTATTAGCTGAAAACTTCTCGGGCCATGTAGTACACAAGAAGGGAATATAGATTGATCATAATAAAGCCAAAGCCATCATTGAGGCCAAGCCTCCATCGAGTAAGAAAGAAGTACAAAAGTTCTTTGGGCAGGTTAATTTTCTTCGAAGATTTATTTCTAACACTATAGGAAAAACTAAAGTATTTTCTTCTTTATTAAAGTTTAAAGATGAAGAGGAGTTTGTGTGGACAGTAGAGTATCAAACTATTTTCGAAGGAATTAAAGCCTACTTGGCCAAGCCTCCAGTACTAATGCCACCAAAGAGCAACAAGCCTTTGAAGTTATACAATGCTGCAGCAGAGGATTCATTGGGAGCTTTCCTAGCCCAGGACAATGAAGAAGGTAAGGAGCAAGCAATTTATTAGCTTAGTAGGTTTTTAAATTCTTGTGAATATAAATATTCAGTTGGAGAAAAGTTGTGCCTTGCATTGTACTTTGTAGCAATAAAATTAAGATATTATCTTTTGCCTAATGTTGTCTCGGTAATTGAAACCATAGACTTGGTTAAGTATATGTTATCTAGACCAATGTTGAGAGGAAGAATTGGCAAATATGTATTAGCCTTGTCAGAGTTTTATCTAGAATATGTCCCCCAAAAGGTAGTAAAATGACAAGTTTTGGCTAACTTTTGGCAAATCATCCATTTCAAACAGAAAGCTAGGAGATAATGGATCTTGGTATGACCAATATTGAACCATGGCAAATGTGGTTCGACGAGTCAAAGGCCGATGGTCTGATTGGAATTGGTGTTGTAATTAAGTCACCACAGGAGGTAAAAACCACACACGGTTTCAGAGCGGATGAAACTAATTGTTCCAATAATCAAGCTGAATATAAAGCTTTGATAATGGGATTGGAAATGTTTATTGGATTACAATTGGTGGTCAACAAAGTGAAAGGAATTTTCAAATGTTAAAGTGCAAGCATGTTGTCATACTATGTTCTTGCATTACATTTGCTTTCTCAGTTTCAGATAGCAAATGTGTAGACCGCCCTGAGAACTCCGCTCTCTGCGCGCTGCGAGGGCGCGAATCGCTTTGTTCTTAGCTACTACAGTTCAGACTCGTGTCACGGTTCTGAATCTAATCTCACAAAGTGTAATACGAGACCGATAAATCACCAAAGAGTCCAAATCCGGCAAATCGTTTTGGAAAACTAATTTTTATAAAGAAGTGCCAAACATGGTGTGATACCCTTGTTCTGTAATTAGCTAATTGGTCCTTAATCTGAATATGATTATGTGTTTAGCATGATTTTGTGTGCCATTGTGTGATAATATGTGATTTTGAATTTCTATCTGTTCATCGTAGGAATATCTGTTTGAATAATCTGCTTTGGAAATTAAATTGGGGGCCTTATCGGCCATAGAACTCGAAATTGATTACGCCATTGTGATTGGCATAATTTTTAGAGCCTATGGTGGAATTTAATTGAAAATTGATTCGGGTCAGATTAAATGGATTAAATTAATGTTATGGTGCCCAATTATTTTATATTAAAAGAATGTATTTGATGGAGCTTTTAAAAAAGGGCCATGTACACACTCAACACCTCTTTTTGTCCATTTTGGCTGATTTAACTCTCTAGAGAGAGAGAGACCCGAAATTAGAGAGAGAAAAGGGAGATCATCTAAGTTTTGCTCTTGAATCTTTGAAGTCTTGAAGATTACTCAAGAATTTGCTATAGATTGTGAGAATTAAAGCTCCTAAGTGAGTATTTCATGGATTCTAGTTTGTAATTTTGTAAATTTAAAGTTAATTAATGATCAAGAGCAAGAATTGTGCCATAAGTGAAGGAATTGTGTAGTATTTGATGAATTTGAAGCCAATAGATGCATGCATGTAGGAAATTGTTATAAATTTCCATATTTGAACACAATGTGTATAATCTATGTTGAATCTTGTTTGAAATCCATGTATTTGATCATCTCTTCACCAATTAAGTTGATATGAATGAATATTTCTCACATGCAAGAGTAGATCATGGAGGTATGAGCTTTGCATGTTTGAATTTGATGTATTGGTGATGAGTTTGGGTTAATTTGAGGCATGCATGTAAGTAATTCAAGAAATGGAGCTTCATTGTGTTATGATTTGGTGTTGGTATCATGGGGATATATGTATGTGTGAAATTGGAGCCATAATATGCAAGAAATGTGGTTGAAATGTCGAAATTGAACTCCAAGAACAGTTCTGGAATTTCCAAAAAGTTTGATGTCCGCTCGAGCGGGGAAACCGTCGCTCGAGTGTGAATTTCGTGCTCCCAGTAGTTTTTGCAGACTTGGTGTCCGCTCGAGCGGGGCATTTCACGCTCGAGCGGGGGAGCTTTGTAGACAGGCCTTCCGCTCGAGCGCTATATTTAACACTCGAGCGTATTTTTCATGCAACCAGTACTTTTGCAGGCCTTAAGGGTCCGCTCGAGCGGGGACCCTATTTTCTGAAATTTTGAAAATGCATTATGTGTTCTGTTTTTCCGTTCCCTTTCACTTCTAAGCACTCTTAGGCATACATTGAACATTGTAATTGAGTTAAGGAAATAAGAATGAAGCCTAAAGAGGAATATGTGAATTAAAGAACGAATTGAATTATTTGTGACCCATATGTGTTATGTGATATGTAGGGTCAAGCTCCAGGGCAATTCAACCAACCGATCACTGTGAGTAATATCGATATTTGAATGCTTGTGAATGTCCAATTGTTTATTCCCTTATAAGCTTTATGAATTGCTAATTGGGATTGTGGACGTAAGTCGGACATGGATAAACATAAATGGACCCAAGGTCGTTTTGTTAAACATGAATGGACCAAAGGTCGTTTTGATAAACATAAATGGACCCAAGGTCGTTTTGTTAAACATGAATGGACCAAAGGTCGTTTTGATAAACATAAATGGACCCAAGGTCGTTTTGATAAACATAAATGGACCCAAGGTCGTTTTGACATGAATGAGTGGGCCGAAGGCCGTTTTGAAATGAATGAATGGGCCGAAGGCTGTTCTGACATAAATGAATGGGCCAATGGCCGTTTTGAAATGAATGAATGGGCCGAAGGCCATTCTGACATAAATGAATGGGCCAAAGGCCGTTTTGATACGAATGAATGGGCCGAAGGCCGTTTTGACATAAATGAATGGGCCAAAGGCCGTTTTGATATGAATGAATGGGCCGAAGGCCGTTTTGACATAAATGAATGGGCCAAAGGCCATTTTGATACGAATGTATAGGTCGAAGGCCGTTTTGACATAAACGAATGGGCTGAAGGCCGTTTTGACATAAACGAATGGGCCGAAGGCCGTTTTGACATAATCGAATGGGCCGAAGGCCGTTTTGACAAGAATGGAAATCTGAGTGGGCCAAAGGCCAGAATGTTTGGAATTACAATCACTTGATTTGTATTTCGTATAGTTATATATATCTGTTAAATAGAAATATGAATTGGGCCCAAGGCCATTTGGAACATGTTGTTGTACATTGTTAAGTAATTTCTGTATTTGATATTATTCACTGGACTATCGCTCACGCTCATTCATGTGTTTGTAGGTGAGCCAAGAGAAGTCCAAACCCAGCCCCAGTGAAGTCTGCCAGGAACAACATGAGTTTTGGAGAGTCAGCCTTGTGTCTCACGCACGAGACCCAACCTTGCCATTTTCTTTATATATTTACATTTTGTCTTGTTGGCAAGGACCTTGTGTATATCGGTATGTAGTTTTGATATGGGTTGACTCAGTTTAGATGATCATGTCTGAAAAGGATTTTAAGGTACTGTATTTTGTCGTGGGTTATTAACGTATATGCGTATGGTTTGTTTTAAAGTGCATATAAGCACGGCTCTATGGACAAAGTTTTTAATTATTGCTTCCATTTGGCCCCTTTACTCTGTTGAGTTACGTCTGTTTTGGTTTGAGGTCGTAGGTAATCTCAGGATTACTGGCCGGTTATGTCCTTAACCCATAGGGGCGGGTTCGGGTCATGACAGAGTCGTATCAGAGCACGAGTTAATAACTCACACACTTGTCCAAAAGAGCAATAAGCGTCTAGAAAGGATCTGGGATGCATTCATGTGGTAAATATGAATTTGGAGGCATTGATAATATGCTTAACTATTTTGATATGAACTTTGAAAGCATCAAGAATATGCTTAAGCGTTTTGATTTGAGTAATTATGTGCTATAAGTCGTAATTTACTTGCATTGCAGTTATCAAAATATGTATGCTTTTTGGTATATGCATACTTGTGAATTTTTGTACAGCATATAATACAAGTTTAATCGGATGGTGAATAAGAACTCTATGAGGCTATGTTTAGCCTTAATTATTTTCTGATGATATGAAATGACAAGTCCCCTGAAATGCTATGTTTTGTATGAATTAATGACTGTTCAAAATTCTCCTTGAACATAATTGTGGTATTCGTAGCAGAGGCCCTCGCCCAGGGGACATAATACTAAGGCTTATGATCATGAGGCCCTAGCCCGGGGGAAATAATACCGTGGTACAGGCCCTCGCCCGGGAGAAACAATACCGTGGCCTATGTATATGATGTGCTACACTAAAGGAAATACCACACATGATTTGAGTATGAGATATAAATTGTTACACTAATGTGTACAACAAGTCTGTTTGGTCATAATGCACATACATGAACATATGAACCATGAAAAGTTGCTTATGTGCATTAGATTTTGTCAATGGGTATTTATGTGAAATATGAACATAATTTAAGTACATGATTGCTTCGTAAATGTTCAGCATGCGATATTTGGCAAGTATGCAATTATCTGTTACGTATGTGATTAATTGCGTACGATGTGTGAAATGAGAATATACCAATGTGCGAATGTACCCATGTGTATTTGTGTTTAATTTCGTATTGGGCATCCCAGTATTTGGTAAAGTTTGATAAGAATTTGTGTAGAGTATGGGCAAGTTAAGGGCATACGGGTTGGAAGGTTCTTCCACAGCCCGACTTGATAGTCCGGAAAGAGTAGTACAAGAATTGGCAGAGATCTTGAGACAACAGCATCAGTTGCCGCTATGGCAAGAACCTTTGCCACCACCAGTGCAAGAAACACCGAGGAGTTTATTATCAAATTTCTGGGGCTCGTTATAGATGTGGTAAAATGGACCATACGGTAAGGAACTGTCCCCGGATTGAACGAAATGTGAATGAATCCTCTGCCTCGGCTAAATCCGTACCAGTGGTAGGAATTGCTACTCAGGATGGAGTAATTGCACTCATCCCAGAAAGCACCCAGAATACTGTGATTGTTATCTCAGGTATCTTTATTGTTTACGAACGAATGCTTATGTGTTGATTGATTTTGAATTAGTACATGTGTACATCTTTGCTTGGGATATTATTTGATTCGAATCGGCATATCCTTTCGTACCTACTACATGTGTATTTAGATTTGTTGGACCACAAGATCGAGACCGTATTCATTGAATGTATATGTTCCATTTGGGAAGTTTGTGAAATATGTACTGGGGTACCGATTAACTCTGCACATGCACATGTACATCTGAACCTATGCTTAGGGTGATTTGTTATATTACTGTTTCAATGACTAAACCACTGGAAGTGTGATTCTGTGATCGTGTGACCGAGTTGAGCACCCTAAATGATGAACTCTATGATTGGGAGACCGTGTATTTTGATTAGTAGAAAATTGACTGGATCATGTGACTATACTGGGCTTGACTCATAAACCTATGTTTTGTGACTAATTTGGAGCTTTTGCGTAACAGACCCTATCTTGTGTACGACCGAGGAACTTTGTTCGATGTGTTACTGTGCACCATGTGCTCGCATATAAGACTTATTTGAGAACTGTCATATTGGTTATGATATATGCCTCCTGATATGAATAATTGCACGCATATACAACTACACCTGAATTTATGTAGGCAATACCGTATTGTACCTGATTTGAAACACTTTGATATGAACTATTGTGATGAATGATTCTGATATGACCTTGAGAACTGATGAACTTAGGGCAGTTGAGAAACTATCAACCATGTACCTAAGCAAACGAAGTATGCCTTACAAAACCGAATGTGCCCTATTTAAGAAAATTTTATTTGATTCGATCCGATAGAACCTTTGCTTGGTACTGTCTCGATGGAACCCTCACTTGATATAATTTGATGGAACCTTTGTTTGATTTAAATTGGCAAGACCTGTGTCGGGATTGGTTTGATAAGACCCTCTGTCTGATTTAATTTTGTAAAAAAAAAAAAAAAAGGATTGAGGATTGCCTGTAAATAAATAACCAGATTATTCTTGGCAGAAAAACTAATAGACCCAAAACTTGAATCTGTCTAGAGTACTTAACCTATTTGAAAGACCTTTTGTGGGCTATGACAGATTGATCTAACCATAAACACCGTTGAGAACCAACCCCCAACTATCGAGGACATATGTGTTGAAAATGAGCCGAATTGTACAAATCCCGTGATTGGGTGTCTTAAGGAACGATGCTTGTGTATTGTCCCATCCTTGTTGGTTTGACGCTATGGGGACTGATGATGGCAGATTGATTTGATTATGAGCAGTACTGAACATTTGTCTTTGACTGATCAGAATATGTTTTGTAAGGGAGAGTAGTTGCTTCAATGTTGTTGGATTTTGGGGAATCAGGTTGTAATGAGTGGTATTATGTTTGTTTTGATGACATTCTTGGGGCGTCCTTTCGTGCTAAGGGACGTTAAGCCTATGTAGCACCTTTGTTGGGACATCTTTTTGCCACCGACGGTCTTGTACGGGTGGGTTTGGCTAATCGATCTCGAGTCGGCCACCGACGGTCAAGAACGGGTGTGCTTCGATTTCGAGACGATTATTCTTTTGTTTTGTCCGGAATGTCATCCTTTTGTAATTTGTAGATGTTTAAACATCCAAGAAACTTTGAAAAACCCTGATTGTCCGTAAGTGCGTGAATTCAGTACGCTTTGTGAATAACTACTCCGTATCGTCATATTCTGTGATTAGGACTTTGAGGATGCGTAAATTGTGTTTAACATGTGATTGATTGTTTTAGTATTACCTTTGATGCCATGGGGATTAGTATATGAATTGCCTTATGCTTTTGACGACTATCAGATAATGTGGGGAGACTCGATGGAACAGAGAATTAAATACTGAACTGAATTGGAAACCGTAAACTGTAAACGGTTGAAAGAATTGAGAACACGTGTATTATGTTAGAAATGGACTGCGTCAGTGTTATTGCACTTTACAATCAGTGCTATGGGGATATGTGAACAATGTACATTGTATGGTCGATTGTTTCATTGTTATCTTGTTGACTCGGGAATCAGTGTCTGGATCCACTTTAACTTCCTGAAGACGTTTGATTGACCTTGGATGACTGTGATGAGTCACTGGACTAATTACCGAATCGGGTTGTGAATTGTGGAATTATTGAAGAACGAATTGGACTTTTGTGACAAGGAAATAGACCGAACTTCTGTGATAAAGTTAGCTGACGTTTGAAATAAATATGTTGGCAACCTATTGTGAAGAGGGAAATTGTTGAATTGTGTCTGAATGTTTTTGGTGCCAACAAGTCAAAGTTTAATAACGGATATTGGCAGAACTACTGCAATCTCTCTCTATTTCGGAATGGAAATAGGGATATGTGACTACGAATTTCATTGTGGGGCTACCTTGAGCACTCAAGGTATAAATCCCGTTTGGGTTGTTGTATGTGGAATTACTAAATTTGCTCGTTTCCTCCCTGTGACATTTTCGTATGATGCTAGTAGACTAACCACTGTTTACGTCAATAAGGTTGCTTGTTTGTATGGGGTCCCAGTGTCTATTGTTTAGACAGAAATTCTGAAATGTGTTTGAATTTTGACAAGCCTTCAAGAGGCAATGGGGACTGAATTATGATTCGGCGCTAGTTTCCATCCGCAAATTGATGGGCAATCAGAAAGAACTTTTTAGATTCTGGGAGAAATGCTCCAAATGTGTGCATTAGATTTTCGGGAATTGGAAAGATCCATCCATCGTTGACAAACTTTGTTTACAATAACAGCTCACACTCTAGTTTCGGTATGGCACCATACAAGCTTTGTATGGCAGAAAAGGTGAGTCTCTGACTGATTGAAAATAGAGCGTTGCTTGATTTGAGACTAGGTGAATGACTATCAGAAAGGATTGGAACCGTTAAATGAAAAGTATTCCGAATTGTTTTCGACTGAAGGTAACTTAAGTTTGGAGGACCAAACTTCCTAAAGGGGGGAAGACTGTGATACCCTTGTTCCGTAATTAGCTAATTGGTCCTTAATCTGAATATGATTATGTGTTTAGCATGATTTTGTGTGCCATTGTGTGATAATATGTGATTTTGAATTTCTATCTGTTCACCGTAGGAATATCTGTTTGAATAATCTGCTTTGGAAATTAAATTGGAGGCATTATCGGCCACAGAACCCGGAATTGATTACGCCATTGTGATTGGCATAATTTTTAGAGCCTACGGTGGAATTTAATTGAAAATTGATTCAGGTCAGATTAAATGGATTAAATTAATGTTATGGTGCCCAATTATTTTATATTAAAAGAATATATTTGAGGGAGCTTTTAAAAAAGGGCCATGTACACACTCAACTCCTCTTTTTGTCCATTTTGGCTGATTTAACTCTCTAGAGAGAGAGAGACCCGAAATTAGAGAGAGAAAAGGGAGATCATCTAAGTTTTGCTCTTGAATCTTGGAAGTCTTGAAGATTACTCAAGAATTTGCTATAGATTGTGAGAATTAAAGCTCCTAGGTGAGTATTTCATGGATTCTAGTTTATAATTTTTTAAATTTAAAGTTAATTAATGATCAAGAGCAAGAATTGTGCCATAAGTGAAGGAATTGTGTAGTATTTGATGAATTTGAAGCCAATAGATGCATGCATGTAGGAAATTGTTATAAATTTCCATATTTGAACACAATGTGTATAATCTATGTTGAATCTTGTTTGAAATCCATGTATTTGATCATCTCTTCACCAATTAAGTTGATATGAATGAATATTTCTCACATGCAAGAGTAGATCATGGAGGTATGAGCTTTGCATGTTTGAATTTGATGTATTGGTGATGAGTTTGGGTTAATTTGAGGCATGCATGTAAGTAATTCAAGAAATGGAGCTTCATTGTGTTATGATTTGGTGTTGGTATCATGGGGATATATGTATGTGTGAAATTGGAGCCATAATATGCAAGAAATGTGGTTGAAATGTCGAAATTGAACTCCAAGAACAGTTGGAATTTCCAAAGTTTGATGTCCGCCGAAAGGGAAACCGTCGCCGAGTGTGAATTTCGTGCTCCAAAGAGTTTTTGCAGACTTGGTGTCCGCCGAAAGGGCATTTCACGCCGAGCGGGGAGCTTTGTAGACAGGCCTTTCACTCGAGCGCTATATTTAACGCCGGCGTATTTTCATGCAACCAAGATTTTTGTAGTTTTAAGGGTCCGCTCGAAAGGGTATTTCACGCTCGAGCGGGGACCCTATTTTCTGAAAATTTTAAAATGCATTACGTATTACATTTTCCGTTCCCTTTCACTTCTAAGCACTCTTAGGCATACATTGAGCATTGTAATTGAGTTAAGGATATAAGAATGAAGCCTAAAGAGGAATATGTGAATTAAAGAACGGATTGAATTATTTGTGACCCATATGTGTTATGTGATATGTAGGGTCAAGCTCCAGGGCAATTCAACCAATCAATCACTGTGAGTAATATCGATATTTGAATGCTTGTGAATGTCCAATTGTTTATTCCCTTATAAGCTCTATGAATTGCTAATTGGGATTGTGGACGTAAGTCTGACATGGATAAACATAAATGGATCCAAGGTCGTTTTGTTAAACATGAATAGACCAAAGGTCGTTTTGATAAACATAAATGGACCCAAGGTCGTTTTGATAAACATAAATGGACCCAGGGTCCTTTTGACATGAATGAGTGGGACGAAGGTCGTTTTGAAATGAAAGAATGGGCCGAAGGCCGTTCAGACATAAATGAATGGACCAAAGGCCGTTTTGAAGGTCGTTTTGAAATGAATGAATGGGCCGAAGGCCGTTCTGACATAAATAAATGGGCCAAAGGCCGTTTTGATTGAATGAATGGGCCGAAGGCCGTTTTAACATAAATGAATGGGCCAAAGGCCGTTTTGATACGAATGAATGGGCCGAAGGCCGTTTTGACATAAATGAATGGGCCAAAGGCCATTTTGATACGAATGTATGGGCCGAAGGCCGTTTTGACATAAACGAATGGGCTGAAGGCCGTTTTGACATAAACGAATGGGCCGAAGGCCGTTTTGAAATAATCGAATGGGCTGAAGGCCGTTTTGACAAGAATGGAAATCTGAATGGGCCAAAGGCCAGAATGTTTGGAATTACAATCACTTGATTTGTATTTCGTATAGTTATATATATCTGTTAAATAGAAATATGAATTGGGCCCAAGGCCGTTTGGAACATGTTGTTCTACATTGTTAAGTAATTTCTGTATTTGATATTATTCACTGGGCTATCGCTCACGCTCATTCATGTGTTTGTAGGTGAGCCAAGAGAAGTCCAAACCCAGCCCCAGTGAAGTCTGCCAAGAACAACATGAGTTTTGGTGAGTCACCCTTGTGTCTCACGCACGAGACCCAACCTTGCCATTTTCTTTATATATTTACATTTTGTCTTGTTGGCAAGGACCTTGTGTATATCGGTATGTAGTTTTGATATGGGTTGACTCAGTTTAGATGATCCTGTCTGAAAAGGATTTTATGGTACTGTATTTTGTCATGGGTTATTAACGTATATGCGCATGGTTTGTTTTAAAGTGCATATAAGCAAGGCTCTATGGACAAAGTTTTTAATTATTGCTTCCATTTGGCCCCTTTACTCTGTTGAGTTACGTCTGTTTTGGTTTGAGGCCGTAGGTAATCTCAGGATTACTGGCCGGTTATGTCCTTAACCCATAGGGGCGGGTTCGGGTCATGCCACATGGACTGCTTTGCCAGATACAGGGTCGCCACCTAAATGTTTTATTTTGGGAGAAATTTAGGAAACCCTGACTTGTGCCTAAGGCCACGTGTCCGTCATCACCAAAGTTGTCTCGGCTCGGGAACTTGGGTACGAGAGGAGAAGGTCATGCAATGAGCACCCCCTCTCGCCCGATCAAAGATCGGCCTTTACTAACATGATATTTTGTTTTTGAAAATACATGTGTTCTTATTCCGGTTATTAACCTAGAATTACTATGTGATGCGCACAGCATACAAGTATAGACTAGATCGCCTAAGTTGGAACAAAACATTTCATGTTCGTTTGTTTGAAAATGGTTTGAAATTTGCTACTCGCAAGTAGGCTAAGTCGCGGATTTCAATGAATTGTTCTAATTCAAGCAATCCAACCTTCATCCACAGGCACTCATGCAGTTATATCAGTTAAGCAGTTAGCCTCATGGCAAGTATGCTAACATGGCAGCACTTACACACATGCAGTATGCTAAAGCGCAAAACACTCATAGTGTACTCCGAGCCAAAACAGAGAACTAGTTAGAAATCATGCATAATCCTAATTCATGTGAAGATAGCTAATGCAACACATACAAAAATGCAGCTAAAATAGGCTCAGCTATTCTTAAGATGGCATATGAAATGCAACTTGATAACATACTGTTGAACACGTATTCAAGTAAATGTATTGGAATACAATGCAGTTAGTATAATGCGCCGAGCCCGGTGCATGCAAGAGAGATGAATGGATGCACGCATGCGAAGCATAAGGATGCTAATTGAAATATGCCCTAAAACTAACCATCGTAAGCGGGTAAGTAAAAGGGAGAAAGAAATTGAGGTTGGAAGACATGCATCACATACACGCACGCTTATTACAACAGCTGGCCCTCTCGGTGGAGGGTCCGAATAAGAAGCTAACTAGCTAATCTCAACTAATTAAACTAATTATTAAATCACAAAACTAATTAACTAAGAAGTTAACTAATTAAGTGCAAAACGAAGCTAATTAACTAACAAGTTAACTAACTAGTTATTACAACACAAATAAGCAGCTAAACGCATTAACTACTTAAATACAGAACCAAAACATAAGCTAGCTAAGGAAAAGAAGCTAAGTAAAGCAGTAAAGCAATGTCCTCAGAGGGAGAAGAATGCATGCATGCTCGGTCGCCTCGTTCGGAAATCCAGCACGATGCCCCAATTTGCCTCTGTTTGCAATTGTTCTCAGAACCTTGCACCAAGCTCCAGAAAGCTTCAAACTCACCTTGGGGACCCTCAGGAGGGCTGACGACCACCTAGGGGTGTTGCCAGCCACTGGCCGATCACTTGCCATTGCTGTAGACCAGAAAAAGTGGTCGGCCAGCTAGTTTTTGTGGTCGGCCGACTAGTTTTTGCTGCACTTCTCCAGTTTGCTGCAACAAAGAGCAAAAAAGGGCATGGCAATGTATTTGCAAGATATGTGTGCACAACCACTCTCCTTATCATTTCATAAGCTCAAGGGAGTGTGGTTCTCGACCCTCGGGCCACTAATCACGCATCTCGATGCATGATGGCCGAGAAGCCAAATTGCACAATTCAATGTAAAATGAATGCACACATAAACACATAAAGCCTTGACCTCTATCATGTATGATCAAGAGGGTCGGCGATCGAGAATTGAGGCACGTTTCATCACTTCAAGTATGAAACGTCCCTCGTTTCTCGTGTTTGGATTAACACTTAATCTAAACACAATGCAAGGCAACTAGCATGCTAAACAAAATGCCAACAACAAGCATGCACAATGCAATGTAACATGGCTTACACAATGCAAACAACAACATAGCATACACAATGCAATGTAACATGGCATACACAATGTAATGTGACATGATCAACTTAACAAAGCTAATGACATGCAAACAATGCTAATACAACATGAGCATGCTGTCAAGGCTAATGCATGCATATACAATGCAAGGCAACATAAGCATGTAACAACATGAGGCAATGTAACAACATTCACATAACATGCTCGATGGACTTAAACCAAAATGGACAGACCTCAGTCATGCCTAAATCAGTGGCCATGGTGATGAAACTAAGGTATGAAGATCAAGAGAAATGCATGCACATGTAATGGCCCATCAGCTTGGCATAAGAGCACAACCCTCAAGAGTGCTCAAAGAGTGACAAACATGGGAGTGTAACAACACTATAAGCTCTGAAATACGGTATGAAATGACGTCAAATCATTCAAACAACACAAGCAAGGCATGCTATGGTCCTTAAAGCATGAAGCTAGTAAAGAGGACTACAAAGGGGCCATGCAATACATGGCACAAATGTATGAACCAATCATGAACAAAGCTCAAATAGGTCTAAACAAAGACCAAAAACATGCTGAGATGGGAGCTCAAAGGCCTAAGCATGCATGCATGCACACTAGGCCACAAATAAGGCAACAATGCTCAACCCTTAGAGGCACTCAAAGGGTGAAGGAAATGGGAACATGGTAGTCCTATATGCTCTAAAATGTCATGTTAAATGATGCCAAATCATGTACATGATATAAATGAAGCATGCTATGGTGCTCAAAGCTCAAAGCTAGCAAGGCCAATAGCACTACAGTTATGCAATACATGAAGCATATGGCCAATACAACCCAAAAAAGTCCTAGAACATGTCAAAATGATGCTAAAATATGTATGGAAGGAAGCCAAAACAACCTAGCATGAAGGGCATGAAGCATGGAATATGCAAGTCCAAAAGGAAGGGTTACACTACACCTACCAAGACCAAGCATGAGATGGCTTCACCAACAAAAATCAGAGTTATATCATAGCAAAATAACCCCCAAAACACATTGAAATGATAGCTCGCAAGCTTAGGCATGAAGGCATATGCAATGACTCATTCTCAAAGAATAAAACACCAACTCTCCAAAGCATGGAAGGGGTGACAAAGGCAAGTGTATGATCACGAAACATGAACTGAAATCACGTAACAAATGATGCCAAATCATGTAAATAGCCCAAGCAATACATGCTAGTGGACTTGATACACAAAGCTAACAAGCTAGAATGCATTATAGCTATACAAAGCATGCCATGCATGACCAAAACAACACAAATCAGAGCTAGAGAATGCTAAAATATGGACAAAAGCTTCTTAGAGTTAAGCCAAAATCATGTTAGAATGATGGTCTAAAGCATGGTACACATTAAGCTAGTGAATGGAAATGCACTACAAGTGTGTGGAGCATGCATGGGGCCATCAAACCAACCCAAAAAAGATCTAAGGCATGTTAAAACAACACCAAAAACCTACTGAGATGGACTCAAAGCATGCTAGAAAGACATGCTACTTCATGAAGCACACAAAGCTAGTTTGCAAGATTTACACTACAAGTGTACTAAGCATGCATGAGGTGACAAAGCCAAGTCAAAATAGTGGTATACCATGCTGAAATAAGGCCAAAAATGGCTTGAGATAGAGCCAACATATGCTAGACAAACATGCTTAAACATGAGGCATATGAAGCAAGCATTCAAAACACAAGGAGAGGGGATAACCCTCTCCTATTTGGGACCTCAAAACACCGTTTCCACCACTGAAATTCCTCTGAGTTTCAGTGGTGAGAAGCTTAAAACAAGGTGATCCCAATAGCTTAAAAGGAAGGTTCAAAATAGGGCCTCACAAGGCACAAGAGGGGATAGACCACCCCCAACACAAAAGGGACCTTAAACAAACATGTTAAGCCTTAAAAATCAGAACTTTTTTCAGTAGAAATTCAAGCCCAAAACAACATGCAAATAGGTTCAAAGGCTTAAGCAAAAATAAGGGTTTAAGAGGTTAGTTTCTCACCCTTGTAGAACCCCTTTAGAGCAACAACTTCAGCAACTTTTTTGGATCAAAACCAGACCAAAAACTCTAAAACCAACCTCAAAGAGTCTCAGCAACAAAAGGATGGTGTTTGAGTGTGTGTTTGTGTGCAATAGTGTGATAAAAAGGCACTTTTGAACACAAAAATGAAGAGAAGATGCAAGATAGATACAAAGATGTATGTATGACTCTCCAGCACCAAAATTTGAACCTGGAGGAGGGAGGGAGGGCCTCCCTCTTATAGAAAAATAAAGTGTAAGCTTGTTGGACAAGCTTTGGCCTAAAGCCATCCCTCCACACACGTGTATGGAGGATCACTTCTATGCCCTCCAACTGTTATAGCTGGCCTAAAAATATCTCCAAAAAGGTGAGGGAAAGCTGCCGACCACTTGAAGTGGTCGGCCAGCTACTTCTACTGGTCGGCCGACCAGGGTAAAAATGGTCGGCCATGGGGGGAGATGGTCTGCAACATGAAAACAAGGTGGTGGTGTGGTGGTCAACCAGAAAAGGTGGCCAAAGACTAAGAAAACCAGTTGGCCAACCAAAAAATTGGCTGGCAGGAAAGAAAGTGGTCTCCAAGGGGAAGAACTAGTCTCCCACCCTTGTACCACCTTCCAAACAAGGAAAACAAGGTTTGTACCAAAAAAAAAAACCAAAAAGGATGCAAGACAAGAGTCCGGGAGGCAATGCGTGCAACCGAGATACTCGAAAACTAGTCTACGGGCATCAAAAGTGGTCTCCAAGACCACAGTGTCCCTCTAGGCAGAGGCAACAAGGTGTGGTTCAAAAAACCATGCCAAATGGAGAACGTTAAGCGGTCCCGAGACAAGGCGCGGGGCTGAAGGCTCTGAAAACTGAAAACTAGTCTCCAAGCTGGAAAAGTGGTCTACGACCACGAAAAGGTGGTCTACAAGACCTCTCTCTCCCTCCAGGGAAGGGCAACAAGGCTTGGTCCATAAACCAAGCCAAAGCACAAAGAGTTCAGAGGCCCGGAGGCAAAGCACTCAGCCGAAAACTCCAAAACCTCAAAACAAGCACAACATGCACGATCACCGAGCGCTCAATCGATGACGTCTAAGTCTTAAAGT
Organism: Camellia lanceoleosa; assembly: GCA_025200525.1. NCBI lineage: Eukaryota > Viridiplantae > Streptophyta > Magnoliopsida > Ericales > Theaceae > Camellia > Camellia lanceoleosa. Next base: position 99,355,816 of record CM045759.1, read on the forward strand.
CGATCAAAAATGAGGTGTCTACAAAATGTGACTTATATCTCAAGGTTCATGAATAACAAAGCCAATGATGTTGCTCAGAAAGCTTCGAATTTTAGAAAAATGAATGACACTCAAACGAACATAAGTCAAGCAACATATCAAAAATTAATACCACCTTTAGCTAAAAGGAATGTGGTGTTAGAAGTCAATTATAATGACTTACAAGATCAAGATTGGAGGCATCCAATAATGCAGTACCTAACTATCCCATCTTCGAAAGCTAGCAAAAAGATCAAATTACAATCTATGCAATACATAGTGTATGGTAATGCTATTTACAAAAGGGGAGCAGATAGATTGTTATTGGAATGTCTAGGGCCGAAGGAAGCATTGACAACCATGGCTGAAGTTCATGAAAGCATTTGTGGTGCCCATCAGCCTGGTGTGAAAATGAGATGGTTACATCGAAGACATTCCTACTATTGGCCAACCATCCTTAAAGATTGCATAGAATATGCTAGAGGCTTCTAGGTATGCCAAAAGCATAGCATGATAAGACATGTACCAATAATTGATTTACATGCAACTGTGAAGCCTTGGCCATTTAGAGGTTGGGCTATGAATATGATAGGAAAAATACGTCCACCCTCTTCGAAGAACCATTGTTTCATCCTAGTGGCTACAGATTACTTCACTAAGTGGGTTGAAGCTAAACCATATAAAGCTGTGGATCAAACTAAAGTTATTGGATTTATTAAAGATCTGATCCACATATTTGGCATCCCACAGACCATAACTATAGCTAATGGGACTATATTTGATGGAAAGATGTAAAGTCTTTCGCAGCAAAATTTGGAATTAGTCTTATTAATTCCACCCCTTACTATGCACAAGCAAATGGTCAGGCAGAATCATTCAACAAGTCCTTGAAAAAAGGAATACAAAGAGTTGTGGAAGACAATCCTAGGGATTGGCATAATTTGTTGTTGGATGTATTATGGGCTTATAGGACTTCTCCAAGATCAAGTACAAGAATAACTTCTTATGCTTTAGTATATGGACATGATGTAGTGTTGCCTATAGAAATTAACATTAAGTCTTTGAGAGTAAAATGTCAAGGCCAGTTAACTTCTGAGCAATACCATCAAAGCATATTTTTGGAATTAGAAAGTATAGATGAAGCTCGAATTCTTGCATTAAATAATATTCTATTCCAAAAGAAAAAAAAAAGCAACTAAGAACTACAATAAGAAGGTTAAGCACATTAGTTTTGATGAAGGTGATTTGGTATAGAAGACAATACTTCCAATAAGAATTCAAAGTCATAAGTTTGGCAAATGGTCACCTAATTGGGAAGGTCCATATCAAATTCATAGAGTCCTGCTTGGGGGAGCATACCATTTAAAAAATCTAAATGGATATGTGCATCCTAAGAAAATTAACAGCAAGTATTTGAAACCTTATTATCCAACTGTGTGGAAAACACGAGGAGTGTAGAAAATGCTAAACAAGATAAGCATAAAGACACTCAAATAATGAATAAAGATTTCATTTCATATAGAGTTGAGTACATGCAGCTATAAATTGGCCCAAAAATCAGTACAATGTTTCAGTTGTTCCCTTATAATTGATTCTCTACTCTTAAGGGATGGGAACAACTGAATGGTTATAGCCATGTCCTGCCTTCGATTAGCCAGCCCTTGGTTGGTGATTTGCAGCTTTGTAGTAGTTCGATCCAAAGTTAGATTAACTACTGATAACTCTTCTTCTAATTGAGCCTTCTTCTCCAGGAATTGGGTTCGAAATTGAGAAGCAAAGGAGTGTTGTCCTTTCAATTCAGACACCTAGGCTTGTATATGGGAAACAAATTTCTTGTCTTTTAATAGCTTCTCCTCTGCAGCTTTGGCAATATGGCAAATGTTGATATAAAAATCTACGGTAACTGCTGCTTGGGATAAGTGAGTTGAAATAGCCATGTTGGATTGCTCAATGACCTTGCAGCATTGGAGAAAATCATTCTTTATGATAGGCCTTTGTAAGGCTTCGAGGTAAAGAAGCCCTACTGATGGTTGAAGAGCTCTCAAAAATTTCCAAGAGAGATTCAACCAGAACTAATGGCTCAGTTTCATTATTGGTTGCTGGAATAATAGGAGATATGTCAAAAAGGCTAGCTAGCTTAGCTGCAAAAATGTCCATTTCTTTCATTGACATTAGAGATGCAGAAAGGTCTCTGGTGGAAGGAAGAGATGGCCGTATAGGAATAGGAGATGAGGATAAAGTGTCCTTAGCAGTGTCTATAGTCCTGGCCACCAGTAATTCAAGAGAAGAAGGACTGGAGCTAGATAGTGATGGTGGACAAAGAATTGGTGAGCTACCAGTATCTTCTTTAGGAGTATCAGCTATCACTAAAGATGAAGTGATAACTGGGATCTCCTCAGGTGGGAAAAGAGCAGCTAGGATTGTAGGGAGAGTAAATTGGGCTGAGGTAAAGGTTAGATGAGGAAGATATGGAGTTAAGCCAAAGGATAAAGATATAGGAATGCTTTGCCTCAAAAAAGGTATGAAAAGTGTAGAACTAAGAAGTGGAAGTATTGCCTGGATGGGCTCCACACTTAAAGGCACTTTAGTGTCGATTTTCTTCCTCCTTTTCAAGATTGCTTCTAATGGTTTTTCAACTTCAGATAAGACTGAAGAAACCCTTATCGAAGGAGGAAGTAGAATAAATGTTGTTGCAAAATAAGAAATATGAAGCAATGTTAAGTTTAATTACTGAAAACTTAGGAGAGGAAATTACTAGAGATACAAAATGAAATTACTAGTTTTAGAAGTGGTAACAATGGTTGGAGAACTGCAAATGGCATAATGTTCAGCAATTTGGAGCGCATCGGCAGCAGCAGTTTCATCCCTTAGTACTATTACCCATAAGTGCTGGTTTCTAGAAGAGATATTTGATGGGATCTAACCTCGAAACCAATATTACAGAGTGAGCTAATAGGTAGTGCCTCAACTTCCTGGTAGCCCATACCAAGGCCAAACAAGCCTTCTCAAGCGGAGTGTAACGGGTCTCATATTCCAGCATCTTCTTGCTCAGGTAATAGATAGCCTTCTCCACTTTATCCTCAAATTCTTACGCAAGCATGCAGCCCATTGTCGTGTCAGTTACTAACAAATACAATATCAACAGTTTCCCCGGCTCTGACAGTGACAACACAGATGGGTTCTGTAGATACTGCTTGATCTGCTCAAAAGCAACTTGGCATCGGTCGTCCCATTGGAATTTCTTTCCTTTTTTCAAGAGACCAAATAGTGGTTCACAAGTCAAGGTTAATTTTGCAATAAACTGTCTTATGAATTGCACTTTACCCAGAAAGCCTCGCACCTCCTTTTCAGTCCTTGGTGGTGGCATTTCTAAGATGGCCTTATTCTTGGAAGGATTGACCTCAATGCCCCTTTGTGTAATCAAGAACCCCAGCAATTTTCCTTACTGTGACACCAAAAGTACATTTCTGAGGATTCAGTCGCAACCGATACTCTCTGATCCGTTGGAAAAATTTCTTCAAGGCGGTGTAGTGGCCCTCTCTTTCCTTGGAATTGACAATCATGTCATCCTCCACCTCAACCTCTTTGTGGATCATATCATGCAAGATCGTGGTTGCAGCCCATTGATAAGTAGCCCCAGCATTCTTCAAACCGAACAGCATCACCCTATTGCAGTAGGTCCCCCACGGGGTGGTGAAGGCAGTCTTCTCCCTATCTTCAGGTGCCATCAAAATATGGTTGTACCCAAAAAACCCATCCATAAATGAGAGCAACACATGCCCCACGGTGAAGTCCACCAATTCGTCGATATGCGGCAGAGGAAAGTCGTCCTTCGGACTGCCTTTGTTCAGATCTCTGAAGTCAACACATACCCAAATTCTGCCATCTTTCTTCGGCACCGGAACTATGTTGGCCAACCAAGTAGGATACTGAGATAGTAATAGGAACCCTGCATCAATCTGCTTGGTGACCTCTTCCTTGATTTTCAGAGCCCAATCCGGGCGTATTCTCTGAAGCTTCTGCTTAATGGGTCGGGCCTCAGGGTCAAGAGGGATCCGGTGCTATACAATCTCAGGATCGATTCCAAGCATGTCTTCGTAGGACCACGCGAAAACATCTTTGAAATCTTTTAATAAAGCGACTAAGCGCTCGCGTTCCTCCGAAGACAACATGGACCCGATCTGGACCAAACGTGGATCCTTCTCAGTACCAACATTAATTGAGCTGATTTCATCAACCAAAGGTTTTACAAACCTCTCCTGTTCTCGATTAATCAAATGTTTCAAAATCGGAGGAATTTCTTCCTCGTTTTCATCAAAGTTTTGAAAGTCCTGATTAATGCAATAAACGAACGGCACAGAAAAGTACTCAAAAGCCACAGTGGTACCATTCTCATTAATAACTTCCAATTTGTCTGATTCTTCGATTACAACCGACTTAAAAGAAAATGAAAAAGACGACCTGGACAACACAACGGCATCCGGGTTATCACCCCCAGGAATACCGGACTCTGACTCAGAAGAACTAGAATTTGATTTCGACTCCACAGACTCTGTGGAATCAAATTCTGGTTCACTACCTGACCCAGAACTGCTAGACAAGAAGCCTTCCTCATATTGCCAGACGAGGGAGGGTGCGATAGATGCATCTAAAATGCCGGAAGAAGGGCCCATAGCCAAGTTATCTCCAATCATGGAAACAGAGAAATCATCCCCCGAGCACTCTGGTGTAACCTGAGGATCTGAGATGAGACAAGCCAGCGCTGCTCTTATTTCAAGTTCTGTGCCATCGGACTCATCCTCATTGTATTATTTAGCCACAGTTGTTGGGTCAGTCTGCTCTTCGACAACTTCATTCCCTGGCAACTGTAAGTCAAAAAAGATCTCGAAGCCTGGCAAGCGCCGCTTCTCTAAATTCAGCCATGGCTCCGGAAAGCCGTAAAACAAGAAGTCTTCCCCCTCCCGGACAAAGCGTCCGTTCAGGGTTCCTTGGATAGGTCTATGCACTAACTCATAGTGCTTCCTAGCTTGTTTAGCCTTGGCTATTCCAGCCATCTCCTTTCCATTTCTCACCCAATCCTCTTTGGTAGGTATGTAACCTAGACCAAAGATATAAGGGTTGTGTGGCACTTCGGCCAATTCAAAGCCGCCCTTCCGGCCACTCCTTCCTAATCCCATCCCGGGTATATGTTGAAGCTTATTTATGAGGTAAATAGATTGCGCACTGACATACAGCCCCTCATCAAGAACTAGAAGATCTTGCACCACCCGAGCCTCAGCCAAGGTGAACCGAGATAGGAAGACATCCTCCTCGCCATGTGCAATTTCCAAGATCGACATAGTAATCTCCGGTGGCGGATGTATGGAAAAGTTCCCAAAAACAATTGCTACCCCCTTCCCATGGGGGTATTTCAACATCTGGTGTAGTGTGGAAGAGACATCCTTCACTTGGTGCAGCCACGGCCATCCAAGGAGTAAGTTGAAGGTGGCTGGAACATCCAAAACATGAAATTCAATGTCCTGTTGGGCCGGGCCAACCTGAGTTCTAATTCGCACTATCCCTATCACTTCCCGACTGGTATTGTCATAAGCCCGAATTACCTGGGCTGTTGGTACCAAATCTGTGGGCTTCAACCCAATAGCATAGGCCGTACGCAACGGACACACATTTATGGCAAATCCCGTATCAACTAAGACAACTGGTGTCCACTTATCTTTACACTCCACAGAAATGTATAACGGCTTGTTGTGCTTGGAACCCTCAGGCAATAATTCTTTGTCTGTGAATGTCAAAGTCGGTGAAACGCCACCTGGGAACACCAGTCCCACTAACTGTTGAGGGGTTATATCAATAGAAAGCTTAGCCTTGTCTATTGCTGATAGGACAGCTTGTCTATACACCCGTGTAGACACCCCATTTTTTACCGTCCTTAAGACTTGGACGTCATCATTTGAACACTTGATGATCATCCATGTTTGTGTTCGTTTTGAGTTCTCGGAGGTCTCGGTTGCACACCTTGCCTCAAGACCTCTCGACTTGTTTGTTTTGTGCTTGGTTGTGGACCAAACACTTGTGTTTTTGCTTCTAAGGGCAGGGAATGGCTTGTTGGCCATCCCCACACCTCACCGGCCTTGGCTTGAGGCCACCAGCCCTGTTTTATTGCTACCGGCCAAAGGTGTTGGTCGGTCGGCAATGTTTTTGGTCGGCCAGCTATTTTTGTTGGTCAATCGGCCATATTTTCTACCCGACCCCTTTCCATCTGCTTTTGGCAGATATTTTATACCAGTTGTCACAGCTGGCATCCGCATTACACCCCCTCCATACACGTGTATGGAGGGATTTGCTTCCTTGTGTTAGCTTCTCCAAGAAGCTTAGGAATTGAATTCCTATAAAAATGGGAGGCCCTCCTCCCTTCAGAGGGGTTCTGGAATTTAGGGTTTGGAGTTATATATCTATCTATCTCTATATCTCCCTTTCCTTTGATTTGTGTGTGTAATAGTGTTCAAAAGTAAGTTTTTGTCTTACTTTTGCCCTTAAACACCTAGTGTTACACTATCCCTTAGTTGCTAAGGTGCTAAGGAGTTGCTTTTAGAGTTCTTGGGCTGGTTTTGATCCAAGGAAGGTGCTGGAGTGGTGTTCTTGAAGAGGTTCTTCAAGGGTAAGGAACTTACCCTTTTATTCCCCATTTTTGCACAAGCTTTTAGCCTATCTTGCATCTGTTTTTAAGCTTAACTTATAACTGATAAAATTTCTGTTTTCAAGTGTTTAAAATAGTTGTTTCAGATCACTTTGGTGTTTGGGGTTGTTTACCCCCTCTTAGGCCTTGTTTGGCCTCTTTTTGTGCCCTTCTTTGTGAGCTCCGAGACCACCTTGTATTGGCCTTCTCACCACTGAAATCCAGAGGGATTTCAATGGTGAGGATGGTGTTTTGAGGTCCTAATAAGGAGAGGGCCATCCCCTCTCCTTGTTGTCTTCAATACTTGTCATATTTGCCTCATATATGAGCACCTTTGTTAAGTTCATGTTGACCATGTCTTAGCTGGTATTTGTGGTTGTTTTTCCATGGTATACCTCTATTTTGAGTTGGTTTAGATATGCCATGTATACTTTATACACTTGTCTTGTAATCCCAAGATTTGGCCTTAACATGCATCATGTTGTAACATGTGTTTTTAGTATGATTTTGGCTCAACTCCATGAAGCTTTTAGGCTTGTTATAGCATGCTTAAGCTCTATTTTTCATTGTTTTGGCCATGCTTACATTGTTTTGTATAGCTACCATGCATCTTAGCTTGTAGGCTTTGAGTATTGAATCTTCTAGCATGCTTTACTTGGATCATTTTAGTGGTTTGGCATCACTTGTAATGTTATTTCAGTCCATATAGTATGCTCCTATGCTTGCTTTCATGACTCCTTTAAGGCCTTAAAGAGTTGTGGTTTTATGCTTCTTGAATGGATCATTGCATATACTTCCATGTTTAGGCCATTCGGATACCATCTAAGTGTGTTTTTGGCCTTGTCTTGACCTCTATTGGGACTATTTTGAGTCCCTTTAACCCTGTGGGGCTTGCCTTACATAGCCTTGGTTTGAACTCTTTGGCTAACTTCAAGCTTTAAGCTTTCTTGCATACTTTGCTTGTGTACTTTGATTCGTTTGGCACCTCTCTTAACATGATTTCAGAGCTTAACATGTTAGTCTAATGACCATATTTGTCTTCTTTTAAGTGTTCTTGAAAGTTTTCCTTTTATGCTTAAGTGTTAGGCCAATTGGCATGCATGTTTGTATGTACTTTCGTCCTCATTTCCATAGCATTTTGACCACTGATATGGGCTTATTAGAGAGCTGTCCATCTTGGTGTAAGTCCATCGTTTGCATGTTGTTGCATGCTCACCTTGTGTGTTGTTGCATACTTGGCTTATTAACATGTTGTCGCATGTTTAAGTGGCATTGCATTTAGCATGCATCTCTTGTTAAGTTGCCTAACATATTGTTGCATGTTTGCCTCACATGTTGTTACATGCTTGGATGTTGTCACATGCCTTGCATGTTTGTATGCTTGTCTAGGTTGCATTGCATTTGGCATGCTTGTTACTTTAACATGATCATGTTGATTTAGTTTTGCTTGCATATTTGCATCTCCTACCTCTTGATCAATCATGATAGAGGTTAGGATTTATTGTGTGTTTGTGTGCATTTCATTTGACATCAAAATGCACACTTGGCTTCTTTGGCTATCATGCATCGAAACGCGTGATTGGTGGCCCGAGGGTCGAGGGCTACACTCCCTTGAGTTCATAACATGATAGGGAGGGTGGTCATGCAAACATTGCTTTGAAAATGCATTGCTAGGGCTTGTCTGTCCTCTGCTGCAGCAAAACAGGATTCTGCAGGAAGAGATGGCCGGTCGGCCATCTTCAGTGTCGGTCGGCTATGTATTGTTAGCCAATGGCCTCACTTTTGGTCGGTGACTATATTTCCATGGCCGGTGGCCTCATCCCTTGGTCGGTGACATACCACAGTGCTCAGGGAGTGATTCTAGATCTTCCTTGGGACTTGTGAAGTCTTCAGAAGTACAAAGCAATGTAAACAGAGGCAGCATGAGTATGGTGATGGATTTCCGAGCGAAGCCGAGCATGCATGCATTCCTCCCTCTTCCTGAAGCGGCTTTACTGTTTTCAGTAGCTTAATTAATCTGTTTAATTAGTTAAGTGTTGTGTAATATTTAATTAGCTTGTTAGTTAATTAATTTGTATTGTTCTTTCGGCCCCTCCGTTGGGAGGGCGCAATTGTGTAATAAGCGTGCATGTGTGCGATGCATGTCTTCCAACCCCCATTTCTTTCTCCCTTTTACTTACCTTCTTATGGTGGTTAGTTTTAGGGCATATTTGATTTAGCATACCTTATGCTATGCATGTTTGCATTCATTCATTTGTATTACATGCACCGAGCTCGGCGCATCATACTAATTGCATTGTACTTCAATTCCAACTTGAATGCGTGTATCGAGTTGTCGCATTTCACATGCCATTCTTAGGATTATACGAGCCTATTCTGGTTGCATTTTGCTTGTGATGCATTAGCCATTTTAACATGAACTAGGATCATACATGATTTCTAGCTAGTTTCTTGTTTTGGCTTGGAGTACACTGTGAGTGTTTTATGCTTTACCATCTTGCATGTATGCAAATGTCAACATGACAGCATGCTTGCCATGAGGCTAATTGCTTATGTGATATAATTGCCTAGTTGCCTGTGGGTGAAGGTTGAATTGCTTGAATTGGAATAATTCATCGAAATCCATGTTTTAGCCTACTTGCGAGTAGCAAAATTCAAAACCATTTCCAAGCAAATGGATATGCGATGCTTTGCTCCAAGTTAGACAATCTAGTCTATACTTGTGTGTTGTGTGCATCATATAGTAATTCTAGGCTAATAACCGGAATAAGAGCACATAATGTTTTCAAAACTAGATATCATAGTTAGTAGAGGCCGATCTTTGATCAGGCGAGCGGGGGTGCTCATAGATGACCTTTCCCAATCGTACCCAAGTTCCCGAGCCGAGGCAACTTTGGTGATGACGGACACGTGGCCTTAGGCAAACGAGTCAGGGTTTCCTAAATTCCCCCAAAACAAAATATTTAGGTGGCAACTCTGTATCTGGCAAAGCAGTACATGTTTGGCACTTCTTTCTAAAAAATCAGTTTTCAAAATGATTTGTCGGATTTGGACTCTTTGGTGATTTATCAATCTCGTATTGCACTTTACGAGATTAGATTAAGAACCGTGACATTGAGTCCGAACTGTAGTAAGCCCAATGAATAAAACGAGATTTCTCCCGGGACGTTCGGGGACGTCTACAACCCGTGAGGCCATGAACAGTCCCCAGATGGAGATGTCTGCTTGAATCTTTTTCAGCTGCTTCACTACAGCTTCCTCCTCTAACAGTTTGCCCTTCTGCTTTTTTGTTTCCTTGTCTTTCCCGGATGCCTCTGGCTAGTCCAGGTGTGGGGGTTTAAAATACTGCCCACTCCAGGTCATATGGTTGACTTCTTCGGTGTACCACATATCATTCGAGAGATTCTGTCCCCAGTCTTCATCAGTATGGGCCAGACGTAAATCATCGTCTTTCCACCACATGTCCTCAACAACCGACAAACAACTGTCCGGTCCTGCTGTAATTGTTTCCGTGTTCACAACACATTCTGTCCCCGCAGGGGCCTTGGCTTTTCTAGCCCTCTAATCAGTTTCGATCCTTTCTTGTTCGAATTGCTTCAGTGCGGCCTCTTATTCTGTGTCAGCTGTACAAATGCTGCTCAATTCCCGAGCAAAATTCTTCATACCAGTGCTCTCTGACAACTTCCCTTTGTCATCGACCGTTTCGGCCATTGCAGACGTTCCTGTTTCTGACTGTCCCTATTTCGGCTGAGACCCCTCATCAATATCTAGCTCATCACTAAACCACCCTGTATTGTCTGTTGATCTATTCAGGTCAAACCAATTGACGCTCACATCCCTCGGATCTTGCTCATCAAAGAACTGCAGATTAGCAATGTCCTCTTCAAGCTCTGCTAAATTATCCAGCCCCTGACTTGGCCCGTCTTCCCGGACTACATTCACTTCAGTTTTCCCCGGCAATTCTACCCTCGGCTTGGCCTGATCAGCTGGCGCAATAAAGCGGCAAGGGTTGTATGCTTCCTCAATTAAGCTTGCAAAGCCCTCAGGTGTTCCCTCTTCTATCACAGCCACTACCATGGGTTCAGGTTGGGATATTGACGTGCTCATCATGCATAAGTCTGTGCATTCTGGGATGAACAACGCCGGCTTAGGCAGGTGGGAGGGACTGATGTATATGCTGGGGTCGTACGGGACGGCCATTGTTTGGATTAGGTTTACTTACCTCGGTAGAGGAGGGGGTTGGTTATGTGGTGGGAGAGGGTTTGTAATGACATTTGGCTTCTCAAGAGGTGCTATCACTTTATTGTCAATGAGATCTTGAATCTCATGACGTAATCTAAAGCACAAATCAATATCATGCTCATGCTGCTGATGAAAGGCACAATACTTGGCTGGGTTGTGTGTAGGAGAGAGGGGATTTGGCAACAGGCATAGTTCCAGGGGCTTCAGATGCCTTTTTCTAATCAAGACCTTCAAGGCCGCAAACAAAGACATGTAAAGTGGGGTAAAAACCCTCTGGCCCCGAGGTGGGTACTTTGCAAGTTGTGAGGTGGCTCCAAATGAACCGATAAAGGGTGTGGCTATTTTTGGCGTGGTGGTAACCATTCTGACGTCAGAGGTCCTCGCAGCTGCATTGCTATTCGTAGCTGCATTCGAACTGCGGGTAAAGGCCCTCTTGGGCTGCTCTTTCTCCTGGTCAACCAGACCCTGTTTCATAGCATCTTCTATCTATACCCCAATCTCATAAAGATCCGCAAAGGTGGGGAGGGGTAAGACAATCATTTTCTACAGTAGCTTCAGTTGTAGATTACGCACGACCACCCTTATTTGGTCTTTCTCAGCTGGCCTGGTAATCATCATGGAGGCCTTGGCCCTCCACCGAGTAACAAACTCAGAGAAACCCTCCTTCGGCTCTTGCCTAGTTGCCTCGAGATCACGAGTTATGACCTCGATTTGAGTATTGTATGAATATTGGGCGATGAAAGCCTCGGCCATCTCCTTTTAATTCCTCTTCACTGAATCCTCTAGTTTGGCATACCAAATGCCCGCAATACTCGACAGGGTCTAACCAAAAAAGGATAGCTTATGTATTCTAGTCAAGCCCATCGGGCATAGAATATCTGAAAACAGCCTCAAATGGACCATAGGATCGCCCGAGCCGTCAAAGCGATCTATGTGAGGCTTTTTAAATCTATCTAGCAATGTCACCCCCAAATCTGTGTAGCCGTCCTCTATGTCCGAGATCGAGTTAACTCCCTGAGCTCGTTTGAACAACTTCTCGAGCTTGCTAACTTTCAAAGCGGTAAGATCAACCTCAAGCTCGAACGGTATGTCCATTGGGTAAGCTGGTGCTTTAGAGGTCTGAGGTAGGACTGGACCTACTGGGATGTCCGTATTCTCGTGGACAGTTGCGGTATCCCCGAGTATTGGAACCCTATGTGGGGGTGGGTGCGAAGCAAACGCCGCTACTTGTTGTGGTTGTTGATGTTGTTACTGTTGAAGCCTAGCAATTACCTTAGCCTGCTAGGCTATAACCTCTGTTTGTCGAGCGGTGACCTCCGCTTGGCGAGCAGCATCCCGCTACATGGCCTCGATAGTTTGTTGGAGTTGACGCATCATTTCCTCCATACTGACTGAAAAATGCTAATTTATCAGACTCCGTGTACACTCTAAAGTGGAAGCAGAAAACTGGTTTTCACTGAGCACAGGTAACTGATGAACTGGTGAATTATGTCGAACTCTCCTTCGTCTTGTAACCGGGGATAGCGAAGCAAACACCAGTTGTCCTCTCACAAGATCCCCAGATCGATAAAGCCTTCTTACTCTAGTCAAGAGTACTTGGGGGGTAATTGCCTCGTCGGAAGCAATAGTGAAAATACTACCTTGTAAAATAGAAAATAAAGCAAAAGAAACAAAAATCAAAAAAACATACAGCACCTCGGGTTAGGCAAAGGCAACACACAATTGAAATCATAAGCTGGATAATCTGTATTCAAACACTGATTTCTGCCCCCCAAATTTTCTGCCACAAAACTGATACCCTCAAACACTAATGTCCTCAGACTAATACCCAGACTTGCAACTGATGCATACATTCCTATAGAGACACACCCTAACAGCACATATCAAGCAAGTGAGAGCCAAAACACCCTTATGGTGGGATAGGGTTTCCCTGTCCTAGTTTCGTCAGGAACTAGGGTTTCACAACGCACGCATGCGGTTTCAAACAATCCTGCATTCGGGTGAGCATCTTGTCCTAATTTGGAACAGTCTCTATGGCTTCCGATATGCAACTAGCTCAAATGGTCAAAAAGGGTGCCTCAGCAAGACCACCTAATATACCTCTCGCTCCTAACACCGAGAAGTGAAAAGAGGATCAAAAGTACAGCGGTAGTCCAGATTCGAGGTTTGTGTTCCTATCGTGGCAGAGCCCGCAACTAGTCAGCCTTATGGCATGCTTTTCCAAGTAAGCCTACGGCAAACCGTTCAGGAATAGGATATGGCAAACACTGTGACTTAGGCGCACCAATGCAAATGCAATGCAAAGAAACACATAAATGTAGATAAAACAACATATCATGAGTTTCGAGTCAAGTTCTCTAAATCCTCAACAGAGTCGCCAGAAACTGTAGACCCAACTTTCTTCGCATGCCCCACTTTCGGAGAGGCGCGAATTGGTCTACTACAGTTCAGACTCCTGTCACGGTTCTAAATCTAATCTCACAAAGTGCAATATGAGACTGATAAACACCAAAGAGTCCAATCCAGCAAATCATTTTGAAAAATTGATTTTAGATCAAATAATGCCAAAACTGGACTGCTTTGCCAGATTACAGAGTCGCCACCTAAATGTTTTATTTTTGGGAAATTTAGGAAACCCTGACTCATGCCAAAGGCCACGTGTCCGTCATCACCAAAGTTGCCTCAGCTCGGGAACTTGGGTACAAGAGGGGAAGGTCTTGAAATGAGCACCCCCACTCGCCTGATCAAAGGATCGGCCTCTACTAAACATGATATGTCATTTTATAAACACATGTGTTCTTATTCTGATTATTAATCTAACTTTACTATGTGGCGCACACATACAAGTATAGACTCAGTCACGAGAATTGCAACAAAACAACTCATGTTTGTTTTCAAAAATGGTTTGAAAGTGCCACTCGCAAGTGGGCTAAAGTGCAGATTTGTCACCCTCAAGTGGGCTTGGAACATGATTTTGCCTCGCAAAGTGGGCTTAAAATGCACATTTATCAAATTGTTCCAATTCAAGCAATCAAACCTTCACCCACAGGCATTCATGCAGTTAATCACTTAAGCAAATAGCCTCATGGCAAGCATGCTATCATGGCAACACTCACACTCATGCAAGTATGCTAAAGTGTAAAACTTACAGTGTACTCCAAGCCACAACAAAAACTAGTTTGAGATATGCATGATCCTAACTATACAAGATGCCTAATGCAACACATGCAATATGATTTAATAGGCTCGGCTACTAAATATGACATATGAATGCAACAAGTTGATATATGTATTCAAATAAGTATTAAAATACGATGCAGTTTGAATGATGCGCCAAGCTTGGTGCATGCAAGACAAATGAATGATGCACGCATGCGAGCATAAGGTATGCTAATTGAAAATGATCCCTAATCTAACCATCGAAAGCGGTTAAGTAAAAGGGAGAAAGAAGTGATGTTGGAAGACATGCACACACACACACACACCCTTATTACAACATTGCGCCCTCTCAAAGAAGGGTCTGAATGAATAAGCTAAGCTACACTAAGCTAAGCTAAGCTAACTAATCTAATTAAACTAATTAGACTAATTATTACAAAATAAACGAATAACTAGTAAACTACTTACTAATTATTACAACACTTTAACTAATTAGCACACTAATTAATTACATTACAAAACCAATGTATACTAACTAAACATGTAAAATGATAACTCGACTGCCTCAGCTCTACTTGAAAATTAGAAGATGCATGCATTCGGTTCTTCGCCCCGAAAAGCCCACCGATTTGCTCTTGAGAGGCTTTGTTTCCAGGATTACTCCAAGAACTTTCTGCTCTACCTTACCAATTCCATGCTGAGGAATGCACCAGTGGCGTGCCGGCCATGAGAAGCTGCTGCTGGCCAAAGAGAGGCACTGCCGGCCAAAGATGAAGCCTTGCCAGCCATTGATAAAGCACTGCCGGCCACTGGTGTGCTGAATCATCATTCTGCAACAGAGCTCAAACAGAGGAAAATGGAGGGTCTCCCAAGGGTATGTTTGTACTACACCCTCTCTTTATCATCTCAAAACATCAAAGGAGAGGAGTTATTGGGTCTAAGATCACCAATCAAGCATTTTCAATGCATGATGGCGAAGGATCCAACTTGTACACATTCAATCAATGCACAAAAACAAGACTCAATAACACTACCTTATCATGGATGATCAAAGGCTAGGGAGACAAAGGAGATCGGCTCATTTCATCACTATGAGTATGAAATGGACCAATCTTCCTTGTGTTCAATATAACGTCCGATTGAACACAATGCAATGCACATATAACATGCTTATCTTGGTCATGTTTTACTTGATTCATTTTATTTACTCATTTTACATTACCGATTAATCCTTTAACCGATTAAGTCCAATGTGAAAGTCCTCTAATGAGAGAGGGGTTAACCAAAGGATGGTTTAAGACATAAGAGAAATCATGCCTCTGGCTAGTAGAAACCCTCAAAAGAGATTTAAAGCCATTGAGCACAAGCTCTATCTCAAGCTTAAACATAACCTTAAGGCCAACCAACCCTCAAAGCAAATTGAAAACTGAAGAAATGAGGGAGGTTGCCGAATTTCAGTGCCGAAGTGGCATGAAACACAAGACTATAACATGCAAACAACTCATGTACAACATGTTAAGAGACTTAAGCATTAAAGCTAGTAAAGAGGACTACACTAGAGGCATGCAATATCAAGCACAAATGACCAAACCGGCTTTGGATAGAGCTTAAACATGCCAAAACAGTGGCTAAAATGAGCTGAGATGGTAGCATGAAAAGCAAGAAAAACATGCTTATGTATTGGCTCATAAACAAGGCTCAAAGCAAAACTCTCAAAAACAATGAAAGAGTGAAATATGTGAGAGTGTGACAAAGATATATGCACTGAAATCACATGTTAAATGATGCTACAACATGCAATCATCACAAGCAAAGCATGTTAGGGGCCTTAAAACACAAAGCTAGTCAAGGCCACTTACACTACAACCATGCAAGGCAAGGCCTATATGACCAAGAGGGCTCAAAAACGAGCTAAAGCATGCTAAATCAGTGGCAAAAACACACTAAGATCAAGTCTCAAATAGCTAGAAAAGCATGCTCACATGCTATGCCATCAACACATGCAAACAAAACACAAGGAGGGGAGGCCACTCCCTCGTA
This sequence comes from Camellia lanceoleosa, assembly GCA_025200525.1. Classification (NCBI taxonomy): domain Eukaryota; kingdom Viridiplantae; phylum Streptophyta; class Magnoliopsida; order Ericales; family Theaceae; genus Camellia; species Camellia lanceoleosa. The sequence continues at coordinate 99,371,951 of CM045759.1, forward strand.
TTTTGGACCTCAAAACCAACTTTTTACCACTGAAATTCTCCTAGATTTTGGTGGTAAAAAGGCCAAGAAAAGGTTGCTTCAAAAGCTTTGAAAGGTGGCTCAAAAGGCTTTATAAGCCAAAGAGCAAAGGGAGGAAACCACCCCCTAACTAAACAAGGCTCAAACCATGATTTTAAAACCTTAAAAATAGAGTTTTTTAGTGGTTAAAACCAACCTCAAAGTATTGTAAAAAGATGGCCAAACAGTTAACCAAAATAAAGCTTAAAAGGGACAAGCTTATACCTTTGAAGCACAGCAACAAAACAGCTGAAATTCTGAGCCAAAACCAAGATCAAGACCTCAAACCAAGCCTCAAAGAACCTCAACTCCAAGGCAAAGGTGTTTGGTCAAGGTTCTTAGAACAAATGTGTAGAGAATTCCCACTTTCAAGCACAAAAACAAGAGAAAGAGGATTCTAGAGAGAGAGAGAGAGAGAGAGAGAGAGAGAGATTTTGCTCACAAAATTTTGTTCAACCCTTTGCATGCAAGAAGATGACCTCTATATCTAGAAGATACAAAGGCCTCTTGTAAAGATCCAACCATCCACGTGCAAGCAGATGGGCCATTCTGTGCAAACAGCTGTCAAAATATCTACAAAATATCTACTAATGCATTGGTGGTCGATGGCCGACAGTGGCTCATTGATGGCCAACAGGCCTTATCAATGGCCGACAGGCCAAGATGAATGGCCGGCAAAGCCCAATCATGGCTGGCAGTGCACCACAAATAACAAGATGAAAGGACCAAGACATAGTCTAAAAATAAGAAAGAATGGATGCAGGGTTTGGAAAGTTCAAACTTGGGGCGTTCCGCCGCGAATTTCGAGTGCTCAACGAGCAATCACACTTGTCACTGGATGTACTTGCAAGGACATCCAAGTCTTGAGGACGGTCAAAAATGGGGTGTCTACACCTGTTCAGGGCTGCGGCCCTTCTAGTCAACATCTGCACTTGTTTTGTCAATGTCGGCCTCTTTAAGTCAAGGATGGCCTTGATTTGATCCAAGCTTGCCTCAATGCCCCTTCTGGTGACCAAGTACCCTAGGAACTTACCAGACGCAACTCCAAATGTACATTTTGAAGCATTGAGTCGGAGGCAATATGTTCTCAGGATATTAAAAATTACCTTCAAGTCGGCCAGATGATTCCCAGGTTCTTTAGTCTTCACGACCATGTCATCAATGTACACTTCTACTATCTTGTCACTAACTTTCTGGTAGGTTGCTCCTACATTTTTCAACCCAAAAGGCATTACTCAATAGCAATACAACCTTTTTGGAGTGATAAATGCAGTCTTCTCCTCATCAGGAGGGTACATTGCTATTTGGTGGTATCCCTTATAAACATCCAGGAAGCTCATCCTTCCGCGACCTGAAGTAGCATCCACTAGCTGATCGATTTCAGGCAAAGGGAAGCTGTCTTTGGGATAAGCCTTATTCAGGCTGGTGAAATCCACGTAGACCCTCCACTTCATATTCTTCTTTTTCATAACTATTGTGTTAACTTGGGTAGTTCACCTCTCGAATAGCCTTGGCTTCCAATAGTTTATCCACTTCCTCCTCTACTGCCTCCATATGAATCAACGTCGGCCTCCTTGCCCACTGAACAACAGGTTTAGCTGACCTGTCTACATTAAGTCTATGGCAGGTGATCTCGGGGTCAATGCCAGGCATCTCGTATAGCGTCCTGGCAAACACTTCTATGTTTTCTCACAAGAAAGTCTCCAACTCCCTCTCCTCCTCCTCGGCTAAGCCTAAGCCGAGAATGAAGAAGCGTTCTTCTTCATCATCTTTCACCAGAATCTTCTTCAAGGCTTCCTTACTCTTGTCGATCGGTTCTTTGTCGTCGTCCACTAGGACATTCATGTCCTTGTCTTCAATTTCTACTATTTCTATCTCTCGCATGTTGCAGGTGGATTTCATTGCTGCCATGGAGCAATTTTTTGCCTGCACTCGATCCCCTCTAACCTCCTCAATTCCATGCTCCGTTGGGAACTGCAACAATTGGTGCAGTGTTGAGGGAACAACCCTCATTGCGTGTAACCATGGCCTTCCCAAGATAACATTGTAAGTTGAGGGGGTGTCAATCACTGTAAACTCTGTGCTTACCTTCCTGATGCCCTCCTGCACCTCCAAATTTATTGCTCCTAGGGGCCATGTCGGCGTTCCATTGAACCCGACCATTGGGCTGTTGGACTACTCCAAATTATCTCGATAAAGGCCAAGCTCCTTATAGCATCTGACATACATGATGTCACAGGAACTGCCTTGGTCGATCAGAATGTGCTTTACCTAGTATTCTCCAACCATGAGGGTCACTTCCAGAGCATCGTTGTGTGGATGCTACACCATGTTTAGGTCTGCCTCTGTAAAGGACACCATTGGTCCCTGGTACTTGTTTGTTCGGGGCCTCTTCTACTGGATCTGACACACATGTTGTAAGTGCCTCACCCTCTAAGCCTCCCCATGTACCTTGTTCTCATTGACCCTCGAATGAATCACATTGATCACTCGTGCTCCATCTGTTTATTGTTGCGGTGGTGGTGGAGGTATTGCTGCTAGTGCCTGGGGCATTCTCGCATGCTCTTCCCTTGTTCTAACCTTATCTACCAGATCCCTCAAGTGACCCTGTCTGACCAGATCTTCCAGATGTGTCTTCAAGGCTCTGCACCCCTGAGTTAGATGCCCATCCTCATTGTGGTAAGCACAGTGCTTCCCAAGGCTTTTCTCCATAAATTCGCCTGCAATCTTCTCTGGTGCTTTATAATACAGCTGGTGTTTGATCCTTTCTAAAACTTTATAAACTAAGATCCGGAACACCGTGATGACTACCTGTGCAGCTCTCAACCTTGTTTCCTGCCTATTAAAACTTGTATTACCTTGACCTCGCTTCAGCGAGCTGTTTCTCTTCTCTTGCTTCGGTGCCTTTGTTCCCAACGTATCCTCTTCTGCTCTAGTATATTTCTCGATTCTTGCCATGAGCTCCTCTATACTCTTTGGTAGAGTCTTTGCTAGCGATTTCCAAAGCGTGCAATCATCCTCAAGGCCGTTCTTAAAAGACACGACCGCCAACTCCTGATTAAATCCTGGTATTCGGTTGAACACCTCATAATGCCTTTTGGCATAAGCCCTGAGGCTTTCACCCTCGCCAATTTTCAGAGCCATCAAGGAGTCTACCCTCAGTCATTGCAACTTGTTTGTAACAAACCTGGCCACAAACATCTCGGCCAGGCCTTCCTAACTCTTCACAATTCCTTTCGGCAACTTGTGAAACCAATCTGAAGTGATTTCCCCAAAGGATGAAGGGAAAACCTTGCATAGCAATGGTTCATTCCTGGTATACAAAGCCATTGAATTTAAATATAAGCCAAAGTGAAAGTTCATATCAGACTTACCATCATAAATTTGGAACCTCGGCATATGGAACCTTTTTTGGGGCCTCAAACCTATCAACTCTATGAGAATAGCATTCTCGGCTTGACGAGGGATGTAACCTCGGCATTCTGCTGCTTCCTCTGAAGGTAGTCCCTCAAATCCTCCTTAGTCCGACCAGGAGCTCAGCTAGCAACGTATTTCAGTCTCTTTGGTGCACTACTCCCAATGTCATTATGTGTCCTCTTGGACTTCTCTTCATTAACCATGTCAAAACACAGGCCCTTCCCCTGGATATTCTTGGGTTCTTTGGCAAATGTTCCCTTGGTACGAGGTGTCCTCTGCGAGTCACCTCTAACCGACTCTCTTCGCTCGACCTCCCGTGAAGGTCGATGTGAGTGCTCCTTTTTCTTGCCATGTTGTGGGATTATTGGGACTATTTTTTGCCCCCCTTTCTGGGCATTAGTCTTGGTCTCTGGCACCGGCATGTCTTGCAATGGGAACGGTGGTTGCATGACGTTGTTTTGCATCATGAAGTTGACAACCGATTATAGGTCTACCAACTTGTTGGCCATTCCCTTCATCTCGCTGTCCCTCCTCAAGCATCTATCTTTCCATACCTAGAGGTTGCTCTCGTTGTAATATTCATCTTGGCCTGCTTTCTTCGAGGCGTTACCTATATTGCTGACGTCCTTCTACACAAGATTTGGATCCTGTGCTCCTTCATCACAATTTTCTTCCTCAATGTTAGGATCGGCATGTTTACCACTCCCACATGGGACGTCGTCCCCGATCTTTTCTTTCTGTAAGTCACTAGCCATTTATTCTCCTTTGTTCCCACAGACGGCTCCAAATTGTGGGTGTTGATTTTTTACCATAGAACCAAAAGGGGAAACTCAGATAGAGAACACCGGCAGAATAGATTAAGCCCGAACAACTTGTCACAGAAAGATAAGAATCCGATAGTAGTTCATCCACCCAGGGGCACTCCGACTCTCAAGTCAGTCAACTTATCTCACAAAGATATCAAATAAGTACTCAATGTATAAGTCAAAGCATCTCAAAAACAAAAACATACCTTAGACCCACAAGGGTGTCTCACTTTTATAATCAGCACTGACCTGATCCCTGTAGAAGCCTAACTTTAATGGACTCAAGCTCAATGCTCATCCTGGACTCTTAGCTAGATAGGGATAAACTCCATAAGAGCTTTATTTTTATCCAGACTGAGATCCTCTCCTATTCTAGGACTCTTGTCCCTTATCCCTTTATCTCGAATTTCAGTATCTCTGCAGATAACCTCAACCTAGCTGAGATTACCTCGGCATCAAGAGCATGCCATGTGGCACCTCGGCTGACACTTCGGCGTCACCTTGGCTACGTGCTGTCATTCACAAAATATGTCTCCACAAGTATATTACTACTATTTAAGAAATTAAATAGTATATGACTACTATTTAATTTCCTAAAACAAAATATTCATCTGTTTAACACACAAATAAAAAAAATAATAATAAAAAACAGGAAATCTACTTTAAGATTGTTATTTCCATAGTGGTGTGTGTGTATAAATTAAATGTATAAATAAATTAAACAATAAAACAAAATAATTCAAAAAATAATTATATAAATTAAATTTTGAATTAAAAGCTTACAGAAAATATAAGTCGAGGCTTGTGTTGGACATAATCTCTTTAAAGTAGATTTCGCCCTCTCTCCAGTGCTTCGAGATTTACTGATGTCTACTTCCCAAGATGTAATGACTAACACTTGATTTGCAGCACTACAAAATCAAATCTGGTAAACCAAAACTCTACTGTGACTCTCTCTTTTTCTTCTTAAAAATTAAATGTAGAACAGATGCAGAAACACAAAGATGAACAAAAGAAGAATGACAAAATTTTGAGGGAAAAATTAGATGCCAATAATTGTTAGAATGACAGGCTTTATATAGGAGAAATTGTGGCTTTTCCGAACAGGTACCAACAGGAAAAATCTATTCAGAACAGGGATAGATCTGTTCTGAATAGAAACAGATCTGTTTGGGTGGAAATTGCACATGTTCGGGTGCACTTTCTGAACCTGCTCGGATGTGGACCTTATGAACCTGTTCGGATGCGTTTAGGTGAAGAAAAAAAAAATGGACCAATTTATATTGAATTTTGAAACCAAAATTATAAATAAATAAATAAATAAATTACAAATGTTTTTGGCCTAAAAAGATAAGTATTGGGCCGGACAAGCCCAACTTCACCTTGCACCCATGCCCAAGCCCAACCCACCCACCCAACCGGACGGACGACGGTGGCGGTGCGCGTGTGTAGTTATTGTTTTGGGTCACATGGATCTAGCTCACTTTACCCATAACCTTATCTTTCCATAAATTTTGGTACCCCTTGGGTCCCATCCCAAGCATCCCAAGCTAGAGTATATAAACCCATTTAAAACCTTAGGCCTTTCCAATATGGGACAAGAACATTTCACAAATGTGTAGGAAACCCACCTAAAGCCATTTCCACGAACCCGAAAACGACGTTGAATTCTCATTCATCCGGAAATGGTTTTGAGCAACCAAATACACAATGTTATTTACTACGCAGCATTAAACATTAACCCAATTAGTAACGTTAAAAATAACGCTTGGGTCCCACCTTAATTAATGCTCATAGTTAACAAAAAATAAGGCTTTACAAAAGCCATTTTCCAACAGAGAATGGCTCATGTCAATGTTAGAGCTACAAATATGTTGTACTATGCCTTAGATGCCAACAAGTTCAATAGAATTTCTACATGTAAGACTGCAAAAGAAATTTGGGATAAACTCATAGTGGCTCATGAAGAAACAAACCAAGTTAAAGAGTCTAAAGTTAGCTTGCTAGTCCACAATTATGAGCTTTTTTAAATGAAACCTGATGAAACCATTACTCAAATGTTTACTTGTTTTATTGATATTATAAATAGTTTAACATCTCTTGGTAAAATATATACTAATGTTGAAATTGTAAGAAAAGTGCTCAGGTCATTACCTAAGAGTTGGGAGACAAAAGTCATTGCCATCACAAAAGCCAAGGACTTATCAAAGCTAAGTCTGGATAAACTAATGGGATCTCTTCTTACACATGAGCTCATCATAAAAGAAAGGGATGAAGAAAAAGACAACAAGAAAAAGAAGGGCTTTCAAAACCATTGCCACTTGTGAAAAAGGGGATAAAGAAAATTCAGAATTTGATGATGAAGGAATGGCTTTCTTAACAAAAAGCTTCCAAAAATTTATGGAAAAAAATCAAGGAAGAAGAAGATTTTTCAAAAGATATTTTAACAAAGGAAAATATAGTGGAAAAGATTTTTATAAAGTGAGAAAATAATAAGAAAACTGAAATCACTTGTTCTGAGTGTAACAAGCCCAGTCACATCAAAGATGATTGTCTGGAAATCAAGAAACAATACAAGAAAGATAAAAGAAGAGCCATGATTGTTGCAAGAGGAGATAGCGATGAAAATGATTCAGATAATAATGACAACAATAATGAAGTTGCCAACCTATGCTTAATGGCATTTAGAGATAATGATAAGGTAAATAATAAGTCTTATTCTTTTGATGAATTACAATCTACATTTGAAGAATTGCATGATGAATTTCGAAAACTTGGCATTAAAAATATTGCATTTAAAAAATTACTTTCAAATTCAACAAAAGAAAATGAATCTCTATCTAATAAAATTAAAGAGTTACTAAAAGATTTTTTAAAGATAAAAGAAGAAAATGAAATTTTGAAATTAAAAGAATCTCCTATTTGAACAAAGGAACTAAGTGATTTAAAAAATAAAAATGATTCTTTAAAAAAGAAGATAATTACTTTGAATAAAAATATAGAAGATTTGAATAATACTCTTTCAAAATTTACTTAAGGAAGAGACACTTTGGATAAAATTCTTAAAAGTCAAAATCGTACATTTGGAAAAGCCAGAATTGGATATAAACCTTTTTCAAAAGAAAAAAACTTTCAAAAATAGTTTTATTTATGCTTCTTCTAGACACTCACATCTTATGTGTCATTTTTGTGGTAAAAAAGGCTACATCCTATTAAAAGAAATCATTTTGTTAAAATAAAAAAGATGTGGGTTCCTAAAGATATTTGAACTCTGTCAAATTCTAACTTTTATGGACCCAAGAAAATATACCAATAGAAAAATCAAATTTTTGCAGTTATGTGTCAAGACAAAATCCAATAATGATAAATGGTATCTCGACAGTGCATGCTCAAGGCACGTGACCAGAAATAAAGCTATCTTCACCACACTTCAATCAAAGGATGGCGGCTATGTAACCCTTCGGCGACAATATTAAAGGAAAAATCATTGGTGTAGGTAGTATTGGTAAAAATTCCTATTATAGAAAATGTTTTACTTGTTGAAGGTTTAAAACATAACTTGCTTAACATTAGTGAATTATGTGATAAAGGTAATAGAGTTATTTTTGGAAAAAAACTCACTGCACAATTAAGAACACCAAAGATAATAAAACGTTATTTGTAGGACATAAATATGAGAATGTATGTGTTTGATTTGCATAACTTGTCTTCTCATTTTGATTTTAAATGTTTATCTACAATAAATGAAACTAGTTGGTTATGGCATAAAAGATTAGGACATGCTCATTTAGATTTAATTTCAAAACTTTTAAAAAATAAGTTAGTCATTGGTTTGCCTAAAATTAGTTTTGAAAAAGACAAACTTCGTGATGCATGCCAACTTGGAAAACAAACTAGCATTTCTTTTAAATCCAAAAATATCATTTCAATTACTAGACCACTTCAACTCTTGCATATTGGTTTATTCGGACCATCTAGAATATTAAGTTTAGGAGGAAAATCATATGCTCTTGTTTGTGTTGATGATTATACTAGATATACATGGGTATTATTTTTAGCACACAAAAATGAAGTTTTTTTATAATTTCTCAAAACTTTGTTAAAGAGTTCAAAATGAAAAAAAAAATCTTAATATTTGTAGTATTAGAAGTGATCATGGTAGAGAATTTGGAAATGATGATTTTATTATGTTTTGTGATGACTTAGGAATGGATCATAATTTCTCAACTCCTAGGATTCCTCAACAAAATGGTGTGGTTGAAAGAAAAAATAGAACTCTTAAAGAAATGGCCCGTACTATGCTTTATGAGAATAATTTACCTAGATATTTTTGGGCTGAAGCCATTTTCACTGCATGTTACATTGTAAACCGTGCCATGATTATACCTATTCTTAAGAAAACCCCTTATGAACTTTGGAAAGGTGGAAAACCTAATATTAGCCACTTGTGTGCTTTTGGTTGTAAATGCTTTGTATTAAATAACAATAAAGATAACTTAGGAAAAAGCTGTATTTCTTGGTTATTCGAATTCTAGTAAAGCTTATAGAGTAGTCAATAAAAAAACTTTACTTGTTGAAGAATCTGTACACGTTGCCTTTGATGAATCTAACGACGTTGTTTCCAAGAATCTTGTAAGTGACCATACTACAGAAACAAATCCAAGAATGGAGAGCATTTACACAACAAATGAATAAAATCCATCTCCTAAACAAAAAGAATAAATCATAATGAAAAATCTTCAAGAGGAATATGCTCATCCAGAAAACGAATCAAATTTACCAAAGGAATGGAAGTATGCTCATGGCCACCTTAAAGACCTTATCATAGGTGATGTAGGGAAAGGTATAAAAACTCGTTCCTCTATTAGAAATGTTTGTAGCAATTTTGCATTTGTTTCACAAATTGAACCAAAATCATTTCTAGAAGCAGAAAATGATGAAAACTGGATTTTAGCAATGTAAGAAGAATTAAATCAATTTGAAAGAAATAAAGTTTGATTTTTGACCCCTCAACCTAAGGATAATCTCGTAATTGGTACAAAATAGGTTTTCCAAAATAAAATGGATGAATACAGAATTGTTACTAGAAACAAAGCTAGATTAGTAGCACAAGGTTATAATCTAGAAGAGGGCATTGATTTTGATGAAACTTTTGCACCTGTTGCTAGACTTGAAGCTATTAGAATGCTACTTACTTTTGCATGTTTTAAAGATTTTAAATTATATCAAATGGATGTTAAAAGTGCTTTTTTAAATGGATATATTTCGGAGAAAGTCTATGTTGAACAACCTCTCGGTTTTCAAAATCATAAATATCCGAATCATGTTTTCAAACTTTCAAAAGCTTTATATGGTTTAAAATAAACTCCTAGAGCATGGTATGAAAGATTGAGTAATTTTTTACTTGACAAAAGTTTTTCTTGAGGAAAAATAGATACAACTCTTTTTATAAAAACCAAAAAGGAATATATGTTAATTGTTCAAATTTATGTTGATGATATTATTTTCAACACTACTAATGAAAATTTGTGCAAAGAGTTTGTCAAAGATATGCAGGGTGAATTTGAAATGAGTATGATAGGAGAGTTAAATTACTTCCTTGGTCTACAAATTAAACAAACCAATGATGAGATCCATTTAAAGTAAACAAAATATATCAATGATCTACTTAAAAGGTTTAAAATGGAATAGTCAAAGCCTACAGCAACTCCAATGAGCACATCAATAAAAATCGACAAAAATGAGCAAGGTAAACTTGTAGATGAAAAGAAATATCGAGGCATGATCGGTTCCTTATTCTATCTTACTGCAAGTAGACTTGATATAATGTCTAGTGTTTTTATGTGTGCACGTTATCAATTCGCACCAAAAGAGTCACACATCACCCCAGTCAAACAAATTTTCAGATATCTTGTTAGCACTCCAAATTTGGGTTTATGGTATGTCACGCCCCAAACTCGCCCCTAAAAGCTTGTGCTTGACTAACTCGATAATGGTCTCAAAACTTAATAATTATATAATAAGGGGCCTGAATGGAAGCAAGTACTAAATTAAGATAACATCCATTAAGCTAATGCTATATGCCAGGATCACAAAACAATCCATCAAATAGCCCAACACATAATGAACATACACATAAGAGACCGTTACGCATATACATATATACAGTCCCATCCCCACAACTGGGGTATAACTAAAGCATCAATAGTGAAGGTTATACATGCTTTACTACAATGGCAAAAGCCAGTGACCAATGCTATAAGCAAAGAAAGGAACGTCACAAAAGTGGGTAGTTTCATTGGACTACCTGGACACAGTGGAATGATAAAAAATAGCTGTTAGACTGGACTAAGCCTGACCTCCGGGTTAAACACCTACAGTGACAGACATAACATGGAGTGAACAAGGCTTAGTGAATAATAGTACGTAGAAAATTCAAACGAATAAACATGAATTACAACGCATATAGACACATAAGTCACATGTTTGATCTTGTTCTGTAAACATTTCCATAATGGCCTTGGGCCCATTATATGTCCAAAACGGCCTCAGTCCCAATATCATGCAGAACGGCCTCAGGCCCAACATATTATACAGAGCGGATCATGCAGAACGGCCTCAGGCCCAACATGTTATACAAAACGACCTTAGGCCCACGTCTCGACAACTGTCCACACATTGGAGGGTAGGTAGAACATCGACATGTACACTACCTCCCTTGGCCTCTGGCCATGAATCATAATCAATTCGAATCATGTCAGGGTCAGTGAGACATCAGCATGTCATCACCTCCCTCAGTCTTAGAGTTGCTGACAAGATTTAGCTTATATCTGAACGGCCTTGGGCCCAGCAATAACAAAACAGAATGACCTCTGGTCCATAAGAATTCCCTTATCCAATATCACACATACTTTCCAATTGTTCCTTCGTTCATTCATGAATAATGATATGCTAATGGTAACGATTAGCAATAATTAAACATATTACTACCGTACTATTACTCACAGTGCTGTGGTGGAGCGATAGTCCCTTCTTGTATGTGACCTACACACGAATGCAACTCATAAATTAGTCCCTTTTCCTTTTATTCAATATCTGATTCGGTTAACATCCAGTTAATTACAAGTATTTCAGAGGCTCCAAATACACATTTTAGCAATCCCAGAGGGTCAAACAGAAGAAATGAAAGATACAGAATTTCTGCTCTAGGGCCGCACGTGCGCCCCGCGCATGCATTTATTTCAAAATCTTAGCTTCGAATTCCCCTGTTTTCCGCACGTGCGGCTGTGAGCCCCGCACGTGCGGTGGTGCTGCCATACGTGCGGTCGCAGCCCCTGTTTTGTGTAATCCAAAGCAAGGCAGAAATTCAACAAAGCAATCACATTGCACAGACAAAATAGGGAAAATCAATACAATATTTGGATATAATATCGTAAGAAACATGAATCACACACTCAATTAGGTCCTTATTCAACTCGAATTCATAATCACAATTCAATTCCTTTATATTTCCAACTATAATTGGTTTTTCACACACATATATATACATATAGCCATCTAACTACATAGATGAGTTCAAACATGGAAATTGAAGGAGTATGGTGTAATCCCACTCCAAATAGCTTAACTTAACTCAAAATATCTAAGTGATAGGAGCACTCTTCCAATTAGCCAATTGTCACACACAAAACTTCAATCATAAACCCTAGTTCACACAAATGAAAAGGAAATCTTATTCAAGTCCAAGAAAGAGGTTATTCAAGGTGGATCATACATACCTTGGGCTCAAATCTCTACAATTCCTCTCAATACCCCAATATTCTTCCTTGTTGAAGCTTTCTCTCCCTCTTTAACTCTCTCCTTCTCTCAGGAGATATTTTTTATGTAATAGAGTCAAGTAAAGGGTTTTAAAGTGTTATATAAGAGTTGACTAAAAAAATTAATCAGTTTAATCATTACGAATCAAATTTTTACAAAAATTAATATTATGATCTAAAAATCATGTTTATTACAGTTTTAAAGTTAATTTCGAATTATCAAGCATCTAAGGCTTCCAATTACTGATCCAAACATCGCAATTGTAACAGATATTTCTCATAATTGACAGATATAAATCCATAATCATATAATTCACACAATCAAACTTAATTCCACATGGAATTTCACATTAACTAGATAAATGCGCATAATAAGAGACCGAAAGCATACCAGAAAACATATAAGAGGGTCGGGTTATTACATGGTATATCCTAAAGGAACCACTTTTGAACTTTTTGGTTACTCAGATGCTGACTTTGCAGGATATAGACTTGACTGAAAAAGTGCTAGTAGCACTTGTCATTTTCTTGGACACTCTGTCACTTCTTGGTTTTGCAAAAAACAAAACTCAGTGGCTCTGTCAATTGTCAAAGCAGAATGCATTGCTGCCGCTAGGTGTTGTGCACAATTACTTTGGATGAAACAACAACTTCAAGATTTTAGACTTTACTATGATCATATTCCTATAAAATTTGACAACACAAGTGCCATTAACCTTTCTAAAAATCCTATTTAGCACTCACGCACTAAACACATTAAAAAAAGGCATCATTTTTTTAGAGATCATGTATTCAAAGGTGACATTGAACTTGAGTTTGTGCCTACACATCGTCAATTAGCCGACATATTTACCAAGCCTCTTAATGAAGAACAATTTTGTTATATTAGAACTGAACTTGGTATAATGAATTCTCCCTTATAATAATTATATATGAAATTAAATTAAATTAAAAAATTAAAATTTAAAAAAAAATGTTTTTTTTTATTTATATAAATCCTCTCTTTCTCTCATTGCTCACTCACTCACTGTCCCACTCTTGCTCTCTCTCTCTCTCTCTCTCTCTCTCTCTGCGTTTTTCTCTCTCACCCACTCTTCGTCTCTCTTGCTCTCGCTCTCTCTTGCCTACTCTCACTCTCACTTTCTATTTTTTCTTTCTCGTCCACTCTCTCCGACACCATCTTCATCCCTACCATCATCCATCTAAATCCATTCCCGATCTTCTCTATCATCACAATTCATCACCATCATCATCAACCCAAATCCCTCACCGATCTACCAAAATCCATCCCAAATCTACATAAATCCATCACCAATCTACCAAGATCTATCTCTGATCTACTGATCTTCACTATCCTTTCTGATCCTCTCCATCAATGCAGATCTACATCATCATCACCGTTTTTCACCATTGTCACCAATCTTCATAGTCGTCGACGAATTTTACATCCACCAACATCTTTTCCCTCTCAATATGTTAAAATTATTTTTGCACTTTGTTATATTTCTTATATGGTTGTATGTGATACAAACTCTATTGTATTTAATAACAATTGCTTCTACCTAGTTTGAAGAAATTATTTTTATTTGTATTTTCTCTTTTTATGCTAGTGCACTAGGTGTAGTTATTTATGGTGTATCTTAATGGCCCTTGGTTTTATAAATTGGTATTATGTTTCTTACAATTTGTGCAATTTTTAGTGCCTTAATTTAGGAGGAGACTCATATTATGTAATATTTTGAATTTTTTTTTTTTAAAAAAAAACACAATCTTAAAAGGGTGTTTGTATATTCTATGCATAATTTTAGAGAAGTATACATAGTTATCAACTAATTTTTTTTACTCCTTATCTGTAATTTTTTTTTATATGGCAAAGATAAACAATTTTTTCAAAGAGAAATACTTGCAATTTTATTTTAGAAGGAGAAACTATTGCTCGATTACATGTACGGTTTGAGAAGGCTTCACAGATTTTTTACATTTCACTTCTCTTAATAACTTTTCATGAGCCTCCTTTACATGCATCTCTCTATTTTCGACTTCTGTAAGTCTTGGCATTATAACCGTTGCATAACATTGCACCGCATTCTCCAATTGAGAATTTTTCCTTTCTAACTCTCTATTCTCCTGACAAGTGTTAGCTAGTTGTTTTAACAAGCTCACCTCGTATTTCAATTGTTGATTTTCTTGTACTCTTACTTGTAGTCGTCAACCAATATTGGAAACCGCAGTCATCTCCTGTGTACTAAGAGTCATAGTGTTATTAATAGCATCGATATCATTCTAATTACCAAAAACACTAGGACTCTCATTTACTAGACTAGCATGCGAATGCACTATCTGTAACCTCTCATTTGTCTGTATTACAAGCACCTTATGCATGTCAGAACCATTGATGGCTAAGGTAAGGAATGATATGTTTACACAGACCATAAACAATTTTTTTTTCTCTAAGAACACTTGAAGATTTAGTATCTCTGCATATCATCTATGTCACTTTTTATACACTTCATCGATCCAATACTCGATGCATATCTGCCCAAATATCTTGTTTGTCAACTTTTTGGGCACCGTTGCACCTTTTTTTAGGAGATGCTACAAAATCCACAGAATAATCACGAAAAGACATAAGAACCATTATTATATTTTTGGCAAATCAGATTATTTTCTCAAATGTGTTTGTTGATTTTTGTTTTGGTCACTGAAAATTTTATTCCCTCTAAAACCTTCATATCTCCATATTTTATTTTGATAATGTCAAAGGGGGAGAAAAATATGATTTTGAATTGCTTTGCATGTGCTTTAATGTGTTTTAATTATATGTTGTAAAGTTATCAAATATTTTGTTGATTTTAATTTTGTGTCAAATACATACTTGTATTGTCATCATCAAAAAGGGAGAGATTGTTAATCATGTTATTTAATTTTGATGATGTCTCAAATATTATTGTGCATTTTTTAATATACATATATTATAATAATTTGACACAAAATATAAAATTGTGGTATATTTTTTCTTACATGTTACACCGAATTCAAAATTATTTTACATATATTATATAATATAAAATTAGATTGCATCTTATATAAAATATATTAAGTATATAAAGTGGCATGGTGGAGCGGTGCAGTATATTTTTTACATCCTTTGCATATATATATATATATATAATATTAAAAGAAAAGGTTGCAAAGTTGCAGCACATTTCACATATTGTAGTTTGAAATTGAAATGTTGAAGGTACATCTTCTATATAAATTAATTTTATATAAAGAAAAATGTGGACTTTGCAGGCACATTATTTTAACCTCACTTCTTTATATATATATATATAATATTAGTCAAAACCCACATGTTAGTAGGTTTGTTTGATTCAAACATCTAGCTACAAATTTTGACAAAAAGATAGGGTGCTGTATGATGCAATTATTGAAAACAAAATAGATGCCTCGTGATCTGTCAGAGGAGCATCTGCCTATCCAATGAATATATTTTTAAATATAAATAGAAGTGTTTTGAGTGAAGAAAAATTAAGAACTTGAAGAGAAAAAATCTGTGTGTTCCAAAATTTTGAGTGTATTGTATTCTGTTCTTTTACTTTCAGATCTAAGTGTAGTCTTTGTTCTTACACTTTCATATCTACTCTTTGGGAGAGAATTATTATAAAAGAAGATTAAAGTATCTTTTATTTTTATTCATTATTTTGTGAGAAAATTTTGTAAGGGTGAGACATTTATTGTTGAGTGAGGCTCAATAGATAAAAGTAAGATCTGTGTAAAATCCACAAGTTTGGTAAAATCTTGGTGGTGTATTGATTTATTTTGATAGTGAAGAAATTCTCAAGGAGGTTCCTTGGGGAGTGGATATAGGCTTAGAGTGCCGAACCACTATAAATCTCAGTGTTTGATTTTCTCTCCCTATCTCTCTTACTTTTATATTGATAATCTTTATTCTATTTTTTGTTAAAATTTGAATATTGTGTTTATTATTTTATAATATTGCAAAAATTATTTTAATAACCCAATTCACCCCTCTCTTGGGTTGCCTACTTGGGATAACAACGGTCAACTGAGCTTGCCCCAAGGGCAACTTTCCACTCCTAAGAATTGACCAACTGGTGGATCTTACCTCTAGTAACAGGAGGTTTAGTTTCCTTGATACATACCGTGGTTACCACCAAATAGCCATGTACAAACTAGATCGAGAGATCACTTTCTTTACCACACCAAGAGGCTTGTACTGCTATAAGGTCATGCCCTTTGGCCTGAAAAACGCTAGAGCAACCTTCCAAAGAATGGTGACCAAAATGTTTGCTCATTTACTTGGCCATACTATGAAGGCCTATATCAACGATATGTTTATAAAAAGAAAGGATGAATCTCAGCACCTCGGTGACTTGGCTAAAATCTTTTCCATAGTCAAGCACCACAAATTGCGCTTGAATGCCTCCAAGTGCGCTTTCGACATTGGAATTGGGAAATTTTTGGGCTTATTGGTTACGAACTAGGGTATAGAAGCTGACCCCTGGCAAATAAAGGCAATACAGGAACTGGAACAGCCGAATTCAATGAAGGACGTGCAACATCTTACCAGAATGGCATTCGTGCTGAATAGATTCATAAGCCGGTCATCCGATCGTTGTAAACCCTTCTTCAAGACTTGGAATCTAAATTCTTTTGTGATGAAGAGTGTGACCAAGCTTTGATCAACTTGAAAACGTATCTCTCTTCCACCCCAATCTTGGTCATCCTAAAGCCTAGGGAAAAGATCTATCTCTACCTAGCAGTTTCTCAACAACGTGATCAACACAGTACTTGTCCGAGCCGAGGAAACACTTATAAAGCACCCTCCAATATAAAACACTTTGTTTTTCTTCCTATTTGAAAAATTGGATGGCACAAGCCCTAAAAGTGAGCAAACAACGCACTTTATAGTAAACAGGATTGCATAGACTGTTCGAACGCACATTTCACTGCTCGAGCGGTGTGAGTAAAGGTGGTGTGAGTAAAAAAACTATTGCCGACTAAATATTTTAGTCATGAAAAACACGACATCCTTTAGTGACTAAAATGTTTGGTGGTAAAAAATAATGTAATGAAAATTAAGAGGTTTTTGGCGACTAAAGTCTGTAGTCGGTAAAAGTAATAATGATTAAACTATTTAGTCGCTAAATGTATGTAATTATTGTTGGTCAATCTTCACTATAATTAATTAATTTAGTTTGTGTACTTAACAACAAACAGAATTTAAAAGAAATAAAGGAAAGGAGAGAATTTGTTTGATTACAAAAATCAAACTCGAAATAAAAATAAATAAATAAAAACAGATTTTATTTTGTTACAAAAACAAAATTAAAATCCGATTTAAAAATAATAAAACACCGAAAATAAATTAAATAACTTACTTGATTAATTTCTTCAAATTATAATTTGATCAAGTCCAGTGTTTGACACTGTGTCCTTAAGACAGATTCGTCCTCTCCTCGGTGCTTTCAGAATGTGGACGTCTATCTCCCAGGATGAAATGATCTATCGACGAATAAAAGCAGCACTACAACTTATTCGTTCGTCGAACAAACTAAGTGTTTATACTCTCTCTCTCTCTCTCTCTCTCTCACAAAAATAAAATGCAGCAAAATAAAGAATAGGATTTGCAGAGGTGAAATACGAAATTTCTGAATGTAATACATCAAATGAGGGTTGTTCTATTTATAGATATAAAAGTGGCTGTAGGTTTTGAATTGAACAGGTATGAAACCTGTTGGTTTTGAATTCAAACAGATTTGAATCTGTTGGGTTCATAATTTAAACAGATAAAAAACGGGAAAGGCCCTGTTTGGAAGTATAGTAAAACCAGACCAGTTTATTTCCGGTTTAATTTGAATTCTGAATTTTATTTTACCAAAAAATAAAATTAAATTCAAATGTTTTTGGCCGAACAAGCCCAACCTAACCACACACCATGCACTTTAAGCCCAAGCCCAGCACTTTGGCCGACGGATGGTAGTGGCGTACAAGCATGTGTGGTGATTTTTTGGTCCAATGGGTCTAGCCCATTTTGCCCATAACCTTTCCCTCTAAAACACTTAGTTACCCCTTGGGGCACACCCCAAGTACCAAACCCATGCCTTATAAACCCATTCAAAACTTCCCACCAAATTAATGTGGGACAAGCCTTATTCAATACCTTTAAGGATTTTACACCAAAACTCCATTTCCATGGAGCATACTTTGGCTTCAATTTCCTATTCACTCGGTAATGTTTTTGAGCAACCAAATATACCACGTGAATCACAACACGGCATAGAATGCGTTACCACTTTGACCCGCGAAAATCGACGCACGGGGCCCACCTAAAAAATAGACCAAACTTAGGAAAAAATTATGGTTTTACCTAGAATTTTATAACCATTTCCAACAATCCCCCACATGAATGGAATTTGATGACAACGGAAATGCAACAATATGCAGACTTTATCGAAAGAGTATAAGTTGAAAATATCTTGCATCAGGATAGGTAGCTTTCGGCCTTGAACCTTCCCTAGTGATAACCTATCGGACTTACTGGCTAACCAATGGACGCGATGCCTTGAATTGTTCAAATTGCTTGTGTAAGCCAAGACAATAGATTTCACACAAAATATCTTCTAACACATCGTGGTTCTCACTGTTGTGTTCATTTTGGCCTTGAACGCTCCTGGTTTTCATGAGTGTTTCTAGAGAATGTAGCCTCTTTCATTCTCATAGAACCGGCCCCAGTTCAACACTCATATTGGTGATTCTTATTGTGAGTATCTCCTTATACTCGTCTTGATTTTCATGCCTTAATCAAGATATAATTAATTATTAAAAGCAAAGCTTATCCTTATACCCCTGCATACAACAAATGTTGCAGATATCACTCTCACCATAAGAATGGGTAAGGAATTTTAATCCCTTGGTGATTTCTGGCGAGCCATACATAACTTAGTTGTCCCTTTGAACTTAGTTCTTGGGATCTCCAGTCATATAAGTAGGGTTACCATTATGACGACTCTTATGTAATAGGCTTTAATCCCATCCCCTTCGATGAACTATACACTAGCTCCTTTGTCAACCCTTTTGTTAACAGATCCGCAATATTCTCTTTAGTTTTTATATAATCTATTGAGAGTATTCCATTTGACAACAACTGCCTAACGGTATTATGTCGACGACGAATATGTCGTGACTTACCGTTATACATATGATTCCGTGCCCTGCCTATTGCAGATTGACTATCACAATGAATACAAATAGCTAGCATAGGTTTTGGCCACATTGGAATGTCTTCTAAAAAGTGACGAAGCCATTCTGCTTCTTCTCCTGCTTTGTCTAAAACAATGAATTCGGATTCCATTGTGGATCGTGTAATGCAAGTTTGTTTCGTGGATTTCTAAGAAACAGCAGCGCCTCCCAGAGTGAAGACATATCCACTTGTGGATTTTGAATCTTTAGTATCTGATATCCAATTTGCATCACAATAACCTTCAAGTACTGCTGGATATCGAGTAAAGTTCAAACCATGATCATGGGTGAATCTTAGATATCTAAGAACCTGAATGATCGCTTTCCAATGGTCATCTCTGGGGTTACTAGTGTACCTACTCAATTTACTGATAGCATAAGCTATATCAGGACGAGTACAATTCATTAGGTACATTAGGCTTCCAATGATTTGGGAGCATTTTAACTGAGACATTGCATCACCTTTATTTTTATTTTTTTTGGTAAATAAAGACTGATGTCTACAGGTGTTCTAGCTAAAGTCCTATCATCCTTGATAAATTTATCAAGAATTTTCTCAATATAATATGATTGAGATAACGCATATCCGTCAGATGTTTTAGTAATTTTCATTCCTAAGATAACATCTGCGACCCGCATAGCTTTCATATCAAATCTTTTGTTAAACATTTTCTTAGTTGATTTGATCATGTTTTGACTGCTTCCAATGATAAGCATGCCATCCACATAAAGACAAACTATGACATATCCTTGGTCAGTGTTTTTAACATAGACGCATTTGTCACATTCGTTTATCTTAAACCCATTAGTAAGCATTGCATGATCAAATTTTTCATGCCATTGCTTAGGTGCTTGTTTTAATCCATAAAGGGATTTTATAAGTCGACAAACTTTCTTTTCTTGCCCTAATACTACAAACCCTTCGGGTTGCTCCATATAGATCTCTTCATTTAGATCACCGTTTAAGAAAGCTGTCTTAACATCCATTTGATGTATTTTTTAATTAAACAACGCTGCTATAGCAATAAGTATGCGAATGGATGTTATTCTTGTTACATGAGAATATGTGTCAAAATAATCCAGACCTTCCTTTTGTATGTAACCTTTAACTACAAGTCTTGCTTTATACTTGTCAATTGAACCATCTGCTTTCATTTTTCTCTTGAATATCAATTTATATCCAAGAGGTTTAGAACATGGTGGAAGATCCACCAATTCCTAAGTATGATTTTGCATAATGGATTCAGTTTCATTATTAACAGCCTCTTTCCACAAAGGTGCTTCAGGACCTGTCATTGCTACCTTAAAGCTTTGAGGTTCATTTTCTAACAAGTATGTCAGAAAATCTGGACCAAAGGATTTTGATGTTCTCACTCTCTTACTTCATCTTGGTTCATCATCAATTAAATCTTGTTGGTCAAGACCATTACTAGTCTCTTGTGTTTGATTGTCATTAGTCTCTAGACTTTGTGTACAATCATAAGTTCTTTTTCGTGAACTTAATTCATGTCCTTTCTTGTAAGGAAAGACGTGTTCAAAAAAAACACAGCATTCCTTGACTCTATAATAGTGTTCATATTTATATCAGGTATTTCTGATTTATAAGTCAGAAACCGATATGCACTACTATTCTGAGCATAACCAATAAACACACAATCTACTGTTTTTGGTCCAATCTTAGTCTTTTTAGGAACAAGAACTTCAACTTTTGCCAAACACCCCCACACTTTTAAGTATTTGTAAGAAGGTGGTCGACCTTTCCACAATTCATAAGAAGTGCTGTTGGTTTTCTTGTGGGGTATTCTGTTAAGAACATAATTAGCAAACAATATTGCTTCCCTCCACAAGTTCTGTGGTAAGCCTGAACTTAATAACATGGCATTCATCATTTCTTTTAGGGTTCTATTCTTCCTTTCAGCAATTCCATTTTGCTATGGAGAATAAGGGGCTGTAGTTTGGTAAATAATGCCATGTTATGCACAAAATTCATTTAATGGTGCATCATATTCACCACCCCTATCACTTCTAATATAAATCAGAATATAACATCCATCACTTATTGTCTATGATGTGCTTGAGTCATAAATTTCAAATCATGATTCATAAATTTCAAATGAAAAATCCAAAATAATTATGACTACACAAACCAGAATTAATGTTTTGACAAAATCTTATCCTCATAAAAATTTTGCCTAAGAATCAAACAATTCAAATAGTCCATTTGATTGTATACATTCTTGCAACTCATTTACGATTAAGTGTCACTGTCATAAAACTATTTGTGACAGAAGAAAATTAAATTATCTCATCTAATGCAAGAGATACACCCCCATATTAATAAAATGGTTTATGGTTTAATTAATTCTACTACACAAGTAAAATAATTATTAACGACATCTCATGTCACATAATGCAAAACAAATTAATAATCAACATAAAAGATTTCTTAAATTTACTTCCCAATTAAATGGAACGATATAACTACTGAAATCTTCATGTTTAAAATTCTCTGCTGTTTAAACACCCATAAAAAATTGATTGGAAAAACTCAAATTAATCCGCTTCTGTACAAAGTCAATATATTAATTTATCATTCCAAATCACATGAAATTATTTTTAAGAAATAACTCGAGTTGATATCAATACATGCATATCAAACGCATCAAATAATGAATTAACAAAATAAATTAATCATGCATGATCCCATAACTTGCATCATGAAATAAAAAGATTCTCAACTCATAAATAAATTCAACGCGTTTTGAATTTTAAACTCCAAAAATGACAAAACAAACCTTCATTTAATCAATTTGATTTATACATGAATAAACCAAATATATACACATTAAAATGTTCTTGTGAATATATATATATATATATATTTCATGACCCATGTGCAGAAACTATTCATGATTATAGATCCACACACATAAATTAAAAATGATTCAAAAAACCAATAAAGAAAATAAACTTGCCATAAAGATTTTTTCGTAATAAAAATGAAATTAGTTTGTAAAACTAATATTTAACTCCAGAATCAAAATTAATTTTCTAGTTACTAAAACCAGAAAATAAATTATAACACAAAATAATTTTATTTTTCTTGTTACTAAAACCAGAAAATAAAATACCACAATAATATCTAATTACAAAAATCAGAAAAACACACCACAAATTAATTTTCTAGTTACCAAAACTAGAAAATAAATTAAAACACAAAATAATTTTCTAGTTACCAAAACCAGAAAATAAATGATAATACAAAATAATTTTATTTTCCTTGTTACTAAAACTAGAAAAATAAAATACCAAAATAATTTTCTATAACACCAAAGAATATTCTGCAATTGTTAATGACACCAGTATATTACTACTAGTTGTCAAAGAAAATAGACAGTATATTACTGCTATCTGTCAAATAGTTTATAAATACTATTTGTATTTTCCAACCAGAATATTACTTTAAAAACACAAAAAATTAAATACAGTGAAGACACCAAAAATAATCTGTCTTAAGATTGTTGGTCAATCTTCACTATAATTAATTAATTCAATTTGTGTACTTAACAACAAACAGAATTTAAAAGAAAATAAAGGAAAGGAGAGAATTTGTTTGATTACAAAAATCAAACTCGAAATAAAAATAAATAAATAAAAACAGATTTTATTTTGTTACAAAAACAAAATTAAAATCTGATTTAAAAATAATAAAACACCGAAAATAAATTAAATAACTTACTTGATTAATTTCTTCAAATTATAATCTGATCAAGTCCAGTGTTTGACACTGTGTCCTTAAGACAGATTTGTCCTCTCCTCGGTGCTTTCAGAATGTGGACGTCTATCTCCCAAGATAAAATGATCTATCGATGAATAAAAGCAGCACTACAATTTATTCGTTCGTCGAACAAACTAAGTGTTTATACTCTCTCACACAAAAATAAAATGCAGCAAAATGAAGAATAGGATTTGCAGAGGTGAAATACGAAATTTCTGAATGTAATACATCAAATGAGGGTTATCCTATTTATAGATGTAAAGGTGGCTGTAGGTTTTGAATCAAACAGGTATGAAACCTGTTGGTTTTGAATTCAAACAGATTTGAATCTGTTGGGTTCATAATTTAAACAGATAAAAAACAGGGAGGGCCCTGTTTGGATATATAGTAAAACCAGACCTGTTTATTTCCAAGAAGGGCTCTATTTGGATGTACAGTAAAACCAGACCAGTTTATTTCAGGATTTTATTTTACCAAAAAATAAAATTAAATTCAAATATTTTTGGCCCAAAAAGATTAGTATTGGGCCGAACAAGCTCAACCCAACCACACACTATGCACCTGTGCCCGACCGGATGGACGGCGGCAGCGGCACGCGTGTGGTGATTTTTGGGTCCAATGGGTCTAGCCCATTTTGTCCATAACCTCTCCCTCTAAAACACTTAGGTACCCCTTGGGGCACACCCCAAGTACCAAACCCATGCCTTATAAACCCATTCAAAACTTCCCACGAAATCAATGTAGGACAAGCCTTATTTGATACCTTTAAGGATTTTACACCAAAACTCCATTTCCATGGAGCATACTTTGGCTTCAATTTCCTATTCACTCAATAATGGTTTTGAGCAACCAAATATACCACGTGAATCACAACGCGGCATAGAACGCGTTACCACTTTGACCTGTGAAAATCGACGCACGGGGCCGCCCTAAAAAATAGACCAAACTTAGGAAAAAATTCTGGTTTTACCCAGAATTTTATAACCATTTCCAACAATTATTACCGACTAAAATGTGTAGTCACAAAATGTATTATTATCTACAACAAAAATTCTATTGGTGACTAAAACTTTAGTCTCTAATAGTTGAATTCAATTTTATGTGTTCACTTTCGGCGACTAATATTTTAGTCGCCAAAAGATAACCTTTGCCAACTAGCCAAAGTTTAGTAGCCAAACGTTCATTTTCGACGACTAATGTTTTAGTTGCCAAAAGATAACTTTTGCTGACTAACTAAGTTTTAGTAGCCAAACTAAGCTTTAGTAGCCAAACGTTCACTTTCGGCGACCAAAAATAGTTTAGTCACCAATACTATCACCGACAGGGTATTAGCGATGACCTTGGTGACAAAAAAATTTAGTCGCTAATGAGTTTCGACGACCAAACATGGGGCTTTTGGCAATCAATATTTTAGTCGCCAAAAGTGTCATTTCTTGTAGTGAATCTTAGTCGTTCAATCTTTAATCAGATCAATCTTTAGTTTATTTCGAATCAAACGAACCTAACCAATATATTTTGACAAAATTGCTAAAATTACGGTTAAACCAATGAATCAGATAAACTAAAAATGATTCAGCCTAATCGGTTAGGTTAAAAGATCAAGCAACTTACACAAAAATTAATTAATTAAAATTTTCAAATTTAAATTGTCTTGAACTAAAACATTCACAATAATACAATATTAAATGAGAGTATAAGATTCACTTTATATAAGTAAAATAACTCATTTTTTCCTTATTTTTTCGATGTGAGATTATAAATAAATCATAGACTAATTACAGTTTTTATTTTAAAATTTAAATTGTCTTGAACTGAACTGTGCACAACACTATAATATTAAATGGGAGTATAGATTCACTTTACATAAGTGAAA
The DNA here is from genome assembly GCA_025200525.1 of Camellia lanceoleosa. Classification (NCBI taxonomy): domain Eukaryota; kingdom Viridiplantae; phylum Streptophyta; class Magnoliopsida; order Ericales; family Theaceae; genus Camellia; species Camellia lanceoleosa. Next base: position 99,396,965 of record CM045759.1, read on the forward strand.
CAACTCACTTTTTTCTTCTTCTTGCGATGTGGGATTATAAAATAAATCATAGAATAATTAGAGTTTTATTTTTATATGGTTAAATGGAAGTTAGCCAATTGAGTTTTTTTTAATTGCTTAAAATTAAGAAAATCAGTATGAAAAATCGCGGTTAAACTGGTAAATCGGTCAATTCGAAAACGGTTTAGCATAATCGGTTAGATCAAAAGACCAACCAGTTTATACAAAAATTAATTAATTAAAATTTTTAAATGTTATTTTAATTTTAAATTTTAAACTGTCTTGAATTGAAACATGCACAACACTATGATATTAAATGGGAGCATGAAGTTCATTTTATATAAGTGAAACAATTCACTTTTTTCTTCTTTTCCCGATATAGGATTATAAAATAAAAGTTAACAATTGTTTGGACAAGAAGTTTGTTTCTAATCAAGCAATCTTAATCGTTCAATATTTAATCAGATCAATCTTTAGTTTATTTCAAATTAAACAAATCTAACTAATATATTTTGATAAAATCGCTAAAATTGAGATTAAACCAACGAATCAATCAAATCAAAAATGATTTAGTCTAATCAGTTAGGTTAAAAGACCAACCAACTTACACAAAAATTAATTAATTAAAACTTTTAAATTTTATTTTAAAATTTGAACTATATTGAGTTGAAACATGCACAACACTACAATGTTAAATGGGAGTATAAGATTCACTTTATATAAGTGAAGCAACTCACTTTTTTTTCTTTTCCTGACGTGGGATTATCAAATAAATCATAGACTAATTAGAGTTTTATTTTTATATGGTTAAATGAAAACTAGCCAATGGAGATTAATTTTTTTAATTGTTTAAATTCAAGAAAATTAAGAAAATTAGTATGAGATATTAAAACTCTCATAAGACTCTTCACTAAAAATCTCCCTTTTACTTATATAATATATAGATAAAAATTTATATTTGTTTTAGATATTTTTTTAATATACAAATTATTTTTTAAAGATTTTTTATGAAAATAATTTAACAATCCCATCACTAACTATAGTGTATAGGAGATGTTGAAAAGAGTGTGGCAATAGGTATGAGAGAAGTCAAAAATGTTTGTGGGTTAGGAGAAGTCAATAAATGTTAAGGTTTTTTTTTTAAATCAAAAAATTAATATTTAGATATTAGAGCCCTCACAAGACTTGTAAATTAAAATTTTCAATTTCCTTATATTATATATATATATATATCTAAAATTTTCCATTTAGAGTATTAACTTTTCTAGTGGAATCACTTAAAGTGAAAAACAAAAATAAAAACAAAAACAAAAACAAACAAACAAACACAAACATAGAGGAGTGTAGCCTAAACTTGCACCAACAATTACACTCCATCACAAGATGGGTTTCACCCACCATATTTATAATAAAAGATTTTCCTTACGTGTTTAATGATTGTCAAATAGGAATGAAAATTTAAAATTATTTTAAATTAAAAATCATAACAGTTACCATTACATGATCTATTGAAATCTCCATGACAAATTACAAATGTACAATAATGAGTATCACAATTCTGCTTGAGTAAAGTAATATTTGGAATAAAAAAATTTACCCAAACACTCACAAGGGTATAAAACCCACACCAGTGTGACTACTTGACAAAAATTTAGACACATTTCTTTCTTTCTACCATATCCTCCCACACACTAGTGGTCCCCACTATTCAGGGGCAAATCATGGTCCCCAATCTACAGGGGCAAATTCGTCCAATAAAAAAGACCCTCCACTATATAACAATCGGGAGCTTTTATATGCACACACAATATCTCCTCTTCCCACACACTTAATAAGAAAGTGTGTTGGGAAGTTGTGTGTGTATGATGTGTATAGAGAGAGAGTGGTGTGTGTAAATAGATGCTTCCCTAACAACCCCATGCTCTCTCATCTTCTCCTCACTCCTCCACCTTCCCTCTTCCTTTATAACCACAGAAACCTCCATTTCTCGCTCTAAAAAACCACCAAAAATGTCGTCTTAATACTATTCTCTCGTCATTCCTCGATCTGGGTACTCCTTCTCCCTCCTTAGTGTCGAGCTCTTTCTCTGCATTGTTGTTCTCGCTTTTGTTTTTGGCTTATGGCTCTCCCCTGGTGGCCTCGCTTGAGCTCTTTTTAAGGCTCGAGTCCATGTCAAGACCGCCATTCCCAAACTTTCAGGCCTTTCTCTTCTTGGCCTAGTCTTCGCTTTCACTGGCTCTTTAACTCATAGAGTCCTCGCCAAGTTCTCCGAGTCCTGCAAAACCGTCCCGTTAATGGTGTTTTCAATTGGGTTCACTCGATTTGTAATCTCAAGGCAACCTGACACCGCCAAGGACATTCTTGGTAGCTCCGCCTTCACGGATTGACCCATAAAAGAGTCAGTCTATGAGCTTCTCTTTCACCATGCCATGGGTTTTGCTCCCTATGGTGAGTACTGGAGGAACTTAAGGAGGATTTCGGTGACCCATTTGTTTAGCCCGAAATGACTCACCTCTTTTGGTGGGTTTTGGAGAATGATTGGGGTTGAAATGGTGGATCAGATCAGGTAAAGGGTTTGAAGGAAAGAGAGGGAGTTGTGGAAGTGAAGAGAGTTTTGCATTTTGGGTCATTGAACAATGTGATAATGAGTGTGTTTGGGAAGTCTCACAACAAAAAAAAAAAAACACTTCTAGCGACTTTTTTTTTAGTCACCAAAAGCGAAACTTTGGTTGCTGAAAGTATCTGCGACATCAACAAAATCGGTCGCTGAAGCCCTGTCACTAAATGGTTCGGCGACAAAATAAATTTTGGTCGCCTTATGAATAAATCAGCGACCAAACATTTTAGTCGCCAAAAGACTAAAATTTCGTCGACAAAAATTAACATTTAGTCGCTAAACGTAGCATTAAGCAAATGACATGTTAGGTTTTAGCGACATATAAATGCGTCGCTAAAAATATCTTTCAATGGCTAAATGAATTGGTCGTTGAATGTTAAGACTTTTGGCGACCAATCAAGTTTTGGGTCGCTAAAAAAATTATTTATACAGACTTTTAGCAACAGAAATAAAGTGTCACCAAAAGTAAATTTACAACTGAAAAACATGTCACCAAAGATTCATTATTTATAAATTTTTTTTTTACAATTTTCCTGTTCAGTACATAATTCATAAACTTGTAAACATAAGCAAAATAAAATTCAAATTAACACTTGTGCAAAGCATTCAAAAGTAGTAGCATATTAAATATAAGTAAAATATCAAATCCAAAACATCCAATATAAGTACAAATCCCTTACAATCCCAAACTTCAAACATGTAATTCCAAAAAACCTTCTAAGCTTGCAAATTCATAACAAAAACCTATGACAAAATATATCCAAAAATTCAAAATGTAACCCTTTGATGCTCCTCGAACTATGTTCCATCCATTGCCAATCTGTCAAACATATGAAAAAAATTACAACATTAAAATGTTAATAATAAAGTTCTTGGTCTGAAAACATTGGTTTCACATTATAGAACATTGGTTTCACATTATAGATTAACAAATTAGGAGCAAATTTTCCTACAGTGAATTACAAGATTTCAATATACCAAAATCAAAAAGTAACACGTGATTCACCAGTTAAAACTTGGCATATATAAACTAATTACATGCAATATCTCTACAAGTTTGTAAATCAATCGCATATTGTCCAACCAAAATCTAGCTCAAATTATGTCATAATGGAATACTGATCAAATCCAATTTCAAGATTCCAAAACAAGAGCAAATATCAACTGAGTAGGAGCTACCAATGGAATGAGATTTCATCCAAAGTGCTACCTTTACTATCATAACTAAATTGAAATCATAAGGACCAAAATCTTAAACTTGAGGTTGCTTTCACTTACATTAAGGACAAAAACTTGCTCAAATAAAAACTAGAATGAATATGAAAGTTTGATAGCATTGTGACTGTGACTTGGCAGATCTTCCTGTGACAACCACCTCCTTAATTAAATAAGTTAATTAAATTAATTATGTGCTTATGTGCTTATTGTGTTATGTGAATTATGGGCCTTGTGATATGTACTAGCATTGATTGATATTGTAGTGTTCTTATGAACAGATATGTATAGGGACGAAATAAACCTGCCTGATTCGCTAATTATAGCAAATTAGAATTAAGAAATTGGCTAGGAATTGCCTAACCTATATTAATGTAAATTAATTTAATATATTTGGGGGTCATATAGTGCTATGGATTAATTTAATTTAATTTAATTAGAAATGATTTAATAGCTTTGATTAATTTAATAAAAATGTTAATAAAAACGTTAAATTAAATATAAAAGTGTGTCGATGTGTCCTATTCACCAACTAGGTGACTAAGTGGTGAGACCTCTTCTATTATACGTAGAGAGAGAGAGAGAGAGAGAGAGAGAGAGAGAGAGAGCAAGGAAGAGAGAGCTTGAGATCAATCTGGGAGAGTTGAGCTCAAGAAGAGAAAAAAAAAAAAAAGGGAAGCTCGAAATTGAAACTAAGTCTCCTCTATTCACTCACTCTAGGTAAGAATTGTTCCTTTAATCCTATGAAGTTGAAGAATTAAACTCTTAAATCATAGAATTCAGATCAAACTAGATGAATATCAATTTGAATGCAAGTATAGTTCATGTAATGAGAGTTACTTACATGCATGACTTTTTATGAAGGGAATCCAACATGCATGACATGTTTCATGAACATTTGATTTCATTTATTCAGTTTCTTTCATGATCTCCATAAGTTTGAAAGCATTTTTCACAAATTATACAACCAAAAGGTTTGAAATGCTTGATTATGTATTTTTGATTTTGTAATAAATTTAAAGAGTTTGGGTTCTATTTTCTTTCATTTGGATTTGACCTAAATCTTGCTTAGAGTTTGGTATGTTCAATCTAATAGGCTCTTGTATGTTTTTGGGACTTGAATTAGTGGAATTGAGGGCTGAAATTGCTTGGTTAAGATGTATCAAACATAGCAGATTTCGAATTTTATTTCAGCCCAGACCGCTCGAGCAGATTGGGCCCCCACACGAGCGGCTCATCTCCACTGGCCCAAGAATACACACTATTTTCTATCGCTCGTGCGGCCAAATCCACCGCACCTGCGTTCAAGCCACCGCACGAGCGGCCAAGGCAACCGCACGTGTGGCCAACATGGCAGTTTCAGTTTTGTTCTTTGCTTCACTTTTTCCTGCTTCGGGCCTCCGTTTGCGCAGCTTTAAATATTTTTCTAATCATTTGCATCTCATGTATGCATTAGAGTGCATGAATGAAGTTAGAATCGAGTGAGTGAACAATGAATAGAAATTAACGGATATAACCAAGCAAATTGAATTAGAAGTGATTGAATCCGACATGGGTGTAATTGAACTGGTGTCCTTAAATTTGTTTGTTAGGTCGGACGCCATAGCTTAGTGCGGTATCGTTTGCGTATCGTGGAGCCCACTGTGAGTAACAATGTTGTAAAGATATGCTCAAATTGTATTTCTTCTCTAAATGATAAATTACATTTTTTCTAAACGGTTACTTTCTATCAATTTAATGATGATCCTCTTTGAATTGTATTCGTGGCATCCATAGTGTAGTGTTATCGTTGTTGTTATTGATATTGCTATTGTTACAGAGATCTCTGTCAGTTCCAAATCTGGGAACTATTGTTATTGTATGATGGCCATCAATTGATTGTTCGGTCTTTTAACACCAAGTGTATTGTTGCTATCAGATGTACCACGTATGACTTATATAAGTATTGATTGATTGAATTGATAAGATCGAATGATAGCTCGACAAATGATATTGATTGAAAATGTTCTAATATTAATCGATTGTTTCAAAAATTGAAGGACATCATTCTCAACCTCTTTACACATTTGTTATTCACTGGGCTATAGCTCATAGGTTATTATATGTATGTAGGTGGCCAAGCACCGGACCAAAGCTAGAAGCACCGACCCAAGCTCATGTTTTGTCAAGCCAGCCTTTGTGCCTCATATCGAGGTTCCAAACCTACACGAGTCAAGGCTTTTTGGGTGACTCTATCCATCTTTTTGCTAAGTGTAATGAATGTCCAAGACTTTTTGACTGTACACTTTGATGAGGGGATTATGCCTCTAACTTGCATGCTATCTTGTATATGTATTTTTGGCATAAGTGGTTATGAATATGGTTACGTAGATTAAAGTTTATTTCCATTCAGGTCTCCACAGCTCTTTGGACGATGTGAATTATTATTGTTTGGCTTCCACCAGCCCCTATATATTGTATTATTGTCATTACTGTTAAACAGGCCTTTGGTAATCATGGATTACTGGCCGGTTACAACGCTAAACCTATAGGGGCGGGTTTGGGTCGTGATAAAGTGCTATCAAAGCACGAGTTATACCGCACACACATGTCCAAATGAGCTATAGGGTGTCCTAGAGAAGTAATATGGCATTTCTTGAGCATACATAAGTGTGTGTGGGTGTGATATGTACATATAAATATGAAACCATCTTTCTTATGTTTATTATTACCATGTTTTCTATAGTGAAATGGAGAATGCAAGAAATACAGATGAACCTGAACCATCTGAAACAAGAATTGCAAGGTTGGAAAGAATGGTTGAACTATTGACCGAGGCTTTAAGACAACAACTAAACCAACAGCCCCTACCTTCTCCTCCATAACCAGTGCAACCAGAACCAAATGTTAATGATGATGTGATTGCTTTGACAAAGAAGTTTAACAAAATGAAGCCACCGACATTCTAGGGAGGTCTTCAGCCCTTGAAGGCCGAAGCATGGGTCTTAGAAACTGAAAAACTATATGAAGTATTTCCATGTTCAGAGGCGCATAAAGTGTTATTGGCTACTTTCACTTTACAAGAAGAAGCTAGATGATAGTGGATGCTTATTCGTGACACAAACAACGCTATGACTTGGGCTCAGTTTAAGGAAGCTTTTCATGAGAAATATTTCCCTCAGTGCGTTCATGACTGGAAAGTGACCGAATTTGAGCAACTGAAGCAGGGCACCATGTCAGTAGCTGAATATGAATCTAAGTTCACCGAACTTGCCCGATACACACCACACATGGTGGATACCAACTATAAAAAGGCTAGAAAGTTTGAAGGTGGACTTAATGTAGAGATACTTGATCGAATTAATGTTTTGAAATTACTCAAGTATGTGGATGTCCTTGACCGGGCGAACATAGCTGAGGCAAATGTCACAGCATTGAAACAGTCTAAGGCGCCGGTGACTGAATGGCGGGGTAAAAGACTAGGTTTTAATTTCAAAAAGGGCCGGAACAATTCATTGAATAAAAAGCAAAACATAGGGTCAACGAGCAGTTCTAGCCAAGGCAACAACTCTATACCGCCTTGTCCAGAATGCGGCAAAAGACACAAGGGGGTTTGTTATAAAATCTCCGAGGCATGTTATAAATGTGGCAAGTTGGGCCACATAGTTAGAGATTGTCCTCTCGCTTCTCAGAATCTTAGTAGACCCGTGGCAAGTGCTACAGCATCAACTGTTACACCAAAACCCAATTCCAAAGCTACCGAGAAAAAACCTTTGAGGCAAGGCCGAGTGTTTCCACTTGTACCAGGAGATGTGCAGAATACTGAAGCAGTTGTGTCAGGTATACTTTCCATTTGTGCTCAAAATGCTTATATTCTGATTGATTCGGGGTCTACACACTCGTTTGTCTCGCATGCTTTTTCCCGAAAATTAAATAGACCTGGAACCCATGAACTATTTATTAGATGTATCATCACCTGCTAGGGGATCTATGACTTGTGCTTATATGTGTCCTGCATGTGAGATTGTTATTGGGGATGTGCTTTTATATGTTGATTTGCTACCTCTGAATCTTGATCATTTTGATGTAATTTTGGGAATGGACTGGTTAACAAAACATCATGCCTCCATTGACTGTGTAACAAAGCAAGTTATTTTTTGTCCACCTGGATTGCCTGAATTTATATTTAATGGAGTTGGTGTTGTACCTCCCCCATACTTGATTTCATCTATGAAAGCATTTAAATTGATTAAAAAGAGATGTAAGGGGTATCTATGTTGTGTATTGACTATGCCTGCTGATACTAAACTTAATGTGGACAGTATTCCTATAGTCAGGAAATTCCCAAATGTTTTTCTAAATGATTTGCCAGGGGATTTGATTGACAGGGAGATTGAGTTCACTATTGAGGTGTTACCGGGTACACCTCCAATTTCCAAAGCTCCATACAAAATGACACCTACTGAATTGAAAGAATTGAAAATCCAGTTGCAGGAGTTGTTGGACAAAAAGTTTATCATGCCTAGTACATCACCGTGGGGCGCTCCAGTTTTATTTGTGAAAAAGAAGGATGGCTTATTGACGCTTTGTATCGACTACCATGAACTGAACAAGGTGACAGTGAAAAACAAGTACCCGTTGCCTCGCATTGATGATTTATTTGACCAATTGAGGTGCTCAAGTCTTCTCTAAAATCACCTTAGATCCGGATACCACCAATTGAAAGTCAAAGCTGAAGACATTGAAAAGACTGCTTTCCGAACAAGGTACGGACATTACGAATTTCTTGTTATGCCTTTCGGAGTTACTAATGCGCCTGCTGCATTTATGGATCTTATGAACAAAATTTTTAAACCATTCCTCGATGAATTTGTGGTTATTTTTATAGATGATATCTTGATTTACTCCAAGAATAAGGAAGAACATGAACATCATTTGAGAATTGCATTGCAAACCTTGCGAGAACAGAAATTATATGCAAAACTAACAAAGTGTGAATTTTGGCTTGATAGTGTTATGTTTTTGGGGCATGTGATTAGTAAGAGTGGCATTTCAGTTGACCCACAGAAGATTAAAGCAATGGTGAATTGGCCTATACTGACTAATGTTACTAAAGTTTGGAGTTTCTTGGGTTTAGCCAGGTACTATAGAAGATTTGTAAAAGATTTCTCCAAAATTGCTTTGCTTTTAACTCAATTAACACAAAAAGGAGTACCGTTTGACTGGACCGACCAGAGAGAATCAGCCTTTCAAGAATTGAAGACCCGACTTGTGACTACACCAATTCTTACCTTACCCTCAGGTACGGATGGATTTACTATTTTTAGTGATGCTTCTCATAAGGGTTTGGGGTGTGCATTAATGCAGAATGGTAAAGTCATCGCATATGCTTCTCGACAACTGAGGTCACATGAAAAGAATTATCCGACTCATGATTTTAAACTTGCCGCAGTAGTATTTGCATTGAAAATTTGGCGCCACTACTTGTATGGGGCAACATGTGAAGTGTACATAGATCACAAAAGTTTAAAATATTTCTTTACACAAAAAGAGTTGAACATGAGACAGCGGAGATGGTTAGAATTGATAAAGGACTATGACTTGCAAATTTTGTACTATTCGGGGAAAGCAAACACCGTTGCTGATGCGCTTAGTCGGAAACCAAATGGGAATTTGGCTTGCTTACTTACCGAGCAAAGAGAATTGCTACATGACCTCGAGAAATTTGAGGTTGAAATTGTTTTGCAAGAACAAGGTGGGACATTGGCAGCCATTTCTGCTCAACTAGCACTTATTGAGGAAATTAAAGAGAAACAACAACAAGATGACTTTTTGAGGAAGATTATTGATGAACGGGAATCCAAACCAAGGCCAGATTTTAGATTTGAAAATGATGTATTGAAATTTCAAGGAAGGGTGTGTGTACCAAATGATCTCGAATTAAAAAAGCGAGTTTTGCAAGAAGCCCATAGTTCAAAACTTTCTATCCATCCAGGTAATGCAAAAATGTACCAAGATTTGAATATTAATTTCTGGTGGCCGGGAGTGAAGAAAGAAATTGCTGAGTTTGTGTCAAAATGCCTACATTGCCAACAAGTCAAAGCCGAACATCAACGATCCGCGGGATTGCTTTAACCTTTGCCAATACCGGAGTGGAAATTGAAGCATATCACTATGGATTTCATTGTTGGATTGCCTCGCTCCAGTAGAGGTATGGATTCAATTTGGGTTATTGTTGATCAGTTGACTAAGTCTGCTCATTTCTTACCTGTCAAAACAATTTATAATGCGGATAAGTTGGCTACAATTTATATTAATGAGATTGTTAGGTTGCATGGAGTGCCTGTGTCCATTGTTTCTGATAGGGACTCAAAGTTCAAGATTTTGGCAAAGTTTGCAAATGGCATTGGGTACCAAATTGAGATTAAATAGTGCATACCATCCACAGATAGATGGCCAATCAGAAAGAACAATCCAAACTCTGGAGGATCTATTGCATATGTGTGTGCTTGATTTCCAAGGGAATTGGGAAAGTCACTTGCCTTTAGCTGAATTTGCCTACAATAACAATTTTCATTCAAGTATTGGTATGGCGCCTTTCAAGGCTTTATATGGCAGAAAATGTCGATCTTCTATTTGTTGGGCAGAAGTTGGAGACGGGCCTTTACTTGGGCCTAAGATTGTACATGAAACAACAGAAAATGTGAAATTAATCCAACAGAGATTGAAAACCGTACAAAGTCAACAGAAAAGCTACGCGGATGTCCGAAGACGAGACAGGGAATATGAAGTGGGCGATCATGTTTTTATTAAAGTGACACCAATGAAAGGGCAGACTCACTTCGGAACCAAGGGCAAGTTGGCACCAAGGTATGTTGGGCCGTATGAAATTATTGAAAAGATTAATCCAGTGGCATATCAGGTAGCTCTCCCTCCTAAAATGGAACATATGCACAATGTTTTTCATGTTTCGATGTTGCGGGATTATCTTCAGGATCCTTTTCATGTTATTGAGCCTACCCATGTGGTATTGAGCGATGACTATACTTATGAAGAGAAGGCTATTCAAATTGTAAATCTGCGAATCAAGAAGTTGAGAAATAAAGAAATCCTGTTAGTCAAAGTGGATTGGCAAAATCATGGTGGCATTTATGCAACTTGGGAAAGAGAAGGTGACATGAAGAAAAGATATCCGGACCTCTTTCCACTTGATCCTGTATTCTTTCTGGGGGAAGGTAATTAAGTTTGGAGGACCAAACGGCCTAAGGGGGACAGGATGTGACAACCACCTCCTTAAGTTAATTAAATTAATTATATACTTATGTGCTTATTGTGTTATGTGAATTATGTGCCATGTGATATGTACTAGCATTGATTGATATTGTAGTGTTGTTATGAACAGATATGTATAGGGACGAATTGAACCTGTCTGATTCGCTAATTGTAGCAAATTAGAATTAAGAAATTGGCTAGGAATTGCCTAACCTATATTAATGTAAATTAATTTAATATATTTGGGGGTCATATAGTGCTATGGATTAATTTAATTTAATTTAATTAGAAATGATTTAATAGCTTTAATTAATTTAATAAAAATGTTAATAGAAATGTTAAATTAAATATAAAAGTGTGTCCATGTGTCCTATTCACCAACTAGGTGACTACGTGGTGAGACCTCTTCTATTATACGTAGAGAGAGAGAGAGAGAGAGAGAGAGAGCAAGGAAGAGAGAGCTTGAGATCAATCTGGGAGAGTTGAGCTCAAGAAGAGAAAAAAAAAAAAAAAGGGAAGCAGGGAAAGGGAAGCTCGAAATTGAAACTAATTCTCCTCTATTCACTCACTCTAGGTAAGAATTGTTCCTTTAATCCTATGAAGTTGAAGAATTAAACTCTTAAATCATAGAATTCAAGATCAAACTAGATGAATATCAATTTGAATGCAAGTATAGTTCATGTAATGAGAGCTACTTACATGCATGACTTTTTATGAAGGGAATCCAACATACATGACATGTTTCATGAACATTTGATTTCATTTATTTAGTTTCTTTCATGATCTCCATAAGTTTGAAAGCATTTTTCACAAATTATACAACCAAAAGGTTTGAAATGCTTGATTATGTATTTTTGATTTTGTAATAAATTTCAAGAGTTTGGGTTCTATTTTCTTTTATTTGGATTTGAGCTAAATCTTGCTTAGAGTTTGGTATGTTCAATCTAATAGGCTCTTGTATGTTTTTGGGACTTGAATTAGTGGAATTGAGGGCTGAAATTGCTTGGTTAAGATGTATCAAACATAGCAGATTTCGAACTCTATTTTAGCCCAGACCGCTCGAGCAGATTGGGCCCCCGCACGAGCGGCTCATCTCCACTAGCTGAAGAATGCACACTGTTTTCTACCACTCATGCGGCCAAGCCACCGCACGAGCGGCCAAGGCAACCGCACGTGTGGCCAACATGGCAGTTTCAGTTTTGTTTTTTATTTCACTTTTTCCTGCTTCGGGCCTTCGTTTGCGTGGTTTTAAATATTTTTATAATCATTTGCATCTCATGTGTGCATTAGAGTGCATGAATGAGCTTAGAATCGAATGAGTGAACAATGAATAGAAATTAAAGGATATAACCAAGCAAATTGAATTAGAAGTGATTGAATCCGACATGGGTGTAATTGAACTGTTGTCCTTAAATTTGTTTGTTAGGTCGGACGCCATAGCTTAGTGCTGTATCATTTGCGTATCATGGAGCCCACTGTGAGTAACAATGTTGTAAAGATATGCTCAAATTGTATTTCTTCTCTGAATGATAAATTACATTGTTTTTAAACGGTTACTTTCTATCGATTGAATGATGATCCTCTTTTGAATTGTATTTGTGGCATCCATAGCATAGTGTTATCGTTATTGTTATTGATATTGCTATTGTTACAGAGATCTCTGTCAGTTCCAAATCTGGGAACTATTGTTATTGTATGATGGCCATCAATTGATTGTTCGGTCTTTCAAGACCAAGTGTATTGTTGCTATTGGATGTACCACGTATGACTTATATAAGTATTGATTGATTGAATTGATAAGATCAAATGATAGCTTGACAAATGATATTGATTGAAAATGTTCTAATGATAATCGATTGTTTCAAAAATTGAAGGACATCATTCTTAACATCTTTATACATTTGTTATTCACTGGGCTATAGCTCATAGGTTATTATATGTATGTAGGTGGCCAAGCATCAGACCAAGGCTAGAAGCGCCGACCCAAGCTCATGTTTTGTCAAGCAAGCCATTGTGCCTCATATCGAGGTTCCAAACCTATATGAGTCAAGGCTTTTTGGGTGACTCTGTCCACCCTTTTGCTAAGTGTAATGAATGTCCAAGACTTTTGACTGTACACTTTGATGAGGGGATTATGCCTCTAACTTGCATGCTATCTTGTATATGTATTTTTGGCATAAGTGGTTATGAATATGGTTATGTACATTAAAATTTATTTCCATTCAGGTCTCCACAGCTCTTGGACGATGTGAATTATTATTGTTTGGCTTCCGCCAGCCCTTATATATTGTATTATTGTCATTATTGTTAAACAAGCCTTCGGTAATCACGGATTACTAGCCAGTTACGACGCTAAACCTATAGGGGCAGGTTTGGGTCATGACACTTCCAGTGGTTGGCCTCTTCAAAAGTTCTGAGGGCATCTTCTCTATGAACCGATATGATTGTGACTTGGCAGATCTTCCTATGGTACTTCTTCAGCACGAATGCCTATTTTTATGATTTTAGTGTGGTTATTGTATATAATTACATTTAGTTGTTGCTTGGAAATGCTAAGCACAAGGACTGCTGTCCATGCATTAATAGATATTTTAGTTTTTGGTGACCTGTGCGTGGTCTATACCAAGTTTCAACCTGTTGCATTTTCCATATGGTGTATTTTGTCATTTACATATTGCAAACACTAGTTTTTTATATAAATAAAAATAAAAAAGAGCATGCACAGATGTAGTACTAGCATTCTTTGAATAGATACACACCAAGTGAAGTTTATATACTAGAATGATTAGGTATCATTAACCATTTATTCACATCTGACATTAAAAGTTACAGTCCGGAGACATTATGTTTCATAATGTTGTTTCTTAGAATTTGGATAAATTCTAATTATCTCACAAGTGTTATGAACTTTTGTAAGTTCCATTCAAATAAAATTTTAGAAGAGATAGAAAGAAATATAATTTGTAGCTACTTTAGAACACAAAGTTTAATAGAGACAGGAAAATTAATGTTTTTGTGTAACAGTACAGGATAGCATGTGATTTTAACTATGTAATAAGGATATAAAATTTAAATCCAAACTATGTACTTGTCCCACTTGTGTGTGTCAATGGTGTTACATATTTGTGATGGTTCATTGCATGTTGCATAATACAGTTAAATTGTGATGGATATTTAAACCAAACTAAACTAAACCTTGCGTCGCACTAAAACCAAACTAGGCTTGTCCTAGTTAACTACATGATTTTTTTTTTTTTACTACTGCATCTCCTATCTGTCAATTTATGCATTCCCCTCTCCCTAACATTTTTATTTATGGTGATCATTCAACTTTTTCTTGCATTTCAACCAACCATTTTAGCCTATTCTTGCAACTTATTTTCAATTTATATTACTTCAACTTAATCAACTAGCAACAATCAAGAAGAGGGATCAACCAATAACAATCAAGAAGAACAATACATCAACAAACAAAGAAAACTAGCCAACTGAAAAGCATCATAGTAGCAACTTGTTTGAATAAATATATTAAGTGAAGTGTTTTTAGTGATCTGAAAATTAAATTCTAAAAAGTATACTTACAGAGCAAGCAGTCAATAAAATTCCTCTGATGAACAATCCTCTTCATGCAATGTAGACTAAAGAGTGAAAAAGAATTATATGGTAAGTGATGACATAGACATATAAATTATAATTGCTAGATAAATTATGGTCTTCAAATTGTTACATATTAGTTTAGTTATTTTTGTAAAAGCATATTCATTTATTTTAGCAATTTGACTTATTTATTTCTTGAGTTAGACATGGCAACCACCCTCTAATTAGCATATTTGGTCTTATCTTATTTATATATCAAATAGTTCCTTGGATCATAATTGTTTGTCATATCATGAATACTCACAATAGTAAAACGAAACTAAGAATACAATAAGTGAATCCTCTAATAGCCACAAATTTAATAAAAAAAAGTGTCAAATTTCTGCAAATAAATTAAAAATGCCTTAACAAATAGTCAAAGATTACCTGATGTAGTAATTGCCCCCAACGAACGAGTGCAACTTTTTTATCTCTCTGCATTAACCGATAACCTATAACCTTGGCAATTGTAAATCAAAGTTTAAATTAAAATCGCACTATATATGAAATTAATGGAGACTTATGGGCCTGAAAATGATTGCCAAATAACATATAAGGATACTCATGGATATGTGCAAAATAAACAATTCGCCTACACATCTAAATAAATTATTGTACTTCCACTTCTAGACAACAATTGAATCAAGTACTCCCAACCTAAGCGCCAAAAGCATGTTTCTAATTTCGTCAGTTTAGTGTCATGCACATAGATTGGAAACTTGGATTGAAGCAAAAATAAATATCAATTAAATCAATGGCATGGCATGGAATCATAAATATCAATTAAAGCAGTATCAGCAAAAAATGGAATCTTTTCTTTGATCAGCAAAAAAATCTTTATTGATGAAAAAAACATACATTTCATATGAGATTACATCAATAGACATGAAAGAAGAAAGAATAAAAAGAAGAACAAAGCACAATGTGCTGCTGCTACTAGCTATCAGGTGGCGTTTGCTGGTTTGCTAGTTGAAGCTAGGTTCTTCTTTGGAGTTGTCGCTATCCTTGGTGGTCAGCCGCGACTTATTCTTTGCAATGTTGTTGCAAGTATGTGGCTGTATCTAGGCTGTTGTTGGTGCAATGTTGCTGATCTTGGTGGCTACAACTTACTGTTGCTGTTTTTTTCTAGCTCTGTTTTCTAAGCTGTGGCCACACAACAAACAAGCCACACCCAATATACAAACCAGCAGCAACCACACCCTATATGCGAAATTTAATTTATTGTAGCTTATAAATAATGTCACAAACTGAGTACTTCAAGGAGGGGCATGAGATAGCCACACAACAAACAGTAGAACAACATAGAGGAATAAAGCAGCAGTAGCTACACAAAGCAACTGCTACAGCAGCAGCCACACCAGCAGAAACCACACCCAACAGAGGGACAAATCAGATTATACACAATAGAGGAACAACAGTAGCTCAACCCTTGATGCAAAACTTAACTTGATCAAAAAAGAAGGGGGAAAGCTACATGCATTATACCTCAGCTACATGTGTTATGATCTGTAAGCTTGTGTTGTTCTACATTTTTTTTTCTCTTTTTTCCCTTCTCAAAAATTTCTTTTGTTTTCAATTTTACAAGATGCCATTTGTTCTAAAAAGGAGATACCATCCCTGAAAATATGGGAAGTGTGGTTCAATCAACATGTCCCAAAACACATCATATAATTGAGACTACCCTTTGTTCATAGTGCTACCCATGTTTTAATTATCATATATATATATGGGACCTAATGTTCAATGATGAATAATGTGAAGCAATGAGAGATAATGGAAATGAACCCAATGGTTTCAAAGCTAGGCAGCACTAAGTGGCACATAACTTTTGGAAAATTATTCATAAACATGGGGTACAAAACTACAAGTATTATAGGGTTTGAGATACTGGCTAGGACTATGCCAATATAATCAAAGTGTGAAGAAACAAATAAAGGAATGAATTTTGAGTGTTGCAGAATCAGAAAAATGTTATCAAATGGAGTTACAATTTTATGTAATGTCTACATGACCAAATTGTTATGCCTATAGGCCATTGTGCTTAATTGTAAAAAATAAAAAATAAAAAAAGATAGTTCCCAAATTGTATATAAGGCCTTCTTGATGTATAAGAAAGTGGGATGTCAAATAAATGTTATCTGAAACGGGAAATGGGTACACGTAAACATAATTGTATCCCAAGAAGTCATGCATGTGCTCAAAGTTTGATAGTCAATTCATAGTGACATAATATAGATATCATGCATCCAAATCACCAATTTGAATATAAGTCAACAGGTAAAAAACTATCACTTTCTCTTATTGATTTCAAAAGAAAGGGAGGGAGGGGGAATAAAAGATAAAATGGTGGATGCACTATTCCACTTCAATGATTTTTGGTCAAACACATGGAAAAGAAGATGGTTTTCTACTAAACAAAACAAACTACAACAAGATTTCCCAAAAAGAAAAGAGAAAATAATAATAAGATTTTTTTTAAATAAACAATTAACTAAATAAAATAAAAATAGGTAAATGAAATGAGACTAAACAACTTTTGCATCTTCTTGTTGTGTAACTATTATATATATTGTTAAATTGTGTAGATGTAGCATTGGACATTTTGAAACACCACCCACAGCTGGCAGTAGCTCGAGATGGGAATGGTGAGATAGCATTGCATATACTGGCTCGAAAACCTTCAGCATTTATATCATATTACCTATAAATTACTGATTAAAAAAAGATTTTGAATTCAAATTGTTATTTTAAGGGGTTGTTTAGCATGTGCTACTTTATCACATCTTTTTATTTTATTTGGGTCGTATCACCTCTTATTTGGGTCACTTCACTTTCCTACTACATCATACATATTTTTGAAAAAAAAAATATATATATATATATACTTATTTAAATCATTTCAAATAATTCCTAAAAATATGAGACTAATTGTATTTTTTAAATTTTTTTACAGTGGGTGAGTATAATTTACTCTTGAGAATCAAAATACCATCCAATCCACAGAATTGAAAATGAAGAAGAAGCTGTGTACTAGTAAGAATTAATCAACTACGGAGAGATAGAACTCAAAAAATGAGTGAGGCAATCCTCTTCGTGCAACATCATCATCATCATCATCATTATCATCATCATCATCATCATCATCAGATAATTAACTATGCTCTTTTGCAGAGTAGAGAAAAAAGTTGAGATTGATTTCGTACAGGACACGTAAAAAAAAAAATCTGGTTTTTATACTCTTCTGTTTTTCTAGAGAATGAAGAATCGCTGTCTGTCTACTCGAAGAAGTAAAAATTCAGCATGAGTCCCAACCACACGATATCAGAGATTCCTCCCTCTTTATGAAAACACTCCCTTCTATTTCATATTCCCTATGGATAGATGATAAGCACAAGTTTTTTTAATCAGTAATTTACTAGCTTCTCATGAATAGATTTGCTCAATGGGGACATTCTCTTACAAGCCTTGGTACTCTATATCATAGAACCCGATGGAAAAGGACTGGTAAATTGTGAGTTTAGACTCGGTAAAAAATAAGTAACGATTCTTTCAGTTTGGAGTGGTCGGGGATGTATTTATACCCAAAAAAACAGAACAAAATGATCTGAAGCAACTAAGAAAACTTGAAACACACCTGTGTATAATATGGAGTCTACTAATTCATAAAATACAAAATGATATTTCGCAGCCTACATCTTAACAACGATATTTTCTTTTGAAACTTACTAAAAGAAGTCATTGGCTCCATTGAATAAAATTAAAATTACTACACAACTTTACAACTATCTTCAAAAATATCCAAAACCCACTTGAACTCTAGCCCAATAAGACAATAAAAACAATCTCAATGCCACACAAACATGAAAACTAACAAATCTATGAGTACATACATACACATACGTAACCATGAATATACCCAAAATAAAAAAATAAAATAAAAATTAGTTTACTTCACCTCTATAACTTTAAAAATTAGTTTTAAAGAAAATACATTCAAAATATCATTTGGCCCAGAGGAGAGAAGAGGGCAGCGACCCAAAGATAAGGTTGCGATCTGCTACCGCCTAGCGCTGCTGTGCTGTTGGCATTTGGCGGCATGAGAAAGCAAGAGGGAGAGGGAAAGGGAGAGGGACTATATTTAGAATATCAAAGATAGAGAAGAGAAGAGGGTAGTGACCCAAAAAGAGGGTTGCAATTTGCTGCCGCAAAGCGCTGCTGCCGTCGAGCACTGTTGTGCTTTTCGCATTCGGCGGCGTAGGAGAGGGAGAGGGAGAGAGAGAGAGAGAAAAAGAGCATACCTGATCTGTGTTGTGCCGTTTGAGATGGAGTGAGAAAATGAGAAGAAGTGATGGTCAATTGTTTGTTTATTCACTCAGTGAACTATTTATGGCAATAAAAAAATAGGTAAAGACAAATAATTTATTGGCAACCAAATTAATTTGGTTGCCATAAATATTATTCAGATTTTTGGTGACCAAGTAATGTTTGTTGCCAAACAAATACAATTGGCAACTAAAATTTACGTTGCTATAAATTAATTTGGTCACCAAAAAAGTTTTTTGGCACTCCAGCGCAAGAAATTCACTTGGTGCCAAACTCAATAGCGACCAAAATTATACATTCATCGCCAAAAGTTTATTTTTTAGTGACCATAAATATTCTGTCACCAATTATGTATCTTTGGCAACTAAATTTTTGTTTGGTTGCTAAAAAGTGTCGCCAAAAATGCTTTTTGTTGTAGTGTCTTATGAGTTTGGTGAGAATGGGAATTGTGGGTGTTTATTTTTGACCACACAACTAAACAAGGAACTCAGCTAGAGAGCACCGGTAGAATAGATTAAGCCCAACAACCTGCACAAGAAGATGAGAATCCAGCAGTGGTTCGTCCACCCAGGGGCACTCCGACGATCAAGTCAATAATCAATATCTCTCAAAGATAGCAAATTATGCTTAAACTCACAAGAAAGAGCTTACATCAGACTCACGAGGGTGCCCTGCTCAGTAGTGACCTGATCCCTTTAGAAGCCTTACTTCAGTGGACTCAGGCTCAATGCCCATCCTGGACCTTCATCTAGATAGAGATAAACTCTTCTTGAGTCTTATCTTTATCCAGAATGAGATCCTTCTCTGTTCCAGGACTCTTGTCCCTTATCTGCTTAACTCGGATTCCAGTATCTCCGCAAATAACCTCAGCCTAGCCGAGATCATCTCGGCAGCGCAACCAAGCCACGTGGCACCTCGGTTAACACTTCGATGTCACCTTAGCCACATGCTGTCGTTCATAAAATATGTCCCCACAACTGCTCCCTAGGTTCTATTACCTCGGGAAATTGAGGTGATGGAACCTACATCGTTTATCCATATAGCATGTCGGCTAACAAGCCATTCATCTCTCCGACCGAGATCATGACTCATCGACTTCATATAACCAGAGGACTCACCTGTCCACCTTCCTAAGGATCAAGAACCAAGAATCTTGTTCTTTAAGAATCTATTTCACAAATTTTGTCATTTGGTGTGGGCATATCGATTTTCTTGTTCTCTGCATCATTCTTGAATGTCTGACACAGTTCTTGCCACATTTGTATTTGTCTTTTCTTGATTCTGAATCATGCTCTCTTTCTGTTTTCTTGGTGTTTTTTTCCAGATCTTTGCCTTTGAATATTTGTTCATTTGTATAAAGTTCTAGGTTTGAGATTTGATTAGAAACCACACACTATTGAAATGGATTTCCCCTTAGGTCTTTACAATCCTCACTGTAGTGCTCTTTCTAGGATTTAGCTGAGGTCTTCAGACCCTTTTCAACCACTTTTCCTAGAAATCTAGTACTGATTTTCTCAAGCCAACATTATGGGTATGTTTAGGTGGATGGTAGACACCCCTTCCAAACTAGAGTATTTTAGGCAAGAGTTTTCCATTCCAGCCAACATTCAACTTCGGTTGGCTGAAGAGGATGACTCTATCATGCCTGGGAAGGACTGCATGCCATTTCCTGTAGTTTGTATCATTGAGGGTGGAATCAGATTTTCCGTCAACATTCTCTTTAGGGAAGTCCTCCATTATTATAAACTCAATCCCATGTAGCTGGCTGTTAACTCCTTTAGGATTATCAATGGTATTGCCGAGCTGGCACGTAGGCAAAATGTTAGAATTACCTTAGCTGATATCCAGTACTGTTATACTATGTGTGGCCTTAAGACTAACAATGGTTACACATATTACCTCAAGCCAAGATCCACTCAGTACAAGCTGATAGCCAACATTCTGGACTATAATAAGGGCGTGGCGGACTACTGCCTGATTGTCTTGGGCAATTGGGAGTTTGTACCAAACGATGAGCTCCACCTTTTTCCATTGCGTCATGAAGTTTTTAGGGATGACAAGGGTAGAAACTTAGTCCCCCTCTCCCCCAGTTATGGTCAGAGAGTACAGCTCATCTAGGCGTATTCCAGGCCGACGAGCCCTGGGCTCCTACAGTTATGGTCAGAGACTAACCTCTGGTAGCCGGCAACAGTGTACTTAACAGTGTGGAGGTCGGGGTTGCTCTCTCCACCGCCATACTCTTGCCTGCCGATATCAATCGCATGGCCAAGCTTACTGAATATGAAAACTTTGAGTTGATCATGCAGCGTTGTGTTTTGGTAAGCTTCTACACTTTGTTTCTTTTCGTTTTATTTTTTATTTGTACTTAACCACAGTTTTTTGTTTTCCTTCTCGCAGGCCATTCAGCAGGGTCACTCATTCGCAGTCAAAATCGAGGAGTTTAAGAACGAGTTGACCAAGAAGACTAAAGAGGCAGCCAAGCTTCTTACCTCGCTAAACCAGGCCAAGGCTCGCATTTGATGTCTGTTGGACCAGGCCAAAGCTACCCAACTGGCCCAAAACAAAGCTGAGGATCGTGCCGAAGCCACCGAGAACGTTGCCGAGGTCGCCAAGGCCAAAACAAAAGAAGCAAAAGAGAATGAGGCCCAAGCCCAGACCGAGCTCCAATCGGTGCTTGCCACAAAAGAAGCCGAACTCAAATCTGTCGATGAGAAAGCCTACGCTGAAGGGGTAGCCGACATCCGTGATGCTTACAAGAAGCAAGTTAATCATGCATGCAACAAGGGTTACACCCTTGCTTGGATAGCTGCTTTGAAGGAGTTGGCCATCTCGGATGACTCGCCTCTTCGGGACACAAGCCGACTTGTCATGCCATTCCCTCCTACTCTAAACCAATCTGAGGATGAGGCTAAGGGGGAAGAATAAGCTGAGGCCAAAGTCAATGCTGAAGAATCTGTTGGGGCCAAGTCCCCAACTCTAAATGAGTAAGTCCTGGGCTTGAATCAGGATGAAGAGGAGGATGAGGTCCCCAAAAATATGGCTTCTGCAAAGAAGAGTTTGGACCAGACCTTTCTTGAAATTGATGCTAAGATAGCGGCCAAGAAGGAGGGAGCTTTGCCGATTAAGGCTAACACAATGCCAATAGTTGAGGTTAAGCAATCCGAAGTTAACGCCAATGTTTCTAGTACTTAGGATTTTTTCTTTGCTTGTACTTTTTTACAGTTGTAACTTTTTGTTGTGTGAACAATACTTGCTTTTGTTTGGCCGATGTGCCCTCTACTGTAATCCAAAACTTCATTTTTCAATGTAAGTCTTCTTTTTCTCTAAGTGTTGAATGTTTGTTTCCTTATGTTTTATCTGTCTTCACTATTTTGTATGCTTCCACACTTAGAATATGTTTGCAATTTTTCTAAGTATACCTTAACTTGTGTAATCACTTCGGGTCGAAACACATCCGACATGTATCACCTCAAACCCATTTCATCACTGGTGCAGCCATGGTCATCTCGAACCTACTTACCTCAGAATTCACCTTTTGGTGTGATCTCGACCAATGGGCAGTTCAAAAACATTCTTTGAATAATCAACAAGTATTGTTTCCTTACTTGTACTTGTTGTCTTTTATCAAGACTTCACCATTTCAACCCTTCCAGGTTTGACAACCTAGTTGGTGATCTCGGGTAACAAACAATTCGAGTGTCCCTTATCTAGATACCTCGGCTAACTCCAACTTGTAAATTTTTCCAAAAATTTCAACAAGTGTCAAGCCTATTCATGCTTCCTACCCCCTAATGGGAACCTAAGTACCACTTATGTTCACATTAAGCATGCAACTTCAATTCTTGCCGAGGTCTGATTCAAATAGAGATTAGCCGAGGTTTTCTACCTTAATTTTTCTATTAATCTAACTAGATCAAACTTAGTTCAACTCTACCATGTGGCAAGTCTAAGTTATTCGTCATGTTTCATTTGGAAACATCACAAACTTAGTTCAAGTCTACCATAGGCAAGTTGAATTCAACTCTACCATATGGCAAGTCTAAGTTATTCGTCATGTTTCATTCGGAAACATCGCAAACTTAGTTCAAATCTACCATAGGCAAGTTGAATTCAACTCTACCATGTGACAAGTTCAAGTTATTCATCATGTATCATTCTAAAACATCGTCATAAGACTACTCAGCCTTATCGCACAAATTTCAACAAGAATAAAAACAAAATCCAGCTTGTGTTTTATTATAACGTCAACTAATAAAATAATTACACAAATCTTAAAAGACAAAAACTAATGATAGAAAAACTTTAGATTGCAAGTGTTCCAAGGTCGTGGCAACTCTTTGCCATCAGCGTCTTCAAGCTGATATGCCCCATTGCCGACAACAGAGATGATTCTATAAGGCCCCTCCTAGTTTGGGCCAAGTTTTCCCTCCCTAGAATCCTTCTTGCTGCCAACAACTTTCCTCAAGACGAGGTCCCCAACCTTGAACTCTCTTGGGTTGACCTTCTTGTTGTAAGCCCTAGCAAGCTGCTGCTAGTATGCCCCCAGCCAAATTACGACTCTCTCCCTTCTTTCTTCCAATAGATCCAGATCTCGAGCCAAGAATGTCTCATTGGCCCCATTCTCTACTCCTTGGGTTCTGATTCCAGGGATGCTGAACTCCAGTGGAATGACTGCTTCAATGCCATATGCCATGGCAAAAAGGGACTCTCAAGTTGATCTTCTCGGTGTGGTTCGATATGGTCTTGTTGGATGCTTCCAACCTCTTCTTGATCCCACGAGGGTGCCCTGCATTTATAACCAGCAGTGACCTGATCCCTTTAGAAGTCGTACTTTAGTGGACTGAGACTCCATGATCATCCTGGACCCTCATCTAGATAGAGATAAACTCTTCTTGAGCCTTATCTTTATCTAGAATGAGATCTTTCTCTGTTCCAGGACTCTTGTCCCTTATCTGCTTAACTCGGATTTTGGTATCTCCGCAGATAACCTCGGCCTAGCCAAGATCATCTCAGTAGCGTGACCAAACCACGTGGCACCTCAACTGACACTTCGGTGTCACCTTAGCCATGTGTTGTCGTTTCTAAAATATGTTCCCACAGGAATGAGGGTGAAGGGCCTAAGCTTGAGGGTTTGGTGAGTGAAGGGTATGAGCTTTTGGGGATATTCAATTAGAGTGATCATTTTCCTATTCTAGGTTGGATGGATTTGCAAGGAGTAAGGAAGAGGTGTAGAGAGTTGATTAGAAAAGTGAATGTGTATGTTAGGAAGATCATAGATGAGCATAGGATGAGGAGGGCTGAGAATTGCTGAGTTGTGGGTGATGAGAGTTCTGGTGATTTTGTTGATGTGTTGCTTGATTTGGAGAATGTGAACAAGCTCACAGACTCTAATATGATTGTTGTTCTATGGGTATTTCTCTCTATTCCTCTCATTATCTACTTCAATCTCAAAACTAGTTGTATTCAATTATTCTGAGCTATTTTTGGCAAGTTTTCTATATTCATTAATGTGATTCTATTAATTATGTTTATTCTCAGTTTAAGCCTCCAAATATTTGGGAATCCAAATAAAATTTTCAATAAGTCTAGGGAGCCTCCACAATTTACCTAAAAATTTAGCCCACCTCAATATGAAAGTTGTTTTTATTTAAAAGGAAAATATATATATATATATATACACACACACACAATAACCTAGCCTTAACATTATTCAATTAATTAAATTATCAATCTATATTACTCATATAAAGAGAGAACAAATCCATATTAATCTAAATAAGACATTATTAATAAAACCCACGTACAGGGGGGGAAGCCTCACATAAATAAGCAATTACTAATTAATTAAGTCAAGTCTCACATAAACAATTTACAAAACGAATAAATTCATCTTTAAATATCAGTATTTTTTTCTTTGCTTTTGATTAAAAAATCAATGAACATGTATCAAGGTTTTTTATTCAATTTGTTTGTTTGAGTGTCCAAAAAAAAATCTGAAAAATTTCAGAAATTAGTTTGGTAAAAAAAAATTAAAAATAAACCATTCTTTTTATATGATATTCCCTTTTTTGGTAAATAATAATTTAAAATTTTTTTAAATGTATTTTTTAGTATTTATTTTTATCAAACTAGTTTCTAATTTTTTAGGGGAAAAAAATTAGAATGCAAATTCTAAAAACTCAACCAAACATAGTTGGGGTACTTTTTCACAAATCCCTTCTAACCTACTTATATTCTATTTAGTCCACATTTTTTTTCTTATATTCCAATAAGTCCTATGAGTGACATATTTACCCAAATACCCCTAATCATATTCACATTTGCAATGTGAATGTTCACATTTACATGTCAATGTGAACATTTACATGTCAATGTGAATATTCACATTGTAAAATATGAATGTTCACATCACCAAATTGCTAACCATTCAAAAAATATTTGTAAGGGTAGAAAAGTCCAAAAAATACTTTAAATATGAGAATTAGGATTTGGTAATTCAAATGTGACACCCTAAGTGTTTAATTAAATACCACATAAATATTTATAGCTATATATAAATATAATTATGGCTGTATGTGATAATATATTATTAACTAAATAAATAAATAATAATAATAATAATAACATAAATATATGGAATAAGAATAATAATAATAGTAGGAAATAGTAATAATAATAATAATAATAATAATAATAATAATAATAATAAGCAAACTAATATGATAAGGCCAAACAACAATTACTTGGCAATTAATTAAGTAGATTGTAATCTCTCCAGGAGAGAAGGATATGCACCACCTGTGCGATCTAGCCTTAGAGGGAGTGAGTCACCATGTTTAGGCATCATGGGCTTGTGTATATATAAAAGGGTGGAGGAGGGCTGCGAAAGAAGTAAAGGAACGAGGGGAAAAGAAGAGAGAAAAATAAAGAGAGACAGAAATGAGGAAGGAAATAGTCTCGAGAAGCTAGCATAAATAGGAGGGAAATAGTAGGAATTAATATTAAGGTGAGTTATATTATGCCTTGAGTTATCATAATATATTTTACGTATGTTTTGACTTACCATAATTTATTTTATACAAGTTATGTTTTATAAATTATATTAATATTTCAATTACGTGAATTATTTTCTTAACTCTATTTGTTTAAAATAGAACCCATGGATATGTTTGTTTAAATTTTAGAAAATATTTGACAATGACCTTATAAACAATTATATTTTGTAAGTACCACTACGGGAGTCCCACACCTTGGGGGACTTAAATAACCATTGGCCTCTATTTGACCACTTTATGGTCTTCTATTTGTCATAGATCCATTAACCTTTGTTCTGACTGTCACTCATGTGACCTCTGTTCTGTACCGTGGTTATGGTTATTTATTTACATAATTTTCGTATTTCAGTTTCTGCCACTTTGAATAATTTGTTCATTCAAATTAAATTATGTAAATGTTTTAACTTAACTAACTATCCATGGTTATTTTGTGTTTCTTATACTCTTGGCATAATATTTCTCACTCTGCTATGTGCTTATAGCTATTACCCTTTCAGGTGACAAGATGTAAGGAAGATCCGTAACCTCATGTAGTGGAACCTGAACAAGAATTGATGCTGATCCATTATTTTATTTTTTTACCTTTTCTTCTTTTTATTTTATTTTTTTACTGAGGACTAGTCATTGCATAATAAAACATAAATAAATAAAAGCCCTATAAATGTATTTTCTCTTATTAAAATTATAGAATGAAGTAAAATTTCTGTTTAATTATTTTTATTTGCCTCTGTCTGTGCCATTTAATTTGCTACAAATAAATTAGTAAGATGTGATTCCAGCCCTAAGCCCCTAGGGTTGGGCCATGATAAAGGTAGTATCAGAGCAATGTTTCATTCAACAACAACAACAACAAACAAACAAACAAACAAACAAAAAACTATTTTAATTTGATCAGAAAGTTTGAAAAGTTAAAAATAAAACTATATAGCTAGATACATATAATAAAATAAAATGTCTACATAATAAAATAAATATTTACATGTGACGTTAGTCCTTTAATGTAAAATCTCACGTTTCTTTTGGTGATGTAGGAAGTCCGAGATTAACCTTGATGAAGCATTTTGGGAAGAGCTCGGGACCATTAATTTGAATGATATTTTAGCAGAGCACCCCACCCTCGCCTCACCTGAAGGATATAGAGACTTAGAGGATATAATTAGAAGACTACATCCAGGCCTTGCCCAATTGATGGGTTGGTCAATCTATATACAGACTGATTCTACAGATGTCCCATACTTACTATGGAGGTAGAGTCATGTCTATATACGCAGATGCTTTCTCAGACCCACTCATTTCCTCGACATTGCCCCGAGATGTGACCACCCGCACTACATCATAGGCCCTTTGCCCCCAGATTTTGTGGCAAGAAGGGGACATATGTACCCCAAGGACTACATTTTTACCATTATCCCTAACCTGTTGGGAATTATTAATATTCAAAATATCGATTTTAGTAATGACCTATCATATATCGAGACACCCGACTAGATTGTTGATCGAGCATTTTTGGGATACATATAGTTCGTCCCCATTTTCACAGGTCAGGCAGTGTGGATGTGTTTTGGTGTGGTCCAGTTAGGATGGGAATTTGAGCTTTTTATGCAACACTACTTCCCGTGGTTGTTTGACCTGTTTGACCCACCACTCTAGATTTGGTAGACGAAAACCTTTTTTGTATGCTAACCATGATGTGTTCTAATCCCTTTTTTGTTGTTTTTTTTTTTTTTTTTTTTTTTGGTTGTACCACAGGGATGAGACACTAACATATTTTGACTTTTGAACAATGATGTAATATTAATTGTAAAAATAGTAAAGTCGGTATTTTATATGTATTGCGCTGTATATGCTTATATATATGTTGCGTTATGGATATAATGCCTCATTTATTACTTTGTAGAATGGCCAATAATGGTAACGGAAGCAAGCCATCAGTCAGTCGTATTGAATCGATGGAAAGAATCATGGAAAGAGCAGTTACTAGCTTTTTGCAAGCTTTGAAGACTAACATCAACAATGGGATGTCGGAATGACAAGAAGAGCCGATTACCATAAAATAGTTCCAGGATCTAAAACCCACCACATTTATCTGCGTCCCAGACCCAATGGTAGCAGACGCTTGGGTTAAAGACATGGAAAATATTTTTCGCACCCTACCCTGTACTGAAAGACAAAAGGTTACTTTCGCCACTTTCACCTTTAAAGATAATGCATAGGAATAGTGACTTCTCACCCTAGAAAAAAGAAGAAATTGTGACTTGGGCAAGATTCTTGGAAGTGTTCTACGCAAAATACTTCCCAGATTCATTGCAGGAACAAAAGGCGTCGGAATTCATACATCTAAAGCAAGGAACCATGACGATGGCCAAATACAAGAGAAAGCTTACATAATTCGCTTGGTTTGCGACATATGTCATCCCCATCGAAGCTCGAAAAGCAAGAAAATTCAAAGCAAGAATAGATGCTAAAATCAAAGATAGGCTTAAGGTTTTGAAACTGCCAACCTATGCAGAAGTGGTAGACCGGGCGTACATTGCAGAAAAGAGGATTAAAGCCTCGCGTTCTGGGGAACCAAGCCAAAAGAAGTGATTATAGGAAAGAGACAACAGAAGACCTGGTGTTGCGCCTCCCAAAAAGGTGAATACGAGCACAACCAGTTCAGGCAATCAAAGTCCTACCAACCCCGAGGTGGCACTATTTCAACTTGTCTTACTTGTGGGAAGGCTCATTAGAGACAATGCCATCGAGACACGAGAGCACGCTTTAAATGTGGTCAAGGTGGCCACTTGCTGAGGGATTGTCCAAAGCTGACCAATCTTACAGCCAACCCCTCTGGCCCAGTCAGAAAACTCGCAAAACCTGGAGGAGAGAGGAAGGACCAAAAAGGCCACAGAAGGGCTTTTGCCTTGATACTTGGAAAACCAGAAGTTACCGAAAATATTGTGTCAGGTACACTTTTTGTCTGTGGTCATTTAGCTCATATCCTCATTGACTCCGCGTCAACTCATTCTTTTGTTGCACCACACTTTGCTCCCAAACTGGCATCAACACCCAAACCCTTAGGATATATATTGTTTATGTCTTTTCCTTCTGGTAATTCTGCCCTTAGTGCTAATGTATACAAATCTTGTGCTATATCCCTAAAAGGCAAAACCATATACGTAGACTTGATTCCCCTCCGCATTGAGAACTTTGATGTGATCTTAGGTATGGATTGGCTGGCTGCCAACCACGCCTCTATTGATTGTAAAGCCAAAAAGGTTTCCCTCAGGTTACCAAACCAACCCGAGCTTGTCTTTGATGGGACTAGAGTTTCCAACCCTCCCTGTATTATATCTTCCATGACAACCCAATGACTTCTAAGAAAGCGTTGTGGCAGTTATATTTGTTATGTGATCGATACACAAAAAGAGGCCCCCACCGTTGATGCAATCCCCATAGTACGAAAATTCCCAGATGTTTTTCCTGAAGATCTACCTGGTACCTCGATTGACTGGAAAATTGAATTCACCATTGAAACTCAACTTGGTATTCAACCAATATCAAAAGCCCCTTACCGCATGTCAATCACGGAATTGAAAGAACTGAAGACTTAACTCCAAGAACTCTTAGACAAAGGTTTCATTCGATCTAGTACCTCACCCTGGGGAGCCCCAATATTGCTTGTAAAGAAAAAAGATGGCACAATGAGGTTATGTGTTGATTACCAGGAGCTGAACAAAGTCACCATCAAGAATTGATACCCCCTGCCACAAATCGATGACTTGTTCGATCAACTACAAGGCACCCAAGTATTCTCGAAAATTGACTTGCGTTCTGGCTACCATCAACTAAAATTCAAAACGGAAAACATTGAAAAGACTGCCTGTAGAACCCATTACGAGCACTATGAGTTTCTTATCGTGCCATTTGGCGTCACAAATGCTCCAACAGCTTTCATAGACCTCATGAACCGAGTGTTCAAACCCTATCTTGATAAGTTCATCATCGCCTTCATTGATGACATCCTCATATACTCCAAGTCACCAGAGGCCCATGAGCAGTACTTGCGAACGATTCTCCAGACACTATGTGATAAAAACTTTATGCCAAGTTGAAGAAATGTGAATTCTAGATCGCTAGTGTACACTTCCTCGGTCACATCATTGACAAAGATGGCATCTCTGTTGACCCCCCAAAAGTTACAGCAATCGTGGACTGGCCACGACCTACTAATGTGTCAGAAATATGAAGCTTCTTGGGTCTAGCTGGTTATTACCAACGCTTCGTATAAGATTTCTCGAAAATAGCATCACCTTTGACCCAGCTAACTCAGAAGAACACACCCTTTGAATGTACTGACAAACAAGAGCGTTGCTTCCAAGAATTAAAAAGTCGACTTGTGTCAGCTCCTATACTAGCACTCCATACAAATGCAGATGGGTTTGTGATTTATAGTGATGCCTCATACAATGGTTTGGGTTGTGTTCTTATGCAAAACGGAAAAGTCATTGCATATGCTTCGCGACAACTAAAGACTCACGAGAAGAACTACCCAACTCATGATCTAGAATTGGCTGCGGTGATCTTCGCCCTCAAGATCGGGCGCCATTATCTCCATGGTGCAACTTGCGAGATTTACACTGATCACAAGAGTCTCAAATATCTGTTTACACAGAAGGAATTGAATATGAGGCAATGGCGATGGCTAGAATTTATGAAAGACTATGATGTAGAGATCCATCACCATCCAGGCAAAGCTAACGTGGTAGTAGACACACTGAGCCGAAAGACGATTAGAAGTTTGGCATGTACTCTCATTTCCCGCAAGATCAATGAAATGCTCGCTAACATAACCGTAGAACCTACATTGATTGAAGAAATTAAAGCGTGCCAATGTGACAATAAACTTTTGAAGAAAAAGTACGAGGAGCAAAGAAATACGCTTGATCCTGATTTCATTATAAGCAATGGGATACTAAAATTTTGAAATCGAATTTGCATACCCGACATTCCGGAACTCAAGAAGAAGTTATTGGTGGAAGCTCATAGCTCGAGATTTACAGTCCACCCTGATAGCACAAAGATGTACCATGATCTAAAAGAACACTACTGGTGGGCAGGAATGAAAAGAGACGTAGCAAGCCATGTCTACAAATGTCTGCATTGTCAGCGTGTTAAAGTAGAACATCAGAGACTTGCAGGAATGCTACAACTACTCCTTATTCCTGAGTGGAAATGGGAACACATCACTATGGACTTTGTGCTCGGGTTGCCTCAGTCATTCTTAAAAAATGATGCAATATGGGTTATAGTAGACCGATTGACGAAGTCGGCGCGTTTTCTGCCAATCAAAATCATGTACTCCCTTAATAAGTTTGCCACCTTATACATCAAGGAAATTATTCATTTGCATGGCACCCCAGTTTCAATCGTGTCTAATTGAGACCCTCGCTTCGTGTCTCACTTCTGGAACAAATTGCAAGAAGCTTTGGGAACTACACTGAAGTTTAGCACAGCTTATCACCCACAAACTAATGGGAAATCCGAAAGAACAATCCAGACATTGGAAGACATGTTACGTGTATGTATGTTGAACCTCAAAGGTAACTGGGATAAGCACCTACCTTTAGTGGAATTCACCTATAACAAAAGCTACCAAACAAGCATTGGAATGGCATCGTACAAAGCTCAGTATAGAAGGAGATGTCGATCACCTCTGTGTTGGACGGAAGTCGAGGACAGGAAACTATTAGGCCCCGAAATCGTGCAAGTCACAAGTGAGAAAATCCAACTCATCCAACAGTGAATTCGCACTGCTGAAAGCCGCCAGAAAAGCTATGCAGATACACGGAGACAGGACTTAGAATTTCAAATAGGAGATCATGTGTTCCTTAAGATCTCACCAACAAGAGGAGTTATCTGTGGGCTCGCCTTTTTCCACACCCCCGCCTTTCGGAAAAGGGTTTGAAAAGAAAGTCTGTGACGCCCCGAATCTACACTATAGGTTGCAGTTAAGGGAGAGTCACTAATGAGTCCTATGGTCAATAACCAAGTAAGATCCCAGATCGCCGGAGGAGTCAAATTAGCCTCCCTTCTAAGTCCGGCTTTCTTAGGCAGCGCACTACCCTTTTGACAGATCTTAAAAGGTATTGACACAAGGTCTCATAAGCAACAATAAGGTTCATACATAGAATACAAATACATAACAACCACATTTATACTTAATTCAAAAGATTGTTTCATTACATTACATCCCAATAGAAAGTTTAAACTCTACATGAGTTCTTACAAAATAACAAAAAGGAAATTTCTATTATTCCTAAGATAGCCAAAAGTCCTCGAAGGTTTCGGGCTCGTCGTCTCCAGCTATGAGTTCCGCTTTTTCACCTGGCATGATACGCCGTGAGTTTTGAATGCCCAGTAAACACACACACACCCTACCCCTTTTTCCCAGTCCAATACACAATTACAAATAGGGGTACTTACCAATTAGTCCTATTCACTAGACTTATTTACCTACAGGTCCTAACTAATAAATTTAACACTATAAAAATAAGAGAGTGATAAACTTATCACTAAAAAATTATTCATAAAAAAAGAGACTGATAAATTTATCACTATAAAATTATTCATAAAAAAAAAGACTGATAAAATTTGTCTTTATCACTTAATAAATTATATCAAATAGGACTTAATGGGTAATAAGTCTCAAAGTAGGACCTATTGGGTAATAAGTCTCCCAAGTAGGACTTATTGGTAGTTTACCCTTACAAATATAACATCAAATAGTAAAGCATGGTACTCAAATAAATAAATAAAGGGGTCACGTTAGATGTTAGTAAACTAGAAATCCCCCAAAGAGATTTCGTCCTCCCAACCACAAGAATCGGACATGGATTATTCGGTATGCCCCCTCTTTTGCTGCTTTGTTGCAGAACTAACCTCGGATGCCTACTAACGGTTATATACCGCGTAGCACCAACCGCAGGGCCTCAAAAGAGACGGTAAAAATAGGGCCTTGCCCGAAATCCCTCCTCACACCAAGCTACCTAGGGTCCGAATACAACCGCTCCGTTCAAGGGTTCCGAAAACCACTCACACAAGACTTTAACTTCAAATAGGGAACGCATCCCAATAATCCATATATCACTTATTCTCATCTTTTCATTACTCAAGTGCTCGAAAACCCAATACCCACCCAATTAGGTTTCCCGTTGAATTAAGTGTTTTAAGTCAAGGTTAGTCCAACTAAACAATATAATAACATCCACATAAGCATGCATCAATAAGGTGAAGAAGATGAAGAACATAACATAACACATACAATATCATGCCAAGATATGATCGTAAGCTAATAAACATTATCATGAATACAAGAGCATAAAATAATCATGCATAACAAAATTTCCAGATTTAATATCACATAAAGATTAAAATGAAAGGCCTATTTTAGATCTTCTACCGGACTTGGCCTTCCTATGGTTTGTAGAGAATTTGATCTAGTTTTTAGAACATTTTTCGGAAATGGGATTGCTTTTCCAGATTTTAAGTTATTGAGAAAACATTCCAGCGCTGTCCAGAATCTGTTTGGATCTGTCGACCGTTACAAAAATTTGATTTTCTTGCAAACCGCTTAATGTTTTTTGATGAAACCAATTTTAGTTGAAAGCTAACTCATTAAGGAAGGTTTTGACATAAAATAGAGGTCCAGAATATTTTTGTATATTTTTCTGGAATTTTTTAAAGTGGGCTGCAAAAACAGATTTTTAGGTAGAATGCCCAAAACAAGGAAAATTATAAAAAGGGGGTTCCACCATGGGAAAGTTTCATTTCTTTTGTGAAGAAAATATACTAGGTATCACATGTCTAACTCAGAAAATTTGTTTGAAAGAGTGCTCTTGAAAAGTTGAGAGATTGGTAGAAAAAAAGGTGGTTTTGTGCCAAAATGGGAAAAATACAAGAGAGATGGAATCAATGCTCAACTTTTAGCATTTTTAACACAAGTAACTTATCAATAACACATTTGAAAACATTATTTAGAACCCTTAAAAACATGTATTTGAAAAAGGAAAATGAAAGAGAAGGTTGTGTTGTGGCTTACCTACTAAGCTTGCACAAGGAAGCTCTCTTCTTTCTTCCTCCTCTTCTCCTAGACTTCTCTTCCTTGCTCTCCCCTCTCTCTCTCTAGCCAAAATGTGTGTGTAAGTGTGGTGTGTTATATGTGCTTGCAAGCTAGGGGGTGTTGGTATTTATAGACAAGCTTTGATGCAAAATGTCCTAAATGCCCACTAGTTGAAAATGGATGGAAAGTTTAGGATTTGTTTGAAGTTCAAATGAATAGAAGTGACTTGGGGAGTGGTTTACTCAAGGATTAGGTAACACTTGGTTGTAATGAAACTAGTTTTGGGAATTAGCATCCTAGGTCTAGGTATTAGGTTGTGTATTTCTAGAATTCCATCATGGTGGTTCTTGGAAATTGGTTTCTCACTCTTTCCTAGGAGTGTGATGGGTTATTATTTTATTTGTTTTGGTCCTAGAGCACATTCTTCAAGGTGTATATATATATATATATATATCCTACAAGATTGTTGGTACTAATAACATTAGGGTACATGTACTATTTTTGGGGTAATGCTTAATAAAAGAAATGAGGGCTTGGAATTAAACTCATGTATCGGAATCTTATTTATGTATTTACTTATGATCTAGTTAGATTTAGGGCTAATTTAAATACTCATAGCAAATCTTTATTGGTACTAAAGTCATTATTGCTCCAAGATTCAAGGGATTTGTTTGTACTATAGTATAATGATGATGCCTAGTCATGTCCTCAAAATTTGGGAAGATTTTCTTATTTATTTGGTGTACAAATCTTGGAAATTGTAAAACATAATGTTAAAAAAGATTTTAGGATACAAGTGTATATATATAAATATATGATGGTACTTGTTTGAGGTCAATTTGTGATTTAATAAAAATGTGAGGGCTTGGGCTTAATTTCTTGTGTTGGGACCCTACTTAGGTAGAATTAAATTAAATTAGGTTAGGGAACCTAATCTGGCTGGGAAAATTCCTATTTTGAAGAAAAGAAATAAAAAAATGCTAACCGACAATATTTGAATTAATTCAAGTAATCGAGGGCTTTAAGAAAATAATTCAACATTAGGGTCTTAAAAGTGAATACATATTTCAAGGGTTTCACAAAGTCCCTCACAATTCAAACTCCACCTGTGGTTCTGAATCTTGTCTCATAAGTGCAATGTGAAATTGATAAACACCAAAGAGTCCAAATATGGAAAATCGTTTTGAAAAATCAGATTTTAAATCAAATAATGCCAAAATTAGACTGTTTTTCCGGATTACAGAGTTGCCACCTAAATATTTTATTTTTGGAAAATTTAGAAAACCCTAACTCGTGCCAAAGGCCATGTGTCCGTCATCACCAAAGTTGCCTCAGCTCAGGAACTTGGGTACGAGAGGGGAAGGTCTTGAAATGAGCACCCTCGCTCACCCGATCAAAAGATCGGCCTCTACTAATCATGATATGTTGTTTTATAAACCTCATGTGTTCTTATTCCGATTATTAAACTAACTTTACTATGTGGCGCACACAAGCAAGTATAAACTAAGTCGCAAGACTTGGAACAATTCAACTCATGTTTGTTTTACGAAAATGGTTTGAATTTACCACCCTCAAGTGGGCTTAAAACATGATTTTGCCACTTGGCAGAGTGGGCTTAAAA
Organism: Camellia lanceoleosa; assembly: GCA_025200525.1. Lineage (NCBI taxonomy): Eukaryota > Viridiplantae > Streptophyta > Magnoliopsida > Ericales > Theaceae > Camellia > Camellia lanceoleosa. The sequence continues at coordinate 99,432,784 of CM045759.1, forward strand.
CTCACATTTTGTTGAATTGTTCCAATTTAAACAACAAAGCCTTCATTCATATGCATTCAAGCAGTTTAGCATATAAGTACATAGCTTTATGGCAAGCATGCGAAACATGGCAATATGGCAATCACACTCATGCAAGTATGCTAAAGCATAAAACTTACTGAGTACTCTGAGCCAAAACAAAAACTAGTTAAAAAAATGCATGATCCTAACTATACAAGATGCCTAATGCAACACATGCGATAATGCAAATAATAGGCTCGGCTACGAATATGGCATATGATTGATTTGAACATGTGATTAAACACGTATTCAAAGAAGTATTGAAATGGACAATGCCGTTTGAATGATGCGCCGAGCCTCGGTGCATGCAAGACACATGAATGGATGCAAACATGCAAGTATAAGGGTATGCTAATTGAAAATGTCATTAATCTAACCATCAAAAGCGATTAAATAAAAGGGAGAAAGACACGAGGTTGGAAAGACATACACACACGCACACACACTTATTACAACATTATACCCTCACGAAAGAGGGTCCAAATGAATAAGCTAACTAGCTACGCTAATTACGCTAATTATTACAACACAAAACTAATTAACTATTTTAGTTAACTAATTATTACAAACCAAATTGAATAACTAGCTATGCTAAGCTAATTGAATATTACAAATTGGAATTGATTAACTAGTTACACTAACTAATTAAGCAAAGCAAGTAAATGGCCTCGAGGGGCGAGGGATGCATGCATGCTCAGCTTCTCTTCCCGAAGATGCCACCCCCTTTCCTTTTGCAGCCTCTGTTTGCACTTGCTTGAACACCGAAAATTGTGCCAACTCCCAAAACACCTCTACTCCATCTCAGGAACACACAGAGAAACCTTCTTTCACTGGTGGCAGGTCAGACACAAATGGTAGCTGTCGGCTACCATTAGTGGCCGGTCGGCTACTTTTGGTGGCTGTCGACCACTTCTGGTGGCCAGTCGACCACCTCTTCCCTAGACTTCTCGTTTTTACTGCAACAGAGAGCAAACAGAGGCAAAGCAATGTATTCTCAAGGAGTATGTGTACTATTACCCACCTTATCGTTACACAAGGTCAAAGGAGTGTAATTCTTGGCTCCAAAACCATCAACCAAGCATTTTCAATGCATGATGGCCAGAGAACCAAGAAGTACAACTTCATTGTATGCAAAAACAAGACTCAAGACCATCACCTTATCATGTGTGATCAAAGGCAATGGAGACCAAGGAAATTGGCTCATTTCATCACTTTGAGTATGAAATGCTCCAATCTTCCTTGTGTTCAATATAACGTCCGATTTAGCACATGCAATGCAACACAAGATGCTTATCTTGCCTCTTTTACTTCGTCGCTTTTGTTTACTCATTTTACATTATCGATTAGTCCTTTAATCGATTAAGTCCAAGGTGAGAGTCTTCTCAAGAGAAAGAAGTGTCAACCAAGGGATGATTTAAGACAAGAGAGAGGTCATGCCTTTGGTTAGTAGAAACCCTCAAAAGAGAATTAAAATCATTAAGCATAAACTCTATCTCAAGCTTAAAGAATCCCAAACGTGAAACAACTCTCAAAAGTGATTGAAAGAGTGAGACAAATGAGTATGTGACAGAGATTATGATGCCGAGATTACATGAAAAATAACACTACAACATGCAAGCAACTCAAGCACTTCATGCTTAAAGGCCTAAAACACTAAACTAGTGAAGTCCTTTACACTACAACCATGCAATACAAGCCTCAAAGGACTTAACCAGCCCAAAACAGAGCTAAAACAAGTCAAAATAGTAACAAAAACATACTGAAATTAAGTTAACACAAGCTAGAATAGGAGGCCAAAGCATAGCACAAGCTAAACTATCAAGCACAATTGCACTACAAGCATATAAAGCAAGCCTCAAGTGCTCCAACGAACCCAAAACAGAGCTCAAACATGACAAAACAGAGCCTAAAACATGCTTGAATTAAACTAAGTTAAACTAGAAAATCAAGCTAACATGTGAAGCAACCTAGGCATGGAAGCAAAACACAAGGAGGGGAGGTTAACCCCTCCTATTTTGGACTTCAAAAGTTGATTTTTACCACTAAAATAACTCTAATTTTCAGTGGTTAAAAGGGCCAAAAAGTTTGATTTAAAGGTGGTAAGAAATGGCACAAAAGGCTTCACAAGCCAAAGAACAAAAAATGAAGACAACCCCCTTACTCACCAAGACTTAAACTACCATTTTCAAACCTCAAAAATAGAGTTTTTTGTAGTTGAAAAACCAAGTCAAAATAGTACAAAAAGATAGTAACTCAAGTTATGCAAGACAAGTTCAAAAGGTAAGTCTTATACCTCTTGAAGCACAAGACAATTTCAAGCACAAATTCAAGCTCAAAACCCTTTCTAAGGCTCCAAGAAGACCTCCTAGAACCTCAGCTCCAAGGTAGTCAAGATTGATCAAGGGTCTATGTGCAAAAGTGTAGAGAAAGCTAACTACAAAGCACAAAATAAGGAGAGAGAGAGAGAGAGAGAGAGAGAGAGAATTTTGATCCAAATTGTCTAACCCTTCAAAATGGGGGAGAGACTCTCCTATATATAGAAAAACAAGCTTAGAGATTGTATTCATCCCTCCATACACATGTATGGAGATGCACTTCAATGAACAACAGCTGGCACAACTGGCAAACAAATATCTGAAAAAGGAGAAAAATGGTCGTCGACCATCAATGTGGCCGACAGGCCACCACTGATGGCTGACAGGCACAAGCCATGGCCGATGGACTGTGGGGATGGCCGACAGGCCACTCTCTCTTCCAGACTTAAAGCAACAAGCTTTTGGTCCACAACCAAGCACAAAATAGGCAAGTTGAGAGGCTCAAAGGCAAGGCGCTCGGCCGAGAACTTCAGGCACTCAAAACGAACACAAGCATACAAAACCATCGAGTGTTCAAACGATGACGTCCAAGTCTTGAGGACGGTCAAAAATGGGGTGTCTACATTATCCGATTTGGAAAGCGAAGAAAGTTAAACCCACATTATATTGAGCCATTTAAGATACTAGAAAGGATTGGTCCTATAGCCTATCGCCTTGCACAACCACCTGCACTATCCAATGTCCACAATGTGTTTCATGTTTCAATGCTTCAACGGTATCTTCGAGATCCAGAACATGTTGATTATGAGAACCTGGAAGTTCAAAAAGATCTCTCTTATAAAGGGCAACCAGTGCAGATTCTCGATCATCGTGACCAAATTCTTCGAAACAAGACCACGCCGTTGGTAAAAGTCTTATGGCAAAATCATCGTATCGAAGAAGCTACGTGGGAAACGGAAAGTCAAATGCAAGCCAAATACCCACACCTCTTCGAAAATTAAGGTATGTCAAGTTTGGGGACAAACTTTTATTTAGAAGGGGAGAAATGTGACATCCTAAGTGTTTAATTAAATACCACAAAAATATTTATAACTATATATAAATATAATTATTGTTGTATGTGATAATATATTATTAAATAAATAAATAATAACAATAATAATAAAAATAAATATATGGAATAATAATAATAATAATAATAATAATAATAATAATAATAATAATAATAGTAGGAAATAATAATAATAATAATAATAATAATAATAATAATAAGGCCAAACAACAATTACTTGCCAATTAATTAAGTAGATTGTAATCTCTCCAGGAGAGAAGGATATGCGCCACCTGTGCCATCTAGCCTTAGGGGGAGTGAGTTACCATGTTTAGGCATCATGGGCTTGTGTATATATAAGAGGGTGGGGGGGTTGCAAAAGAAGTAAAGGAAAGAGGCGAAAAGAAAAGAGAAAAATAAAAAGAGACAGAAATGATGAAGGAAATAGTCTCGAGAAGCTAGTGTAAATAGGAGGGAAATAGTAGGAACTAATATTAAGGTGAGTTATATTATACCTTGTGTTACCATAATATATTTTACATATATTTTAACTTATCATAATTCATTTTATACAAGTTATATTTTATAAATTATATTAATATTTCAATTACGTGGATTATAATCCGAATTCTATTTGTTTAAAATGGAACCCACGAATATGTTTGTTTAAATTTTAGAAAATATTTGACAATGACCTTATAAACAATTATGTTTTGTAAGTACCACCACGTAAGTCCCACGCCTTAGAGGACTTAAATAATTATTGGCCTCTGTTTGGCCACTTTGTGGTATTCTATTTGTCATAGATCCATTGACCTCTGTTCTGACTGTCACTCCTGTGACTTCTGTTATGTTCTGTTCTGTCCTGTACTGTGGTTATGGTTATTTATTTACATAATTTCCCTATTTCAGTTTCTGCCACTTTGAATAATTTGTTTATACAAATTTCAGTTTCTGCCACTTTAAATAATTTGTTTATTCAAATTAAGTTATGTAAATATTTTAACTTAACTAACTATCCATGATTATTTTGTATTCCCTATACTCTTGGCATAATATTTCTTATTCTCCTGTGTGCTTATAGTTGTTACCCTTTCAGGTAACGAGATATAAGGAAGACCCGTAACCTTATGTAGTGCAACCTGAACAAGAATTGCTACTAATCCATTATTATTTTTTTTTTTTCCTTTTCTTCTTTTTTTTTAATAAAACATAAATAAATAAAAGCCATATAGATGTATTTTCTCTTATTAAAATAGTAGAATGAAGTAAAATTTCTATTTAATTATTTTTATTTGCCTCCGCCTGTGCTATTTAATTTGCTACAAATAAATTAGTAAGATGCGATTCTAGCCCTAAGCTCTCAGGGTTGGGTCGTGACATCAAATGTTCAAATAATAGGACTTATAGAAATATAAGAATATCTTATGGACTAATTGAGATACAAACACTTAAAAAAAAAAATTTCTAATAAATCTCCCAACATAATTATATATATATATATATATTTGAAGCACATATTTATTTATTTTATTTTTTTAATTCTATGTATCATGGTGCTCCGATCCTAAGACATATTCTGAGGGGGAAAAAAAAAGAAATGCGTACTTATTTTCTCCACTTGTCTCTATATGGTAGTAACAAATTGATAACCTAATTAATTGGAATGATATTTTTTCCTTAAAAACCTCCACTTTGAGGTGGGTTTCCATGTAGACAGTTGGTAAATCTTTATGTAAATTGGAGAGGCTCCCTAGTCTTATTGTAAAATTTCACTCTCTTTTTGCCTTTGTTTTGTTTTTTATGTTTTTCTTTCTCTACAATTAATTCCTTGTAAAACATTTCTTCTTTTGGATTTGATCCAATATAAGAAGAATTTTATTATACAGACCTCTTATCATATACACCCTTAATTATGTAATTTTTATTTTTTTTTTGTTATAACTAATTTTTTTTAAGTTATAACATTATTTTGAGATATTTTATTATGCCTCATATAGTATTTTGTTATGCATCTTTTTTTTTTTTACTTATAACTCAAAAAAATTAGAATTATTTCATTTTCTTATATGGTGCATATGGTGCGCTTCGTTTGAGATGGGTGCACCATAGTTTTTGCCGTGTATTTATTGTACTATATAAACTTATAAAAATGTCCAAAAAATTATCTGTAAAATTACAAAATCTATATGTTTGTTTTTGTATTCAGGAAATGATATTCAGGGGGTGACACAATGGCAATTCTGTTGGAGTGGACAATTGCAAGAATGGTTCTACACCCTGATATCTAATCCAAAGTTCAATCTGAGATCGAATCTGTCCTCGGAAAAACCCGATCAATCTCCGATTTCGACCTCCCCAACCTCGCTTGCCTCCAAGCTGTTGTCAAGGAAACCCTCCGAATGCACCCTCCTGGCCCACTCCTCTCCTGGGCCCGCCTCGCCATACACGACACCCACGTCGGGGACCACTTCATCCTTGCTGGCACAACCGCCATGGTGAGCATGTAGGCCATAACCCACGACGAGCGAGTCTTGTCCGAGCCCAACGAATTCAAACCCGAGCGGTTCTTGGAAGATGACGTGGCCATTATGGGTTCGGATCTTAGGTAGGCTCCATTTGGATCCGGGAGGCGGGTTTGCCCCGGAAAAGCGATGGGGCTGGCGACGGTTCAGTTGTGGTTGGGACAGATGCTTCAGAGCTTCAAGTGGGTGGCTAGTGATAATGGTGTGGATTTGTCTGAGTTGTTGAAGATCTCCATGGAAATGAAGAACCCATTGGTTTGCAAGGCTGTTGATAGGGTTTCTTGAAAATCTTCGTTTGGTTGTGTGGCATTATGATGTAGTTTGCTAGTTTGATCACATCCAAAATTTTGAAAATCTAAATTGTATGGAGAGATCAATTATTTATCTATATTTCTATATTTATATTTAAATCGAAATTGAAGTTGAAAAAGTTGTTTGAGGTTGATATTATTTAAAACTAATCTATTCTCGCTTATATTTATTGAAAGTGTTTAAATTTTTCATGAAAAAAATTATATATATAAGAAGTGATTTTACAATACTCCTTCGTTCCAAACAGACCTTCAACAAATCCTCACCCTAGTGCCTGAAACAAAGAACACTCCGATTGGGTGTGTCAAAATTAGCATTCCAACAGTCAAGTTCGAGACTGGTTGAGGAAGAATGGGTCAGGTATTAAAAAAGTAGAGTAGATTTGGATGATCATACGTACCTTCCCTCTTCCATTTACTTTCTTTTTATAGAGGTTTGATGTAAATATTTCCTACGTAATTTGACCTACTTATCATGATCATCACAATGTCATGCCTCAAGTTCCTATTACACCTCCAAAGAGGAATGGCTTGGGCACACTTTGATTGTGATAGTATGCCGAAATCCCAATGGTACTCGGCATGAATGTTAGATGATAATGTTGGCATCACTTACTCGGCTCATATTCTGGTCGATGAAGAGGTTGCTCAGCATCGAATTTCTATAATTCAATGGGCCTAGTTAGATTGGGTCCATCAGTTATGGGCCTTGGTGCGCTCTATTTGTCAAATGTGCAATTTTTATACTCGGCTCGCACAATATGATTACATCAATCCAATATACATATATATAGATGATTTATCCATTAAAATTTTAAAAATAATAATAATAAATGATACATCATTCAAATGAGACCTATAATTAAGCTTATGAGCCGAACCAGACCATCCAACACTTTTCAGGGCAAAATAAAAATTATTTTAGTATTTTTTGATTTCTCATATTTTGATTTTGATTTTTTTTAATGTTGTAAATACATGGACCTAACTATAGGCTAGCACACTATCACAGTTGAATTTTTAGAACAATAGATAATTACCTATAATTAAACTTATTGGCCCTGAAACTAGCTATATGGGGTCCCTGCTGTGCCGAAAGGCACAGCAGTCACTGTTGTGCCCTCTTTTGGGCCAATTTCGGGGCCCATTTCGATAATCCGAACCGTTCACATTTTAGGATACATCGAGTAGAATATGCCTGTAAAAAATCAAGTTGATCGGATATCGTTAGCCTTTTCATCAAGACACATTTGTATCTGAAAAAATTAATAATTTTTAATGTAAAACTGAATACAAATGTGATTTGATGAAAGTGCTAACGATATCCGATCAACTTGATTTTTTACAGGTATATTGTACTCGATGTACCGTAAAATATGAACGGTTCGGATTATCGAAATGGGCCCCGAAATGGGCCCAAAAGAGGGCACAACAGTGACTGCTGTGCCTTTCGGCACAGCGGGGACCCCAAATCCCTGAACTAGAGGATCCAACACTTTTGAGGGCAAAATGAAAATTGTCTTAGTATATTTGTTTTATTGTTTTGAGTGATGTAAATGTATAGATCCTAACTATTGGCTAGCAAGTTATCACCGTAAAATATTGCTCTAAATAGATATGAAATTCCTAGTACACCAAAGCGTTTCGAGGGCAAAATAAAAGTTATTTTTCTTAATTTTAGACATTTTCATCTCTTACTATTTTTCAATATTAAATTTAAACTTGAATAAAAACATCTCCAAACTTCTCTACATTCCTTTACTTCCAACTCATATGAGAATGCATTCTTACTAAAAAAATTTTGCTCAAGGGAGTCTCAAATGTTTATTTGAATTTTTCAATATTGTTTTGTGACTTTCAAATTTTTCACTCTAACATCAGTGATAGTTTTTAGTAACCATTGGAGATTCCTTAGGTATTCAAAACTTGATAATTGTGATATTAATGTTTTTGTTGCAAATCCGCACAGAGTGATGCAGCACAGCCATAAAGCCCACATAAGTTGTTTATTTTATAAGGTGTTGTGTGATTATTTATAAAATAAAAATTTTAAATTTAAATTAATTCGATAATTAAATCAACTTAATTTTTATTTTTATTTTTAATTTTTTATGAATAATCTATACATAATACTTTATAAGATTAACAATTAAAATCATTATGATAAAATCGTAGGGAAAAAAAAAAGGGAAGGAAATCTTAGGCTCTGTTTTGTGGAGCTCTGGAACGTTAGTTCCAAAGTTTGATTTGAACATAGTGTTTGTTTACAATTTTTAAAAATTAATTCCACACTCACTTTTCAAAATGCGGTCGAAGGCGGGAAATTTTAGGCTAACCGATCGTCCGGCCGATTGACCAGAATAGTGCAATTTTTTTTTTTTTTTTTTTTTTTGTTTACAATTGACACATGTTAATTTTTATATATTCAATAAAAAATATTTTCTAAATTTTAAAAACAAAATTATGAGCTTTAATAGAATTTTGAATTATGTGTTTGGTTATGAGTTTTAAGTTTTTATATCAAATATCATATGTCACATCAAAAATTTTCCACTCAATTCAAAACTCTTTTCAAAACTCATTCACCAAACAAATTTTTCACACTCAAATTATAATTGCAAAACTCACAAACTCAAAATACAACTCTATTCTCAAATCATATTTAAAAAATTTTACCAAATGCAACCTTAGACTCTGGTGGGTGTAGAGCGGAAGAAATTCTAGCCACTAGCGAAGGAAAAAAGAAAAGAGATGCATAGGGACAACTTGGAATTTTAGGAATAATCTTGCTGATGTAATGTTTTTTTGCTAAGTGAATTGATTGACTAAACTCTCGTTTGGGAATAGGTTTTTTTAATAATTTTTTAATTTTTTTATGAGATAAAAATATATATATATTTAGAATAATTTTTTGATTTTTTATGGAAATATGTGTAAAAAGTAAAGAGAAAATGAAATCTTTGACTTTTTGGTATAGATTATAAGTTTTTTTTGACTTTTTTTAGTAATTTTTAGACTTTTAAGCCAAAACAAGCAAATGTCAAACGAGGTCTAAGTCCTCGTTTGGCATGAAGAATTTTGGGGTTAAAAAGTTAAAATAGTCATAAAAAGATAAAATATGTTAAAAAGTTAATAAGACCAAATGTTACATCCAAACCATAATTATTTTATTTTTTTCTCTCACAAAAGTGAAAAAAAGTCAAAAAATTCATTCCAAATGAGGCTTTTTAACCCAGCGACCTCGTTTGAGAACAAACTATTGTAGTAATTTTTTGACTTTTTACGAAAAGATGTACAGAAAAGTAAAAAGAGTAATGTGATAATTTATAGTGATTTTTTGACTTTTTGATTAAAATATTTGGTCCTAAACAATACTGCCAAAAAATTTAAAAAATTAAAAAATAAACTTACATCTCAAATGAAGGCTAAGATCTGAGTCAAATTGTTACATAATTGCCTAAAGCAAGAGAAAGGAGCAATGTTTCAAAAAAAATTAAAGAAGTATTAGTGTAATGGGTCCAAATGATCTCTAGTCCAAATCTAGGATAGTTTGGTCTAGTTTGATCCATTGGGTCCACTTTTGGATCCTTTTTCGATAATCTGAACCGTTTATATTTTAGAATTTGTTGAGTACATTATTTTTATAAAAAATCACATTGATCGGATAACGGATACTATGTATTTGGATCACTTTTGTCTGGAAAAAAATGGACGGTCATAAAATTAACGGTTCATACAAAAGTAATCCGAATACATAATATCCGTTATCCGATCGACCTTTTTTTTACAAGGATAATATACTCAACAAATCCTAAAATATAAACAATTCAGATTATCGAAAAGAGACATAAAAGTGGGTCCAATGGATCGGACTGGACCCTTCAGTCCAGATAGTGAATTGAAGGCAAGCCCCAGCCTAGTGTAATTTACTCATTATTTTTTAAGTAAACAAAAAAAATTCAAATCACAAGAGATAATCAGAATATTCAGAATTCAGAGGGTAAGGCCATAGGACAAAGGGTGGGTGCGGTGACAGCATCAAAAAATTGGGATGTTTTGGCAACACAGTAAAAAAGTCAAAAGGCAATTTTTAATTTATTTTTGGTCACATCACCTCTCACATGAAACAGTGAAAAAGGTTTAAAAGCAAAAAAAATCAGTTTTGAACCATCTTCTGAAAATACCCCATTATTGGTTGGTTTAGAAATATCATGTGACTATATTTTTAGCCAATTAAAAATTATCATGTCTTCTTAAATTTTTCAATCACTTAATATAAAATTATAAATCATACCCCATCCACCAATCACAATGCATATGGAATACTACATAGCACTACCCCCGAACCAACCAATAACTTCTCGACAACACTAGTATTGTCACGACCTACCAGGTTTATCTCGAACTTATTTTTAATAATCTGAACCATCACATTGCAGAGTCCGTCAAGTATATTAGCTATATAAAAAAAATAAAATTAATCGAACATGTGTAATCCAATGATCAGAGTCTAATTATTTTTTTAAAAAAAATATTAAAATCGTGCTAATCTTTTATTTTTTTTCAAAACATAAATGAAATTTTGTTAGGAGTTATAAATGTTCAAATAATTTAATTTTTTTATAAATAATTTATTTAATGAAATTTATAATATAAACAATTCAAATCATGAAAATAAATTCGAGACACATGCCAGGTTGTTACAACAGGCACAGACCAAACCCCCACTCAGGGCCATAACCATGACCAATCCAAATAATGGGAAAAAAATATTTTATAGTCCAGGAGTAACACCTCTCAATTAGGGGTGTAATTTTGGCCCGACCGGGCCCATCCGAGCTCGGACTGGGCCAGGCCTATGTCGAGCCTTGCAAGCTCCCGCCAAAAAATTAGGCCAGGTCAAGCCGGCCCACGGGCCAGAAAACTAGGCCCAGGCCTAGGCCTAGGGGTATTCAGGCTTTGGACAGGCCAGTGGGCCGGGCCTCGGGCAGGGCCCCTAAGCTTGGGCCTAGGCTTAGGCTCGGGCTTTGGGAGGGCTTGGGCGGGCCTAAACAATTTTTTTATTTTTTTTTTATTTTTTTCACCAAAATTTTAATATTTTTCATTAAAAATAACACTGGGTCCCGGGCGGGCCGGGCTTTTAGGCGGCCCTTGAGCAGGCCCATGGGCCGGGCTAGGCTTCAAAACGATAGCCCAAGCCCTGGCCCAAGGCCTCGAGCTGGGTTTAGACTCGGGCCTTAACGGGCCGAGCCTACCTCAGGCCGCCCGCGGGCCAAAATTACACCCCTGAGGTTTATTTTTTATTTCTTAACCAAATTAATTTTAAATTTTTTTAAAAAAATTCTAAAAATCAAACCATACATAACTTAAGAATCTTTTGATAAGTTATTTCTTACGTTGGCAACTTATTTAATTATTTGTTAATTTTACGATATTTTTACCATCTGAATCCTGTTTGGTAACTATTTTGTTTTCAGTTTTCAATTTATATTTACAAAAATTTTAACAACTGTCATAAAAACTTGTTTGATAATTTTTTTAGTTTATAAATGATTGTCTCAGTTTGTAAATTTGAGAAAAAAATGTAAATTCAAAAAATGAGTTTACCTTAGTTTTTAAACAGAAATTTAAAAATTTTACTAACATTTTTTTTCAATTAATTTTTTTTTCAAATATTTTTTTTTTCAATTAATTTTTTTTTTCAATTAATTTTTTTTTCCAATTAATTTTTTTTTCAACTAATATTAACCGAGGGGCAATTGGTAATACTACTTTAAACCTTAAGGAGGGGATTGTAATTTCTAAAATGTGAGGGGTGTCAATGTAATTTTCCCAGTGAGGGCAAAATTGGTATTTAAAAAAATTAAATTGTTGAGGAGGGAATCTGTAATGAAACTTTAAACCTTAGAGACGGAGATGTAATTTTCAAAAGGTGTGGGGGGAACTGTAATAAATATAAACCTTAGGAAATGTCAATGTAATTTACCCTTTCTTTTAATACATGACTATATACCCGTGTATGTAATTTTTTAAAAATTATTTTTGACATTTTTTCGTTGGGCATCACCAGTGCTTCACTACTACTACCATCAATACCTCGTTCACCACCTTCTCCACCACTGTCATTCCATCACCACTATAACCACTGCAAATACACTATCACCTCTTCCATTACCACCGCCACTGCCGCCATCACCGTCGCCGCCGCTGACACACCACCCTCCTCCACTATTGCCACTCCACCACCATCTTCTACCGCTACCACTACCACCACCGCCATTCTACCACCACCACCACCACCTCTGTTCAATCACTGTCATCATTGTCATAGAAAAATAAAAACAAATTTTGCAAAAAATAAAAATATTTTTTTTTAAAATGAAGAATTGCCTTTTTTAGAATTTTTTTTAAAAAAATTTTAAAAATATATTAAAAAATTGTGAATTACACTAACAATCTCTACAATTTGGGGCTCGTATCATTTTAATTTCTAACTTTTCAATTGTGACAATCTTGTTTCAAATAAGGACAATTGAAGATCATTACTCAATTTCAAAGACAAAGTCGTCAATTTGATAATAAACTAATTTGACAAAAATAAATGTCAAAAACAATATTTTGAATTTTAAAAAATTATTTCTACGCACCAACGATAAAAATATGTAAAATTGATAAATCTTTTACGCATTTATTTGTTTATTTATTTATCAAATTAATTTTTATTATGTGTTTGGATGATGATCATGTAATGGATGATTGTTAGGCTTTTAATGTGTAATCGATATATTTAATATATGAAATATTTTTAATTTTAGATTTTTTTAATTTAATGGATTAATTTAATAATGATATCAAAGTTATCGCCATATTTGACTTTTAGAAAAATATAAACTAATTTAATGAAAATAAAAATAACCACCCATTAAATGATCAGCATCCAAACACACAATAAAAATTAATTTGGTAAAAAATAACTAAATAAATGTGTAAAATATTTATCAATTTTACATAATTTTATCTTTAGTTGGTAGAAATAATTTTTAAAAATTCAAAAATATTTTTTTGACATTTATTTTTGTCAAATTAGTTTATATTTTTATCAAATTGACGACTTTGCCTTTAAAATTGAATAATGATATCTTCAATTGTCCTTATTTGGAACAAGATTCAAAATTTATGATTAAATGTGTCACAACTGAAAAATCATGGACCAAAGTGACATAAATCTCAAACTATAGAAACTATTAATGTAATTTGCCCATTAAAAGAAGAAAGAAGAAATAGAGATGAAGTAAATAGGTTGGTTGGATTCATTTGTCCCGTGTTCAATTCAATCCAATCTGTTTAAACCCATTTATTAAACGGGCAGATTTGGGTTAAGTTCTTTTAAATGCATAACCCATTTTAACTCATCCAAACCCGCCCAATTGCCAACTCTAATAAATTATCAAATCAATTAATAATTTTTAATAATAATAGAAATTTATTTTAATTAATAATTTAGGTAATTTTAATTAATTTTGTCAAATAAAATTTTTTTGACAATGAATTATATGAAATTTTTCAAACCACAGAAAATAATTTATATTTTAAACAAATCTCATAAAATATATTTGTAATTTATTTTTTTATTTTTTTATTTTAAGAAAAAAAAATATTGGTTGGTGTAATCATATTCCAAAATAATCATAAACGAAAAATATTATAAATCTCATATAATCTATTAAATTTTTTACTAAACTTTTTACATGGCACTACGCTAAAATTGGGCTTTAGCGGCGGTTTTTTACCACCGTTAAAGGCTGTAAAACCATCGTTAAAGCCTTTAATCGGCAGATAACGCGGTTTCATATCGCGTTTATGCGCGTGTCGGAAAAAGTGAAACCGTCGTAAAAAGGCAAATTACCGTCGTTAAAAGTCGACCAAAAATGGCGGTTTTTTACCGCCGTAAATAGGGTTCAAATTTTTCAAAAAATAATTCTTTCTTCTTGCACTCCCCAAGTTTTGAACCAAAGACCTCTCATCCACCTACACCAACCATTCTGCCACAGCCACTCTTCATGAAATATATTCCCTAAATAAATATTTAAACATTACTTTTACTTTATTGTAGATGGTTTCGCCGGAACTCGCCGGAGTTTCATCGGAGCTCCGCCGGCAAAGACCGCCATCATTAACGGCGGTAATGGTTGGGCATTAGCGGCGGTTTTGTTACCGCCGTTAAAAGTGGGCATTAACGGTGGTTTCGTTACCGCCGTTAAAAGTGAGTTTCATTACCGTCGTTAAAGACACTTTTAGTAGCCGTTTTTTTAACGGCGGTATTAACGGCCGCATTAATGGCGGTATTAACGGCGGTTTCGTTACCGCCGTTAAAAAAATCGCCGTTAATGCCCTGTTTTGGCATAGTGTGGGTATGAGATCCACACAAATTTATATGGTCTCACACTTATATGAAAGATTTGATAAAAAAAAAATAATTAATAAATTATTTGAAATTGCTAACATAACTCATTATAAATTCCCATGTCTCTTTATATTTCTCAATCATTTAATATAAAATCATAAATCTCATTTCTTCTATCAATCATAATGTATATAGAGCGTGACACTCTTCGTCCAACCAATAACTTCTCCTCGCCGATAAGAGCATCAATAGTGGACATGTTAGTCCACCCATTAGTGTCAGCTGTTAAATTTTAGCTAGCCATTTTCACTTTAAGCTAGGAGTGGGCGCGAGTCGGTTGCGGCCAAGGAAACTCCAATCCGCCATCCGTCTGCCAAATTAGCAGATTGGAGAAAATCAATCTACATCTGTCCTCCAATCCAGGGGATGTGGATTGAGCGGATTGGCGGTTTAAAATTTTATAAATTTTTAATATAATTTAACTTGTGCACTTCCTCAAAAAAAAAAAAAAAAAAAAACTACAGTCAATGATTTTAAAAAGTATTACAATCACTGCATGCCTCGTCAAAGAAAAAAAGTTTGAAATTTTAGAATATTACAATCACTAGATACTTTATCCACATATTACAATCACAGTATCTCTCATCCACATAAAATATTACAATCTTTAGTTCTTAAAATATAAAAACAATTCAAATCACCAAAACTATAAACAGAGTAGTAATAGAGATTGTATGCCTCTGTATTATTACATCTATATCTGTTTTTGAAAACAAAAATCAACCAGTATATATCATCTTTTTTATTTATTATTTTTAGAGTTAGATTCAAAAATCAAAAAATATAGATAAATAATACATTTATTTTTCTTAATTCAAAAAATATATTCAAGTTGAAAACTCTTTTTTAATAGAACATATTTAACCAAATATTTAAACTCTTTTTCAATTGAAAACACAAACAGAATATCTAAACAAATTGAAAACTCAAAGTCTTACAAATTACTAGGGTGTTCGCAGTTTGGCGGTTCGGTTGCGGCCAAAGGAATCTCAAATCCGCCATCCGTCAAAAACAAGGCGGATTGGAAAAAATCAATCTGCAACCATCCGCTCGTCATCACACATTCGTCCAAAATGCAGCGGATTGATTCGGTTCAGTCAGTTTGGACAGATTGATATATCTACTGCTCACCCCTAAGCTTCACAGTGAAGCTACTAAGGGTAACATTAGTGGTCAAAGTTAGTGTCAGATGTTAAATAGTGTGCTAACTGCAGCCAAAGTTTTAACCAGCGAGGGAGAGAGAGGGAAGTGTCGTGGGGTCGTCCACCCGGATGTCTAGTCGATCATCTCCCAAATGTCTGGCCAGTCGTCTCCCCTTGATGTCCGGACCCTTCAAGTAAAAAAAAAATATGGGATCTAACCTTTTGACCGACCGGACGTCCGACCCAACTGCTACAAACTATTATATATATATATTGTTTACCACACACTTTAATGTATCCATTGTATCACCATTCACTTACTATTCACTCACTAAATTAATAAACTCTTAACACACATTTATAAGTCCCACTTTATCATTTTTTATTATATGACACACTTTAACATACATTTTTAACACATCCATCGTGAATGCTCTAATGGTATAACGTTTGCTGATAGTTCTAATTGCAATTAAGGTGTAACCGTTTGCATTCTTTTGGCAAGTAAGCATTATTTTTTTAACCACAGTTGATTTGTGGGGTTACCTGTGGCTAACTATGACTTTGGGATTACAAAGGCCAGGTTTAGATTAGGGAAAATGCTATGGATCTTAAATAATTTACTAAATTTTTTACTTATCTTTTACATGGGTGTGGGATCTACACAAACCCACATATGTGTGAACCCCACACTCATTTAAAAGATTTAATAAAAAATTTGATAAATTATTTAAAATTCCTAACATTACTCTTAAATTAGATGAGACACAAAAAAATGAGACCAACTTGTGGAGTATAGGTCCATCAATTACCCAAAAAGTGAGACCAAATCAGGTGTGACTCATCTTCAAACTATTATTTATCATATTTTTTCATATTTTATTTTATAAGCTTTATTTTGAGTTCATAAAAATGAACCAAATCATTTATCTTATAAATTTCATAATAAAGTCTGACTCTATAAAATCTACTTCATCAGATATCAATAACTAAATGAATAAATTGGATTTTATTTTATAAAATCAATGATTTAAATTTATAGTGGCCGTCTATTTAAAAAATAAAATATAATTTGTTCATATTTTTAATGATATCTAATGAAATTAATTTTGTACACAATTTATCTTCATTATTAGGTTTATGAAAACGATTTAAATCATTATTATAACCTGAAATGAGATCCATACAATAGAATATGGAGAAGTATAGTTGACAGTATATAATATATGAAAGGGGTCATTCATGACCAAATTGTTTCACCCTATTTAGAAACTAAGACATCAAAAAATACATGCAGATTTCAAATATTTATTAGTAATTAGATCATTTATTTAGAGAAATGAATAATCATAATATTATATTTATGATAATTTCTTGTGTTTTTTGACAATATCACACAACTAAAAGTGTTTGGGATAAATTTGCTTCATTTAAATTTGAGATTTTCCATTGTTTACAGTTAATAAGATATATTTTCTAATATAGAGAATGCTTCAAATCCCATAAAAACATTCATATATTTAAAATTATCAACTCATTGCCATAAAAGTATCAAAGGAAATATAGCCATGGAAATTCGACAAACAATTTATTTTTCTTCATGAGCCTTTATTTTTACAATATCAAATAGATGTGGCTAAAAAAAAATTGACAAGTTTGTTCAAAAAGAAAAAGGATAACATATTAACAATATATAGCAATTAAATGTATAGCAACAAGATGATTACAATACAAAAATTGTTACCACTTTTGTTATACTTTTTTTTTTTTTTTTTTGAGAAATAAAACAAAGCTATTTTTGTTATTTAAATTTCAAAAACAGTGATCTTATTCTTAAAAAAATATAGAAAATTGATAGAAGAAAAAAAAAAGAAAAAGAAATAAGAAATAATAGAAGAAAACAAAAGGATAATACATGACTTTAAGTAATTTTGTAATATATATATATACACTAAAGTGGTGAGTAATATACAAAATAAAAGGCATAAATAAGAATATGAGAAGACAATTTACAAATAACACTTTAGATGAACATATGGAGGATTTTTAGAACCAGAAATGCTTCGGACCCTCTCAGAAATCGACCCCCACGACCCCCAGCTGAGCTGGAAAGTCACGTGAGCGGTCACGTGACTTTCAAAGCCACGCATCTCCTCCTTCTCTATAGCGATCCCGGTTCTTTCTCCTTTGGTTGTAATATCCGATCTTAGTTCCGTGGATTCCGGTTGTTGTTTTGAACTTGTTTCTGTCCTTCAATTCTTTAAATTTGAGTTATAGAATGTTTTGGACTTGTTTGTTCCAGGTTGGTTGTGTTGGAAACCAAGAGTTGCTGTCCAGAGTTTTGGACCCTCGCTCGAGCGAGGAGTTGGTCGCTCGAGCGAGCTTCATCTTTGTTATTCGCCGAGCTGTGGTTTGGTCGCCGGCGAGAGTGGAGTTTTAGGTCTGCTGGCTCGAGCTGTGGTGGCTTCGCCGAGCGAGAGTTGCGTCTAGTACTTAGACACGAGAGCAAGATGTTTGTTGGCTCGAGCGAGCTTCTCTTCGCCGGCGAGGTTTGTTTCTTGTGTCTTGTCGCCGAGCGACTGTCTTCGCCGAGCGAGCCTGCTCGGGCTTTATACACACACAATAATGAGGAAAAATAACATTTTTCTCCTTCTTTCTTTCTTGAAACCCTAGCAGCCGAGAGTCTCTCTCTCTAAACTTATTATCTCTCTAGATTTCATCTCTTTCTAGTATGAATCCATCCTAGGTCCTTTGTTAAAAAGAAAGAGGAGGTCAAGGGCTTCGCTTTAATCGGAAGAATTGTGGATTTAGAGCACTTGGATTTCGGGTCAATCTTCTCCATTTGGGTTCTCCTTTGAGGTAGGGATTCTCCTTGTTTCTTTTCAATGCTCCATCTATAGATAGACATGTGGTTATTTTGTATTGCATCAAAATTGTATCATGTTGGATTTGTGAAAATCATGGGGTAAACCTAGGGTTGGTTGTGTTAAGATTGGGTTTGGCTTCATTAGTTGTTGTCTTGGCTAATTAGAATATAAATTAGCATGTCGTAGTTAAATGAAGAAAAAGCCCTAAATTATGTTTTGATTTTGGTAAATTAAAATGGGGGTTTGTTGACTAATGTATATGAATCTCTTTGATTAAAATGAGTTGGATAAGGGTGTTAATGCCTAAGGAATTAATCATAGCTTTGGAATTGGTTTCATGGGAACAAGAATAGTGGAGTTGATTTTGTGATAACAAAAAGGAATTGGGATTGTTTCTGTGAAAATGATAAATGTATTTTCGAAATAAGATTGAGAATTGGGTTGTTGTATCTTGAGTGTTGAATACACGTGTAGAAGTTGTATTTTTAACTACCATGTTAATGTTATTGTTTGGTTTGTGATTCATGGTAATTGCGTCTTCAATAGATGTACAATATACCTGCATCTAGAGGTTTTGTCCTTGGTCATCGGTGGAGGATGACATGTTTGAGATGGATTGTCGTGTATGTTTTACACCATTGTTGATTGAACATCATATGTGATGAAATGTTGAGATACATTTTATATGTATATTTGTTAGGGAGGAGAGAGGGGTTGTACTCCAGTGTGTGTGAGAAGATAGGGGATGTACTCCACACACCTATGTGTTCATATATCTTAACACATTGTTTGCATCCTGATAGTTTATGTGGTTGCAATATACATGTTGAATATGCCTTGTTGCATGGTTGTTGTTGGCGTTATATGCCGCGCTTATAATCAAAGGTACCGTTACCTTCCAGCTAGCGCCTGGAGAACTGTATGCGCTTATAATCTAAGGTACCACACCCTTCCAGCTAGCGCCTGGTAAAATGGTATGTTGTTGTGAGAAGTGCATTTTGGCTTACTATGCATATAGCTAGTAGAGCGAAGTTGATTGTAGTTATTTCAGTATATCTTTGGCTTACCTAGCGCATAACTGGTAGAGCAAAGGGGAATTGTTGTTGTTTAGTTGTAACTGAAAATATCATGGATTTGATTGGTTCTGATTCGGAGGACCGAAAGTTACTCCATTGATTGATTGTATACATGTTGGTGGGTGTAAATTTATATTTTTACAAAGTTATGCATGTATAGGTTTGATAGTAGTAGAAACAAACCAAAATGTCATTTTTTGTCTTTTGGAAAGTGTGAAGGAGAATGAAGGTTTTAATGATAAACATATTTTGAAAAGATACGTCTGTCGTATGCATGGGAAATGGAGGGGAGTATAGGGCTGAGTGATTAGTTCCTAATGAGGATTAATTAAAGGAATAAGGAAAGATGAATCGCTTGTAGCGTTAAATGAAACGGTTGTTTTCAAGAAAAGTTCATACATATATATATTTTGTATAAACTGTCATATTACTATTCTAGTACGAGAATGAGTGTGCATGATCATAGCTATCTGTAATGTTGTTATTGTTGAGGATCATGTTGAGATCTCTACTGGACTATATGTTCATCCCACGTTGTTGAATCTTTTTCAGGTATTAAGCAGGTTGAGCTGCAAGAGTTGGATTTACTTATTTGTTGGCCACGGGGCCTCTTCGTTGTAGGCGGAATGCCATATGTGTAAAAGGGTTGTACCCTTCATTTGATTATTTAATGTTGTAAGCCTGAGGGCATCTTATTTAGAATGCTCATGTAATATTTACTTTGCATACGAATGAGAGTATTGTTAATCACTTCTACAGATTGAATGTATGAGTTTATTTCCGCATGTTATCTCCGAAATTGAATTAAGTTAATGGAATTGGTAATGACTTCGAGTAATAAAAAGTGGGGCGTGACAACTTGGTATCAGAGCAACAAGGTTCGACTACCTTGAGCTCGTGGGAAGTGGTTTTTACCACAATGGGTTTACTACGTGTAGTGAGGACGTTGCATATAGATACCATGAGAATTAGGACTTATGTGTTGCATTTATGTGAGCATGGGATTAAGTCTCTTGGATAGTATTCGTAGTCGGTGATCTTTATTTGATGTCCTTTTAGACACACGCCAGATCAACGTGGTTTCTAATAGGAATTCCTTGAGAGTTCGGGATGAGTGGCTATCTTTGTGGACTTGATTCGATTATGTGGTTACATGTTTAGATGTTTACATGCAATAGAGATGAAAATTTTGAGACTAAGTGTGTCTTGTGATTTAAGAGTAGTGGAGTGTGCCTCAAGAAGGCTATCGTGTTTACGCTAAGTGTAATTTACTTTGTGCTTTATAGGATGTCTACACGAGGGAGTAGAGGACGGTTGAGTAGTAGGAGCGCCGGAGAGGCACACAGTTCCTTTAGCACCCCAGTAGCAAAGATCATTTGTCGGCGAGGATGTCGCACGTGAGATTGTGAGAGCAGTGCAAGACGTTCTAGCTCGTACTGAGGGCTTCAGTGTGTATGCTCTCATGCTTACTAAGGAGTTCTTCGCCCGGTCCACTGAGTTTGTGGGGAGGCTAAACCGTTGGAAGCAGAGAGTTGGTTGGAACAGATTACCAAGACTCTTGATATGCTCAGAGTCGAAGATGAGGAGTTGAGGGTTTCTTTGGCAACCTTTCAGTTGAAGAGTGATGCGAGTTATTGGTGGAAGAATGCTAAGAATAATGTAGGTAGCACGTGGGTTGCTTTTACCGAGGCCTTTTGGGCCAAGTATTTCCCTCCTTCTGCTCGGGAAAGGTTGAGGGAACAGTTTTTGGAGTTGCGTCAGGATGACACTCCTGTGGCACAGTTTGAGATGCGGTTTGATAGTTTGTCGAGGTTTGCTCGAGTTGGTGACAACAGAGGAGCGTTGTTTTGAGTTCGAAGGCGTTTGTGTTTCGATATTCGGGAGAAGGTAGCTGGATCCTTGTGGAAGGATTACTATACTTTAGTTGAGGCAGCGGCCCATGTGGAGGCCCTGATTGCTAGTGGTGATGGGATTAAGAAGGAGACCATCTCGGTGAGTCATGCGATTCCTAAGCGCTCTAGGCTCAGTAAGGGGTGGAGGCGAAACATGCTCACCGTGAGCCGGGTTCCTTTCTTCGCCAGGGTTTCGGATCCTTCTGGGGGTTCTGGGAGGCGCAGAGTTTGCATCACCCTCGAGTAGAGGGTCCGGTGGTTGTTTTGTTTGTGGCACCGGGCCATGGTAGACGTTCTTGTCCTTATGCAAATTCTTTGGGTATTAAAACCTAGTCAGACTCAGTCGTACCCGTCCAGTCGAGGGCGTTATCGGTACAGCAGGCGGGCCGAGCCGAGGAGCCTCGCGAGGGGCGACTTATTAGTTAGCCCTACAGTGTTACCCTGGAGAGGGACCTTTTGTAATGTTGGCCGGTGGTGTATCACGTTTATTGATTTTGTTGTTGACCGGTGTACTATTGGATGCTGAGGCATCATGTTTATGTATCGCATATCCATGCATAGTATTGTTTGTTTAATCCTCGTGTATTGGGGAGTATGTATGGAATTTCGAACTCTCTATTTTATTTTGAGAAATTGTTAATGGGGTCAATGATCCTAGTATTGTTGCTTGCTTAGTACTGTGTATTGAGTTAGTCTTGTGACGGCCTGTGGGCCTTGTTCTTTTTAGAGATTATGGGTTGAGAACGGGAATCCGTGGGTGGATGTGATTGATGTGATGGTTTCGAGAGTTGTGCAGTATTAGCAAGGTTAGGTGAGGTTATATCTCGGGTTAGCGGAATGGTACTGCTTTGTTGGTTTGTGTTTTGGGCTTGCTAGTTAGTGAGTGCAGGGTGACCCTAACGGTTGTATAGGGGTAGTGTTTGCTTTGTGATTGGTTACCAATTGTGGGGAATGCTCTGTGGGTGGATGTAGGCAAGATTCTTTAGGGGAAGCACAGTTTGTGTTCTAGAGTAATGAGAATAGCGTTGGTCGAATTATCCTTCTTGATTGGGTAGTTGTAATTGCGGTTGACCATGTCGGTCTTCGGTCGAGGAGATGAATAGGCTTGCTATGCAGCCATGGGGAGGGAAATGGTGATACCCTTAGACGCAGTGTTGATGCGGTTTAATT
Organism: Camellia lanceoleosa; assembly: GCA_025200525.1. Classification (NCBI taxonomy): domain Eukaryota; kingdom Viridiplantae; phylum Streptophyta; class Magnoliopsida; order Ericales; family Theaceae; genus Camellia; species Camellia lanceoleosa. The sequence continues at coordinate 99,455,657 of CM045759.1, forward strand.
TAAGGAGATCCGGTGAGATTCCAAAATTGGGGATTTGTGTAGAGAACTCCGTGTTAGGGGTTAGTAATATGAGTGGCACATCAGTGTGTGGAGTTTGTTGAGTTGATTAGTCAGCTTATTGGTATTGTGTTTTGGGTGGACATCGGTCACCTTGAGGTTAGTCTCATTTGTTGTAGACATTGTGTGTTGATTAGGGAAAACTGAAACTAATCATCTGGGTTGTGTTATTAAATATCACGATTATAGTAATACAGCAAATATGTGTATTGAATGATCATTGTAAATGATTGGATTTTTTTTTTATACATTATGTGTATATATATGGTTAGGGAGGAGATAGGGGATGGACTCCGATGATACAGCACCAAAATGTGTATCCATTGAAAGATTGTAATAGCTCATATGCTTATTTATTGTGAAGTGAAAAAAAAAAAAAATGTTTTATATGAGTTACTATCTCATTTAATTGTTGGCCAGGTTCTGAGCCAGGTGTATGTTATTAAATTGGCTAAGTAAAAGGAGGCGGGATGAAATTGCAAAACCATGAATTTCTTATGCCTTATGTGTTGATAGTATTGTTGTTATTTCTATTAACTATCATTATAGAAATGTTATGCTTCGTGTTGGTTTTGGTATCACTGTATGAGTGATGATTGTTGCTAGTAGTATGTTGAAAGGATTTGGAAAAAAACAAAATTTTTCCTAAGTGTTTGGGCCACCTAAGGGTGTTGTTGAGAAATTGATTTAATTCAAGGATTTTGCGAAATTCCAAATGAATCTTTTTGGTAAATAAACTGTGGGTGATTTTTTATGTTTTGGATAACACCGTATTTGTGAAAAATATTTTCAAAACTGTTGAGTTTCGCATGGAAAATGAAGGATTTATTTTGGAATGTTAACATCGAAAATTTGACTACCTTTGAGAAATGTCTCTTGAACAAGAAAATGTTTTCTTATTATTTACTCATAAGATTCGCTTGGGTTGGCTTTCGGGAATCTTGTTGTTGAATAGTGACTTAGCTTGAAGCGCTAGTCAGTTGTTGGTAATTGTTTCAGGAAAGGTTTGGTCTGTTAAGGTTTTAGTACCTAAGTGTTGTGGTTTGGAACGTATTCCCTTAGTGAGTCTCTTCCTTGGTGAGAGTGGCGTGACGGTTTGTAGTGAGAGCGGTTTCACTCCTAGTATTGGGGGGTGTTGGTGCTGTGTAATCAGTTGGCCTTGTGTTTTTGGCGCATCCTTAATTTCGGGGACGAAATTCTTTAAGGGGGGAAGCTTATAGCGATCCCGGTTCTTTCTCCTTTGGTTGTAATATCCGATCTTAGTTCCGTGGATTCCGGTTGTTGTTTTGAACTTGTTTCTGTCCTTCAATTCTTTAAATTTGAGTTATAGAATGTTTTGGACTTGTTTGTTCCAGGTTGGTTGTGTTGGAAACCAAGAGTTGCTGTCCAGAGTTTTGGACCCTCGCTCGAGCGAGGAGTTGGTCGCTCGAGCGAGCTTCTGTCTTTTGTTATTCGCTCGAGCCAGGGTTTGGTCGCTCGAGCGAGAGTGGAGTTTTGTGTCTGTTGGCTCGAGCCAGGGTGGCTTCGCTCGAGAGTTGCGTCTAGTACTTAGACCCGAGAGCGGTGTTTGTTGGCTCGGCGAGCTTCTCTTCGCCGAGCGAGGTTTGTTTTGTGTCTTGTCGCCGAGCGACTGTCTTCGCCGAGCGAGCTGTTCATTTATACACGCATGTGGGGAAAAATAACATTTTTCTTCTTCTTTCTTTCTTGAAACCCTAGCAATGGTAGAGTCTCTCTCTCTAAACTTATTATCTCTCTAGATTTCATCTCTTTCTAGTATGAATCCATCCTAGGTCCTTTGTTAAAAAGAAAGAGGAGGTCAAGGGCTTCGCTTTAATCGGAAGAATTGTGGATTTAGAGCACTTGGATTTCGGGTCAATCTTCTCCATTTGGGTTCTCCTTTGAGGTAGGGATTCTCCTTGTTTCTTTTCAATGCTCCATCTATAGATAGACATGTGGTTATTTTGTATTGCATCAAAATTGTATCATGTTGGATTTGTGAAAATCATGGGTAAAACCTAGGGTTGGTTGTGTTAAGATTGGGTTTGGCTTCATTAGTTGTTGTCTTGGCTAATTAGAATATAAATTAGCATGTCGTAGTTAAATGAAGAAAAAGCCCTAAATTATGTTTTGATTTTGGTAAATTAAAATGGGGGTTTGTTGACTAATGTATATGAATCTCTTTGATTAAAATGAGTTGGATAAGGGTGTTAATGCCTAAGGAATTAATCATAGCTTTGGAATTGGTTTCATGGGAACAAGAATAGTGGAGTTGATTTTGTGATAACAAAAAGGAATTGGGATTGTTTCTGTGAAAATGATAAATGTATTTTCAAAATAAGATTGAGAATTGGGTTGTTGTATCTTGAGTGTTGAATACACGTGTAGAAGTTGTATTTTTAACTACCATGTTAATGTTATTGTTTGGTTTGTGATTCATGGTAATTGCGTCTTCAATAGATGTACAATATACCTGCATCTAGAGGTTTTGTCCTTGGTCATCGGTGGAGGATGACATGTTTGAGATGGATTGTCGTGTATGTTTTACACCATTGTTGATTGAACATCATATGTGATGAAATGTTGAGATACATTTTATATGTATATTTGTTAGGGAGGAGAGAGGGGTTGTACTCCAGTGTGTGGGAGAAGATAGGGGATGTACTCCACACACCTATGTGTTCATATATCTTAACACATTGTTTGCATCCTGATAGTTTATGTGGTTGCAATATACATGTTGAATATGCCTTGTTGCATGGTTGTTGTTGGCGTTATATGCCGCGCTTATAATCAAAGGTACCGTTACCTTCCAGCTAGCGCCTGGAGAACTGTATGCGCTTATAATCTAAGGTACCACACCCTTCCAGCTAGCGCCTGGTAAAATGGTATGTTGTTGTGAGAAGTGCATTTTGGCTTACTATGCATATAGCTAGTAGAGCGAAGTTGATTGTAGTTATTTCAGTATATCTTTGGCTTACCTAGCGCATAACCCGGTAGAGCAAAGGGAATTGTTGTTGTTTAGTTGTAACGAAAATATCATGGATTTGATTGGTTACTGATAGGAGGACCGAGTTACTCCATTGATTGATTGTATACGTGTTGGTGGGTGTAAATTTATATTTTTACAAAGTTATGCATGTATAGGTTTGATAGTAGTAGAAACAAACCAAAATGTCATTTTTTGTCTTTTGGAAAGTGTGAAGGAGAATGAAGGTTTTAATGATAAACATATTTTGAAAAGATACGTCATCGTATGCATGGGAAATGGAGGAAGTATAGGGTGAGTGATTAGTTCCTAATGAGGATTAATTAAAGGAATAAGGAAAGATGAATAAACATGTAGCGTTAAATGAAACGGTTGTTTTCAAGAAAAGTTCATACATATATATATTTTGTATAAACTGTCATATTACTATTCTAGTACGAGAATGAGTGTGCATGATCATAGCTATCTGTAATGTTGTTATTGTTGAGGATCATGTTGAGATCTCTACTGGACTATATGTTCATCCCACGTTGTTGAATCCTTTTCGTATTAAGGTGTTGAGCTGCAAGAGTTGGATTTACTTATTTGTTGGCCACGGGGCCTCTTCGTTGTAGGCGGAATGCCATATGTGTAAAAGGGTTGTACCCTTCATTTGATTATTTAATGTTGTAAGCCTGAGGGCATCTTATTTAGAATGCTCATGTAATATTTACTTTGCATACGAATGAGAGTATTGTTAATCACTTCTACAGATTGAATGTATGAGTTTATTTCCGCATGTTATCTCCGAAATTGAATTAAGTTAATGGAATTGGTAATGACTTCGAGTAATAAAAAGTGGGGCGTGACATTCTCTCTCCCTATTCAGAATTCAAAATTGCCTCATTATCTTATCAGAGAGATACAAATCTCTCATCTCTATCACATAGACAGAGTTCTTCCCTGAGAGCTCCTGCCCTTCACTCCGATCTTTCTCTGTTTTTCACTCCAACGCCCAACGTCCCCTTCACTCCAATGCCCGACAACTCCTCTTTCTTTGTCCTTCCAGAGTTCTCCCTCGACAGCTCCTCTCTTTCACTTCGATGCCCGACGCCTCTTTCACTCTGATTAAGTCTCTCTATTTCTCTAATTGTCAAACTGAAAAACTGATTATTTCTAAAACTAATTAAGTCTCTATTTCTCAAATTGGAACACAGAACACATTAACAAATTGAAAAAAACTTAATTTGTGCTCTCTCCATTTCTCCAAAAAAAAAACTAATTAAGTTTATGTTTTTCTTTTCTCCAAAACAGACAGGTTATGTAATGTCCATACCCAAAAAGACAATGCCAATATCCAAAAAGACCAACAGAAATTGCAGAATTCTCAATGGTGAACCCCGAGATTAGCTTGTTCTAATAATGGTGGTGGAAGGGTCTTTGCCTTCCATTAACACCACTAGCCTAGATTGCATCTTCACAACAATTTAACCTCAAAACTCAATTATGGGTATTGTGTATTTGGGGATTTTACACACATAAATGACCTTTAAGTCATAAACCCACATCTGAAATGAGAATTTCCAAAGAGAAACAGAGAGGGCACTGAAATAGGATCTCACAATGAGAATAGAGAAATGGGTAAGGATGTGTTTGATTAACTAGGCTTTCTTCAAACAAGAGAAACCCTTTTGATGATATATCAAAAACTCCCCAGGATCATCACCACTGACAAAAAAGAGAGATGGGTTTGTCCTTTCACTACATGGGTATGTCCCAAATACAAAACTCTCATATCAAAACAGAGACAAAACGAAGCGAGAGAAACAGCAAGTTCCCAGAGAGCTATGGTCGTCGTTTTCTAGGTGATGATACAGTTTGTTCCAGGTGGAACGGGTCAGACTGATCCGCGCCCCTCAACCTGTGTTCGAATGACCAAACCTACCAGAAGACCTGCACAAGAGTTCAACGGAGAACGGGGAGTCCCCCAGCAAACCCTCCGACGCGCAAGTTAGAGAGAAAAGTAGTATATAGAGATGAATTAGAGATAGAAAGCTTAACCTTTTTTCTTGTCTTCAACGTCTGCTTATATCCTTTGGTAATCATTTCGTTGTCCCTTCTGACCTGTCATCTTGGCCGAAAGTCTATGCTCTAGCTTACCTTGTTCATGGTGAAGGCATTATGTCCCGGCGGAGAGGGGTTATCGCAATAAATGCTGTAAGGGGCTTCATTAATGGCGATGTGCAGTGGCAATAACTTTGCAGATCTTTGTCTGCTTATGTGGCTTGCCCTTCTCTTGCCATGTGGCTTGATGTCATTGGTTCTTATTGCTACGTGAGGCTTCAGCAATGCTGGGCTTTAGTATTTGAGTTATGTACTGGGCCCTAAATGGTGGGCTATAATCCTTATGGGCTTACCCATGTCAGTAGTCCCCCATTCCCAAGTACAACTTTAGTCCAACGAAGGAAATAATGAAGAAAATGAGGGTTGTGAGAGACCGGCAGGGTGAAGGCCGACTGAGAGGGGTGACCGACTATAAGGATGGTCGACCGCAAAGGGTGGTCGAGTGGAGGGGCCGACCATGAGGAAGGCTGACCACGAAGGGTGACCGTATGGAGGGACCGACCATGAGGAGGGCCGACCACGAAGGGTGACCGAGTGAGGGGACCGACCATAAGGAAGGCTGACCGCGAAGGGTGACCGAGTGGAGGGACCAACCATGAGGAGGGCCGACCACAAAGACTGACCGAGCGGAGGGACCGACCATGAGGTAGGCCGACCGCGAAGGGTGACCAAGTGGAGAGGCCGACCATGAGGAAGGCCGACCGCGAAGACCATAAGGAGGGCCGACCACAAAGGGTGGCCGAGTGGAGGGGCCAACCATGAGGAGGGCCGACCGTGAAAGGTGGCCGAATGGAAGGACCGACCATGAGGAAGGCTGACCGCGAAGGGTGACCAAGTGGCGGTGCGCGGGGCTCTAGGAATGGCAGGGCACGTGGTGATTTGAAGTGGAAAAGACGGGGTAAGGGAAAGGGGCAGTGGATCGTGGGCGTACACGTAGCGGAATCCCATGATGGGGTAGGCTAGGCGTTGAGCAAGAAATGAAACGATAGGTCAATATAGGGTGTTGAAGAGATAGTTTTGGCGATTTTTTAAAAATTTTCAAACTGGCGAAATTTAATTGGGCCCTTAGAATATAGGCAAACCTTGGGCGTTTGGTATTATCCGTTTTACGTATCTCTTTGCAAACAACCAAAATATTCCAAGTGTAAACTCCTTTGTGTCAAGTGATACCCGTTTGCGACATTTTGTGGACTATCTCGCACCAGCATCTGAAGCTATTCGCAGACACACAAAAGGGATGGCCCAAGAAAAAACAACAGCTGCGAGGGTCGATCCATTGGGCGACGACGATGCGGTGGATTTGGCAGAACAATACCGGACAAAGAGGCGAGTAGGAAACGAGGGGAGCCAGTGGGGCAACCTCATTCGTCCACAATGATAGCGGTTGCACAGCCAATCAGCCAGGTTAAGCCAAATCACTAGCATACGAAGGCCGATAAGTCGACCGTTACCGCGGAGGAGTTGGTGGGTATATGCGAGAAATACCAGATTCCCGCATAAATAGAGTTAAAGCTGCCAACAATGAAGGAAAGGCCATCCGACGCCCGACCGGGGGACTTTGCCCTCTACGAGGAGGCGTTGAAGGGAGGGTTGAGGTTGCCGCTTCCGCAGGTGGTAGTGGATGTCCTAAACCAGTTGGAAGTGACGCTGAGTCAACTAATGCCCAACGCATGGAAGATTGTACTGGCCTGTGCAAGCGCGTGGCCGAGGGCGAACGAGGGGGCGGCTATGACGGTGGACGAGTTTTTTGCATGCTACAAGGCCTCGAGGCAACAAAAAACTTGGGTCACTTTGCAGGCGGTGGCAGGGAGGGGCCTGGTGACGGGGTTACCGTCATCAATAAAGGGGTGGAGGCCGCGGTGGTTCTACGTGTCTGCGAACGGAGGAGTTGGAGTGTGCACGGTGTAGGGAGTGCCCACCAAGTTTGTGGAGCCAAAGCTGGGGGCAACAGTTGAGGAGAGGGTGAAAAAGGTGAAGGCATGGAGGGAGAAGGAGGGCGCCAAATGGGACGAGCTCGTTCAGCCGTTAGCCTTGTTCGCCGTAAGGTTGGGCCCTCAGCCGACCGATGGAGACCTAGAACTGGCGGAATTAGAGGCGAGAAGGAAGGCGCAAGAGGCGGAGAATAGGACCATTCTCACCAAGGCCAGTAAATTCAAAGAGTCACAGGCAGACCGGCCGCCGAAGCCGATCACGAGGGAGAGGATCCGACCGCGCCCCAAACCGCTGGGGGAAAAGGACTTGGGTGAATTTGAGCCACGACCGCCCGCAACTGATCCTTTGAAGGAAAGGGCCAACAAGGAGGTGGAGGCTGTGGCAAAGAAGAAGAGAAGGGTAAGGGAGAGGGAGAAAAGGCCAGCCCTGAAGAGAATGAAGGAGGTGACAACGGAGGAGACCCCCGAAGTGGGGTTGGGAGAAGCAGCAAAGGGGATGAAGGGTGGGGCGACGGGCCTTGAAGAACAAATAGCAAGTGGGGTGATCGATGCTGAGCAGAGGGCAAAGCCACAACCTAACGAGGGTCTGGGCGATTGGAAGGAGAAGGGAGAGAAGCCAGGATGGCTGCAGATCGCCTCTTGCGGGTAGTGGATGACACAGTCCTGCACTTAGTGGCTGGTTTTACTGAGGCTGAGCTACTAAAAGGGTTATGCTCTGTCCGGATGGAGGCGACTGCCTTAGCAGGAGCCCTGTTGAACAAGGCAGCGGCGACAAAGGGCAAAGTGAGGAAAGAGAGGGAAAAGTTGAGGCAAGTGGAGGCCCAGCTTGAAAATTTCAAGAAGGAGAGCGCAGGCTGGAGGAAGGCTACGCGGAGTGCTTGTGCCAAGGGCTTAGAGGAGGCTCAGAAGGCGAAGAAGATGGGGATGTTGGCGATGGTGCAGAACAATGTTGCCGATCGTGCCCATGCTGAGCAGCTCGCGGCCAAGTTGGAGCTAGAGGACAAACGCCGCAAGGTGGTGTCGCTCGAGTTCCAGCTGGTTGGTGAGCAGAAGAAGCTGGAAGAGGCCCAGAATGCCTGCACCGTCGCCAATGAACGGTGGGATCAGGCGATGACTTGTAACGAGGATCTGCGCGCCTATTCAATCAAAGAAAAGGAAGAAGCAGATCTGAAGATCGCGGGGTTGGAAAAGGATCTGGCAGACGAGCACGCCAGGGCAACGACAGAGAATGCGGAGTTGGAGAAGGAGTTGGAGGAAGAAAAGACCAAGGCAACCTCTGAAAGGGCAGCATACCTCGACTTATGCGTCGCAGCAGTAGAGCAGTTCAAGGGGTCTGTTGACTTTCAGATGGCTGTCGATGCCGCGATCGCCAACAACTTGGCGAGAGAGGGGTCTGGGGAGGCTGGCCCATCGGGGGCGACCGCTGGGAGTAGGAGTGAAGAAGAAGTGATCCAAAGCTTCCAACGGTCGGACTTCTACAAACACGAGATGGCTGAGTTCTGGGACAACGGTTGGAAGATGTTTAAACGCAAAGCAAAGGAGCTGTTCCCAGACTTGGACTTCAGCAGTGTAAAGATTGACGAAGACGACGTGGCACAGACCCCCTTTGATGAGGGTGTTGAAGAAGAAGACCTCATCTCAAGTGAAGAGGAATAATTGGTGCAAACAAAATTTGTACTCATAGTTTTGGTTGTTTTGTTTTTTTTGTTTTTTTTTGAATTTATGTAATAAACTTATGTATAAGTTTGTGAATGAATAAAATTATGAGTTGTGTTTGTGTTTTTAGGCTATTATCTGTATTGTTTGAGGATCTACAAAGAATGAAAGTGGTGATTTACACAGGGCTTGTGTATAAATTATTGTAAAGTTTAAAATGTAAAAAAACCTCAACGCAGAGTGAAGTTTAAAATGTAAGAAAACCTCAATGCGGAGTGAAGTTTAAAATGTAAGAATGTTAAAAACGTGAAGTTATGAATCACGACCCAGCAAGGAGCCAGTCTGACTTGGAAAACGTTAAACTGGAATTTGACTAAGTATGGCAACTATGCCACAATCATGAAGTTACAAGAATGGCCTTGGTCGAGCGCTTCATTCGTACTCAGTTCAGGTTGAGCCATGATTAACTCGGTCGGGCTGTCTCTTCAAGTAACCCAGTCTGGCTGAGCTCTTCATGCTCAGTCTGACTGAGGCTTTAAGTGACTCAGGCTGGCTGAGCTCTTCATGCTCAGTCTGGCTGAGGCTTTAAGTGACTCAGTCTGGCTGAGGCTTGTCATGCTCAGTCTGGCTAAGGCTTTAAAAGACTCAATCTAGCTGAGCTCTTCATGCTCTGTCTGGCTGAGGGTTTAAGTGACTCAGTCTGGCTGAGCTCTTCATGCTCAGTCTGGCTGAGGCTATTCACACTCAGTCTAGCTAAGGCTTTAAGAGACTCAGTCTGGCTGAGCTCTTCATGCTCAATCTGGCTGAGGCTTGTCGTGCTCAATCTGCCTGAGGCTTTAAGTGACTCAGTCTGGCTGAGGCTGTAAGTGACTCAGTCTAGCTGAGCTCTTCATGCTCAGCCTAGCTGAGACTTGTAACTGAGTGCTGCAACCAAAACATTATTGAGGTACCACACAGATAATTGAGATATAAGATTGTTGTCGTGTAAAGTGTAGCCCATTTGATCAGAAATTTACATCATGTGAGAGAAGAAGAAGAGCATCCAAGTGTGTAGATTGCCAAAAAAGATAATACAATAACTAATCAATACAAAAATAGGGATTTATTGAAAATAACGGTTCAAGTGTTCGGCGTTCCACGGATGGGAGAGGTCTTGGCCTTCCATGTCCTGAAGTCGGTAAGTGCCCGAACGAGATCTGGCTTTGACAACATAAGGTCCTTCCCACTTGGCTACCAATTTGCCCTCAGCCGAATTTTTGGTGGCAAGGATTACTTCGCGCAAAACAAGGTCCCCCATGGAGAATTCCCTCGGTCGGAGTTTACGGTTGTAATGTGTTCTCATTTTCTATTGGTATGAGGCCCATCTGACAGCAGTGGGTTCTCGGAGCTCTTCAATTAGGTCTAGGTCTGTCCGACACAGCTCCTCAGTTAGTTTTGGATTCAGATGTAGAATTCTTGGGGTAGGCAGACTGATTTCCACTAGGATGACCGCCTCAGCGCCTTATGTTAAGCGAAAGGGGGTCTCCCCAATGGGGGTTCAAGCGGTAGTGCAGTAGGCCCAGAGTACATTCGGTAATTCCTCAGCCCAAAGTCCCTTAGCAGCTTCCAGCTTAGTCTTGATGATCTTGAGAAGAGAACGGTTGTTAATCTCAACTTGGCCTTTGGCTTGGGATGACCTGAGGAAGAGAAACATGGCTGGATTTGAAGTTCTGCATAGAATTTCCTGAACTTAGCATTGTCGAATTGTTTGCCGTTGTCAGAGATGATGGCTTGAGGGATGCCAAATCTGCATACGATCGACTGCCAGATGAATCTGGTTGTATTTCGCTCAGTAATTGTGGCAAGGGGTTCTACCTCTACCCATTTAGTGAAGTAATCAATGGCAACAATGGCGAATTTGGTTTGGCCTCGGCCAGTGGGCAATGGGCCAACTACGTCGATCCCCCATTTGGCGAATGGGTAGGGACTGCAAAGTGTGATCAATTTTGTAGGAGGGGCATAGGGGATGTTGGCAAAACGTTGGCACTTATCACATTTGAGCACAAAGTTAGTCGCATCTTGATTGAGAGTAGGCCAGAAATAACCAGTGCGAAGTATTTTGTGGGCTAGGGACCAGGCGCCCGAATGATTACCACAGATACCCTCATGGATTTCTCTCATCATGTAGGTTACTTAAGCAGGATTGAGGCATCTAAGGTATGGGCGTAAAAAACCATGTTTGTACAAGAGGCCGCTGACAAGGATGTAGTTGGACGACCGGGCCCTGATTTTGGCGGCCTGCTGTTTGTCGGCTGGCAGTTCCCCCGTTGTTAGAAATAGAGAGATGTCGGCCGCCCAGGGAATAGGTTCATTTTAGAGGAAGTAGACTTGCTGCTGGTTTGGGGAAATGGCAGGGTGGGCTAGGTACTCGAGGCGGACACCGTGGCTGAGGTCTGACTGGTCTACCGAAGCCAACTGAGCCATTTCATCTACCTTGGAGTTTTCCGTCCGAGGGATGTGCTTGATGTGGAAATTATTGAAGAGGCGAGCAAAAGGGAGTGCAATATCCCTATAAGCCCGCATTGTGTCTTCCTTAGCCTTGAATTCCCCCGTGATTTGTCCGACAATAAACTGGGAATTACTGAACACTTGGATATGGCTGACACCAATGTCTCTGGCAAAGCGAAGACCTACAATCAATGCCACATATTCAGCTTCATTATTGCTTGCGTCGAACAAGAAACGGAGAGCACATTTGAAATAACCTTCTCTGGGGCGGTAAGGATGAGACCAGCCCCACTGTCTTCTTTGTGGGATGATCCGTCAACGTTGAGGGTCCAAAAGTGGGGGTCTTTCGACTCGGTAGGGAGTGGCAAGGGCGGAGGAGCTGTGGTCGGAGTGGGATTAGTGAATTCTAGGATGAAATCGGCAACAGCCTGCCCTTTAATCGCCATTCGAGGCCGGTAGGAGATGTCAAATTGGCTGAGCTCGACCGACCATTGCATAAGTTTGTCGGAAAGTTCTGGTTGTTGCATTATCTTCTTCAATGGTTGGTCAGTGAGGACCACTATGGAATGGGCTTGGAAGTAAGAACGGAGTCGCCTGGAGGTGATGACCAAGGCCAAGGACATTTTTTCTAACAACGGGTAGTTATGTTCTGCTCCCCTGAGAGCCCGACTGACGTAGTAGACCAGTCGCTGGACAGCACTGTCTTCCCTGATGAGTGATGCACTAACTGCGGTGTTTGACACAGCTAAATAGAGGAAGAGGGGTTCACCCGTGATTGCCTGAGAAAGTAGGAGGGGTTGGCCATGCACTGTTTCAACTGCTGAAAGGCCCTCTTCGAACTCTACCGTCCACTCAAAAGTTTGCTGAAGAACTTTGAAGAAGGGGAGGCACTTGTTCGTTGCACGGGAAATAAAGCGGTTGAGGGCGGCAACTCGGCCAGTAAGCCTCTGAACCTCCTTAACCGTTCTAGGTGGCTGCATTTCAATTAAGGCCTTGATCTTTTCGGGCTTAGCTTCGATGCCCCGCTGACTGACCATGAAACCCAAGAACTTTCTAGATCCTACGCCCAAGGCACATTGCTCCGGATTGAGCTTCATTTGATGCTTTCGTAGGGGTTTGAAGGTCTCTCGCAGGTCGGCCAGATGATCAGTGGAGAGCTTTCTCTTGACTAGCATGTCATCGACGTATACTTCCATGTTCCAGCCTATCTGGTGATGAAAGACGACATTGACCAACCGTTGTAAGTGGCTCCAACATTTATCAACCCAAATGGCATCACACGGTAATGATAGGTGCCTCGGTCGGTGATGAAGGAGGTGTGTTCCTGGTCAGACGGGTGCATCAGAATTTGGTTGTATCCAGAGAAAGCATCTATGAAACTGAGCATTTGGTGGCCAGCCGTGGCGTCAACCAGCAGATTTATACGAGGAAGAGGATAGCTGTCTTTGGGGCAAGCTCGGTTGAGGTCGGAGTAGTCGACACAGAGTCGCCATTTACCATTATTTTTACAAACCAGAACCACATTTAACAGCCATCTGGGGTAGTCCACATTTGTGATAAACTGTGTCTCAAGGAGCTTATCTACTTCAGAAGCAATAAATTTATTACGCTCCGGGTGAAAGATGCGCTGCTTCTGGCGGATGGGTCAGAAATGGGGCTCAATGCTGAGACGATGGGTGATGAAGGAGGGGTCAATGCTTGGCATGTCGGAGTGGGTCCAGGCAAATACGTCGTTGTGCTCAATCAGGAGGGCAGTGAGGTCGGCCTTGGCCTGGGAGGATAGTTGGCTGCCGATCTTAGCAGTTTTTGCTAGGTTGGTGGGATCGATGAAGACCTTGACAAGCTCTTCCACTAGTTCCCCTCTAACCAGCTCGCCCTCGTCTCTGACGTCGAGTCCTTCAGTGATCATGGCCTCCTTGAGTTTGAGCTCTTTAAGTGAGGCAACATAACATTCCCTGGCCACAGTCTGCTCTCCCCTGACCGTGCCTACCCCAAGGTCGGTGGGGAACTTGATGGCAAGATAGAAAGTGGATGTAATAGCTTGGAAGGCATTTAGGGCGGTGCGGCCGAGGATGATGTTGTAGGCGGAGGAACAGTCGACGACCAGGAAAGTAAGCAACTTGGTGGTCTGCCGTTGGTATTCCCCGATGGTGATGGGAAGATCAATAAAGCTGATGGAGGTCACCCGGTCTCCAGTGAAATCGACCAACGAGGTTTGGAGAGGAGACAGACTTTCTTCCCCGATCTTGAGTTGGCGGAAGGCATTTAGAAAGATGATGTCTGAAGAACTGCCATTGTCGACGAGGACCCGTCTGACTTTGTAATTGGAGAGGATGGCAGAAATGACGAGGGGGTCGTCGTGGGGGTAACGAATGCCTGTGCAGTCAGCTTCCGTAAAGGTGACGGGCTCCATCCACTGCTTGGGCTGTTTGGGAGGGTGGTCTAATGTGGCAACTTCTTTGTCTGAGCCTTGTTTTATCTTTCTAAGTTCTGCCCGCTGAGCCGAGCGGGATGGACCTCCACAAGCAAGCCCGCCGGCTATGACTCTGATTTCTCCGACAGGGGAGGCGGGGTTACCTTGTGCTCGGGGTTGCTGTGGAGGGCAATCATGGCCAGGGTTAGGTTGTGCTGGTTGCCGAGGAAGAGTGCGCCGGCGGTTGTTTCTAATGGGTTTGGTCCTTTGCCTTTGCTGAGGGCGAGTGTCCATGAACCGACTGAGGTGTCCCTGACATATCAAGCCCTCGACCTGATCTTTGAGGTTAATACACTCCTTAGTATTATGACCGTGGTCCTGGTGAAAACGGCAATATTTGGACTGGTCTCGCCGATTGAAAGGAGACCGAGATGGTTGGGGCCATTTCAGGGGATAGTCTCATTGGATCTGATTGAGGACTTGTTCCATGGGGGAATTAAGGGGTGTGTATCATTCGAACCGGCCGGGCGGTCGGGCTAGTGCTGACCAGTCGGCTCTTGAGGGTCGGCCAGTGTACTGAGGTTTTGGTTATTATACTGGGTGATTCTGGTGTCTGAGTCGTTTCTCTTCTCTCTGGGGGTCGGGTTTTTGGCTGTAGGGTCTTGGCGAGCGGCTAGGGAATCTTCTGTGTTCATGTATTTTTGGGCTTTGGAAAGAAGGGTTGCCATGGAGGTCGAGGGATTTTTTGAGAGGGAGAAAAGGAAATCAGATGATCGTAGGCTGGCCATGAATGCCGTGAGGATGACCTTGTCATCATTTTCTGCCACCCGCAGAGCTTCGGTGTTAAAGCGGGTGACAAAGTTGCTCAGCGACTCCCCCTCAGTCTGACGAATGTTGAGGAGCTGGGTTGCCAGACGCCGCTGGCACTGGGCTCCAATGAAATGGCTGAGAAAAAAGTCACTGAGGTGCTAGAAAGTAGAGACAGAGTCTGTTGGCAGTTGACTAAAGCAGAGTCGAGCCGACCCCTTGAGTGTCACGGGGAAAGCCCGACACATGATTTCATCGGGGAATGCATGGAGGATCATGAGGGTTCTGTAGGTTTCCAAGTGATCGACTGGGTCCGTTGTACCGTCAAAAGAGTCGATTGTGGGCATTTTGAACTTAGGAGGAAAAGTTTTGTCCCTGATAGAGGCAACAAATGGGGAGTTGGCTATGGTAGATGGTTTATGCTGTATGTTCTGCATGACCCCTTAGAGTTGGAGCTTCATGGCTCGGAGTTCTGCGTCCCAAAGAGGAATGTTGTCACCACCGGAAGGCAGCGGGGGCTGGACGTTGTTGGCCTCTCCTTCAGGGGTTGGTGCCGGGATCGATGGATGTGGGCCCCGGGGTGGCAGGTTTATACCTGGGGGAGGGGGTTACAAGCCTTCCAAGTTGGGTGGATTAGGCTGCTAGATAGTACGGCTCAGAGCTCGTTCTTGGTTGGGTGGGATATCTGAAGGTGGTGGAGGAGGCATAGGAAGGTTTCTTTGGAGTAGAGCATTAATTAGGGCTTGGTTTTGCTCGACCAGGCAGTTAATGATGTTGGTGAGCTCGGTGAAATACTGTGGTGGGTTGTTTGGATTGGAATGGTCGGCTTGATGATGGGCAACATTGGGGTGAAAAGCCATGGATCTAGTTGTGATCATCCACCTTCACAGTTGGTAGGATGGGGTTATGGGGAGAGGGTCTCCGGCGACAATGAGCACAACTGGCGCGCAGAACAAAAACCCTCCCACGAACGGCGCCAACTAATGATACAGTTTGTTCCAGGTGGAACGAGTCGGACTGATCCGCGCCCCTCAAGCTTGTGTCCAAATGACCAAACCTACCAGAAGACCTGCACAAGAGTTCAACGAGGAACGGGGAGTCCCCCAGCAAACCCTTCGACGCGCAAGTTAGAGAAAGAAGTAGTATGTAGAGATGAATTAGAGATAGAAAGCTTAACATTTTTCTTGTCTTCGACGTCTGCTTATATCCTCTGGTAATCATTTCGTTATCTCTTCCGACCTGTCATCTTGGCCGAAAGTCTATGCTCTAGCTTACCTTGTTCATGGTGAAGGTGTTCTGTCCCGACGGAGAGGGGTTGTCGCAATAAATGTTGTAAGGGGCTTCATTAATGGCGATGTGCAGTGGCAATAACTTTGCAGATCTTTGTCTGCTTATGTGGCTTGCCCTTCTCTTGCCATGTGTCTTGATGTCATTGGTTCTTATTGCAACGTGGGGCTTCAGCAATGCTGGGCTTTAGTAATTGAGTTATGTACTGGGCCCTAAATGGTGGGCTCTAATCCTTATGGGCTTACCCATGTCACTAGGAAAGAGAGCTATGGTGGATGGAGGAGGGAAGAGGGAAGAGAGACGGGCGAATGGACGAGGGAAGAGTGAAAGTTGAGGTTTAAAGCACTTTTTTTTTTTTTTTAATCTTACAGGTGCGTGTATCACACCTTATCACAGTGCAAGTATTCTTCACACACTCAAGGCAGTTGCCAGCTCAACTGATCATGGGGGTAAATTTTAATGGGGGTCTGAATCAGAACTGTTTTAGAACTTACTAATGAAAGTTTCTACTTTACTTATATATATATGATATATAAAACATTATAAAATAAATTTCACTCATCTCTTTCAGATGTTAAAAATATATATATATATATATTTACAGCTAACCTCATACTTTTGACATAATTATATTAGTCTTTTTTGAAGTTTTAATTTGTATAACAATTAGATATTTTTTCATCAATATATAATTTATTAGTCGTATATATAAAAAAATGATGTCAGCATCTCTTTTATACTAAAATGTATATTAGTGTGTACCTATCATTTGCATTATTTTAAGCCATTTTAGTTTTACTAAAAGACAAATCAGTATAATTATGTCAAAAATATAAGGTTATCTGTATTTTCTTAATTTACCCAAAAATTATATGGTAATTCTATTTACACCATCATTTTATCTATTTACAATCTCAATTTTTTTCATTCTTTTATTACAATCTTACCCTTATCTAAAATGACCAAAACATCCTCAAAACCCTAACCCTAATTTCTCAATTCACCCCTACTTCATCCCCAAGTCCACAAACCACCACCACCACTACCTCTGTCGCCAGTGACACTATCCATTATCGCTGGCCCCGCTCCCAATCCCTTTTTTGCCCCACCCCCATTCCCACTCCCACTCCTCATCTTATCTTGTTCTTTATCTTCTTCCTTAAAACTCTATTCTCCTCTCACTCTCTTTCTGTGTCTTTCTAGTTCACAGTGAAGGTAGCTAGGTCATGTAATGGAGGCAACTGAATTGCGATAGAGGTCTGCAAGGCAAAAGAGGGTGGTTCACGGTGGTCACAGTGAAAGGGAAGAGTCGAAGCAGTGACAGAGACTAAAAGGGAAGGATCGGAGGTTGCAATGGTCGGAGGTGGAGAGGACCGTGCCTGGTTCGTAGAGAGAAAGCAACAATCGGAAAGGAAAGGTAATGGTAAAGGGTGGTCACAAGAAGAGGGGGCCTGCGGGTGAAATAAGGGAGTGTGGTTTGGTGGTTGGATTTGACAGCAATGGTTGTCACTGGAGGCACCGACAGTGGCTACTAAAGTTAGGAGTTAGATTTAGGGTTTGAAAAGAGGGAATAAAGAAGATAAGGGCAAGCTAGGTATTATGACAAGTGTAAAGAGGAAAAAAAAATCTGAATTTTTGATTGTGGTGTAATTAGAAATTAGATGTAATGAGATAAAATTATTATGCAAATAAAATTACCCAAAATTATATCAAAATGAACAATTATAATTCAACAACACTTATCTAAAATCATAACAACCAGCATAAGAAAGAGCTCATAATAAAATAAAGGGAAAATTACAAATAAAATCCCAAGGTTTAGCGTGTTTTTTAAATTAAATCCTAGGTTTTTAATTTTGACAATGTGAACCCCGTAATTCAATCTGTGTCACAATGTAAGCCCCCCGTCTATCTCCGTTTCACGAAATAACGGAGAAAGTCATTTTTGATGCCTAAACCAACCCAAAACGATGTCGTTCCTTATTTGACCCATATAAAAACTCCCAAATTCTGAATTTCACCAATTAAGGCTACAATTTGCCCCAACTTCTTCGATTTAGGGCAATACGAACGATGAATCCACTGCTGAACAAATCTCCATTTCAGCCATTATGAAATATGAGTGAAGGAAATAGCTAGGGTGGAAACAATTAGGGTGAATCAACTTGTTGCAATTGTGGAATGAGAGCAAGAATCCGAACTTCATGGACCCATGTGAACCCAACTAGGAGGTTTCTTGGTTGTCCAAATTATGGAGTAAGTTTTCCCAATCCCATGAATAATATGAAATTTGTAATTTATGTACTTTATTTATATAATTTAATTCAATTTTTTTTGTTTTTGTTTTTTTTTTTTTTGTTTTTTTTTTCAGAAAAACGGGGCTTGTGGCTTCTTCTATTGGTATGATCCACCCACTTGTCCTCGTGGTAGACAAGTGTTGCCAAAGTTGGTGGACAAGGTTGCAAGCTTAGAGGAAATGGTAACTGAGATTGCAAGATTGAAGGAAGATGTTCAAACTTATCACCGTAGACAGAAATGGATTGTAAGTGGATTGATTGTTGCAGTGATTGTAATTGGAATGTTAACAGTGAGCAGTTAGGGAATGTATGTTAGTTAGCTAGTTAGTTAGCTAGGTAGTTAGCATTTCTGATTTAGGAAATGTAATGCAACTATGCACTTGCCAATGTGAACTTAATGTATAATTTTGAATGAAATGATAAATCTATGTTTTGTTTGTAATGTGTGTTTGGATTGTGGTAATGTTTGTTTGATTGTGGTAATGTTTGTTTGGTTGTATATATTTTGTTTGTTTGGTTGATAAATGATGCTTTGAATGTGTTTGACAAAATGTCCAAGTGAAGGGAAAACATATTACAACCTTGTAAAAACATATTAAAAGCCATTGTTAAACCTGTTTCAAACCAATAGACAGCATTGTTCCAAGCATGTAAAAAACCAAGCATGTCAAAAACAGATTAGTAAGCATTGTTCAACCTGCTCCAAACCAATATACAGCACATTCCAAGCATATATAATAACCATCCAATTAGGTACATCATTGATGTCAACCATGTATAATAAGCATGTATAATGACCATCCATATATTGCTCCAAACCAATATACATCTTTCAACATTACAAAAAAAAGCAATTCACTATCCATAATCTGTCTTCAGGTCACATGACCATTACAAAAAAAAAAAAAAAAAAAAAAACCAATTCATAATTACAACATTCAGTTCACTATGTCTCTATTCACACTAGTCTGACTACCTAAGACCTGTTCAACTTCATCTCTTCTCATGGTTGCTGCTGGTGTTGATGTCCTCCTTGTTGATGCCCTTTGTGGTGGCTGCTGCTATTGTCCATGTTGTCCACCAGTTGATGCCCTCTGTGGTGGCTGCTACTGTTGTCCATGTTGTCCACCAGTTGATGCTTCCCCAAATATTGTATCTAATCTGAATCCCATGAAAGTTTGTCGAGTCGTCACCTGTTAACAAAAAATTGTTAAACTACAGTTTGAGCATATATGGAGATCAATTACAAGTAGAGTATACCAATACAATACTTACATTCTTTGATGAACTTGTAGCTCCATCCTTTTTACCCTTGACAGGCCCCCTACATGTTCTTTGATTATGACCCTGTACCCCACACTTGAAGCATTTCAGGCTGGTACACTTCCTCTGCAACTTGAATGGGTTCTGAGGCTCATCTGAGTCTCTAATTCTCTACTTTTGAGGCCTACCAATTGGCCTTTTCAACTTAGGAGGAAGTAAAGGCTCACAACCTGTCTTAGGCCACTGATCTTGGCCATTAAGTGGATTTATCAGTGCCTCATAAGTTCTCAAGTCGGTCTCTTTTTTGAAAGCCACATGCACATACTCCTCAACTCTCTCTTTTTGAAAGAAAATAGCAGCCACAGCATAAGAACAAGGGATTCCAGTTAGATCCCACTTGAAACAAGTGCACGTCCTATTCTCTAAGTTGACAACATAACCACTTACTCCATATCTAACTTCAAATAGAGCAGCCCCTGGCGAAATAGGTATCCATACTCTGGATTTTACCTTTGACCTCTCAATCTTAGTTTGTATATTTGCACATATTGGCCCTTGGTACTTTATCATTTTGTCCCTACATTCATGTAGCCTCACCGTCAAAGCCCTCATGATCCACTCTAACATGGTAAGGATGGATCTTTCTCTAGTTGGTAAGACCCAATTGTTAAAAGACTCTGAAATATTTTTCAATAATCTATTACACTTTGTTCTAGGATTGAATGCATGTCTACACCACTAAGCTGGATTAAGTCTCATCATCCAATCACATGCTCTGCTGTCTATACTATGCAACTTAGTCATATACTTCTCCCAATTAACCCTTGTATATGCCTTTGCAGCTTTCCATACACAACTCTTTAGCTCATTCCCTCTAAACTCCTTTTTGAAATTTGCATAAAGATGTCTAACACAAAGCCTATAATGGCCTTTAAGGCACAATTCTTCAAGAGTTGGAACCAGTCCCTGCAAAACATAAATGTCAAAATCATGAATAATGAAAAACATTAAGCAACATAACAGAATAATGAAAAAACCATTTAACATAAATAAACCTTTTGTTGATCAGTGATGAAGGTCTATCCATGCTCTGCACTTGTGCCAATACATTCAAACAAATTCTCTACAAACCAAGTCCAACTTTCTTTATTCTCAATCTCAACCACTGCATAAGCAATTAGATACATCATGTTGTTTCCATCCCATCCCACAGTAGTAAACAATTGTCCTTGACAAGGTCCTTTCAAATGGCAAGCATCCAAGCCAATCAATGGCCTCACACCAGCTAAAAACCCTCTTCTGATTCCATCAAGGCACACAAACATTCTCTGGAACCTAGGCTTAATTTGAAGTTGAGGCCTCTATACATTGATGTCAACTCTTGAACCTGGATTGGTCCTTATCAACTCAGCAGCATAATCCCACAATTTTGTATATTGTTTAATATTTGTTCCCTTAAGTTGCACCAGTGCTTGTTTCCTAGATCTGTAACATTTCATTTTGGATACATCTACAACACAGTCATCTTTCACAATGTCCTTAAATTCATTTATTTTCCAGGTAGGGGTGGTCCTGAATTTGATCACATACTTTTAGATGCCAAAAAAGCACTAGTTACTTGTCTGTTCTTGTAACTTCTGTTGCAAGTGTATGTAGGTTTGTATGTCTTAATTTGTAATGTGTTCTCTCCACTCATCTTAGAAGCATAAAGCCTCTACTCACATCTATCACTACAGTTGACTTGAACCTTCCATGTCTCACTTTTAGTGAATTTGACATCATAGCCCCCTTTCACTGCATATTCCCTCACAGCATCCTTAAATTCAATGGCATTACTAAATAACATTCCTATTTTAAATTCAAAATTAGCCTTATCAACCTCAGGCCTAAATTCAAGGTACTTTGGCTTCCCATTACCCTCCTCATCAGATCCTTCAGGGATTAATAATTCCTCCTCAGATGAATCCTCATCATTCACAACATATTCATTGCCTCCTTCTCCATTTGGTTTCTTCTCTACATTACCATCAAACATGATATCATCATCAGTAGGGTCATCGTCACCCTCAGTACTAGCTAAGAAATCACTATCTGATGAGTCATCATTTTCCTCATCTTTACTGTTTGCTTCATCTTCATAGTCATGAGACTGAGGATGTTAAGCATTTTCATCATCATTTACAGGGATATCAGTAAGGAACATGATGCTCAACAAATAATTCTAATGTGTTTGCAAAGCCTAGATATTGAAACATTTCTAAAACATCTTGGTCAGTACCTAATCTTCTTAACTCTCTAACCAGATCTTCTGTGGGAATCCTATAAAAAAAACTGTTTGAAATCACATATCCCCAACTTCTTCACCATATATATCAGCTCAGGCACAGAAAATGTATCAACATTCATAGTATCAAACACATGTATTTTACCCTCAAAGTAACTCCTAGGCCCACCATCACTATCTACAAAATACCCACTATGATGTAAAACCAATTTCGTATTTATATCATCCATTGTTGCATTCACAAATAAACAAATATATCACAAACAAAAAAAAAAAAAATGCATCAAAAATTAGTGGACTGAACAAGTGGCATAAGACCAAAAATGGAGATAAAAAATTTGATAAATCAGTAGTCCATCACTTAGTCAATGCAGTGGTCCATCAATGGAGATAAAAAATTTCATAAAGCATCCAAGACATGAAAGTAACCAACACACACACATACCCATGCAATAAAGTAAGATACAAACACAGAGTTTGCCATTACTTTATTTACAGAATCAGAAAAAGAAAAAAAACTTCATATACAAATTACAAGAAGAAAGAAACAAAACAAATCATATAAATCACTTACCAACACTCCAAATAATAGTAACCAGCAGTACTTCAAACTTTGGTCTAGATTTTCTTCCAAATCGCAACAACCCCTTTGCCCTAAATCAACGAAATCGAAGAAATTAAGGGAAATTGTAGCCCTAATTGGTGAAATTCAGGATTTGGGGGCTTTTATATGGGTCCAATAAGGAACAACGTCGTTTTGGGTTGGTTTAGGCACCAAAAATGGCTTTCTTTTTTACTTCATGAAATGGAGATGGACGAGGGGCTTACATTGTGACACAGAATGAATTACAGGGTTCACATTGTCAAAATTAAAAACCTAGGGTTTAATTTGCAAAACACGCTAAACCTTGGGGTTTTATTTGTAATTTATCCTAAAATAAATAAACTCATTACAACTATGAACTTCATACTGAGAGACACAAATAACATAAAAAAAAAATTAGGCTAGCTTCCCATCCATGTTTTGTCAACATTTTTAAGCAGTGTTTTTTTTATTTTTATTTTTAATGTTGATTATAAAATCCAATTAGACAAAATAAAATAAAATAAAATAACTGTAAAGTTGTTTTCAAACAAAGACTTAGCAATATAAAATTAGTGTCCATTTAGTAACATTTGTGTTAACAACAGTTGTTCTCTCTAAGAAATCCTAGTCACTCTCTCTCTCTCTCTCAAATCCTAGTCGCTTTCTTTTTCTTTGCTCCCTAAGGGGAGAGGGTGGTGCTTTTAACATTTCTTTTTCCTCTATTTCTTTTTCTTGCAATTTCTATCACAATGCTAGCCAATACCGTTCCTCTTATCTCCATCATCGACTTGCCACCGAAGAAGCTTTCAGATCTAGACTCAGATTTAATTCATGATTGAGATGTGATGCTATTAAACGTGTTGTTATACATTAGGCGACCACCTCAGATCCAGAATGTTTTATTTTGTAATGTAGAGATGAGGATTAAGGTACCACAGCTACCAGTTATGATGATGAACAGATTGTGAAGGTAATTGGTATTGTTGTTTGGTGATGATTGTCGTGTTTTTTTTTTTAATTATTTTTTTGCAATAAAATCTCTCTATGAAGAGGTTTTCTCCTTTCATGGAAAGTTTCTCCTCTCTACGTGAAGGTTTATTTTTCTCCCTATGTGGAGACTCGTATTCTTCTTGCGTAAAGGTTTTCTTTATCCCTATTGACATTTATTTTGTACTCCAATATAGTTTATGATATACCAAGCATTGTGCTTTTCCATCTAAAAAAAATGTTAACAACAGTTATCTATTTATTGTTATAAAAAATCTGGAATTATAAATAAGAAATCGTTTTAGTGTCTATTTTTATTTATAAAAAAATATGGATAATTTATAAAATTTATTAAATTTTTCTAAACAAAAGAAATACTTTCTTCTGTTTTGAGAACAAAATTTTAATTATTTCAACCCCTCATATCAATATCCTTATTGACTTGTGATATTACTAATTAATAATAAAGCAACATATTAATACGTGAATCTCACTAGTCAAATGTATTAATAATTCAATAACTTTCAATAATTGTGCATTGAGGAGTTAAAGGGTTGTTTGAAAAGTACTAAATAAGTATATTTTTTAACTTTTTATGAAAAGATATATAAAAAAATAAAGAGGTGATATGATCCAAAAAAATATTTTTTTTTTTAAAAAGTGTGCTATGGGAGCACTTCCCTAACAAACTCTAACAATGTCTATAAGAGAATTCTCACAAATTTAAATTCGATCTTGAGGGTTCCATAGTCCCATTATGAGTCATGTTTTAATGATTTAAACCATGCATTTTATAAGACTTTTCGCGTATATCATCGATACATCAGATCAACCTACTTATTTTCATAGATGCATTGAATTGACCTAATTTATATTAGAGTAAATTTTTTCTTAAATATATACAAGAAGGATCTTACAAAATGAACGGTTTGAATTTCAAAACAAGATCCGTGATGCGCCCCACAAGCCAAAGAACTTGAGAGAAGCTCAACCCATATGACAAATGTTTTGAAATTATCTAAATTTTCATAATATTTTATAATTTTCTCATAATTTATTATTATTATTATTATTATTATTATTATTATTATTATTATTATTATTATTATTATTATTATTTCGCCACTGTAAAATTTCTAAAAAAATAGATAATTAATAAAAATTTAATGTAACAGTCATATGGATTATATGGTATCACCAATAAAAAAAAGTTACGTTATGTGAAGGGTCAACTCAATAACTACCTTGTCATATATACATGGAAAATAAAATATAAAAAATAATTAAACAGTGATACTAATGATATGGTGTCTATTATATTAATTTTTTTTCCTATGACGGGTTGGGTGAATTGGGTTAAACTCCCCTCCATACCTTATTCTCTCCATACCTCTCCATATCTCTCTTATAGGCTCCAATGCGGACTCCCACCAATGATCTAAACTGTCTCTCTCGTAAATTTCGTAATCAAGGTCATTGGTGCAAAAAAATAAATTTCACCAAAAAATTATAAATACAGAAATAAAAATTATTTTATTTTATAAAATGGGGGAGCTATTGGTGAATTTTAACCACACACTCAGTTTCCCAAATTCTATGTCGTCGTACAATAACTACCCATTATATGGAAGTTTCACAGAGATTCATATCTTGAAAAACAATAATGATTCAGATCACTAATTTTGATACTTTAATGGAACATTAATGACATGGTAATGAAAAATAAATAAAATCAAAATAAATCAAAACCAAAACATCACATCACTGTAGGTGGAACTCACTGTCAACTCATTAGAACTATCTTTAGAGTTCAAAAATTATAATTCCAAAGCATTTTTTCTTGAAAAAAAAGTTATGTATGCAATGACGAGTCACAATTCCACACAAATTTTCTATCTCCACATGAGACACAGTGAAAGATGACAAAACGTGGAAGTTATATTTTTTAGTATTGAAGCAGAGACTAAAAACGACCTCAATTTCCAAGTCTTTGTGTGTGTGGAATTTGTGTTCAAATTTTGTGTTCACATGCTTTATGGAATTTGAAAATATAACCCCAAGAAAACCCACACCATATTGAATAGTATCTTCTTCACTGTGTTATTCTTTGTGGGAATAGAAGAGAAACAACAATGAACAGGTCCTCAGGGATGCATGGCTTTGGAAGTGAGAGGCCTCCTCACCTAAACAGAGAGGTAACTAATCTTTTCACTTTTCAGTAACCCATTTGTGGCCTCTCTTGTATGTGAATGTTTGATTGTGTTTTTGTTTTCCTTCTTTTCATCATTTTTTTTTTTTTTTTTTTTGGTGTTGAAGTAAAGTATTTTTGTTATTTCTGCACTTGTTACATTATCCTAATTTTTATGTATTGTTTTTGTGTATGTGTTTGATTTATAATTCTTGTGTGTTTGTTTGTTTGTTTGTTTTAAAGGATCGTGGTTAGGTGTTATGAATTCCTAACATGTTATGTTTTTTAAACAAAACAACGAAAAATTCTAAAACTTTTCATTTTTGTTCAATTTTTGTGTAGTTTTCGGAAACCCAAAACAATTTTTTGGCGTTTCTTCTAGTGAGTTGTTTTTAGAAAAAAGAATTATGTGTACTGTTTTAAAAAATATTTTGTCAAATGTAAACAGAAAACAAAAACACAACCAAATTCAGTTATTGGGTTATGTTTTGTTTTGGTTTATGGAGTTGCCCATATAAAATATTCTAGTGCATTGTTGGATTTTGATACTTAACTATTGAGTTTTTGACTGATGGGTCATGTTAAGTTTGATCTGTTTGAATAAACCCCAAGTCTTGATTCCTTTCCATATGTAATTTCTTGAGATTTATGCCCACTCTGGTTTATTCCACTGAATTTGCTTAGTATAGGTTGATGATTCAGTATAAAATTCTTGGGTCACTTGCCCAGTGCTCAACAACTGTTTGTGTTTTAGATCTATACAAAAACTTGGATATCTGATTTTCCTGACTGGATTTCTTCTATGTCCCCTTCTCAAATTCATATTTATGACTTCGCAATTCTTGAATTTTCCCTATTTTTTGTTTTTTACTTTCTTTGTTTTTTGTGCTTTTACATAGGGAAGAAAGAGAAATGATGCCGTGGAAAACGGTCTTCAATCAGACCTTGAGCATGGAGATGCAGTACCGGTAATTGCAGTTTCTGTTAGACCTTGCAATTTCAAATCTTTGATATAATATTTATTTCCCTGGGTATTATCTAAGTTGCTAACTTTCTTGGAAAATTCAGGCTGAAAATGTTGGGTTTGGTAGAGTACTAGCACTTGTAAGTGGAAATTACCCGGTTTTGTTACTGTTTGAAATACTTGAAGTTATTAATATCTCATTACTTGGCAGGCAAAGCCTGATACAGGAAAATTGATTCTCGCTACGGTTGCTCTATTGATCGCATCCACCTCAAGTATATTGATTGTATGAAATTTTTCTATTTGCATGCACGAGCTTGTATTTGATAGTGTAGTTAAACACTATATCCAATTTAGAGACGCGGTATTGATTTTTTATTTTATGTTTTTAACTTGGAAATGTTCATGCTGCAGCCGAAATTTGGTGGGAAGGTAATTGACATTGTGTCGAGAGATATCCAAACACCTCAACAGAAAGATGAAGCATGGGACGAAGTCAAGAACACCATACTATATATCTTTCTGATTGTCATAGTCGCGTATGACCATTTCTAAATTTCTTGCCATCAATATCAGTAATATTCCGAGTCACATACAATTGTCATTTCAGGGGCTTATTTATCCTATTCGTCTTTGTAGGTCGATTTGCACAGCACTTCAGGCATGGTTGTTTTCTTCTGCTAGCGAAAGGGTTGTTGCACGGTTGAGAAATAACTTGTTCAGTCACCTCATTCACCAAGTTCAGTGATCTTCACAAGTTCCATGATTGTTTTTTTCCCCGTATCTATTAAATTCCATTTGTTGCTAAGAGAATGACATTTCTTTTTCCTTCTCTACATATGCTTGGCAATTTAATGGCATTATGAATTTTATGACACTTCGACGGAGAGGTTTTTCACAGCAACTGATAATTTTGTAGGAAATAGCCTTCTTTGACATTACCCGAACCGGGGAACTCCTAAGTAGGCTATCTGAAGACACACAGATCATAAAAAATGCAGCAACTACCAATCTCTCCGAGGCCCTAAGGAGTCTTTCTACTTCAGTGATCGGTCTTGCATTCATGTTTGCAACATCATGGAAATTAACATGTAATTGCTCTATAATTTACAACCAAACCGTGAACTATATTCATATATCATCCTCATTGTAATGTGCTCATTTTATTTCTTGTTTGATTTTTTGTCTTCAGTATTATCTTTGGTTATTGTTCCGGCCATCTTCATTGCTATCCGCCAGTTTGGTCGCTTTCTTCGTGAACTATCTCACAACACTCAATCCGCTGCTGCTGTTGCTGCCTCAATTGCTGAGGTTTGTTGGTGACAATAGAAATTTTAGTTTTCTCTATGTTGAAACTGGAATATCTCGAATTTAAAATTGTTGTTGTTAAACCTTACAATCCCTCACCCACTAAACCAATTTGATGGTGTGATGGGAGGTTGGGATTATGTCTTCTTTATATTGGTTTCATTGCTCATGAACCTTAACAAAAAAAAAAAAAAAAATCTAGGGTTTCAAAATGAGGAAAGAGAAGAATTCTCTTAGATATAGTTAGATAAAGGAAAAGAGATTCAAGTGTGCTTATGTAGGACAACTGCAAAGGCATTTGTTAGATATATGCCAGTTGTGGAGTATACAAGTTGTAAATTGACTAAACTACACATTAATAATGTTATAAACACTTTGAAATATTCCCCAAAAAGCCCATGTTATACAGTAAGTTTTCGTTATTACTTAGTGTTAGGTTTTATTTTTGACAATCCCGTTTGACAAAACTCCTTTCAGTTGTATTTGTATTCACACTTTTTATTTCAGTGAGGTTATGAGTTTTTAGATGTAAATCCAACCCGAATTGTGCCTTACAGAGAAGTTTGTGGTGCTAATTCTTTCATGATTGCCACTTTGCTGACTATGACGGGGATTGTCACACCCCAAATCCGGGCATGACCGGCCGTGGCCCATAGGGACTCAGCCCAAGGCACACGAAGGCCTAAACATGAACCCAAAATCACAAAGAATAAATATGATAATAACCCATAAATAAATAAATCAAAACTCAATCCAGTGACAAGTCACAAGTATAAATGGTAAAACCAATCATAACTAACTTCCAAAAATTAAATGGAACACAAATCGCCCACAAAATAAAATAATTTTAAATAAAAATTCAACTACAATGTATGCACAAAACCCGACATAACAAGTTAAGACAAAATAAATGAATGTCCTAGAGGTCCATGCAATTGAATTCCCGCTACACCATAAGTCCACTCTAAGTCCTTCTAACACCCGGAAGTGATAAACAACTAAGTCAGCTGATAGCTCAATAAATAACAACATGGGTAGTAAATACAGTTTTGAAAATAAGGTTCAATTCCAAAATAAGATATATATCATAGAAACTAGATTGGCATACAATTTTGATAAAGATAATATGTTTCAAAAAGAAGGTTTCACTGTTCAATAGTTAAAATACTCATGTCTCTCAAGAACTTGATAAATGACATTTTCTACTTAAAGCAGATTACAACATGAACACTAATAATTTTCTAGGTACCAAGAATAACAAGTAACATGCCACGCAGTTCTCAAGACTATAAGCCCGTTGGATCCAATACCGAACTAAGAGTTATCCTTAGGGTGGCAACTCGGGCCTTTTCTCTAAGAGGATTTGATTTAAGGTCACCTAGCCTAACCTAGGTCTTTTCCTTACAAACGTTGAACACTAGAGTCATCACGGCCCAACCCGAATCTGTTCCCTAGTGGCCAGAGTCACCACACATAGTAGAATAATTTCCCTGGACTAAAATATACAGATGGTCCGAATAATCAATACACATTAGTTTCGCAAAACATGGTAGTTCACAATTATAAACATGAGACCAAAACAAATAGTTTACAGTATGCCAAATTCACACATATTTCAGAAATAATTTGATTCTATTGATAATATAATAATTTATCAAAACAGTTTAGTCCTGAAATGACAATTTAATTTTCCAACAGTTCAGGGTAGGGGAACATTTATAACAATATGTAGCATGAAACTACTCACCTGAAATCGAAATAATATAATTCTTGAATAGAGTATGAAAGTCCAACTAGTGCCCTGAACCAAGTATTAAAACTACACGTCACTACTAATTCAACATACTAAAAGGAATAATAAACTAAATAACCCCAAATTAAAGTGCACTAACACGGGTCAACCCAACTTACTGTTACTCTTAAATAATACCTAAGTTCATGTTCTTCAAGGTCTAAAATTATCCGAGACATGGGTTCAGATCGAAACTTAATTAAAAGTAACATTAAGTTAAAACAGAGTTTTAAACAAATTTTCTCAATCTATTCGCTAACTTTGAAAATTAAAAACCCACTCCATGTTGTTCGAAAAATTCCAAAACCCTCCAGATATTAACTAATATATCCTAAGTTTCAAGCCCAAATGGTTTTACTTGATTTGCTTATCAAAATAATTATTTACAATTAATTACACCCAAACAGGTTGTTTTCTGTAGCACTTTAAAGAAATTAATGGTTCTCTTAGTATACAAGAGCAATCAATGCAAGGACAAAAATTTAAGAAACTAGACTTGTAACCGGTTCTAATGACGCTGATTTGATAATTTTCAGATTTATACCCAAAGAGAACGACACTTCCAAAATTACTGTTTTAAACTAGTTTTCTAGACAGATTTGAACGCACTAGTTTATATAGATTTGGACTCCCAAAAATTATGAGAAAATTCTGATATGCAATTCAATATGTAATTAATCTACTGTAAAA
Source organism: Camellia lanceoleosa (assembly GCA_025200525.1). NCBI lineage: Eukaryota > Viridiplantae > Streptophyta > Magnoliopsida > Ericales > Theaceae > Camellia > Camellia lanceoleosa. Next base: position 99,485,743 of record CM045759.1, read on the forward strand.
ATTTCAATTCAAAATTCATCCATTTGATATGATTTCTTGATTTTTAAAATTTGTGATTCTGTGCAAAATTTTTAAACTAAGAATTACACTCATTCTTTACGCACAATTTATTTCCTCAGGTTTTTTAGTAGTGTATATATATATATATATATACAAATAGGGATGGCAATTTAAAACTGGCCCGACAGGGACCCGTTCCCTCGACCTCAATTAGAGCGGTTTTTTCCCGAAAAATACCACTGACAGGCCGGGGATGGTATTCAAAAATAAATCCCCGGTGATTTTCAGGCCGGGGACGGAGATACGTTTTTCAGCCCCGTCCCCGGCCCCGGTTCCCCCCGAAGTAAAATTACTATTTTACCCCCTCTATCCTTCATTCACATAGATACCGTCATATATATCTCTCTCTCTGAATGACCCTCATATGTCTCTCTCTCTCTCTCTCTCTCTCTCTCTCTCTCTCTCTCTCTCTCTCTTCCCTCTACTCTCTCACTCCTCGCATCTCCTCTTCCGATAGCTCGCACCGCCGCTTCACCTTTGCTTCTCTTTTGCACCTCTGTCCATGTCGCACCGCTGATCCACGTCCACCTCCTCCATCGTCCATCACCGACACCTCTATCCACCTCGCATCGCCACTCCACCTGTTGATGTTTGATGATCTGTTGTTAATGATCTATGTTTATGATGATCTCAGATCTGTTATGGATGATCTATGTTGTTGATGATCTATGTTGATGATCTGTTGTTGTCCACCTCTGTCCACCTCGCTCGCATCGCCTCTCTACTGTCCAAAACCTGTTGATGATCTATGTTGTTGATGATCTATGTGGTTGTCCACATCTGTTGATGATCTCAGATCTGTTGATGTTTGATGATTTTGTTGATGATGATCTATGTTGATGTTGTTGTTGTTGTTTTTTTTTTTTTTTTTTTTTGGGCTAGGAAAATATCAGGGTCGGGGAAACCTGATCCCCGTTAAGGGACGGGGATGGGGACGGTGTAGACAAGCCCGCGGGGGACCTCGCTACAGCTCGGACTCGATTCATGTCACGGTTCTTAATCTTGAACCAAAGAGTCCAAATCCGGCAAATCGTTTTGAGAAAACAGATTTTTAGAAAAGAAGTGCCAAACATGGACTGCTTTGCCAGATATAGAGTCGCCACCTAAATATTTTATTTTTTGGGAAAATTTAGGAAACCCTGACTCGTTTGCCTAAGGCCACGTGTCCATCATCACCGAAGTTGCCTCAGCTCGGGAACTTGGGTACGATTGGGGAAGGTCACTTCGTGAGCACCCCCACTCGCCCGATCAAAGATCGGCCTCTACTAATCATGATATCAAGTTTTGAAAACACTATGCGTTCTTATTCTGGTTATTAGCCTAGATTTACTATGTGATGCACACAGCATACAAGTATAGACCGGGTCGCCTGAATTGGAACAAAATATTTCATGTTTGTTTGTTTGAAAAAAGGTTTGATGGTGCTACCCGCAGGTAGGCTTAAACTGCGGATTTTGTCACCCTCAGGTGGGCTTAAAAAAAGATGGTTTTGCCACTATCTAGTGGGCTTAAAACTCACAGTTGATGATTTGTCCCAATCCAAATAACCCAACCTTCACCCACAGGCATTCAAGGCAGTTATATCACATAAGCAGTTAGCCTCATGGTAAGCTTGCTATTCATGGCAGTCACTCACACGCATGCAAGAATGCTAAAGCATAAAACTCACCGAGTACTCCAAGCCAAAACAGAAACCAATTAGAAATCCATGCATGATCCTAAATATACAGAAATGCCTAATGCAACACATGCAAAAATGCAATTATAGCAGGCTCGGCTCTTCTAAACATGGCATATGAGATGCAATAGCTATCAAGTATTCAACTCGGAATTGAGATACAAATGCAGTTAGTATGATGCGCCAAGCCCGGTGCGTGCAAGACAGATGAATGAATGCAACATGCTGTCATACTGTATGCTAATTGAAACATGCCCTAATCTAACCATCGTAAGCTGGTAAATAAAAGGGAAGAAAGACGTGGGGTTGGAAGACATACATCACACCCACACACACTTATTACAATTATGCCCTCGCGCAGAGGGTCCGAAAGAATAATATACAGTCCCGAATAGTACAATCCATATAAATAATACAGTCCAAAATATGTTCAAATTCCTAATTAATTAACAAATTAACTAAGAAAACAATAAACTGGCATGCAAGTCAGGGACTGCCTTAACTCTTCTTCAGATGATGAATGATGCATATCCGGGTTGCCTTTGCGCGGAAATCCACTGTGATGCCCCAATTAGCCTCTGTTTTGCAATGGTTTTTGAAAAGCACGCCAAGCCCCCGAAGACTGCTGATTCTTGATTTGCTGCAACAGAGAGCAGGAAAGGGGCATGGTAATGTATTTTCACAAATGCATGCATGCCACGATCCTCGTGTCACCAATCACGCATCTCGATGCATGATGGCCGAGGAGTCGAATTGCACATTTCAATATCAAATGAATGCACATGAAAACTCAACAAGACCTAACTCCATCATGGATGATCTGGAGTGTCGGTGACTAGGAAATTGAGACACGTTCCGTCACTCGAAGTACGAAACGTACCTCGTTTCCCGTACTCGGGCTAACTCCTATCCCGAACACAATGCAGTATGCATGACATGCATGAAATGCAACTAAGATACAACCTAACATGCACAATGCTATGAAATGGCATACACGATGCACGAGGTAACATGGCATACACATTGCGCTAACATACAACCTAGCATACACAATGCTATGAAACGGAATGGCATACACAATGCATAATGGACTTACACCAACACAAGTGGACCTCAGCCACACTTACACAGGAAGCCATTAGATGAAAATGAGACAACTCGAGATGCGTGCACGCGTACACGCAAACCGAGAACCGACCCTAAGGCACGAAATGCCACTCTAACAAGACATGGCAAAACATGGAATATGACATACTAGCATGCAAATTTCAGCAGCAAAAAGTGATGCAAAACAGCCCCGAAACATGAAATCATGGCACCCGAAGCATGGGATGAGACCCGAAACATGAAATTAGGCGCATCGAATGACCTATGGCTATGCAACGCATACATTATTTAAACATGAAGTGTGAAGACAGAATCAAGAAAGCCCCAAAAAAAGCATATTTACAGTTTTAAGGAAGGCCAAACAGTGAACACAAATGGGGCTAAGCTAGCATGCAAAAATGGCCCCGAAAGCGAGATAATGAAGCAAGTAGCAGCTGCTATCGTCAAACAGAGAAGGGCCCTTCTACAATGTTGAATAGGAGCCCAAAATATGATATTTTACAGTTTACAACAAGCCACAAAAACAAACACAAGTATGGCTAAGCTCTCATGCAAGAAATGGGCCAAAAGAGGGACAAAGAAGCAAGTGATGGTGGCTGGCCTCAAACACAGGAGGGCCCTTCAACAATGTTTAAGAGGGGCCCAAAATATGACATTTTACAATTGATGACCAGACCCAAAACAGTGTACAAGCATGCTTAAAATACTATGCAAAATAAGGCCTAAAAGAGGTTTAAACACAAAGAGCAAAAAGGAAGCCTCAAACATCAAAAGACCCTTAATGAATCATGAACAGGGGATCAAAATAATTCCATTTATAGTTCGGACCAAAGCCCAAAAATACAAGCATAAGGGGGTAACAAAGTATGCAAAAATAGGAGCAAAAGATGGATACAAAGGCAAGTGATATATGGAAGCCTCAAACAGTGAGGATCCCTTCAAAAATATTGAAGAAGGGCTCAAAATAAGCCACTTTACAATTTACAACATGCCTCAAAACAGTTTACATATAGGCCTAAAATACTATGCAAGAAAGAGACATACAAGAGAGGTAAAGAAGCAAGTGCAAAAAGGAAGCCTCAAACAGTGAGAGGCCCTTAATAAAACATGCAAAATAGCTCAAAATAAGCCTATTTCTAGTTAGGTTCGGAGCCCAAAAATGTAAGCACAAGGAGCTAGAATATTGAACAAAATGAAGCACAAAAGAGGGAAAATGAAGCTTACCCTTGTAGACCAAGCTTTGGCAGCCTCTTGGCTTGAGAAGTGGTGCCTCCTAAGCTCTGAAAAGGTCTTCCAAGCTGCTGGAATGGAGTGGTGGTGTGGTGCTAGGTGGTGGTGTAGAAATGGGTATAGGATTTGAGAGGTTTGGAGGGTTGGAGTGTAGAGAGAGAGAGCTTCAATACAAGAGGCTTAAGGCAAATTTTTTCAAACCCTTTGCAAGGGGGCTGGGGCTGCTGGATATATAGACAAAAGGGTGAAAAAGAGGGGGAAAAATAGGGGGGAGACAATTCAAGTTTCCCCCCAACAAGGCACCTTCCCGGATACAAAATCTGAGAGGAAAAGGAGGGTAGATTTGTAATGTACCAACCCTGAGGATTCTGGCCGGCCAAGTATCTAGGTTGCAGGTGGCCGGCCGGCTCTCCCCATGGCCGGCCGGCCAAGGGTCAAAAGGTCCAAGTTAGATTAATGGCCGGCCACCACAGATTGATGGCCTCCCATGTATGCTCAACACAGCCCTGTGGTAAAAAAACTGGAGACAGTGAACCAGGAGAGAGAAAAGGCCATTTCTTGGAGGGGTTCAAAAGGTTCACACACAATTACTGGCTGGCCATGTGATATTGGTGGCCTCCTAGGTGTGTACAATACAAATATGTGGTTTAGGGTTAGAAAAAGTGGCCTTAGGGTGGTCACCATTGGCTTTCGAGTGAGAAAAACGGGCGACGGAGGGCGATGAAGGAATATAACTGGTTGCTGAAACAATTACTGGCCTCCCACCCTTCTACGACCTTCTCAACAATGAAACAGAGGTCCCTGCAAAAAATGAACTCAAACCGATGCAAAATGAAGGTTCGGGGGCCGAAACGCGCAGTCCGGGGCCCCGAAAACTGACAGTTAGGCACCGGGAGTGGTGTTCGACCACGAAGTTGGTCTCTCGGACCACAGTGTCCCTCAAAAGGGAGTAAATAAGATGCATGCCAAAAACCGGAGCAAACGGAGGTGGTTAGGCGGTCCCGAACCGAGGCACTCGGCCTAACGGCTCCGAAAATCAGGAACCGAGCTCCGAAATGGAAAAAATGGCCTACGACCATGAAACGTAGCCTACGGCCACTGAGAGATGATCTACAAGACCTCTCCCTCCCTTCAGGAAGAGAAAACAAAGAAAACAGAGCCTGGTTCACAAACCGAGGCAAAGCACAGAAAAGCTCGGAAGTCCGGAGGCAAGGCTCGCAGCCGAGACTTTGAAACTTCTGAACGAGCACAATATGCAACATCACCAAGTGCTCAATCGGTGACGTCTGAGTCTTAAGGTCTGTCAAAAATGGGGTGTCTGCAGACGGTAATAACTTTCCCGTTGGGGATCGGAGCCGGGGACGGGAGAGTTTTTGCCATCAGGGATCGGGGACGAGAAGTGTGATCCCCGACCCCACCCCGCCCCGCCCCGTTGCCATTCCCATATACAAATACATAAACCTACAACCTCTCCATCAATGAACTAAATAATAATAGAGTAAGAATAAAGAACAAAAACAAAGAGAAGAAGAAAGATAGAGACCTACCACACACCCAAAAATCCTTTCTTGTTTGCAACCCCTTTTTTTTCAATTCTTTTTTCTCAACCTCTCTCTCCCCGTGACTGTTGTTGTTACTGTTATATATTGTATTAGGCAACCTAGGGTTACTTTATATATCTAAACAAAAAGCTCTAAATTATTTTCTCTTTATATTATTTTATTTTCTAACCCATTAATTTAAATAAAATATAACTATTATTATAACAAAATATACTTACGAACTTGCCCTTTATTTTTATTTTTAAATAATAAATCTTGCCTCTAAATTAAATACTTTCACCATAAATTTATTTTAAGTTTAAAATTAATTAAAAAACTCTCAAATAATATTTAATTTGCACTTAAAGATTCACAATAAAATATTTGAGATTTGTAAAATTATTATTATCTAATTATTTATTTTATTTGTATATTCGAGTTCTCAAAGGGATCGAGCTGCCCAGTCAGCTCGCGGGGGTCCAAGAGGCAGCGCCCCTTAGCGGGTCTGAGGCAACACCACGGCGGGGTTGAGAGGTAGCGCCCCCGAAGCAAAATGCAAAAATGCATTCAAAGTTGCATGTCCACTCGAGCGGCCGTTTGTACGCTCAAGCGGAGAATGTTGGGTTCCAACAGTTTGACCTGCCTGCAAATATACTGTGAGGCATGTTTTTACACTCGAGCATCCATTCCACGTTCGAGCGTACATCCTGGTTTGGAACACGCGATATAGAGTCCTCGCTCGAGCGTTCATTCCCACGCTCGAGCGGACCTCGCGATCTCAGCTTCCATAAAATCTCATGTTGCTCCAAATCTAGGGTTACGCTTCCAGATTTTCTTCTTGGATATTAGAGTTTATATCTGGGGTTATTTACTAGTTTTCTTTGATGTTTGATTGAGTATTTAACTCATGGTTTAAAAAGTACACATCAAAGGTTTGTTTGTTTATTCAATACAAAAGAGAGAGTTATTCTTCGGTAGATTCTAGAGAATTCGAGCCTGAAGCTTTGGTGGATTTTGGAGTGGCTCATCGTCGTGATTTGACATCGACGTTGTGGATTCAACGTTGGGCAAGACAGTTCCAAGGTAAAGACCATGGTGGAAGAGGCATATAGGGGTTGGTTCAATTCGGGTGTAGATTTGCTAGGTAATTAAAAGTGCACTTGTGTAATTCTTTTGTCTTTTTAATAGATTGTTTTGTGGTTTTAGCCCGTGATTTTTTATCACAATTGGAGGTGCTCCAATTGTGATTTTTCCACGTTAAAATCGTTGTGTCGATTTGTCTTGATTATTTGATTGAAATGATACATAATTACAAATCAATATCTAAGATCATCTCCAACGGTTCATCAAACCCAGCATCAAATTTAAAATTTGGTGAAAAAGTTACTGTTTGGTGCTCCAACGGTTGCACCAAATCGATATCAAAATGAGATTTCACCAAACAATTCATCAAACTGAGCACAGAATACTGATTTCATCAAAACACTGTTTGTGACCGTTGGGAGAGACCAACCGGTCAACCCGCCGGTTGCCCGGCCGGTTGACCAACCGGTTGTCCAAGAAACGGTTCAAACAGTTTCAAGAAAGGTTCAAACAGTAAAAAAAAAAAAAAAAAAATTTGCCTTACCGGTCGACCAGCCGGTTGACCAGCCAGTCGACCAACCGGTTGACCACTAAAAGGTTCAAAAAGTTCAAAAAAAAAAAAAAAAATTTTGACTTAACCGGTCGACCAACCAGTTGTCCCGACACAAAAATTTGATGAAAGTTCACCGTTGGAGTAAGCAATATCAGATTTGGTAAAATAGGTTATTTTTTACTCTGATTTGATGGGAAAAAAAATACACCGTTGGAGATACTCTAAGGAATTTCTAAATCTTTCACTTAGTACTATTCATTTTCCCGCTAAATCTGCAACTGTTGTTTAGGAAACTTTTGGTGCCATACGCACAGTGAGATCTTTTGCTCAGGAAGAATATGAAATTTCACGCTACGCAAAGAAAGTTGATGAGACATTAAATCTTGGACTTAAACAAGCTGTGAGTTTCTCTCTCTCTCTCTCTCTCTCTCTCTTCACATGCACGCACAAATTGAAGTTGTTTTCTGCTGCAGAAATTAGTTGGATTGTTCTTTGGAGGTCTAAATGCAGCATCATCACTAGTTATTGTAGTAGTTATCTATGGAGCCTATCTAACAATCCATGGCTTTATGACCTCGGGTGATCTTACATCCTTCATTCTTTACAGCCTCACAGGTATACCCTCATTGTTATCCGCATTCAAATTAAGTGAAATAAATACTAGCATTTTTACACGGATTCATTTGAGATAGTTTGAAGATCTGATTATTAGTTAACACAACACAACTGTCTTTTTTTGGGACCAGTGGGATTATCGGTATCTGGACTATCTGGATTATACACAATAGCAATGAAAGCTGCAGGAGCTAGTAGGCGGGTTTTCCAGCTTCTGGATCGCGTCTCATCGATGCCAAAATCAGGAAACAAGTGTCCTTTGGGGTTTATTTTTTTCCATCCTATGATCTCTTTCTCTTTTTGTTAATTGTGACTAATGCACTTCGCTGACAAATTTGAATGAAAAAATAGAACGATAATTGTGAATTATGCATAAATGACCAGATTATGTTTATGACAATGCAATGTCCAAAAGTGATAATGTATTGATTGCCATCTATTGTAGTGGTCAAGATGCGGAAGTGGAGTTAGATGATGTCTGGTTTGCCTATCCCTCACGACCAAACGATATGGTGCTCAATGTAACGACCTCTCCCTGACTTCTTTCAGATTGAACACAATATTTGGCTTTAAATGTGAGTGTTCTGATAGAACAATGACTCATTCTGTGAATTAGGGAATAACATTAAAACTGCGGCCTGGTTCAAAGGTTGCTCTGGTCGGTCCAAGTGGTGGTGGGAAGGTAATATATTATTAAAGATTAGGAATGGATTCATGTTTATGCATTTTTCCTTCCAATGTTTTCAAAATCAGACCATTCACGAAACCAGAAAAGGATCTAAGTTAAGGGTCATTGAATGTTTGTTAAAAAAGTTAATTGTACTTGAATACCAATCATGAGATTTCGTGTTTGAGCCTCTTAAGATTGATTTTTACAATGTTTGCAATGACTAGATCATGCGTTCGAGCCTTTGAGGGTTCAATCAATTTTCTTAAACTGGCTACCGATTCAAATAGATATCCAGTTTAACCATACCAAAAACAACCAAACAAAATAAAAAAACAATTTTCGATCTAAAATGGATTCAAGGGTTTATTCTGTCTAGAACCTAGACCAATCAACCAGATGGTCTAAACGTGTTTAAAAATATTGTTTCCTTAAAACCCAAAAAAGAAAAATATGCATGCCATCTTTTGTGCAAACATATGAAGATTTTGAGAATAGAGGGATTGGGCATATGCATCGTGACTCGTATCTTTTAATTGAGTGTTGCAGACCACTATAGCAAACTTGATTGAAAGGTTTTATGACCCTATCAAAGGAAAGATTTTGGTGAATGGCGTTCCTTTAGTAGAGATATCCCATGAACACCTACACAGAAATGTAAGTTGTCCTAACATCTGCAAACAGAAAATTCTAAACATGTTTATATCGGTTTTCAATGTCTAATGAAATTTCACATCTAATGGACAACTCTACCGTTGAAATGCAGATTAGCATAGTGAGCCAGGAGCCCATTCTGTTCAACTGTTCCATTGAGGAGAACATTGCTTATGGATTGGACGGCAAAGCAAGCAGTGTTGATGTGGAAAATGCAGCTGTAAGATTGCCATCTCCACTTTTTGTCTTTAATGAACATTTTCAAAATGAATATCAAATTTTTTTTTTAAGATCCGTCTAAACTAGATGAACCTGAATTTTTTAATTGAAAAATGTTCATTAAAGATGAAAATAAGCTAAAATTTTGTCAAAAGAGCTTATAAAAGTTGGCTTATTTTCTTCGTTACTGAAGTTTTTTCAATATTTTCTTATTTTTAAAATTATTGGGATTGTCTAGTCTAGACAGATTTATAAAGTAAAATCTTTCGACTCAAAATTAAAAAGAAGTTCACTAAAAAATAAAAAAACAAAAACCCAACTTATAAGTTGCTGTCAAGAGAACTTTAAATAGTTTTGATTCTGATAATATCAATTGTGATAACTGCAGAAAATGGCGAATGCCGATGAATTCATATCCAAATTTCCCAAAAAATACCAAACCTTAGTTGGAGAACACGGGGTGAGGCTATCAGGAGGTCAGAAACAAAGAGTGGCAATTGCAAGAGCTCTTCTAATGAACCCTAGAATTCTCCTCTTAGACGAAGCCACGAGTGCTCTTGATGCTGAAAGCGAATACCTAGTCCAAGTTCGACTTACATATTATTACTCACCTACTTTTAAACTAAGTGATAAGTTTTCTTTCGTATTTTTAGTTGACTATACACGCGATGCTTTTGTATAGGATGCTATGGATTCGCTGATGAAGGGAAGGACGGTTCTAGTTATCGCGCATAGGCTCTCCACTGTCAAAAGTGCAGACATTGTCGCGGTTGTTTCTGATGGTCAAGTGGTTGAAAGTGGCACTCATGACGAGCTCCTCGACAAAGATGGTGTCTATACTGCATTGGTGAGGAGACAACTGCAAGGATCCAAAACTTGAACCAAGTTTAAATGATTTAGGTTTCTATGAAGATTGAAGAACATGCAGGGAAGTTTTATGGATTGGTAAAAGATTAATGCAGATAATTTTATATACTTTTTACATGCTAAACTATCTCATTATGCTTCTTGCAACTAGAAATTTGAGTGTTTGAATGATTTTATTTGTTTTGATAATTTATTTTACTTCTTGTTTAAAAAAAACAAAAATATTAAATATAAAAAAAAAAATGGCAATGTCATCAATCTATCTAATTTCTTACTTTTGTTGGTCATGACAGACAATAAGAAGAAAAGTAAGTAGACATTTCTCATAAAGTCACTTTTTTGTTTTATTTTTTTTGGTTACACTTAGAAAATTGAATAGATACAAATAATTTAATTTCCATCAATTTTTTTTTTTTTTTGACAATAAATCTTCATTTTGGAGCATTTAGTATTCTAGTCCTTCCTATTCAAAAGTAAATCTTAAAGGATTTTGTTAATAAACTTGAAAATCAACTAACTAATTCGATTGGTCACTTTCATATAATCTGAGAGGTTGGGGTCAATCTTTGCACAAAAATTTGATTATTTCTCTCTCATTATACGGTTATATTTTGTTTCATTTTTATTTTTTTTATCATTATGAGCTATTTATTGTTGTAGTTGTTGGGTTTGAATTGTTTCGAGATTAATGTAATTCTTCTCACATTAATAGTTACTTTCTTATTGATTGGCAAAATAAAATAAAAAATTACAATTATCAGTAGAAAAGGCTTTGATGCCCAATCATCAAACAATCAATATTTATGTCAAGAGTACATGAAAAAACTCAAAATCAAAAACAATCTAGCAAAATATGAGAAAATTTTATTTACAAGATAAAAAATTTTATTTAAAAAAAAAATCACCGACATAACATATAATAATAAAACTTTTTTTAGATTTAATATAATAATAAAAACTTGGGCAAATTACCAAGAAGTCCTCTTTGAAAAATGTGTGACCTATTTAGTCCCACAACCTTTTGTTTACATTCAAAAGTCCTACAACATTGTTCTTCTTCTCAGCCTTTGTTCTTCTCTACCTCTTTCTCTTTCTAATTTCCAGCAATCGTCGACGAGCAGCCACATCTTACTTCTTCTCTTTCTCTTTCTCTTTCTGATATATAGTCACCGGCGACCAATGACTACCATCGATTAGGGTTCATCAGCAACCACCAGCCGCCAACTCCTTACTTCACCCTCACCGACAATGAAAAAGATATGTTTCCGACGAAGAAGATAAGTAGATCTACTTAGATCTAATGTAGTACATCAAATCTAAGTAGATCTAAACAAAAAATAGTTGTCGGAATACAATCATCTCTCTATATCTGCCTCACTCCTTCGATCTCTTAATTTTTCTACATTTTCTCTACTATACACTTCTCTTTTTCTATTTTAATGCAGAAAATTTTCAAGTTCTAAACAAGCTATTTTCGAGTTTTAGTTACAAGCAATGAAAATTGTAAAATTTTACAATTTCAATTTTTTTTGGTGTTGAAATGCATCATGGTTTAAAACTGCAAAATTTTGCAGTTTTATAATATTCTTTAAAATTATAAAATTTTGTAATTTCATAGCATGTTTTTCAGTTTGATTAATAAGGATAAATGCTTAATAGATTTTTGTTTTGAAATTGTAACATTTTACAGTTTCAAAGCTTACTTTTCAGTTTGATCAATATTTGAGATTATTTGCTTAAACCGTACAAAAATTGAAAAATAACATATGTTTTTTTCCATTATTGCTTGTTATCCAAAAGACAACCTAAGAGGGTGGGTGAATTAGGTTTTTACAATTGAAATTAATAATACCCTAATAAAAATTATGACTAGCACAATAGATAAATATAATTAATGAAATAAAATTAATTAAAACAAGTGTCTTAACAATTATGTCAGTTAATGATTTTAACACAGTAAAAATGTGAAATATAGTTATGACAATTTAAAATAAAATAAAGAGATAAGGAAGAGAGAGGCAAACAAATTTATAGTGGTTCGGCTTCAACTCAACCTACATCCACTCCTCACGCTTCACTTGAGATTTTCCACTATCTTCTAACTTCACAGGGGTGCTAACAACCTCTTTACAGATGGAGCAATCCTCCACAGATTTTACATAGACTTCACAAGTCCAAACCCTTGCAAATCTTAGGTGATTCACAATCACTCTCAAGATTTCAAGAACACAGTATTTGCAACACTTTTACAAGATGAAATGGTATTTTTACTTTCAAAGAAAGCTTACAATAAATATCTCTCAAAGATAGATATATAAAACGAAACTTTGATTTTTCTGTAAATCTCACACAGGAAAGATGAGCTTAATACTATAAGGCTCAGTGTATAATTTATGGGAATAGATGTGAGTGATTATAGATCAAATAATATTTTCAGATTTTTTTGTGTAACTTATTTACATTAGAAGCTTTGGTATATATAATGAAAATTATAGCCGTTTATAGCCGCTATATTCATTTGAATTTATAGCCGTTGTAGTCATTTGAATTTATAGCTGTTTATAGCCGTTATACTTCCATCATTATCAATTTTAATATCTTCCGCTCCATCATTACAAATTTGAATATCTTCCACTTGAACCTTTTGAACCTTTTGACCTTTTGAACCTTTATAACCATTTATAACCGTTGTACTTCCATCATTACTAATTTAAATATTTTTCACTTGAACCTTTTAAACCTTTTGAACTGCTGTTGTGTTAGGCTATTTGAACCTCTGTTTTTGGGCTATTTGAACTCCTGATTTAATCAAATATTAAATACATTCTAACAACATTTAAGATAAAGGTTTATGTGAGAAATAATGGCACAAAATAAATTTTAATTTTATTAAAATGCAAAATCATCAAAATAAATGTTGATTCTATTTTTCTCTTTCAAATAAATCATCAAAATAAATTTTGATTCTATTTTTCTCTTCCAAATAAATTAAAACATAATTAAATAAATCATCAAAATAAATAAGTCTAACAATCTCTCCCTTTTTGATGATGGCACACAATGATGTTTTGATTTGATTTGGGAGTAACAAGGGCCCCCCCTCTAGTCATGCTCCCTGAATTCATTTCTAAATACATAAGTTAGCACATGTGTAATAAATAATTTTTAATCAATAACATGATATAAGATTAAGATACCAAACTATAAATACATAACATCAGATTAGTTTGAAAATAAGACCATAATACATAACATCATATAATTTTCTCCCCCTGTGACATTATCAAAAAGAAATTATGGCTCAGAATCTAGAGGAGGAGGAGGAAAATGATAGTGATAAATGGCATCAAAAAAATAGATAATCAAAATAGATATATATATATATATATATAGATATAGGATTCACCCGCGTCTCTTTTTTGTTTGTCAAAAATCGTGTCGAACACGCGTCCTTACTTTTGCGTCAACCGATCGACAAAAGCGAAACGGGTCAATCAGTCAATCAGATGCCTCGGCTCTCTCTTCCTCTTGTCGTCTTCTCCTCCGTCTTCTTCTTAATCACTCTCTTCGCCTTCTTCTTCCTCATTTGCTTCGTGAAAGAGATAGAACAGACAAACTGAGCAAAGCAAAAAAGTTACCAAAAACTACTCGCCTTTCGATTACATCTCTCTTTCCTACTACATGGCCTCGTCCCGTCCCCTTACTCTCTTTCTGGACCTGAATAATCCCGGAAGCACTGCTGGGCCGAGTGCCCCGGCTCCCACTTTTCCCAACCTTCCTATGATGTCGATTGAGCAAATAATGGCAACTCAATCAAACATTGAAGCCAATCATTTCACACTGACGTCCTGTATGGAGACGGTGACTGCAGTCACAAAATTGGCTCACCGATTGCAGAATAGGACGAGTGGGCTCCATCAGGTCAATGCCCAACTCTCTCTGCTTCAGCGCATGTACAATGATGTGCGAGCAGAAATAGGCACACTGAAGGCCGAAAATAAAGAGCTTAAACAGAAGACCACCTCCATGGCCTGATTTGAAGCAACATTGTTCTTAGCCTTTGATAGTCAGCGGAGAGTCGTTGCTTTCAACGAAGCACGAGGGCAGGGGCGTCACGGGTCGCCCAAGGTGATAAAAAGAAGAAAAAAAACGATGGAAGAGGCGAGTAAGTGAGGTCAGCGTATGGCTGGAAAAAAATGAAGGGTTGTTTTTTTTTTTTTAAATATTTTTAGTTTGATCAGCGTATGGCCGTCAAAAAAATGAAAGGTGTTTTTTTTTATGTAAATAGTTGTATTTTGATTTGTTTTTGTTTTTTGTTTAAGTACTGAAAAATGAAATTAAAAAGCAGAAAAAAAAATAAAAAAATTAAGCCCAAACAAAAACTAATAATGAAAAAAATAAAAATAAAATAAAATAATACCAGCAGAAATTAAATTTAATGGGACGTTGGTGTTGCTGGAATGGTAATGAAAATAAAATACCATGAGGGTTTAAAAAAAAAACTCAATGTATGCAAAGTTAATTTTACCTCAAGATGCAGAATCCAAAACAAAATTACACAGTTTAAAACTAATCAAGTTTAAATTCTTCCCCTTGTTTCATTTGGCAAAATCAATAGGAGATATAAACAATGAAAGCTCATAACTGAAATGTTCTCCTCAATAATATCAAATAGGATGCCAAATGTTACCAATAAGGATGCCAAAATGATACCAACATGCAATCTATCAATGATACCAATATGCAATCTAGAAGATTTAACAATCATAGCTCAAGTATTATGTAGAATACCAATATAATCTCATGGAGCTAATGTAAATCTAAAAAATGAAGCATGTTCAAGGCATAGCAATCCATATGCTAAGAAAAATCATGAATTTCAATATATAGTACACATTTTAAGTATAGGCATGATTTTTAGGCAAGAGTCTCATCAAAGAGTATACATTACAAATCATATGAAGCATAATCAATCTTTTTCTTATCAAAGTAATAACAGTATTAGCTCAAAAGAAATAAGATAGAATTTTTACCTCAAAAGTTTAAGAGAGTATATGAGGCATACGTTAGGTTCAAGAGATGGAAACTTTTCAATCTTCAATTTTCTTTCATGAGGATTTCATCTCAAAAGAATTTAACAAGTATGTTAGCAAAATGATTTCTCCCCCTAAGTTGGTGCTACCCTTTTCTAATGTGATTTTTGTAAATATAGCAGTCATTGAACAAACACTATTACTCAATAAAAATACAATACAAATCACTTCTTATCACAAACTCAAAAAGTGAAAAATAATTCAATGATCAAACAAGAGTTTGGAATGCTATTTTTTAGAATTTTCAAGTTGTAGCACATAGCATAATATGCATAAGAAAATAGTGTTATGCTCTTTGTTTTATTAAAAAATGATGCAACAATCTCATTTAATCACATAACATTATTAAAAGGCAATTTCATCAATTCAATCCACATACTCAAGTGTGATAAAACATTTTACTTAATGTGGAACACAACATGAATGTTATAAACAATTAATTCAACAATTTATCAATCAAAAGCATTTCATGAGATGTATACCAATATAATCCATATTCAAAAGATATTCAATAGGATAGAAGCAATGTCTCTACAAACGTATGATACTTCTTTTCATTTAGACATTGTTAATGGATCATAATCAACGAATTTCATAACTCATTCAAATATTTCAATGTAAAGCATATAAGCATGAAATTTTCATATTGAGCATATTCTTGAGATCATAAATGTACAATTCAAATTATAGATAGTATACATCTCAAAAAACATGCTATGACATCAAAATTGATTCTATAAAGATATGACTCAAAAAGGAATTAACATATTAGTAACAAGAAAGCCTTTTTCATTTTGAATTCTATGACAGAGTTTTATGAAAGAAGAAAAGGTTTCATCTTTGTGTGCTAAAAATATAACCCATGTAAATCTTGAATAATCATCAACAATAACAAGACAATAACGTTTACCACCTAGACTAGATGTCCTTGAGGGATCAAATAAATCCATATGTAATAGTTGTAAAGGTCTAGTTGGGAAATATGAGATTTTGATTTAAATGATGTTTTTGTTTATTTTCCTTGTTGACAAGCACTACAAAGATGATCTTTTTCAAATTTAATTTTTAGAAATCCAATGACCAAATCCTTTCTCAAAAATTTAGCAATTAAATCCATATGAACATGACCAAGTCTTCTATGCCATAATCAACTATTTTTATTATTAACATATAAACATTTAACATCACTAGCATAGAGATCATTAAGATGAAAAATATAAACATTATCATGGTGATTACCAACGAATAAAACTTTATGATCATTTGTGCTTTCAATTGTACAATGTGATTTATCAAAAATAACTTGATTACCTTTATCACATAATTAACTAATACTAAGTAGGTTATGCTTAAGTCCATCAACAAGTAAAACATTTTCAATAGAAGGGTTAGGAGAAACACCGATGCTACCAATGCTAATGATTTTTCCTTTCTTATTGTCTCCAAAAATAACAAGGCCTCCATCTTTGGATGACAGTGTAGTAAAGAATGACTTATCTCCGGTCATGTGTCTGGAACATCTACTATCAAGGTACCACTTCCCTTCTTTAGCTTTGGACTTCAGGAAAACCTACAAGATGACAATCAAGAGTTGGATTTTGGTACCCATAGTTTCTTGGGTCCTTCTTGATTAGTTTTGTTAGATCCCTTAATAATCCAAATCTTTTTAATTCCCATGTTCATATTCTTTTGAATGGACAATAAGATATATAATGGCCTTTCTTTCTACAATAATGACAAGTAATATGAGAGTGTGTCATGAGAAGTATCTTTTCAAAATTTGTATTAAGATTCTTTCATTTCTTGATAGGGTCATATCCAATGCCCGATTTATCGAAAACATATCTTTGATTTCCAATAAGCATGTTGAGATTATTTCTACCTTTTACAAAAATTTCAAGTGTTTTTCTTAAATCATCAACATTGTTTTTTAAAATAGTTTTCTCATTGGACATGGTGTCAAAATCATTTTTTAAAACAATTTTTTCTTTCTGTAATTCTTCTACATTACTAGATAAAGATGCAATAGATTTTTTTAACACATTATTTTTGGCACAAACTTTTTAAATTCATCTTTTAGTTCATGGAATGCACTTTCAAGTTCTTCATAAAAAGTAGTTACATCATCTTGAGCAGAGTTTTCATCTTCAAGAGCCATAAGACACAAGTTGGCTACTTCATTTTCAATTTCATCACTTAAGCTTTCATCTTTACTTTCTCCCCAAGCTGCTACCATGGCATTCTTGTTTCTTTTGTAGTCTTTTTTCTACTCTTTTTTGAAAGGTCTTCTTTCTCCATAATTGTTTTTCTTGAAGTACTTTTTGAGATTTCTACTAAACATGGCATAACTTTCATCCTCACTGAAGTTTTCATGTTCTTTTTCATTTGATGATGCTTTGAATGCAATTCCATTTTTCTTTTTGTCTTCAATATCCTCATGTCCTTTCTTGGTGATCTCATGAGTCATAAGGGAACCCATAAGCTCATCCAATCCAAGTGTGGAAAGATCTTTGGCTTCTATAATAGCGGTGACCTTTGCTTCCCAATTCTTTGGTAGACACCTAAGAATTTTTCTTACCAACTCACTATTAGTATAAATTTTGCCAAGAGATTTCAAAGAGTTTACAATTTCAGTAAATCTAGTAAACATACTTGAAATAGATTCATCAGAGTTCATTTTAAACAATTCATAACTATGAACAAGCATATCAATGCGAGATTCCTTCACTTGGTTTGTACTTTTATTCGTTACCTCAAGTTTGTCACAAATTTCTTTTGCCGAATCATAACTTGAAATTCTATTATACTCCTTAGAGTCTAATCCACAAACAAGGGTGAGCATGGCTTTAGCATTGGCTTGCAATAATTTATGATCTCTCTCATCACATTCATCTTCAGTTTTAGGTACACTAATATTGTCTACTAATTTTGTAGGAATTTTTGGACCTTTGGTGACAATAATCCACATGGCATAATTAGTGACTTGTAGATATAGGGTCATCTTATCCTTCCAATGACTATAGTTGTTTCCGTCAAACAATGGTGGCCTATTTGTGGCTTGTCCTTCAGCTAAGGTTGCCATGGATCGAAACTCCTAGATGGTTAAATCTAAAACAAGAGTCTAGGCTCTGATACCAATTGTTACCCAAAAGACAACCTAAGAGGGGGGGTGAATTAGGTTTTTACAATCAAAATCAATAATACCCTAATAAAAATTATGACTAGCACAATAGATAAATATAATTAATGAAATAAAAATAATTAAAACAAGTGTCTTAACAACTATATCAGTTAATGATTTTAACACAGTAAAAATGTGAAATATAGCTATGACAATTTAAAATAAAATAAAGAGATAAGGGAGAAAAAGGCAAACAAATTTATAGTGGTTCGGTTTCAACTCGGCCTACGTCCACTCCTCAAGTTTCACTTGAGATTTTCCACTATCTTCTAACTTCACAGGGGTGCTAGCAACTTCTTTACAAATGGAGCAATCCTCCACAAATTTTACACAGACTTCACAAGTCCAAAACCTTGCAAATTTTAGGTGATTCACAATCACTCTCAAGATTTCAAGAACACAGTATTTGTAACACTTTTACAAAATGAAATGGTATTTTTGCTTTCAAAGAAAGCTTACAATAAATATCTCTCAAAGATAGATATATAAAATGAAATTTTGATTTTTCTGTAAATCTCACACAAGAAAGATGAGCTTAATGCTATAAGGCTTAGTGTATAATTTATGAGAATAGATATGAGTGATTATAGATCAAAGAATATTTTCAGATTTTTTTGTGTAACTTGTTTACATTAGAGGCTTTGGTATATATAATGAAAATTATAACCGTTTATAGCCGTTGTATTCATTTGAATTTATAGCCGTTTATAACCGTTGTAGTCATTTGAATTTATACCTGTTTATAGTCGTTGTACTTCCATTATTACCAATTTTAATATCTTCCACTCCATCATTACAAATTTGAATTTCTTCCACTTGAACCTTTTGAACCTTTTGAACCTTTTGAACCTTTATAGCATTTTATAGCCGTTGTACTTCCATCATTACTAATTTGAATATCTTCCACTTGAACTTTTTAAACCTTTTGAACTGCTACTGTGCTGGGTTGTTTGAACCTTTGTTTTGGGCTGTTTGAACTCCTGATTTAATCAAGTATTAAATACATTCTAACAACATTTAGGATAAAGGTTTAGGTGAGAAATAATGGGACAAAATAAATTTTGATTTTATTAAAACATAAAATCATCAAAATAAATGTTGATTCTATTTTTCTCTTTCAAATCAATCATCAAAATAAATTTTGATTCTATTTTTCTCTTCCAAATAAATTAAAACATAATTAAATAAATTATCAAAATAAATAAGTCTAACATTGTTGTTTTTTATTATTACATTTTTTTTCCTTTTAATTTATCAATATTTAGCACATTTTGTTATGTTTTTTCACTCTAATTGCTCCATTTATTCTTCTTTTTTTTTTTGGCAATATTCTAAACATTCTAGTAAGTCTCCAATGATATTCTTAATGTCCAGCGAACGTTCTGGGCATTTCAACGACTTTCATTGACGTTCAGAACACTCTTGTGAACTTCCAGCAATATTCCGGCGACTTCCCAACGATAATTCGGCGACTTTCTGGTGATGTTGAACATTCTGACGAGTCTCCAATGACTGTCTGACGGAAGTCCGACAGTAGTTGGATATAGCAACGTCTGTAAATTTTTTAAAACAAATAGAATTTTTTGTAACAATTAAAAATATGTAGGACTAATTAAAAATATGTAGGACTAATTGACACAAGTGTTTTGTTTTGAGATTGGATGAGTTTTAAATTTTGTATATAGGACTTATTAGTAAATTCCCCATAAAAATTTAATATTTAAAATGTATATAGCATTAATCTAATATGGGCTATCCAAAACTAGGCCCCAAATTTATAACTGCCACTAGCCCAAGGTAATGGGCCTAACTTACATTCTCTGGGTTCTCTCAATTCTAATATCTTTTCTTATAACAAAAATGACTTTAAAACACACCAAAAAAAAAAAATATTATATATAATTTATTTACAATTATTCAGTATCTTTAAAATAATTTTAATTAAGGGTATATCAATAAGAAGAAGAAAAAAAAAAAAAAAAAACTTGAGATTTATACAACATAATTTATAAATTTACCTATAATAATGTACATTACTCTATATTAATTATTTATTTGTCTAAAAATCAACATAACAACTCCCACATTTCTTTATCTATAAATATATTTTTTTAAATTAAAAAATTTCCCAAGATTTGACCTGAGTATAAATCAAATCATAAAATTTTAATTATATCAATTTAAACCATAAACTTTTAAATATTATTTTTAACCATTGGTATATATCTGTTAGCTCTAACAAAAGAAAAAAAAAATGATAATTTCGTTTGGGAAGTGAGTTGACTTTTTGGCTTTTTGAATTTTTTTACTATTTTAGTCTGGGTTAAAAAGCTTAGTTTGAGAAGAGCTTTTTGACTTTTTTGACTTTTTTTGTGAAAGAAGAGTGTAATGATTATAAGTTGGATGTGATATTTTGTTTGTTGTAACTAAAATAGTATATTTTGTCTTTTATGACTAAAATAGCCACAAACCATCTTCCCAAACCTAGGCTTCATTTAGGCTTCATTTTGTATTTTGGCTTAAACATTTTTCTCTTCATTATTGTTGACAACCATTTCTTTTCCTTACCATCATTCATCATCACTCCTCATCTTTCTTAATCCACCATCATTCATTTATCCTTTTTTTCAGCCATCACTACTCTTTCCATTCCCAACTCACGACTACTCCTATATACCTTCTCAATTCATATTCACTATTGTTGTCCAATTAAAGCTAAAAACGAGTCATGTTGATTTGAGTCGAGACGAGTGATATATTATTCAAACTTGATTTGATAATGTAATTAGCTTAAAATTATATTAAAATTTAGATTATTTACCTAACGAGTCGATTTTTGATAAATTTTTAACAAGCCACGCTCGAGCTTGAATAGCTTAATTTTTTATAATGCATATAAATTTATCGAGCTGAGTATCTAGTTATTGTTCGAACTTGGCTTGAAAACTTAATGAATTTAAAATTATATTCTAACTTAGCTTGTTTATATTAACGAATCGATTTCAAACGAGTTTTTAACAAACAGAACAAGAGTCAAGATCGAATAGTTTGGTTCGTTTAACACTCCTACATCCAATAACCATGGGGTGGAGGCACAACAGGGCCAGGGGGGTCACATCCCCCCCCCCCTAGTTTTAAAAACTTTTTTTTTTTTTTTTTTTGTTATTACCATGTATAAAATGTATTCTCTTTTTTTCTTAACATGTTCTTTAGCTAAGGGATTATTATATTATTCATAACAAGTAGTTATTTGATATTTTAGATACACTATGTGGTATTGTTTATGTAGTAGTTTAAATCAATCGTGTAGGGAAAAATATTATAAATTAGATATAATGAACTCATTATTTTCAAGTAGTTAACATACTACTTAGTGTAGTTTGTGATTTTCTATGCTTTGAGCATCACGTAGACAATGCCATATGGTACTCTAAGACTATTTAATAATTTTTATTCAAAATACATCATTTATAAGCAATGTCATCTCTTTAATATTTTTTTGTCAAATAAAAATTAAATAGATTTTATAATAATTTGTGCTATAAATGATGTGTTTTTATTTTTTAAAATTAGGAATTTTGATACATTATTTTTTTTTTTTTTGTGCTAAAATTGCAAACTTACATTATCATCCCACGCCAAATTATTCCACACTATTATAGAATTTTGATTTGTTCTTATTATTAATGAATATATAATTTTTTATGTTTAAATTTATCTCATAAAATTATTATTATCTTAATGTTGCTCGTGATTTTTTTTTAAATAAAAAATTGTAATTAATGCGTGCCCCTTTTAACTTAATTTCCTGACTGAATCACTGCCAATAACACTAAAAAAATTTAAATTAAATAGTCTAAATTGTCCATGTTCGGTTAGTTATAACTAATGAATGGTTGGCATTAATATTATTTTAAAATTAAAATATTAAATTGAAATAATTAAAAAATTATGATTTAAAGATTTAAAACTCTCAGTTTTTTTTAAAAAAAAATTTCAAAAATTTATAATTTGACTCTGTTCAAAGTGAGGTGTAAACACAATTCTCCTATTTCTCACTTGACATTTCTGTATTCCCCAAATGACCCCTCAATCTTTGAAATATTTTCATCTTCCCCCTCCCCACCAAACAGTGACACTTGTTCCCAACTGTGACACTTGTTAGTGGCTGCTTCTCTGAGTTTGCATGAACTGTACCGAACACCCTTAAAACCCAAGTCCCCAAATTCACAAATCAAGAACATACACAATCCAATCTCTCTCTTCTTTCTCTCCAATTTCTTTTCCCGGAAAATTTCACATTCTTGGGTTCTGGGTACCTTTCAATCTCGAAAATGAGGTGGGAAAAGTTGCAGATACAGAGCACGGTAGGGGAAGGATGTGGGCCAGGAAAGAGGTGGGGACACACCTGCAACGCCATTAGGGGGGGAAAGCTTCTCTACGTTTTCGGTGGTTACGGCAAAGATGAGTGTCGCACCAATCAAGTACCCGTCTTGGACACTGGTGACAGTCTTCAAGCTATTCTGGGTTTTGAATCTATACAATTTTTTGCTTACAGATTGTTATATTGAAGCTTTTTTGATATCTTGTTTTTTTTCATTTTCAATTAATCATTCATTACGTGTTTATATAATCATTCATTATGGTGGAACAATCCTCTATACAATAAATAAATTGAAATAAAACAAATAAATAAAATAAATAACATACTAAAATTATTTTACCGAACCGAATAATATTTAAAAATCAAGTCGAGTGTGTGACACTCTGTCCTTAAGACAGATTTGTCCCGCTACGGTGCTTATGATTATGTAGCGTCTATCTCTCAGGATACAATGATCTTCACAAATTTGTAGTAGCACTCCAAACAAGTTTATCCAGCGAACTAGAACCTTGTGTTCTATACTCTCTTAAATTTTTTTCTAAAACTAGAATGAAGGGAAAATAATGCAAAGGAGAAAATTGGACAGCAAAATACAAATTACAGACTGATTTTCGGATATGGAAAAATGCTGGAATAGATGTGGTTTTATAGACCTAAACAGGTGCAAAATTTGAAGTGAACAGATGGGTTTTTGAATTGAACAGGCACTGTTTGAATTCCAACAGATCTGCTGGACAGTTTGATCTGTTTGAACTGTACAGATTCAAATATGTTAACTGCAGCAGTTTCTGGCAATTATAAACTAAAAAACAGTTTGAAACTGTTTAGGAAATTCGGACAGAAGTTGGTAAACAATGGACAGAAAATAAATTCAATTTTTGAATTAAATTAAATTTTCCCACAATACTTTTTTTGAAAAAATTCAAAAGAATTTTATCCAAAAAATTAATACAAGAATCGACCCGACCCACAACCCACACCCGCGCTCGGCACGGCCGGTGACGGTGACGCGCGTGTATGATGGTTTAGGTTAAGGTTCATTTTGTCCATTACTCCTCTCTTCTACAAACTTAGGGTTCCCCTTGGGGCCCAACCCAAGTATTGTACTCTAGAGCTTATATATATTCACAAGCTCTCTTAAAGTTTCAATGTGGGACAACACCGTTTCAAGAAAACCCACATTTAATTCTTCAAATGTCCAATTCTACGAACCCGAAAACGACGTAAACTTCTCATTCACTCATAAATGGTTTTGACGAACTGTCTTCACCGTGTGACTTGTCATGTGGCAAGGAACACGTCACCTCTTCAGACCCATCCCAAATGACATTTGGGATCCACTCAATTTTGGGCTCAAAGTTGGGCCAAAATAAGCCTTATAAAAACCAATTTTCCAACAATCCCCCACATGAATGGAATTTGACGGAGAGAAAATGAAACAACATAATCTAAATATAGAGAATACAGATATTGGAAATATTCTGCAAAGGATAGGTAACTTTTGGCTTTGAACCTTCCCTTGTGAGACACTATCGGATTTACTAGCTAACCAGTGAACATGATGTCTTGAACTGTTCAGCCGTTTGTATAAACCAAGACAATAGAACTCACACAATATATCCCCAAACATAGTTTAGTTCTCATTATTGTGTTCATTTTGGCACTGAACAATCTAGTCTTTCATGAGTGCTTTAGAAAATTGTAGCCCTTCACAAATCTCATAGAACCGGCCCAATTCACACTCACATAGGTGATTCTTATAAAGAGTATCCTGCCATACTCCATTAGGTTTAGCTAGATATAAGAATCATTAAAATTTTACTCAACCTAAAACGCTACAGACATCACTATTTCATCATAGAAATGTGTAGGAGTTGGACTCCCTAGTGATCCTTCAGAGTCATTCACAACATGGTTGTCCCTTTGAACCTAGATTTTGGGATCTCCAGTCAACTAGGTTGGATTGCCGTTGTGGTAACTCTTATTTAATAGGCTTAAGTCTCATTCCCTTCGATGAATTCTCAACTAACTCTCTTGCTAACTCTTTGGTTAGTGGATCCGGTATGTTGTCTTTAGACTTCACATATTCGATGGATATAATTCCATTAGAAAGTAGTTGTCTCACGGTATTATGTCGACGACGAATGTGTCGTGAATTACCGTTATACATATGACTCTGTGCTCTACCTATTGCTGATTGACTATCACAATGTATGCATATAGCAGACACCGATTTCGGCCATATTGGAAAATCTTCAAGAAAGTAACAAAGCCATTCTGCTTTTTCCCCAGCTTTATCTAAAGTTATGAATTCTGATTCCATAGTAGACCTAGCTATGCAAATCTGTTTGGAAGATTTCCAAGATACAGCCGCACCACCAAAGGTAAAGACATACCCACTGGTGGACTTTGAGTCTCTAGTATCCGATATCCAGTTTGCATCACAGTATCCTTCAAGTATTGCTGGATATCTAGCATAATTTAACCCAATGTTATGAGTAAATCGGAGATATTTTAGAACCCTTATAATAGTTTTCCAATGTTCTACTCTTGGATTACTCATATATCTACTTAATTTACTTACTGCATAAGCTATATCCGGGTGAGTTCAGTTCATCAAGTACATTAAGCTTCCAATAATTTGGGCATGCTCTAATTGAGAAATACTACATTCTTAGAAAGAAACAAATTAACATCTATAGGTGTTCTAGGAAGATGATCATCATCTTTGCTGAATTTGTTAGGGGTGAGCATGGTCCGAATTGGATCGGATTGGGATAAAATCAGGACCAATCCGTTATCTACGATTTCTGAAAAATTGGAACCAATTCAATCCGTTTAAATTATAGAACCAATCCGAACCAATCCATTTAAATACGGATTGGATCAATTTAGGACCATGGATTCACATAATTAAATAACAAAAATATATATATATAACACTTTAATTTCATAAAAATATAAACATAGCGCTATATTAGTTCCACAATAGCAACATGTTTTTCTATAATAGCAACATACTGTTCTAGAATTTAAACAACCATAAGAAAGCTGGTTTCACCATAAGTATTTAGACCATTACAAATTAAAACTAAAAACTAACAAACAAAAGTAATAAAAGAAGATATTATACGGTTTTAGGTTTGAGTTTAGATTTTATATAGAATAAGAAGATACTATGGGGGAGGATGTATAATAAAAATATAGACTATTTGTATACGGTCCGGATCGGTTCCAATCCGGAACCGTGGGGTTCAATCCGGAACCAATTCGTGAACTACGGATTTTTAATTCTTCAATCCGGAACCGAACCGCGAATTCAAAAAACCAATCCGAACCTATCGGATTGGACTGGACTGGATCAGATTACGGATTTCACGGATTCCTTGCTCAGCCCTAGAATTTGTCAAGTATTTTCACAATGTAATGAGATTGTGACAAAACATATTCTTCTGATGTTTTGGAAACTTTCATACCAAGAATTACATCAGCAATGCCCATGTCCTTCATGTCAAAATGTTTATTCAACATTTTCTTAGTAGTTTTAATCATATCATTATTACTACCTATGATGAGCATATCATCCGCATAAAGATATACAATGACATAACCTTTGTCTTTGTTTTTAATAGAAACACATTTGTCACATTCATTAATTTTAAATCCATTTGACATCATTGCCTTGTCAAATTTCTCATGTCATTATTTTGGCGCTTGTTTTAAACCATATAATGATTTAACCAATTTACACACTTTCTTTTCTTTTTCCTGGAACAGAAAAACCTTCTAGTTGTTCCATGTAAATTTCTTCATCTAACTCACCATTTAAGAAAGCGGTTTTCACATCCATTTGATGAATTTCTAGATTGTATAGAGATATAATAGCAATTAACATTCTAATGAATGTTATTCTAGTAACTGGTGAGCATGTGTCAAAGTAATCAAGACCTTCTTTCTGTCTATACCCTTTGACCACAAGTCTTGCCTTGTATTTGTCAATTGATCCATCTGCTTTCATTTTTCTTTTGAAAATCTACTTGTACCCGAAAGGTTTACAACCTGGTGGCAAATCCACCAATTCCCAAGTATGATTTTACAATATAGATTCAACTTCACTATTGATAGCTTCTTTCCATAAAGGAGCTTCAGGACTGGACATAGCCTCTTTAAAAGTTAAAGGCTCATTTTCTAACAAATATATTAGAAAATCTAGACCAAAAGATTTTGAGGTTCTAGCACGTTTACTACGCCTAAGTTCCTCTTCCTTATTTTGATCTATCTCTTGCTCTTGATCTTGTTATTGATCATTACTAGTAATAGCATCAAAAGATCTTTTCTTATTACTAATCTCTTGTCCACTCTTATTCAGAAACACATGTTCAAAGAAAAATGCATTCCGAGACTCAATAATAGTATTTACATGCATTTCGGTATGTTCTGATTTATAAATCAAAAACCAACATGCACTACTATTCTTGGCATAACCAATGAAAATGCAATCAATGGTCTTAGGACCTATTTTAGTCTTTTTAGGACTAGGAATAGCCACTTTAGCCAAACACCCCCACACTTTTAAGTATTTGTAGGATGGTACTCTTCCATACCACATTTCATAAGGTGTTTGATTCATTTTCTTTCAGGGTACTTTATTAAAATATAATTTGCATAAAGTATTATTTCCCCCCCCCCCCACAAGTTCTGAGATAATCCAAAACTTATTAACATGGCATTCATCATTTCTTTTAAAATCCTATTTTTCCTTTCAGTAATTCCATTTTGCTAAGATGAGTAAAGAGCGGTGGTTTGATGAATTATTCCATGTTCTTTACAAAACTCATCAAAAGGTGATTCATATTCACCACCTCTATCACTTCTAAGTTTTTTAATTTTCTTACCAAGTTGATTTTCAACTTCACTCTTATATTGAATGAAAGTTTTCAAAGTTTCATCCTTGGTTCAAATTAAATAAACATAACTATATCTAGTATAGTCATCTATAAAAGTGATAAAATATTTTTTCCCACCTCTAGTTTGAATTGATTTAAAATCACAAATTTCACTATGAATTAATTCAAGTGGTTATGTACTTCTTTCAATTGAATAAAAAGGAGTTTTGGATAATTTTGCCTCAACGCAAATTTGACTTTTATGATTTGAATCAATGTCAAATTTAGGTAAACATTCCATATTAATTAATCTATGCAAAGATCCATAATTAACATGTTCAAGTCTACCATACCATAAATTTGAAGACTCAAGCAAGTAAGAAGAAGATGTATTTTTGTTAATAACTAAGGGTACAACGGTCATTACATCCATCTTGAAAAGGCCATCAGACATGTAACATTTTCCTACATACATCTCATTCTTAGTAAGTACAAATTTGTCACTCTCAAACACTAGCCTAAACCCATTCTTACTCAACAAAGATTCGAAAACAAGATTCTTACGAATGTCCGGTACATGCAGCACATTATTGAGAGTGAGTTCCTTTCCAAATGTCATCTTCAGAACAATCTTCCCTTGTCCTTCAACTTTGGAAGTTGAGGAGTTGCCCATAAAAAGTTGTTCACCACTGTCCACTGTAGAATAAGATGTGAACATCTTTTTGTCGGCACAAATGTAGTAAGTAGCACCAGTGTCCACCCACCATTCTTTAGGATTTCCGACAAGATTTGCCTCGGAAACAACTGCAGAAAGATTGATGTCATTTACACCATTGAAAATATTATCCACTTCGGTCATATGGGCTTGAGCAAGCTTCTTGCTTGTTCTTCTTTTGTTTTTGCCTTTACTACGACAATCTTTAGCCCGATATCCCCCTTTGTCAGAGATGTAACATTCACCATTAAACTTGTACTTTTTAGTTTCCCCTCCTTTAGAGCCTTATGATGAACTTTCTCCAGAAAACTTTCGTTTCTTGGCTTTTGGAGCATGTTCCACCATATTTGCCTTTGACTCCATTGGATGCTTACCAGCCCGCCTCTTTGAATTGCGGTTGTCCTCATCAATCCTCAAACGCACAATCAATTCTTTCAAAGACATTTCTTTGCACTTGTGTTTGAGGTAGTTCTTGAATTCCATCCAGCCTTGTAGTAATTTCTCAATTAAGGCTGCAACTTGGAAGGATTCACTGAGAGACATGCCTTCTGCGTAAATGTCATGTAGCATGAGTTGGAGATCTTGAACTTGGCTGATCACAATCTTAGAATCAACTATTACAAAGTCTAGGAATTTGCCAACCATAAATTTCTTTGAACCGGCATCTTCCGTTTTGTACTTTTTCTCCAAAGACTCCCAAAGTTCCTTTGCTGTCTTGATAGGACTGTGGACGTTGTATAATGTAGTTCTAGCAAAAGAAATCAGCATGTTTCAAGGCATCGACCACAGCAACCACTTGCCGGTCAATTTCATCCTCTTTCAAAATAGGAGCATCCTCACGGAGAAAACAAGTAGTAAGTAGCCTCGGCAAAGTTGTAAAATAGAACAGCATTTTCCGTTGCCATCTTTTAAAGTCAGTTCCAGATAATTTCGTTAGCTTTTCACCGTGATTTACCGATACTGTCACAACAGGAGAGGGTGTTGGCGCAATCGCAGCCACCACACTAGTATTTGTTTGAGTATTTGTTTCAATAGCCATGAATTCTAAATTATAAAACAAAATTAGAATTAGAATTTATACTACACAGAAAATTAATCCAAATTCACATAATTAAATTCTATAAAAATAAAATAAACAAGAATATAACTTTTATTTTTCAATTAATTTGGAAATAAAATAAAAAATTTATTTAACCAAATTAATTCCACACAGAAAATTAAATTTTTGTAACACTTCAATAATTAAAAAAAACGAATTTATTTTTAATTAATGAACACTCAGAAATTATTAAGAAAACCAAATTTAATTTCTGACAAACTTCACAAATAAATATTCTTAATTGTTAATAACATCAGTATATTACTACTAGTTGTCAAAAAAAAAGACAGTATATTACTACTATCTGTCAAACAGTATATTACTACTATTTGTTTTCCAACTAGAATATTATTTTGTAAAATCACAGAAAATAATTTCTGTGAGAAGAAGAAAGAAGAAAGGAAATAAACAAAAAATTCTGTAAACAGAATAATTCGAGTCTGTCTTAAAATTGTTGGAACAATCTTCTGTGTACAATAAATAAATTGAAACAAAAACAAACAAATAAAATAAATAACGTACCGAAATTATTTTACCGAACCAAAGAATATTTAAAGACCAAGTCGAGTGTATGACACTCTGTCCTTAAGACAGATTCACCCTGCTACGGTACTTACGGTTATGTGACGTCTATCTCCCAGAATACAATAATCTTCACAAATTTGTAGTAGCACTCTAAACAAATTTGTCCGACGAACTAGAACCTTGTATTCTATACTCTCTTAAATTTTTTTTCTAAAATTAGAATGAAGGGAAAATAATGCAAAGGAGAAAATTGGACAGCAAAATACAAATTATAGATCTGGTTTTATAGACCTGAACAGGTGCAAAATTTGAAGTGAACAGATGGGTTTTTGAATTGAACAGGTACTGTTTGAATTCCAACAGATCTGCTAGACAGTTTGATCTGTTTGAACTGTACAGATTCAAATCTGTTAACTGTAGCAGTTTCTAGTAGTTATAAATTGAAAAAATAGTTTGAAACTATTTAGGAAATTCGGACAAAAGTTGGTAAACAATTGACAGAAAATAAATTCAATTTTGAATTAAATTAAATTTTCCCGCAATAATTTTTTTGAAAAAATTCAAAAGAAGTTTGTCCAAAAAATTAATACAAGAACTGACCCGGCCCACACCCGCGCTCGGTTCGGACGGCGATGTGCGCGTGTAGTGGTTTGTGCTAAGGTTCATTTTGTCCATAACTTCTCCCTTCTACAAACTTAGGGTGCCCCTTGAGGTCCAATCCAAGTATTGTACTCTAGAGCTTATATATATACAAAAGCTTTCTTAAAGTTTCAATATGGGACAACCCATTTCAAGGAAACCCACATTTAATTCTTTAAATTTTCAATTCTACAAACTCGAAAACGACGTCAACTTCCCATTCACTCATAAATGGTTTTGATGAACCGTCTTCACCGTGTGACTTGTCATGCGCTAAGGAACATGTCATCTCTTCGGACCCACCCCAAACGATGTTTGGAGCCCACTCAATTTTGGGCTCAAAGTTAGCTCAAAATAAACCTTATAAAAATCAATTTTCCAACACATTATGTGTTATATGTTGGACTGAATGCCCTATATGCGTTGTGAAATTTAGGTGAATTTCATGCTGGGTAATCTTCTCTTCATTTTGAATCTATACAATTTTGCTTACAGATTGCTATTAAAGCTTTGAGACTAAGTTTTGTTGTTTTTGTTTTTTGACTATGCTAATTAAATTAACCATTGATTATATGTTTTGTTGTTAATTTTTTTTTCAAGGGTTTTATTAGGCTTATGTATATAGGTTTGTGTGATCAGTGTCAATACTACAAGTTGGAGTGAATGCCCTATCTGGGTTGTGAAATTTTCAGGTATTTCTTGTCGGGTTAATTGTTAGCATTCTTCAATGTCGTCTATGTGGTCAACATTTTTCATGATTTTCTATACTATGAAGCATGAGTGCGGGTACAGATATTGATATGGATATGATACGAGTATGTCGATACAATAAGACCTAAAAAAAAATATGATACGGGTACTGCTGAGGTGCCTCAATAAATTTTTTATTTTTTATAATTTATAATTTGAAATTCAATTTACAAATCAAAATTCAATACTAAAACTAAAAAAAGAAATGACAAAACCAATAGAGAAATCATAGTTAAACAATACTAATACCAATACCAAAACAAAGTGCATAAGCTATTTTAATGCCATTAAATAGGGAAATTACAAAATAAAGTTTCATTCCAAAAATAAACTAAGCAAAATTTAAAAATTTGAAGCTTTAGTTTTCATTTCCATCAACTTCATCATTGAATAATACATCTTTCATCTCTAGCACATCAAGTAAAGAAGAACTCTCTGATAAATTAAACATATCCCCACCAAATTTTCATAACTTGGTGTACTCCCGATGTATCCATGAAATATCCATGGAATACCTAACTGTCAAAGAACGTATAAAAAGTATCCGATACGTATTTCGAGTATCCGGTACACATGCAGTCCTATCGGTTCGAGTATCAATAGCTAATAAGTATCTGGTACAAGTACAACAACATTTTTAAAATACTCATGTTTCATAGTTTGTGTAATTTTTATTTTTTATTACCAGACAATGTTATTTTCGAACAAATTTCTCAAGTGTGAGTTGTTTTAAACTTATCTTCCAAACATAAGTAGTTCTTTGAAGTCCGCTTAAATTCTTGTTCTGAAAACATGACTGGCCTGACACTGACACGATTTCAATTAACTTCTTGTAAAATTTTTGAAAACACAAAGATGTGTTTTCAAAACTTAATCCCCCAGAGAAAAAGTAACAATCAGCAGGGGAAGAGAAAAAGTGACAATCAGCAGGGGAAAGCAGAGTCCGGATCGTCTGCCGTGGTTTCCTGCCGTGGCTCCTGCGGCGGTCCAAAACGGCATCGTTTTGGACCTTTTTTTTTTTTTTTTTCCTCTCTTCCTTTTTTCTCTCAAACGTTTGAGAACCAAAACCTAACAAAACACAGAGGTGAGAGAGAGAAGAAAAGGAGGAATCTGTGAAGCTAACAAAACAAAGAGGAGAAAGAGAGGTTGTGTTGGCTTTGTTGCTTAATGATGGAGATGAACAAGCCAAAGGAGAAATCAAAGAGGGATGGTAATATTGGTTTAAGATGCTGAACACAGTAGATTGGGTTTGGGGCCAAACTTTCCCCCACCAAAAAAAAAAAGAGGTGTGAAGCCCCCAAGATATGTATTCACTTTAAAAACCCTACTGTTGAATTATTTTCTTAAAGCCCTCGATTACTTGAATTATTTCGAATCTTGTCGGTTAGTAATTTTATTTTCTTTTTTTCAAAACAGGAATTTTCCTAGTCGGATTAGGTTCCCTAACCTAATTTAATTC
This sequence comes from Camellia lanceoleosa, assembly GCA_025200525.1. Taxonomy (NCBI): domain Eukaryota; kingdom Viridiplantae; phylum Streptophyta; class Magnoliopsida; order Ericales; family Theaceae; genus Camellia; species Camellia lanceoleosa. The sequence goes on from CM045759.1 coordinate 99,518,748, forward strand.
TACATAAATTACATGTATTTAACACCAAGCCCTTACTTCTTTATTAAATTCAAAATAAACCACAAAAACTAGTACATGCACCCTAATATTATTAGTACCATCAATCTTGTAATATATATATATACATATATACACCTAGAGGAGTGTGCCTAGACATAAAATAATTAAAAAATTTCCCTTCACCCTTCCCTATGCCTAGCCTTCCTAGAAAAAAGTAAGAAATCAATTTCCAAGAAACATCATCATGAACTTCTAGGAAAAACCACCAACCTATGACCTAGACCTAGGGTGCAAGTTTCAAAACTAGTTCCCTTTTAACCAAGTGTTGTCTAAATCATTGACCAAGCCTCCCAAATCCCTTCCTTTTCCTTAGAATCCAAACAAAACCCACCCTTCCATCCATTTCCAACTAAGGGGCTTTTAGGACTTTTTGCCTTAAAAGTTTGCCTATAAATATCAACACACCTCCCTAGCTTGCAAACACACATAACACTCTCATCCACACACACATTTGGTTAGAGAGAGGGAGGAGAGAAAGAGAGAGAAGTCTAGAGAAGGAGAGCGAGGAAGAAGAGAGCCTTCTTATGCAAACTTAGTAGGTAAGCCACAACACAATCTTCTCTTTCATTTTCCTTTTTCAAATACATGTTCTAAGGGTTCTAAATAATGTTTTCAGATCTGTTATTGATGAGTTACTTGTGTTAAAAATGCTAAAAGTTGAGTATTGATTCCATCTCTCTTGTATTTTTCCCTTTTTGGCACAAAACCATCTCCTTTTATTACCAATCTCTCAAGTTTTCAAGGGCACTCTTTCAAACAAATTTTCTGAGTTAAACATGTGATAGTTAGCATATTTTCTTCACAAAAGAAATGAAACTTTCCCATGGTGGAACTCCCTTTTTATAAATTTTCTTGTTTTGGGCATTCTACCTTAAAACCTATTTTTGCAGTCAACTTTCAAAAATTCCAGAAAAATGTACAAAAATATTCTGGAACTCTATTTTATGTCAAAACCTTCCTTAAGGAGTTAGCTTTCAACTAAAATTGGTTTTATCGAAAAAAATTAAGCGGTTTGAAATAAAATCAAGTTTTCATAACGGTCGACGGATCTGGACAGATTCTGGACAGCGCTGGACTATTTTCTAAATAACTTAAAATCTGGAAAATCAAACCCATTTCTGAAAAATGTTCTAGAAACTAGATCAAATTCTCTACAAACCATAGGAAGACCGAGTTCGGTGGATGATCTAAAGTAGTCCTTTCGTATTAATCTTCACATGATGTTAAATCTGGAAATTTGTTATGTATGGATGTTTTGTGCCCTTGTATTCATGAAAATGTTTAATGGCTTATGATCATATCTTGGCAAGATGTTGTATGTGCATGTTATGTTATTTATCTTTCTTCTCTTGAGGATGCATGCTTATGTGGATATTATTATATTGTTTAGTTGGACTAACCTTGACTTAAAACACTTAATTCAACGGGAAACCTAATTGGGTGGGTATTGGGTTTTCGAACACTTGAGTTATGAAAAGATGATAATATGTGATATGTGGTTTGTTGGGATGCGTTCCCTATTTGAAAGTTAGAAGTCTTGTGCAAATGGTTTTCGGAACCCTTGAACGGAGCGGCTGTATTCGGACCCTAGGTATTTGGTGTGAGGAGGGATTTGGGCAAGGCCCTATTTTACCGTCTCTTTTGAGGCCCTGCGGTTGGCGCTACGCGGTATATAACCGTTGGTAGGCATCCGAGGTTAGTTCTGCAACAAAGCAGCAAAAGAGGGGGCATACCAAATAATCCGCGTCCGATTCTTGTGGTTGGGAGGACGAAATCTCTTTGGGGGATTTCTAGCTTACTAACATCTAACTTGACCCTTTATTTATTTATTTGAGTATCATGCTTTACTATTTGATGTTATATTTGTGATTGTGTATTGGACTGGGAAAAATGGGTAGGGTGTGTGTGTGTTTACTGGGCATTCAAAGCTCACAGCGTATCATGCCAGGTGACGATGCGGAACTTATAGCGGGAGACGACGAGCCCGAAACCTTCGAGGACTTTTGGCTATCTTAGGAATAATAGAAATTTCCTTTTTGTTATTTTGTAAGAACTCATGTAGAGTTTAAACTTTCTATTGGGATGTAATGTAATGAAACAATCTTTTGAATTAAGTATAAATGTGGTTGTTATGTATTTATATTTTATGTATGGACCTTATCGTTGCTTATGAGACCTTGTGTCAATGCCTGGTAAGATCTGTCAAAAAGGTAGTGCGCTGCCTAAGAAAGCTGGACTTAGAAGGAAGGCTATTTTGACTCCTCCGGCGATCTGGGATTTTACTTGGTTATTGACCATAGGACTCACTAGTGACTCTCCCTTGACTGCAACCTATAGTGTAGAATCGGGGCGTCACAAGAGGCAACCGAGAAGAAGGATCAAAGAAGAAGAAGAAGAAGAAGAAGGAATTTCTACAAACCCAGAAAAACCCATCTTTCTTTTGAACACAGTAGATTGGGTTTGGGGCCAAACTTTCCCCCACCAAAAAAAAAAAAAAAACAGAGGCAACCGAGAAGAAGGATCAAAGAAGAAGAAGAAGAAGAAGGAATTTCTACAAACCCAGAAAAACACATCTTTCTTTATATTTTCTATGATCCTCAAGAACCGAAAAATGCTGAAGCTAACCAAACCCAGGATCAATTTTTTTCTTTTCTTTTCTATAATTGAAAAATTGAAGTTACATTTTTGTTTTTTACTTTCCAAGAAAATTGATTCAATTTTTTTCATATTTTTATATTTGGATTTCAGGTGTGTCTCCGCCGTCGTCGCCATCGCAGTCGCCATCTCCATCGCTTAGCTATTTGATCGTCAGCCGCGACTTCGTCTCTTTGTTCATCCGTTCGTGAGTTGCTCTACGATTCAAAAGCGATTGAAGAGAGACCCAGATCAGACGCAAAAGATGTGGAAAATGGGAAGGGACTTACATTGGGAGGGAAACTGAGAAGTGTGGAGAATGATGGAAGAATTTCTAAAGTATTCTGAGTAAAATCCACCTTCTGGATGTGAATTCACATTCAATTTCGCAACAATTTGTGATCCTAAAAGTGAAACTGAAGCTGAATCCAAATATAACCCAACATTTCAAGGATCTTGTAACAGAACCAAACGTTTGAGAGAGAGAAAAGAAGAAAAAAAAAAAAAAGTCCAAAACGACGCCGTTTTGGACCGCCGCAGGAGCCACGGAAAGAAACCACGGCAGACGATCCGGACTCGAGAAAGCAGTGGTAAAGGCTGGTCACAAGAAGAGGGGACCCGCCGGTGGAATGAGGGACTGTGATTTGGTGGTTGGATTTTACGGCAAATGTTGTCGCTGGAGGTGCCGACAGTGGCTACCGAAGTTAGGAGTGAGATTCAGGGTTTGAAAAGACGAGGTAAAGAAGATAAGGGCAAGCTATGACAAGTATACAGAGAAAGTCCGTAAAAAGTTAAAAAGTCAAACAGTTACTCAAAAAGTTAAAAAGTTAACACTATTCATCAAAGTTCAACAATTATGACTGCACAACTCTCAATACTAATTTTCCCCTACATACTAATTTACATAATTTTTTAATACACATTTTTTCATAAAAAGTCAAAAAGTTAACCCAAATATCCATATTTTTTTTCTCAATTTTTTAGATCAAAAAGATAAAAAGTGCACTTATTTAGGACACCCCAAACAACCCCTAAATAAATAAATAATCTGAATTTTTGATTATGGTGTGATTAGAAATGAGGTGTAATGAGACAAAATTGTCATGCATAAGAAAGAGTTCATAATAAAATAAATAAACTCACCACAACGAAGAAGTTCATATTGAGAGAGATACAAATAATATAAATAAAAATAAATAATTAAATAATTAGGCTAGCGTTCCATCCATGTTTTGTCAACGTTTTTAAGAATTTTTCTTTTTTTAATGTTGATTATAAAATCTAATTAGACAAAAAAAAAATATATCGTAAAGTTGTTTTTAAACAAAGACTTGGCAATATAAAATTAGTGTCCATTTAGTAACATTTGTGTTGACAACAGTTGCTCTCTCAAGAAATCTCTCTCTCTCTCTCTCTAGGGCTGAACAAGAAATCCGTAAAATTCGTAATCCGATCCAGTTCAGTCTAATCCAATAGGTTTAGATTGATTTTTTGAATCCGTGGTTCGGTTCTGGATTGAAAAATTAAAAATCTGTAGTCCACGGATTGGTTCTGGATTGAATCCCATGGTTCCGGATTGGAACTGATCCGGACCATATACAAATAATCTATATTTTTATTATACATCATCCCCCATAATATCTTCTCTTATTCTATATAAAACCTAAACTCAAACCTAAACCCGTATAATATCTTTTTTTATTACTTTTATTTGTTAGTTTTTCGTTTTAATTTGTAATGGTTTAAATACTTATGGTGAAACTAATTTTCTTATGATTGTTTAAATTCTAGAACAATATGCCGCTATTATAGAAAAATATGTTACTATTGTGGAACTAATATAGCGTTATATTTATGTTTTTATGAAATTAAAGTGTTATATATATATTTTTTTGTTATTTAATTATGTGAATCCGTGGTCCTAAACCGATCCAATCCGTGTTCAAATGGATTGATTCGGATTGGTTCCATGATTTAAACGGATTGGATTGGTTCTAATTTTTCAGAAACTGTAGATAACGGATTGGTCTTGGTTTTACCTCAATCCGGTCCAATCCAGACCATGCTCACCCCTATTCTCTCAAATCTTAGTCACTTTCTTTTTCTTTGCTTTCTAGGGAGGAGAGGGTGGTGCTTTTAACCTTCCTTTTTTCTCTGTTTCTTTTCTTGCAGTTTCTATCACTATGTTAGCCATTACCGTTTCTCTTATCTCCATCATCGACTTGCCACCGAGGAAGCTTTCAGATCTAAACTCAGATCTGATTCATGATCGAGATCTAATGTTATTAAACGTGTTATTATATGTTAGGAGACCACCTCAGATTCAAAATATTTTATTTTGTGATGTAGAGGCAAGGATTGAGGTACCACTGCTACCAGTTACGACAATGAATGGATCGTAAAGGTGATTGGTATTGTTCATTTGCTGGTGATCGTTTTGTTTTGTTTTATTTTGTTTTTTTGTTCGTTTTTATTTTTTTATTTTTTTTGCAATAAAATCTCTCTATGTAGAGGTTTTCTCCTTTCATGGAAAGTTTCTCCTCCTTGTGTAAAGGTTTGTTTTTCTCCTTATGTGGAAACTCGTATTCTTCCTGCATGAAGGTTCTTTTTATCGCTTTTGATATTTATTTTGTACTCCAATATAGTTTATGATATATCATATATTAAGCATTGTGCTTTTCCATCTAAAAAAAATGTTAATAGTTATCTATTTATTATTTATTATTATAAAAAATTTGGAATTATAAATAAGAAATCGTTTTAGTGTCTATTTTTATTTATAAAAAAATATGGATAATTTATAAAATTTATTAAATTTTTATAAACAAAAAAAATACTTTCATTTGTTTTGAGAACAAAATTTTAATTATTTAAACCCCTCATATCAATGTCATTAGGGTAAATTACAAATACACCTCTGAGGTTTGTTTAAAATACAAATTGCTCCCTGTGATTTGAAAAATTACAAATATCCACTTATTAAAATTTTTTATTTAACAGAATTAATTAAAAAAATAAAATTCATAATTACTCTCCTATACCATAATAAAATTACCTAAATTATTAATTGAAACATATTTTTAACATCATTAAAAATTCTTAATTGACTTGATAATTTATTAATAAAATGAGCAATTTGTTATGAAATTAAAAACCTCAAAGGGTGGAATATAATTTTCAAAATCACAAGGAGCAATTCGTATTTTAATCAAATCTCAGGGGTGTATTTTTTAATTTACCCATGTCAATTATTGACTTGTGATATTACTAAGTAATAATAGGAAGCAGCTTGCCTCCAATCCTTAATCAAACTAGATGGTGTTGTTCGGCTTGTGGGGGCCCACCACAAGTCTTATTTTGATAATCCGAACCGTCATTGTGTAGAACTCATCGAGTACTATATGCCTATAAAAAATCATGTTGATCAAATATCAATAACTATGTGATCAAATCAGTTTTGTATATAAAAAAAAAGTAGACGATGAATAAATTAATGGTTGACAAAAAATTGATAAGATGAGATAGCTATCAACATCTGATCAACGTGATTTTTTACAGGCATATAGCACTCGATGAGTTCTACACATTAAACAGTTCGAATTATCAAAATAGAACCCGTGGTGAGCCCCTACGGACCGAACAATACCGTCCGGTCCGATTAAGAATTGGAGGCAAGCTACCCTTAATAATAAAACAACATATTAGTACATGAATCTCACTAGTCAAATGTATTAATAATTCAATTACTTTCAATAATTGTGCATTTTGGAGTTAAATGATTGTTTGGAAAGTGTTAAATAAGTATATTTTTAACTTTTTATGAAAAGATATACAAAAAAATAAAAAGATGATATGACTCAGAAAAGATTATAAAAAAAAAAAAAAAAGTGTGCTATGGTAGCACTTCCAAAACAAGCTCTAATTCTCAAAAATTTTAATTCGAACTTGAGGGTTCTATAGTCCTATTATGAGTTCTGTTTTAATGATTTAAACTGTTCATTTTTAAGGCTTTTCGTGTATATCATTGATACATCGGATCAACCTAATTTTTTTCATAGATGCATTGGATTGACCTAATTTATATTATCGATCCATTGGATCGACCTAAATTTTTTCATAAATATATACAAAGAGAGTCTTATAAAATGAACGGTTTAAATTTCAAAACAAAATCCGTGATATGTCCCCACAAGCCAAAGAACTTGAGAGACACTCAACTCATATGACAAATGTTTTGAAATTATCTAAATTTTCATAATATGTTATAATTTTCTCATAATTTTATCATTATTATTTTGCCACTGTAAAATTTCTAAAAAATTAGATAATTAGCTTTTAGACAATAATAAAAATTCAATGTAACGGCAATATGGATTATATGGTATCACCAATAAAAAAAAATTATATTATGTGGAGGGCCAACTCAATAACTGCCTTATCATATATATATGGAAAATAAAATATAAGAAATAATTAAACAGTGATACTAATGATATGGCATCGCTGTTATATATATATATATATATCTTATAGGTTCCAATGTAGACTCGCACCAATGATCCGAACCATCTATCTCGTAAATTTTATAATCAAAATCATTCAAACAAAAAAGTAAGTTTCACCAAAAAAATTATAAATACATAAACAAAAATTATTTTATTTTATAAAATGGGGAGCAATCGTTGAATTTTAACCGCACACTCAATTTCCCAAATTCTATGTCGTCGTATAAAAAATACCCATTATATGGAAGTTTTGTGTATGCAATGACAAGAGTCACAATTCCACACAAATTTTCTCTCTCCACATGAGACACAGTGAAAGATGACAAACCGTGGAAGCTTTTTTTTATAGTATTGCAGCAGAGACTAAAAACGACCTCAATTTCCAAGTCTTTGTGTGTGTGGAAGCTATACACAAGAAGAATCAAATTTTGTGTTGACATGTTTTATGGAATTTGAAAATATAACCCAAAGAAAACCCACACCATATTGAATAGTATCTTCTTCACTGTGTTATTCTTTGTGGGAATAGACGAGAAACAACAATGAACAGGTCCTCAGGGATGCATGGCTTTGGAAGTGAGAGAACTCCTCTCCTAAACAGAGAGGTAACTAATCTTTTCACTTTTCAGTTACCCATTTGTAGCCTCTTTGTATGTGAATGTTTGATTGTGTTTTTGTTTTCCTTCTTTTCATTTTTTGTTTTTTTTTTTGGGTGTTGAAGTAAGGTATTTATGTTATTTCTGCACTTGTTACATTATCCTAATATTTATGTATTGTTTTTGTGTATGTGTTTGATTTATAATTCTTGTGTGTTTGTTTTAAAGGATCGTGGTTAGGTGTTATGAATTTCTAACATGTTATGTTTTTGAAACAAAACAACGAAAAATTCTAAAATTTTTCATTTATGTTTACTTTTTGAGTAGTTTTCAGAACCCAAAACAATTTTTTGGCATTTCTTCTAGTGAGTTGTTTTTAGAAAAAAGAATTATGAGTACTGTTTTAAAAAATATTTTGTCAAATGGGTAACGAAAACATAACCAAATTCAGTTATTGGGTTCTGTTTTGTTTTGGTTTATGGAGTTGCCCATATAGAATAATCTAGTGCAGTGCTGGATTTTGATACTAAACTATTGAGTTTTTGACTGATGGGTCATGTTAGGTTTGATCTGTTTAAATAAACCCCAAGTCTTGATTCCTTTCCATATGTAATTTCTTGAGATTTATGCCCACTCTGGTTTATTCCACTGAATTTGCTTAGTATAGGTTGATGATTCAGTATAAAATTCTTGGGTCACTTTCGCAGTGCTCAACAACTGTTTGTGTTTTAGATCTACACAAAAACTTGACCCAAAAAAACTGGATTTCTTCTATATCCCCTTCTCAAATGCATATTTATGACTATGCAATTCTTGAATTTTCCCGATTTTTTGTTTTTTACTTTCTTTGTTTTTTGTGCTTTTACATAGGGGAGAAAGAGAAATGATGCCGTGGAAAACGGTCTTCAAACAGACCTTGAGCATGGAGATGCAGTACCGGTAATTGCAGTTTCTGTTAGACCTTGCAACTTCAAATCTTTGATATAATATTTATTTCCATGGGTATTATCTAAGTTGCTAACTTTCTTGGAAAATTCAGGCTGCAAATGTCGGGTTTGGTAGAGTACTAGCACTTGTAAGTGGAAATTATCCGGTTTTGTTACTGTTTGAAATACATGAAGTTATTAACATCTCATTACTTGGCAGGCAAAGCCTGATACAGGAAAATTGATTCTCGCTACGGCTGCTCTGTTGATCGCATCCATGTCAAGTATATTGATTGTATGAAATTTTTCTATTTGTATGCACGAGCTTGTATTTGATAGTGTAGTTCAACACCATATCCAATTTAGAGACACACGGTATTGATTTTTTATTTTATTTTTTTAACTTGGAAATGTTCATGTTGCAGCCAAAATTCGGTGGGAAAGTAATTGACATTGTGTCGAGAGATATCCAAACACCTCAACAGAAAGATGAAGCATGGGACGAAGTCAAGAACACCATACTATATATCTTTCTAATTGTCATAGTCGGGTATGACCATTTCTAAATTTGTTGCCATCAATATCAGTAATATTCTGAGTCATGTACAATTGTCATTTCAGGGGCTTATTTATCCTATTCTTCTTTGCAGGTCGATCTGCACAGCACTTCGGGCATGGTTGTTTTCTTCTGCTAGCGAAAGGGTTGTTGCACGGTTGAGAAATAACTTGTTCAGTCACCTCGTTCACCAAGTTCAGTTATCTTCACAAGTTCCATGATTGTTTTTTTCCCGTATCTATTAAATTCCATTTGTTACTAAGAGAATGACATTTCTTTGTCCTTCTCTACATATGCTTGGCAATTTAATGGCATTATGAATTTTATGACACTTTCGATGGAAAGGTTTTTCACAGCAGCTGATAACTTTGCAGGAAATAGCCTTCTTTGACATTACTCGAACCGGGGAACTCCTAAGTAGGCTATCTGAAGATACACAGATCATAAAAAATGCAGCAACTACCAATCTCTCCGAGGCCCTAAGGAATCTTTCTACTTCAGTGATCGGTCTTGCATTCATGTTTGCAACATCATGGAAATTAACATGTAATTGCTCTATCATTTACAACCAAACCGTGAACAATATTTATATATCATCCTCATTGTAATGTGCTCATTTTAATTTCTTGTTTGATTTTTTGTCTTCAGTATTATCTTTGGCTGTTGTTCCAGCCATCTCTATTGCTGTCCGCCAATTTGGTCGCTTTCTTCGTGAACTATCTCACAGTACTCAATCTGCTGCTGCTGTCGCTACCTCAATTGCTGAGGTTTGTTGGTGACAATAGAAATTTTAGTTTTCTCTATGTTGAAACTTGAATATTTCAAATTTAAAATTTTTTGTTGTTAAACCTTACAATCTCTCAAGCACTGTACCAATTTAATGGTGTGATGGGAAAGGGTTAGAGAACAATAATTTAGGGTTGGGAATATATCTTCTTTATATTGGTTTCATTGCTCATGAAGATCAACCTTAACATAAAAAATCTAGGGTTTCAAAATAAGGAAAGGGAAGAATTCTCTTAAATATATAGTTAGACAAAGGAAAAGAGATTCAAGTGTGCTTATATAGGACAACTGCAAAGGCATTTGTCAGATATATGCCAGTTGTGGAGTATACAAGTTGTAAATTGACTAAACTACACATTAATAATATTATAAACACTTTGAAATATTCCTCAAAAAGCCCATTTGTACAGTAAGTTTTCGTTATTACTTAGTACTATTCATTTTCCGCAAAATCTGCAATTGTTGTTTAGGAAACTTTCGGTGCCATACGCACAGTGAGATCTTTTGCTCAAGAAGAATATGAAATTTCACGCTACGCAGAGAAAGTTGATGAGACATTAAATCTTGGACTTAAACAAGCTGTGAGTCTCTCTCTCTCTCTCTCTCTCTCTCTCTCTCTCTCTCTCTCTCTCTCTCTTCACATGTGCGCACAAATTGAAGTTGTTTTCGGCTGCAGAAAGTAGTTGGATTGTTCCTCGGAGGTTTAAATGCAGCTTCAACACTATCCGTTATTGTAGTAGTTATCTATGGAGCCTATCTAACAATCCAAGGCTTTATGACCCCGGGTGATCTTACATCATTCATTCTTTACAGCCTCACAGGTATACACCCTCATTATTATCCGCATTCAAATAAAGTGGAATAGATACTAGCATTTTAACAAGGATTCATTTGAGATAGTTTGAAGATCTGATTATCAGTTAACACAACACAAATGTCTTTTTTTGGGGGGCAGTGGGATCATCGGTGTCTGGACTATCTGGATTATACACAGTAGCAATGAAAGCTGCAGGAGCTAGTAGGCGGGTTTTCCAGCTTCTGGATCGCGACTCATCCATGCCAAAATCAGGAAACAAATGTCCTTTGGGGTTGATTTTTTTAAATTTTCCATCTTGATCTCTTTCTCTTTTTGTTAATTATGACTAACGCACTTCACTGACAAATTGGAATGAAAAAATAGAACGATAATTGTGAATTATGCATAAAGGACCAGATTATGTTTATGACAATGCAATGTCCAAAAGTGATAATGTATTGATTGTCATCTATTGTAGTGGTCAAGATGCAGAAGTGGAGTTAGACGATGTCTGGTTTGCCTATCCCTCGCGACCAAACGATATGGTGCTCAAGGTAATGATCTCTCCCTGACTTCTTTCAGATTGAACACACTATTTGGCTTTAAATTTGAGTGTTCTGATAGAACCACAACTCATTCTGTGAATTAGGGAATAACATTAAAACTGCAGCCTGGTTCAAAGGTTGCTCTGGTCGGTCCAAGTGGTGGTGGGAAGGTAATATATTATTAAAGATTAGTAATGGATTCAAGTTTATGCATTTTTCTTTCCAACGTTTTCAAACTCAGGCCATTCGCCAAACCAAAAAAGGATCCGAGTTAAGGGTCATTGAATGTTTGTTAAAAAAAGATAATTATACTTGAATACCAACCATGAGATTTCGTGTGGATTTTTACAATGTTTGCAGTGACTAGATCATGCGTTTGAGCCTTTGAGTGTTCAATCGATTTTCTTGAACTGGCTACCGATTCAAACAGATATCTGGTTTAACCATAGCAAAAAAAAAAACCTGGTTTTTTATCTAAAATGGATTCAAGGATTTATTCAGTCTAGAACCCAGGCCAGTCAACCAGATGGTCCAACTGTGTTCAAAAATATTTCCTTCAAACCCAAAAAAGAAAAATATGCATGCCATCTTATGCGCAAATATGTGAAGATTTTGAGAATGGAGGGATTGGGCATATGCATCATGACTCGTATCTTTTAATTGGATGTTGCAGACAACTATAGCAAACTTGATCGAAAGGTTTTATGACCCTATCAAAGGAAAGATTTTGGTGAATGGTGTTCCTTTAGTAGAGATATCCCATGAACACCTACACAAAAATGTAAGTTGTCCTAACATCTGCAAACAGAAAATTCTAAACATGTTTATATCAGTTTTCAATGTCTAGTGAAATTTCACATCTAATGGACAACTCTACTGTTGAAATGCAGATTAGCATAGTGAGCCAGGAGCCCGTTCTGTTCAACTGTTCCATTGAGGAGAATATTGCTTATGGATTGGACGGCAAAGCAAGCAGCATTGATGTGGAAAATGCAGCTGTAAGATTGCCATATCCACTTTTTGTCTTTAATGAACATTTTCAAAAATAATATCAATTTTATTTTTTTTTAAAGATCTGTCTAAACTAGATGACCCTGAATTTTTTAATTGAAAAAAGTTCATTAAAGATGAAATAAGCTAAAATTTTGTCAGAAGAGCTTGTAAAAGTTGGCTTATTTTCTTCTTTACTGAATTTTTTTGAATATTTTCTTATTTTTAAAATTATTGGGATCATCTAATCTAGACAGATTTATAAAGTAAAATCTTTGGACTCAAAATTAAAAAGAAGTTCACTAAAAAAAAATTAAAAAAAGCCAACTTATAAGTTGCTGCCAACAAAACTTTAAATACTTGTGATTCTGTTATTATTAATTGTGATAACTGTAGAAAATGGCGAATGCCGATGAATTCATATCCAAATTCCCCGAAAAATACCAAACCTTTGTTGGAGAACGCGGGGTGAGGCTTTCAGGAGGTCAGAAACAGAGAGTAGCAATTGCAAGAGCTCTTCTAATGAACCCAAGAATCCTCCTCTTAGACGAAGCCACGAGTGCTCTTGATGCTGAAAGCGAATACCTAGTCCAAGTTCGACTTACATACTATTACTCACCGACTTTTAAAAGTTTTTTTTTTCGTATTTTTAGTTGACTATACATGCGATGCTGTCGTGTAGGATGCTATGGATTCGCTGATGAAGGGAAGGACAGTTCTAGTAATCGCACATAGGCTCTCGACTGTCAAAAGTGCAGACATTGTCGCGGTCGTTTCTGATGGTCAAGTGGTTGAAAGTGGCACTCATGACGAGCTCCTCGACAAAGATGGTGTCTATACTGCATTGGTGAGGAGACAACTGCAAGGATCCAAAACTTGAACCAAGTTTCAATGATTTAGGTTTCTATGAAGATTGAAGAATGTGGAGGGAAGTTTTATGGATTGGTAAAAGATTAATGCAGATAATTTTATATACTTTTTACATGCTAAACTATCTCATTATGCTTCTTGCAACTAGAAATTTGAGTGTTTGAATGATTTTATTTGTTTTGAAAATTTATTTTACTTCTTGTTTAAAAAAAACAAAAATATTAAACATAAAAAAAAATGAATTGGCAATGTCATCAAGCTCTATCTAATTTCTTACTTTTGTTGGTCATGACAGACAACAAGAAGAAAAGTAAGTAGATATTTCTCAAAAAGTCCCTTTTTTGTTTTATTTTTTTGGTTACACTTAGAAGAGTGAATACGATACAAATAATTTAATTTCCATCAATTTTAAATCCAAACATATCAATAAATCTTCATTTTGGAGCATTTAGTATTCTAGTCCTTCCTATTCAAAAGTTAAATCTTAAAGGATTTTGTTGATAAACTTGAAATAATTAATCAACTAACTAATTTGATTGGTCACTCTTATATAATCTGAGAGGTTGAGGGTCAATCTTTGCACAAAAAGTTGATTATTTTTTTCTCATTATACGGTTATATATATATATATATATTCTCATTATGAGCTATTTATTGTTGTAATTGTTGGGTTTAAATTGTTTCGAGATTAATGTAATTCTTCTCCCATTAATAGTTACTTTCTTATTGATTGGCAAAATAAAATAAAAATTACAATTTATCGGTAGAAAAGGCTTTGATGCCCAATCATCAAACAATCAACATTTATGTCAAGAATACATGAAAAAACTCAAAATCAAAAACAATCTAGCAAAATATGAGAAAATTTTATTTACAAGATAAAAAAATTTACTTAAAAAAAAAAATCACAAACATAACATATAATAATAAAACTTTTTTTAGATTTCATATAATAATAAAACTTGGACAAATTACCAAAAAGTCCTCTTTGAAAAAGGTGTGACATATTTAGTCCAACAACCTTTTGTTTACACTCAAACGTCCTATAACGTTTTTCTTCTTCTCAGCCTTTGTTCTTCTCTACCTCTTCCTCTTTCTGATTTCTAGCAATCGTCGACGGGAATCTACATCTTACTTCTTCTCTTTCTCTTTCTGATATATAGCCATTGGCAACCGATGACTACCATCGATTAGGATTCACCAGCAACCACCGACCGTCGACTCCTTACTTCACCCTCACCAACGGTAAAGAATATATATTTTCGACAAAGAAAATGAGTAGATCTACTTAAATATGATGTAGATCTACATTAGATTTTAGTAGATCTACATCAAATCCTGCTAGATCTAAATAAAACATAGTTGACGGAGTACAACCCTCTCTCTATATCTTCCTCTCTCCTTCGATCTCTTAATTTTTCTATATTTTCTCTGCTATACACTTCTCTTTTCCTGTTTTAATGGAGAAAATTTTTAAGTTCTGAACAAGTTATTTTCGAGTTTTAGTTACAGGCGATGAAAATTGTAAAATTTTACAGTTTCAATTTTTTTTTGGTGCTGGAATGAATCATAGTTTAAAACTGCAAAATTTTACAGTTTCATAACATTCTTTAGAATTATAAAATTTTGCAATTTCATAATATGTTTTTTAGTTTGAATAATAACGATAAATGCTTAATAGATTTTTGCTTTAAAACTATAACATTTTACAGTTTCAAAACTTGTTTTTCAATTTGATCAATATTGGAGATTATTTGCTTAAACCCTACAAAAATTGAAAAGTAACATATGTTTTTTCCCATTGTTTCTATTTTTTGTTGTTACATTTTTTTCTCTTTTAGTTTGTCAAAATTTAGCACATTTTGCTATGTTTTTTCACTCTAATTTCTCCATTTATTCTTTTTTGGGGGCAATATTCTAGACATTCCGGTGAGTCTCCAACAATGTTCTTAACGTCCAGCGAACGTTTTAGATATTCCGGTGACTTCCATTGACGTTCAGAACACTCCTGTGAGCTTCTGGCAATACTCCAATGACTTCTCGGCGATACTCTGGCGACTTCCTGGTGATGTTGAACATTCCGACGAGTCTCCAGTGACCGTCTGACGGAAGTCCGACAATAGTGGGATGTAGCAGCGTCTGTAAATTTAAAATATATATATATATAGGATTTTTGATAATAATTAAAAATATATAGGACTAATTGGTGCAAGTATTTTATTTTAGAATTACATGAGTTTTGAACTTTGTATATGAAACTTATTGGTAAGTTCCCCATAATACTTTAATATTTAAAATTTATATAGCATTAATCTAATATGGGCTATCCAAAACTAGGGCCCCAAATTTATAACTGCCACTAGTCCAAGGTAATGGGCCTAACTTACATTGCTATGGATTCTCTCAATTCTAATATCTTTTCTTATAACAAAAATGACTTTAAAACACACACACAAATATATATATATATATATATATAATTTATTTACAATTATTCAGTATCTTTAAAATAATTTTAATTAAGGGTATATCAATAAGAAAAACAAAAAAGCTTGAGATTTATAAAACATAATTTATAAATTTACCTATAATAATGTACATTACTCTATATTAATTATTTATTTGTCTAAAAATCAACATAACAACTCCAACATTTCTTTATGGGGATTTTTTTTTAAGATCCCTGGTATTAAGGCTTTATAGTATAAAAGACACTCGATATTTTCATAATGTCTAAGGTCCCTCAACATCGATCCAGAGAAAATTCGACCCAGAGAATTTCTCTTGATGAATTTTCTCTAAACTTCACAGAGAATTTCTCTGGTCAAATTTTCTCTGGACTTCACAGAGAAATTCTGGTTCACAAGGATTCATTATTATTGAAAATTTCTCTAGATTATAAATTTGAATTGTTGAGAATTTCTCTAGACTATAAATCTGTAATTTATTGCAGGGTGCATTCACAAGGCTTCATTATTATTCAGAAGCAAAAGAGAAACAATAATTATAAGCAAACTAGAGAATTTGGGAAAGATAAGGAATGAAGTTTGAAGAAATTTTCTTTGGTTGCCTTTTTAGGTGCTGAAGAAACTTTAGGGGCCTTATTCACCACAGGCTCAGGTTGTATTGGGACCTCTAGTTCTTGATCATGCTCTTTATCTGCCTCTTCATCACCGTCATCAAGAATGTCTTCTTCATTTTCACTTTCTTGTAATTCAACATCATATTTGAGTAATAGTTTTCCAAGACTCGTCATTTTTTTTATAATGCCACAAGTGAAAAACATATGAATCCTGAATTGCTCAAAACCAGGAAAACTTCACTTAACTCAACGAGTCTTTGTCCTAAATACTTAGGGTCGCTACATGGCTCCATCTCTTCCAAACTAGGAAAATATTAAAAGATAACAAAACAAAAGAGAACGGAACTATTAATCAAGAAGTAAAAGTCATAATTGATATATGTATATATATATATATTACAGGGTTAATCTGCATCAGATACAAATTCTAAAATTTTACATGGAAGGCTTGTTTCAGTCAAGTATCACAATATTAATTGTCAAATGGTCTCCAGTTGATAGCATGAATGCAAACAGAAATTCCAACCCATTTTCATTCTTGGACCTTGCTTCTTAATATTATGAAAACAGGTTTCAACTTTTATGACTACATCTCTTACGCATTGAGATAGAACCAACCCAAGCCAATGATTCTACCTCAACAAGCAATCATCATTCTATAGAAACTACAGTACCATTGTCGAATATGGTGCAAACTTCAAATATTATGGCTAGAAATTCATTCATAAAGAAATTATTATTTTGTCAAAACTAAAGCTTCATTTGTCTCAATGGAAAATAACAAATTAAAAGCCAATCCTTTGAAAATTCGATCCAAAGAAAATTGCCAAATTTAGAGAAAATTCAAGGGTAATCTAGAGAAAATTACCAAATCCAGAGAAAATGCCAAATCTAGAGAAAATTCAAGGGTAATCCAGAGAAAATTGTCAAATTCAAAGAAAATTTTATCCAAAGAAAATTTCCAAATCCAGAGAAAATTCAAGGGTAATCCAGAGAAAAATTGCCAAATCCAGAAAAAATTGGCCAAATTCAGAGAAATTCTGGCAATCCAAAGAAATTCAACACTGTCAACACAAAATTTCTCTGGTTTGTAGGAAACATTGTAGTCAACACTGTCAACACAAACAATATAAGCATACATATATATATGATACATATATATATACACATTTATCAATAATGAGGAGATAGAACTAACTAATTTTTCTTTTAAACCTGAAGACATTCTAGAACTTGAGGACGTTGCTTCCGGTGCCGCCGCCGCCGAATTCAGCGGAGAAGGAGGAGCCGAGGCGGTGGCAACACATACCCGTGGTGGCTAGAGTTGAGCTATGGAGAGCCATTTCAGCAACGAGGGCCGGGGCGGAAGGTGAAGGAGGAGGAGGATTGGGATTGCGATGTGGCCCTTGCCATTGTTGAAATAGTGCAAAGATTTCAAGACTTGAGCGATAAAGAAAATAGAAGAAAGAGAGAGAGAGTTAGAGATTTTAGAGAGAGAAAGAGACGCAGAGATCGGTGAGTTGATTTGAGAGAGTCAAATTTCTCTGTAATATATGGGTGTGGGGTTAAGGGACCTTAGACATCATAAAATAATATTGTGGACCTCTTTCATTACTAAAAATGGAAGAAAGACCTTATACTAATTTTCTCTTTCTTTATCTATAAATATTTTTTTTTAAAATTAAAAAATTTCCCAAGATTTGACCTCAATCTAAATCAAATCATAAAATTTAATTGTTTCAATTTAAACCATAAACTTTTAAAATAATATTATTTTTAACCATTGGTATATATCTGTTAGTTCTAACAAAAGAAGGAAAAAAAATGATAATTTAGATAATTTAATCATTTTTTTCTTCATCATTTTTGACAACCACTTCTTTCCCTTACCATCGTCCATCACCACTCCTCATCTTTCTTAATCCACTGCCATTCATTTATCCTTTTTTTTTTTTTCCGACCATCGCTACTCTTTCCATTCCCAACTCACGACCACTCATATATACCTTCTCAATCCATATTCACTATTGTCGTCCAATTAAAGCTAAAAACGAGTCATGTCAATTTGAGTTGAGACGAGTAATATATTATTCAAACTCGGTTTGATAATGTAATAAACTTACAATTATATTAAAATTTGGATTATTTACCTAACGAGTCGATTTTGGATAAATTTTTAACAAGCCACGATCGAGCTTGAATAGTTTAATTTTTTATAATGCATATAAATTTATCAACCTGAGGATCTAGTTATTGTTTAAACTGTTGGAAATGGTTTAGAAATTCTAGGTTAATAACATAATTTTTTCCTAAGTTTGGTCTATTTTTTAGGTGGGCACCGTGCGTCAATATTCGCGAGTCAAAGTGGTAACGCGTTCTATGCTGTGTTGTGATTCACGTGGTATATTTGGTTGCTCAAAACCATTACCGAGTGAATGGCAAATTGAAGCTAAAGTATACTCCATGGAAATGGAGTTTTTGTGGAAAATGCTTAAAGGTTTGAATAAGGCTTGTCCCACATTGATTTGGTAGGAAATTTTGAATGAGTTTATAAGGCATGGGATTGGAACTTGGGGTGTGCCTCAAAGGGTACCCAAGTGTTTTAGAGAGGGAGGTTATGGGCAAAATGGGCTAGACCCATTGGACCCAAAAATCACCACACGCGTGCGCGCGCGCCGAGCCCGCCCGCCCGACCGACTCCATCTATAAATAGGACAGCCCTCATTTAGATTTTGGAACTCTAATTTTCGTCCTTCATAATTCTGCAAGCATTCTCTTCATATTGCTGCATTATTTTCTTTTGTGAGAGAGTATAAACACTTAGTTTATTCGTTAGGCAAACAATTTGTAGTGATGCTATTGTTTGCAGTTAATCATTTCATCTTGAGAGATAGACATCCATATTCTGAAAGAACCGTGGAGAGGACGAATCTGTCTTAAGAACACAGTGTCAAACACTGGACTTGATCAGAATAATATTCAAGATATTAATCAAGTAAGTTATTTATTTATTTTCTAATTTTATTATTATTTATTTAAATCAGATTTCAATTTTGTTTTGGTAACAAAATAAAATATGTTTTTATTTATTTAATTTTATTGTTAGTTTGATTTTTGTAATCAAACATTTTTCTTTCTTTTCATTTATTTCTTTATATTCTTGTTGTTGTTTAGTACACAACAAAATTTAATCTATTTAAATACAGTGAAGATTGTCCAACAATCTTAAGACAGAATCTTTTTGGTGTCTTCATTGTATTTAATTTTCTGTGTTTTCAAAGTAATATTCTGGTTGGAAAATACAAATAACATTTATAAACTATTTGACGGATAATAATAATATACTGTCTATTTTCTTTGACAACTAGTAGTAATATACTGGTGTCATTAACAATTGCAGAATATTATTTGGTGTTACAGAAAATTATTTTAGTATTTTATTTTTCTAGTTTTAGTAACAAGGAAAATAAAATTATTTTGTGTTATAATTTATTTTCTGATTTTAGTAACTAGAAAATTAATTTATGGTTTGTTTTTCTGATTTTGTAATTAGATATTATTTCGGTATTTTATTTTCTGGTTTTAGTAATTAAAAAATTAATTTTGTTAATTTATCATAGTTCATCATGAGTATACATGGAAGTATTTGATTTTGGAGTTAAATATTAGTTTTACAAACTAATTTTATTTTTATTACGAAGAAACCTTTGTGGCAAGTTTATTTTCTTTATTGGTTTACTGATTCATTCTTTAATTTCTGTGTATGGATCCGTAGTCGTGAATAGTTTCTGCACATGAGTCGGAAAATATATATATATATATATTGACAAGAACATTTTAATGTGTATATAATTAGTTTATTTATGTACAAATCAAACTGATTAAATGAAGGTATGTTTTGTCATTTTTGGAGTTTAAAATTCAAAACGCGTTGAATTTTATTTATGGATTGAGAATCTTTTTATTCATGATGCAAGTTATGGGATCATGCATGATTAATTTATTTTGTTAATTCATTATTTTTAGTTGATGCGTTTGATATGCATGTATTGATATCAACTCAAGTTATTTCTTAAAAAATAATTTCATGTGATTTGGAATGATAAATTAATATGTTGACTTTGTACATAAGCAGATTAATTTGAATATTTCTAATCAATTTTGAATGGGTGTTTAAACACTAGAGAAATTTAAACATGAAGATATATGTAGTTATATCGTTCCATTTAATTGGAAGTAAATTTAAGAAATATTTTATGTTGATTATTAGTTTGTTTTGAATTTGTGACATGAGATGTTGTTAATTATTATTTTACTTGCGTAGTAGAATTTGTTAAATCATAAACCATTATATTGATATGGGAGTGTATCTCTTGCATTAGATGAGATAATGTAATTTTTTTTTGTCACAAATATTTGATTGTATCTCTTACAATCAAATGGGCCTTTTGAATTGTTTGATTCTTAAGCAAAATTTTTGTTAGGATATGATTTTGTCAAAACATTAATTCTAATTTGTGTAGTCATAATTATTTTGGATTTTTCATTTGAAATTAATGAATCATGATTTGAAATTTATGAATCAAGCACATCATAGACAACAAGTGATGGATGTTATATTTTGATTTATATTAGAAGTGATAGGGGTGGTGAATATGATGCACCATTAAATGAATTTTGTGCACAACATGGCATTATTCACCAAACTACAGCACCTTATTCTCCTCAGCAAAATGAAATTGCTAAAAGAAAGAATAGAACCTTAAAATAAATGATGAATGCCATGTTACTAAGTTCAGCTTACCACAAAACTTGTGGGGGGAAGCAATATTGTTTGCTAATTATGTTCTTAACAGAATACCCCACAAGAAAACCAACAGCACTCCTTATGAATTGTGGAAAGGTCGATCGCCTTCCTACAAATATTTAAAAGTGTGGGGGTGTTTGGCAAAAGTTGAAGTTCCTGTTCCTAAAAAGACTAAGATTGGACCAAAAACAGTAGATTGTGTGTTTATTGGTTATGTTCAGAATAGTAATGCATATCAGTTTCTAACTTATAAATCAAAAATACCTGATATAAATGTGAACACTATTATAGAGTCAAGGAATACTGTGTTTTTTGAACATGTCTTTCCTTACAAGAAAGGACAGGAATTAAGTTCACAGAAAAGAACTTATTATTGTATACAAAGTCAAGAGACTAATGACAATCAAACACAATAAACTAGTAATGGTCTCGACCAACAGGATTTAACTGATGATGAACCAAGAAAAAATAAGAGAGCGAGAACATCAAAATCCTTTGGTCCAGATTTTCTGACATACCTATTAGAAAATGAACCTCAAAACTTTAAGGAAGCAATGACAGGTCTTGAAACACCTTTGTGGAAAGAGGCTGTTAATGATGAAATTGAATCCATTATACAAAATCATACTTAAGAATTAGTAGATCTTCCACCAAGTTCTAAACCTCTTGGATATAAATGGATATTCAAGAGAAAAATGAAAGCAGATGGTTCAATTGACAAGTATAAAGCAAGACTTGTAGTTAAAGGTTACAGACAAAAGGAAGGTCTGGACTATTTTGACTAGGGGTGTCCGCGGTTCGGTTTGGGACGATTTGTGGTTCGGTTTGGACCCGCCCGCATCTATGCGGTTTGGGAAAAAGTCAACCCACAACCACCTGCAATACGATTTGCGGTTTGTGCGGATAGGGTTCGCGGATGTGCGGGCGGTTGCGAGCGGTTTGCAGATTGAACTTTTTTTTGAAAAGTTTATTTTTAAACCTTTTTTTTTCTCCCCTTTTGTCAATCTTTATTTTGGACCTTTTTCCTCATATTTTCTAAAATGCTCCAACATGCAGAATGTTTCTATCAGCAAGAACAGTTTTTTTTTTTTTTTTGTGAATTAAACCCCTGGATCAATGACAAACCAGCAAGCACCCTTCCCAGCATAGTCCATATACACACACGCACACAGTCACATTGCAATGATGTATGCCCAGATATACAATTGCATACTTCGATGTATGTGAAAATACCAAGTGGTGCTTTCACATCAATTTTAGTAAGAAATAGAAATCATAATGGCCATAAACTATAAATGAGATCATTCATTCAACAAAATTTAATCTAAGAAGGACTGCGTGGTAACTAAGGCAGAATTAAACCAAAGAATGGATGATAACAAACTTAGCTGTAAAACAGCAACTGTGCCTTATATACATGTATCCCTGAATGTGTTTCACTGACCTAGTATCTATATATATGAAAACTTGTACTTTGAAATACTTTTTAGACAGACATTTCAAGATGAAAGGTGAAATTCCAATTCATTTGATAATGGAACACAGAATGCACAATGGCTTAAAGGAACACTTAAAGATCTTTCCAAACGTTAAAATTAGAACTAGAGTTACTATAATCAATTATTCTGTCTTGGCACCCGATGAAGAATGTACTCTGCTGAGGATCCACATTTATTAAAGCATGTGTCGTTCCATGAGGCCTGGTTGCCACAGCGACCTCATCAGCTCCAATAGTTACCTCAGCATAACCTCTATCGATAGCATGATTCTCCAGCTGCAGATAATTAGTACGCTAAGACTGATGACTTGGTACAAAAGAATATCAGACAATGTAAGATGTAAGATGAAAGATATCTTCATTTAAATGTTCATATCCACACTTTTTTTATTACTATTATTTATTATTTACTTGAATGTTCTTGCTTTTAGTCATCACAAAACAAGAATATCAGGCATTATCAAGAGCTATTTTAGCGCCATGGCATAGGATGGGGTATTTTAGCTTCTTAGTTAGGCCTGTTAATTCAAGAGAAATGGATAGCAATGTTTACAACAAAAGGGAAGTTAGCATCCAAAAAACATCATATATAATTAATTTTTGCTCTCCGTCTAGTTCTTAGGAGGACTGGAATCTGGAGAAAGATGTTGATTTATGCTTTTGTTCCTTTCTCTCACTTTTTCTAATAATCAAAAGGGTTATAATAACAGGCCTCTCTTATTGCAATAGAAATCAAATCATTTTCCCAAAAGAAATCTACTAAACTTCCATGTTATACTGCATACTACCAAATAAATAAATAATTAAAAGAAAAAGAAAAAGAAGAGCAATACATAACAACATTTGTACTTGAGAAGGGAACTAGAAGCATACCCTAAATATTGTTTTAGCCCCCCAAATAACAAACGTCTCATTACAAGTATAGTGTCTGTGGTTTCCCCTCAAAGTACCAGGTCGAATTTCTCCAAGGTGAAGTGAAGCACAATTCACAGCTCCCCCTGTAACAAAAAACAAACTCATCAATGTTGAATATACATATAGGTCATGTTCGAATGCAGGAATAGAGAGGCGGAATGAGCATCTCATTCCAACTCTCTCACAATCTATTGTTTGGATGTGTCCAAGAATTTGAATGTAATGCCTAATTCGGTTCAGTTCCTAAGGTAAAATGAGAAACCATACTAGTGGGAATCTCAATTCCTAGAGGAATATGACTTATTTCAGAATAAATGTACATTTTGAATTGGGTGATTTGGTGATAGATGATAAGAACCAAAGAGAAATAAAACTATTTCTCATGTTTGGCTTGGTGAGAAATTGGACCCAAAAAAACAAAAAAATCCCATATTTTTCCTAGTTCATTTCTCACCAAAAGTTACGAGCTTTGATGAGAAACAAACCGATTGAATACAAAATTTTCATAATACTGAGATTCTTCTTCAAATTTAAAATACAAAAATCACTCATATCAGTCTTTCATATACTCTGCTTTCTTACTGTAGACACCCCATTTTTGACCGTCCTCAAGACTTGGACGTTATCGTTTGAACACTCGCTGATCATCCATGTTTGCGTTTGTTTTGAGTTCTCGGAGGTCTCGGTTGCACGCCTTGCCTCAAGACCTCTCGACTTGTTTGTTTTGTGCTTGGTTGTGGACCAAACACTTGTGTTTTTGCTTCTAAGAGCAGGGAATGGCTTGTTGACCATCCCCACACCTCACCGGCCATGGCTTGAGGCCACCAGCCCTGTTTTCTTGCTACCGGCCAAAGGTGTTGGCCGATCGGCAATGTTTTTGGTCGACCGACCATTGTTTTGGTTGATCGGCCACTTTTTCTGGCCAAGACCTTTTCTTTTCCTTTTTCAGGCATTATGCATACCAGTTGTGCCAGCTGGTAAGCACGGACCCTACTCTCGATACACGTGTATGGAGGATTTGCACCCTTGATTTAGCTTCTTGAGGAAGCTTGAACCTTTTGAACCCTTATTTTAGCTTCTTGAGGAAGTGTTAAACCTTTTGAACCTTTGTTTGAGCTTCTTGAGGAAGCTTGAACCTTTTGAACCCTTGTTTTAGCTTCTTGAGAAAGTTTGAACCTTTTGAACCATTGCTTTAGCTTCTTGAGGAAGCTTGAACCTTTTGAACCCTTGTTTTAGCTTCTTGAGGAAGTTTGAATCTTTTGAACCTTTGCTTTAGCTTCTTGAGGAAGCTTGAACCTCTTCAACCTTTGCTTTAGCTTCTTGGGAAAGCTTGAACCGTTGTTTTAGCTTCTTGAGGAAGCTTGAACCTTTGCTCTAACTTTTTCAAGAAGCTTGAACTCTCTTGTTTCTCTATAAGAGAGGGTCTCCCTCTCCTTTAGAGAGGTTCCAAAAAAATTGTCTAAGGCTCCAAGATATATCTCTCTTTATATCTCTATATTTTGGGTTCAAAAGGGTCTTGTTCTTGGCCTATTACACCACACCTCATAGCCACACACCTTCACCATTCATCTAAGGTCCTTGGAGGGTATTTTCAGAGGTTGAAGAGTTGGTTTTGGGCTGGAGAAGCTACTGGTTTTGCTGAGCTACAAGGGTAACCCCTTTTTCCCTCTTTTTAGCATTATTTTGATCCTTCTCTTAGCCTCATTTGCATGCATATTTAAGCTTTGTTGTCAACTGAAAAAAGTCTTGTTTTAAGGTCCTTTTCATGTTTGTTTAAGACCATTTTGTTGTTGAAGGTTATCTACCCTCTTGCATGCTTGTTTTGGCCTTGTTTTGTGCCATGCCACAAGGCCTTCGAGCTAGTCCTTTCTTGGCCTTCCTACCACTGAAATCCAGTGGATTTTCAATGGTGAGAATGTGGTTTTGAGGGCCAAAATCAGAGAGGGGTGACCCTCTCTCTTGTTGTCTTGTTTAGTAGCATATTTGGCCTTTCAAAGGAGCCTATATTTTCACACCTCCAAGCCTTGTTTCAGGCCCTTTTTGGTGACTTTTAGTGTTTTCCTAGGCTCTTTCTAGAGTTGGTTTTATCATCTTGGGTGTGCCTCTTGCATGTGTAGAATAATCCTATTCATAACTTATTAAAGGAGCATGTCATTCTTGCATGTGTTGATCACTTTTCAGTGGGTTTTTGGGCATTATTTAGCATGTCATACCTCTTTGTTTTGCTGGTTTAGTGGCCTCTTGAATGCTTCACATACTTGTAGTGTAAACCATGCTCGCTAGCTTACATTGCATGTTGTCTTGGCCCTTGATTCTAGCATATTTTGGCCATGTTCTAAACTAATTTTGTTCATGATTCGGGCTGCCTTAGCTATGTTTTAAGGTCCCATGGTCGAATGATGCTTGCTATATATGCTTGTAGTGTAATAGCCATGCCTAGCTTTGAGTTTTGAAGCCTAGTGCATACTTATATTGAGGTGTTTGCAAGTTTTAGTATCATTGTGTATGATATTTCAGAGCTTAGTCATTTGCCATCTTCCCATGTTTATCACTCTTTAAGGCATTTGAGAGTTATGCTTGTATGCCCCATTTATGAGCCATTGCATGAGCTTCATTTTTGCGCACTTCAAGACATCATCGTAGTCCATTTTGCCACTGTTTTGGGCCTGCATAGGGACTTTTTGGGGCTGGTTTGGTCATTTGTGCATTGCTTTGCATACCTCTAGTGTAATGTGTTTCACTAGTTTCGGTATTTGAGTCATCCAACATGCATTGTGTGAGTTGTTTGCATAATTCGAGACCATCTTGTGTGCCATTTTAGAGCTGGAACTTGTGCTATTGTATGCCATATTTCATCCTTCCAATGCTCTTGTAGAGTTGTGCTTTGTGCCCTAGACTCGGAGCCATTGCACCTTGCATGTTTGTGCGTGTGTTGTTACCTCATTTTCATCCTGATTGGCCACTGATTTGGGCGTGGCCGAGGCCTATCCATCTTGGTTTAAGTCCATCTTGCATTGTGTATGCCCTATAGTCCATGTTATCACATGTTTGATCATTGCATTGCGCATGCCTCATTCATAACATTGCGTATGTTAGTGCATTGTGTATGCATGCCATATAATCCATGTGCATTGAGTATGCCATTGATTAGTTCATAGCATTGTGTATGCCATTTGCATGCTTGCATGTCATTCCGTGCATCTTCGCATCACTTAGTTGCATTGCATTTAGATCGCATGCTAAAGTTACATATGTCCATACATTGTTTGTTGCATTGTGTTTGGAGTAGGGTTTAGTCCAAACACGGGAAACGAGAGACGTTTCGTACTCAAAGTGACGAAACGTGCCTCGATTCTCGATCGCCGACACTCTTGACTAACACATGATGGAGTTTAGGCATTTATGTGTTTACATGTGCATTCATTTCACATTGAGTCGTGCAATCCAACTCCTCGGCCATCATGCATCGGGATGCGTGATTGATGGCACGAGGATCGAGGACTACACTCCCTAGAGCTTATGCAATGACAGGGAGAGTGGTCGGGCACACATATGTTGAAAATACTTTGCCTTCTCTCTCTCTTGCCTTTGTTGCAGAAAATACAAAAACCAGAAGAAGAAATTGGCTGGCCGACCAAGTTTTCTGGCAGGCCGACCACCTTTTCTGGTTTTCACCACTAAGGGTGGTTGGTAGGTGGTCTCCAATGCCTATAGCTAGTCGGTAGCCTTCCCCCTAGATTCTCAAGGTGGAGTTTCATCTCCTTGAAGCTTTGTGCAAGTTTCTAGGTTCAATTGAAAACAAAGACGAGTTGAGACATCGCGATAGATTTCCCGACAAGGCGACTCGAGCATGCATGCATCCTTTATCATTCGGAACAGAGCTGAGGCAGTCCATTTCATGTAGCTTGCATGCTAATTTATTTGCTTCCTTAGTTTAATTTGTTAATTAATTAATGTTGTGTAATATTTAGCTGTAATTCATTATTTGTTTCAGTTGTGTAATAACTAGTTTAATTAGCTTAGATTAGCTAGTTGGTTCTGTATTATTTATTCGAACCCTCCGCAAGAGGGCGAACTTTGTAATGAGTGTACGTGTGTGTGATACATGTCTTCCAACCCCACGTCTTTCTCCCTTTTATTTACCAGCTTATGATGGTTAGTTTTAGGGCATGTTTCAATTAGCATCTATATGTTCGCATGTTTGCATTCATTCATCTATATTGCATGCACCAGGCTTGGCGCATCATGCTAACTGCATTGTATTTCAATTCCAAGTTGAATACATGTATCAATTGTTGTATCTCATATGCCATCTTAAAATAGCCGAGCCTATTGTAATTGCATTTTTGCATGTGTTGCATTAGGCATTCTTAGTATAGTTAGGATTCATGCATGATTTCTATTGTAAGTGTTTATGCTTTAGCATCCTTGCATGTGTGTGAGTGACTACCATGATAGCATGCTTACCATGGGGCTATGTGCTTATGTGATATAACTGCCTGAATGTCTGTGGGTGAAGGTTGGGTTGCTTGAATTGGAATAATTCATCGAAACCCGTGTTTTAGCCTACTTGCGAGTAGCAAACTTCAATCCATTTTCAAAACAAACAGATATGCGATGCTTTGTTCCAACTTAGGCAATCTAGTCTATACTGCGCATCACATAGTAATTCTAGGCTAATGAACCGGAATAAGAGTACATGTGTTTTCAAAAACTCGATATCATGCTTAGTAATGGCCGATCTTTGATCGGGCGAGCGGGGGTGCTCATGAAATGACCTTCCTCAATGGTACCCAAGTTCCTGAGCCGAGGCAACTTTGGTGATGACGGACACGTGGCCTTAGGCACGAGTCAAGATTTCCTAAATTCCCTCAAAATAAAATATTTAGGTGGCGACTTTGAATCTCGCAAAGTAGTCCATGTTTGGCACTTCTTTCTAAAAATCAGTTTTTCAAAACGATTTGCCAGATTTGGACTCTTTGGTGATTTATCGGTCTCGTATCGCACTTTGCGGGATTAGATTCAGAACCGTGATGTTGAGTTCGAACTATAATGAGCCCAATGAACAAAACAGGATTTCTCCTGGGACATTCAGGGACGTCTATAGTTTCTGGCGACTCTGCTGGGGACTTAGAGAACTTGACTCAAACTCATGATGTCTTATTTTAATTACACTTATATGTTTCTTTGCATTGCATTTGCATTGGTGCGCCTAGGACACCGTGTTTGCCGTATGCTATTCCTGAACGGTTTACCGGAGGCTCGCTTCGAGAAGCGTGCCATAAGGTTGACCGGTTGCGGGCTCTTCCACGACGAAAACACAAACCCCGGTTTTATCGGGGCACCCTTTTTTGACCATTCGACCTAGTGCATATTCGAAATCCATAGTAATCATTCCAAACTAGGACAAGTTGCTACCCGATTATAGGTTGTTTGAAACTACTGTGTGCGTAATGAAACCCTAGCTCCTGACAAATTAGGACAGGGAAACCCTACCCCAACATAGGGGTGTTTTGGCTCTCACTTGTTTACTATGTGCTTTTAGAGTGTGCCTCTACAGGAATGCATGTATCAGCTTGCAAGTCTGGGTATCAGGCCTGAGGGCATCAGTATTTTGGGAGGAATCAGTTTTTCCTGAGAGAATTAGTTTTACCTGAGGGTATCAGTTTACTGGCAGAGTTTTGGGGCAGAATTCAGTGGAGAGCACAGTCATTCAGCTTTGCTCATATTTGTTCTGGTGAAATTGGGCTGAAATGCTGCTTGTTTTCTCTTTTGCTAGGTAGTCTTGGGAACCATAGCTTCAGAAGGCTCCGATATCCCCCGGGTACATTGGACTTGTGCTGATAGACTTTGTCAGGTCAGAGATTCAGTTCAAGGGCAATCAGTGTTCCTTTGCCAGAGGCAAGGTAAAAAGGGCTAGTTAGGCAGAATCACCGATTCAGCGATCCCGATTCAATGGTCATTATCCACCGTGCATGCGCGATTGAAATTTGAGATATCTGCTTCCACCTCAGAAAGAGGATACACACTTGTTCAGTTAGATCAGCAGTTTTTAGTTAATATGGAGGACATGATGCGTTAGCTCCAAGAAACCATGCAGGCTATGCAGTGGGATTCTGCCCGCCAGGTAGAAGTTGCTACACATCAAGCGAAAGTAGTGGCCCAATAGGCAGAGCTGATTACCAGACTTCAGCAGCAGCAACAACCACAGCAAGCCGGAGCATTTGCTTTGCATCCACCCCCACCCCCACCCCCACCTATGATTCCAACACTTGGGGAGGCGGCTCAGTGATGAGATGAAAGAGTGAGGGAGAGAGAATCGTGTTTTTGAGTTTGAGAGGTAGATAGATCATTAGGGTTTTTTTTGTTTTGTTTGTTATAGATAAGGTGCGTGAGATGAGATGAGATGAACGAATGGTTAGATTTGAAAGAGGGGGAAAAAATAAAAATAAAAAATAATGTATTAATGCGGGTGGGTTGGGTGGGTGCGGTTCAAACCCGCAACTCATCCGCAACTCATCCGCAACTCAAAATTTATATAAAATTCAAACCGCACCCTACCCTAATGTGTTTGCGAAACCGCCCACACGCGTGCAGTTCGGAGCGGGTATGGCAGTTTGGGCGGGTCAGATAACCCCATGCCCAGCCCTAATTTTGACACATATTCTGCTGTGACAAGAATAACATCTATTCGCATGCTTATTTCTATAGCAGCGCTGTTTAATTTAGAAATACATCAAATGGATGTTAAGACAGCTTTCTTAAACGATGATCTAAATGAAGAGATCTATATGGAGCAACCCGAAGGGTTTGTAGTGTCGGGGCAAGAAAAGAAAGTTTGTCGGCTTGTAAAGTCTCTTTATGGATTAAAACAAGCACCTAAACAATGGTATAAAAAATTTGATCATGCAATGCTTACTAATGGGTTTAAGATAAACGAATGTGATAAATGCGTCTATGTTAAAAACACTGGCCAAGGATATGTCATAGTTTGTCTTTATGTAGATGACATGCTTATCATTGGAAGTAGTCAAAACATAATCAAATCAACAAAGCAAATGCTTAACAAAAGATTTGATATGAAAGATATGGGAGTCGCAGATGTTACATTAGAAATGAAAATTACTAAAACATCTGACAGATATGCATTATCTCAATCACATTATATTGAGAAAATTCTTGATAAATTTATCAAGGATGATATGAATTTAGCTA
Organism: Camellia lanceoleosa; assembly: GCA_025200525.1. Taxonomy (NCBI): domain Eukaryota; kingdom Viridiplantae; phylum Streptophyta; class Magnoliopsida; order Ericales; family Theaceae; genus Camellia; species Camellia lanceoleosa. The sequence continues at coordinate 99,549,529 of CM045759.1, forward strand.
GAACACGTGTAGACGTTAATCTTTATTTATCAAAAAATAAAGATGATGCGGTGTCTCAGTTAAAATATTCCCAAATCATTGGAAGCCTAATGTACCTAATGAATTGTACTCATCCTGATATAACTTATGCTATCAGTAAATTGAGTAGGTACACTAGTAACCCAGGAGAAGACCATTGGAAGGCATTTATTCGGGTTCTTAGATATCTAAGATTCACCCGTGATCATGGTTTCAACTTTACTCGATATCCAGCAATAGTTGAAGGTTATTGTGATGCAAATTGGATATCGGATACTAAAGGTTCAAAATCCACAAGTGGATATGTCTTTACTCTGGGAGGCGCTGTTGTTTCTTGGAAGTCCACGAAACAAACATGCATCGCACGATCCACAATGGAATCTGAGTTTATTGCTTTAGACAAAGCAGAAAAAGAAGCAGAATGGCTTCGTTACTTCTTAGAAGAGATTCCAATGTGGCTAAAACATGTGCCAGCTATTTGCATTCATTGTGATAGTCAATCTGCAATAGACAGGGCATAAAATCACATGTATAATGGTAAGTCACGACATATTCGTCGTTGACATAATACCGTCAGGCAATTGTTATCAAATGGAATAATCTCAATAGATTATATAAAATCTAAAGAGAATATTGCGGATCCGTTAACAAAAGGTTTGACAAAAGAGCTAGTATATAATCCATCGAAGGGGATGGGATTATAGCTTATTACATAAGAGTCGTCATAATGGTAACCCTACTTATATGACTAGAGATCCCAAGAACTAAGTTCAAAGGGACAACTAAGTTATGTATGGCTCGCCAGAAATCACCAAGGGATTAAAATTCCTTACCCATTCCTATGGTGAGAGTGATATCTGCAACATATGTTGTCTGCAGGGGTATAAGGATAAGCTTTGCTTTTAACGATGACTTATATCTTGATTGAGGCATAAAATCAAGACGAGTATAAGGAGATACTCACAATAAGAATCACCTATATGAGTGTCGAACTAGGGCCGGTTCTATGAGAATGAAGAGGCTAAATTATCTAAAAACATTCATGAAAACTAGGGGCGTTCAAGGCCAAAATGAACACAACAGTGAGAACCACGATGTGTTAGAAGATATTTTGTGTGAAATCTATTGTCTTGGCTTACACAAACGACTAAACAATTCAAGGCATCGCGTCCATTGGTTAGCCAGTAAGTCCGATAGGTTATCACTAGAGAAGGTTCAAAGCCAAAAGCTACCTATCCTAATACAAGATATTTTCGACTTATACTCTTTCGATAAAGTCTGCATATTGTTGCATTTCCGTTGTCATCAAATTCCATTCATGTTGGGGATTGTTGGAAATGGTTTAGAAATTTTGGGTTAATAACAGAAATTTTTTCCTAAGTTTGGTCTATTTTTTAAGTGGGCCTCGTGCGTCAATATTCGCAGGTCAAAGTGGTAACGCGTTCTATGCCGCATAGTGATTCACGTGGTATATTTGGTTGCTCAAAACCATTACCGAGTGAATGGGAAATTGAAGCCAAAGTATGCTCCATGGAAATGGAGTTTTGGTGAAAAATCCTAAAAGGTTTGAATAAGGCTTGTCCCACATTGATTTGATGGGAAATTTTGAATGGGTTTATAAGGCATGGGATTGGAACTTGAGGTGTGTCCCAAGGGGTACCCAAGTGTTTTAGAGAGAGAGGTTATGGGCAAAATAGGCTAAACCTATTGGATCCAAAAATCACCACACTGTGCAGCCGCCGTCCGTCCCTGGGTTCGATTGAATTTGGGCTTGAAGTCGGTGTGAGGTTGAGTTGGGCTTATCTGGCCCAATACCTATCTTTTTGGGCCAAAAACATTTGTATTTTATTTTATTTTTTGGAAACATAAAATCCTGAATTCAAATTAATTCCAGAAATAAACTGGTCCGGTTTTACTGTACACCCAAACAGGGTCCTTTCCGTTTTTATCTGTTTGAATTATGAACCCAACAGATTCAAATCTGTTTAAATTCAAAACCAAACAGGTTTCATACCTGTTCAAATAGGTTTGCACCTGTTTAATTCAAAACCTGCAGCCACCAATCCATCTATAAATAGGACAGCCTTCATTTGGATTTTGGAACTCTAATTTTCGTCCTTCATAATTCTGTAAACATTCTCTTCATATTGCTGCATTATTTTCTTTTGTGAGAGGGTATAAACACTTAGTGTGTTCGTTAGGCAAACAATTTGTAGTGCTGCTATTATATGTAGTTGATCATTTCATCCTGAGAGATAGACGTCTACATTCTGAAAGCACCGTAGAGAGAACGAATCTGTTTTAAGGACACAGTGTCAAACACTAGATTTGATCAGAATAATATTTAAGATATTAATCAAGTAAGTTATTTATTTATTTTCTGATTTTATTATTATTTATTTAAATCAGATTTCAATTTTGTTTTGGTAACAAAATAAAATCTGTTTTTATTTATTTAATTCTATTGTTAGTTTGATTTTTGTAATCAAATATTTTTCTCTCATTTCTTTTATTTCTTTATATTCTTGTTGTTGTTTAGTACACAACAGAATTCAATCTATTTAAATACAGTGAAGATTGTTCAACTTAGCTTGAAAACTTGATGAGTTTAAAATTATATTCTAACTTAGCTTGTTTATATTAACGAATCGATCTCAAATGAATTTTTAACCAACAGAATAAGAGTCATGATCGAATAACTTGGTTTGTTTAACACTCCTACATCCAATTTTAAATTAAAAGATTAAATTGAAATAATTAAAAAATTATGATTTAATTTGTTATCAATATTTAAAACTCTCAGTGTTTTTTTTTTAAAAAAAGAAATTCAAAAATTTATAATTTGACGGTGACCAAAGTGAGGTGTAAACACAATTCTCCTATCTCTCATTTGACATTTCTGTATTCCCCAAATGACCTCTCAATCTTTGAAATATTTTCATCTTCCGCCTCCCCACCAAACAGTGACACTTGTTCCCAACTGTGACACTTGTTAGTGGCTGCTTCTCTGAGTTTGCATGAACTCTACCGAACATCCTTAATACCCAAGTCCCCAAATTCACAAATCAGAACATAAACAATCCAATCTCTCTCTTCTTTCTTTCTCTCCAATTTTCTTTTCCTGGAAAATTTCACATTCTTGGGTTCTGGGTCCCTTTCAATCTCGAAAATGAGGTGGGAAAAGTTGCAGATACAGGGCACGGTAGGGGAAGGATGTGGGCCAGGAAAGAGGTGGGGACACACCTGCAACGCCATTAAAGGGGGAAAGCTTCTCTACGTTTTCGGTGGTTATGGCAAAGATGAGTGTCGCACCAATCAAGTACACGTCTTGGACACTGGTGACAGTCTTCAAGCAATTCTGGGTTTTGAATTTATACAATTTTTTGCTTACAGATTGTTATATTGAAGCTTTTTTGATATTTTGTTTTTTTACATTGCCAATTAATCGTTCATTATGTGTTTATATGTTGGACTGAATGCCCTATATGCGTTGCGAAATATAAGTGTATTTCATGTTGGGTCATCTTCTCTTCATTTTGAATCTATACAATTTTGCTTACAGATTGTTATTAAAGCTTTGAGACTAAGTTTTGTTGTTTTTGTTTTTTGACTATGCTAATTAAATTAACCATTGATTATATGTTTTGTTGTTAATTTTTTTTTTCAAGGGTTTCATTATGTATATAGGTTTACGTGATCAGTGTCAATACTATAAGTTGGAGTGAATGCCCTATCTGGGTTGTGAAATCCCTATCTGGGTTGTGAAATTTTCGGGTATTTCTTGTTGGGTTAATTGTTAGCATTCTTCAATGTCGTCTTTGTGGTCAACATTTTTCATGATTAGTTTTTATTTTTTATTACCAAACAATGTTTTTTTCAAACAAATTTCTCAAGTGTGAGTTGTTTTAAACTTATTTTCCAAACATAAGTAGTTCTTTGAAGTCGGCTTAAATTCTTGTTTTGAAAACATGACCTGATTGACACTGACACAATTTCAATTAACTTATTGTAAAATTTTTGAAAACACGAAGATGTGTTTTCAAAACTTAACCCCCCAGTTTGTGAAATAAGTTAAAATTTATAACTTGCATGTGGGAAATTTGTTTAAAAATAAAATGGGTTTGGTGAATAACACGGTCTCGTATATGTTCTTGCAATAGTGCACTTGCATTTTCATGTGGGTGTTGGCATTTTCAAGTGTGAGTTGTTTGTTTTTTTTCTTATATGTATATTGTTGTGTGCAGCTACACGGGCATGGAGTCAACCTGTGATAAAAGGCACACCACCGGTGCCCAGGGACAGCCATAGCTGTACTACTGTGGCTGATAATCTGTTTGTGTTTGGGGGTACAGATGGAATGAACCCTCTTAAGGATTTGCATATCTTAGACACCTGTGAGTTACCACTTACTTTTCTCTTTTGCATTTCTCATCTGTTTAACAATTGAGTTATTTAGTTTTATAGTATGTATCGAATAGCTATGATGGTATTATTTGACTGAAGTGATCCTAAAATTGCTAAACATAGTGTTGTTTACATCTTGTGTGAGTTTTGTTTACATCTCACGTTCATCTCCTCAGCAGTGTTGCCAATGATACTAGATCTATGAAGAACTATATTAATTCGTGTTGAATTGTTTTTATTTATTTATTTATTGTATTTTGCATCACTCTGATCTGTACTTCCTTGTGTGTTTTATAAATACATAGCATCAAATACATGGATCTCACCAACTGTAAGAGGTGAGGTACCAGAGGCACGGGAAGGCCACAGCGCGGCACTAATTGGCAAACGACTTTTCATATTTGGTGGCTGCGGAAAATCTTCAGATAAAGCAGATGAAAAGCTTTATGATGATCTCTACATTTTGAATACGAGTAAGTTTATTGATTGCCAAGAGTTTATGGGGCAATGTTGTTTCTCTATCACTCCGAATGCAATATTTATGTAATGCATTACTATGGGATTGTCCCTTTTTTTTCAGTCTTGTTTAAAAAAAGCCTGGTGGTAGCTAAAGCATAGGTTTTAATTTATTCTTCATGATTTTTCAAGGGCTATTGATTTGCATGAATCCTAGCCACTTGACCTCAGCTTTGTAATACTTTGATTCAGAGAACAAAGTGGAAAAGAAAAGGTTATTACTCACCTTCCTCCTTGTTTGTGTAGAAACTTTTGTATGGACATGTGCTGTAACATCAGGTTCTCCTCCACCTAAGTGCGATAGCCATACATGCTCATCTTGGAAGAACAAAATCATTGTAATTGGTGGTGAAGACGCATATTGTCTCTCTGATGTTCATATCCTTGATGCAGGTATCAATTCTTCTTGAAATTACCCATATTGACTGATTGCCAAGATAGAATGGAAACTAAAACTTTCAATTTGCTAGAGCCTGTAGTAATTGTATCTGGTTAACAACTATAGTAGTGGCACTGTTTTAATAGATACTCTTATGTGGGGGAAGCTGAACACTCCAGGCCAACTCTTGCCACCTCGAGCTGGGCATACAACTGTTGCCTTGGGAAAGAACTTGTTTGTCTTTGGGGGTTTCACTGATGAGTCGAGCCTATATGATGACATTCATATGCTTGATGTCGGTATGTAATGAAATGACCGTGCTTCTTAGGTTCAGAGCATAAAGTTGTTAGTATCTCTTTCTCATCATTGTAAACTATACTTTTGAAGCTCATATTTTTCTATTCTGTCAAGTATTTCTGTAGATACTGGTGTGTGGACCAAGGTGATGTCTGCTACAGGTGAGGGGCCTTCTCCTAGATTTTCCATGGCCGGGGACAGTTTGGATCCACAAAAGGGTGGTGTTTTTGTATTCATTGGTGGTTGTAGTAAGAATCTTGAAGCATTGGATGACATGTATTACTTTCACACAGGTTTAGTTATTGAATTTAAATTTCTTTGCTGCTTCCAGGTGCCATTTATTTCTGTAAATATCTATTATATACTAAGACTATTTTAATGAAATTTCACACTAGGACTTGCAAGGGAAAATGAGCGAGATGAACGACGGGTGGAGAAGTTGTCTTTGAGGAAGCAGCTGAAGTTAAAGTGTCAACAACAAAATATACTTGCTTCCCCTGTAAATGATAAGGCACTGATCAGAACTGAGACCAACTCTGAGCTCTTCCAACCCACGTCCACGCCAAGTATAGAAGCAAGTAAGAGCTAATCTACTCTTATCTTAGAATGATTCTACATTGAGCAAATATGATATTTCATTGCCTTTTGTTTTCAATTCTGTTAGTAGTACAAGATATTATTTAAGGATGGAAAATAAACGAGGTGTATGACAACAATTTGGAAATTAATCGAAATCGGAAACATGATATATGTTCTTTCTTTCTTTCATTCATTTTTGTTATTGATAGTTAGACAGAGTAGTACATTTATTTTCCATTATTTGTGTGATACGTGTAGTTATTGTTAGACTGCAAATGTACTCAACTCAGCTAAGGATCATTTTCTCTTTTTCTTTCTTTATTCTTCTTCTTTTTTGTCTGGATAGCTAAACAAAGTAGTAAAAAAAAAAAAAAAAAAGGTTTCCATTTGCTTTGTGATCCTTGTGGATATTGTTAGCCTGCAAATGAACTCAAACTTGGTTGAGGCTAATTCATACTCACTCATGAAAGTAATATTCCAGCTTGGTTATTGGATGAGCTGTACCCAGGGAGACTGAGCTTGGTTCAGTTGGCCACCCGCTCATTTTTGTAGTGTATGGGCTTCCAGCATACATGCCACGTACTTACTGTTTAGCTGCTTTGAGCCTTCGTGTTTTTCCTTCATTGTTTGCATATCAACTGGTAGAGAAAGTTTTGTGGAGATTAAGTGGGAATACTCTGCCATGGCAGGCTTGCTTTTTTAATTAACCTTTCGTAGTCAATTAAAATTTGCTTTTTTAATTATACTTGACACATGAGTCTCACGCCATCATTATATGGTGTCTTTTAATGATATGTCTTTGCTTATCAAAAAAAGAAAAAAGAATCAGGTAGTCAGTCAGTGTGCTAACCCAGGAAATCGGTAGTAATGGAGTTCTGAGAAGTTGATGATCTTGCTAATATTCTTTTCTGACATCAATAATTATGTACTGGCTAATTTTGGAGAAAATGACAATGTTTGTAAATCTTGGATTCCAAAGGATATCAGATGTGTATCTAATAAGCAGTTATTCAAATGCAGGCAAACGTAATATATCTTTGAGGGAATACCATCCTTTTCCAGGGAAGAGGGCATTTCGAGCCAAGGTGACCAAAAACTTCCCAGTTGGTTTCTCTATTGAAACTTTCATTGACGGAAAGCTTCTTCGTGGGGTATTGTTTACCAACAAGTTACGCTTTTACCATCCAAATGATGACTCTAAAAGGTGAAATATGGTAATTTTGTATCACTAATTTTGGAAGTCAACAAAACATCAGTTGCTTGAAACCCATGTTTCCTGAAAATTCTGATTCAAATAGTTATACTATATTCTCAAATCAGGAAAAAGGGAGCTGTGAAAACCGATGGTTTTAAGCTAAATGATGATCAAAAATCTAACTCGGAAACTGCAAGACCAATCTCACAGGATAAAATAGATGATGGGAAGGTAGATGCTGTTCATGGAATGAGTCTGGCGCCTTCCGATGCTTCTCAGCCCCATGAGGTTACATCTTATTTCCCTTTTTTCAGATGGAAGAACTCCTAGGCTGTGTTTGGATTAAGGTTTTGGGAAGGGATTTGTGGAGGGAAAGGAGGGGTGACCATTGGTTCAATGGTTAAAACTTGGCCTAATAACCTTGAGGTTATGGGTTCAAGTCTTGGGGCCACCACTTTGTGCATTATGCCAAAGGTTAGGTGTGTACTCAATCTTTCCCCTTCTAAACACACATTAATGTGTACTAATTGAGCATTGTTGTTGTTTTTTTTTTTTAATTTGTGGAGGGAAAAGAAAAAATGAAGGAAAAATTTAACGAAATAGAAGCTAAATTTGTTTCACTTTTTCCCTCTCTTTTCCTTCCTTTCACAAATCACCACTCAAATCCTTGATCCATAAACAACCTTAGAATTCTTTTCTCTTGCAGAACACTAAATTTTGCTATATTTCATGCAATGAAGCATTTTGGTCCTGCTAGTATTCATGTTTTAAATTATAATGACCATAATATATGTATTCATGTGCTGGTAACAATATTCCACAAACATGATGCCCTCTACTTAAGCGTGAAACACCGTGGATCTTGCATCTCTTTCTGCTTAAGACCAAGTTGGATCTGTTTGGTTGAGTTTTCAAAACTTGTTTTATGATTATTTAAAAAAAAAAAAATTTAATAGAAATTAGTTTGACAAAAATAAACACCAAAAAAGAGATTTTAATTTTTTAAATTTATTTCTGCCTCAAAAAAAGAGAAAACCATAGGAAAATAATGAGTATTTTTTAAAAAAAATTTCATGCAACTAGTTTTTGAATTTTTTTCAGAAATAGATTAAAACAAACTAAACCAAACAGAGATGCATAGAAGTGGAAGTGAGAAGGATTGAGGAAGAGAATAGCCCACAGAGTGCCATATTAGGTTCCTGTGGCTGTTTTCATGTGGTATACATACACCGTGACATTAATGAAATTCTTATGGAGAAATTATTACATAGACCCAATGTTGAATTCCCCCATTATTGGAGTAGGTCAATTAACATCGAGTTTAGACAGTCGAGCGTATTTAAAGTGCTCCAGAACATTTAGGCTTTGTTTGGCATTTTATACATTGTATTGTAGCAAAGTAAATTTTGGACTTGAACTGCCTAGAAACTGCTGAATGCTGGGAAGTCTAAAACCTTTGGCCACTGTGTTTGTGAAGTACCGAAGGTTCTGGAAAGTGCTATTTTACCTGTTTGACAAGAACTTTGAATGAAGCCTTTCTTGAGCTACTATGACTCATGGCACTTCCCATAAATTGATATCATACCTGTCTAGTAGAAAATTTGAAAGAGATCAAATGTGACCAAATTTATAAGAGTTGGCTTGTCAATTAAAGGAATATAATTTTCATCCTTCAGGATTTCTAAAACTTATATTTCATCATTCACTTTGAAAGAAAAAAATATGCATCAGAAAAATTATAGATTATTAAGGTTTTCGTATACACCATGAGAGAGGCTGGAATGACAAATTGAATGATATCATTTCTGGTTTTTATGGTACAGATAGATTGTTGTGAAATGTCTTATATTTTTACTGTACAGTCAGATTTACTATAAAGGTCCTTTTACAAACAGCCAGGGCCCAGGACCAGGAGGTATTTATTGTATTTTTTGGCTTGGGTTTTCAGTGTAAGAGTGTGACAACATTGTAGCGGTTGATTTGAAAGATTCAGAGCTCTAAAATCCTTATTGTGCATAGTAGATTTGATCTGTTCCTCTCTGTGGACTTTGCGCACATTGTCGACCCACGTATATCTTGTGTTCAACGTGTTTAATTGTTTATCTCTACTGTTTTTGTTATTGGAAATTAGAACCATTCAATTGCTGCAAAACACAGATGGTCTATGATTGAATGGAAAACATATTTTTGTTTGGAAATTCTTATGAACTTGTTTGCTTCTCTTTTGTCACTCCCTCTGTGATTAAAACTCGGAGGTTTTCTATCTTTGTTATTGCAGATAGGGCAGGGCATAATTGCTTGAAGCAGTTGGTGACAACTAAAAATAACAAACCAGTCTTTGTACATTTGTCACTCCAAGGTGGCCATAGATGCGGTTGACAGGTCATTATAGAGTTTGTTCTTCCAAACTGGTGAGATATGAGTTTAATCCATAATAGACTTTAGTTCTATGTATTGTCTTTCTTCTAAGACTTCAGTACAGTTACTGCTTCAGATTCAACTACATCATACACTCAGATCTTTCAAGAAAAAAAGTTTTGCTCATTACAATGTTGTTGATTGTTGTGAATGTATTTCTAATAGTAGTAGTAGACTTTATTTGCTGTTGTGGCCATAATTCCTCGAAGTTGCTTTGGATATATCGGTGTTATATGTGCCAGTTGCAACATCATGCCCCATCAGCTCTTCCAACACTATAGCCAGGTCCTCGGTAAAATTTTGTTCAGACCAGGGCCACCACATAAGCCCAGTTTTTTCTTGGGGAACAAAAGAAGAGAGGTGTGTTAGCTAAAAAGAAATGCTAAAACTTATGGAATCTGGTTGATTTTTTAATTATTATTTTTTTCCAGATTTACCTTTTGTTTGTTTGTTGAGAAATTGAGATGAAAATAAAAGGAAAGTGAAATTTGGAGCTCATTTTATGTCACTATGGTTAGTGAGGGAAGTAACTGGATTAGGTTTTCTTCATTTTTTTTTTTTTTTTTTTTTGGAGCATAAAATTTATTTGGCATACTGATTTTAAAAAAGGAAAATTTTGTTTGAAAAAAGTTCACATTTTTAGAATTCCAAAAACTTGTTTTTGAATTTTAAAAAATTATTTTTGCACAAAAAATAAAAATTGGTGTTTTCAAAATGTTGTTTAGTATAACCGAGTGACCTGAGAAATGCTAGAATTTTTTTATAGCCATTCATATATTACACAATAGAATGGAGGAATAAAACACAAATGAAAAAGAATGTTTTTGGATGGTTGGAAATCTGGAAGGAAAATTGACCATCCCAGCTGTTATTTGAGCTGACTTTAGGCTCACATACAAGATCCATAATTTCACTAGTGAATTGGACCTTCTAGCAAAATGAGCATGTATTTTGTTTTCATTTTTTCATGTTTCCAAAAATAAGACAGTAAAAAAAAAAAAAAAAAATTCATTGGTAATCATTTCATTTTCAATTTATATTTATAAAAATTTAAAAAACTATTATAAAAACTTATTTGATAATTTTTTTAGTTTATAAATGATTATCTCAGTTTATAAATTTAAAAAAAAAAACCTAAACTCAAAAAATGAATTTACGTTGATTCTTAAACAGAAATTTAAAAATTTTACTAACAAATTTTTTTTTCAAATAATTTTTTTTCAAATTTTTTTTCCCAATTACTTTTTTTTAATTAATTTTTTTTTAAAATTATAATGTGTATAATCTCATTGTCATAAATAATAAAAAATAAATATAAATATTTTAGACATGAACAAGTATATTTCTTATTTTTTATTTTTAAAAAATTTTCAAATATTTTCTTCAAACCAAATACGTTTGTAATTTATATTTTTTTTAAAATAAACAAAAACCAATTTATAAAATTTTTATAAACATAAACCAAAAACGTAAACGTTACCAAATGCTACCATTTTCATTATTGTGGTGTTTCCTAAAAAATTATCATTTCCTAAAGAAAAAAAAAATAATCAGAACTACAATTACTGAGTCAAAACTACAAACCTGAAGTCCAAGAGAAAAATGGGCATTTCACGTGCCCGTGCAATCGTGTTACCAAACTGCTTTTGGTTTCAGAACCGTGTTCTGTGAGCTTATACAAGCAACACACCAAATACTAAGAAAATAGGAAACACACTGAATTGATTAACAATTGATAAGAACGGTAATTATGGACTGTTATTGCATCAAACTTGAGTCTTAGAGAACTTGAAAGTAAATCCGTTCTCAAAGTTCCAAACAAAGAAAAAACTACATATTACATGATTACTCAAATGTCTGCAGGTGGACTAGAATAAGGAAAATATTGTTTGCCCCAAACTTTAATGGAACCTGGACGAACAGTAATGAACTTTCCTTAACCATTGATAGCACCAGGTAATTAGTTGCTGCCACCACCAAAAAGGTAACCGAGGGAAGATCCACCACCTGGGGCTGCATGGACTTTAGTTGAAGGCCGATCCTATGCAGAATCAAAAAATAATTCAAAGTCATCAAAAAGGAAATTTGTAGTCACTATAAAGTACAATCATGTGTTAAAAATCACAAAAAAAGATTGCTCTTGGATAATCACAGGGAAATGAAAAATATCTCTTACGCACCCAAAAATAAATATGAAACTTTTCCCCAAGGAAAGGGTAACAGTGTGAACCACAAATAGAATGAACTTCTCCAGGCAGTACATTTATATGCTTCCAAGTTCCAAGTTTCTCCATCAATTTTATAAATTATAATATCGGAGAACTCTGTAATGTTATAAATTATAGAAACCCCGCATGGTGAGAAATTGTACAATTTGACAACCCTTAATACCTAAACATTTATAATGATGCAAGTGGTTAAGAAAAAATATCAACAATCTTGGTGCCTTCAACCCCCCTCATGCCTCTTGTAACATACACTCGCGCATTCATACTTCAACTCTTACGCATATCATTCATAAAAATAATAAATAAATTCCATTGACCTTCAAAGTAGGTTTCTATTGTGACAAACATGATAATGATGAACAAGATGCTAGCAATTGTCCTACAATTGACGGTGAATACATGAAAACATCTTGGAGCCCCTGTGCATCTACAAGGGTGAGGTGGCAAACGTCATTTGGCCATTAACACAAGGAACACAAATGGCAGCAACAAGACCATCAAAAGGCAGTAAGTGGAAGTGCACCAATGCTAAAATATCATAATATTTTTCTACCCCAGAAGGTGTAATATTTGATTAGAAAAAAAGAAAGAATTAAAAATGTCATCATGGAACACCGAGAATTGTAATGACCTCCATTCCTAACATCAATTGCAAGTTCATACGATCTTAGTTAGCTTCACACTTTCCAGTTATACTACAAAAGTTTCCCATGGTGTTTCAAAACAAAAGCCAATCCAGCCCCAAATAATTTTTGCTTTTAGTTCTGAGAAAATCATGATGGCTGGCCTCTCCAATCAAAACTATGATGTAATACTGTATGCATCAATAGAAGCATCTGAAATAGACTCGTGTGACCAACAACAAAGCATAACTGTGACTGAGATCCTACCGTGAGGAAGTTGCCAGTGTTCTGGCCATCAGCTCTATGATAGTTGTTCGCATTGTTTCCTGGGATGCCTGCTGGAATCTGCTTACTAACATCTCCTGCTGGTGGTGGTGCTGTGGCAGTAGGCTTCTGAGGAGGTTCATTGCTAGCAACCTTTCCAGGATTTTGAGGAGCTTCAACATTGCTAGTGGTGGCTTTTGGAGCCTCACCACTTCCAAAAAGGTAGCCAAGAGAACTCTGTCCCCCACCGCTGCTGACTCCACGACCCATTATGAAATCTGAATTTGTTAATAGAACTCTCCAAAAAACCCCTGCAGAAATTTCCAAGCATGTATGAAAGAGATAGTGTGAGCACAACACATAGGGAGCAGAAAAGAGCTTCAACAAAATTGTTAGGTTAAACTGGAGTTGTTGACACACATCAACCAATGCATACAACACAGATGAGCATAAGCAACTCATGTTGCTCATGTCGGATAAAGTTAGTTGTGTCATGCTCAGGGAAGTTCCACCCTAAAAATTATGCTTGGGGGCTATAACTCTGACTGATACAGTAGGAGCCTAAGAGCCATTTGTCATTGTTCAAGTCAAATAGAACTCATGAATGATTGACAGATCAATCTGTTGAAGAATGTGATACAGAAAAACAAAAAAACAAAATATCTGACTGAATATCATTATTTTTATAGGATTTTAAAAGCTTGACATTGAAATTTAGCCAGCTTCAACAGGCCTTGTCAGAATGCATGCAGAGAATAATCACAAAATCCAACCAAGTTCACTGATCATGTTGCTTTTTCACAAACTTGTCAGTGTCACAACTGCATCCACATGCAAAATTGGCACCAATGCCAAAAACGAAAACAAAAAAATACCCAACAACAACAAAAACCAAAACCAGATGTGATGTGAATTCATATGACGTTGATAATGTTGTCCTGTGATGGACATACCCATTCATGAGGTAATTCATGTCAAAACAATAGAAAAGAAGAATAAGAATCACCGTTGTTCACAAAAACAAAACCAGCCTCTTAAATTCTGCTAAAAGCTTAACAATGGAATTGCATGGCAGTCCGCGAAAACAACAAATGTAACACAAAGAAATATGCGAAGTAGTGAGGTTGCAAAAACTCAAGTCTGGACAAAGAAACTTTTCATTCATGAAACTCTAGATCTATCATAACAAACAAAAGGCAGTAAATATCAATTGCATATAAGAGGCCCTAGTTAACCCATTTCCAAAATACAACCCTCCATCCTGAGCAACAATGATTGAACAGAAAAGGCCCAACCACTCTTCCAATTCCAATTAAAAACAACAATATAATCCCAATTAATCAAATCAAAAACCTTATTGCTCAAAAGAACTCCAATCACATTGTACTACATAAGTGAACTAAAAATCATCACATTTTCAAATTATTCTCTAAATTTTGGGGTGGAAATAAAGAAACCCTAAATGCAAATAGTGTAAATATCACAAATTGACAAAGATAAACGTCATTATCACAACATCGCATACAAAGATCGTAAGCACAATTTTCGGACGCTGGTTACAAATCGCTTATGAATTGAAAATCACAATGTCAGGCTCGATGTGATGCGTATGTATAGATCTAGATGAAATGAGCAAAAGATCTGGAGCAACAGACACAATCTAAGCAGTGAGAGAGAAAAGGGGAAGATGATCTTACAGTAGAGCGAGAGTAGAGAGAGAGAGACAGAGAGAGAGAGAGAGTGGTGAGACTTGTTTCTGCGTGGTCAGAGAGTTCTTGGAATCAGATCTGAAGCGAGGCTAGGGCGAAGAATCGCACTTTATACAACTTTTTACTGTTGATGAATGCGCTGGATTATCATTATATTTACAAGATCTGTTTGGATTTGTATACCAAAAAAATGCAAAATATAAGAGACAAAAAATGTATGGTCCACCGGGTAGCTCGGCTCCGCCCGAATGGTGTGACTGGATAATTGCTCAGACGATTGGTGTGTCATTTTATTTTTTTTTATTTTCTGGTTAATTATGATTGTCACTTTTATAATTTAGGATAGTTAGAAATGACATAAATAAGTATACTTTTTGATTTTTTACGAAAAGATGTGTAAAAAAATAAAAAAATAATGTGATAAAAATAAAATAAAAAGATAGATTATTTAAGAGATGCCAAACCACTCCTTAATATGTCAATTAATATCTATTTTAACAAACAGTATATATGAATTCAATCAATTTAAATGAGTTATTGTTGAATATAAATAAAAATAATAATAATTTTTTTTTTTTGGATTTTTTTTAAAGTCTCTGATATTAAGATTTTATAGTATAAAGAACACTAAATATTTTCATAATGTCTAAGGTCCCTCAATTTGATCCAGAGAGAGAAATTTCCAACTAGAGAAATCTCTCCTCATAATTTCTCTAGACCTCTGAATGTGAATGTGGTAAAAATGCAAGCATCAAACAACACTGATTTGCTTCTATTTCTCCTAATAGCAACAGGTTTAACTATTGTATCAACATCAAGGATACTTCTGCAGGCATGTTTGTGCACTTCATCCCATCATGTTTTTTCTTTTCAACATCATTTCTTGAAGCAAAAGATATCTATGCATGATTTGCAGTTGGAGAAATATTTTTCAACAGGGAACATTGATATTGCTTTATAGAAGTTTGAGACCACCAAATACTACTGTATTGTCATTGATGCTCCTAGCCATCGTGATTTCATCAACTCTACCACTGGTAGTTTTGAAGCCGATATTTCCAAGGATGGTTAGGCGCCTGAGCAGCATGCTTTGCTTGTCTTCACTCTTGGTGTCAAACAACTTATGGAAATTTCTCTAGCCTTTTCCAAAGAAATTCTCTCCAAATAAATTCCCGAATTTCTGTAGATGAGAATTTCTCTAGAGAGAATAAGAGATGAAATCGAACTGCTTGAAGCTTAGTGAGATGGCATAGAGATCAAGTAGCGAGAGAGAGAGAAAGAGAGAGATGAATCATATTCATCTTCTTTGTATATTGGATGAGTCACATTATCTAAAACCCAATCTCCTTTGAAGAGGGATTCAAAGTAGAGAAAATTACACATAACAGAGAAAATTAAACATGGTAGAGAATTTCTCTCCAGAGAAATTCTAGAAAGGTCAGAGAAATTTTGGATTCCAATCTAGAGATTTTCTCTAGATTTTCAGAGAATTTCTTTGAGTTTTCTCTGAATTTCTTTTGGATTTCAAGTGAACTATAAAGCATAAAGTTTGTTTGGTTGCCAAGAAAAATAAGTGAAAAATAATTTCCATCCACAGAATACTATGCTAATTGATGATAGGTACCAAGTTAAACCATATCTTTTCCCCTTTTCAAGCACAGTATTATATCTTCATCATCTCACTATGATTACTAAGCGAATGAATAAAAAGAAATATAAAAAAATAAAAATAAAAAAAATTAGATACTTTCAATTTAACTTAATAATTTCATATCATAATAAGCAATGTGCATTAAAAACAGCTGTGGCTCAGCATTACAATAACAAACAACACAATTTACAGCATAGAACATCAATATTCACCTAATTTAAGCACCAATTCTTCTACTTTTAGTTTCAAATTTGGTAAACGCAAATGCATATATATAGTATTATATACCAGGATTAAAGCTAGAACGCATGGCGGAGAAAACTGACAATGCCAAGTCAACAATGTTCCGATCAAACATAGCAGATATGATCAAACAACAATCTGAACCGCTCACAACACCACCACCACTTGGATTCAAGTTTTCTTCAATCAAATCCAAGGCTTCATTCGCATTTTTCGATACAAAGATTCAGTTAAGCAAGTCATCATCATTATTGAACAATTCGGAAACAAATGAGGGCTCGGCGTAAAGGTCGAAGATGGCACGGGATGAGCGGAGGAAGCTAAATTTGGACTCGAATTGGATGATCATTCATGCGACGCGAGATATGTAGTCGTCCAAACGATGCTTGCCCTTAACTTTGCCCATCTCTTCTTTCTAGGGTTTCGGAGAGAGAGAGAGAGAGAAAGAGATAGAGAGAGAGAGAAGAAGAAGTGTTGCTCTGCAGTAGAGGAGGAGAGACAAAGAGTCAAATTTTTCTGATATATGTTTAGGGACCTTAGACATCAAAAAATAATTTTGTAGATCTCTTCCATTACTAAAAATGGGAAAGGGACCTTAGACTAATTTTTTCATTTTTTTTTTTTTTTGGTAATAAAAAAATTTAGGTGAAAGAAGCTACCCAAATCTAAGGCCAGAGTGTGCCAACGAAGACTTATATTAGACCTATAGATCGCCTACCAAGAAAAACTATTGACAGTAGAAATTGAATCTAAACTTTGAAGGTGAAGAGTCCGATTCATACCAACATTTGTTGACAAAAATAATAATTAGTGTGTTTAGTTTCAATTTTCTGAATTCAGTTTTCTGAAAATTGTATTTTTTGTTTTCGTATTTTTTTATTTTTAATGAATATTTTTTAAATTTTAAGCAATTTTTTTATTTTTTTAGATGTACTTTACTTAGATGTATCTAAATAGTAAAATATTTAAAAAATATATATTTTAAAAAATTAATAAACACATAAAAAAAATACAAAAAATTTACTGAATTTTCATATTTTTATTGTATTTTTTTATGTTTAGTGTATTTTTAAATATTTTTTTCACTAATATTACACTTTTGAAGTGTATTTATGTTAAGTGTGTCTAAAAATTAAAAAAAAAATTGCTTAAAATATTTAAAAAAATTATTGAAAACATTAAAATACGAAAAATAGAAAAGTAAATTTTTTAAAAAACTGTTTTATGAAAATCAGAACCAAACAAAGTGAATATGTGTTGTATTGTATAGAGCCTGTGAAATTGAGCACAACTTTTTTTATTAGGATTAGACTTCTCTCATATTCATATCTCAATATGAGAGAACTCGAGAGGCTTGTGGAGTCCACCATAGGTCTTATTCCGATAATTCGAACCGTTCACTTTTTAAGAATCGTTGAAAAGAATATTCATACAAAAAATAGATGATTATTCTTGAAATTATATTTGTCGTCCAATTTTTTAAATCAAAAATTATTCAAATATATAGCTACCGATATCAAATCATTTTAATTTTTTGTATGAATATTCTACTCAATCAGTTCAAAAAAATAAACGGTTCAGATCACTGAAATCAATTTCAAAATAGATCTACTAAACTCAAACACTTTCTCAAGTTGTAAAAGCCAAACCCTTTTTATTATATAAATTTTCAAATATTTTAAAAGTTTTTTTCCTTCGCTTTTTTACAATAATAGTATATATATATAAAAAATGTGGACCCAATTTGTTATGAGCTAGATGATGTGTATCTCACAAATTTTAATTTTAAACATAGATTTGATATTTTGCTTATTTAGTAATTTTTTAGTTTTTTATGAAAATATGTACAAAAAAATAAAGAGATGATATGACCCAAAAAATTAAATAAGTAAATAAGTATACTTATTTAAGTTGTTCTCAAATTTGACAGACTCAATTTTTTGCTCATAATGATGATCCAAATCGTTCACATCATGAACTTCATAATAAGGACTGTTAGTAATATGACCTTTTTAAATAAAAGTGAGAAGAGGTATAGCCAATAGAAAGGCACAACTCGAGGTATTTTATGACAAGCGAATGTCATCTTAAAAGGAGATAGTTCAGGATGGTGGTTATAATTAATTACTAATTATTAGAGATGATAATGGAAGGTGATTGTCGACAAGATGGGTCGGATTGAAGAGGTCGTCGAGAACAATGGTTGATCAATTGTAGTAAGGAGTGGTAGTCGATCGACTATGGGAGGCGAGTATAAAAAAATATATATATATACTATTTTTAATAAATAAAATATATTCTTTATTATGGAGATTTATTTATAAATCCCTTTTAGAAGTGTTCTATTACAAATTATCATTATAATCAAGTTAGTCTCATATATTTGTACTTTTATTCCATGAAATCATTTTTTCTCTAATTTAGATTTTTTGTTGGACTATTATATCCTTATTTCTTTGTTGATACATATTACATAAAAAAAATTTAAAAAAATACCCATTTCTTTTTTGTTGCTTCCTTGTTTTGGTAGTGTTCATTATTCATGGTTTTGGTTGTGATTCAGTTTGATACGTTTCATTAGTGGTTCATTTGTGGTAGGGTTTCATTTGTGGTTATTGTAGGGACTAGCTTTATACGTTTCAAATCTCTGTTTTGTAGGGTTTTGAAGCTCTGGTTTACACGTGGTGGTGAGAAAATATTGGTTGTGTTTGGTTGTATTCTCAAAATATATTTCCGCCCGTCCATTTGCACTTCATGTTTGGATACAATTTTCAAATCATAATTTTGCCAAACAATTCAAAATACATCTCAACTTCCCGTTTGACAGATTTCTCCATTTATTTCTCCACTATGAAAAGCTTTCAAAGGTACATATTCTGTGTCTTCGGTCTTCTTCATTTCTGAAAAGCTTCACGTGCAAAGAAATTTAAAGCTGAACTTCACGAGTCGTCTTCATCTCTTTGAAAGATCACAGCTGAAGATTCTTCACAGGTCGTGTTCCTTTTTGTAAACTGAGACCTTCAAATTTAAACCATGTCTGTGAACCTCTTCCCCACTCATAAAATCGCATACACCAACTCCCACAAATCAAGTGAGTTGCAGTTTGTACGTTGTGGAAGATTCACTCTCCGGGCAACGAAACAACGACAAGACTGAGGTCAAATAAATCACAAATTTCTTTCAAATTTTAAATTATAACTCACTGATTTCCTCAAACATCCCCAAATTCATTCCCAATTTATTTGTGTCAGGCCAAATTTGTGAAGTGTATTCTCGAATTAGACGTCTATCGAAGAAGCGCATATCCACCCACTGTATCCACTCCGTCACCGGTGACAACTATTTCACTCCTACTACTCTGGTATGTATAACCTTCAATCAATCAGCTAGTACGTATATCTTTCAATCGATCTACTATGTAATTGTTGAGAAGCAAAAATGGGTTCTGATCTGTCCAAACTGGTCAACTACCAGGACAATTGGCCTGCTATTCCGCCAATCTTCCGACCGGTCGACCGCCATTCCAATTCTCCCTCCTCTGGGTCGACCGCCATTCCAGTTCTCCCTCCTCTAGGTCGACCACCACTCACCCCCTTTGATGTTTTTCTTCTTTTGCTCTCCTTCTACTTATTTCTGCTTATTGTCTACTGTGTACACTTCTTCCATAAACTTTTTGCATGCAATATTCTGCTTTTTCTTGTTGTATCTATTTTTTCCAACACTGTTAACAACTTCAATTGATGAATCTTTTATTCCTATTGAAACATAATTGTTAATGATTATTGCACTGTTATTTTTTAATATCCACTTCAGATTAGTTTAGATATAAATTGTGTGTTGTTAGATGGATGGCAACAATTCAGATGACAATCAGGACACAAGAATGTGGAGTTCCAGAATTGAAATGAAGCTAATAAACATGTTGAGAGACGAGATACAAAAAAAGCAAACAAAAATTCGTAGTACTTTGTGGCCAATTAGGCATTGGAACAATTTTGTAACTGAGTTGCAAAATCTGTATGGGTTTTGATACACACCAAAATAGGTGAGACAAAAATATTAGCGACTGAAAGCTGATTACCAAACCTTCAAACGATTGCAGGCATAGACCGATCTTGGATGGGATCCCATTGTAGGAACGGTTGTTGCACCCGATGAATTTTGGGATAAGATATTGAATTAACTTGTACCATTTTCAATATGTTTTTTGTAACATTTGATCACGCGTACAACACGTTTATTTTCAATATTTTCAATTGTTGTAGGCAACAAAAAATGTAAAGAAATTTAGGACAAAAGGATCTGAGTATTTTCAAGAAATGGCCGAAATTGTTGAAAACTGTTGTGCCATAGGGGTCTTGGCCAGTGCATCCACACAAGGAGCCCCTGACTCTGATGAGGATGATGAAATGCCTAATAAATTTTGGTCGCCTGGAGCTAGTGGGAGTAATGCGGCTAAACCTATTGCTGTTGGCTTATTCGGCGATGAGTACATGGAACCATCGAAGGACAAAAGTCGCAAGAGAGGCCCTACAAATAGCCAGACTGACGGTGGTCATTCTAAAAGGTCACAGTCAAGTAGCTTTGATAATGTCTGCGCAGCTTTTACTACCTACGTACAAGCAAAAATTGAACATTCCCGTGCACAATCAACAGACATAGAGGCTGTAAATGCAGGTGGTGATGACTATTCCCTTGATGCATGTCAAGATGCCGTATTAGAGCTTGGGGACATACCACATGTCCAGTACATTAAGGCACTAACACAATTCAAAGACAAGGAATGGCGAATGTTTTTTATGCGTATTCATGCACATATGCGCCTAGCTATGATCTTAACTTTGCAGTGAAACGAGAAGTTGTGGTTTGATCGAGTTAGCAGTTCTCTTTGTGGTTGTGCAATATGATTTGATGATTTCTGTTTTGTTTTTATTAATTTTTTTTCACCTGATGACATGCTTTTTTTTATCTGTCTTTGTATGTTTATTTCTATGTTTTTCTGAAACTATTTTTGTTTTACATTTAGATGTGATTTTATTCTTCTGTGTTCTTGCATGTCTGTTTTGTTATTTCTGCTTCAACTTTCAATTTTATACACAGCATACAATATGCATTAGTAGGTATGACAAGATGACTAAATATTAATATGTTTTTTCTTCGCATGTATATTTCCATTTAGTTCAATAAATGACTAAGGCCGACAAATGGTAGCCAGTGGTTAATTTCAGTTTTACCAATAATGCTAACAGTTAGCATGTTGTTAATCATTTTTTTATAATTATGCTTTTATTGTGATCTAGTCGAAACAATATGTCATCCGACACAGAAAACAATGCAATAGAGAGGTCATCAGAGAAGGATGAGGTTATTGAAGATTTTATGGATTTTTTGATGATTGTTTTTATGAATGAGCATATAAATGCGTCAATCAGCAGATGATCACAACAAACTTGTCCATTCAAAGGTGATGGTTACATCTTTAATTTATTAAATGGCCATCCAAAAACAATGATGGACATCATGTGAATAGATGCCCAAATATTCATTTTATTGAAAGACAACTTACTTCAAAATGGTTTTGTCAAAACTGAACATATGCATATCAATGTCGAGGAATCGCTTGCCATTTTTTTGTACACTTTCGCACAAAATGACCGACATAGACTACTAGTTGATAGATTTCAACACTCCACTGAAACTATTTGTTGGCATATCAAAATCATTAGGCTGGCACTGTGCAAACTTGCGTCAACAGTTATCAAACCACATAACCAAGATGAGATACCGGCAAAAATTTTAAATGATATGAGGTTTTTCCCTAGTTCAAGTTATGACTACATGTTTGTCTTGTAAGTTTTCAATAACAGTAACGAAGGAATTTTTTTCTAATGTTTTAAAAGTAATATCTAGGTTTGTTTCGCGTTTAATGTTAAACTAATATATTTCAAGCAAGATTGTGTCGGTGCAATCGATGGCACGTTGGTGGATGCGTGGGTCCCTGCCTGAAGATATTATACATTCCGTAGTCGCAAAGATACAACATCACAAAATGTACTCGCAGCTTACGACTTCGATATGTTGTTCACATTTATCAATTCTAGATGGAAAGGTAGCGCCCATGACAATGCAATTTTAGTTGACTCAATTACAAGAGCTGATCTACATTTCCCACACCCACCTTATGGCGAGTGTCACTAAATAGCACACTATACTGTCTTAAATGTTGATTTTTGTGTACATGTATTTGACAGATCATTGCCTACATTATTTACATGTAGGCAAGTATTATTTAGTAGATGCTGGCTTCACGAACATGCCTGAATTTCTTGCTCCATTTCGTTCCCAACGCTGTCACTTGCAAGAGTTTCATGGCCATCATTATTCTAGACCCAAGGAATTGTTTAACTATCGACATTCATCGTTACACAATGTTATAGAAAGAATATTTGGTGTTTTGAAGAAACGCTTTCCAATATTGCGGTCCATGCCAAATAACAAGTCCACAAGTCAAGGACCCCTCGTGATTGCATGTTGTGTAATGCACAATTGGATCCGTTTGCATGCAGCTATGGACCCATTTTTCATGGAAACTGATAATGAAATGACAGCAGAAGCGGTAGTAAACGGGTTTGTTAGAGGCCAAGCTGACTATGTTGATATGTCACAACATGGGTTGACATATCAATCGAACTTGAGGGATGCAATTGCTACTGCTATGTGGCAAAATCATGTTGGCGATGGGTAGATTTGTGATGTGAAGAAATAATGTGAATTTGGCAGTATTGTATGTATTATTACATTTGACTTTTTTGTTTTTAAATGTGTACAATACAACTGTAGTTTGAACCGTACTCTTTAAAAGTGTTATCCAATTTTAATCTTCACCTATAAAGAACATATTTTTTTGCCAAAAAAGTAGGACAATTATGTAACTACTTTTGTCAATTCTAAAAAGTTGGTAACAGCAGATTAATTTAACCTTTCAATAAAACAAAAATATTTTTTAAAAAAACATTTTAAAATTCATCTACCCCGAATAGGAATAAAAATTCAACCATTAGTTAGGAAAAAAATTATAATTGTAGACATATTTTTGTTGTATATTTAATAATAATAATAAAAAAAAGTGACTTATTCTGAAAGGTTACGTAGTATCAAATACGATACCAACGTATAAATCAAACGTACATTCTCATACCTATAATTAGATGATACGCACAAGTTACATATTTTGAGAAACTTCTCATGAAAAATTAATGGGCAAAATACTAATAGTGTTAATACTTACATTTAATTCAATTTAAATTTTATTGAATATTTTCTCATTTAATATTTTTTTGTTATAACTGTTATTTTACTGAAAATTTTACTAATAGTGTTATTTTATTGAATATTTTATAACTATTATATAGGTACTAATACTAAAAAGTTGTGCAGCAGTGAAGGGAAAAGTTTGGTTATAATTGTTATTTTTTTTGTTAATAATTAATTTTTCAATTGAATTTTAAGAAGAGTTTAGTTAACAATGTTTTTTTTGTTAATAATTATTTTTTGAATTGAAATTTGAAAGGAGTTTGGTTATGGCTGTTTTAATTGTCAAAAAAAAAAAACAAAAGTAATTAAATTTTAGAATTAGACGGAAATAGAACTATACATAACATAAAAAAAAAAAAGTAAGGAATTGTTGAACATTTTTCATTTCAAATTAGAACAAATAAATTGAAACTTTTATAAATATGAAGTTGAAGAATCATAATGGTTGCATACGTATTAAAAATGTATAGATCCACAACACCAATCTATTTTAATTCTATTTTTAGACTTCATTTTTTTTAAAGATAAATTACATTTTACACTCTTAAAGTGTTATCCAATTAGCGTTTGGATGTAGAAAGAACAATTGTTTTTTTAAAAAAAATTTGTGGTCCTTTAATTTATATACTTTTGTCAATTGTTGCAACCTGGTAACAATGGATTAATTGTAGCTTTCACAGAAAATAACAAAAGTATGTTATCTTTCATATCAAATTTGCCAACAATCCTTTTTAACTCATGTTTAATATTGTTATTATAACTCAAGCAAAATTTCATTAAAACTGTTTTTCCTTTCTTTTTATTCTTTTGTTATCGCTCTAACAAAATAACATTTATATTTGACATTTCATAAATAAAAAAACAATTGCAATTGCACCAATACAACATACAATTTTGAAGATGATAGTCTTACACTATGCTTCATAGCCCAATGAGTAGTAATTAAAAAACTAAATAAAATAAACAGATAGGTGCATCATTTAAAAATAAAAATAGGCAGCAACAAATTATACGAAAAAAAAAAAATACAATGACAAATGGTGCTTACATCCATGAACCAAAAAATTAAGAAAGAAAGAAAAGGAAACAAACAAATAAGACCTGAAAGTACTAGTACATTTGGAACACAACTAAAAATCACAATATGCGTCAACCATTTAATCGCTCATCGAAACAAGTTAAGCGTCATTGTCAGGTGGTGGTGGTGGTAGAGGGAAGTAGTGATGGTAGACCTGAGTGACTCGATGGTCAATCTGATCAATGCGGTTGCTTGTTACTTCATTATGTCTTTCAGTGTTTACACAAAACTCACCAAATTGTTAAATTAGTGAGTTCTGAGCGGCGTAAAATGCATCGAACCGATTACCCAATGCATTGAACTAATTAGCCATTTGTTGTTCCCATTGTACGTGCTTATTGTGTCGTTTTTGTTCCAACGCCAAATAATCAGTCCAGTATTGGGATTGTTGATTTGGTGGCATGGCATTGTCATTGGGGTCATCGTGATCATCAACTATTGGTGTATTTGCAACATTAATAGATCCTAATAAGTTTTCAGTGCCACCAGCTCGGGTTAGTGTATACTCTGAAATTGGTGAAGTGATTTTCATATCTGCTTCACCTACAAGGCTGACATGATAAGCTTTGAAAATTTTGATTAGTAAAGCTCCAAAAGGTAGTGACCAGCCACTAAGAGTACTAAGATTTGAAACCACTATTTCCTTCAGTAGTATGTAGCATAAATTTAATGTTTATCCAACTTCAAAACAATATAACAAATAAACATTATAAAATGGAACAACATCAAAATGTCATTTTTTGGGAGTGACATTTTCGATTATCTATCGATGAAGAATACGAAGGTGGGATTTCAAATATCTTAGTTGTAAATTAGTGTTAGTAAATCGGTTCTCACAAATTGTAGTATAAACCTCACTTTCATCACCAACAATATTAACTAGGTTAGACTCATTCTGAAAATGACTTTGCAAATCCCCTGACTGAACTCCAATAATTTGTGCCAAAGTGTAGGGGTTCAATGTGATTAGTTTACCTTTGACATAAGATGTCAGACTATTCTCTCCAATTTCTCCCTCAGTAAGTCTCAAGTGAAAGTAAAATAAATACACAAGACGTGGATATACCTTTTGTGATAAATTAGTTAAAGGTAGCCATCTCATCGTCTCCAGTCTGCCAACTAACAAAGGATCATGTTGAGAAGGTAGATTTACCCTTATGCCGGTAACAATTGGTCGATTGGCAAAATTTGGATAAGCTTATTCATGATTGTATGTGAGAAAATCAATAGTTGAATAATTCTACTCTTGTTGGCGCGATGGAGGGTTAGAGGTTTCGCCGTGTTTTGGTCTGGCTTTTTTTGTTCTCGACATGACTTATGAAGGTAAGCAAAAGGATAGCAAAAATGTATGAAAAATGTATAGCAAAATGTATGAAAATGGTGTGCAAAAGGTAAGCAATAGATAACCAAAGCTTAGCCTCGGGTTGAGTCTTGCTGGAAGCTAGGAACAGGCGAAGCCGGTTGACCGGCCAGATGACCCACCGGTTGACCTCTGGGTCGACCTATTTAGTGAACTTTTCGACGTACTTCTACAGCTCTGAAATTGTGAATACCTCTGAAATTGTGAAGCTCTGGTGTTGTGAACCTCTGATCAAAGCTCTTCGTCTCTTCTTTTACACAGATATGAATTGTAAAAATATACACTGAATTTTTGAAATTAATTGATTGTGAAATTAATTGAGGTAGGTAGTGAAGGAGGTGGTTGTATGGTTCGGGTCTCTGACCTAGTTGGATTAACACTATTTGAATAATGAATGTAAATGAAGATGGTGAAAAAGTTGGTGAAAGTTGTGAAGTAATGAAGTTGTAGGAATGAAAATGGTGAAGAAGTTGCTGAAAGTTGTGAAGTGAAGTTAGTAGAGTGATATAAAGCCTCAGTCAAACAAATAGTTAAAAAATCTGTAGCTGAGTTTTGGTTTCTTTTTTTTTTTTCCTTTTATTGAAAGCTGACCAACTATTTTCGCTTTTTTTTTTGCCCCTTTTATCGAAAGCTGACCAACTGAGGTTTTGCAGATAAGTGATGGCTCTGCAGAACATGAGTTAAATTTCAATGTTGTCCTTTTCATTTGTTTCTAACATACCAATTTAGTATTCTATAAAAGAGGGGCAATTTGGTCATTTCAATGTCAAACACATCAATGAACGGCCACAATAATATTATTGATGGTACAAAACTTCACAGGTGAGAACTTCACGAGTGAAAAGGACAGGTGAGGTACAATAATGAAGGTGAGGACAACAATATAGGTTCACGGATTTTTCATCAAAGTGATAAAATTTAACAAATGAAAAAATATTCGTGTAGCGTTTGGTAACGTTTATGTTTTTGGTTTATACTTAAAAAAATTTTATAAACTAGTTTTTGTTTATTTTTAAAAAAACATAAACTACAAACGCGTTTGGTTTAAACAAAATATTTATTGTCTAGATTTAACAAACATAAACAGAAAAATATGTTTATTTTTTATTATTTTATGACAATGGGATCATACACATTATAATTGGAAAAAAAAATTGAAAAAAAAAATTAATTGAAAAAAAAAAGAATTGCAATAAAAATTATTTGAAAAAAAAAATTATTTATTTTTTGAATTGAATTTTAAAAAGAGTTTGGTTATGACTATTGATCAAAAATTTCAATCGAGTTTTAAGTTGTGTGGTTGATTATGAATTATAACTTTTTGAATTCAAAACTCACAACCAAACAAATTTTCTTATTTTACATGTCATATCAAACTTTCAAAACTCAATTCCACACTCAATTCCAAATTCAATTCAACACTATATTCAAAAATCATAACCAAACAAATTTTATTCACTCAAATCATAATTTCAAAACTCACAAACTCAAAATACAACTTTATTCTCAAATCATATTTAGAAAACTCTACCAAACGCTACCATTGTGTTTCTCCATTGTTGCAGTAAAGCTTTTGTGTTCATCCATTGTTGCTTTGTGTTTGAAATTTTGTGTTCGTTCATTATTGCTCTGTGTTTCTCCATTGTTACAAGTCAAAGCTTTGCTTGTATCCATTTGATTTTGTTATAGACTTGTTATTCAAATGTGGGTTTGGTTTGATTTGGATTTGTGAAATTGTATAAGTTGTTAATGATAAAGATGATAACGTGGATGATGATTTTTTATTTTAGAGAGATTGAGATTTTTTAGATTTATAGTTTATTGTTGCCATTATTTATTTATTTTTATTTTTTTTGTTAATAACATCACATCATTAATCAATGTTAATGTTCACATTAATTTGTCATTTGAGTTGTCAAACAGTGTTTACTTCATATTATTTAGAAGTCTGAGAAATAAGTGTTGGGATTGTGAGGAGTAAGATATCTAGTACAAAAATGGGATTTTCTTTGTAAAGAGATGAAGTGGGTTCGGTTTGATTTGTAATGGTATAATAGTGGAATTGCAGGAGGTGTTGATAATAGT
This sequence comes from Camellia lanceoleosa, assembly GCA_025200525.1. Taxonomy (NCBI): domain Eukaryota; kingdom Viridiplantae; phylum Streptophyta; class Magnoliopsida; order Ericales; family Theaceae; genus Camellia; species Camellia lanceoleosa. Next base: position 99,577,890 of record CM045759.1, read on the forward strand.
GATAATGATGAAGATGAAGATTATGAAGATACAAAGGAGGATGTGGGTGATGGTTTTTTATTTTTTGACAGATTGAGATTTTTGAATTTCTAATTCTATTGTTGCTATTGATTTTGATTTTTTGTTATTGGATTTTAATGTAGCAATTATTTTTTGAGATTGGTAACGTCTTTTATATGTAAATGTTCATATCATTAATCTGTGTCAATATTCACATTAATTTGAAATGAAAAATTGTCATTGTGTTGTTAATCAGTATTAATATTATTCATACCCTCGTATAATATTGAATGGTGAATATATTTTTACTATATTCATTACCACTGTGACAAGGCGATATTAAGGTTCATATCAACATTGCATCAAATTAAACAACCACAAACCTCAACTTTAATTTTGAATACAAACATGATGTAAATGTTTATACTAAAACATACGAATGTGATGGCTCACATGAATTATAGAATATTGATAAAAACACTATGGTTTCAAAATGTGGAATGGTGATATTAAAGTTCTTATCAAAATTATATCACCGACAAATCACATTAAGCCAATGATTATATGTACACAATTGTAAAACAATTGACAATAAAGTGAAGGTTCACATTGATTTTATAATATCTAAAAATATGACAACATCAACATTGCATTAATCACAAACCCTCATTTCCGTGTGTACACAAACATGAAGTATACGTTTATACACAATTGGATTATTGATATGAATATTAACATCACGAATAAAACATCAAATAAATTAGTTTTGTCACATTAAGCTAATAGTTATGTGTAGACAATTATAAAATAACATGAACCAATGTGAATATTAATATTGAATATGTAGTAGTAAATATTATGACAACATACCATAATATCTTATTAAGCACAGTAAAAATAACTAATTATGATTCTTTTGTCCAATGCATTCCAATATTTACAAAATCGCAAAAAATGTGAAGTTCATATTTATCTTTTTTCTTGCCGATGTAAAATGTGTCTTTGGATGCCTTGTACGTCTTTAGCACGCGTATGACGACATCATTAAACTTCATGCATTTGTTGATGTTAACTTTACCAATCCTCAACACATCAAACAATGGCCAAAACGACGTTTCCTTCAAACAATCCAGTTGAGGATCCGAGAATTTGGTGCTCGTTATCAGTTTCATTAACCCAGTGATGTTAGATCGGTAGTTGACTTTTTTCATGTTCACTTTTTGGGGACTGGCTATATGTTTGGGTTTGTGTTTGACATGAAACTGTTCTCTCTTTCTTTTGACATAAAATATATGGGTAACATCTGTTTGTTCAATTGCAAGCAAATTTACTGTTAATAGTTACAAATGGTAAATGATAAAAAGTGCAGACTATATATACTGTGAATAATGGAATAATGTAACCATAGTTGCATTGAGCAAAACCATAATATGAATATTCACATGAACATAGTATAACACATGACAAAATAACAAAAGTCAAATATATAATATAAACATTCACATTGATCACATCATGTTACTAGTTCATGAACCAAAAAAGAAAGAAAAATAACAGATGAAATATATAATAATAACATATTACAACTATTAAATTAACATGGTATATACATGATGTAAATGTTCACATTATTACATTATATATTTGACTGTGAATGTTCACAGTCAAATATAGTGTGAATATTCACATGGACCGTACTTCATGCCATTTTTTTTTTAAAAAAAATAATCAAAAATTAGGGGTTCAAATTATTTGATCACCATTAACAATCAACAGCACCAACATAGCCAACATTCAAAAAAACGGAAAAATAATTACAATATTACAAAATAATAGCATATTACAACCAATCAATAAGAATAATGACCACATGATGTAAATGTTCACATCATTCATTATAATCAAACGTAAAGCAAGAAATGTAATAACGATAATATCAAATAGTTGTTTTAGAATTCACATTGAACCAAAAAAGGAGAGAGGATGGTGTGAATATTCACATGGGCCGTATTTCATGCCACTTTCATGGAAAACAATAAAAATTTGGGGGTTCAAATTATTTGATCACCATTAACAATCAACAATACCAACAAGGTCAACATTCACAAAAGGGGGAAAAACTACAATATTACAAAATGATATCATATTACAATTAATCAACAAGAATGATGATTACATGATGTAAATGTTCACATTAGTTCATTATAATCAAACATAAAAATGGGGAACATAATAATAATATTTATCAAATAGTTGTTTTGGAATTCACATTGAACCAAAAAGAGGGGGGAATGATGGATGTTTACGTTTGTTCATCATTTTGGTCTATTATATACGTCGACTGATGTGAACTTTTGCAAATTTGTGTCTTCAAATCGTTGGTAGCGACCGAACAACAGTGGGTCGTCAATGAACGAACGACAGTTGGATGGTGGGATATTGGTGAGATCGAATTGATGTAAACTTTTGTAGTGATGAATTGTCGCTTCGGCTTACGTTTCTAGTCGCTGGCAATGACTCAATGATTGTGGGATCATGGTAAGACGGTGGATAGCGTGATTTTGGAAAAGACGACGATGAGGGTTTTTGGAATGAGAGATTTTCTACATGAAATATGGAATGATGAAAGAAGAGTTTTTTTGATCAAGTCTGATATCAATAATGAAAATACATGTGAGAGGGCTTGGGGCTATTTGGTCTTATTACATCAAATAGGATTTAATGAAATACTCAAAAACATTTTGGGTTAGATGGAATAGAATCTTAGAAAGAGGATTTACTAAAAAAGATTTCTTTTTATTTATTACAAAATCTTCTTTCAAGTACTTGTATCCCAATTAGCCCATAAGATATTATTATATTTTAATAATTCGTATTATTTTAGACATTTGATCCACCAAATTCTAATTCTTATATATAAGATAATTTATGGACAATTTTACATTTATAAATACTTTTTGAACCCTTAGTAACTTGTTATGCACTATTTTTGACGATTTTGAATGTTACATAATGTGAACATTTAAATTTAATAGTATGAATGCTCACATCATAGAATATTTACACTGTCAATGTGAGTATTAATGTGCATTTCCCCATATTATATTAAGGATATTTGGGTAACTATTTTATTCATAAAATTTATTGCAACATAATAAAATAATTTGGATTAAGTACAACATAAGTAGATGAAGATGAGTTTATGAATAAATGTCCTATTTTAAAATAATTATATCATAAATATTTTTTTTGTGCAAGCCTGATATACAGGAAAAGCTTACACTACATATACATAAGACACTTATACTATCATGGAAATGAGATTATTTCCTCATTATTCAAATGAAATTTCCCCCAAGAATTTTTTGTAAATTGTATACAAATCTTGTTTATGATTTTTAATTTTTTTAAAAAAATAAACAAAAAGTAATATTATTTGACATAGGTGGGCCTATAGGAGCATTTGGCCTACCACTCATAGCCCAATACATAATTCAAACACTAAAGCCTAACTTTGCTGAAGCTCAACATGGCAATGAGGACCAATGATATCCAGACACCTGTCAAGAATAGAACCGGCCACATCAGCAGACAAAAATCCTACAGAGTTATTGCACCACACATCAGCCATTAATGAGTTCCCTGCAGCATTTATTGCGACAGCCTCTTCACGACGAAACAAAACAGCCTCATCACGAACAAGGCAAACTAGAACATAGACTTTCGGCCAACGCGACGGCACGAAATGGACAAGGAAATGATGAACAAAGGATATAAGCAGGCTTCTAAGACAAAAAGAAGGTTAAGCTTTCCTAACATCAGTTTATCCCTATTTCCCATTACTTACTCTCTCTTCGCTAACTTGTTCGTTGAAAGGTTCGCTGGGGGACTCCCCGTTCCCTGTCAAACTCCTTTGCAGGTTTCTTGGTGAGCCCAACAATCAGATAACGGCTTGAGAAGCGTGGACCACTCTGACCCACTCCATCGATGGCTAGCAGCATTATCATTGGCGTCGATTGTGGGAATCCTTTTTGCTCTATGCGGCAACTGTGCTCATTGTCGTTGGAGACCCATTCCCGATAATCCCTACCTGCCACCCGCCGAGGTGGATGGTCACAACTAGATCCATGGCTTCCTAACACAACGTTGCCGACCCCCAAGCCGACCTTCCTAATCCAAACAACCCGCCGCAGTATTTCACAGAACTCACCAACAGCATTAATCGCTTAGCCGAGCAAAACCAAGCCCTGATCAATGCTTTGCTTCAAAGCGACCTTCCCATACCTCCTCCACCACCTCAAGACTTCCCACCCAACCAAGAACGAGCTCTGAGCTATCCCATCCAACAATCCCACCCATCCAACTTGGAGGGCTTGCGATCCCCTCCTCAAGATATGAACCTGCCACCTCGAGCCCCACATCCCTCGATTCAAGCACCTGCCATTGAGGGGAAAGTCAGTAGTATCAAACCTCCGTTGCATTCTGGTGGTGACAACGCTCCTCTTTGGGATGCAGAACTCCGAGCCATGAAGCTCCAACTGCAAGGAGTCATGCAGAATATACGGAGCAAACCCTCTGTCACAGCCAACTCACCATTCGTTGCCTTCATCAGGGACAAACCTCTACCTCTTAAGTTCAAAATGCCCTTCGATCAACTCCTTCGACGGTACAACGGATCCAGTCGACCATCTGGAGACTTACAGGACCCTCATGATCCTCCACGCATTCCCTGATGAGATCATGTGTCGGGTTTTCCCCATCACACTTAAAGGGTCGGCCCAACTGTGATTTAGTCAGCTGCCGACGGACTCGGTCTCTACTTTTCAACACCTAAGTGACTCCTTCCTTAGCCACTTCATTGGTGCCTAGCGCCAGCGGCGTCTGGCGACTCAACTCCTCAACATTCGTCAGACGGAGGGGGAGTCACTGCGCAGCTTCGTCACCCGCTTCAACACCGAGGCCTTGCAGGTGGTAGAAAATGATGACAAGGTCATACTCACAGCTTTCATGGCCGGTCTACGATCTTTCGATTTCCTTTTCTCCCTCTCCAAAAATCCTCCAACCTCCATGGCAACCCTCCTCTCTAAAACCTAAAAATACATGAACGCCGAAGATTCCCTAGCAGCCCGACAAGATTCCACAACTAAAAATGCAACCCCCAGAGAGAAGAGAAAGGACTTTGAAGCCAGAACCACCCAGTACACACAACAAATACCTCAGTATTCTGACCGACCTATTCAAGCCAGCCGGTCGGCGCCTACCTGTAGACACCCCATTTTTTACTGACCTTAAGACTCAGACGTCACCGATTGGGCACTCGGTGATGTTGCATATTGTGCTCGTTCAGAAGTCTCAGAGTCGGCGGTCGCCTGCCTCCGGACTTAGAACTCTCTTCATGCCTTGCCTCGGTTATAACCGAATTCGGTTTCTCTGTTTTCTTTCACGAGGGAGAGGTCCGTAGACCATCTCTCGATGGCCGTGGGCTACATTTCGTGGCCGTGAGCCATTTTGCCCATTCGAACTGGGTTCGGTTTGGGCCGTCAGGCCGTGTGCCTCGGTTCAGGACCACCCAACCATCTCCGATTCCTCCGGTTTTTGGCATGCATCTCATTTACTCCCTTTTGAGGGACACTGGGGTCTTAGATACCCACTTCGTGGCCAAATACCACTTTCGGTGCTTAACGGCCAAATTTTGAGACCCCGAACTACGTGTTTTGGCCCCCAAGCATTCGTTTTGCATCGGTTTTTGTTCATTTTTGGCAGGTTCCTCTGTTTTATCACCAAGAAGATCACTGGAGGGTGGGAGGCCAGCAATTGTCTCAGCAACCAGTTATGCTCCTCCGGCGCCCCCCGGCGCCCGTTTTTCTCACTTCCGGGCTAATGTTGAACACCCTAGGGCCATTTTCTTCGAGCCAAAACCACATATTTGTGTTGTACACACATGGGAGGATCCTAAAAACACATGGACGGCCAGTAACTTTAATTGACCCTTTTGAACCCCTTCTAAAAGTGGCTTGTTGTCTCTCTTGTTTCAGAGTTGCCAATTTCCAACCATAGGGTCTTGTTGTACACACATGGGAGGACACCAATCTTTGGTGGCCGGCCAGAAATTCTCATTGACCCTTTTGACCCCTAGTCGGCCGGCCATAAGGGGTGGCCGTCCGGCCATAGGGGGTGGCCGGCCGGCCACCTACAGCAAAAGTAGATGGCAGGCCTGCTTCCTCAATGTGAGTCCATTCCAACTGTGTCTTGGTTTTCCCCCAAAAATATCTCTATCTAGGGGAACCTTTTGGAGGAAAATAAGAGCTCATTTTCCCTCCACTTTGGCAAGGACTCTTCTCTCCCTCTCTTGTCCATATTGCTATCCTCCCAACTCAAGAAAGAGGGTCAGAAGAATTGGTTTGAGGATATCTCTACATACCACTCCATTTCCTTCAAGTTTTGGTTCCATTTCTTCATCATCTTCAAGCTCTACCCTCATCACTCCATTCCAGCAGCAAAGGAAGGGATTCCAGCAGCTTAGAGTCATCAAATCTGGTCCAAGAAGCAACAAAAGTATTGGTCTTCAAGGGTAAGTAGACTTTCCCCCTTTTGTAGCCCATTTTTGCACCAACTTCTTAGCCTATTTTCTTATTTTTTTGGGCTCTGACCTTAACTGAAACTAGGTCTATTTTGAGCTATTCTTCATGTTTTTTCAAGGGCTCAACCCTGTTTGAGCCCTCTATGGCACACTTGTTTCAATATCCTCTTGTATGACAATATTTTGCATGAAATTTCTAGCCTATGAGTGATCTGTTTTCGAGAATAATGTAAACTGTAAGTGAGCCTATTTTGAGTCCCTCTTCAACATTGAAGAAGGGATCAACCCTTTTTAAACCCCCTATCTTGCACTTGCTTCACAATTCCTCCAATTTACCGTAAATTTGCATGATTTGTTTGGCCTACATGTAGTATGTTTCGGAGTATGTCATGAACTGTTAGTAGGCTTATCTTGTGTCCCTCTACAACATTGTATAAGGGATCAACCTTGTTGGGGGTCTCCATGTTATACTTGTCATTATACCCCTCTTTGACTCCCATTTTTGCATGCTTTTTTAAGCTTATCTAGCTTCTGTTTTCAGCCATCATCAGAGCTGGAAAGAGTCATATTTTGATCTTCTTGACATATTTCATTAAGGGTCTTTTCTGGTGTGATGAATGTTTGGGGTACCTCATGTTATAGCCTTATGTATCCTAGTTCTTGCATGACATTTTTAGCATGTTTTCATACTGAGTTGGGGGATGTCATCTACTGTAAATGTTCATATTTTTAGTCCCTCATCAGTGTTATAGAAGGGTTTTTTTCCATTTGGGCATCGCATGTATCACTTGCTTCAATACCCCTCTTGCGGAGCCATTTTTGCATACTTGCCTAATCCTATGTGTGCTTGTTGTTTAGCCCTTTTTATGACTGAAAAATGCTTGTCTTGGGGCTGTCTTGCTACTATATTTTCATTCCATGTCCATATTGTGCATGCATTGCATAGCTATGGGCCATTTCGAGCGCCTAATATCGCATTTCGGGATCATTCCATGCTTCGGGTGCACTTTGGCCATGTTTTGGGACTGTTTTCCCCCACATTTCAGTGCTGAAATTCTATTTTCATGTTTACATATCATATTCCATGCCATTTCATGCCTTAGGGCCATTGCCTCGGTTTGCGTGCCCGTGTGCACGCATTTCGAGGCATCTCATTTTCATCTCACAGCCTCTTATGTGAGTGAGGCTGAGGCTCTCTCATGTTAGTATAAGTTCAATTTGCATTTGGAGTGACATTTCATGCTTTAGTACCATTGCCTCGGTTTGCGTACCTGTGTGCACACATTTCGAGGCACTTCATTTTCATCTCATGGCCTCTTGTGTGAGTGTGGCTGAGGCTCACTCATGTTAGTGTAAGTCCATTTTGCATTCTGTATGTCATTTTAGCATCATTGCATTCCGTATGCCATTGCCTCGGTTCATGCGCCCATGTGCACGCATTTCGAGGCACTTCATTTTTATCCGACGGCCTCTTATGTGAGTGTGGCTGAGGTCCACTCATGTTAGTGTAAGTCCAATTGCATTGCGTATGCCATTTTATGCCTTAAGATCATTTCCTCGGTTTGCGTGCCCGTGTGCACGCATTCCGAGACATCTCATTTTCATAGCATTGTGTATGTTAGGATTGTATATTAGCTACATTTCATGCATATCATGCATATTGCATTGTGTTCAGGATAGGAGTTAGCCCGGGCACGGGAAATGAGGTGCGTTTCGTACTCCGAGTGACGGAACGGGTCTCAATTCCCAAGTCACCGACACTCCGGATTATCCATGATGGAGTTAGGTTTTGTTATAGTATTCATATGCATTCATTTTATATTGAGTTGTGTAGTTCGACTCCTCGGCCATCATGCATCGAGATGCGTGATTGGTGGCACGAGGATCAAGGCATGCATATATTTGTGAAATACATTGCTATGCCCCTTTCCTGCTCTCTATTGCAGCAAAAATGAAGAATCAGCAACTTTTGGGAATCCGGCACGCATTTCGAGGAAAGGTGCAAACAGAGGCTAATTGGGGCATCTCAGTGGATTTTCGTGCAAGGCAGCCCAGCATATATCATTCATCAGAATCGAGGCAGCCCCTGACTTGCATACCAGTTTACAGTTTTTCTTAGTTAATCTGTTAATTAATTAGGAATCTGTATATTTATTCGGACTGTATTATTCTTTTATTTCGAACTGTATTATTTATTCGGACCCTCTGCTCGAGGGCATAATTGTAATAAGTGTGGGTGTGTGTGATGTATGTCTTCCAACCCCACGTCTTTCTTCCCTTTTATTTACCTGCTTACGATGGTTAGATATAGGGCATATTTCAATTAGCATACAGTATGACAGCATGTTTGCATCATTCATCTGTTTTGCATGCACCGGGCTCGGCGCATCATACAAACTGCATTTGTATTTCAAATTTCAAATTGAATACGTGTTAGTCGTAGCATTTCATATGCCATGTTTAGGACAGCCGAGCCTGCTATAGTTGCATCTTTGCATGTGTTGCATTTGGCATTTCTGTACATTTAGGATCATACATGATTTCTAACGAGCTTCTATTTTGGCGTGGATTACTCGGTGAGTTTTATGCTTTAGCATCCTTGCATGCGTGTGAGTGTTGCCATGAATAGCATGCTTGCCATGAGGCTATGTGCTTATGTGATATAACTGCCTTGAATGCCTGTGGGTGGAGGTTGGGTTACTTGGATTGGACAATTCATCAAATGTTTGTTTTAAGCCCACTAGATAGTGGCAAAATCACACTTTTCTTAAGCCCACCCGAAGGTGGCAAATCCACGTCTTATCCGACCCGCGGGTAGCACCATCAAACCATTTTTCAAATAAACAAACATGAAATGTTTTGTTCCAATTCAGGCGACTCAGTCTATACTTGTATGCTGTGCGCATCACATAGTAACCTAGGCTAATAACTGGAATAAGAACGCACAATGTCTTCAAAATCAGATATCATGGTTAGTAGAGGCCGGTCTTTGGCCGGCGGCGAGAATGCTCACGAAGTGACCTTCCCCAATCGTACCCAAGTTCCCGAGCCGAGGCAACTTTGGTGATGACGGACACGTGGCCTTTGGCACCGAGTCGGGGTTTCCTAAATTTCCCATTAAAAATATTTAGGTGGTGACTCTGTATCTAGCAAAGCAGTCCATGTTTGGCACTTCTTTCAAAAATCTGTTTTCAAAATCGATTTGCCGGATTTGGACTCTTTGGTTCAAGATTAAGAACCGTGACATTTGAGTCCTTGAACTGTAGTAGACCCAATATCGAACCAGAACGGGGGGGACTCGCACTTCTTTTCCCCGGGATGCGTTCGGGGACGTCTACACTACCCAACTGCTCGGTCGGTTCGAATGGTACACTCCCCTCAATTCCCCCATGGAACAAGTCTTGAACTAGATCCAACGAGATTACCCTTTAAAATGGCCCCTACCATCGCGGTCTCCTTCCAATTGACGAGACCAGTCCAAATACTGCCGTTTCCATCAGGATCACGACCATAATACCGAGGAGTGTGTTAACCTCAAAGACCAGGTCGAGGGCTTAATACGCCAGGGGCGTCTCAGTCGGTTTACGGCAGCCTGCCCTAAGCAACGCCCAAGGACCGAACTTACCAGAAACAACCACCAGCGCACCCCTTCTCAACAACTCGCACAGCCTAACCAAGGCCATGATCGGCCTCCACAACAACCCCGGGCACAAGGCAACCCTGCCCCCCCAGTTAGGGAAATCAGAGTTATTGCTGGCGGGCTTGCATGTAGAGGACCATCCCATTCGGCCCAACGGGCAGAACTCAGAAAAATCAGGCAGGGATCAGATAAAAAAGTCGCGACACTGGACCGCCCTTTCAAACACCCCAAGCAGTGGATGGAGCCCATCACCTTTACGGAGGCGGATTGCACAGGCATTCGTTACCCCCACGACGACCCCTTCATTATCTCTGCTCCCCTGTCTAATTACAAAGTCAGACGGGTGCTTGTCGACAATGGTAGCTCTTCAGACATCATCTTCCTAAATGCCTACCGCCAGCTCAAGGTCGGGGAAGAAAGTTTATCCACCCTCCAAACCCCACTGGTTGGCTTCACTGGAGATTTGGTGACCTCCATAGGCTCCATCGATCTTCCCATCACCAATGGGGAATGCCCACGGCAAACCACTAAGCTGCTCACTTTTCTCGTCGTCGACTGTCCCTTTGTTTATAATATCATCCTTGGCCGCACTGCCCTTAACGCTTTTCAAGCTGTCACTTCCACGTACCATCTGGCCATGAAATTTCTAACCGACCTCGGGGTTGGCACCGTGAGAAGGGAGCAAACTGTAGCCAGAGAATGCTACATCGCTTCACTCAAAGAGGTCAAGCTGAAGGAAACTATGATCATCGAGGGACTCAATGTCAGAGACGAAGATGAGTTAGTCAGAGAGGAACTAGTGGAAGAACTTGTTGAAGTCCCCATCAACCCCACAAACCCGACTAAAACAGCCAAGATCGGCAGCCAACTATCCCCTCAAGCCAAGACCGATCTTGCAACCCTCCTGACTAAAACAGCCAAGATCGGCAGCCAACTATCCCTTCAAGCCAAGACCGATCTTGCAACCCTCTTGACCGAGCATAATGATGTGTTTGCCTGGCCCCATTCCGACATGCCAGATATTGATCCTTCCTTCATCACTCATCATTTGAGCATCAAGCCCCATTTCCAACCTTTCCGCCAGAAGCAGCGCATCTTCCACCCGGAATGCAACACTCTTATTGCTTCTGAGGTAGACAAGTTACTGGAAGCACAGTTTATCAAGAATGTGGACTATCCAAGATGGCTGTCAAATGTGGTCTTGGTCCGTAAAAATAATGGCAAATGGCGACTCTGTGTCGACTACTCCAATCTCAATCGAGCTTGCCCCAAAGATAGTTATCCACTTCCTCGCATAAATCTACTTGTCGACGCCACGACCGGACATCAAATGCTCAGTTTCATGGACGCTTTCTTTGGCTATAATCAAATTCTGATGCACCCGTCTGACTAGGAATATACCTCCTTCATCACTGACTGGGGGACCTACCACTACCGCGTCATGCTATTTGGGTTAAAGAACGCCGAAGCAATTTACCAACGGCTAGTTAATGCCATTTTTTATCACCAAATAGGTCGAAACATGGAAATGTACGTCGACGACATACTAGTCAAGAGCAAACTCTCCTCAGATCATCTGGCGAACTTGCGGGAGACCTTCGGCACCCTACGAAAGTATCAAATGAAGCTCAATCCGAAGAAATATGCCTTCGGCGTAGGATCAGGGAAGTTCTTGGGTTTTATGGTCAGTCAGCGGGGTATCGAGGCTAACCCCAAAAAGATCAAGCCCCTGATAAAAATGCAGTCACCCAGAACGGTTAAGGAGGTTCAAAGGCTTACTGGCAGAGTCGCCGCCTTTAACCGCTTCATTTCCCGCGCAACGGACAAGTGCCTCTCCTTTTTTAAAGTTCTTCGGCAGGCTTTCTAGTGGACGACCGAATCTAAAGAGGCTTTCCAACAATTGAAGCAGTGCATGGCCAACCCCCCCTACTCTCTTAGACACTCACGAGTGAGCCCATTTTTCTCTACTTAGCCGTATCGAGCACATGATCGGTGTAGCCCTCATCGGGGAGGACTCAAGATAACGCCTTGATTTATTACATTAGTCGGGCTCTCGAGGCATAAGCAAGCGCCCATTGCTAGAAAAAATGGCCTTGGCCTTGGTCACCGCCTTAAGATGACTCTGTCCTTACTTCCAAGCCCACTCCATAGTAGTCCTCACTAACCAACCTTTGAAGAAGATAATGCAGCAACCAGAGTTGTCCGGCAGACTTATGCAATGGTCAGTCGAGCTCAGCCAATTTGACATCTCCTATCGACCTCAAACATTGATCAAAGAGCAGGCTGTTGCTGATTTTATCCTGGAATTCACTAATCCGACTCCAGCGACAGCCCCCTTGCCTAAGCAATTCAACACTGAGGCAGAAGATTCCCACTCTTGGACCTTCAATGTCAATGGATCATCCCGCAAAGAAGACAATGGGGCTAGTCTTGTCCTCGCCGCCCCCAATGGTGGTTATTTCAAGTGTGCTCTCCGTTTCCTGTTTGACACAAGCAATAATGAGGCTGATATGAGACCCTGATAGCAGGTCTTCGCCTAGCTAGAGACATTGATGTGAGCCAAATTCGAGTGTTCAATGATTCCCAATTGATCGTCGGATAAATCACAGGGGAATTCGACGCCAAGGACGACACAATGCGAGCCTATAGGGATGTTGCACTCTCCCTTGTTCGCCTTTTCAACACTTTCCACATCAAACACATCCCTCGGTCAGAAAACTACAAGGCAGACAAAATGGCGTAATTAGCCTCGGCTGACCAGTCCGACCTCAGCCACGGCGTTCATCTTGAATACCTGGCCCACCCGGCCACTTCGCCAACACAGCTGGAGGTCCACTTCTTCCAAAATGAACCTATCCCATGGGCAGCAGACATCCTTCTATTCTTAACAAATGGGAAGGTACCATAAGACAAACAGCAGGCCGCCAAAGTAAGAGCCCGGTCGTCCAATTACGTCCTCATCAATGGCTTCCTATACAAACGGGAATTTTCACGTCCATACCTCAGGTGCCTCAGCCCTGTCCAAGCGATCTATGTGTTGAGAGAAGTTCACGAGGGTGTATGTGGTAACCATTCGGGTGCCAGGTTGCTGGCCATAAAATACTCCACACCGGTTACTTCTGACCTACTCTCAACCAAGATGCCACTGAGTTCGTGCTTAAGTGCGACAAGTGCCAGCGCTTCACCAACATCCATCATGCTCTTCTGACAGAACTGATTACGCTCAACAGTCCATACCCCTTCGCCAAGTGGGGCATAGACTTAGTCGGTTCATTGCCCACCGGTAGGAGCCAAACCAAGTTCGCTGTGGTCGCCATTGATTACTTCACCAAATGGGTAGAAGCGAAACCCCTTGCCACAATCACCGAACGCAACACAACCAGATTCATTTAGTAGTCGATTGTATGCCGATTTGAAATCCCCCAAGCCATCATCTCAGACAACGGCAAGCAATTCGACAATGCCAAGTTCAGGAAATTTTGTGCAAAGCTCCACATTCAGCTATGCTTCTCTTCCGTAGGCCATCCCCAAGCCAACGGGCAAGTCGAGGTCACCAACCGCTCTCTCTTGAAGATCATCAAAACTAAGTTAGAAGCCGCCAAGGGACTTTAGGCTGAGGAATTGCCAAATGTACTTTGGGCCTACTGCACCACCGCCCGAACCCCCACTAGGGAGACCCCCTTTCGCTTGACATACGGCGCTGAGGCGATCATTCCAGTGGAAATCAGCTTACCAACCCCAAGGGTTTTGCATCCGAATCCTGAGCTCACCGAAGAATTACATCGGGTTGACCTAGACCTAATTGAAGAGCTCCGAGAGATCATTGCTGTCAGACGGGCCTCGTATCAACAGAAAATGAGAGCACATTACAACAGCAAAGTCCGACCAAGGGAGTTCGCTAGTGGGGACCTAGTTTTGCGCGAGGCAACTCTCGCCACCAAAAACCTTGCCGAGGGCAAACTGGCAGCCAAGTGAGAAGGACCTTACATTATTAAGGCTAGGCCTTGCCCGAGCACTTACTGACTCCAAGATATGGAAGGCTGAGACATTCTTCACCTGTGGAACGCCGAACACTTAAAGCGTTATTTCCAGTAAAGTACCATGTCCTATTTTTGTATTGATCAATTGTTGTATGACAATCTACACACTTGGTTATTTTTGTCTTTTTCATACATGGTGTAAATTTCTGATTGATAGGCTACGCCCTAAATGACAATGACTTTGTATTTTCGTTATCTGCGTTATGTTTCCATAACAATTCGTTAAACTGAGTTACTCAAAGCCTCAACCAGACTGAGCGTAAAGGGCTCAGCCAAACTGAGTTAATTAAAGCCTCAGCCAGACTGAGCATGAAAGGCTCAGCCATACTGAGTTACTCAAAGCCTCAACTAGACTGAGTGCAAAGGGCTCAGCCAGACTGAGTTATTCAAAGCTTCAGCCAGACTGAGCACAAAGAGCTATGCTGGATTGAGTTATTCAAAGCCTCAGCCAGACTGAACATGAAGGGCTTGGCCAGACTGAGCTAATTTAAGTCTCAACCAGACTGAGCACGAAAGGCTCAGCCAAACTGAGTTAATTAAAGCCTCAGCCAGACTGAGCATGAAGGGCTCGGCCAGACTGAATTAATTAAAGCCTGAACCAGATTAAGCACGAAAGGCTCAGACAGACTGAGTTAATTAAAGCCTCCACTAGGCAGAGCACGAAGGCGGGCTCGGCCAGACTAAGTTAATTACAGCCCAGCACTGAGCACGAACGGAGAGTTCAACCTGACCATTCTCGTAATTTCATGATTACAGCATAGTTGCCACACTTAGCTAAAATCTAGGTCTATACTATAACACTTTTAACATTTTTAATGCAGTTAAAATCCAGATGCATAATCATCCAAGCCAATCCTTCATTTCTAACATTTTTGGCTAGCTACTCATTTCACACACAGGTCAAGTTTCACAATTCACACACAAGTCTTACTTTCATGCCCATTCTTCTTTTAATTCTACTTTGTCTTTTTCATTATTTTTGAAATATACAACTCACAAGGCATAGCGACAACATATGACAAAGCAAAAATAAACAAAAATAACAATAAACAAACTCACAAACTGCTCTGTTTTCTTTTAATCCTGCTCTATTTTTTATTTACAAACTTACAATTACATACCATTCATTACAGAAATTACACATAACAAAAATAAACAAAACACACAAACAAAAAATCTTTACATAAATCAATCTCCCTCACTAGAGGCCAAGTCTTCCTCCTCAACCCCCTCGTCCAGGGGGGTTTGGGCAATGTCGTCTTCGTCTATCTTTACACCGCTGAAGTCCAAGTCTGGGAACAGTTCTTCCGCTTTACATTTTGTCACGACCCAAACCCGCCCTTATGGGTTTAAGCATCGTAACCGGCCAGTAATCCGTGATTACCAAAGGCCTACTTAACAGTAATGACAGAAATATAGAGTAAGGGGCTGGCGGAAGCCAAAACAGTAAATAAAAGATGTCCAATGAGCTGTGACAATCTGAATGTGAAAAGACTTTCGTAAACAAGCCACATTCATAATAAAAAACATATATACATTCAGATACATAAAAACCTTCAGGTTAGGGACCTAATCCCTTCACCATAATTATACAGTACAAGTCCACAACGTTTATTACAAGCGAAGCGAAGGGTGGCGGGACACCCCAAAACAGCCTTAGCTTGAGACGACTTGGAACTTCGCAGTGAGGCACAATGATTGGCTTGACAAAACGAGAGCTAACCCAATGCTCCAAGCATCGATCCGGTGCCTGAACACCTACATATAAATATAAACAGTGAGCTAAAGCCCAGTGAATAACAAATGCGTAAAGAGGTTAAGAATGAATGTTCTTTCAGTCATTAAGCAGTCATATCAGTTATTTAGAAACCATCGCAATTACATGTGGTACATTTAATAGCAAACAGTATAGTAGGTCTTATGAACGAGCGATCGATTGATGATCATCATAACGATATCTGATATTGGTTCCAAGTGTTGGGCAAGCGAGATCTCTGTGACGATAGCGAAGACAAGAAATTGCGATGGATGCCACGAATACAGTTCATAAGTAGGACATCATTCATTCAGTAAACAGCATCACTTCAGAAAACAGTACAGTTAATTGTTCAGGAAATAATCATCATTGAACATATCTTTACAACATTGTTACTCACAGAGTTCTGGGCTATAAGCAGCTAATAAGCGCCCTCGGATGCCAACCCTACACAGTTACAGAATGAACACACACTAAGTTATACACTTTGGATAGACAAACTAGCCTCTTAACTTGACTTGGTGTGGTCCTACATCAATATCCTCATTAAGATGCCTTAAACTAAGCCCAGGAATGCCTAGGATGAAATGAGGATGCAAAGATGTACTTTAAAACTCTTTTCGAAATTTTCAGAAAACAGGGGTCTCGCTCGAGCGTAGATTTATTCGCTCGAGCGAGCTTGTCAAAACAGTGGGGTCGCTTGTCACGACCCAAACCCGCCCCTGTATGTTTAGCATCGTAACCAGCCAGTAATCCTTAGATTACCGAAGGCCTCTGAACAGATTAACAAAATTAAGGGACTAGCAGAAGCAAATACATAAATATAATTGTCCAATGAGCTGTGCTGACCTATATGAAAGAGAATATTTAAAACTTTATACACCTATCTGATAGTCAACCATACCTTATACCCACACACATTACAGTATCTTAAGTACAACCAACATAATCAAATCCAGTCTCATACGCATATAGAACCAACAGGACTGAACACAGGACACTTCGGGAACCTCCACGTGAGGCGCGATGGTTGGCTGACAACAGAAACATAGTCCCAGACAAAAGCCTTCGGGCTCGAACTCCAGAATGCTCACCTATATACATTTATATACAAACAGTGAGCTAACGCCCAGTGAATAACATTAAGGTAAAGGGGTTAGTGAACGAATTCCGAACATATCATAAGTACAAAACAGATCTTAGCATAATCATTCTTGTATCAGAACATAATAATGGCACATCCCATAGAACACACCACAGAACGTCTTCCGACTAGAGTAATCGGTTCTGGATACCGATTAAACACATATCACCACAATGAAGTGGCTAACAAGATCTCGTAATCACATGTATGTCATGAACCCACATTTTCATGCCGTCTCCCATGACTTGGGACTATCTATGGATGCCATAATAGATTTCAAACATGGAATATTCGTTCACGAAAACAGATATCATTTCAGAAATCAGAACTTATCATATTTCATTTGGAACGTAATTTATATGAACGTATCTTTACAATAACGTTACTCACAATGGTTCCGGTAAGCGGTCAATCGATCCTCAAGTCCTGACCTACAATCACAAAATACATGACACAAGCATGTCTTATCATTATACATTCAAGTGGCCATTGCGACTTAGCTTTCATTACATTGGTTCTTATTCTTTCTTGTCACATTGCCTAAAACACACACACTTGCATTCTCTTAACTTAATACATTTATTCCTTAGTGTGTTTCGAATCCATAACCTCATTACTATGGCTTAATTAAGGCTTAGGAATGCCTAAGATGCAATGAGGATGCCAAAACATGCCTTGGAATACTTGGTAAAATTTCTGAAAATAAGGTCTTTGCTCGAGCGTAGATTTCCTCGCTCGAGCAGACATTTCTTCGCTCGAGCGATCTGTAAAAGATATGAAACTTCTGGGAGCTTGCAATTTACGCTCAAGCGGACTTTTGGTCGCTCGAGCGGAGTGCACGCACTCAGAGTGGTCGCTCGAGCGTGAACTCCTTCGCTCAAGCGTATATGCAAATTCTGGAATTTCCAGATTGCACCTCCAAGTTCAAAACTCGAATTCAACTCATCAAAACACATCTCTTGGGGCCCAAAACTTGAGATAACATAGTAAACTTGTAAAACATGATGAGTTAAAGATAATTTCATAAAATCATGGCCCAAGAGTTTGCCAAAAGTTCACAAATTCAACTTGAAATTCAAGGAGTAAAATGTGCATGTAAAATCTTCAAGCTCTTTTCTTCAAAACTCATGAGACTAGCAAATTGAGTTCAAAAGCTCCATGCATGAGGGAAATCCTTTTCAAAACATGAATTCAAGTGATTAAACATGGTGATTCTAGCTTGCATGCACCAATTAACTTACTATAACAACTTAAATGTTCAAAATCAACTTAACTCAATTCTTAACCAAATACTTGATTTATAATCATGGGTGTTCCAAAATGTATCTAACTTGAATAAAATTCTTAAATTATATCACATGCATGGATTAAATAAAAATCTAATTATACAATTGTGGGGAAGTGGATTGGAAATACTCTTCGGATCCTGGGAGACGCCAATGACCCTCAGCTAGTCACCTGAGAAGATACAAAGACTTGTGGGGATGACGGAATTAGCACTCCGACGTACAAATTAGCTCGTCCCACGCGAGTGAGCTTGCTTCCTCAATCTTTAGTAGTGATCCTTTTCTTCCTCTTTTTCCTCTCTGCTTTGTTTAGTCCGTTGTCACTATATTTATACTCGCCTCCTCTGACCCTCGGGATCAGGGCCTACTTTTTCAATCATTACCTTTTCTACTACTCGGCTATAGGGACGGACCCTATTCGGCCCCCGACCCTATTCGGGCCCTTATCCTTGTGTGACAGAGGCCGGCTATCGTCTAGCCTCCGAAATGTACCTCCTCTATGTTTTTCAACTATTCGGCTACCACAATTGCCCTCGAACCCCTATTGGCGGTAGTCAATCGGATGTTTGGTTGAGTCGAAGCTTATCATCACGCGGCTTCGCGTCCCCAATACATGTCGAGGGGCGCGCTTCTTTGTCCATCATGACGCTTTCGCTCTATTCATGCGTATATCGGCATTTATTGCGATTTGAAATTTTGGTCCTTCGAATTCGAGTTTGGTTGATTTTCTGCGGCCTTTGGAGCATGATGCGTATCTCTCGCGACTCGCATTTTTCTGCAACTTCTTCCGCGTTCCCTCGCCTCCTCTGCTCTTCGTAAGTCTCCTCATCCCTTCTTTGTGATCCTATTTTTTTGTTTGCTTATTTAGCTTCGGCAAATATTTAGTTCTCCTCTAAGATGGCCAAACATTTGAAAGACCTCCTTTCTGAGGATCGTGTC
This sequence comes from Camellia lanceoleosa, assembly GCA_025200525.1. Taxonomy (NCBI): domain Eukaryota; kingdom Viridiplantae; phylum Streptophyta; class Magnoliopsida; order Ericales; family Theaceae; genus Camellia; species Camellia lanceoleosa. Next base: position 99,597,275 of record CM045759.1, read on the forward strand.
TCCGGCGGCATTTTTCTATTCCTGACGACGTCCACTTATCCCTAGTAACGGACAACGCTCTCGACATGGAGAGGGAAGATCAAAACACGATTGTGTTCCCTCTTTTATCCATTGCTGAGGGCGGGGTTCGTTTCCCCCTGCACCCACTTCTTAGGGCCGTTCTCCGTTATTGGGGCTTGATTCCTTCTCAGCCCAATGTAAATTTCTTTCGGATCATCATGGGGGTTGTAGAGTTGAATCGACGCCTTAGGGTTAACCTTGGGATTCCGGCCATTCGGCACTGTTACGCCTTAGCCAAATCCTCCGGTCGGCTGGGACAATATTTCCTCAGAGCCAAAGATAGTGATCATCACTTAGTGACTATGCTTGCGGCTACGGTAGCGGGTTGGCAACGTGATGGTCAACGTCAAAATGGTAACTGGAGTTATTTGAAGGGGAGGATCGCTTGGACCCTATTCCCAGACATAAGGGTGACCCAGGTTGCCACGCAATACCTTATATTTGTTGGTCTGTCGCTTATTCGGCTCTTTTCTCTAAATCGCTTTTTATCTTCCGTAGGCAATAGGTTGAAGAAAGTTCTGATTTCAGTTGACGACGTGGTTCTTGGGGAGATCAAGACTGTACTTAGTTACTTCGGCCGCCCGAACTTGCAAAAACAAGGAAGGGCCGCCCATATTCTCCTTGATGCGAGCCGCTTACACCACGTTCTCATTGGCAGATCACATTCCGATTCGATCGGCAATCAACAACTCGGCCCTTATCTTCCCGACTTCATAAACCTTAGGCGGATCGGTTTAGCGGCCGATTCGGGAAGCGAGCGAGTTGTTGGTGATTGCCGTCGGTAGAAGTTCTTGGCGGTTGTAAAGGCGGCAATGCGTCGTCGTTCGAGGCCACCGCCGTCACAGTTACAGACGGCAGACTTCTCCGGGGATATTTTTGCGAACTTGGAGGATCTACCCGGCTATTTCCTTGAGGGTATGGCGAAGGAAAGCCTAACGCAGATGGCGCGTAGAAAGAATGCCGAGAGGATAGCCGCGAAGAAGGCGAATCGCCAGTCGGACCTAAGCTTGATCAAGCCCTTCGTGCCGTTTACGAGGGGCGGTTGAGGTTCTTCGTCTGAAGCGGAAAAAGGAGAACAAGCCGACGAGCGGCTAAGTCGAACAAGGCCAAAGCCGTGATCTTGGGGAGAGGAGAGTCTGGTGGCGGCCAGATTAGGAAGCGGCCTCGGCGAAGAAGCCGGACGTAGTCGCTCCGTTAAATCATTGGCCAAAGATCGAGGATATCGATTATATCAAACGCTTGACCATCGAGGATCCGTGGTAGCTCGAGCTGGCGGCTTCAATCTCTGCCGGTGACAACGCAACCTTTGGTGGCGTGCACGATGTTTTAGCCGTTGCCCATTTGCTCAATCGGCATATCTGTAAGCTACCTTCATATTGGTCTTGTTTGTTAGACGCGTCTAATTGGTCTTGTTTGTTAAACCGTCTAATTGTACCACTGGTTTGCGAGCGGTCGGAAGGATTGCCGACTTGGGGCGCCGCTGCGTGGTGCTCTCGAGAGTGACCATTTGCAAACGGTGGAGGGTCGAAAAAGTAGGGCCGAGTTTGAAATTATGAGAGCCGAAATAGAAGCGCCTTGGCGAAGCGGAGAAAGAAAGCTCGGGTCGCCACGACCGTGTTGATCTTGGCGAGTGAGAATCGCTCGATCTTTCAAGAAGGCACTTCTTTGAAGCGAAGCTTCGATTAGAGGAGCTTAAGGCGTCTCATGAAAGCGTGTCGAAGGCCTTTGAGGCGGGGAGGCGCCGCTCGGCGGAATATCTTTGAAAAAGTATCTAAATTTGAGAATCGCGGGTTTAAACATGGGTGGCTCAAAGCCCTCGCTGCTGCTGAGGCTACATTGGATTTGCCAATCCCCTACGAGCAGGTGGATGTTGAGCCGCTTGAATCCGATATCGAAGAATGATCTGGAGCCGTTTACTGAGCAGGTGTCTTTTTGTTTTTGTTCTTGTTTTCGGTTTAGGGTAGTTTTCATGTATAAATTGGATGACGTTTGTGGGCAATTTATTAATGAAAATTTCCTTGTAAATTTATTAATGAAATTTATTGTGTGCACTTTGTATGAAAGAGTTCTGTGGTTTAATTTTGATCGTGTAATTTTTGTTACTACCACACGCACTTTGTATCAAAGAGTTACGTGGTTCGATGCATTTAGTAAAGCGGCATTGCATATCTTGTGAAACCACGATTTGTGAATCTGCCCTTGCCCGTGTCTCATAAAAGATTACAAAGTGAGGCAGAGCTTGTGGTAATTTGGGGTACTTGGTCGAAACGGATCAAGCGTGGTAGGATAACTTCTTGTGTACGAATGATTTTATCTAGAATTTTCGTAGAATATCGTGCATCCAAACCTTAGTTGGATTTTATCTAAAAATTTATCCGAGTCGCCAACCGCTGAGGGTAGAGAGGAAAAGATTGTTCGATATGTGAGTTCCTGCGGATTCATTTTATGTTCCATCAAGATCACCATTTGCAATTTCGCTGCCTATTGATCTTGAGCCCTTAGATTGACAAAGGGATCAATTAGTGAGCATTTGGGGTAGTTTAGCCAAGCAGTTGATGTATCTGCCCTTGCATACCGACATTGTCCTGGTTAATTTAGTCGTGGCCGCTTAGGTTTTGCGATTAATGAACACCTCGATCGTCTTTGCCTCTGCAAGTGTTAAATGATCAAAGTGCAGTTTTAAGAGTTTGGTAGGTGTGCGTGTGAGACTTCTAAGAGAAAAAATACATTGTCGAATGTCAAATAAGCTCTTCTTCAAGAAAGGGAAGCCAAGGCCATTGGTGAGCTTGGCGGTGATATGCCACGAGGTGAACAGTGGAGGCGCCCTCGCGGGTGCGAATAAGAGTTCTATGGGTCGAGAGGCGCCAATCTCCTCGGCGTCGTAGTAGGTCACCCAGACGGGATAAGCGATCCCAAGGAGATCACCACACGCCCAGTCGCAAGAGGGATCGAGGCGAATCCGAGCCCATTAAGTTTTGCGATTTGTGAAGAATAAGCCCATGACGGAGCGGACTCGGTCGTTCGAGATCCAGATGTGGCGGTCGAGTTCGCTCGACAAATATTTCCTCGAAGTTGACAATCTATGGTTGGTCGTCGGGACTCTGAAGTGTTTGCGAGGGCATTCACGGGGCGGTGAAGGGGCTCTATACGGCCTATGAAGTAGGCATGCGATTGCGCGCCGCCCGCCGAGAAATGGAGAAAAAGGATGAGCATATCCGTAGTTTAGAGGCTCGCGTGGGCGGTGAGCGTGAGTTAAAAAGATCAAGCAGGCGCCCGGCCTGGCCGTGAGGCGGGTGAATCCAATAGTGGAAGGCGGGTTCTGAGTCGGCTTATAAGCGCGCCCTTGCCGATCGAGCTTGGCGAGCATGTTCGCATTGGAGTCCGCCATGAGGAGGTCTTATGAAAAAGGTTTCCACGAAGGCGCTTGGTTGGGATCCAAAAGACCAAGGAGAAGCTTCTTAGAAGAGGTTTGCCGATGTGAAAACCGTGGGTTCAGGCATGGTTGGATCAAAGCAACTCAAGTCGCCGAATCTCTTCGCTTGTCAGGCATAAATTCGGCGTCACCTCTCTACCACAGTAAGGATTTTCCGTTTTCTACTTTCGAAGTTGAGAAGAGCGAGGATGAGGGTGACGCCGTATGACTTTAATTGTAGTATGACTTTGATTGTTGTAAGGTTCAAAATTATGTAATTTCTCGATTTTCTGAATAAAAGACGCTTTGTTGAAAGTATCAAATTGTCTCCCGCGTTCGGCGTATGGGTGTTTAACTTTATTGCATGGATTGTTTGGATAGACGTGAATACATCAATCAGACTCAGCATATCAAATCGGTGCGCCGATTATTTGGAGAGATCGGCCTACATGCGTAGGCCGTTTATTTTTGTATAAAGCCGTTTTGATTTATTGAAATTTAAAGAGGCCGTGAGTCAGGGGTCGGAGGGGCTACGGGCTTAGCTCGAATGTCAAGTGTCTAGCCGATTGGGCAAGGTAATGTTTGCCCTTGCGTATTCTCTGCGGGTTTTAGCCAACCACTGAATGACTAGGTCATGGAGAATGTTGACCGACGCCTGTCTCGTGGGGTTTGGTGTTGATAAAATCATTTCGAGATTTGGTTATTGAGATTGGGGCCATTACTGAGAATAAAAGCGGCAGGTGCCTTATGCAGTCGAATATATTTGCGGGGGATAGGCTAGAGTTCTCATCATCAGATGGTGATGATAGTTGCAGGAGCTCAAGTTCCAGCCGACCCTGGCGCTCAGATGGTTTGCGGCGGAGGATTCTCCGATGTGGGAGGTGGACCGCTAAAAGGAGAAACTGGAAAATTGTCAGCTTCCAAGTCGTTGAAGCAGATCGCCCCGAAAGGAGACATAACGACCGCTGCCCCTAACCTCCCTTGTCTTGGATCTTGGCCTTGGCGTTGTCGATGGTGTCAGGGCCCGTCGACATCTGCGGTTCGGCGTGGTTAGATCGATGCGTTTTGAACCGCAATGGTTGCTCAAGTGATGGGTTGATTTGTCTTCGAAGTTAGAGATAGATATTGTAATGTTCGAACGCGGATTGCGTCTGTGTAACATTTTTTAAATTAAATAAAAAAGTTTATTTCATATAGTACTCTGAGTCTCTTGTTTAATAATTTGAACAGGTCATTTCGTATGGTTTGATAGCTTGCTATTGGCCCTTGCCTTAGGCGGGGTACGAGTTGCACAATGCATCGTACTCGTAGGCTGGCTCAGGCACGCCCTCGCCGGCGGACCTAGTAGTTAACAAATGATCCGGGGGCCTGTTCGGCCCTATGGTGACCTAAACCAATGGGCGCTCCGAATCCGGAGACTTAATTTGGCCAATCGTGGTGTCCACGAAGGGCGCTCCGAATTCGGAGACTTATTCGGCCCTATGGTGACCTGAACCAATGGGCGCTCCGAATCTGGAGACTTGATTTGGCTAATCGTGGTGTCCACAAAGCGCGCTCCGAATTCGGAGACTTATTCGGCCCTATGGTGACCTGAACCAATGGGCGCTCCGAATCCGGAGACTTAATTTGGCCAATCGTGGTCTCCACGACGGGCGCTCCGAATTCGGAGGCTTAGTCGGCCCTATGGTGACCTGCACCAACGGGCGCTCCGAATCCGGAGACTTGATTTGGCCAATCGTGGTATCCACGAAGGGCGCTCCGAATTCGGAGGCTTATTCGGCCCTATAGTGACCTGCACCAACGGGCGCTCCGAATCCGGAGACTTAATTTGGCCAATCGTGGTATCCACGAAGGGCGCTCCGAATTCGGAGGCTTAGTCGGCCCTATGGTGACTGCGCCCAGGCGCTCGAATCCGGAGACTTAACTTGTGCCAATCGTGGTCTCCACGAAGGCGCTCAGTCGGAGGCTTATTGACCCTATGGTGACTGCACCAGGCGCTCGAATCCGGAGACTTGATTGTGCCAATCGTGGTATCCACGAAGGCGCTCAGTCGGAGGCTTATTCGCCCTATGGTGACTGCTGCAGGTAGCTCGAATCCGGAGACTTGATTTGTGTCGTGGTATCCACGAAGGCGCCCGTCGGAGGCTTATTGACCCTATGGTGACTGCTAGCAGGCGCTCCGAATCCGGAGACTTGATTTGGCCAATCGTGGTATCCACGAAGGGCGCTCCGAATTCGGAGGCTTATTCGGCCCTATGGTGACCTGCACCAACGGGCGCTCCAAATCCGGAGACTTTAATTTGGGCCAAGAGGCTTGGAAGAGTGACAAAGAAAATCGACTTCCATTAAAATGTGGTACCAGTACAAGCATAAGATCCCAGAAGTCGGGTCCGGGGATAGATATTGACAAAATCTACGTTCGCGCAGAGTGCGGCGAGCCTCGGATCTCCTCAATGCATGATCGGTCGAGCGCATAAGGCGATGGTAGGTGCTAGGGGCGGCCTTCATGGCGTGCGGGAGCGCCCATGATGGCGTTATCTGGCGACGGAAGTTTCTGCGAAGAATCCCGTCTCGAGTCTTTGAGCACCTTTCGAGCCGTATACGACTCTCTAACGGGTACTCTGGATTCGTGTTGAAGCCGAGCGATGGGCGAGCGATGGAGCAGTCCGACTCTTTGGTAGAGTTTAACAAAAGTTCCGTAATACAAGATCTCGAAGTGCTTCACGGGTCTATAAGAATCGTTCAACGCTAAAGCTGGCGTCTGGCGTAATCGAACGATCGAGGAGGATCGGCGTGGTGAGCCTTTGTTAGATGAAGTCGAGTCATCGAACTTAATTGTCCGAACTTATTGTGTATCGCGTTGACATATCATGTTCTTGGGGTATTAGGCGCGATTGGATCGTATGCGGTCGGCGGACCGTGGATTACGTGGATTACACCAAGTGGAGTGAGTCTGCCTCAAGGCTAATGCTTTGGTTGGCTCGCCCTTGCCCAGCATCTTGCACTGACCATCTTGCACGGCTCCTCCAGATGATCCTTTAGGGCATAACGGTTCTCGGTTTCGTGGCGTGATCTTTGTGGTATTCACATCGCTTGTCCCTCCTCCGTGTGTCGGGAGGGCCCACCATCTTTAATGACCATTTGAAAAGCGGAAGGTGTTGGACCTTGGTCATTATTGTCGCGATAAACCGTCGACTCGTATACTTCTTATCGGTTCGCCTTGGCGTCATTTGTCGACCAGTAGCTTTGCCGTTAAATGCGATAGAACCTTGATAAACAGTCGGCGAGTCCCGCTTTTGTCTCGCTTGGTTCGTTCTTAGGGGTTCGAGGCTTTGTGGCGGCGGGCCGATTGGTCGAGAAATTTCGGGGTGGGCCGTTTTGCTGGATATTTGTCCTGCTTTTATCCTCAGGGTATCGTCTTCCACTTTACAATATTCTTCAACTTTCTTCATTAATGCCCAAACTGTTTTCGGGGGCCTCCGGGTCAGGGAACTGCGCAGAGCATTGTCGGGATGTAAGCCCATTTTGAAAGCGGTGATGGCCATGGAATCGTTGCAAGCGTCGTCGACGAGGTTGAAGCACTCGATGTCGTCGAAATGCGCTCTGGCGTCTCTCGGCTGGATCTGCATGGCCCGGAGTCGGCTGTTCGGTTGTACCTCGTTGAGGATGAAACGTACTGAAGGATTCTGCGGTTGGCGGAAACTCTTAATCGGTGGCTCCAACTTGTAATACCACCGGACGGCTAGTGGACCTAAATTTGCTAGGGAATATTCGGCACATGAGGGCTTCATTGTCTGCGTCTTGCGTCATGGCTTTGTTGTAATGACGGATATGATCTGTGGGATCGATTTGCCGTCGTAAGAGTAAACGAGACTTTGAATTTCTTGGGCGAGGGCGCCGCGATCCGTCAAGCGAAAGGATCGTCTTTGGTCTTCCTCGTTGGAGCTACTTCTCCTGCGCTTGTTCCTTGTTCGCGGATCCTTTTCGAATGGAGCCGGAGGGGTCGTCCCTTTGCGTCGGACTTTGTGGATAATGAATTGGAGTTGTTATCGGTATCCTTTGGTCGGGCCCGAGGTCTTTGTCCGTCTACCCTTGGAAGTTGTTCTGGTTCCTGGCGCATGGTCTCTCTAGATTTTGCTACCTCCAAGGCCAAGTCTTGTGGTCGTTCGTTCTCGGCGATCATGTTTTCGAGCCTTTGTTAGATTCGCTTTGCTTGTTCCATGATACTTTGCATTGCTTCTTGTCTTTGAAGTTGTTGGCGAATCAAAGTTCAAGGCGTCGTCTTGCGATGGTTTCTTTCCGAGCATGTTAGCGGAGTGAGGTTGTCTTCCGTGCGATCTCGTCGATGGCTATCGGGGATCTTGATCACGCCTTCCATGGATATATTTGAGTATTCCTGACGGCGCCAATTGTGGGGAAGTGGATTGGAAATACTCTTGGATCTGGGAGGCATAATGACCCTTAGCTAGTCACCTGAGAAGATACGAAGACTCGTAGGGATGACGGAATTAGCACTCCAACGTACAAATTAGCTCGTCCCACGCGAGTGAGCTTGCTTCCTCAATCTTTAGTAGTGATCCTTTTCTTCCTCCTTCCTCTCTCTCCCTTGTTTAGTCCGTTGTCACTATATTTATACTCGCCTCCTCTGACCCTCGGGATCAGGGCCTACTTTTTCAATCATTACCTTTTCTACTACTCGGCTATAGGGACGGACCCTATTCGGCCCCCGACCCTATTCGGGCCCTTATCCTTGTGTGACAGAGGCCGGCTATCGTCTAGCCTCCGAAATGTACCTCCTCTATGTTTTTCAACTATTCGGCTACCACAACAATCAAAACTTTAGGATTAATTCCAATTTCCATAAACTTGATTTTCTTAAAACATTGCCGTTGTCTCTTCAAAATATGAGCTTAAATGGCTCAATTCCCTTAATAACTCATGTATCACAAGAAAATGCTACAAAATCAAATTAAAACAATTAATTTTTCAAATTAATTTCCACAACTATGAGTCTACTTAATTTCTTACTTAAAACCTTATTTCTTACAAAACCCATGAGACTAATTTCATAGCTTTCTTAATTCATGATGCATGTAACTCATTTTATGTTTAAAACCCAATTTCATCCTAATTCCATGAATTTAATCTCAAATCTCAAGTTTTATAGGATGATTTTACAAAATCAAGCCAAAGATAATTAATTTCTAACTTAACTCTCATAAACTTGATTTTATCTCCAATTCATCATTTTCTTATCAATTTCCTTCTAATCCCATAAAATTGATTTCTAACTCTTTTTTATCCCCTTAAATTGTGAAATTGAAATTATAAAACTCTTAGAAAAGTATTTGCATTTGTGAAATTATAATCAAAATCAAACCATCTATATCAAAATCCCTTTAATTCAAAATTAATACTCAAAATGTTCATGAATTTATAATTTACCACAACTTTTTCTTCTTATATCCAAACATAAAATTAATTCTTCAAATCTCTTAAAATTTCATTGATGCGTGTAAAGATGAAGCCCAAATTCATGAGGAAAACACAATTTAAACTTAAAATAATTAATTTCTAATTTATTTTCCATAATCATCCACATGCATGTAACCCATTTTAGATTAACTTCCATAATCACATACTTAAGTTAATTTTTTTTCATCTTCTTGTTATTGATTTCAATTTTACTTTTAATTTCAAGCATAATGTAAAGATTTTATAAAAATTAAGCATGAATCCATACCTTAAATTTTAATTTCAGCCTTTTAATTGATTCTCCTCTACTTCCCCTTTTCTTTTCTTCATTTCTTTCTCCATGGTTTGCTCTCACCAGATTTGAACTCAATGCATATATATATATAGATAAAGAAGTTCTCTCTCTCTCTCGGCTGTGTTCTCTTTTCTTAAGCCCAACACACATGCATCTCCTTTTCCTTTTTGATTTCATTTCTCTTGCTTGAAATTAACATAATATACACACATGCCCACTTTATGGCTCCACACCTGCACATACTTAAGCCTTTCTAGAATTAAGTTATTAATTCGTATATAAATTAAATTAAATCACACTTAGTCTTAACAAATTATGATTAACACTTAATCTTAATAAATCTCAATTAGCACATAATTTAATTAATCATAATTAATTACAAATCTCACATAATTTAATCAGTCTAATTTGATTTCCATTAGGACCCAATTAATTATAATTAAATTTATCACTCTGAATCAGATTTTTAATCGAACTCCTAAAAGGTTCAAAATATTAAATTAAACTTATTTTCATCGTCAATTTTGATTTCCCAAATCATTTAATCCTTCAATTTTTGATCAGACATCAAATCTTCGTCAATAAATTACATATTCAAATTGGACCTCCCATAAATGAATTTAATCCATAATAATCACAATTCTCAATCCTCATAATTTAATTAACTTGATCAACTATAATTAGGATCTAATTAATCGAATCTCAATTTTACTAAACTGAAACGAATATTTAATTAAACTCCCAAATGGGTCTATAAATAAGATTAAATTGACTCAACTTCTTAACTTCACTTCCTTAAGCTATTTGGACCCTTAATTTGTAATTCCAAAATAAATCTTTAATAGAATCATATACGAGTCAGATCCCACAATTCTCATAAATCCCAAATTAAATTATAAGACTTGGTAATTAAATCTCAAATCCTCTTAATTAATCAAGTACTAATCATTATACGTGATGTGGTCGTTACATCGTTCGAGCGTGGACTTCCTCACTCGAGCGGTCTGTAAAAATGCAAAAAGTGCTGGATGTTGAAAATCCTTGCTCGACGTCCGCTCGAGCGTAAGACACAGTGCTCGCTCGAGCATAGGTTCTCTCGCTCGAGCGTGCGTCTGCGTGCACTAAAAACCTGAGAGCTTGCAATCTACGCTCGAGCCAACATTCCGTTGCTCTAGCGGAGCTCTGAAAAAGGGATGGTCGCTCGAGCGTGGAAGGCAAAATCTGGGTTTTCCAGATTTGCCTCCAAATCTCAAACCAAGAATTCAACACCTCAAAACTCAACCTCTTGGGCCCATTTTCTAGAAAACACTTGGAAACCAACAATATGACATTTTGAAGATCAATTGATAAAATCAAGGCCCAAAAGTGAGACAATTGAATACAATTTCAACTCAAAATTCAAAAACATGAAGAACAATGCAAAAATCATACATGCATGAGTTCCCATGAACTCTAATGTTTTAAAACATGACCAAATGCAAATTTTAGCTCAAGAACATGATGAATTCATGGACTACATTCAAAATATGAACATGCATGTGGAAATTCATGAAGAACAACCTTAAAATGCAAAAATATGTACATGCATGCATGAATTACTACTCAACTCAACTCTTAAATTAATTCTTGACATTAATCTCCAAATTTCCATGAATCATGCAAGACACAACGTCAATTTCACAATTGAGAGGATGGATTCCTTACCTTAAGTCTTGAATTCTAAGTGTAGAGGTCAAATTATGCAATTCCTTCAATTTCTTCTAGTTCTTTAAGCCAATTCTAGATGAATCAATCTTGTTCTCCTACTCTCCCTCTCTCATACGGTTTGGGTCTCTAAGAACATGGTTGAAGAATGATGTATGAAGGTGCCAAACAAGTTTGTAATGGTGGCCCACTAAGTGGCAATTTGGTAATAACCTATATTCCACTAAACTAGCATTATTTAATCTAATTTAATCATTCCAAATCAAATTTACATTAAATCCGCCATAAAATCACATCAATTCTAATTAACATAAAATACCAATCAATTTCTGATTCGGTCGCCGATAGGACGTTCAATTCGCAATTCAAAGATAAAACATGAACAGATCATTTAATAACTACCAGATAGAAATGCATTTAAAACAGTATACTCATGCAATCAGTTCAGAATTTCAGTATGATCTATTACTTGTCATGCTTAATCATAGATTAGCACTAATCATAGGTGAGGGTTGTCACACATTTAAAGGTCTTCCAGCCGCTATCCCAGAACTCAGACATCTCAGGCTTGTAGAAGTCCGACCGCTGAAAGCTCTGGATCACTTTCCCTTCACTCCTACTTCCAGCGGCCACTGTTGACGGCCCAGCCCCCTCATCCCCTTCTCTAGACAAGCTTCTGGCGACTGTAGCATCGATGGCTATCTGGAATTCAGTGGACTCCTTGAACTGCTCCACCGCCGCTTTCTCGACGCCTTGATCTAGCATTGTTCCTCACTTGGCGCCTTCTCCAACTCAGCGATCCTCTGATCTACTTCTTCATTTTCCTTGATTGACTGAGCGCGTAGATCTTCATTACAGGTCATGGCCTCATTCCACATTTCGTTGGCCATGGTGTAGGCTTTCTAGGCCTCCTCAAGTTTCTTTTGCTTGCCAGCCAACTAGAACTCAAGTGATATCACCTTGCGGCGTTCCGTTTCCAGCTTTAACTTCGTCACGAGAAGCTCAGCATTAGCATGCTCTGCTGAATAGCCCTGCACCAACGCCAACACTTCCATCTTCTTGGGCATACTCCAGCCCCCTAGCACACGCATTCCGCGCGGCCTTCCTCCAGCCCCCAGTCTCCATCCTTAAACTATCTAGCTGGGCCTTCACCTCCTCCGGCTTTTTCTTCAGTGGCTCTACTTCACCTTTTGCATGCCCCGCTTTGCTTAACAAGGCTCCTGCTAAGGTCGTCGCCTCTATTTAGGCCGAACAAAGCTCCCTTAGCAGTTCGGCCTTTGCAAAACTTGCCATTGAGCACACAGCCGCATCCTCCACTACTTCCAAGAGCCGATCTGCAGCAGTCCTAGCCTTACCTCCTTCTCCCACCAGTCGTTCGGACATTGCTTGCGCGTGATAGATGGCGGTTTTCAACCTAGCCTCCTCTCTTTCTCCTTGAGGCACAGGACCCCCCTCGGGCAGTTGCTTCGTCCTCTGCTCAGGCCCAGTCACCCTACTTTCCACTTGTGTTCCAAGGCCCATAGCACTCTTCACCCCCTCAAACTCCATCTTGGGGGTCATCTCTACCATTCCCTCCTTCATCCTCTTCAACGCTGGCCCCTCCTCTTTCTCTACTCTCTTCTTCTTCTTCTTTAGCATAGCCTTCACCTCCTTTTTGCTTTTTTCCTTCAGTGGATCCACTGGAGGTGGTAATGGCTCAAAACAGCCCAGGTCCTTATCCCCCAGTGGCTTAGGCGCGCCGTTGGACTCGCTCCATTACGACTGGTTTAGGCAGATGGCCTAACTTCGACTTTTTGTATTGATCAGCCTTTGCGAAGGTCATTTTATCCTCTGCCTCTTGCATCTTCCTCCTCACCTCTAATTCCGTCTTCGCAAGGTCCCCGCCGGTCGGCTAAGGCCCTAACCTTGAGGCAAACAAAGCTGAGGGCTGAACAAGGTCGTCCTACTTGGCGCCCTCATTCTCCTTTCACGCCTTCACCTTTTTCACCATCTTTTCTGCCTCCACCTGCAACCTTGGCTCCATTGACTTGGTTGGCACCTTCCATACCATGTGTACTCCCACTCCCACTCCCACTCTCCCGTTTGCTGACACGTAAAACCATCATGGCCTCCACCCCTTCATTACGATGGCAACCTCGCTACCAAACCCTTCTATGCCGCCGCCTGTAAAGTGACCAAAGTTTCTTGCTAGCCCGAAGCCTTGTAGCATGCAAAAAACTCATCCACCGTCATTGCAGCTCCCTCATTCGCCCGCGGCCACGCACTTGCACAGGCCAATAAAATTTTCCACGCATTAGGCATCAGTTGACCCAGAGCCATCTCCAGCCGATTTAGCATGTCCATTACTATTCGTGGGAGCGGCAACCTCAACCCCTTCTTTAACACCTCTTCGTAAAGGGCGAACTCCCCCAGTCGGGCGTCGGATGGCCTCTCATTCGACGTCGGCAATTTTAACTCTATCTCTGCCGGAATCTGATACTTCTCGCACATCTCCTCCAACTCCTCCACTGTAAAATGTCGATTTGCGACGCCGTGTGCCGATGGTGCAGCCCTACCAGTGATTGGCTTCACGGTCATTGCTCGGTGTGGAGCGGCGGGTCGCCCCTTAGGCTCCTCCTCACTTCCTACCTGCTTCTCTGCCCTGTATTGCTCCGCCAACTCTACTGCGTCGTCATGCTCCAACGAATCTAGTCTCATGATTGGCAAATCATCTCGAGCCATCTCTCCTGTATGCCTGAGTATAGCTTCAGACGCTGGTACAAGGTAGTTCGCAAAGTGTCGCAAAGGTGTATCACTTGACACAAATGAGTTTACTTTTGGGACGTTCTGGTTTTTTGCAATAAGATAGGTAAAGCGGATAACCCCAAATGCCCAAGGCTTGCCTGTATTCCAAGGGTCAAGATTTAATTTTGCCAGTTAGAAAATTTTCAAAAAAATTTCCAAAACTGCCTTTTCAATGCCCTATATTCACCTATCCCTTCGTTTCTTACCCAACGCCTAACTTACTCAATTACGGAATTCTGCCACGTGTACAACCACGATCTACTGCCTCCTTCCCCTACCCTGTCTTTTCCACTTCACGTCACCACGTACCCTGCCACTCCTCGAGCCCCGCGCACTGCCACTTCTCTTTCTCACTCGGTCACCCTTTGCGGTCGGTCCTTTTCGTAGTCGACCTTCTCGTCCAGTCACCCTTCGCGGTCGGCCCTCTTCGCAGTCGACCTTTTCGCTCGGTCCCCCTTTGTGGTCGGCCCTCTTTGTAGTCGGCCTTTTCGCTCGGTCCCCCTTTGCGGTCGACCCTCTTCACAGTCGGCCTTGTCGCCCGGTCACCTTCACAGTCGGCCCTCTTCGTAGTCGACCTTTTTGTTCGGTCCTCCTTTGCGGTTAGCCCTCTTTGCAGTCGGCCTTTTCGCTCGGTGACCCTTCGCGGTCTCTTTGTCATCCTCTCACAACTCTTGTTTTCTTCCTTATTCCCTTCGTTTGACTAAAGCTACACTTGGGAATGAGGGACTACTGACATAGGTGGGCTTATAGAAGCGTTTGGCCCACCACTCAAAGCCCAATACATAATTAAAACACAAAAGCCCAACTTTGCTGAAGTTCAATGTGGCATTGAAGAGCAATGACATCCAGACACCTATCAAGAATAGAACTAGCCATATCAGCAGACAAAGATCATGCAGAGTTATTGCACCACATATCAGCCATTAATGAGTTCCCTGAAGTATTTATTACGATAACCTCTTCACGACGGAACAGAACAGCCTCATCACGAACAAGGCAAGCTAGAACATAGACTTTCGGCCAACGCGACAGCACGAGGTGGACAAGGAAATGATGACTAAAGGATATAAGTAGGCTTCTAAGATAGAAAGAAGGTTAAGCTTTCCTAACATCAGTTTATCCCCATTTCCCATTACTTACTCTCTCTTCTCTAACTTGTTTGTCGGAGGGTTCGCTAGGGGACTTCCCATTCCCCATCGAACTCCTTTGCAGGTTTCTCGGTGGGCCCAACAATCGGATAACGGCTTGAGAAGCGTGGACCAATTTGACTCGCTCCATCGATGGCTAGCAGCATTATCATTATTAATACAAAGGTTTATAAGGTAAATTTTAATATACAATATTTTTAAAAAGATATACCATATATTCTAATTATACTATTTTATTCTTTAGTTATTACTAACTTTTTTATTTAGTTATTATATTATTTTAGTCATGACTTATGAGTCATTTAGATATGTCTCATGTTATATTTAGTTATGACATTTTTTTAGTTTTGACTCAAAAAATTAAAATTATGTGCTTTTATTTAATTATTTTTTTTAAGTTATAAGTTGTAAGGCTGTTCAAAAATCTGTTCAAACCAGTAATCCGGACCGAACCAGGCTAAATCGCATGGTTTGGTTCAGTTCTATTAAGAATTGGTTCGGTTTTAGTTTAAGAAATATGTGAACCGTAAAAACGGTTCGGTTAATGAATTTTATGAAAAAAGCACAGTTCGAACCAAACCGAACCGAACTGAACCGAATTTAAAAAAATAAAAATATAATATCAAGTTTTATTTTTATTAATTGGTTTTTTATAATTTTAATGATATTAGGATGATATAGATATGTAATGTTGAGTAATGCCTTAATATTATCATGAGTTAAATGTAATTAGTTTTGAGTAATTATTTTGCTAATATTAACAATTTGTTTTTGTTAATAGAAATTTTTGGAATCGTAAACCAAACCGAAACCGAATCGTTATTTCGATCTGGTTCTGGTCCTGATCGAATTTTATAAGTGTAATAGTCTGATCTGGTTCTCAAAATTATAAAACTTTTAAAATCGATTTAGTTCTTGAATTTTCTCCGAATCGAACCAATCCGGATAGTATACATCCTTAATAAGCTGCATATACTGTGCATATTAGCCTACCTATAAAGCATATTGCTATTTCCAAGGCAGATCTAAGTTTCACCAAAAAAGAATGGTTGATTCCTAGCAATACACGATTGTACAAGCTCACATAAATAGCCATAAAATGGAGTGGCAATAGAACTACCTTTTTATTCTGCAAAGTTTCCTTTATTCTTACGCTTCACACAGTCCGAACTCTCAATACGATGAAACAATCGCTCAAACCAAGCTCTGATTATACATACATATATATATTAGGGTTTTCAATCTATATATCTCTCACCATATTGTCTCACTCAATCATACTCCAAAACCCTTTTTAAATTTTCAACAATTTCGATTATCGAGCTCTAGGGTTTAAGTTTGGATCCCCCGAATTTCTTCACTCGAAATACATTCAAATACATGGTAAGCAACACAACTATATATATATACGTGGATTATATTGTTTGCGAGGTTTCAATATAAAGTTTGTTAATTGTATTTGATTTTTCATAATTTCTGCAAAATTTAATCCCCCCCCCCCCTCTTTTTTTTTTCCTTGCTTGATTACTATTGCTGTAGCTACATACATAATTTGTGGATATTTAGACTAAAGTGGGAATTTTGGGAGAAATAAGAAATGGAGGTTCTTTCTTTCTTTCTCTCTCTCTTTCTAATATATACATGTGTGTGTGTATTTGTTATATTGTCTGTATGTATGTCTATGGCTATCAAAGTTGCCTTTTACTATCTGTGTGTGCGCGTCAGGGGTGGACCAGAGAAATTTTTTTTGGGGATTAAATTTCATGAGGAAAAATTTCACTTAAAAAATTGAGTTTTGTTAGGTACTAAAAGGCCTTAATTGGGTTTGTCCGGTTGAAGCTGTGTTGAAAGTTTGCCATTGATGCTTGTAATTTGCACAATTTTAACTCTGTTTCCTTACTAATGTGAGTTGTGATTATTTATTTGTTTATTCATATTAAACTACAAATAAGTGGAGTGGAAAAAACATGTTGCACATGATTGGGTTGTTATTCTTTGTGAAAGACCAATCATATGAAACAATTGAATTTTGAAGAACACTTAAAAATAACTTTCATGCAACAAAAATGTAAGTGATCCTAGAACGACTGTAGTTTTGTTTTTGTAAATTTTTCAACTCCTATGTATAGGGCGGTCTTCAAAGATTTCAGGCTACTATGGGATAATGTAAATTTCTTATGAGGACTATTGTATCAATTTGTTTGAAAACTGGATAAACAACAAAGCAAGACTGAGTGGATTTTGAAACCTGGAGGGGCCATGGCTACCCTTGGCTAGGTCTGCTCCTGCGTGTATGCACACTTGCAAGCGCATGCATTTTGAGTGAACAGGTTGTGTATCATGAATAACATTTTTGTCTACCATGGAGTTTGGTCTAGAGGATGAACAATGTCTTCAATTGTGGTTTGATATTATGCTGGATTTGTTATGTGACAGACGGATATTTGAAGGTTTAAAGTAATCGATGGCTTGGATGGGAACAGGGGTTTGGTGATGTTAGGGGGTAGTTTTTGGAAAGTGCTGTTTCTGATGTTGTAGTCATGTCTGCAGTCTACTCAACCGTGACTTTCTTAATCAGACATGTTCATGGCTTAAGAATTCATTATCTATGCTTATTATATGATAAAGGCAGCAGCTAATTTGGTGTCCAAAAAGCTCAATGATTTTTCTGCTTCCTAAATTAACCTGAACTTCTAATAAAATTATTCCACATTTTACTTAATGTCAGTAAATATTTATGGGTTATAGGGTAAATTAAAACTTTAATATAGCCAACTAAATATTAAACCACTTGCCTCATGGCTCATGCCGCTCTCTTTTCCAATTTCATGCTCCAAGAGTTTTGTGCAGTTACAAACTACTTCCATTGTCTTCTCTGCATTTTGCTGCAAAACATCACCTCAACCAATTGTATATACCCAGACAGTTTACTATACAATCCAACAGTTGTAAGCGCGTCGGAGGAGTGGTTATTATCAGTACCGATCTTTCGCTTCTCCCGGACTGTAAGTGTTGTGAGAGTGTTGGGTTTCTGTCATATTTTCTTTGTTTTTAAAATTTTGTCCTTGTCCTTTCTTTAATGCTTTAATGCCGTGGCTCATAATACTTTATGGTGAAAGCACATATTCCTTTTGTTTGTTTTTGTTTAATGCACCATTTGAAGCTTATGCAAGTTTGTTGTTACTGCTGCCTATTTGGTGGGTTAATGTGGTGGTGCATTATTCATATTAAAGAAATACCATGTTCTCCTAGAAAATGGGATTGTACAGTGTTTCTCAAGAAAGTTAAACCACATTAGTAATAAACATCAAGTTTTAAAACCAAAACCAAATAATACGGAGTGCACACATAGTGTGTGCCAACCATTTTAGTTATCTTTATTTTCATTCACCAAGGGTCATCCTAGTGGCTTAGGCCACATTTCCTAATAAAGAGACTCGTGTTCGAGTCTCCTTAACTCACCTGTCAAATATATATAGATCGCTATTTTTTCCCACTTTATCTTTCCTCTGCAAAGTTCTGTATTACATTCCTAGCATTAATTGAAGAAGTTCAGAATTTAAGCTCAGTTTATTGTGAAATGCGAGGAGGTCAATTTGATTTTAGACGAAGCTGGTAAGAGGGGAACAAAAACACGTCAGAAAATACATTTAGGTGGGATAAGAAAAAAAAAATTCGCTGCCTATGATTTAACAAACATTATAGTTTTTGCGTATGTTGGACGAGGGAAGAAGACTTCATTCTGCCTATGTCAAGTATTTTGGACTACAAGCCCCTCAAGTGTTCGGTTTAAGCATTGCAGTAATTATTGATTGTATTAATGTGTGCGTGTGCATTTTTTTTTTAAAATTCTCCCCAATCTCCACATAGAAATATTACCACACAAATTTCCTTTTATACTTGAAGATGAAAGCTGACGATTTTTATTTTATGTTTTGTTTCAGAGGCACTTTGGACTCTTAAGTTGACTAATGTTCTTGTGCTGGCAAGGTTCTTTGAAGTAAAAGTTTGATTGATTTATTATTTAAGTTTGGCTGTTTGAGATGTATGGTCAGGGTAATTTTTCTCCTCAGTTTGGGCAGGGTTCCCATACACCCATGCCTCCATTCCAGCAGCGCCCTGTGGTTCCTCCACCTCCTCCTTTCCAAAAGGGCCATCCAACCTTACAACATTCTACAATACAACAAGGTCCTCCATCTATTCCACCTTGTGCAGGTTATTCTGGCTCCTTTGTATATCGGCATGCCCCACCTCCCACAGTTCAGCAAGGTCAGCCTGTTCATGGCCCAACAAGTGAAATGTTGAATGCGGGTCAATCCTACTTGCCGCCACCCCCTCCCCCGCCCCCACCCCAACAAATCTATGGAAACACCTCTATGACACATTCCTATCCAACTGCTCAGCAGAACTCCCAATGGACCCAAAATATGCATCATGTTCCGCCACCTGTCCCTCCTCCTCTTGTTCCACGTCCCACAGGTCCAAGTCCCCCAGAAATGTTCCTGCCGTCAATATCTCCTAGAGAAATACCTACACTTACTTCACTGGGACAAACTTCATATAGAGGCCCAATTCATCTCCCACAGCCTGGTAACGTGCAGGGTACTCAACAAATCCCACTGCCACTTCCACCTCCCCCACCCACTTCTAGTTTCTTTACTCCTGCTCCATTTGGATCTTTTGTACATTCAGCACATCAAGATTCTAATGTGCTAGCGATGGGTCCCATGCCTCCACCACCCCCACCCTCTTCTCCTCCACCCCCTCCACCTTCTCCGCCGCCGCCTACCTCTCCCCATCCTTCTTTTGGATCCCTGTCTTCTACACCTCCCTTTGTTGCTTCTGACTTGTCTCACAATTCCAAGTCGGGTCCCATGTCCAATCGTTCTGGCTTTGAAGTGATGGCTTCTAATTCTGTTGATGAAGTTGTGGCTATCACCCAAATCAGAGATGATGCACCTTTGTGTAATGACTATAAAAATTTTGAAGGCAGGACAATCTGTGAGATGGGTTCCCCTTTGGAAGTTATGAATTTGGATCTTCCTCCACCTCCGCTCAAGCCAGCAGAACAGAAAGTTGTGCAAAGAATTGAAGTTCTATGCAATTTTATTGCAAATAATGGTCCTGGTTTCGAAGACACGTCTCGTCAGAAAGAGTGTGGGAATCCAGAGTTCGAATTTTTGTTTGGTGGTGAGCCAGGAAGTGAAGCTGCAGTTGCACATGAATATTTTGAATGGATGAAAAAGAAATGTATTTTGGCTTGTAAATTGCAGCACAAACATAGTAATTCAGTCTTAAGGCCTTCTGACATGGATACTTCAAAACAAATCAATTGTTTAATGGGTGCAGGTGTACCTCATTCACCTTCTGATTCTGACATGGATATGGAAGGTTAGTGTAACTGGTGTTGTGGGATTGCTTTCTGTTTCTCTCTCTTTAGTTGATTGATGGCTACCAACATGTTTATATCTCTAGATCTCTTCTTATTGTGTGGTGTTCCTTGAAGCTGTGACAGCCCTTGTTTGTCCTCTACGCGTTTTATATGTACATATTTTTTGGAGAAGTTTGAAATTTTGAGTTCTTTGATTGATTGCATGGTTTGAATGAAGTTGAGTGCATCATGTTTGATGTTGGCTGTTTCACGCATTAGCTGCTGTTAGATGTCTAATCTGCAATAAGTATTCCGTTATCTTGGGTTAAATGTGTAGACAGTATTAATAAGACTGAAATTTCTGTTTTAAATTTTGGAAAGCATTTCTTGTGATTTTTATTATATTTTGTTGGCTGTCTGTATTATGTTTTATATTCATTATTCAGTGGTGATGTTTCATATTCTGAAACCATTTGGTTATCTTCTCATACATTTTAATGAATAATTTTTTTTTTCTACTTTGCACATCCTTTGTTTAGGGTTGAAAATGAACATAGCCTTTCGTGAACAAGCTTGAGCTTGGCTCCGTAAGGGCTCGTTCAAACTCGGTTTGTTAATGTTTTTGTGTTTGGCTCGAGCTAATAAACAAGCCCAAACATACTAAAGGTCGGCTCGATAGCTGGGGTTGTATGACATTTATTACTCATATATTAAATAATATAAAAATATGTATAAAAGATAATATAAATATATTATTTATATGTTTAAAAAATATAAATATAAATAATAGCTAACTATAGCTAATATATTTATATAATAGTGGTGGTAGTTATTATTATTTTGGTAAAATATTGACTTTTCTTTTAGTATGTTTATATATATTGTATAATCAAAGTTTCAATTGTAACTTTAGTCTCATACGCAAGTATGAATTTGTAAATTTTTTGGCTCGTTAAGGCTCGTGAACAAGCTCAAGCTCGAGTCGAGCCTAAGCCAACTGGGCTCGATCTCGGTTCGTTGAATTTTATTGAGCTCAAGTTCGAACTCGTTAAAATCTTAATAAACAAGCCTAAATATACTAAAGCTTGGCTTGTTTGCAGCCCTACCTTTGTTGTGGTCTTTTCTCAAATTTTGGTTACCTTTAGCATTCAAGAAGAAATGCAATTGAACTAAACATATTGCATGAGTCTTACATAAAAGAGTAGATAAAAAAATGCTCGTTGATTGCATTAGTTGACCTGCATTTTGGGATGAATGAAGTAGAGTACTGATGACAAGGTTTTTGTTTTTGTTTTTGTTTTTTTCAATATTACTTTTGTGTCATTTATTAAAAATTTATCTTGTAATGTTCCCATTTTGTGCAGCTTATGAGTGGTTATTATGTGAGTGCTTGGTGTCCCTCCCGCTTATAGCTTATGAGAAAAAATGAGTTGAAGAAGTTGATTATTAAGAAGCTGGGGGAAGGATGCTTTTGGACTATGCGTTTAAATTATTGCTTTTAGCTTGCACTAATCTTCACCAAACCATGTCAATGTGCGTCATTTTGTTGGTTGTAGTTGGATCTTCTTTATTTTCATAAATAATGTAACTTTATTAAATATTCATGGATGCCAAAAGAGTGGTGTGCATACTTAAAAAAAAAGTGTTAGGTAAAAAAAATGAATCCAAAATGTCTAACTAAGAAGCACAAACATAGACACAGGACATTACATGGATATAATATGTATGGACACATCGACAACGACAATCATTAAAAATATAAGATGCGATAAGTGGGGGATATGCACAAAATATGTAGTTTTTATAATTTATAATGTCACATATATGAAATTTCATTCAAAGAGAATAAAAAGTTCAAACATATCACTAATCCCTAAAGTTTAAAGGATGAGAGACTAACATGTATGAATCTGTATTGTTTTTCTTTTATTCAAATAAATGTATTCTACATTAGTATTTGAGGCCACCTCAATTTTTCAATTACACTTGGCTATTTTATAAAAAAGTAGTTCTTGGTTTGTGAATTCCCTTGCATGTGTTTTTGATTTTTGATAATTGTTGTGCCACTTTTGATGATGTTTCAGTTAAAATTTGTGTAGGAGAGGAGCAAACAAAATGACAAATCTATTAACTTGTCTTGCATTACTCTTAAATGAGTTATGAGTAATCTGTGTACAGTTGGAATGCTGAAGCTTTCTCTTCTCTTTGTTTTTGTGTGGGTGGTCTTTAGATGATATCACCCAGCCTGATGAAGAGCAGCGAGTTTATAACTCATTTGAAGGTCTAAATCATGAGTCTGTTTTGATACCTAAAGAGCTTGATATTCCAGAGCAATTAAGTGCACCACATAATTCTATTGAACATTGTCTTGCCAAGGATGCTCTATCTCGGTCCTCAGGACTGGCTGAACAAGAAAAAGGTATCTGAGCATTTCTACTCTCTTTCTTTAATTCTTTTTATGAGTTAGATAGTTGATGACTGTTTAGATTTTTAATTCACTTGTGCTTATGATGTGTTTCTTTTTCATGCATACAAATTGTTTGCCCTGTAATTGTCAAATGCACATGCCGCTTACTGGTATAACTGTCAGATAAAAAAGGTCATATGTAGTGTGCAAGGCGTGACTTGACCACATCACAAGAGGATGAATAATGATGGATAACACTTGCCATCATGCTACACATTGTTATATGGACTCTTCTAAATGTGTGATTGTGAAGTTGGACACTCAAAACTTGAGTAAGGATAGGGGATATGTGTTCAATTTGTCTAGGTGTATATTTATCTTACAATATGTCTACTAATTCGAATTTATAATATAAGTAGGGATGAAACTCCCATATAATGTATGAAAAACACATGGGCTGAGAATAATTTTACCTTGTCCCCGCTTCGTAAAATTTCTGGGTTTACCATTGTTTGTAAATATCATTTTATCCTGAAAGATTATTGAAGAATATTAAGAAATATTGGTTTTGTTTGGTTGAGTATTCAGAGTCTGTTTCTGAAAATTTTTCAAAAAAACTACAAGCTAGTTTGATAAAAATAAATACTAAAAAATTTATTTTTGTATTTTCTAAAATTATTTTTGCCCAAAAAAAAAAAAAAGAGTAGAAAACTATATGAAAATAATGGGTTTTTTTATTTTTTCATTTTTTTCACCAAACCAGTTTTTAAAGTTCTTTCACAAACGGATTCTGAAAACAAAACCAATTTTTTTTCCTCCCCATGTTCTGCATCCTTAGATTTGGGAATTAGATATCCAAATCAATGTAACATAGGTGCCAGGTCACAGCCTCATAATTATCAAATGTATATGCCAATTACTGGTATCCTAGGAGGCAGGGGCACTGGATATGCTTTAATTCTGTCTATCTATAAATCTTCCTTGAGCCCTTAGATTGTATTTATTGATCATCAGGAGATTTCAAATTCGTTAGGTATGTTCAATGTGTCTTACCTTGCTTAAACTCTGTTTTACTACGAAGATAAGAAGATGTGTATTGTTGCTAAGCCTCTATTGGTTGTCCTGGTTTTATCCAAAAAATTGATTGACACTCTCTTTTTCTTTACCTAATTTAATCTCCGTTTTTTTTCCCAGGAGATTGGAGTGGGTGTTGGTGTAGAAATGTGTACTTCTATTCCTTGAATGTTCCTTTGAAATAAAATATGGCTTTTATGACTTTGAAATTTGAAGAAAGTGGGGAAGTTCCAATGCTATGTGTGGAGTTGTTGATTGGTAGTCAAATTTGATATTTTCTATGACCGAAGTGCAAAGATGACTTATAATTGCAGTACTTGGGACTAGTGGCATGTTCTTATGTTTTCCAAATCCCAAGGATAAGAGGACCTAATAGATGCAGGCTTAGGTAATGAGAAAAGACATGGAATAGTATGTATTACTTTAAACTATGTCCTAAACAGAATGGACTTGCTTTCTGGGATTCATCTTAGTGCCACAAATAATTAGGACAACGTTTCATTGCATTGAGTTGTACTATTATTGTCTATTGAGACAACTGACTTGTTATCTCAGTGTTCTCCTCACAGCTCATGGTCTGTTATGCCCCACATTTCTACCTATCAGTGAAGTAAATATTCTTGTTGTCTAAAGTCACTTTTTGTGGCGCTTAGTGTTTAGTGTGTACATTATTGATTTTTTGCAACACTATTCACATACTGTCCCAGGTAAAGACCAGGAGAACCGGAAACCCTAACGGGAAACCTTTCACCGCACTACATGATTCTTTATGAAGCAGGGTCCTTTGTGTTGTTTTGTCAAGGTTGTAAGTATTTTGAGTCTCTTTTTAATTGGTTTAGTTCAAGGACCAAGATTGATTGTTAACAGTGTCAGTTTCTTATGAATTCTATTTATATATTTATGAGATTTAACAAAGAGGAGTGACAATTTACTGTGGGTTTGAGTTCTTTCCAAACTCTGAGGAGGAGATGTGATGCTTTGTTCCTAAAAATTTATTGCTCTTTTTCCTTTTTAAAGCTTTTGATACTTTTGACTTTATTTTTCCAGTACTTAGCTGCTACGATTAGGTTTGTATATCACTATATTTTTCCACTTGAACTGATTTTTGTACTCAAAGCCCACTGGTAGAAACCTTAAAGTTTGATATTCTTTGGAAATCTTTAATCCAAATGTCAGGACGAAGTCCCCCATCAAGAAATGTGAGGTAGTACTAATGATGTCTGTGATTTGTCCAAGCTGGTAGCTTTGGAGATCAAGGTCAGATATAAACATATATTAGATTGTATGTGGCTCATTGTCCACAGCTTTAGTTACAGTACCAGTTTACTGAAGCTATTTAAGTTATGGATCTGGACTGTGCAAAGTCATTCACATACATGAGAGCATGAAGTTTGCACTATGAGCTACCAGTTCAGATGGACATAGAAGATCCTGCTTATTCTACATTTGTTTCAGAAATATCTTGTTCCAGAATTTATCCTCTAATTTTTATTCTTTTCTGGCCTCTGCAGCTTTTGATATGATTACCTGTTTCTGTGTCAATCAAGTTACTGACAGTTATGAGTAGTTTTTCACTTGTTTACACAGGGACATTTTAGTGTATTTCTTAAAGCGAGGGCAACTTTGTGCGTCTTTCTGTAAATCCTTTTTTTGTTCACTTAAATTATGGATTTAAACTTTTCACTAGTGCGTCTTGAATTCTTGATTCAGAATGTTCTTTTAATTATGCATTTCACTTCTTTTATATTCACAATGTTGGAATGCTTGTAAATGTGTCTCATATTTGATGAGTTTGAAATGTCTTTGTTTTTACATGTATCTACAGGGTCCAAACTCTTTCGTGATCATGATCACTTTACCTATGGAAGGTCAGTTTTCAAAGTTGATAGCTCAGTCACGGTTTCGTCTGTTCCTGCCCCAGAGGATTTAAGTCAGTCCAATGCATCAGCAGCTGCAGTAGGCTTTGGTTCTGAGAAATTTCCTAGTGAACTCATCAAAGGTGCTAGCCCTTTCAGACTTCTACAAGACTACGCTTCTGATGACAGTTCAGAAGATGATGTCAAGCCTTGTCTTGAAGAGGTCGGCCCTGTTACAGCCTCGATATCAACTACAGCAGGTGCTACAAGTTTGAACGGAGAGATATTATCTAATTTACAGATGGATCAAGGATTAATGAGTGTCTCAAGTTCTGAGATGGCATTTGGAACGTTTTCTGAGTCTGTTGTGGCATGTTCTGTGAGCATGTCACCAAATGCTTTGAAATTTTCCACAGAGTCACAAAGGACTGCCAGGGAAGCAGATGTAACATCCATTGCAACTGTTAAAACTGAAGAACTTGTTGAAAATAACAGTAGAAATCAAGAATCTATTGACAATGCTGTTTCTCCTGAGGTTTTGCAACTGAAAGATACCGTTGATGGTGTTCTTGATGCTGCTCCTGATAGTGGCAAGTCTCATTCTCAGAAGGAAGATTTTAAATATGCTTCTACTCTCCCAAAAGTGGATGAATTTGGGAGATTAGTCAGGGAAGGTGCTAGTGACAGTGACTCTGAGGACCCACACTATACTAGAAGGCGTGGTAAGAGAGGAAGAAGTTGGAGCCAAAGCCAATCTCCTCATGATAGGAGGAGGAGGAGAAGTCCCCGGAGAGGAAAGGAGAAGCGAAGCCGGTCTCGCAGGTTTGCAATTTATTCAGTTTGTCATTTATGTTTAAGACCAAGTATTTGTTGATTTCTCTTATCTGATAATTCATAATGGATGGTTTTAGTAGCTTTAGATGGTGAACTCTTGACCTGCTTTTATATGGATTACTTGGAGTATTATTTTTGGAAATTGTAAAATTCTTGGTGATGTTTCAGCTTGTCTCCCAAGAAACGAAGAAGCAGGAGCAGGTCTCCCTCTTATGGCCATGGGGGTGAATTTGTTGGTCACAAAATGAGATGGGACAAGGGTCAGCTTCCAGAGTGCTTAGACTTTCTTCGTGGCAGGTGCCACCGCGGAGCTTTCTGTCGGTATTTTCACCCCGACTCCAATAAGAAAAATAGTGGAAGCCGCAACAGGAGCAAACAGCAGTATGTGGAAGTTCCAACTGTTTCAAGAACTTCTGATTTCCATGAAGAGATTGATAAAACCCCTCCCAAAAGATCAGTTCACCAGAAGGATATGCCTGGAGACAGCGTGGGTGTGTTGAGGGATGGGAAGTTGGACAGGGAACAAGTATTAGTTTCTGTGCAGGATGCTGTGCAAACTATAATTTCTGATCGAGATGATAAATCATTGATTACTGATGTTCTCTCTGAGAGGTCTATAGAGGTAACTGCAATCATGCAGCAGACTCAAATTATTAAAGAAGAGATATTGGAATCCTCCACCCTGCTTCCTGATAATCAAAATTGTCTGGAAATAATGGGGACTGTTCACCCCGTTGTTGGTTCTCCCTCTCGTCTAACTGATGCTGGTGCCCCAAAGTCACCTGGTGATACTACTTGTGGCGTAGCTTCTTCAATTGAAAAGTTGGTGATGCCACAATCTCAAGCTAATCCCTCTCTTCCAGTTCTTCATAATGCTGATCACCGACCTCATCATGTGGATGGCTCTTCTACATCTGATTCTTCACCCCTTCAGATGTCATCAACCTTACAAAGTCAGCTTCCTGTTAGCGAACCTCTTCTAAATAAGATCTCTTCAGTTCAGTCATATCCTGGTACGAGTTCTATTAGCCAATCATTTTTGTTTTCATCTCTATCTGGGCCTCCTAAGGATTTGACTCCATCCATTATTCCTGCTGTGGATTTTCTAGATCATTCCTCACTTTCACAAGGCAAAAGTACCTCTCCACCACAGCTGCCTGGGGAAATGATGCAACAAACTTCAAAATTTCCATCTTTTTCTCCTCCTGTGGAAAACTATCCTCCCTCTCAAACTCCAATGCAAAACCAGCATTCTGATTTTGTCACACCACCAAACTCTTGGTCCCTGCCACCGCCACCACCATTGCTGCCATTTGTTAACAATTCAACTGTAACTGCAGCAACTGCCATGCAAGGTGTTCCTTCATTACAATCTCACCAGAATCAGCTGCCTCCAAGGAATGACTTCATTTCGCAGACTTTTGTGAGGCACTACCCGCCTGAATTACCTGCTCATTCTCAGGTTGGTGAGTTTCAGCATCGCAGATACTCTCTAATGCAGGAGCAGGGGCCTACTCGACCTTTATCACATATGGAAGATTTCAGACGAAATCCTCTACCTATGGGCAACCCAATGAGTCAACCATTTGGAGATACAGGTCTTGTTGGAGATCACTTCTCACGGTTCCCGCTACAGGGTTTAAACCCTCCAAATTCATTTGCTCAGGGAAACATACCCCTTCCACCTGTGTCTTCTCTGAGGGATTCAGCAGGAAGGAGAATGCAGTCTTTCTCGGGTGACGACCTGCCTTCAGTTGAATTTTCTACCTCGTCTTCGCACTTGCAGCAGCAAAGGCCACTCTATGGTCTGCAGCGGTCTGCAGCTGATGGAATTTCTGTAAATCAGGGTGAATTTGGGAATGTTAATTTTACCATGTCAAGATATACATCGGATATTCTTGACAGGAACCAGCCATCTTATCTTTCTGATTTTGGAGGGTCAAGAATTTCAAACTACTACAATCCTTATGCATCCACTTTTGATCAGCCACTAAGTTCAAAATTCAGCTCTAATGTTTTTAAGCAAGAAAAGGATTTGCCCTACAGTAATCTACACGATGCTTCTTTAAGTTTGAGCCATGTTCCAGTTGATGGACAAGGTATTGGAAGTCTTGGCTCAAGGCATATGACTTCCTTGCCAAAATCTGCCCAGGCTGCTGATTTACCTAGGCCAGGCAGTGACCAGTATGATCCACTTTTTGACAGCATTGAGCCATCTTCAAACTCATTCAATAAATTTGATCATGTTCAGAGGCGTGAAACCACATTGAGACTCAGTGGTTCTCATAAGCCATTAGATGTGGAAGAAAACAACAAGCAGAAAGAAGTTGAAGCTGTTGCTGTATCCACGTCTATAAAAAGTGAAAATGATGAATATGGTGAGACGGCTGATGCAGAAGTGGGTGATGTGGATAATGCGAGTGCAAGCAGCCCGCTTGATGAAGCAAATACAACTGGGGGAGAGATTGAGATTGATCAGGTTAAGCTGCCAGGGAAGAGCAAGAAGAGTAAAGATTCAAGATCAATGAAACTTTTCAAAGTAGCCCTTGCAGATTTTGTGAAGGAGGTGCTAAAACCATCCTGGCGACAGGGTAATATGAGCAAGGAAGCATTTAAGACAATTGTCAAGAAGACTGTTGACAAGGTGTCTGGAGCTATGAAGAGCCACCATATACCCAAGTCTCAGGCAAAGATAAATCGATACATTGACTCATCTCAGCGGAAACTGACTAAACTTGTGACGGTAAACTTTCTTTTCACTAGTCATTTTATTTTTGATGTTTTTCTGAACTTGAACTAGGAAAGAGTGTCTCATCGCATGATGCAAACCTTTATGGATCTGTGTCTACCTTATACACTGAATGCATACAATTATGTCCTTGTTCTCAGAGTAAAGAGAAGTTTTTGTTACGAAAGATAATAAAAAAATTGATCTTTCAGAACTAGGGTGTTCTTAAGTACCATAACTACTCGCATGAAATTGACATGATACTGGGGAAGTCTGCTTATTTTGAATTTCTGATTTACAAATTATCTGTGTCAAGTTTTTAATTTGAAAGATTCTCCAAACTTGTATGTTTATTTTTGGTGCTTGTTGGTAGCATGGTTTGTTGTAGATGAACATGCTATGGTCTCTACAACCAGAAATAATCTAGTAGCTCAAGAAGACCATGTGTTCATGTGCCCGACCAATGAAATGCTATGGTTTGTCCACCATCTCCTTGTTATTAGGGCCATGCATTCATTTAGCCCCTTGCTATTGGTTGGGCACACTGCCAACGTGGAATTCCTGGAAGATAGGATAATTACTCCTCTACAACAAGGTCTTTATTGGGCTTTTAGTTCTTGCATTAATGTTTTCCAAATGGAAGTAGAACTTCTATGTGAACAAGCTAATTGTGGAGCCATGTTTGTTGAATTAAAGTGGGTTTAAGTGCAAAATAGGCTATTTTAGCCAAAAAAGCCACAACAAATTGTCACATCAGTCTCTCTACTTTTTTACATGTCTTTTCGTAAAAAGCCAAAAAGCCACCACTTAAACAGCCAATTCCCAAACGAAAAAAAGAAGAAAAAAAGGTATGCACTTTTTCTTGTGATTGGTTGGTTTTGTTTTATTTTTGGAATTGGCTCAAAAAATCTAAAAGTTTTTACTTAAATAAGAGTTTCTGAAGAGCTTCATGAACTTGTGACTTGCTTGTTACATGATGCTTGAATAAGATCATATTTTTTCTTTGTAGCAACATCTCATGACATTATTCATTATTCTGCAGGGCTATGTTCAGAAGTATGCTAAAGGATAAAAGTTTGCGCCTGCTGTGGTTTCAACCCATGATGGAAGAAAATTTTGATTCAACCTGTAAGTCTATCTCTCGCTAGCACTTGCTAATATATATCTCAGTGTGTTGAAAATCATTTTAAGACGCTTGTTTGAGGCAAGGTGCTAGAAAATTACTTGGAGGATTAGAAATTAAGGTGTAGACTTTCTCGGCCTAAGTGACTGCTTAGGCACAAAGTGGGTGAGGCAGAGGAGTATTTCATTTTTTCCCCTTCAAGTTTTAATGATTTGCGGTAACAAACCACAATTTAAGGTTTGTCCGGTCTGCTAAAATTTGAAGACCCATTTTGAGCTGGAGAGGTTGTTAGACATGAAAGACTGCTTTTATTTCTGGTGACTTCATTGGTTCCTTTGAGAGAAAACTCTCTTCTGGCATTTTTCCAGCTAATTTATACACTCCTGTTGTCATGATGCTGTTCTGCCCCATTCAAGGTTCTTTTCATTCACTATTTTCTTTCATTGGCTCGTCTTGCATGCATGCTATTGTTATATATCAAATTGGCTGTGTTTGATCATTTATGTAATTATGTTATGATTAACAATTTTAGTAGGTCAATGCCCCTGAAATGTTTCCATAAATATATTTACTATCAGATATTCACATGATTTCTGTCTTTGATTTACATGTGGATTAATTTTTCACTAATGTTAGTGATTGATGTGTATTTTGATTTTAAGAATTTAAATAAATTTACGAAACTTAAAAAGTTTACATCTCAATGCTCTAAGGTTGTGTCACAAGAGGAAAATACCTCATATTATGTTTTTACCTCTTAAAAATTTGTTTTGTATAAATATATGTATTTATACCTATCACTATTTTCATTTAGGTTCATAGCTGTTGTAGATTATAGCTTTACACAACTTATTTTTGCTGGCAGACTATGGAAAAGAGAATCTGCAGTTGGTCTTGTGAGGTAATGTGAGGATGTGCTGTGATGTGTAAAGTTAGTAGCTGGTAGTACACTCATAATGTCATGGCACATTAGAAGATGAACTTAATGACAGGAGGATTGATTCCAACCTCAGCAAAAGTTCTGAGGAAGCTCCAAAACTTGTATGTAATGTGTTTTTTGAATTCGATCGATATATAAATATATATATATATTGTTTAACTGATGGTTCTGTCTATTTAGTAGGACAGCATGTTTATAAAGTCTCCCAGCTTTACAATTGTTTCTTGGCTACATATAGGATTCGTTTTCATTAGAGTCAGTAGTAACAAAATTCTTGACTTTGGATAGCCTGTTGAAAAATTGGATTGGAAATGGAATGAAAAATTCTTTTTCTTCACAGCAATGTCTTTTTTGTTTTTTTCTTCTTCTTTATGATCAAGTGCTGATCTCTCCTATGTTGTTATGATGCTCATTTTTGGGACATTGTTTATTGAACATATGTACTAAGGAAATGGAAAAGAAATTATAACAAGACATCAAAATAAAATTTTAGGTTTTGTATTTTGGAAGCCTTACGTATATAATTTTAAATGATCTCAACACCCCCTCTTAAATTAGAACTAATTAGTCATATTTCTCTTTGTTGCAGAAAGAGAAGACATTGTGGTATTCTATAGATGCAGTCTGTATGTAGTACATGGGGTGATTTAGAGGGAATTTGGGCATATTATAATTTTGTGTTGATATAAAAGCTTTGATTTAGTTAATTCTCATGCTATGGAACTTACTAAAACACTGTGGCTCCAATTTATTTGAGTTTTGCATGAATCCTGCAGAAGCAAAAAAGATGTTGCTTCCTTGAATGTGCCCGTGTCCCCTGTGCCCGTGCTTGAATGTTTTGGTTTTTTTTACAGATACACTTATCCAAGTTTATATATATATTTTTTCACTCCAAACCTGAAGTACCTAAAATTATTTAGAGCAGCAAGGTGTGATTTTGGGCTTTTTTTTTTCCCCTTAAAGAAAAATAAACTGTTTTTTTTACATTTTTTGTAAGAAGATGATAAAATATTGTTATATCTTTATATCTGATCTGTTCATAATGTGCCTCATTTCTTTCATTTTCTGCACATGTTTAAGGAAACACTTTTGTCTATAGTAAAATGGCAAATTATTTTGGATGGTGTCAATATATGAGTTTGGTGATTTGTTTGAGATCTTTCAATGAAAAAAGACACTTTTCTCATGATTTTGTTTAGCAAGAAAATGACAATCTATGATTTATTTCTCTAGGATAAGATTAATTGGAGATAAATGTACAATTTAGTAAGGAAAGCATTTTAGCTAGTAAGGAAGGTATAGTAATTTGACATATCAGTTTTTCATGCTACTTTTAATTTACTATTAACTTGTGAAATCATGTGAGATCTTTATGGGCTTGCCTTTTAGGGCAACAATCTTCTTTGTAAGAGGTAAAATTTGAGATGCTGTGTTGTTGATGAGTCCCAAGTTTTGCTGGATTTTGAGAATTCAATTGCAGGCCGGATACATTCAGTATTTTGCTGCAGTGGTAACTGGATTTCATCTTTTCATTCAGGATTAAGTTTATTAAATTTGCTGCTCTTGAGGATCACCTTAGTTCTCTACTTTCAGTGGTTGAACCCAGAGTTAGTTTTGTCCTAGTAATAAAGATTGATTACTTGATCAGTTTCAAGATCATATTGCTAGTTTTTGCAACCTAGTTGCTTTTTCTTGTTGTTGGTGGTGGTGTTGGTATTTTTCCATAATATAATACAAGAAAAATATATAAAATAAATTAAATAGAAATGATAAAATATTTTTTTATTTTTTATTAGAGGATGAAATACAGAATAAACGACACAACTAAATATAGAAATAAATTAGATTGCATTACTAAAAGAATAAATTATTAACATGGATAATTAAATATTAGAATTCGTTGAGGTAAATTAAATTCTAAAAAATTAAAGAACAAATAATGAGAAAATAGACAAATCGAAGGCTGTGTGATACCATAGTTTCTTTAAAACAGATTCACCGTCTCTTGATGGGTGTAGGATGTATGTCGGCGTTTGTCTCTCAAGATATCACGGTCGAAACCAGTTAATGCAGAAATACCTTCTGAATAGTTTCGGCGAACTTAACAATGGCTACACACTTTCTAACAAGAATCAAAGAAGAGGCTAACAAAAGAAGATAGAAAAAAAATTTCTTTGGTGTAAAAATCATCTCAAACTTTTTATTTCAAAACACCATCTCATTTTCCATCACAAAACCTCTCTAAAAAACAACCTACTAAGTTGGAGGAGAAATGCCTCTATTTATACTAGTAGGAGAGAGCCTTAGCCATGAAAGCTAACATCAATGGAGTCATCAAATGTCATCAACTTTGGTCAATAGGGTTAGAGTTACAAAGGTTCAAAACTATGAAACCGTTATATAAATCATAATGTGTATATAATGTATAAGTTTTGAGAGTTAAAATATATGGATTGCAAAATAGATATTGGTGTTGAGTCACAACTCGATCTAAACCCAATATCAAATACATGCACAAACCATGCCCAACACAGCTCAGCCCAAATCTCAAGACTAGGTCCAAATCCAAGTCTAAGACCAAACCTAGCATATGCACAAGTCTAGGCCCAGTTCAAACCAAAACTAAGTCCAAATCTAAACCCAACTTTTTTGATGCCTACTTTATGAGACAATTCTCATTCATAACTCAATGGTTTCGGCTTATTATTTTTGTATTGCAATCTTCTCATTTAAGAGAACACAAAACCACTTAGACCCAGCTCAACCAGCGGTTGGGTCCCACTTTAATTTCAAATTAAAGTTGTTAAAAACCCATTATTTTCCAATAATTCCTCACATGAATAAAATTGGCTGAATAAAGAAAAACGGACAACACTTAACAACAAAGACTCTGAGAGAGAGCACATAGAATAACCCCGTATCAGAAAAAGTAGTTGTTGGTTTTGAACCTTTCGTAGTGAAAGCCTATCGAACTTACTGGCTGACCAGTGAACGTAATGTCTTGAACTGTTCTACTGTTTGTGTAAATCGAGACAATAGACTTCACACAGGAGTTACTTTAACTATTGTTCTTGTTCTCATTGGTGTGTCCAGTTTGGCCCTGGAACACTAGCCTAGTTCAGTGAGTGTTTTAAAAGAATTCAGCCTTGCCAATTCTTAAAAAAGTGGCCCCACTTCTCATTCACATAGGTGACTTACATAAATTATCTCGCTATACTACGGTTGATTATTCACAGTGCTTAGGCTATTAAAAGTATCAACTTAACCTTCTATCCCACAAGGTACCACTGTATAAAGGAATGGGTATAAGGATTTACCTCCACAGTGACTCGCTCGTTACACATAATTAGGTTGTCCCTTTGAACTTAGATCTTGGGATCTCCAATCAACTAGGTTGTATTTTTCATTCTGGTAACATTCGCTAAAGACCTTAACCCCATTCCTTTTGACGACTTTCCTATTAACTCTTGATATAACCATTTGGTTAACAGATTCGTAATATCGTCCTTAAACTATATATAGTCTATAGTGACAACACACGAGAGTAGTCGTCGTATGAGATTATGTCTTCGACGAAATGTCTAGACCCTTCATTTGTGCCTTACTAATACCTGATTGGTTGTCGCAAAGTATACAAAATTGCTAGCACAAGTTTTGATCAACATGAAATATCACCAAGAAAACAGTAAAGCCATTCAGTTACTTTAGTAACTTTATTTAACGCACTGAATTCCGATTCCATCATTGATCTCGTGATACACATTTGCTTGGAAGATCTCCAAGACACGGTTGCAGCTCCAATTTAGAGAAAATATATCCACTAATGGATTTATAGTCTTTGTATTAGATATCCAAAAGGCACCTTTGTACCCTTCTAGTACAATTGGATATCAAGTGTTATATAACCCATAATCCCGGGTGTAATGTAAATACCTTAGTACCCGCGCAAACGTCTTTTAAAGATAGGGGTTGTGATTACTTGTGTATCTACTTAGCTCGTTTACTGAGTAGGCTATACATAGCCTTGTACACCTCATAAGATACTTTAAACTTCTAATGACCTGAGAATATTCTAGTTGAAATACATTCTCACCATTATTCTCAGCCAAATGTAAACTCAAGTCTACCGGTGTCCTCGACATACTTGCATTTGATTTACTAAATTTCTCAAGTATCTTATCAACATAATGAGACTGAAAAAATACAATACTATCGGATGTTTTGGTAATCGCATCTATAAGGCTCATATCTTTCATGTCAAATTTAGAATTTAACTTCTTGGTAATTTTGAAAATCTTCTCATAATTACCAATCATACAGATAAAAATTGACATAACCTCTGTTAATGTCTTTGACATATACACATTTGTCAATACCCACTTGATAACATAGTGTAGTCAAATTTCTCATATCATTGTTTCGATGCTTATTTCAAATCATAAAATGATTCTCAAGCTTATAGTCTTTCCTTATCCTGAAACCGACAAACCCTTTGGGTTGTTCTATAAAGATTTATTCAACTAAATCTTTCTATAGGAAAACTATCTGAACATCCATCTTGATGTATCTTCGGACTTCATACAATTGCGATCACACTCACTAAAACTGATGATCAGGTATCAAAGTAATCCAGGCTTTCTCTGCGCCGGTATCCTTTGATAACAAGCCGATCTCCTCGGCTTTCATTCACTTGCATTCTAAAGCTTACTACTTATGCAAGATAAAGCTAAATTAATAACTTTTATTTTTTATTTATTTTTATTTTTATAGAGAAATCACAGCTTCAAAGAAGCTTTTAGCCTCATTAGCTTCCATATAAGTTTAAGAAGATTAGACAGAAGAATTTTAAAGTGCTAGCCTTTTAACATCTTCTAGGCTCAACTTTTTCCTCATGAAAATCGTTTCCTCAATTCTATAATGGTATTCTTACATAGATTTGAATATAAGATTTGTCCACAAGAAAACCGATATGCATTACTATATTGTGCATAACCGTTGAACACAAAGTCAACATATTTTTAGAGCTATCTTACCCACTCGGGTTTAGGTATTGCCATTTTTTGCATGACACCCCCACATTTGTAGAATTTATACAAAGGCTTTCAGCCTTTTCCAAAATTTATACAGGGACTTTAAATAATTCCATGTGTCACAATGATTATGAAACTCTCAAAATCATATTACTAAAAATATATTCTTAGATCGTCATTAACTGAATTAGGTTTTTCTCGAATTCAAGGCACCAAAACAAGTTTGGTCCAACATGTCACTCTGAAGCCAATAGTCTACTATTTGGAACTTTATAACATGGCTAGTAGTCTTATCACTATGAATCATTAATTTCTCAGCATGTGGTCAGTAGACTTTCTACTACTAGGAATCACAATGTTTTGAACTAAGATCAGTAGTCACTTTACTATTAGGAATCGCAACATCCTGACATAAGATCAATAGACTCTTACGTTACTAGGAATCATCATATTTTGACATATGATCAGTAGCTTCTTCACTATTAGAAACCATCATGTCTTGACATGTAATCAATAATTTGTTCACTATTAGGAACCACAATCGTATAATTGTGTAGCCAGTGATCTAACACCTCTTAGGAACCACCAACTTTCTATCTTTGTGATCAGTGATCTTGTATTCACTAGGAGCCATCAATATAAGAATATATTTAGAATTTGAAAAATTCAAAAATATATTTACCCACTCTAACGGGTTGTCTTATCTTTGTTTTTAAGCAAAGTCACATAGTAATCATACATGCTATAATTGACACAAGAATAACATACTAATTGCCTCTAATTAATTCAGAGATATTATCATGCAATCTTATGATTTCCTTTAATCACATATCTCTCTAGATCTTCCTTTAAGAATCTCGCAAGGCTTAAGGTTGTCAAATGGAACAACATTTTCTGTTGTCACCTCTTGAATCAATTTCTGAAAAATCATAACACAATTTCACTATTCTGTTTTTTTAGAAACTAAACTTAACGCTAGAAAATATCAAAGTCTGAAATTTAATTCAAAACTGATCTCACCACTTATCTTAGAATTGAACATGGTCAAGAAAGTTTCCAGGAAGACTGGAGGGGTCACATTGGTCCCACTTAAGACCTAGTTAACCTTAGACAAAATTTTCAAGAGCATGTTAATTCCTAATCCATGAGAAACAAATTTAGAATTAAATTTTTAAAGAGATAAACTAGATTAAAACAAATCAAGTTTTCAAAACTTATAAGCAATTCAAAATTGCTATCAGAATTATAAAATAATCAAATTATAACTAAAGACTTTCTCAAAACCTGATTTCCTACTACTTTGGAAATAAAAAGATGAAACCCAAAGACTTCTTCTAACCACAAAGATTTGAGACCAAATCAATCTTAGTTGCCATTTCTAAACAACTTTGAAATACTCTTTAGTCAAAACTAAACTTTGGTTTCTATTACAAAAAATCAAAATACTTTGAGAATAATAAAATTAATCCCAAAGGTTTATAAGTTCTTTCACTCTCCCTTTTCTTTCATTATGGTGAAATTATTACAAATTAGAAATTAAAACCACTACAAATAGAAATGGAAATGCAACCACAATTGTTAAAATTACAAATTATCTAACTCTGCAAAATAGAGTTCATGGTTGCATCTGAAATTGTCTGTTTAACTAAGAATGTGACACCCGAATGTTTTAAATTTAACATTACGATAAAATAAATAATAATAATAATAATAATAATAATAATAATAATAATAATAATAATAAAAAATAAGTATATATATATATATATTCATGCAGTGATAATAATAATAATAAATAAATGATAATAAATAAATGCATAATTTAGGAGATTGGGAATTTTATGGTTAAAGAAATACGTTGTGAAATATTATACATTAAATATTTTAGTAAGTGGTAAGTGGTAATTTATAGTTGGATAGTGAGGTTTTTAGACACGAACCTAACTTATTATTATACGTAAATTTTAGGAGTCATCTTAAATTACCAAAGAAGGTAATAACTCTTAAATTAAAAAATGGTCAAAAAAAAAAAAAAAAAACATGTCTAAGTTAGATGGATTAGTCATGGTCATGGGATTCAAACCAGTTAATAAATAATATGGATAAGGGCGGACTCAGTCAAAGTTTCGGAAATTTCCGGGGCTTGCCACCCACGATTCACCTCCTATAAATAGTAGAATAGTGAGTTAAGGCAGTGGTAAGAAAAAAAAAAGTATAAGAGAGGACGCACGAGTGTTGATGGAAAGAAAGGATAAATGAATTAATTTAAGGTGAGTTATATTATACCTTGAGTTACCAAAAAGTATTTTACTTATGTTTTGACTTATTTTATATAATTTATGTTTTATTAATATATTAATAGAAGTTATGTTTTATAAAAGTTTCAACTACGTGGTTTTATTTTTGAACCCTATTTGCTTAAAAGTGAAACCCATGGATATGTTTGTTTATATTTTAAAGAATATTTGGCTCTGACCTTACATGAAAATATGTTTTGTGAGTACCATCACGGGAGTCTCAGGCCTTGAGGGACTTAAATAACCATTGGCTAGTGTTTGATCACTTTGTGGTCCAGTGTTTGTCGTGGATCCATTGACCAGTGTAGTGCTTGTCACTTAGTGATGTACCGTGGTTATAGTGATTATTTCAGTTTCTGGCACTTAATTAATTTGTGTATTCAACTAATTTATAATGTTTTAGCTTACATAAATATCCATGGCCATTTTGTGCCCCTCATAGCATAATATTTCTCACTCTGCTATGTGCTTATAGTTGTTACCCCTTTCAGGTGACGAGGTTTAGCGGGATCAAGATGGAAAATGAATCGCTATGTTATTTTGTTTTCTATCTTTTATTATTAAACTCTTGTAATACAATGAAGCTCAAATGACTATGTTTTATTATCTTTTAAATAAACAGTTAGTACCCAGTTATTTATTTTAATTTATTTAATTTATCCGTTTGCGCTGTGACTACAGAATTATCTGAATTATTTTATTTTATTTTTTTATCTTGTTACGACGCTGAACCTTTGGGTACCGGGTTTGGGTCGTGACAAAGTGGTATCAGAGCAATGGTTTTAAAAAAAAAAAAAAAATAATAATAATAATACATAATTAAATGAATAAATAAATATATATATATAGTACAAGTTTTTAAAATTTTTATATAATTTTCACACAAAAAAAAAAAAAAAAGGTATTAAACTTGCATTATTATGTGATATGTCTAACGCATATAAGTCATGTTATATATATGTCTAGGCTAAGTTTTCTTGTGTTATAGGATACGACGAACCTGTTGGAACTGTTCTGGTACGAGCCCCCAGAAGCTCATCTCCTCTTGAACCAATTAGAGGGCTGGGATGACTCAGAGAGTCTGGTCAGGCAAGCCCATCCAACACTTGACCATCTCATGGAAAGATCCGTTTACTTACAGGCTAACCCTGATGAGGACTTATTATTCTGGAGACTTAGCCGAGGTAGCACTCGTGAAAGGTACATAGGACCGACCCACGTTATTGGTCTTGCTCCGAATATAGAACCACCACATTTTCTGGTCGCACCTCTGCCCGTAGGCTTTGCAGAGAGGAGGGGACCTGCATATCCTAGTAGCCACCTTCGCACCACGACACCACCTCCCCAGCACATTGTCTATACCCCAGCTGTGGACTTTACCAACGGTGCATCATACCTGGAGACACCGATACGGATTACTAGGCAAGAATTCTACGGTTATGATCACAGTGCTCCTGTCTACATAGTTCAGGTAGTATGGAGCTGCTTCGGAGTTGAGCTTAGTGGGTGGGAGTTTGAGTCCATCATGCAAAGTGAGTTTCCGGGATTGTTTCATGGACCGGTTTTCCGAGGCCAGTTCTCCTGGTGGTCTAATGGACCATTTTAGATGTCTGACCAAAAGACCCTTTTGTGAGCTGACCATGAGTAGTCTAATCTTTATGTATTAGTAGGATTAGACATTGATTTGTGACCGCCAGACTAACACCCTATATATGGTAACAATGATGTATTTGGTATTAATGTGATGTATATGTGGTAATATTAACATGATGGTAAAACTATTATATTATATATGAAAGAAGTGATATTAATAGCAAAACTAATACGATAAATACGAATGTGGTGATAATAGAACTAATATGTTATATATGACGTTGTATCAAAATTGTTTCAATATGATGTCACGCTTATATAATTTTGCCTTGTAGTAATGGCCAACGAAGGAAATGAAAACGGATCATCAGTCAGCGGTACCATCCCAATGGAACAGATCATGGAAAGGGCAGTCACCAACTTTTTACAAGCTTTGCAAAGCAGTATAACCAATGGGACATTAGAAAGACAAGAAGAATCGACTATGATTAAACAATTTCAAGATCTGAAACCCACTATCACTACTAGAAAAAGTACCTTTTGCGACCGTCATAAACCGTCGCAAATAATAAAAACACAGTTGCAAAAGACCTTTTGCGACGGCTCATGCGACCGCAAATGGGGGACGCGAATGTGGGGGTGGCAAATACTTTTTGCGACGGCAAAACAACAGTCGCAAATTATTTGCGACCACCTACACTACTTATGGCGACTGCCATTTTGCCGTCGCAAAAAAATAAAAAAAAATACTAGCAGGTTTTTTAGCGACCATTTTGTTACCGTCACAAATAGTTTTCAATGACATTTATAAATAGTACAATAATAACTTTTTAACAACAAATTTTTTGTTGTCACAAATAATTTTTTATTGTAAACATCGTACATCATTTCTTTCAGGTACAAGCACCTAACTAGCTCAAAAAAAAGTACAAACACCTAACAAAGTTCTAAAAAATCTAGATAATATAACGAGGTTTACATAATATGCCTTTCATAAGCCATAATACAAGCACATGCCTCTGAATGACTCTAAATGTGCTTGTGAAACTTCAATTTTGGCCAAAATTGCATCTCTCTTCCTGTTGACCAAAACCAAGTTAACATTTCAAAGACATGTTTTGACAACACAGCAAGACATTTGCAAATAAATAAGAAGAAGAAAAGAAAACCACAATTTTGTTCAATATTAACAGGTTCACTACAACACTATAGTTGCCACACCAGGAGATTTGCATATGAACAATTTAAGTAACTTCAATGGCACTCAACAAGCAGAAATTATCACTAGTTGATGACTCCAAACTCAAGAATAATGTAAATTCATGTAATAACTGGAGGAAATGAAGTCCTAAAAAGAAGGTTAACAGCAGCACACCTGATGTGAAATTAACTGAAACTGAAAATTATTGAACTCATGCCAATACCTGATACACATAAGTTTGAAAACAAAGGAAGAATTAGCAAGCAATATTTTGATAGACAAGTATAAATCATATAAAATATTCAATAGAGTTCATAAGTATGGTTAATTAAGAATCAAAATAGAGT
Source organism: Camellia lanceoleosa (assembly GCA_025200525.1). NCBI lineage: Eukaryota > Viridiplantae > Streptophyta > Magnoliopsida > Ericales > Theaceae > Camellia > Camellia lanceoleosa. The sequence continues at coordinate 99,638,954 of CM045759.1, forward strand.
AGCAAATAAAAAGTGTACACAATTAATTAATTAGAAGAGACTTACAAGGCAAATCCTAGGGTTCGACCTTGTTCAAATAGACATCTCCGATGGCTCTAGCACATAAACTACTGTCAAGAACTTTATGGGAAAGGCAGTGAGTTATATGCTCTTTGTCGGTTGGGTGGAATTGAAAACCCGGAGGCAATTCCATTTGCTCATTGTCCCTACAAATACCTGAACCTTTTTCCATTCCTAAATATTTCTTCTGAAATCCTATGTTCTCACAGGTCAAAGCTATGAGCTTTTTCTAAATTCTATGAGTCTTCTATAGAATTCAAAACCAAAGAACCAAATAGCTTCAAATCATAATATAGTATTCTTGGCGCATAACCTTCAAATCATAATTACCTACTTACTCAATAATCATAACTAGTATTAATCATAAAAAAATTAATTGCTCACATCATAAAAAACTGTTAGTTGACGTAAATGTTGACTAACGGATGGGGGAATTTGTAATGTGATTGAAAACCGAAGTTGGCATTTCAAAAAAAATAGTTGCTCACATCATAAAAAAACTATTAGTTGAATTAACCTCATGGAGGACAATGTAAATTCCAAAAGGTCAGGGTATTAATGCAATCAAAGTAAACCTCAAGGGGTGTCATTGTAATTTGCCCTAAAATTTTTAGAAAGTTTAACCTCAAATCCCTTTATTTGACATCCATCCATCCAAACGGAACCTCAGGCAATTTATGTTTGTTTCAAATTCTGTAACCTTTTCAATTCTTATCTCCAATAATTAACAATAGATAACTAAGAATCAAAACAATATTAGATTGAATTTGAGAGAGCATAAGGTAACCTGCTTAACTCGAATGTTTGAGCAAGTCATTCATTTCGTTAATTATTGGGCTTTTCAATCATGACAGTACATCTGAGTATGCCTTGTTATTAAATGTTATGATAATAGAACTTACATATTCTGGAGATGAAACAAATAGGGTGGAATAATTCAATTTCCATGAACACCAACACATACTATGCATGTCTAACCCTGAAGAGCATGAGCTAAGTCAATGAAGGAGTCCCACTGAATTGAATCACACTAATACTTACCAAAATCTGCTCTGAATATGAACAACCAATTAACAATGTAGATAGTTTTTTCCCTTTGCAACAAGTTAATGCATCTCCAGATATCAAAGTATCAGTTGAGACTTGAGACTGAGTTGACGAAAAAAAAGAAACCGAAATAAAATCAACTTAGAATTAATGTGCACCGACATGATTTCCTGATGTTATATGAAGAAATAACAGTAAATTTAGTTGATGATCTGTCTGGATTATGAGATGGATTGTAAAAATAGGCTGAACCCATAGAGATGGATTGGATCACTTTGTATCAATACTAAATTAATTTTATATGTATGCCTAGGCAAACATACTAGTTTCGATCTTTCAGTTAACTTAACATGATATCAATTTAATTTCATTATCACTTATGAATCATGATGTTTCCGTATATCCTGATATACTTACTGCCATCCTCTAAGTTCAAATACTCTATAAGAAAGTATTTCTATTCAAATACATACCAAATGAGCAGTACTCCTTACTCAATTTTCAAGACGAAGTCAAAGCCTTATCCATTCCCTTTATATCAATACTTAATTAATTTTATATGTATGCCCAGCAAACATAGTAGTTTTGATTTAATTTCTTCTTTTTCTAAGAACTTAGCAATATATAAACTTCAGGCGAATACAAGTTACAACATACCAGTGAAATCACAAGCTGATTTTGGTTTAATAGTGCGGTGTTCGGTCACATGTAATATTTCTTCGGAGATGTAGTTTTAACCTGCCAATTACATCAGTGTGTTATATTGCTATCCGACTTTCAAATTTGCAAATCCAATGTTTCAGCTGTAAATACTTTTGTGAACAAAATGTGTGCACCTTGAAAGCCACATGATTGTAGGATTTATTGAGTAGTCGAACAGAGCAAGAGCACTGCTTCTTCAATTCAACTATAAAACACAATGAATAATAGAAAAACATATCAGTCCATTAGCAACAAAATAGAGCAAATCTTACCCCTTGGCTCCAAGATAATCCACTGAACAAGGGAGATCTATAGCATATAAAATGTGAAACATACATATATCAGTCCATTATGCTCTGTTTGGTTGCTAAGAAAATGTAACATAGACACAGGAAAACAAATATATATATATATATATATATTTTACCTTAATTGAGGTGAGCTTCAGTTTTCTAGCCAAACAAACATAAAAGCATAATACTAAAAGTTTGAAATTCGGTTGGTTCCTACAATTTTCTTAGCATACAAACAGGAGGTTCAAAAACTAAATGAAATTTAGCAAACAATTTAGAGAAATGTTCAGATCGAGTTTTAAAGCCAAAGCAAATCAAGATTTAATAATCTAAAAAAATAAAAATAAAAAATAAAATCAATCTTCGAATCAAAAAGATGTTTCGAAATCAGAATCTGCACCGCATTGATAAAAATAAATTGAATTGGAAAAAATTCATGTTGTTACCGTTGATGTTGATCTTCGAAATCAAACAAAGCTATGAGTCGAAGAGAATTTGGGAGCTGAAAGAAAGACACAGGGATTACAGAGACAAAGAGTTGGATTCATACATAGAAATTAGGCTTACCGATTATGAATTGATCCAAATCTTCATCAACAGCAGATCGAAATCTTCAAATCTTCATAAACAATCGATCAAAATCTTCATATCTTCATCAAAGTGGGAGTCGAGCGAGAGAGAGTGGAGAGTCGAGTGAGAGAGAGGAGAATTTATGAGATTACTAGTATGATTTGTGAGGTTTGAGAGAGAGAGAGAGAGAGTTGGGAAATAAGAGTGAAAGGGATAGGGCAAGTTTTACACGATTTGGGGGTTTTTTATTTTTTATTTTTTTTGTTCAGTTAAGAACACGATTGGGGGTTAAACAAAACGGGATTGTTATGGAAAAATGTGATTTTTTGCGACGGTTAAATAACCGGTCGCAAAAAAATAGACGCATAAACTCATATTTCTAGTAGTGTATGTTTATTGGCAGCCCAAACCCACTAGTAGCAGAGGCTTGGGTCAAGGACATGGAGAAAATCTTCTGCGCACTACCTTGCACAGAAAGACAGAAGGTGACTTTTGCTACCTTCACCTTCAAGGACGATGCACAAGAATGGTGGCTCCTTACCTTGGAAAAGGAAGATATTGTGACTTGGGTGAGATTTTTAGAAGTATTCTATGAAAAGTACTTTCCAGACTCACTACGGGAACAAAAAGCGTCAGAATTCATACATCTAAGGCAAGGGACCATGAGAGTGGCCGAATATGAAAGTAAGTTCACACAGCTGGCCCGATTCGCAACATATGTCATTCCCACCGAAGCTCGAAAAGCCAGGAAATTTGAAGCAGGATTGGATCCTGAAATTAAGGATAGGCTGGAGGTTCTGAAACTACAAACTTATGCGGCGGTGGTAGATTGAGCATACATTGCGGAAAAAGGAATTAAAGCTTTGCGATCTGGGGAGCCAAGTCAGAGGAAGCGATTTTGGGAAAGAGATAACAGAAGGCCCGGTGTCGCACCTCCCAAGAGAATAAATACGAGCACAACCAGTTTAACCGGTCCAAGCAATCAAAGCCTTGCAAACCCTAAAGGAAGCCCCACTCCAACTTGCTCTACCTGTGGACGGATTCATTGGGGACCATGCTGTCAAGATACAAGAACATGCTTTAGATGTGGCCAAGTTGGCCATTGGCTGAGAAATTGTCTAACGCTTGTCCGTCCCTTTGAACCAGTCCGAAAACCCACAGTATCTGAAGGAGCGAGAAAGGATCAAAAAGGCCAAGGAAGAGCTTTTGCCCTGGTGCCTGGAAATCCAGAAGTTACTGAAAATGTTGTGTCAGGTACACTCTCTATTTGTGGTCACTTAGCTCATGTTCTCTTTGATTCTGGTTCAACTTATTCTTTCGTTACACCACACTTTGCTACCAAGTTGGCGCCAACACCCGAACCCTTAGGATACATACTATCTGTGTTTTTTCCCTCTGGAAATTCCGCCCTTAGTACTGATGTATACAAATCTTGTACTATATCTTTAAAAGGTGAAACCTTACACGTAGACTTGATACCCTTTGGCATTAGTACCTTTGATGTAATCTTAGGAATGGATTGGTTAGCTGCTAATTGTGCCTCTATCGATTGTAAAGCCAAAAAGGTATTCCTCAGGTCACCAAACCAACTCGAGCTTGTCTTTGAAGGAACTGGAGCCTCTCCCCCTCCCTGTCTTATATCCTTCATAACAGCCCAACGACTGCTAAGAAAGGGTTGTTGTGGTTGTATCTGTTATTTGATTGATACTCAACAAGAGACCCCCACACTTGATGTGATCCCGGTAGTTCGAGAATTTCTGGATGTGTTTCCTGAAGACCTGCCTGGCACCCTAGTTGATTGGGAAATCGAGTTCACCATTGAAACCCAACCTGGTACACAACCAATCTCAAAGACCCCTTACCACATGTCCATGGCAGAATTGAAAGAACTAAAAATTCAACTCCAAGAACTACTGAATAAAGGCTTCATCCGACCAAGTACTTCACCATGGGGAGCTCCGGTGTTGTTCGTAAAGAAAAAAGATGGTACAATGAGATTATGTATCGACTATCGAGAACTAAATAAAGTCACCATAAAAAATCGGTACCCCCTGCCACGAATCGATGCCTTGTTTGATCAACTGCAAGGTGCCCAAGTGTTCTCAAAAATTGACATGCATTTTGGTTACCATCAACTAAAAGTCAAAACGGAAAGTATCGAAAAGACTGCCTTCAGAATCCGTTATGGGCACTACGAGTTCCTTGTCATGCCATTTGGCGTCACCAATGCTCCAACGGCCTTTGTAGACCTCATGAATCGAGTGTTCAAACCTTATCTTGACGAGTTCGTCATTGTCTTCATTGACGACATTCTCATATACTCCAAATCACCAGAAGATCATGAACACCACTTGCGAAAAGTTCTACAGACATTACGTGATCACAAACTCTATGCCAAGTTGAAGAAATGCGAATTCTGGATCACTAGTGTACACTTCCTCGGTCACGTTATTAACAAAGATGGCATTTCAGTTGATCCCCAAAAGGTTGCAGCAATCGTGGATTGGCCACGACCCATTAACGTATCAGAAATTCGAAGTTTCTTGGGCCTAGCTGGCTACTACCGGCGCTTTGTGCAAGACTTCTCGAAGATAGCTTCACCATTGACCCAGTTAACTCAAAAGAACATACCCTTTGAATGGACGGACAAGCAGGAACGTTGCTTCCAAGAATTGAAGGACAGACTCGTGATGGCTCCAATACTAGCGCTCCCCACGGAAGCAGAAGGGTATATAATTTACAGCGATGCCTCATACAATGGCTTGGGTTGTGTTCTTATACAAAACGGGAAGGTCATTGCTTATACCTCTCACCAACTAAAGACTCACGAAAGGAACTATCCAACTCATGATCTAGAATTGGCTGCAGTGATCTTCGCCCTCAAAATCTGGCGTCATTATCTCTACGGAGTAGCCTGCGAAATCTACACCGATCACAAAAGTCTCAAATATCTGTTTACACAGAAGGAATTGAATATGAGGCGACGACGATGGCTAGAATTCATGAAGGACTACGATATAGAGATCCATCATCATCCCGGCAAAGCTAATGTAGTAGCAGACGCACTAAGTCAAAAAATGACCAAAAGTTTGGCATGTGCCCTCGTTCCCCGCAAGATCCATGGATTGCTCGCCAACATAATCATGGAACCCGAGTTGATGGAAGAAATTAGAGCCTGCCAATGTGAAGATAAACTTTTGAAGAAAAAGTACGAGGAGCAAGGAAACACGCTTGATCCTGACTTTACAATAAACAATGGGATGCTGAAATTTCAAAATCGAATTTGCGTACCCGACCTTCCAGAACTCAAGAAAAGGATATTGGTAGAAGCTCATAGCTCGAGGTTTGCAATCCATCCTGGCAATACGAAGATGTATCACGATTTGAAGGAATACTTCTGGTGGATAGGAATGAAGAAAGACATAGCAAGCCATGTCTCCAAATGCCTGCGTTGTCAACAAGTTAAAACGGAACATCAGAGACCTGTAGGAACGTTGCAACCACACCCTATTCCTGAATGGAAGTGGGAACACATTACTATGGACTTCGTGGTCAGGCTATCGTAATCAGTCTCAAAGAATGATGCAATATGGGTTATCGTAGATCGATTGACGAAGTCGGCACATTTTCTACCAATCAGAATCATGTACTCCCTCTCTAAGTTTGCTACTCTCTACATTAAGGAAATCGTTCACTTGCATGGCACCCCAGTTTCAATCGTATCCGATAGAGACCCCCGTTTCGTGTCTCACTTTTGGAACAAATTACAGGAAGCTTTGGGAACCACTCTAAGGTTTAGCACGGCTTACCACCCGCAAACTGATGGGCAATCTGAAAGGACGATCCAGACGTTGGAAGATATGTTACGTTTGTGCGTACTAGACCTCAAAGGTAATTGGGATGACCACCTACCTTTAGTAGAGTTCGCGTATAATAATAGCTACCATGCAAGTATTGGAATGGCACCGTACGAGGCACTGTATGGAAGAAGATGTCGATCACCTCTCTGTTGGACGGAAGTCGGAGATAGGAAATTATTAGGCCCCGAGATCGTGCAAGTAACGAGTGATAAAATTCAACTCATCCAACAATGAATTCGCACTGCCCAGAGCCACCAGAAAAGCTATGCAGATACACGAAGACGAGACTTAGAATTTCAAATAGGAGATCATGTGTTCCTTAAAATCTCACCGACAAAAGGGGTTATCCGATTTGGAAAGCGAGGAAAGTTAAGACCACGATACATCGGCCCATTCGAGATACTCGAAAGGATTGGTTCTGTAGCATATCGTCTTGCGCTTGCACCCGAACTATCTAATGTCCATAATGTGTTTCATGTTTCGATGTTTTGTCGATATCTTCGAGATCCAGAGCATGTAGTTGATCATGAGAACTTAGAACTTCAAGAAGATCTCTCCTATGAAGAGCAACATGTACAGATTCTCGATTGTCGTGATCAAATCCTTCGAAATAAAACTATACCCCTCGTAAAGGTCTTATGGAGAAATTATCGTGTCGAAGAAGCAACGCGGGAAACTAAAAGCCAAATGCGGACCAAATACCCACACCTCTTCGAAAACCAAGGTACATCAAGTTTGAGGACAAACTTCTTTTAAGGAGAGGAGAAATGTGACACCCGAATGTTTTAAATTTAACATTATGATAAAATAAATAAATAAATAATAATAATAATAATAATAATAATAATAATAATAATAATAATAATAATAATAATAATAATAATAAAATAAGTATATATATATTCATGTAGTGATAATAATAATAATAATAAATAAATGATAATAAATAAATGCATAATTTAGGAGATTGGGAATTTTATGGTTAAATAAATACGTTGTGAAATATTATACATTAAATATTTTAGTAAGTGGTAAGTGGTGATTTACAGTTGGGTAGTGAGGTTTTTAGACACGAACCTAACTTATTATTATACGTAAATTTTAGGAGTTATCTTGAATTACCTAAGAAGGTAATAACTCTTAAATTTAAAAATGGTCAAAAAAAAAAAAAATGTCTAAGTTAGATGAATTAGTCATGGTCATGGGATTCAAACCAGTTAATAAATAATATGGATAAGGGCGGACTCAGTCAAAGTTTCAGAAATTTTCGAGGCTTGCCACCCACGATTCACCTCCTATAAATAGTAGAATAGTGAGTTAAGGCAGCGGTAAGAAAAAAAAAAGTATAAGAGAGGACGCACGAGTGTTGGTGGAAAGAAAGGATAAATGAATTAATTTAAGGTGAGTTATATTATATCTTGAGTTACCAAAAAGTATTTTACTTATGTTTTGACTTACCAAATCTTTTTTATATAATTTATGTTTTATTAATATATTAATAGAAGTTATGTTTTATAAAAGTTTCAACTACGTGGTTTTATTTCTGAACCCTATTTGCTTAAAAGTGAAACCCATGGATATGTTTGTTTATATTTTAAAGAATATTTGGCTCTGACCTTACATGAACATATGTTTTGTGAGTATCACCACGGGAGTCCCATGCCTTGGGGGACTTAAATAACCATTGGCTCGTGTTTGACCACTTTGTGGTCCAGTGTTTGTCGTGGATCCATTGACCAGTGTAGTGCTTGTCACTTAGTGATGTACCGTGGTTATAGTGATTATTTCAGTTTCTAGCACTTAATTAATTTGTGTATTCAACTCAACTCAATTTATAATGTTTTAGCTTACATAAATATCCATGGCCATTTTGTGCCCCTCATAGCATAATATTTCTCACTCTGCTATGTGCTTATAGCTGTTACCCCTTTCAGGTGACGAGATTTAGCGGGATCAAGATGGAAAATGAATCGCTATGTTATTTTGTTTTCTATCTTTTATTATTAAACTCTTGTAATACAGTGAAGCTCAAATGACTATGTTTTATTACCTTTTAAATAAACAGTTCGTACCTAGTTATTTATTTTAATTTATTTAATTTATCCGTTTGCGCTGTGACTACAGAATTATCCGAATTATTTTATTTTTTTTATCTTGTTACAACGCTGAACCTTTGGGTACCGGGTTTGGGTCGTGACAAAGAACACACTTCTTCACTTGTAATGCCTATCTTTGTATAAAGCACATTACAAAACTCTATCCCCATTGTCGTTAAATCTCCATACTCACTGTTCTTATATACACTTGGATACAAGATGAGTTAATGAACCAATAAAGTGAATATTATACAAGTAATTTCGACTATAACTTGCAATGTGTAATTCAAATGCTATAGATGCATTGTAGTTACAAGAATGCCATGAGTTGCATGGTTATAAATCAATTATACATAAAGGAATATTATGGTCATAATATTAGCAGCAAATATATATAACAATAGAGTTAAACTCCCACTTATCATTCCATGAATACAAAAAATTATTTTGGAGTAATTTCCTTGATTACACATCAAGATATGAAAGAACTCACAATTGATACAACCAAAATAAATAGAATAAATAAGAATTAATATCACTATAATATCAAGTTATACCACCATGTAATAATGCAACACATTCATAAGCAAACTCAGAAATAAGACCAGTACATAGAAAAACTGAAACTATTTTACTAAATTTTCTCCCAAAACAAACCTGTTTAGAGATATTCTATACTGTCGAAAACCTCTCGACTAGCCGAATCTCTTGGCATTTTCAAAATTCAACTCTTTGTTTTTTTTTTTTTTTACAATTTAATTAATCAAATTAAATTGAAATTGTTACCAAACTTTTAAAACAACATATGGAATAAATCTGAAATTAAACTGAACTCTAAAGTGAATAATTAAATTCACTAAAATTCTAAAGGTCCAATATTATTCTTTATTCCTCTCAAAGGTAATCATGTTCAAATAAACAATTAGTAGTTCAATTTACTAATTCCAATTTATTTTATTTGTTTGTATTATACATCATCTTTTCTCGCTTAGGTAAACTTATAAAGAAAGTTAGTTACAAAAGAAAACAATCAAACAAATTAAATAAAATAGTAAGAATCTTAAATAATAAATTTTTTATTTTTATAAACTCCTACCAACTTAAACACTAACAATTAAATAATTCATGCAATAAAAACTAATTAACATAAAATAAATTGCATGAATAAATTATTAGAAATAAATAACTCAAAACAATCTAATAATTCTAGGCAATTAAATTAATTTTAATTCCAAGAATTACTAGAATAAATTAAAATAAAAGCTAAATTGTTTTTTAAAAAACTATTTATAAAAAGTTTGTTTTAAGATTGTTAGTATTTTTTCATTATATAATACAAGAAAAATATATAAAATAAATTAAATAGAAATGAAAAAACAATTTCTTTTATATTAAATGATGAAATATAAAATAAACGACACAACAAAAAATAGAAATAAATTAGATTGCATTACTAAAAGAATAAATTATTAACATGGATAACTAAATATCAGAACTCGTTGAGATAAACTAAATTCTGAAAAATTATAAAACAAATAATAAGAAAAGAAGTAAATCGAAACCTGTGTGATACCACAATTTCTTTAAAATAGATTCACCGTTTTTCGATGGGTGCTGGAGATATGCCGGCGTCTGTCTTTTAAGATATGATGGTCGAAATAGCTAATGCATAAGCATTTTCTGAATAGTTTCGGCGAATTTGACAATGTTTGCACTCTCTCTAACAAGAACCAAAGAAGATGCTAACAAAAGAAGATAGAAAAAAATTTTCTTTGGTGTAAAAATCATCTCAAACTTTTTCTTTCAAAACACCATCTCATTTTCCATCACAAAACTTCTCTAAAAAACAACCTACTGTAGACACCCCATTTTTGACCGTCCTCAAGATTTGGTTGTGCTTGTAGGTACACCCAACGGCTGGTTCGATTGCTCGCCCAGCATTCGACTGTCGCGGCGGGACGTCACTGGTTCGGGTTTCCCGAACCTTGTATCCTTTTTGTCTCATTTTTGGACCCTGACCTGGTCCTTTCAGGGTGGCCCCTGTGGTGCACTGTCGGCCATGGCTTGGCCCCTGCCGGCTACTTGTGAACACCTGCCGGCCATCAGTGTGGCACTGCCGGCCATTGCTGATGGCCGGCACCTCCCTTATTTCAGCTGGTTTCCGGGAAGATCTTTTGTACCAGCTGGATTCCTCATATCTGCCCTCCATACACGTGTATGGAGGGATGAAGCTCTTGTCAAACTTGTTCAAGAAGCTTTAGCTTTGCATTCCTCTATATAAGCAAGGGACTCCTTCATTTTAGAGGGTTCTGAGTTTTTTTAAGGGCAAAAAGCTTTCTCTCTTTCTCTCTCTCTCTATATTGCTTGTGGTTAGAGCTTGGAAGTTGGATTTCTTAGCATTTTTGCACTATACCTCATAGCACAAGACCTCCATCACTCATTTAAACACCTTGAGGCTGTCTCTCAGAGGTTAGAAGCTCAGATTTTTGGACCAAAAGCTGCTGGAAAGATTGTTCTTCAAGGGTAAGCACACTTTTCCCCTAAACTAGTCTTTTCTTGCTTCATTTGTAAGCTTTGCTTTCAAGCATTTTTGGGCTCTGACCCAAACTAGAAATGATCATATTTTGAGCCCCTTTTCATGTTTGATCAAGGGTCTTTCTCTATTTGAGGCTTCCTTCTATCACTTGCCTCTTTAACTCTTTTTTAGGCTTTTTTTTTGCATAGTATTTTAAGCTTATTTGTGAGCTGTTTTGGATTTGGCCATAAACTAGAAAGAGGCTTTTTTTGAGCCTCTCTTCAACTTTGTTGAAGGGCTCTCCTCTGTTTGAGGACAGCAGCTACCACTTGTCTCTTTACCCCTCTTTTAGGCCCATTTCTTGCATGCCAGTTTAATCTTACTTGTGTTTATTTTCGTGGCTTGATGTAAACTTTAAAGTACCTTATTTTGAGCCCCTCTTCAACTTTATTGAAGGGATCTTCATCATTTGGGGCCAGCTGCTGTCCATTGTCTCTATTATCACTTTTAGGGCCATTTTTGCATGACAGATTAGCCCTATTTGTATTCATTTTTGAGGCATGTTGTAAACTAGAAAGAGGCTTGTTTTGAAATCATCTTCATATTTTATTAGTATTTCATTTTTTTTAAGGTCACATGCTATCTTGTATGCTTGGTTGCCTCCCATTTTGAGCCTTATATCCTAGCCCTTGTTGCATGCTTTTTTTGGCCTTCTAGCCACTGAAATCTAGTGGATTTTTAGTGGCTTAGCCATTGTTTTGAGCTTCCAAATCAGAGGGGGGTGACCCCTTCTCTCCTTGACTTGTTTGGTAGTCATTTTGGCCTTCCAAAGAGGCCCTATCTTGCATGCTTTGTTGATTGATTTTGGGGCCAATTTGGTGAGTTTTGAGACTATCATATTTTATTTTCAAAGTTGTATCTGCCATGTCACTTGTCTATCTTGTATGTGCCTAATAACTCCTTGTATGGCCATCTAAAGGAGCTCATCATTTTTGCATACCATGGTTGCATATCAGTGGTTATTTGGGCTTATTTTCACATGTTTTATTCACTGATTTTTGACAGTTTGGTGAAATTCCATGTGCATCATACACTTTCCATGTAAACCATGTTTGCTAGTCAGAATCGCATGCTACTTTAGTCTATCTTGCTAGCACTTTTTGGCCTTGCTTTAAACTAGAAAAGTCCATGTTTTAGGACTGCCTTGACTCTGTCTTCATGCTTCATGTTCAAATAATGCATGCTTTGTATAGCTGTAAGTCATTCCATGTGCCTAGTTTTGTGTTTCGGGTCTCACCTCATGCATCGGGTGCCATGTTTTCATGATTCGGGGCTGTTTAGCATCATATTTCAGTGCTGAAATTTGTATGTTTGCATACCATGTTCCATGCCTTACCATGCTTTGGTAGAGTGGCATTCGTGCCTTAGGTTCAGTCCTTGGTTTGCGTGCACGCGTGCACGCATTTCGAGTGTCTCATTTTCATCTAATGGCCACTTATGTGAGTGTGGCTGAGGTCCACTCGTGTTGGTGTAAGTCCATTATGCATTGTGTATGCCATTTCATTTCATAGCATTGTGTATGCTAGGTTGTATGTTAGCGCATTGTGTATGCCATGTTACCTCGTGCATCGTGTATGCCATTTCATAGCATTGTGCATGTTAGGTTATATCTTAGTTGCATTCATGCATGTCATGCATCTTGCATTGTGTTTGGGGGTAGGAGTTAGCGAAACGGAAACGAGGCGTTCGTACTCAAGTGATTGAGCGTGTCTCAATTCGATCCGAACACTCCGGATTATCCATGATGGAGTTTAGGTATTGTTATATTTTCATGTGCATTCGTTTCATATCGAGTTGTGCAAATTGACTCCTCGGCCATCATGCATCGATATGCGTGATTGGTGGCACGAGAATCGAGGACTACACTCCCTGAAGAGTAGTCAAGCATACATATGTGAAAATACATTGCCATGCCCCTTTCCTGCTCTCTGTTGCAGCAAATCAAGAATCAACAGCCTTCCGGAGCTTGGCACGCATTCCAAGAACAATTGCAAATAGAGGCTAATTAGGGCATTGTAGTGGATTTCCGCGCCAGGCAGCCCGAACATACATCATTCATCAGAGTTGAGGCAGTCCCTGGCTTGCATGCCAATTTATTGCTTTCATAGTTAAATTTGTTAATTAATTAGGGTTCTGTACCTATTTGGACTGTATTTATTTAGGACTGTATATTATTTATTCGGTCCCTCCGAGCGAGGGCACAATGTTGTAATAAGCGTGCGTATGTGTGATGTATGTCTTCTAACCCCACGTCTTTCTCCCTTTTATTTACTAGCTTATGATGGTTAGATTAGGGCATGTTTCAATTAGCATACAGTATGATAGCATGTTTGCATTCATTCATCTGTTTTGCATGCACCGGGCTCGGCGCATCATACTAACTACATTTGTATTTCAATTTCAAGTTGAATACTTGTTATCTGTAGCATTTCATATGCCATGTTTACAATAGCCGAGCCTGCTATAGTTGCATTTTTGCATGTGTTGCATTAGGCATTTCTGTATAGTTAGGATCACGTATGGATTTCTAATCAGCTTCTGTTTTGGCTTGGAGTACTCGGTGAGTTTTTACGTTTTAGCATCCTTGCATGTGTGTGAGTGACTGCCATGATAGCATGCTTACCATGAGGCTATATGCTTATGTGTTATAACTGCCTGAATGCCTGTGGGTGAAGGTTGGGTTATCTGAATTGAAGTAATGCATTGACTGTGAGTTTTAAGCCCATTAGATAGCAGCAAAACCATCTTTTCTAAGCCCACCCGAGGGTAGCAAAATCTGCATTTTAAGCTTACTTGCGAGTAGCAAACCATCTTTCAAAAACAAACATGAAATGTTTTGTTCCAATTCAGGCGATCCAGTCTATACTTGTATGCTGTGCGCATCACGTAGTAAATCTAGGCTAATAACCGGAATAAGAACACACAATGTTTTCAAAACTTGATATCATGGTTAGTAGAGGCCGATCTTTGATCAGGCGAGAGGGGGTGCTCATAGCTGACCTTCCCCAATCGTACCCAAGTTTCCGAGCAGAGGCAACTTTGGTGATGACGAACACGTGGCCTTAGGCAACGAGTCAGGGTTTCCTAAATTTCCCAAAAATAAAATATTTAGGTGGCGACTCAGATGTCTGGAAGCGATCCATGTTTGGCACTTCTTTCTAAAAAATCTATTTTTCTCAAAACAATTTGCGGATTTGGACTCTTTGGTTGATTAAGAACCGTGACATTTGAGTCTGAATCGTAGTAACCCCAAAAAGAAGCAGGACTCACCCTCCTGGGCGTTCGGGGGCGTCTCGATTCTGGCGACTCATTTGGGATTTAGAGAACTTGACTCGAACTCATGATATCTGGTTTTGACTACACTTGTGTGTTTCTTTGCATTGCATTTGCATTGGTGCGCCTAGGACACCGTGTTTGCCATTTGCTATTCCTGAACGGTTTGTCGGAGGCTTGTCTTGTCAAGGCATGACCATAAGGCTGATCGGTTGTGGGCTTTTCCAGTATGGGAACACAAAGCCCGGTTTTACCAGGGCACCCTTTTTGACCATTCGACCTAGTGCATATTCGGATCCTTAGTGACCATTCCAAACTAGGACAGGTTGCTTAACTGATATAGGTTGTTTGAGACCGCTGCGTGCGTAGTGAAACCCTAACTCCTATCAAAATAGGACAGGGAAACCCTACCCCAACATTGGGGTGTTTTGGCTCTCACTTATCTGTTATGTGCTTGTTAGAGTGCGTCTCTACAAGGTGAATGCATGTATCAGTTTATGAGTTTGGGCATCAGGCCTGCGGGCATCAGTCAGTATTTGAGAATCAGTTATCTGCGGGTATTAGATTCAGTCTTTGGGGATAGTGATTTAGAGATAGTGATCAGTGTTTGAGGACAGCGTGTATTCAGCTTATCGACCGTGCGTTGTTATGCCCAACTGTGTGTTGTGTATTTATTTTAAGCTGTTTTGCTGTTCGTTTATCTGGTTGTTTATTTCCTTATCGCTTTATTTATCCTTTTGCTAGGGAACAGTTTTAGCACGATTGCTTCATACCCAGTAGATATTCCCCAAGCACTTTGGACAAGAGGTCGTCAGCTCAATCGATCTGAGGATCTGGTTGACGGACAGCCGGTGTTCCATTCTCTACCCCCAGTTGTTAGAAGAAGGCCAAGAAAGCGCAATGTGTCTGAACAGAGGTTACCAGAACAGTGGTCTACCCTAACAGTGAACAGTCGGGTTGAGGTCTCAGTTTCTGCTATAGAGATACACCTACCAGTCAGTCAGCAGGATCAACAGAGCATAGCTGAAATGGAAGAAATGTTGCGACAGATGCAAAAGAGCATGAAGCAAATGCAGGATGACGCTATCTGCCAAGCGGAGTTCTCCAAACAGCAGGCCACAATCATGGCCCAGCAGGCCGAGCTCATCACTAGACTGCAGCAGCAGACCGGAACATCAACCTCACACCCAATTTCTCTCCCACCAGGGGTCCCACTACCCGAGCAGGCACCAACTGTTCAGAATGTCCTGCCGAATGCCCAGAACACTTTGTCAAATGTCCATGTTGTTCAAGAGGACACAGACATTCCAACAGGGTCGGCTCCGCCCCCGCTTCCACCGCAGTTATCCAAGACACACCCACCCGCTAACCACTCGGACTCTCCCTTCGAGTTCGAAGTAGATCCCACTGCACTGAAATTGAGCAAGCTCGAGAAGCTATTCAAAAAATCCCAGGGGATAAAAGCTATTCTGGATATCGAGGACGGATATACCGATGTGGCCGTGACGTTACTGGATAGATTCAAGATGCCGCAGATTGATCGCTTCGATGGATCCAGGGACCCCATGGTCTACCTCCGGCTATTTTCAGATATACTGCGGCCAATGGGCCTAACCAGACCACAGAAGCTTTCGTTATTCGGCCGGACCCTGTCGGGTGTCGCCGCTATCTGGTATGCAAAGTTGGAGGATGATGTCAAAAGAAGTTGGGATGAAATGACTGAGGCCTTTGTTGCGCAATACTCGTACAACACCCAGATCAAGATTACGACTCGTGATCTTGAAACAACCAGGCAAGAGCCCAAAGAGACTTTCTCAGATTTCGTGACCCGATGGAGGGCGAAGGCATTGATGATGACCCTAAGGCCTACCGACAAAGATCAGATCAGGATGATTGTACGCAATCTCCAGCCAAAACTCATGCAAAAGATGATTGTACTCCCATTCCCCACTTTTTCAGATCTGCACGAGATAGGGGTACAGATTGAAGATGTAATGAAACAGGGTCTGATTGACCAAGACAGGGAGCAACCCCGGAGAACTTTTAACCGCAACAATAATGCAAGCTCGAGTGGCGCTGCAACTGCAAGAACTTCGGAGGTCAGCATGGTCGCCACCATTCCCCCTCCCCTTCCAAGGCCCATGGCAGCCACACCCTTCTCCGATGCATCCGGCAGTAATACACAAACCACTAAATACCAATTCAGAGGCCAAAGGACCTTCACCCCCTTGTATATGCCCCTGTCCAAAGCTCTGGGGGTCTTAATAAAAAAAGGGCATCTAAAGCCCTTGGAGCCGAGGCCATTGCCAGAAAAAGTTCCCTCCTACTCACAACCCAGCCAAGTACTGTGCATATCACCAGCAGCACGGTCATGATACCGACCAATGTTTCAAATTGCGTCACGAGATTCAAGACCTTGTTGACAAAAATGTGATTGTGCCACTTGAAAGACCCAATGTTACCACCAACCCACTCCCTACACACAACCAAGCTCCACCTCCCAAAAGAATTAACCTTATCCAGACTGGGGTCGTGTCTTACGATCCTAGCATCTACATCACTCCTTCCCATCTACCCAAGCCAGAGGTGCTCCTTCCCGACTGCACTGACTTTTTGTGCGTGTTGGACATCTCTACAACCCAACCTGAGCCGATGGTGGTGGCCGTTGAACAGAGTACAAGGGAGATTACGGACGAGGATGGAACCGTTGAGTCTGGATTTGAACAGTCTAGGAATTTTGCTGGGGAAGCCTACGATCCAAGTGAGTACATCCTGTCAATGGGCGATCGAAATTTGAGTGTAGGATTGCGAAGAAGAAGCGTGCGTGATCGAGGGAAGATTTGAGCAAGGAACGGATGATCTGACAGCTGTAGAAGAGGGCTTTGCCAACCTCCCATTCTTCGATGACTAAGCATCAGGGGACGCGGCAGTCAACTGGTTTGAGTATGAGAAACCGGCAGAAGCTACCGGATGGTTGGATGATCAACCGGATGTTGTAGAATTTCAACCAGGACAGAGCTCGGCAGGGGCAGGAGTATCAATTGTGGCCGGAAGGGTCGGAAGTCAAAATATATTGCCGGAGAGCGCCGGTACGAAGAATTTCGCTCAAGACCTGAGCATTGTGGATGCAGGGAAAGCTGCACAACAAACTGCATTGATGCAGTCAGAATAAGAGAAGTTTTGGGATTCCGAGAGAATCAGAAAGGCAAAAGCCCATGAAGGGATTGAAAGTAGGGGTGTACATGGTTCAGATTGGTTCGGTTCTGAGAAAATCCCAGAACCGAACCGATCCTAACGGTTCTGTGATTTTGAGAACCAGACCAGACCGTTACATTTGTAAAACCGGACCAGAACCAAACCGAAAAAACGGTTCGGTTTCGGTTTGGTTTACGGTTTCAAAATTTTCTATTTACAAGAATAAATTATTAATATTAGCAAAATAATTACTCAAACTAATTACATTTAACTCATGATAAAATCTAATAATATTAAGGCATTACTTAATATTACATATTTATACCATCCTAATATCATTAAAATTATAAAAAACCAATTAATAAAAATAAAACTTGATATTATATATATATAAATATATCTTTTAAAATTCGGTTCGATTCGGTTCGAACCGCGGTTTTTTCATAAAATCCACTAACCGAACCGTTTTTACGGTTCTCATATTTTTTAATCCGAAACCGAACCAATTCTTAATAGAACCGAACCAAACCGTACAATTCGGTTTGGTTCGGTCCGGATTACCGGTTTGAACAGATTTTTGAACAGCCCTAATTGAAAGTGTTGTGGGCACAAAGACAGAAGATGATGTAAGCATATGGGCTGAAGGTACCGCGAGTACAACCACGCCAGAGCCAGACAAGTGTCTTTTGAATGCCAACAGAATGTGGTGGGAAGACGATGATTTGTGTCTTGCCCACGCAGATGAAGATTGGGGAGGCGATCAACCAGATGGCACCTGGTATCTCGATGAGGTTGATCACATGACAAGAAGCGAGCGGTATTTCAAGCCCTCGCACCTAGACCAGCCAGAGGCATCCGGGAAGGATAAGGAAGCTGAGAGACAGAAAGAGAAGCAGATCGAAGAAGAAGCTGTGCTGAAACAATTAAAGAAGATACAAGCGGACATCTCCATCTGGGGACTGCTTATGGCCTCACGAGTGCACAGACAGGCTGTCCTATCTGCTATGGATAGGGCCAAACTCTCTATAGATACCACACCAGAGCAACTGGTTGGACTAGTTTTTCCAAGGGGAGTTTTCCTGACGTTAACCTTTTCAGACAAAGAGCTACCACCTGAGGGCGCAAATCATAACAAACCCCTCTACATTTCTGTAGAATGTAGAGACAAGTGGATACCGGTGGTTCTTGTTGATACCGGGTCCGCCATCAATGTCTGCCCAATCAGAACGGCATATGCGATCGGGTTGAAGCCCGCGGACTTCGTGCCGACTACTCAAGTGATCAGAGCATATGATAACACTAGCAGGGAGGTGATGGGGACTGTCAAAATTCAGACCCAGGTTGGTCCAGGACAACACAACATTGAATTTCATGTCTTGGACGTTCCCACAACCTTCAATCTACTCTTGGGGCGGCCGTGGTTGCACCAAGTGAAGGCGGTCTCTTCCACTTTACATCAGATGTTGAAATACCCTCATGGGAAGGGGGTGGCTATTGTTTTCGAGAATTCATCCATCCATCCACCGCCAGAAGTGTCTACACCGGTCTTGGAAATCGAGCACGGCACGGAGGATGTGTTCTTATCAGGGTTTACTCTGGCTAAGGCTCGGGTGGTGCAGAATATCATGGCTGTGAATGAGGGAGTGTACGTCAGTGCTCAATCTGTTTACCTCATGAACAAGCTACAACACATCCCCGGGATGGGATTAGGAAGGAGCGGCAGGAAGGGTGTCGCAGCATTGGCTGAAGTGCCACACAACCCTCATACCTTCGGATTGGGTTATCAGCCCACCAAAGAAGATTGGATAAGAAAGGGAAAGGAAGTGGCTGGAAGAGCTAGAGCAAAGAAGGCTGGGAAGCCGTTTGAGCTGATGCATAGGCCCATTCAGGGTACCTTGAACGGATGCTTCGTCTGGGAGGGGGAAGACTTTCCATTTTATGGTTTCCCAGAGCCATGGTTGAACGCAGAGAAGAAGCGCGTGCCAGGTTTCGAGATTTTCTTTGATCTACAACTACCCGGGGATGACGTTGCCGAAGAGCAGACAGACCCATCAGCTGAGGTTGAGCAATGTAAGGCAGTGTACTCCGAGGGCGCCGAAATTGAAATGGGGGTAGCATTGGCATGTCTACTTTCAAATCCTCCGATCGACCATAAGTGCTTGGGGGATAACTTCTCAGTTTCCATGATTGGGGATGGAACAGCTGTGGGCCTACCAGCAACTATTTTGGATGCATCTATCGCACCCTCTCTCACTTGGCAATACGAAGAGGGATTTTTGTCCAGCAGCACCGGGTCAGGTAGTAAGCCAGAATCTGATTCCACCGAGTCTTGTGAGTCGGAATCAGGTTCCAGCTCGACTGAGTCTAAGTCTGGTAATCCTGGGGATGATAACCTGGATGCCACAGTCTTGTCCAGGTCGTCTTTTTCCTTTTCATTTGAGTCTGTTGTAAATGAATCGGACGATTTGGATGTGCCTAATGAGAATCAAGTAGCTGTAGTTTCTGAGTACTTTTCTGTGCCCTTAATTTATTGCATAAATTCGGACTTTCAAAACTTTGATGAAAACGACGAGGACGAAGTCCCTCCGGTTTTGCAACGTTTAATTGAACAGGAGTAGGAGAGGCTTGTTAAACCCCTAATAGATGAAATCATTACTGTGAATGTCGGTACTGAGGAGGACCCGCGGCTGGTCCAGATCGGGTCCACGTTGTCTTCAGAGGAACGTGAGCGCTTAGTCGCTTTATTAAAAGATTTCAAAGATGTTTTCGCGTGGTCCTACGAAGACATGCCTGGAATTGATCCTGAGATCGTACAGCATCGGATCCCCCTTGACCCCGAGGCTCGACCCGTCAAGCAGAAACTCAGGAGGATTCGCCCGGATTGGGCTCTCAAGATTAAGGAAGAGGTCACCAAGCAAATCGACGCAGGCTTCCTGCTGGTATCCGAATACCCGACTTGGTTGGCCAACATTGTTCCGGTGCCGAAGAAGGATGGCAGGATCCGAGTATGCGTGGATTTTAGGGACCTGAACAGAGCTAGTCCGAATGACGACTTTCCCTTACCGCATATTGATGAATTGGTGGATTTCACAGCAGGGCATGCTTTGCTCTCATTCATGGATGTCTTCTCAGGTTACAACTAGATAGTAATGGCACCCGAAGACCGGGAAAAGACTACATTCACCACCCCGTGGGGGACATACTGCTACAGAGTAATGCCGTTTGGGTTGAAGAACGCTGGAGCTACTTATCAACGAGCTGCGACCACAATATTGCACGACATGATCCACAAAGAGGTTGAGGTATACGTGGACGACATGATTGTCAAGTCCAAAGAAAGAGAGGGCCACTATACCGCCTTGCAAAAGTTCTTCCAAAGGATCAGAGAATTTCGATTGCGGCTGAATCCTCAGAAGTGTACATTTGGTGTTACAGCGAGAAAAATGCTGGGGTTTCTGATTACATAGAGAGGTATCGAAGTTGACCCTTCCAAAATCAAGGCCATCCTAGAAATGCCCCCACCAAGGACTGAAAAGGAGGTGTGAGGCTTTCTGGGTAAAGTGCAATTCATAAGACGGTTTATCTCAAAATTAACCTTGACTTGTGAACCACTTTTTGGTCTCCTGAAGAAAGGAAAGAAATTCCAATGGGACGGCCGATGCCAAGCTGCTTTTGAACAGATCAAAAATACTTATAGAACCCGCCCGTTTTGTCACCACCAGAACCGGGGAAACCGTTGATATTGTACCTTTCAGTGACTGAGACCACAATGGGCTGCATGCTTGCGCAAGAATCAGAGGACAAGGTGGAGAAAGCCATCTACTATCTTAGCAGGAAGATGTTAGAGTATGAGACTCGCTATACACCGCTGGAGAAGGCTTGCTTAGCTTTGGTATGGGCTACCAGGAAGCTGCGGCACTACCTGTTAGCTCACTCCGTAATGTTGGTTTCACGACTCGATCCCATCAAATGTCTTTTCGAGAAACCAGCACTTATGGGTAGGCTAGCTCGTTGGTTGCTGTTGCTCTCCGAATTCGATCTGAAGTATGTAACGCGCAAGTCAGTCAAGAGAAGAGCAGTAGCAGAATTCTTAGCCGATCATCCAGTGGAAGGGGGTGAAGCAGTCGAGTACTTATTTCCAGATGAAGCTATTTTGCACATCGACGATGAAACTTGGACGATGTACTTTGACGGAGTGTCAAATCAATACGGGTATGGGATAGGAGTGTTGGTGATAGCACTTGATAAGTCCCGTATCCCTCTAGCCTTCAAACTCCGGTTCAAAGTCTCGAACAACGAAGCAGAATATGAGGCATGCATTGCCGGTCTAGAAGTAGCCCTGGAACTAGGGGCAAGATGGTTGGACATCATCGGGGACTCGAACCTGGTTGTGTCTCAAGCAAAAGGAGACTGGAAAGTCAAGGAAGAAAAGATGATGATGTATCACCAAACCTTGGATTTGTTAATTCCTCGGTTTGAGAAGCTAAACTTTGCTCATCTACTAAGAGAGAACAACAGGTTCGCAGACTCTTTAGCAACTCTATCTTCCATGATAGACATCTCATTCGGAGTTCGGATGCGTCCAGTCATCATTGACTAGAAATTTACACCAGCCTACGAGTCGATTGCTGCTATAGATGAGGTTCAGGACAAAAACCCCTGGTATTACGACATTTGGAATTTCCTGGAGAAGGAAGCATACCCGCCAGGGGTAAATGCCAAGGATAAAAGGGCAATCAGAAGAATGGCCGCTCAGTTCATCATCTGTGGGGGTAAGCTGTATAAAAGAGGTCATCTGGGAATGCATAAGCTGTGTGTCGATGCTGAAGAATCAAAGCGTCTAATGGAAGCCATCCATAGAGGGGAATGCGGTACGCATATGAACGGAGTAATGCTAACACGAAAAATCCTCAGGCAGGGTTACTACTGGTCCACCATGGAGGAGGATTGTATCGGTTTTGTTCAGCGATGCCACAAATGTCAAATTCATGCAAATCGCATGAACATTTCGCCGTCGAAGCTGTACAATATGACTTCACCATGGCCATTTTTAGTTTGGGGAACCGATGTGATTGGGGCTGTCACTCCGAAGGGGTCGAATGGGCATGAGTTCATCCTGGTTGCGATAGATTATTTCACGAAGTGGGTCGAGGCCCAATCTTATGCGATGTTGAAGGCTTCACATGTCGCGAAGTTTATCAGAATCAACATCATCTGTCGCTACGGAGTCCCAAACGAGGTTATTTCAGATAACGGTTCCCATTTCAAGAAGGAAGTGATTGACTTGTTGGAAAAATACAACGTGGCTTTTCATAAGTCATCCACATATCGGCCGCAAACCAATGGAGCAGTTGAGGCCGCCAACAAGAACATCAAACACATATTGCAGAAGATGGTGGAAACATACCGGGACTGGCCAGATAAGCTGCCGTTTGCTCTGTGGAGCTACCGGACTTCAATCAAAACTTCTATTGGGGCGACTCTGTATTCATTGGTTTATGGAATAGAGGCCGTTCTACCTATCGAGATTGAGGTTCCGTCTTTGCGAGTATTGGCTGAGTGTCAAATAGCTGAAGCAGATTGGCAGCAGAGCAGGTTTGAGGAACTCATGCTCTTTGATGAAAGAAGACTGAAAGCACTGTACCATGTCGAAGGTTATCAGCGCAGAATTGCCCGGGCTTTCAACAAGAAAGTTAAATCCAGAAATCTAAAAGAAGGAGATTTGGTGCTTAAGGATAACCGAGCTCCCATCCACGACCCAAGGGGCAAGTTCAGACCTAATTGGACTAGTCCCTATATCATTAAGTCTATCTGGTCAGGTGGAGTTGTGGTTCTGATGGATCTAGATGGCTTGGAGTTCTCGCAACCGATCAATATGGACAAGTTGAAGAAATATTACCCTTGAGAGGCTCGCTAGGCCGAAAACCCGAAAAGGCGACCTAGGCAAAACTCAGAGCACAAAAAATTTAAAAATATAAAAACTGAGCTCGCAAGGTTGAAAACCCCGCAAAGGGCGGCCTTGGCAAAAGTTAGAGCGTAAAAGGAGAGTGAAAAACACTCGAGCGAACCCGAGCCTGAACTACGTAAGGCTTGATTCCCATCTTTGGGATACGTAGGCAACTTCATCCTGAAGTTCAGCCATAAACTTTTCCCCGATCAACTTTGTCCATCTTGATCATCTCAGTCATCTTTGTCTATCAGCATTTATCGTAATCTCCGGTGCAGTGCTTTTCAGACTAGGGGCAACTTTTCGTTGCCGTGCAGTGCCGCGGTGCTATTCAGACTAAGGGCAACTTTCCAGTTGCTAGGATCCGGGATTGTGCATATCAGTGACAGATCTCAGGCGTGTCCAGTTCTGATCCATATTGAAAATGGTTTTGAAAAGTTTTAATAAAAGCTAACTTTGTTCAAATTAATCTTTTTACAACTAAGACCATTTTTGGACCAAAGCGGAAAATTTTCAGTACCACAACCTTCAATTTCATTGATTTCAATATAGAGTTCTCCTGCTCTTGCATACAATCGAAGTTGCTTTTTATTACATTCATAACGAAAACTTGAAAGTACTAATAAAGCAATAAATCCGGGGCATAGTCAAGTCAGGTGTCCCTGCGCCCCCTCCCAGAGCTGGTCGAAGCCTCTGATGCCAAGCTGGGCCCAATCTGTGCCTCTTCATTGAGCCAATCCAAGCACTCATCAGACAAAGTGCAACTGAAAGTAGGAGCGGGGGCCAGGAGTTCTCTCGTCCTCTCTGTTGTGGCATATCAGACAAGTGTGCGCCTCAGGCAAGGAATCTTGTTGGGTACTCTATCCCCTCTGGCGGGCAAGTCTTATCATGGCCGAACTGGCGCCGGATACGGAATGGGAAGTAGAAGACACAGTGTGTTATGCCAATCAATTGAATCCCAGGTTGACGGGTCATGCCATAGCTCATTGCCGGAAGATTGAGTCAAGGACAGCGCCAAGCGATGCGATCTGCGGACAAATTGCACATCCAGTCGAACCACCATCCCTCATCTAGGGCATCGACCAGGCGTTGCCTGAAGAAGTAGCCGCGAGCTGAGTAGGCTGGGCAAGAGTCCACAACTTGTAGTTTATCCATCAACCATACCTGGGAAGGGATGAAAAATGAGAGAATAAAGAATAGAGAGATGTACGATGAGAGAAAAGTAAGACAAGGGTTTTGTGAGAAAAACCGAGCCTGAGGGCCGAGTGATGTGAGCAATATATACGTTAGATTGGGTGGGAAACATTACCTGTAGCAGTAGTGGACTCCCTGCGAATCTGGTTGTCTCCCGACAATAGAAAGCACCTAAGCCCATCAATGTCTCGGCCAGTGCCATGGCAATACAGCTCTTTCCTTCCTTCAAGCCTTGAGCAACTTCAATCAGACGAATGTTAGATCCGCTAAGGCCCGGGGCAAACAAGAAGTGAGATAGCATGCACAAGCAAAGGGCGTGTCATCGAAAACCTTGCCAACGATGGTCGCCACGGTTACCGGCCTCAGAAAAGTGATAAACCAAGTCGAGGATATCTAGTTCCCCGTTGCAGATCAGAGACCGAGCGTCATGCGTGGTAAACCCACATATCTCTCCTAAAGCTTGGGCATGGCCAAAGCAAAATTGAGGCAAGATCTCTTCATAATGTTCAGATTCCATCAAAACTTGAAAATCTTCGAAAGTTGGACATATCTCTTGCCCGCCGAAGCTAAAGACGTGCGTTACCGGGTTCCAAAACCTCGCCGCGGCATGGAGGATAGGAAAGTGCAGCAGAGTGCGACTCAGCGTGAATAGTGCATTCAAGCCGAAGCCCCGCAAATTCAGCTTTTTCGAGCCATCCAAGTTGGCAATCCAATTTGTGAGGTTTTGAGCAAGGAATGCTTCTATTTGATGCAAATTTGAGCTAAAATGAAGAAAATCCCGAAGCTGGAACTCATATAGAAGATATGGTAGTGAGTGGAGGACATGTGTCGTCATTTCGGAGAGTCTGCCATCGATGGCCGGTGGTAGCACATCGATGGCCGGCAGTGTGCTGTCAATGGCCGGCGGTGGCCGGCAGTGCTTCCTCCCTGCCCCTTGTCTCCCTCACTGAAGACCCAGTTATTTACTTGAGTCCTTTTCTTTGTGTGTTTCAAGTCTTGTTTTTGTCCCGTTGGACTCTGTCGTGTCTTGTTTAAGATGTATTAGTTTCCTTTTCTATGTCAGGTTGTAATTATCTTCCTTTCATGTATCGAGTTGTTGTAATTTGTTTATTGAGTTGTTTTGTTATTAGTTGGTTCACTACCTGATTAAGTGCAATTTGAGCGTTTGGTTTTCAAAATAAAACTGTGATTTCGTTTTCATTGTTGTGTAAAGCAAAAGTGATGTGATGCGATACGATGCGATGCATGGAATGCACAAATGAAACACTTTTTCAAACAAAAGGGCTGTTTTCATTCCGTCATAGTTTTCCTTTTACAAAAGGAATTGGTTCCAAAATAAACCAGCAATGTGCAAAACTACAAGTAAAAAGGAAAATAAAACAAAAGAAGATCATCTTCTGAAGTAGCAAAATGTCTGGACCAGTGTTGGTAGTCTCAAGTGCGGGAATCCGTCCTGGTCCTCTTCCTGGACGAAGGTCCAGGATCTCCACCGTTAGTATCTGACTCTGACTCTGAATGTGGACTCATCGCCTCTTCGTCAAACTCGTCATCATCAGAGACAGGTCCCTGTGAACTAGTCCCTTGTCCTGCTCCCTCTGCTGCTCGAGGAGGTACTGAAGGGCCCGTCCCTGCTCCTGCTGGAACACCCGATGGGCCTGGCGGCAAGAAAGGAATCTAAAAGAGGACGATCCACCAAAATGCATTAGTAATCGAAATGTATCAGATGCAGGAAAAGTGATATACTATGAATGGTGAATGATTTGCAGTGAACATGCACTGTGAATGGTGTATGGGAACAATGTATCAGATTAATGCAGTGTGCAAGCTGTAGTGGTGAGTTAAGAAAGGACTTCATGACACGAAGTGCAGTTTGAGCAAACTTACCGGAATGCCATAGATACTGAGTAGGTCCATGCTCGTCTGCAGCATCCCTATCACTGAAGCCGTCATCGTCAGAGACTGACGAGTGTACTCAATGGGAGCCTGCAAAATGTTAGAAATCATTAATACTTTGCAGAATATCAAGTGAAATCAAATGATTGTACAAGGAATGACAGTGTAGTAAATACCGGAGTCGAGCCATAACCTCCGACAAGCTCGTGACCAGCTGGAGGAGGGGCAAAAGGAACCTGTTAAATCTCTCCTGCTCGCCCTCGAAGTGTCATAGTAGCAGGCAATGCTGGCCATCCAGACTCTTGTCTCTCCTCGGGACCTCGCCTCCTACGAGACTGGGCTGATCCGCCTCTACCTCTCATAGCTGGAGCCCTCGCTCCCTCTCTTCCTCGGACACTAGTCAAAAGCGGCATCAAATGTGTCTGAATGAAGGTCGCGTAGTCGCCCTCGGCACGGAAGTAATCTGTCTCTAGCCCTACCATGAACTGGATCACTCGGTCAGTAGATAACCTGTGTGTCTCCCTCATCGATGGTGGAGGCGCCATCGGTACAAATGGAACAGGCAACCCCAAAGTCTGGCGCACAAAGCGCTCACTCAGAAACCACGCCCGACAGATCGGTCCCTCGAAGAGGATGCGGTACTGAGACATAATCTGGGCGGTGTGATACTGATCCCGGAGTCCTGACGGAATCACCTCCCATGGTCGCCATGTAATCTGAGAAAGGGAACCAACAAGATGATTAGTCGTCAAAATAACTAAGGCAGGTGCATTGGGCTAATTGAAATGGTCTTATTGCAGACTTGCCTCACACGCCGCAACTGTGTCAAAATACTGTCGGAAGAACATGAAGCTCTCCCGGGTCTTACGACGGAGCGGACCGTCATACACCTCAGAAAATGGGACCGTCATTGCCGTCTCCTCCACCGGATTTGGAGCTAACATCGGGAAGTATGCATATACCCAGAGCTGTTGAACAGATGTGATCAGTACAGCACATGGGCAAGAATACAGAAAACAGAATACAAAATGCAGTATTGTACATACCAGATGCAGGCCTAGACGGGCGGACATTACGTCCTGTGCATGTAGTGTATCATGAGCAATGTACAATGTATGGTGTGTAGAGTGCAGCATGTATGGTGTACAGAAAATGGAAAGCAGAAAGCATATGCTATGACAATGAGTACAGAGAATACAAATGTTGAACTATGCAAAACGTATGAAGACTAAGCAAAGTAATGAAATGGGGAACTGGGTTATGTACCTCCCAAGCTCGCCAATAGCCTCCGATCAATCTTCCACGCAACCGAGAAGTGGAGCTCATGTACCCATACAGAGTAGTGAGGCCGGCTGCGCCCCAGTTGTAGGAGCGGACCCGCGGAAGCACTACCAGGGCGCTCAAGAAGTACAAACCCACGGTATTCCACCTGTTCGAAAACAAGGTGGTACCAAAAAGGAATAGGAGGAAGCCCCTGGCATACTGCTCCACTCCCTCATCAGTCTGAGGATCCTCCCCGCGCAATTGCTCCTCGAACCAAGAGTATCTAACCATGCCCGCTCGCGCAAGGGGTGGATGTGCCCCAAGTAATACCTCTCATGCAGCCACACACTCCCCCATGTCGGGATCTAAGGGGATCGGATCACCTCCCACTCCTAGACCGATGATCAAGCGAAGTCGAATGGAGTCATGGTCAACTCCCCTGCTGTGGAAAAGTGGAAGGAATTGGTGGTATCCCACCACCTCTCCACCAGAGCCCCCAAGAGAGGGCGACTCGCTGTAACTCGCGTCAGCCCGCGACAAAATATGCCTAAGCCAGTCTCGTCGATAATCTGGCGGACCCCCGTGGGGAGTACATTGTACCAGTCGTGAGCGGTCGTAGCGCCGTAGCCTCGGAAGGAGCGAGATCCTTCCTGTGGAAAATACAAGCTCAAATCAGATCAACAATGTATTGAAAATACAAGTTCAAATCAGATCAACAGTGTATTGAAAATGCACTTTCAAAATCAATCAGGGGAATATTGAATATGCAGCTTTAAACCAAACCAACACAGTTCGAATCAGATCAGCAGTGTGTTGAAAATACAATTCAGCTCAGAGTGGTAGTGCATTGAAGATACAGTCGCATTTGGAGCAATGATGTGTTGAAGATGCATTCAGATTCAGAACGGTGACGCATGAGATGCAGGGTGGTAATGTGTAAGGTGCAGTATATGCAGGGTGGTAATGTGTAAGGTGCAGTCAAGTACAGATCAACAAAGTATGGAATGCAATTAGATCAAAGCATGCAATGTAATCAGATCGAAATAGCGCAAGAAATGTAGGCGGTCGAAAGTAATATTACAGAAAAGCAGAGATGGTACCTCCACAACAATGGCCGACAAGTGAGACATCGGCTCTCTCAATAAGAGGTCGTCTGGCACGTCCTCATCAAAATCGGTAAAAATATGGATGCCTCCCGCCACCGGAATGATGTGAGTCTCCGGATGGTATACCGCAGGGTCGAAGGGACGTACGTCTAATGGTAACGGCTGAGGCTCGACCTCTGGCTCAACTGCAAACTCCGCCGCTAACTCTACTGGAGGGAGTGCTGGGAAGCCCTCGCCGTGAGGCACATCGTCAGCCATCTGAGATGAATGCACAGGAATGACGCAAAAATGAGCAAAAAGGGGCAAAATGGTGCAATTTGGAATAAACTCAAACCCTAAGAGAGAGAAAATTCAAGAAAAGTTGAAAAACTGGAAAAGTGAACTAACTTCGAGAGAAGATCGGGGGAAATGATCCTTGAATGCGGAAAATGGTGAAAGAAGCCTCGGATGCAATTTATGATCGGTTCAAACCAAAGGAAATCAAGAATCCTTCGCGATGTAAAGTTGAATAGGGTGTTGGGAAACGCGTAGAATGCGCGAATCTAGAGAGAAGGGACACCTAGGAAGGAAGAAAAGTGATTTCTATGGAAGGATTTGTGAGAAAATGGAGTAATTTTGAGCCAATTTAAAGACCCACGGCTTGCAAGCCAAGTTTGCCCCAATCTGCCACTGATGGCCGGCGGTGGCACATCGATGGCCGGCAGTGTGCTGTCGATGGCCGGCGGTTGAGGCTGATGGGCGGCGGTGGGCGGCGGTTGTCCCTGGTGACCAGAAAGTCTTTTCCAGCTTTCCTGCATATTTGACTCTTGGTATTTGTCCCCGGGTCCCAACAATCTTGTGGAACACTCAAAGCTTGATTCGAAACGCTTCCGTGGGAGCTCAGGAGTCATGCCTTCAATATGCGATGGCTTACAACCATCAATGCGCAAGAAGTGTATCCTTTTGACGCAGCCCAAACCCTCCGGGAGGTAAACCGGAGGAGATGTCTTTGTTAAGCATCTTTCTCTTTTGTCAAATATCAATTAGCATTCATTTGCTACAGCAAACATCAATCTAATTCACGCGCGTTATTTTGCATATCTCTACGTGCATTGTCATGCATCCCCCTTATCGCGCATCATCATGCGCACTTATCATGCATTGTCGTGCATTCTCCTTATCGCGCATCGTCATGTGCATCTATTATGCATTGACATGCATTTGCTCTATTATGCATTGTCATGCATTCTCTTTATCAAACATAGTCATGCATCTCACAGGAGGATACACATTGCTCGTGTTGACCACTTGCTTTACTTACATGTGTATTTTCAAGTTCTTTCTATACACATTGCACGTGTTGACCACTTGCTTTACTTACATGTGTATTTTCAAGTTCTTTCTATACACATTGCACGTGTTGACCACTTGCTTTACTTACATGTGTATTTTCAGGTTCTTTCTATACACATTGCACGTGTTGGCGGCATGCTTTACTTACATGTGTATTTTCAAGTTTCGTTACACATTGCACGCGTTGGCCGCATGCTTTACTTACATGTGTATTTTCAAGTTTCGTTACACATTGCTCGTGTTGACCACTTGCTTTACTTACATGTGTTCAAGTTCTTTCTATACACATTGCACGTGTTGACCACTTGCTTTACTTACATGTGTATTCTCAAGTTCTTTCTATACACATTGCACGTGTTGACCACTTGCTTTACTTACATGTGTATTTTCAAGTTCTTTCTATACACATTGCACGTGTTGACCACTTGCTTTACTTACATGTGTATTTTCAAGTTCTTTCTATACACATTGCTTGTGTTGACCACTTGTTTTACTTACATGTGTATTTTCAAGTTTCGTTACACATTGCTCGTGTTGACCACTTGCTTTACTTACATGTGTTCAAGTTCTTTCTATACACATTGCACGTGTTGACCACTTGCTTTACTTACATGTGTATTCTCAAGTTCTTTCTATACACATTGCACGTGTTGACCACTTGCTTTACTTACATGTGTATTTTCAAGTTCTTTCTATACACATTGCTCGTGTTGACCACTTGCTTTACTTACATGTGTATTTTCAAGTTTCGTTACACATTGCACGCGTTGGCCACATGCTTTACTTACATGTGTACGTTCAATTTCTTTCTATACACATTGCCGACGTGACCGCTTACTTTACTTACATGTGTTCAAATTCAACTCCTATTTCACACATTGCATGCGTTGTCACGCACGCTTTACTTACATGTGTTAATGCATCTTCACTTTGTATGCGTTGTCACGCACTCTTCAAATGCATTGTTATGCATCTTCCTAATGATATTGTACCTGTTAAGTTGGTTTCTTTTTTCAAGCATGATATTGTATGTACGGTTCATTTAAAGCTGGCATGGCCAGACTAGCCACGCAGGTATTGTATTCTTCGTGTGAAACGGGGTAAGAATTGAATAATTCTTTTACATCATTTCTGCATTGTAGTGTAGTTGGATTCGTGTTCATTTCCTTAAAACTGTCGCATGTTTGCTTCATTACAGCATCTGTGGCATGATTGTTAATCATGCCCTTGCATCTTGTATATCATTTGCATTTTGCCCCAGCCTTCGGGTGCATCCCTACATGCTTTTGCTAATTGATTATCTGAGTCTTCGGCCTTGTCAAAAATGGGTTGTCTCTGGGCTTTGACAATCACTCTCGTCATTGTTATGACTTCTGAGTTACATCCAAGAGAGGGCAATCAGACACCCCATTTTGACCGTCCTCAAGACTTGATTGTGCTTGTAGGTACACCCAAGGCAAAGATTCGATCTGTCATGACGCCACTGGTTCGAGTTTCCCGAACCTTGTATCCTTTTTGTCTCATTTTTGGACCCTGACCTGGTCCTTTTAGGGTGGCCCCTGTGGTGCACTATCGGCCATGGCATGGCACTGCCGGCCATGGCTTATTCCAGCCGCTACTTGTGAACACTGTCCATCAAGGTGGCAAAGGCTAACCATTGCTAATGGCCTAAGACCTCCTATTTCAAATTGGTTTCCGGGAAGATCTTTTGTACCAGTTGGATTCCTCATATCTGCCCTCCATATACGTGTATGGAGGGATGAAGCTCTTGCCAAGCTTGTTCAAGAAGCTTTAGATTTGCATTCCTCTATATAAGCAAGGGGCTCCTTCATTTCAGAGGGTTCTGAGTTTTTTGAAGGGCAAAAAGCTTTCTCTCTCTCTATATTGCTTGTGGTTAGAGCTTGGAAGTTGGATTTCTTTGCATTTTTGCATTATACCTCATAGCACAAGACCTCCATCACTCATTCAAACACCTTGAGGCTGTCTCTCAGAGGTTGGAAGCTCAGATTTTTGGACCAAAAGCTGCTGGAAAGATTGTTCTTCAAGGGTAAGCACACTTTTCCCCTAAACTAGTCTTTTCTTGCTTTATTTGTAAGCTTTGCTTTCAAGAATTTTTGGGCTCCGACCTAAACTAGAAATGATCATATTTTGAGCCCCTTTTCATAGTTGATCAAGGGTCTTTCTCTGTTTGAGGCTTCCTTCTATCACTTGCCTCTTTAACTCTTTTTTAGGCTTTTTTTTTGCATAGTATTTTAAGCTTATTTGTGAGCTGTTTTGGATTTGGCCATAAACTAGAAAGAGGCTTGTTTTGAGCCCCTCTTTAACTTTGTTGAAGGGCTCTCCTCTGTTTGAGGACAGAAGCTACCACTTGTCTCTTTACCCCTCTTTTAGGCCCATTTCTTGCATGCCAGTTTAACCTTACTTGTGTTTATTTTCATGGCTTGATATAAACTGTAAAGTGCCTTATTTTGAGTCTCTCTTCAACTTTATTAAAGGGCTCTTCACCATTTGGGGCCAGCTGCTGTCCATTGTCTCTATTCTCACTTTTAGGGCCATTTTTGCATGATAGATTGGCCCTATTTGTATTCATTTTTGAGGCATGTTGTAAACTGGAAAGAGGATTTTTTTGATATCATCTTCATATTTTATTAAGATTTCATTTTTGTTTAAGGTCACATGCTATCTTGTATGCTTGGTTGCCTCCCATTTTGAGCCTTATATCCTAGCCCTTGTTGCATGCTTTGTTTGGCCTTCTAGCCACTAAAATCCAGTGGATTTTTAGTGGTTTGGCCATTGTTTTGAGCTTCCAAATCAGAGGGGGGTGACCTCCTCTCTCCTTGACTTGTTTGGTAGTCATTTTGGCCTTCCAAAGAGGCCCTATCTTGCATGCTTTGTTGACTGATTGGGGCCAATTTGGTGAGTTTTGGGACTATCATATTTGATTTTCAGAGTTGTATATGCCATGTCACTTGTCTATCTTGTATGTGCCTAATAACTCATTGTATGGCCATCTAAAGGAGCTCATCATTTTTGCATACCATGGTTGCATATCAGTGGTTATTTAGGCCTATTTTCACATGTTTTATTCACTGATTTTTGACGGTTTGGTGAAATTCCATGTGCATCATACACTTTCCATGTAAATCATGTTTGCTAGTCAAAATCGCATGCTACTTTAGTCCATCTTGCTAACACTTTTTGGCCTTGCTTTAAACTGGAAAAGTCCATGTTTTAGGACTGCCTTGACTCTGTATTCATGCTTCATGTTCAAATAATGCATGCTTTGTATAGCTGTAAGTCATTCCATGTGCCTAGTTTTGTGTTTCGGGTCTCACCTCATGCATCGGGTGCCATGTTTTCATGATTCGGGGCTGTTTAGCATCATATTTCAGTGCTGAAATTTGTATGTTTGCATACCATGTTCCATGCCTTACCATGCTTTGGTAGAGTGGCATTCGTGCCTTAGGTTCGGTCCTCGGTTTGCGTGCATGCGTGCACGTGTTTCGAGTGTCTCATTTTCATCTAATGGCCACTTATGTGAGTGTGGCTGAGGTCCACTCGTGTTGGTGTAAGTCCATTATGCATTGTGTATGCCATTTCATTTCATAGCATTGTGTATGCTAAGTTGTATGTTAGCGCATTGTGTATGCCATGTTACCTCGTGCATGCCATGTTACCTCGTGCATCGTGTATGCCATTTCATAGCATTGTGCATGTTAGGTTATATCTTAGTTGCATTCATGCATGTCATGCATCTTGCATTGTGTTTGGGGGTAGGAGTTAGCCCGAGCACGGGAAACGAGGGGCGTTTCGTACTCCAAGTGACGAAACGTGTCTCAATTCCTAGTCACCGACACTCCGGATTATCCATGATGGAGTTTAGGTATTGTTATATTTTCATGTGCATTCGTTTCATATCGAGTTGTGCAAATCGACTCCTCGGCCATCATGCATCGATATGCGTGATTGGTGGCACGAGGATCGAGGACTACACTCCCTGAAGAGTAGTCAAGCATACATATGTGAAAATACATTGCAATGCCCTTTTCTTGCTCTCTGTTGCAGCAAATCAAGAATCAACAGCCTTCCGGAGCTTGGCACGTATTCCAAGAACAATTGCAAACAGAGGCTAATTAGGGCATCGCAGTGGATTTCCGCGCCAGGCAGCCCGAACATACATCATTCATCAGAGTTGAGACAGTCCTTGGCTTGCATGCCAATTTATTGCTTTCCTAGTTAAATTTTTTAATTAATTAGGGTTCTGTACCTATTCGGACTGTATTTATTTGGGACTGTATATTATTTATTCGGTCCCTCCGAGCGAGGGCACAATGTTGTAATAAGCGTGCGTGTGTGTGATGTATGTCTTCCAACCCCACGTCTTTCTCCCTTTTATTTACCAGCTTATGATGGTTAGATTAGGGCATGTTTCAATTAGCATACAGTATGATAGCATGTTTGCATTCATTCATCTGTTTTGCATGCACCGGGCTCGGCGCATCATACTAACTGCATTTGTATTTCAATTTCAAGTTGAATACTTGTTATCTGTAGCATTTCATATGCCATGTTTAGAATAGCCGAGCCTGCTATAGTTGCATTTTTGCATGTGTTGCATTAGGCATTTCTATACAGTTAGGATCACGTATGGATTTCTAATCAGCTTCTGTTTTGGCTTGGAGTACTCGGTGAGTTTTTACGCTTTAGCATCCTTGCATGCGTGTGAGTGACTGCCATGATAGCATGCCTACCATGAGGCTATATGCTTATGTGTTATAACTGCCTAAATGCCTGTGGGTGAAGGTTGGGTTATCTGAATTGGAGTAATGCATTGACTGTGAGTTTTAAGCCCATTAGATAGTGGCAAAACCATCTTTTCTAAGCCAACCCGAGGGTGGCTAAATCTGCATTTTAAGCCTACTTGTGAGTAGCAAACCATCTTTCAAAAACAAACATGAAATGTTTTGTTCCAATTCAGGCGATCCAGTCTATACTTGTATGCTGTGCGCATCACGTAGTAAATCTAGGCTAATAACCGGAATAAGAACACACAATGTTTTGAAAACTTGATATCATGGTTAGTAGAGGCCGATCTTTGATCAGGCGAGAGGGGGTGCTCATAGCTGACCTTCCCCAATCGTACCCAAGTCCCCGAGACAAGGCAACTTTGGTGATGACGGACACGTGGCCTTAGGCAACGAGTCAGGGTTTCCTAAATTTTCCAAAAATAAAATATTTAGGTGGCGACTCTGTATCTGGCGAAGCAGTCTATGTTTGGCACTTCTTTCTAAAAAAATTTGTTTTTCTCAAAACGATTTGCTGGATTTGGACTATTTGGTTCAGATTAAGAACCGTGACATTTGAGTCCTGAACTGTAGTAACCCCAAAAAGAACAGAACGGGACTCACCCTCCCGGGGCGTTCGGGGACGTCTACACCTACTAAGTTAGAGGAGAAATGAGATGGTTAATATTAATGGGGTCATCAAATGTCATCAAGTCTAGCCATTAGGGTTAGAGTTACAAAGGTTTAAAACTCCAAAACCATTATATAAATCATAATGTGTATATAATGTATTAGTTTTGAGAGTTAAACTAGATGGGTTGTAAAATGGATACGAGTATTGGGTCATAACCCGATCCAACCCCAATCTCAAACACATGCACAAACTAAGTTCAGCACAGTTCAAGACTAGGTCCAAGTCTAAGCCTCCGTTTGAGAAGTGGGTTGGCTTTTTGGCTTTTTTTGGCTATTTTAGCCTGGGCTAAAAAGCTTGGTTTGGAAAGGACTTTTTGGTTTTTTTGACTTTTTTTGTAAGAGAAGAGTGTAATGATTATGGGTTGGATGTGATGTTTTGTTTGGTGTGACTAAAATAGCCTATTTTGTTTTTTGTGGCTAAAATAACCACAAACCAACTTGCCAAACGGAGCTTTAAGTCTAAGACCAAATCCAGCACACGTACAAATATAAGTCTAGGCCCAATCCAAACCAATAGTAAGTTTAAATCTAACCCAACTTTATTAATACCTATTTTATGAAACAATTCTCATTCACAACTCAATCGTTTCTACTCATTATTTATGTATTACAAGTTTCTCACTTAATACAACATAAAATCACTAAGGCTCATCTCAATTGGCAGTAAAATCCCACTTTAATTTCAAATTAAAATTATCAAAAATCCATTATTTTTCAACGGTTGGTAATAGTGGCAGATGAGATTTGGAATGATTGTGTGGTGTTGTGTGCGTTAGTTAGCGAGAGCGAGAAATAGGGAGGTGTGGATGCTTGATGATTGTGTAAGGTCGTCATTTACTTGTGTACGTAGATTTCTTGCATTTTTATTTTCCCTTTGTTTATTTTTTAATGTGATTAGTGATCTCTTAAATTTTTTTTTTTTTTGGTAGAGCACTAGAATGTTTACTAGTTTCCATGCTCGCGTGATAAATAGAAAGTGGCATTTTTTGTGAGTAAATAGTTTCAGGAAAATCTTTGTAGTCTTAAGATTTGTGGAAACTATTTTGATGGAATTTCATGTTGGAAAATTTATAAAGAGATAGTTATGAATTGAAATAGACTCCATTTTGAATGAAATGGTGTAACCTTTCATGGTGTCTTTTTATTTTAAAAGAAGGGTCAAACCTCCATTTGAATGAAAGTGTGCAAACCTTTTATGGTGTCTCTTTATTTTGAAGGAAGGGTTATGTCCCTTCTTCATACATTTTCTTTTCAAATTGAATAGGT
Source organism: Camellia lanceoleosa (assembly GCA_025200525.1). Classification (NCBI taxonomy): domain Eukaryota; kingdom Viridiplantae; phylum Streptophyta; class Magnoliopsida; order Ericales; family Theaceae; genus Camellia; species Camellia lanceoleosa. Next base: position 99,676,103 of record CM045759.1, read on the forward strand.
GCCAACAAAGCCTATATAAAGGCAGCCCCATTCCAATTTTGATTAATTCCGAAAATTCATTTTCCTTACCTTCATTTTGCTCTATTGCGTCCTTTATTCTTCATATTAGATTTATAATAAATTTCAGAGAGTTATAGAACACAAGGTTCTAGTTCGCCGGACAAATTTGTTTGAAGTGCTATTACAAATTTGTGAAGATCATTGTATCCTGAGAGATAGAAGCCACATAACCGTAAGCACCGGAGCGGGGCGAATCTGTCTTAAGGACAGAGTGTCACACACTCGACTTGGTCTTTAATTATTGATTCGGTTCAACTAAATAAATTCTGTAAGTTTTATTTTATTTTGTTTGAATTATTTCAATTTATTTTATTTACACAGAAGATTGTTCCAACAATCTTAAGACAAAAACGAATTATTCTGTTTACAGAATTTTTCGTTTGTTTCATTTTCTCTTTTTCTTTTAAGAAAATTATTTTCTGTGGATTTACAAAATAATATTCTGGTTGGAAAAACAAATAGTAATTATATGCTATTTGACAGATAGTAGTAATATACTGTCTATTTTTTTTGACAACTAGTAGTACGATACTGGTGTAATTAACAATTCAGAATATATTTTTGTGGAATTTTTTCAAAAATTAATTTTGGGTTTTAGAAATTATTTTCTGAGTTTTCATTACTTAAAATTCTATTTTAGTATTTTATTTATTGAAGTGTTACAGAAATTAATTTTCTGTATGGCATTAATTTGGTTGAATAAAATTTTATTTTATTTTCAAATTAATTGAAAAATAAAATTTATATTCTTATTTCTTTTATTTTACATAATTTAATTTCCTGTGTGGAATTAATTTGGTTGAATAAAATTTTATTTTATTTCCAAATTAATTGAAAAATAAAAGTTATATTCTTAATTCTTTTATTTTACAGAATTTAATTTCATGTGTGGAATTAATTTGGTTGAATAAAATTTTATTTTATTTCCAAATTAATTGGAAAATAAAAGTTACATTCTTGTTTCTTTTATTTTTTACAGAATTTAATTATGTGATTTTGGTTTAATTTTTTGTATAGTATAAAATTCTAATTATAATTTTATTTTATAATTTAGAATTTATGGCTACTAAAACTGGTCAAACTAATGTTCAAACCAGTACTAGTATGGTGATTGCCATTACGCTAGCCTCTCCTTATGTTGAGACTGTGCCAGTGAATCATGGTGAAAAACCAGAGAAGTTCTTAGGAACTGTTTTTAAAAGATAGCAGAAGAGAATGCTATCTAAAGGAGGGAAACTAAGAAATACAAGTTTAATGGCATGTGTTACATTTGTAACAAATAGGGACATCGGACCAAAGATCGCCGTTACAAACGTAAAGGTAAAAGAAGATCAAGTAAGAAGGTTGCTAAAGCCAAAATGACCAAAATGGATGAAATTTTCAATGGTGTAGATGTCATAAATCTTTCTACAGTTGTTTCCGAGGCAAATCTTGTCAGAAATTCTAAAGAATGATGGGTGGACACTGGTGCTACTCGCCATATCTGTGTCGACAAAAAGATGTTCACATCTTATTCTACAGTGGGCAACGGTGAATAACTTTTTATGGGCAACTCCTCAACTTCCAAAGTTGAAGGACAGGGAAAGATTGTACTAAAGATTACATCAGAAAAAGAACTCACTCTCAACAATGTGCTGCATGTACCGGACATTCGCAAAAATTTAGTTTTCAGATCTTTGTTGAATAAGAATGGGCTTAGGCTAGTTTTTGAAAGTGACAAGTTTATACTTACCAAAAACGGGGTGTATGTAGGAAAAGATTACATGTCTGATGGCTTTTTTAAGATGAATGTAATGACCGTTGTACCCTCAGTCATTAATAAAAATACATCTTCTTCTTACTTGCTTGAGTCTTCAAATTTATGGCATGGTAGACTAGAACATGTTAATTATGGATCTTTGCGTAGATTAATTAATATGGAATGTTTACCTAAATTTGACATTGATTCAAATCATAAATGTGAAATTTACATTGAGGCAAAATTATCTAAAACTCCTTTTTATTCAATTGAAAGAAGTACGGAACCACTTGAATTAATTCATAGTGACATTTGTGATTTTAAATCAATTCAAACTAGAGGTGGGAAAAAATATTTTATCACTTTTATATATGATTATACTCGATATAGTTATGTTTATTTAATTCGAACCAAGGATGAAGTTTTGGAAACTTTTATTCAATATAAGAATGAAGTTGAAAATCAACTTGATAAGAAAATCAAAAAACTAAGAAGTGATAGAGGTGGTGAATATGAATCACCTTTTGGTGAATTTTGTAAAGAATATGAAATAATTCATCAAACCACCGCTCCTTACTCACCTCAGCAAAATGGAATTATTGAAAGGAAAAATAGGACTTTAAAAGAAATGATGAATGCCATGTTAATAAATTCTGAATTACCTCAGAACTTGTGGGGGGAATTAATACTTTCTACTAATTATATACTTAATAAAGTACTCTGAAAGAAAGTGAATCAAACACCTTATGAATTGTGGCATGGAAGAGTACCATCCTACAAATACTTAAAAGTATAGGGGTGTTTGGCTAAAGTGGCTATTCCTAGTCCTAAAAAGACTAAGATAAGTCCTAAGACCATTGATTGCATTTTTATTGGTTATGCTAAGAAGAGTAGTGCATATCGGTTTTTGATTCATAAATTAGAACATACCGAAATGTATGTAAATATTATTATTGAGTCTCGGAATGCATCATTCTTTGAACATGTATTTCCAAATAAAACTAGACAAAAGACTAGTAACAATAAAAGATCTCATGATGCTATTACTAGTCAAGATAAAAAACATGATCAAGAACAAGAGCAAGAGTTAGACCAAAATGAGGAAGAGGAACCTAGGCGTAGTAAACGTGTTAGAATCTCAAAATCTTTTGGTCTAGATTTCCTAACATTTTTGTTAGAAAATGAGCCTTTAACTTTTAAAGAGGCTATGTCCAGTCCTGAAGCTGCTTTATGGAAAGAAGCTATTAATAGTGAAGTTGAATCCATCTTGCAAAATCACACTTGAGAATTGGTGGATTTGCCACCAGGTTGTAAACCTCTTGGGTACAAGTGGATTTTCAAAAGAAAATTGAAAGCGGATGGATCAATTGACAAGTACAAGGCAAGACTTGTGGTCAAAGGATTTAGACAAAAAGAAGGTCTTGATTATTTTGACACATACTCACCGGTTACTAGAATAACATCCATTAGAATGCTAATTGCCATTGCATTTCTATACAATTTAGAAATTCATCAAATGGATGTTAAAACCGCTTTCTTAAATGGTGAGTTAGAGGAAGAAATTTACATGGAACAACCATAAGGGTTTTCTGTTCCAGGAAAAGAAAAGAAAGTGTGTAAATTGGTTAAATCATTATATGGTTTAAAACAAGCGCCAAAGCAATGGCATGAGAAATTTGACAAGGCAATGATGTCAAATGGATTTAAAATTAATGAGTGTGACAAATGTGTTTATATTAAAAACACAGACAAAGGTTATGTTATTGTATGTCTTTATGTAGATGATATGCTCATCATAGGTAGTAATACTGATATGATTAAAACTACCAAGAAAATGTTGAATAAACATTTTGACATGAAGGACATGGGCATTGCTGATATAATTCTTGGTATGAAAATTACCAAAACATCAGAAGGATATGCTTTATCACAATCTCATTACATTGAGAAAATACTTGACAAATTCAACAAAGATGATGATCATCTTGCTAGAACACCTGTAGATGTTAATTTGTTTCTATCTAAGAATGTACATGAAAGTATTTCTCAATTAGAGTATACCCAAATTATTGGAAGCTTAATGTACTTGATGAACTGTACTCGCCCGGATATAGCTTATGCAATAAGTAAATTAAGTAGATATACGAGTAATCCGGGAGTAGAACACTGGAAAGCAATTATAAGGGTTCTAAGATATCTTTGATTTACTCGTAACATTGGGCTTAATTATACTAGATATCCAGCAGTACTTGAAGGATACTGTGATGCAAATTGGATATCGGATATTAGAGACTCGAAGTCCACCAGTGGGTATGTTTTTACTCTTGGTGGGGCGGCTGTATCTTGGAAATTGTAATAACCCCGACCTTGATTAACATTAATTGGTATTTAATTATGCCCAATAGTAATTAAGAGGAAATCCGGAATTAATTTGCATGTGTATTGCATGATTTATGTGTTTCTGTCTGTTTAGCGTCGAAATATCTGTTCATGTTTTAAACTTTAATCTGCGAATTGAAAGCCTTATCAGCACCCGATTCCGAAATTGATTAGTGTTTTGGACTCGTTAGAATATATGTGATTTTATGGTATGTTCAATTAAAATTTGATTTGGAATGTTTAAATTAGATTAAATAGTGTTAAATTAATGAATCTAGCTTAATTTCAATTATGCCACTTAGTGGCCCATTACATGAAACATTTGACCTTCATTACACCACTTTCCTCAGCCACTTTGAGAGCCCAAAAACGATTGAGAGAGGGAGAGATAGGGGAATTGTGGATTCAACTAGGAGATTGGCTTAAATTGTGGAAGAATTTGGTGGTTGATTGCAAGTTGAAGTTCTAGACTTGAAATTAAGGACCCAAGGTAGGAATTCATCCTCTCATTCATGTAATTGAGCTAGTTCTTGCATAGTTCTTAACCTATTGAAGATTAGAGTCTAGATTTAGCTTTAAATTGTTGAATTGGGTAGTATATCATGCATGCATGATTACAATCTTGCAATTTGAGTTTGTTTTCATCAAAACTTCACATACATGTTCATACTTTTGTTTTAGTCTATGAATTTACCTTGGTTTTGAGCTCAATGTTACATTAAATCTTGTTTTGGAGCTTTGGAATTCAAGTTGTACTCATGCATTTTTGTTTAAGCTTTGTTCTTGAAGATTTGTTGAAATTGTGTTCAATTGACTCATCCTTGAGCTTTAATTTTACAAATTGACTTTTGAAACATGATATACTATGAGTTTTAAGTGTTTTTCTAGAAATTGGGCTCAAGAGGTTGAGTTTTGGGGTGTTGGATGCTTGGTTCGAACTTGGAAGGCAAATCTAGAAATTCCAGAATTTGGCTTTCTCGCTCGAGTGACCATCGTTTGTTCAGAGCTCCGCTCGAGCGAATTAATGGTGGCTCAAGCGTAAATTTCAAGCTCTCAGGTTTTTGGTGCATGCAGACGCACGCTCGAACGAAGAGACCTACGCTCGAGCGAGGAACTGTGTCTCATGCTCAAGCGAGCATCGAGCGTAAAAAATCAGCAACCAGTACTTTTGCCTTTTTACAGACCGCTCGAGCGAAGGAGTCCTCGCTCGAGCGAACCCTTTGTTTTGGCAAGTTCGCTCGAGCTAAGGAAGTCTCGCTCGAGCGAGACCCCTGTTTTCAGCAAGTTTTGCAAAATATTTTCTAAGGCATATTTGCATTCTCATTCCATCCTAGGCATTCCTAGGCCATGTTTAAGACTCTATAAGGGGAATTCAAGGGTAGAAACACACTAAGAACCAATGACGTAAGTTTTGTATAAATGGTCACGTGCCGCATTCTGTTTGACTTTTTGGCTCCGTCTGTCTGTTTCAACACCCACTGTGAGTAATAACATAGCAAAGATATGTTCAACTGTGCTTATTTTCTGTGTGACAAATGAGATCTGTTTTCGGTAATGATATGTTCTGTACAATGAATGATTGTTCAAATTCTGACATATATTTGTGACATCCTTAGTATCATGTGATATCTACGGCTATTACCGGTATCGGAGGTTCCTCTATGGAACTTATATCTGTCTGCACTCTATTACTCGTACCGGAGGCCCGCCATGGGGGCTTAGTTGTTCTGTTCTATCCCGGATCCAGAGGTTCCTTCTTGGAACTAGGTTATTCATAACCTTACGCTTATGCGTTCTGTTCTGTTACGCTTATGCATTCTGTTCTGTTATGCTAATGGATGTATCACATAAACTTAATCACAACTTAAGATTTCTGTCTGTATATGATCTGAACAAGTATGATTTTGATACAATATGAATTGATTTTTGAAATCTGTACGAACTCATTCATTGAAACCCCTTTACTCTGTTTATTATTCACCGGGCTTTCGCTCATAGTTTACTATATATATGTAGGTGAGGCGACACATGACCCAAGCCAGAGTTGACGGCCTTCTGTTCTGTTTTGTCAGCCAAATGTTGCGCCTCCCGAGGAGGTTCCGCTTGAAGTCTATTGACATGGCTGTTTTTGTGGTCATGCTAGTCTGTATGTGTGTTATGTAAAGTCAGGTTCTGGGAACTATTATCTGTAAATATTGATATATCTGACTAGCATGTTTATGTATATAAATAAGTTTTGAGAAGTTCTATTTCATATACGTTATCACAGCTCATTGGACCTTACTTATTTTGTTTATTTGCTTCCGCAACCCCTTATTATTTGTTAATCTGTTCAGAGGCCTTTGCTAATCCATGGATTACTGGCCGGTTACGGTGCCAAACCTATAGGGGCGGGTTTGGGTCATGACAGAAATCTTCCAAACAAACTTGCATTGCTAGGTCTACTATGGAATCAGAATTCATAGCTTTAGACAAAGCAGGGGAAGAGGCAAAATGGCTTCGCCATTTCCTTGAAGATATTCCAATATGGCCAAAATCGGTGCTTTCTATATGCATACATTGCGATAGTCAATCAGCTATAGGTGAAACCGAGTCATATGTATATGATGAAATCACGACACATTCGTCATCGACATAACACCGTGAGACAACTACTCTCTAATGGAATTATTTCCATAGAATATGTTAAGTCTAAGGACAACATAGTGGATCCACTAACCAAAGGGTTAGCAAGAGAGTTAGTTGAGAATTCATCGAGGGGAATGGGACTAAAGCCTATTAAATAAGAGTTACCACAACGGCAACCCAACCTGGTTGACTGAAGATCCCAAGATCTAGGTTCAAATGGACAACCGAGTTGTGTATGACTCAGAAGGATCACTGGGGAGTTAAACTCCTACCCATTTTTATGATGAAATAGTGATGACTGTAGAGTTTTATGTTAAGTAATACTTTTAATGATTCTTATATCTAGGTACACCTAGTGGAGTATGACAGGATACTCTTCATAAGAATCACCTATGCGAGTGTGAACTGGGCTGGTTCTATGAGATTTGTGAAGGGCTACAATTCTTTAGAGCACTCATGAAAGACCAGGTTGTTCAGGGCCAAAATGAACACAATAGTGAGAACTAAACTGTGTCTGGGGATATACTGTGTGAGTTCTATTGTCTTGGTTTACACAAACGACTGAACAGTTCAAGACATCATGTTCATTGGTTAGCTAGTAAATCCGATAGTGTCTCACAAGGGAAGGTTCAAAGCTAAAAGTTACCTATCATTTGCAGAATATTTTCAATTTCTGTACTCTTTGTATTTACATCATGTTGTTGCGTTTTCTCTCTGTCAATTTCATTCATGTGGGGGATTGTTTGAAAATTTATAAAGAGATAGTTATGAATTGAAATAGACTCCATTTTGAATAAAATGGTGTAACCTTTTATGGTGTTTTTTTGTTTTAAAAGAAGGGTCAAACCTCCATTTGAATAAAAGGGTACAAACCTTTCATGGTGTATCTTTATTTTAAAGGAAGGGTTATGTTCCTTCTTCATACATTTTCTATTCAAATTGAATAGGTGCCACAAAACCTATATAAAGGCAGCCCCATTCCAATTTTGATTAATTCCGAAAATTCATTTTCCTTACCTTCATTTTGCTCTCTTGCGTCCTTTATTCTTCATATTAGATTTAGAATAAATTTCAGAGAGTTATAGAACACAAGATTATATTTCGTCGGACAAATTTGTTTGAAGTGCTACTACAGATTTGTGAAGATCATTGTATCTTGGGAGATAGACATCACATAACCGTAAGCACCGGAGCGGGGCGAATCTGTCTTAAGGACATAATGTTACACACTCGACTTGGTTTTTAATTATTGATTTGGTTCAACTAAGTAAATTCTGTAAATTTTATTTTATTTTGTTTGAATTATTTTAATTTATTTTATTTACACAGAAGATTGTTATAACATTTCACACCAAAACTTACAATGAAGCTATCAATGTGGAGATCTGACACATTTATATTCATTTATTTCAAATAAAAAAACTCATCAAAATAGTTTATTATTCCAAAAATGGTTCAGTTACATCATTTTGGTTAAATTTTCACAAATTCTTTTTCAAATAATTAACTTGCTTTTAAAACCTGTCTCCCACACCACATGTGCTTGGAATTTGGAAATTTGAATTGATTACAAACATTTCTTTTTGATTAATAAGAATTTTAAAAATAATCTATCATATAGTATAAATATAATATGTGTCATGCTAATGACAACTTAAGTTCAATTATTATATATAATATGCGTCATGTTAAATGCTAATGACAACTCAAGCTCGACTATCCAATTTAAGCTCAATTATCATATATAATAAGCGTCATGCTAAATGTTAATGATAATTCAAGCTCGACTATCATTAATGCTAAATGCTAATGAGAACTCAAGCTCGACTATCATTAATGGCAATATACGGCTAAAAATTTTGTTTCATAAATTATAAAATATTTTTACATGTTTTTATACTTTCTTTTAATACATTTTAATTTTAATATTTTTTGTACATATTTTTAAATATTATTTTAGCATTTCTTGAAATCTGTTATGAATCCATATTTTTATGATTGCATTTGTATCCTCTTTCCTTTCTGCGAAGATTGCAAATGAGAGGTGCACAAATTTGAACCTTTTTTCCGACAGTAATGTTACAAACTTAGATATAAAAATTCAAAAATTATTCAAAATTTTATATTAATACTATAGATCCGGATATAAAGATTTAGAAATTATTTAGAATTTCACATCAATGACTTAGATTCATTTCATATATAAATTTTACACTTTATCAACTTAATTTTTACCATTCAAATCTAATTATAGAAACATTTGTAGTCTCAAATTCTAAGAACTTAGCATTTTTGTTTTTTCAAATAAAAAAATAACAAAAATAAAATAAAATTCTCGACACTCCATTTTTTTTTTGTTTTGAACAAACACTCCTCGTTTGGGAAGAAGGTAGATAATGAAAACCGTAGTTAGAAGCTGACTAAACCCAAATCTCATGTGTAGCTGACTAAACCCAAATCTCATGTGTTTGGGAGGTGTTTGTTTGGATACAACTTGAACCCTCTAATCATTATTACATTCACGAGCTCTGTTTCCCAAACCAGTTTTTGACTTCTCTCTCTCTCTCTCTCTCTCTAATCAGTCTCTGATCTGTCAAAACTCCCAAATCGAGTCCTGTGTTTTGTCTCTCTCTGATCTCCCTCGCTGAGATCGCGTTGTAATTTCCAATACGCAGAAAGTGGTCTCTCTCTCTCTCTAGATTCAATTCACCGGTACATATCTCTCTCTCTCTATCTCTCTTTCTAATTTGAATTTTGTTTGTTCCGGATGTTTAAGTTTCTCTGTCTCTCTGTCAAATTGAATTGTTGTGTTATGGAATGGAACTGGATTGTTCTCTGTTTCCTTTGATTTGTGGTGGTGGTAGTGGTGGTGGGTTAATCTCTTTGTTGGGTTATCTGGGAATGTTTTGGAGTATGCTATTGTTAATCTATTAGGTTGATTTTAATTTTTTTCTTTTATTCTTATTTATATTTCATCCATAAATTATCAATTTCATCTATTTTAGTTCCCCAAAATTATCTGATTTTAGAGACCATTATACAAATCAGTTACTGTTGAAGTCTAAATTAGATAAGAAAAAAAAGAAGAAGAAGAAGAAGATTATTTCAGAATTTGAATAACTTAAGCCATACAACAAAGCACTCATTTTTCTTTCAATTTTGAACAAACATCCCCACAACCAAGGTGCTTTGGTTGTATGATTTTAGTTGTCCAAATTATAAACTTACATTTTTGCCTATCAAATTAGGTTACAATTGTCTTTAATTGGGCTATATGAACAAAAGTACGAAACTTTAGGGGTTGAATAGATTAAATTCATAGTTTAGGGGTGGAATAGAAAAAAAAATGGTGATAGTTTAGGAGTGTGGGAGTCCGAAATGGGTTTGTCCCACATCGGTTTGAGAGGTATCCATAACCCATTTAATAAGTTGACTGACTCCTCCTAACTAGCATGAGGCCTTTTTTAAAGAAGAACAAAACTGTGAGGCTTCAACCAAAGCGGATAATATTGTGCTAGTGGAGTTGGGTTGGCAGCTTCATTATTGTCCGCTTTGGCCGCTAGCACAATATTGTCCGCTTTGGTCGAAGTCTCACGGTTTTGTTTTTTCTTAGAAAATGCCTCATTCTAGTTAGGAGGAGTTAGTCAACTTATTAAGTGGGTTGTAGACACCTCTCAGACCGATGCGAGACAAACCCATTTCGAGCTTACATATAAGTCCTCAGTTAACTGGTTCCGAACGCCAATGGACTCACATTGGAGGGAGTTCTCACAAACGGCGCCAAATGAAGCAGTTAACCCAACCCCACTAGTACGATATTGTCTGCTTTGGCTGGAGCCTTACGATTTTGTTCTTCTTTAGAAAATGCCTCATGCTAGTTATGAGGAGTTAGTCAACTTATTAAGTGGTTTGTGGATGCCTCTCACACCGATGTGGGACAAACTCATTTTGGGCTCCCACAAGGAGTTAAAAGTGAAATTAACCCATGTTTATTTTGGTGAATGAAGTAGTTTTGCTGAAATAATATTTGTTGTGTAGTGATAGGATAGGAGTGTGACTAGAGAGAGCTGCAGACGTGATTCATGTGCAACAATATGATGTCTAATAAACGACAAAAAGTGACTTTTGTGGTTTTGGTTATGATCTATTCCGGTGTTGGTTATGACTCGGTTATGACTTATTGTGGTATTAGTTTATTTTGCTTATGGTGTTTTGGTTAGATACCTTATATGGTGTTTAGTTATGACTATATATATATATTTTTAATTATGACTATATATTTTTATTTATTTAAGACTAAAAAGGATCTAGTTATGACATTTGTGGTAATCAACACCACAAATGTCATAACTTGTATATGGTGTAGCATGACCCCTTTTATATATCCAATCAACCAATTTGTCCTAAAATTTAAAAATTTTCAACAACTCTAAATTCATTTAAAAGTCAAGTTATAAATTTATAAACAAATTCACATCTAAATCTAAAATCTTTACTAAATGCATACCTTTTAAAATTTCCAATTATTGAAATTCGATCTCAAATATCTGTAATGCTATGTTTACTCTTCTTATTTTTTCTTATTTTTTTTAAAGATTCAGTGGAGAAAAAGAGAGACAAAGAAAAGAGTTGGATTACAAAACATGAGGACTAGGTGCTATCATAGTAAAACCCAATAATCTGCGGTTAACAGACTTCTGATGGAGTCTGGAGAGTCATCTCCAATTCCAATTTCGTGCTTGGATATGGCATCTACACACTTGTTGCTTTCCCTAAAGATGTGGGAAATTGAACATTCGTTTCTTTGGAGTAGGAACCTAGCATATTTGATCGGTGCTTGATAAGGAGAGTTCAGATCCATCCCTGATGAGATTCACTGCCATCTCCAATTCTGTTTCAATCTCCACCTCACTGAAACCCTTTTGATGAATGATGGTCAGTCCTCTGTAAAACAGCCCAGATCTCAGCTTCCAGGCTAGTGCAATTTTTCCAACTAACCATTATAGCCAAAGATCCAGCTTTCAGTCTCATCCCTGAATATGCAACCATAGCGTGCTTGATTTGCATCACCCCTAGAGCTTGCATCCATGTTGAGTTTGAGTTTACCTGCACATGGGAAACACCATTTAATGAAGTGGGTGCCTTTATAGTGAGGTGGAAGAGGGGAGTGGAAAGCCTCCTGGATATCATTGTCAAAGATGATGATCAAACCAACACTTTTACAAGTGGGTTGGGATTGACTATCAAAAACCTTTTTGTTTGTCTTTCCAGATTTGCCAAATAGTAACAATGAAAATAATTGTCCAAGGTATGTTTTTTTTGGGTGGGTATGTCCAAGGTATGTTAGCATTACATTTCTCTTGGCTTTTCATATTAGTATTAACCCACTCATTGAGAGGCTTATCGATCCCATCTCTCTACCATTGATTGCTTCTAACAACCCAAGTATCTTGAGCTTTAAAACAGCCCCTGATGAGATGATCCACATCTTCCACATGGCTATTATATCTAGGGCACATGCCAGAATTAGCAATATTTCTAACAATAACGAGTCTCATGTGATTGGTAGGAAGCCTCCCTTTTAACACAAGCCAAAGGAATCCCTTTAGCTTTTGGGGGACTTTGACTTTCCAAACCCAGGACCAATCAGGCTCATTGGTCTCCTGGTCAGCAACAAGATTATAAGCAGATGCAGTAGAATAGTTACAATTAGGAGCCTTTCCATAGAGGGGTATCCAGTAATGATGAATGTACATGTGTTGCATTTTATACTCCTGAATTTGACTCATACTCAAACTATAAAAACACATTTATTTTCACTAATGATTGCTATTTAGGCCTCGTTTGGGAACCCTTATTTTTAGCCAAAAAGCCAAAAAGTTATTAAATTAGCCAAAAAGCCAACAACCCATACCAAAAAGTCAAAGATTCTCTTTTCTCTCTACTTTTTGCACATCTTTTCATAAAAAGCCAAAAAATCATCCCAAACATACTAGTTTTTTTTAGCTCATATTTTAGCTAAATAGCCAAAAAGTTACTAAATTAGCCTGTTCCCAAACGAGGCCTTAATGGAACTTGGGTTTTATGTATATGAGTTACTTAAAAGCAATGTGATAAGCATACTTGTGGAAAACTTTCAATTTAGGAAGCATGACACGGACATGTGACACGACACGGATACGACACGGACACGCCGACACATTCATTTTCAAAAAATGCAAGACGCGACACGTGAGGAACACGCATGAAATATATAGTTTTATATATTTATTATATGTTATATGTATAAATATATCATTCCTATATTTATATATCATTTATAAAAAAAAAAAATATATATATATATATATATTTATAAATATATCATTTAAAGATAATAAAAAATGTAATACGACACTAATTCTTATAAATTTATATGGATTTTGTTTTATTATGGTATCTTAAGTTGTTTTGTTTAAATTTATAATTAATTTCACATGTGTCTAATCGATAGACACGTATGTTTAAGCGATTGACACGTGTGTTTTCTAAGTATCCAAAGAGCAGGGGTGGAGGTAAAGAGGGTTTTGGGGGGTCATGTGCCCCCCCTCCCCCCCCAGATTTTTGATTTTATTTTTTATATAAATAAAATATTTTAAATAAAAAAAATTTATAAAAATATTATTTAGAGTGAAATGTCAATGACATTTTTAAAATTATGAGAACAATAATTGTTGTTTTGATTGAAAATAAAGAGATTAGTTATGAAAATTTCAATATAATAGTGATGTTTATTTTTATTGACCTGCAAACATAATTAATCTCAATAAAGATATGGAATTTATTAGCTTGTTAATTACATTTGACATGTGGGGTTCATTCTTCATGTGTTTCTTTACTATTGGTTGGTGAGATCACATGTCAATGATGACGTGTTATTACTACTATATTGAATTTTTACTCAGGTTTTGTATAAAAAATTACTTTATCATTATATAATTTATTTTAAAACTTATGTTCATGACTTTTTTTATATTGTCCATGATACACTAGTTACAAATAACATTATTATTATTATTATTTTTTATTTTTCTTGAAATCAATCGTAAAAATTTATGTGAAATATTTTTGTAAGCATTTTCAATGTTGTAATGAATAAGTGCCCCCACTGATTTAATTTCTTGGCTCCGCCACTGCCAAAGAGTGTCCGGGTCTTTAAAAAAATTTAAAAAGTAGGACACATTTTGAAGAGTGTCGGACACACATATCCAAAGAGTGTTGGTGTCTGACACGGACACGACACGGATACGTCATCTTCTTAGAAGTGTCCGTGCTTCTTAGTTTTCAATCATGAGATTGCAGGATCTTTGAACATCATATGGAAATTTTTCAGTCATGATATGTTTGTTTATTGTGTAAATTTCTTTCAATTGTAACGTGTAACAATGCTATGTTCTAGATTTTTGTGGAATGGAGATATCCACCTAGATCTCTTGCAATTTTTTTTGGTTATGAATGAGAGCTTCACTTGGTTACACTCTTGCATCTATTTTGTCTCGGATGCTTCTTTTGCCATATCAAAATTGTAGTTTAAACTTCTGAGGAAAGTATAAAATGTTTTCATAGCATTGGTTTTGTTGTTAAATATGTTGACAATGGCATATCGTTTATCATTTACTTATTTTATTTATTTTTCTTTAGTTCTCGTCATGCGAGGAAAGGTGGCTCCAGGGAGATCGATAATTCTATGACTCATTTTTGGTTATTTGCATTGTTATAAGTTGAAGATGTGATTTTAAACCACTCTTGTATTATATTTTCTCCAACTGGCTTTGAGAAGGGCTGCAAAGCAGGTATCAAAACTTGTTGATACCAAGTAAGAATTGAAGGACGCGGGAGCAATTGCTGGGAATTCAAGCAAATCTAAAACTACCCCAGGAAAGGAAACTCCCTTTGATAGAGGTTCATGCTTACAATATTACTCAGGCTATGTTTGTGGCATAAAAAGAGAGAGAAAGAAGCAGAAGAGGAGGCACAATGTCCTACAAAACTTTGTTGTAGATTTTCATCTTCCAAGTAAGAAGTAAAGGACATGGGAGCAGTTGATGGGAATGCAGGCAATCTAGAAAGGAAACTCCCTTAGATAGACGTTCGTACTTATACTATTATTCAGACCTATGTTCGTGGCAGAAAAAAGAGAAAGAGAAAGAAGAAGAAGAGGAGGCACAATGTCCTACAAAACTTTGTTATAGTTCTTCATCTTCCAAAGTTTACTTAAATGGAGAACACACATGCAGAAAAAGATTCTGATGTATGGCCTAAAATAGATGTTAGCTTAAAGATGGGTTTGGAAATGGCCCAATGCAATGCGGGTTGGAGCTCATGGCCGGAAAAGAAAAACACAAAACACCTTCATCTTCCAGAGGTTATTTCAATGGAGAACACACAGGCAGAAAAAGATTATAATATATGGCCTAACGAAGATGTTAGCTTAAAGAGTGGTTTGGAAATGACCCAATGTAATGCGGGCTGGAGTTCATGGCCGGAAAAGAAAATGACAAAAGATCAGAAGATAAGGTATAATTCCCTTGAAACAAATGATATAGATGACAATCGCCCCGAGGGTACATTTTCAATTCATATTACTCCTGCACAAGTAGATTCTTTTCTGCATTCTCCAATCAATACATGCTTAAGTACAGATCTGGAAATGACACAACATGATGCAGAAGTGATTTTGTCTCAGGATATGGACAAAGGAATGGAGCAAAATAAGAGGCATAATGCGTTGAAAAGTAATGAAATTAATCAAGACCACAAGGAGGGTGGTAATCAGCCTAGTCACTCTCTAACCAATACGGAGTTTGTTGAAAGAGGGGACGACAACTATGTTTCTGGAAATGCAGATCAACTTGATAGTTTTCCAAAGTGTGTGGATGATAGTTCAATAAAGAAACATGATGACCATGCTCGTGTTCATATTATTCCTCTTGATGTGAACAGTATTCAAACCTATCAGATACAGAAACAAAATATCCGTAGGAGGAAAAGGAGAAAGTTCTCTGATACTATGGAAGGCAGTTTAGGATTTATCGAGGACGGTGATGACTCCTCCGCACTGCTTGTACAGGACAGTTCAGTGAGAGATTCTTCTTTGAGCCCATCTAATGAAGCTCCTGCATCTGGCTATTCAGAGAAAATGTTGGGAGATGTGAAAGAAGCAATATCTTCATCGTCTCAGTTGGGTGAATTCACCGATGAAGTTAGCCTAACTGTTATCAGCAAGGATGGGCCTCAACAGATGTTGCAG
Source organism: Camellia lanceoleosa (assembly GCA_025200525.1). NCBI lineage: Eukaryota > Viridiplantae > Streptophyta > Magnoliopsida > Ericales > Theaceae > Camellia > Camellia lanceoleosa. Next base: position 99,692,197 of record CM045759.1, read on the forward strand.
TCTTCACTAGGAGATGCCACTGGCAATTTCAGAAAAAAGCTTCTTGTCCTTGATGTGAATGGACTACTTGCTGATATTGTTTCGTATGTGCCTTTTGGATATAAACCAGATGCATTTATTTCCAAGAAAGCAGGTACTCTTAAGACAAGTAATTTTGTTAAAAGTTTGTTAGCTGTTCTCTAACAGCTTGGGTCTGACTAGATTGTCACTTCTGTACCAGTTTTTAAGAGGCCATTTTGTGACGACTTTCTGCAGTTTTGCTTTGAGAGATTCAATGTGGGTGTCTGGTCATCAAGAACTAAGTACTCTTCTACCTTTGGCTGATGAAATTTACTATTTCCTTGTTTTCTTATTTCAAATTGCTATCTTCAATCTGTTATTTTTTTGGGCATTTTCTGGTGACTGACTTGTTCATTTGTTATTTATTTTAATTTAATTGGTATATGCTTTAACAATGTAGATATTAATTTTTTGCAGGAGAAATGTGGAATCTGTTCTTGATTTTCTTATGGGAAAATCCAAATGCAATTTGCTTTTTTGTTGGGTAAACCATGCAAATCTCTGCTACAAATACAATTACTGCTTTCAACTTCTATTGGATTTTTAGTTACTTTAACTGTGCATAATAGTTTGTTTAATAGCGCAAACATTGGCTTTTGTGCAGGATCAGTTCCACTGTACAGATACGGGTTACAATACGGTTGAGAACAGAGAGAAGCCCATGCTTCTAAAGGAACTTAAAAAATTATGGGAAAAGGATGGACCAGATCTTCCATGGGATAGGGGAGTGTATAACGAATCGAACACACTGTTGTTGGATGATTCTCCATACAAGGCCTTGCGCAATCCTGTAAGTTCATCATTTTTCCTTCCACTTTATTCTCTTTCCATATCGGGCTTTCTTGTTTGACATCATGTGTTGATTTTCAACATTTCCCTTATTCTCACAGTATGTATTCTCTCCATCTTTTCTTTTCCAATATTTAGATGCACACTGCAATCTTCCCCCATCCATACCGGTACAAGGATGTCAGAGATAATTCTCTTGGTAAGTTGCACACAATTAAATCGCTAGTACAAACTATCTTCTTGAAGAGTTGTGGGGTTTGTGTAGATATAAATTCAATTTCGTGGATGTTTCTAGCTTGCATTCTGTCCATAAATATGATATATATTTAGCAGAAAGGTTTTACTCTTTTTGGCCATACATCCTGATTCTTCAAAATTTCGACTCTCACAGATTTAATCAAAGCATGATAGTTGCAAAAATTTGGAATGAGTCTCAACCCTTTTTATTTGGCCTTTTATATATATATATATATATATGTTGTATACATTATTTAAAATTTTTGGATTATTTAGTGCATTACCCTGAATACCGAGTTTTTTACTTCATCCCTACATGTGAAAATTTGGTGTTGACAATTCCTCATTCAATTTCCATCCTAGTAGCATCTATAATTTGTAGCCTTTATAGATTGATGATTGAGTAAAATTTGCACCATCTTTATTGCATGATGGCCAATGAATTTTCTCGTTCTTTAATTGACACAGGGCCTAGCGGTGACCTTCGGGGTTATCTAGAAGGCTTAGCTTCTGCTGACAATGTTCAAAAATATGTACAACAAAACCCATTTGGTCAACGGCCTATAACGGAAAAAAACTTATCTTGGCCTTTCTATCTTAAGGTTATCAGCTCCACCTCCACCTCCACCTCAACCTCAACCCGACAGGAAGAAGATGCTAATAATTCTTCGGCTCGTCAACAAAGATTTGAGCGGAACGACGACAGAAATAACTTTCAGACCTATTTTTGCAGAAACTGATATTGCCTTGGCAACTTTGAAGTTGATGATGGTGGATCAACGTGGTGAGGGTGCTGGAGGGTAACCTTGGTATTCAACTGCAGCTGCTGCTCTATTTATCTGATGTTGTCGTGGGTCTGCAACCTCTGGTGGTGTGTAATGCTTTTACCCGAGACAAATCGGTCCTATATATGTACCAATCTTGATAAATTTAAAATGATAACTGAATAGTTGAGGATGGTTCATTTTTGTTAGTATCTAGGGTTAGTATTCTTTTTGTATTGTTCCCTGTATGTACTTTGATCTTTTTGGGACAATATTTTCACAGATAAATGTGGGCCCTTTTTTTTAATTTTTTTTATTTCTTCATTATAATGCAAGCAAAAACTCAACTCTGCAGTGAGATTGCCTTCTTGAATGAACCAGCTGTCACATACAAGGAGGTTTGGGAAAGTATAGGTAGGTACTAAGTAGCTTTTGTTTTGTTTCTAAAGAGGGAAAATTATTGTCCGCTCCTGGGACAAGTAAATGTGGGATGTGTTTAGTTTGTGTTTATAGAGTAGTTTTTGAGATAAAAAGTATAAAAATTTGTTTGGTTTGCTTTTTTTTAGAAATGATTTTGAAAAATTATTTTAGGAAGAGAGTTTTAAAAAAAGTGATTGATTTGATGTATATGAGAGAGAGTGATCTTGAAAAGTAGGTAATCAAATAAAATTTTGAATTTTTTTTAAAAAAATTGTTCTGGTTTAATTATTTTTGAAAATTTATTTGTAGAGAATTTTTTCTAAAAAACAAACCAAACAAGGCTTACAGTGTTCTAATTTAATTATTAGTTGAATCAGTGTGACCTGTCACATTTCAATCTCTTTTTAGGGGACAATGATACACTTGTTCCTTTATAAATTATTTAGAGCAATATTCCAAAACTAACCTATAACTTCTCTCCAATGAGAACCTATAATACTTGTCATCGCTTAAATTTATGACGGGTTCGTGAAAAGACATTTATCATCATAAATTCGCAGTTTCGATTCGTAACTCGAAATCGAAGTGGCTCGAATGGACCAACGTCAAAACGACGTCATTTTGATGTTTTGTTTTGTTTTGTTTTGTTTTTTTCTTTTTTTCTGCGTTTTTCTGATGCAGATATTTTGGAAGAAGAAAAATAAGGAAAATAAAAAAAAGAACACAGATAATCCGAAGAAGAAGAAGAATCTGCATCAAAATAGAAAAATCTGAAAAACCAAAAATCTGCATCAAAATATTTGCATTAAAAAAAACGTAGATAATCCAAAAAATTTGCAGAATTTTTTTTTTAAAGATCATCAATATCTGCAGAAATTTTTTTTAATTTTAATGCAGATTTCTGTGTTCAAAAATCTTTGAAGATCATCAATATATATTTTTTAGTCATCAATATATATCTTCAAAACGCATCAGATCTTTGAAGATCATCAATATATATCTTTGAAGATCATCAATATATATTTGAAGATCATCAAAACGCAAAATTTTAAAATCTGCAGAAAAATATATTTGATGCGTTTTTTTATTGAAGATCATCAATATCTGCATCAAAAATCTGCATCAAAATGCACCAAATCTTCATCATCTTCAACATCATCAACACCATCATCATCTTCATCAACAAAAAAAAAAAATTCCTCTGCAGATCCGGATGTACAAATCTTCATCATCTTCTACATCATCAACAAAAAAAAAAAATTCCTCTGCAGATCCGGATCTACTTAGATCGCCTCTTCTCTTCTCTTCCCTCCTCTTTTCTCTCTCTCTCTCCTCTTCTCTTCCCTTTCTGTCTGTTCGAAAGAATGAAAATGAAAGAAAGAAAAAAAAAAAAAAATTGCCCAAAACGACGTCATTTTGGACAGTTCGAATCATTCGAGCCGCGTAAAATTCGAGTTACGAGTCATTTTTGATAAACTCGTAACAAAATATGTATCGTGAAACGTAACGAAATAGTACGTACTGGTTGTTTTTTCCTTTCCCACACTATTGGGAATAGATAATACCAATCATTTTTCATACTTGTAACAGTGTTTTGAATAGATACTAGATGGCTTTGTCTTTTACAACAAGGAGATTAGACAATATTTATTATTGTGCAACTCACTTATGTTATGAAAAGCACAAGTAGGTAGTAGGTAATTTTTCCCCTCACAACATTAAAAGCAAATAACACTTCATTTTTAATTTACAATTAGGGGTGTAATTTTGGCCCGTGACCCGCAGACGGCTTGAGGTGGGCCTGGCCTGTTAAAGCCCGAGCCCAAGCCCAAGCCCAAGCCCAAGCCCAGCTTGATGCCTTGGGTTAGGGCCTGGACCATCGTTTTGAAGGCCGGCCCGGCCCATAGGCCCGCCCAAAAGCCCGGCTTGCCTGGCCCACCCGATGCCCTTTTTTGTTTTTAATGAAAAATAATAAAATTTTGGTAGAAAAAATTAAAAAAATTGTTTAGGCCCGTCCAAAGCTCGAGCCTAAGCCCAAGCCCATGGGCCCGCCCCACTGGCCCGCCCAAAACTCGAATACCCCTAGGCCTGGGCTAGGGCCTGGGCCTAGTTTTCTGGTCCGTGGGCCGGCCAGGCCAGATTTTTTGACGGGAACTCACAAGGCCCAACATGGGCCCGGCCTAGGCCAAAATTACACCCTTACTTACAATGTATAGTAGCTTCAAAGTCATTTTAGAAACATGAGATGAATAGGTTTTAGCAAGAAAAATGATAGACTCAGTTGAAGTCAAAGTTAAGCGCAAAAAAAGAAAAAAAGAAAAAAAGTAGGTTAGGGATCTCAAATAATTTATTATTTTTTTTTTTTTTGTTGAGAAATTTGGCTATAAACCACTCTTACCTCCTTTTATTGTTAAAACGACCAAGAAAAAAATTATACTTTAAAACTCCCTCATAATTATAAAGTCTTGTATAAAAGATAAAATTTATTATTTAAATATTTTATCAGACTATTATACTCTTAACTAAATTTTCCCACCATCTTTTTCTACATCACTTTCTCTCTCTTCCTTCACATCCACCTCTCTCTTCTCAACCACTGCAGCCATCGCCCCTTCCCCATTGGCCCTCCACATCCTTTCTATTGTTAGAAATGGTTTTGAAAAATATGATTTTTCCTTAATTTTGGTCTATTTTTAGATGGGACCCATACGTCAAAGTTGGCGGGTCTAAGTGGTAACGCGTTCTATGCTATGCTGTGATTCATGTGGTATATTTGGTTGCTTAAAACCATTATCGGGTGAATGGAAAATTGAAGCCAAAGTGAGCTCCATGGAAGTGGAGTTTTTGATGGAAATTCCTTAAGGTTTGAATAAAGGCTTGTCTCATATTGGTTTGGTGGGAAGAATTTTGTGGGTTTATAAGGCATAGGTTTGTTATTTGGGAAGGGCCCCAAGAGACACCTCAAGTTTGTAGAAGGGAGAGGTTATAGACAAATTGAGCTAGACTCATTGGACCTAAAAATAAACACAAGCGCGCGCCGCTGCCATGAGCGGTCGGGAGGGCTGGCTGGCTTGGGCTTAGGCGCGGGTGCATGGTGTGAGGTTAGGTTGGGCTTGTTCGGCCCAATATCTATCTTTTTGGGCCAAAAACATTTGAATTAAATTTTATTTTTTTGGTAAATAAAATCTGTCCAAATTTTTAATTTCAAATTTTGTTGGGAAAAATTTAAATTTATTTTTCACTTCTTCCGAATTTCTGTACAGATTCAAATCTATTCAATACAGTTTTTATCTGTTTGAAATTTAAAACCCAAGAGGCTCCTATCTGTTCTATAACCAAACAAATTGAGCAAATTCAAACCGAACAAGTTTGATTCAAAACCAAACAGGTCTTGTACCTGTTCTTTCAAATTTGTACATCCACGAAATCATCTATAAATAAGACAACTCTCTCATTTGGATTTTTACTTCAATTTTCGTTCTTCTCTGTTGCCATTCATCTCTACATTTTGGTGCATTAATTACATTAATTTTCTGTAAGAAAGAGTGTAATTAATTTTCTGTGAGAAAGAGTGCATACACAAAGTGTGTTCGTTGTGTGAATAGTGTGTAGTGCTGCTACTATTCACTATTGATCATTTTATCTTGGGAGATAGACGTCTACAATCTGAAAGTACCGTGCATAGGACGAATCTGTCTTAAGGTCACAGTGTTAAACACTGGACTTGATCAGAAAATTTGTTCAACAAATTAATTTGGTAAGTAATTAATTTACTTTCCTATTTTATTATTTTTTCTGTTTCAAATTTTGATTTTGTTTTTGTAACAAAATAAAAATCTGTTTTATTTATTTTATTTTATTCTGGTTTGATTTTTGTAATCAAACAATCTCTCTCATTTCCTTTATTTCTTTTGTATTCCGTTTGCTGTTAAATACACAAACATATACAGTGAAGATTGTCCAACAATCTTAAAACAGATTATTATTATTTTTTTTGATGTCTTCATTGTATTTAATTTTCTGTGATTTCACAAAGTGATATTCTGGTTGGAAAATACAAATAATAGTAATATACTTTTTATTTTCTTTGACAACTAGTAGTAATATACTGGTGTTATTAACAATTGTAGAATATTAATTTGTGTTATGAAAAATTATTGTGGTATTTTATTTTTTTAGTTTTAGTAACAAGGAAATAAAATTATCTTGTGTTATAATTTATTTTTTAGTTTTAGTAACTAGAAAATTAATTTACGTTTTGGTTTTTACTAATTTTTGTAATAAGATATTATGGCTGCTGAAAGTAGTACTCCAAATCCGATTGTTACAATGACTCCGATCCCTATCCAGAATCATGTTCAAGTTCCGATAAATCATGGAGAAAAATCAGAAAAATTTAATGGCACTGAGTTTAAGAGATAGCAGTAGAAAATGTTGTTCTATCTTACAACTCTAAATTTGGCCCGATTTCTTCGTGAAGAAGCTCTAGTACTTAGAGAGGATGAAAGTGATCGGCAAGTTGTTGCCGCTGTAGACGCTTGGAAACATTTTGATTTTCTGTGTAGAAACTATATCTTCAATGGCCTTGACAACATGCTGTATAATGTTTATAGCCCTTTGAAAATAGCAAAAGAATTGTGGGATTCTTTAGGAAAAAAATACAAGACAGAGGATGCCAGCACAAAGAAATTTGTTGTCGGTAAATTTCTGGACTTCGTTATGGTAGACTCCCATTAGAGATTAGGGTTGTTACAATAACTTACCCTCAACAACGTACTGTATGTACCAGACATCCGGAAGAATTTAGTTTTTGATTCTTTGTTAAGTAAAAATGGTTTTAGGCTTGTATTTGAGTCTGATAAATTTTTATTAACAAAGAGTGCTATGTATGTTGGTAAGGGATACATGAGTGATGGTCTCTTCAAGTTGAATGTAATGACGGTTGTACCAAAACTTGTTATTAATAAGAATAACACATCTTTTGCTTATATTCTTAAGACATGTAAATTTTGATGCTTTGCGTAGATTAATTGGTTTGGATTATATACTAAAGTTTGAAATTGATCCTAATCACAAATGTGAGATTTGTGTAGAAACGAAACTAACTAAGGCTCCATTTAAATCGGTTGAAAGAAAAATCGAACCTCTAGAATTAATTCCTACTGATGTGTGTGATCTTAAATTTTTTCAAACTAGAGGAGGCAAGAAGTATTTCATAACATTTATCGATGATTACACAAGATATTGTTATGTATACTTACTTAAAAGTAAAGATGAAGCCTTAGAAATGTTTAAACTCTACAAAACTGAAATTGAAAATCAACTTGGTAGAACCATTAAAATGGTTAGAAGTGATAGGGGTGGTGAATATAATGCACCATTAAATGAATTTTGTGCACAACATGGTATTATTCACCAAATTACAGCACTGTATTCTCCATAGTAAAATAGAATTTCTGAAAGGAAGAATAGAACCCTTAAAAAAATGATGAATGCCATATTACTAAGTTCAAGTTTATCACAGAACTTATGGAGGGAAGCAATATTGTCTGCTAATTATGTTCTTAACAGAATACCCCACAAGAAAACCAACAACACTCCTTATGAATTATGGAAAGGTCGACCACCTTCATATAAATACTTAAAAGTGTGAGGGTGTTTGGCAAAAGTTGAAGTTCCTGTTCCGAAAAAGACTAAGATAGGATAAAAAACAGTAGATTGTGTGTTTATTGGTTATGCTCAGAATAGTAGTGCATATCGGTTTTTGACTTATAAATCAGAAATACTTGATATAAATGTGAACACTATTATAGAGTCAATAAATGCTGTGTTTTTTGAACCATGTCTTTCCTTTCAAGAAATGACAGGAATTAAGTTCATAGAAAAGAATTTATGATTGTATACAAAGTCAAGAGACTAATAACAATCAAACACAAGAGACTAGTATGGTCTCGACCAGCATGATTAACTGATGATGAACCAAGACGAAGTAAGAGAGCAAGAACATCAAAATCCTTTGGTCTAGATTTTCTGACATACCTGTTAGAAAATAAACCTCAAAACTTTAAGGAAGCAATGACAAGTCCTGAAGCACCTTTGTGGAAAGAGGCTGTTAATAATGAAATTGAATCCATTATGCAAAATCATACTTGGGAATTAGTGGATCTTCCACTTGGTTCTAAACCTCTTGAATATAAATGGATATTCAAGAGAAAAATGAAAGCAGATGGTTCAATAGACAAGTATAAAGCAAGACTTGTAGTAAAAGGTTATAGACAAAAGGAAGGTCTGGACCATTTTGACACATATTCTCCTGTGACAAGAATAACATTTATCCGCATGCTTATTGCCATAGCAACGTTGTATAATGTAGAGATACATCAAATGAATGTTAAGACAGCTTTCTTAAACAGTGATCTGAATGAAGAGATCTATATGGAGCAACCCGAAGGAGTTGTAGTGCCAGGGTGACAAAACAAAGTTTGTCAGTTTGTAAAATCTCTTTATGGATTAAAACAAGCACCTAAGCAATGGCATGAAAAATTTGATCATGCTATGCTTACTAATGGGTTTAAAATAAACGAATGTGACAAGTGTGTCTATGTTAAAAACACTGACTAAGGATATGTCATAGTTTGTCGTTATATGGAAGACATGCTTATCATTGGAAGTAGTCAAAACATGATCAAATCAACGAAGCAAATGTTGAATAAAAAATTTGATATGAAAGATATGGGGGTCACAGATGTAATATTAGGAATGAAAATAACTAAAATATCTTACAGATATGCATTATCTCAATCACATTATATTGAGAAAATTCTTGGTAAATTTATCAAGGATGATATGAATGTAACTAGAACACCTGTAGACATCAGTCTTTATTTATCGAAAAATAAATTTAATGCGGTGTCTCAGTTAAAATACTCTCAAATCATTGGAAGCCTAATATACCTAATGAATTGCACTCGTCCTGATATAGCTTATGCTGTTAGTAAATTAAGTAGGTATACTAGTAATCCCGGAGAAGACCATTGGAAAGCAATCATTCGGATTCTTAGATATTTAAGATTTATCTATGATCATGGTTTGTACTTTACTTGATATCCTGCAATACTAGAAGGTTATTGTGATGCAAATAGGATATCGGATACTAAAGATTCAAAATCCACTAGTGGATATTGTCGACTTGCCTTTTTTCGCACCCCGCCTTTTGGAAAGGTTTAAAAAGAAGGCGTCACAATTCGGACTCCCGCGGTTCTGAATCTAGTCTTACAAAGTGCAATGTGAAACTGATAATCACCAAAGAGTCTAAATTCGGTAAATCGTTTTAGAAAATTAATTTTAAGATAAAAAATGCCAAAATTAGACTGCTTTGCCAGATATAGAGTCGCCACCTAAATATTTTGTTTTTTGGGAAATTTAGAAAACCCTGACTCATACCAAAGGTCACGTGTCCGTCATCACCAAAGTTGCCTCGGCTCGGGAACTTGGGTACGAGAGGGAAATGTCCTGAATTGAGCACCCCCGCTCGCCCGATCAAAGATCGGCCTCTACTAATTATAATATGATATTTTATAAACATTATGTGTTCTTATTTCGGTTATTAAACTAGTTTTACTATGTGATGCGCACAATCAAGTATAGAGTAGTTTGCAAGACTTGAAACAATTCAATTCATTTTTATTTGCGAAAATGGTTTGAATTTGCCACCTCAAGTGGGCTTAAAGTTTGCGAATTTGCCACCAAATATAGTGGGCTTAAAACATGATTTGTACTCAACAAAGTGGGCTTAAAACACACATCCTTTGAATCGTTTCAATTCAAACAATAAGCCTTTATCCGCAGGCATTCATGCAGTTTAGCATTTAAGCACATAGCCTCATGGCAAGCATGCTAATCATGGCAACATTCACACTTATACAAGTATGCTAAAGCATAAAAACTCACCGAATACTCCAAGCCAAGATAGAAACTAGTTAGAAAGATGCATGATCCCTAACTATGCAAGATGCTTAATGCAACGCATGCAATATGCAATTAATAGGCTCAGCTACTAATATGACATATGAATCGATTTGAACAACATGCGATTAAACACGTATTTGAATAAGATATTGAAATGACGATGCAGTTTGAATGATGCGCCGAGCCTCGGTGCATACAAAACAAGATGAATGTATGCAAGCATGCGATATGCTAATTAAAATATGTCCCTAATCTAACCATCAAAAGCGATTAAATAAAAAGAGAAAGCCGTGGTGTTAGAAGACATATACGCACGCACGCACGCACACTTATTACAACATTATGCCATCGCAAAGGAGGGTTCGAATGAATAAGCTAACTGATTAGCTAGGCTAATTAAGCTAACTAATTATTACAAAACTGAATTAATTAACTATTCTAGTTAACTAATTATTACAAACCGAAATTAAATAACTAGTTAAACTAACTAATTAATTACAACTCTTAATTAGCTACAATTAATTAATTACAACACGTATTTGATCTAATGCTAATTAAACTAATTAGCTAATCTCAGGAAGTAAAGGATGTACGCATGCACGATTCTTTACCTGAAAAGCCACTGTCTTGCTGCTGAAAGCCTCTATTTGCACATATGAACACCAACAAAGCTGTCTACTTCCAGAACACTTCTGCTCCACCTTACCAATACAATGTGCAAATTTCATTGGTGGCTGACAGGGGACCGGTCAGCTACCAATGGTGGCCGGTCAGCCACTGGTGATGGCTGTCGGCCACTGCTGGCTTGAACTTCCTTACTACAACAGAGAGCAAAACAGTATATTTCTCAAGGGTTGTTTGCACACTTTGTCTCTCATTTTCATGAGGAAATCAAAGGAGAGACAAGATTTGGTTCACAAAACCACCAATTAAGCAATTTCATTGCATGATGGCTTGTGAAACCAATTGTGCAAGTTCAATAAATGCAAAATGAGACCAAAATGACCATCACCCTATCATGCATGATCAAGGGAAATAGAGACCTAGGAAAATGGCACATTTCATCACTTTTGAGTATGAAATGTCCCATTTTTCTTGTGTTCAAATTAACGTCCGATTTGAACATATGCAATGCAACATAAAGAAGGCTTATCTTGCCTCTTTTACTTGACAATTTTGTTTACTCATTTTAATTACTAAATCATTCATTAATCCATTAACTCCACCGATGAGTGTCCTCTAATGGAAGGAGGTTCAAACCACAAGTTGCTTTGGGCATGAAAGAGGCATTACATTGTTGGTAATGAACCCTCTATGGGATTAAACCATTAGGTGTAGCACCTCCATTCCATACTTAGGCAAACAAGTGATTTGAAACCACTTTCAAAGCAAAAATAAAATCAAGAAAGGAGGGAGGTTGCAAAGATGATTAAGTGTTGGAAATGAGTGATAAAAGCACTAAAACATGCAACCAACTCAAACCAATGGTGGTTAAAACCTTAAAACACTACGCTGATGAAGGAACTTACACTACAACTATGCAAAATAAGACTCAAATGACTTAACCAGTCAAAAATAGAGTTAAAGCAGGCTATTTCAAATGCTAAAACATGCTGGAATTAAGCTACAAATTGCTAGAAAAATAGGCTAACACATAGAGCTATCTAGGCTAGCAAACAAGACATAAGGAGAGGCGGCTAACCCCTCCTATTTTGAACTTCAAAACATGATTTTTACTATAGAAATTCAGTGTTTAAAAGCTTGGAAAAAGATAGTAAAAGGGTGGGAAACACAAGGGCAAAGGCCTCCAAAACAAGGTATAAAGGAGGGCTATTAACCCGTCAACCTTTAATGGCCTTAGGACCCAAGCTTCAGCCCCAAAACATAGAGTTTTTATAGCCCAAAATTAGTTGGAAAACATGCTGGAATGAAGACAAAAGTAGCTAAAAAAAGAAGCTACAACATGGCAATTTAAGCTAGTAAACAAGCCAAAGGAGGGGTGGCTAACCCCTCTATTTTTGGGACTTCAAAACTACTTTTTTAGCCTCTGAAAACCTCTAAAAATCAGTGGTGAGAAGCTCAAAAAAAGTTGATGAAAGCATGAGAAACACAAGTAGAAAGGCTTAGAGAGCAAGATTCAAGGAAGAGTGATTAACCCCTCTACCTTTAAGAGTCTTAAACCACAAGCTTCAGCCCATAAAAAATAGGTTTTAAAGAGCTTAAAAAACACTAAGAAAAGATGGAAAATAAATGGTGTAAAGATGGTACAAAGGCAAGAAAAAGTATACTTCTTGGAGATGAGTGAACCCTTAAGCCATGAACCACCAATTTCCACACTCTCAAGTGCTTCAAGAGCTCAAATCCAAGTTCAAATCACCTCAGCAAGAAGCTCTCTATGTTTGCTTTGGTGTGTTTGGGAATGGGCTATGCAAGTTGCAAAAGAGAGGGAGAATTGTAGAGAGAGAAGATTTTTTCCAAAATATTTCTTCACTCCTAATGTTTTCTAACCTTGAAAGCAAGAAGAGAGGCCTTCTATATATAGAAAAACAGCTCCTTAGGTCAAAAATATCAAGCCCTGGACAGCTGGAGCTTTTGGGGGACAGTTGGCACAAAATATCTTGGTTTTTCATCATTGGCCAGTCGGCCATCAAAAATCTGCTTCCAGACCCAACTTCAAACGAGTATATCTCATTCATCCGGACCCCTTTACAGGTCATTCTTGAATGTAAATTGAAGCCCCGAAAGTTTACTTTCCAATGGAAGTAGCCTCACATCAAAATTCTAAGTGTGCTAAGAGATATGCCTATTTTAGTGAAGGTTGCTCAGTTTTGGCTTAACCAAATTGATGCCTAACTTCAACCACACATATCTCCCTCATCCGAACTCGGCTTTAGGAGATTCTTAAGTGTAAAATGAAGCCCCGAAAGTCCACTTTCCAATGTTTGTGGCCTCACAACTTAAGTCCAAGTGTACAAAAGGATAGACCTGATTTAGTGAAGGCTGCCCGATTCTCTATTAACAGTTCATGCCCAACTTCTTCCCCAACTAGGTTTCTTCATTCTGCTCCAATTTTCTTCAACTCCAAACCTACAAATAAGATATTTTAAAATATTTTTGAAAGAATTCACCTCTCTTCCATTTATTTCCACTTTGTCCTTGTTTAGTTTACCGAAAAGCGTAACATTTAACGAAATGCGAGCCTTGAAACATTGTAGAAACTTTTGGAAAAAATATTTTGAAAGAGAGGGTTTTAAGGTCTAAAAAAAGATTTGGTCAAAATAGTTTTGGTCCAAAATAAGGTGTAAGGTTGGGATTTAGAGCTCTTCTTGCTGAAGAAAGCGAACATTTGCATAGCATAACTTTCATCATTGAGTGATCAATCAGTGACGCCCAAGTCTTAAAGATGGTAAAAAAAATAGGGTGTCTACAGATATGTCTTTACTCTGAGAGACACTGCTGTTTCTTGAAAATCCACGAAACAAATATGCATCGCACAATCTAGATTGGAATCTGAGTTCATTGCTTTAGACAAAGCAGGAGAAGCAGAATGGTTTCGTCACTTCTTAGAAGACATTCCAATGTGGTCAAAACCTGTGCCAGCTAACTACATTCATTGTGATAGTCAATCTGCAATAGGCAGGGCACAGAATCATATGTACAATGGTAAGTCACGACATATTCGTCGTCGACATAATACCGTAAGGCAATTGCTCTCAAATGGAATAATCTCAATAGATTATATAAAATCTAAAGAGAATATTGTGGATCCGTTAACAAAATGTTTGACTAAAGAGTAAGTGTATAGTTCATCAAAGGAGATGGGATTAAACCTTATTAAGAGTCATCATAATGGTAATCCTATTTATATGACTGGAGATCTCAAGAACTAAGTTCAAAGGGACAATTAAGTTATGTGTGGCTCACCAGAAATCACCAAGAGATTAAAATTCCCTACCCATTCCTATGGTGAGAGTGATATCTGCAACATGTGTTGTATGCAGGGGTTTAAGGATAAGCTTTGCTTTTAATGATTACTTATATCTTGATTTAGGCATAAAAATCAAGACGAATATAAAGGAGATACTCACAATAAGAATCACTTATATAAGTGTCGAACTGGGATCGGTTCTATGAGAATGAAGAGGCTAAATTCTCTAGAAGCACTCACGAACAACCATGAGTGTTCAAGGCCAAAATAAACACAACTGTGAGAACCACGATGGGTTAGGAGATATTTTTTGTGAAATCTATTGTCTTGGCTTACACAAACGACTGAACAATTCAAGGCATCGTATTAATTGGTTAGCTAGTAAGTCCAATAGGTTATCACTAGGGAAGGTTCAAGGCTGAAAACTACCTATCCTGATGTAAGATATTTTCGATTTATACTCTTTCGACAAATTCTGCATATTGTTACATTTCCATTATCATCAAATTCCATTCATATGGGGGATTGTTAGAAATGATTTTGGAAAATATGATTTTTCCTTAACTTTTGGTCTATTTTTTAGGTGAGACCCATACGCCAAAGTTGGTAGGTCTAAGTGGTAACGCGTTCTATGCCGCGTTGTGATTCACGTGGTTTATTTTGGTTGCTCAAAACCATTATCGGGTGAATAGGAAATTGAAGTCAAAGTGACCTCCATGGAAATGAAGTTTTTGGTGGAAATTCCTTAAGGTTTGAATAAAGACTTGTCCCACATTGGTTTGGTGGGAAGAATTTTGTGGGTTTATAAGGCATGGGTTTGTAACTTAGGGAGGGCCTCAAGGGGCACCTCAATTTTGAAGAAGGAAGAGGTTATGGGTAAATTGGGCTAGATCCATTGGACCCAAAAATAAACACACGTGCGCATTGCCGTCTGTCCGGTCGGGCGAGCTGGGTTTGGGCCTAGGCTTGGGCGCGAGTGCGTGGTGTGAGATTGGGTTGGGTTGGGCTTATTCGGCCCAATACTTATCTTTTTGGGCCAAAAATATTTGAATTAAATTTTATTTTTTGGTAAAATAAAATCTATCCAAAGTTTTAATTTCAAATTTTGGAAGGAAAAATTCAAATTTATTTTTCACTTCTTCCGAATTTCGATACAGATTCAAATATGTTCGATACAGTTTTTATCTATTCAAAATTTAAAACCCAATAGGTTCCTATCTGCTCTATAACCGAACAGATTGAGCAAATTCAAACTGAACAGGTTTGATTCAAAATCAAGCAGGTCTTGTACCTGTTCATTCAAATCTGTACAACCACGAAATCATCTATAAATATGATAAGTCCCTCATTTGGATTTTTACTCCAATTTTCGTTCTTCTCTGTTGCCATTTATCTCTATATTTTACTGCATTAAGTTTTTGTAAGAAAGAGTGTAATTAATTTTTCTGTGAGAAAAAGTGTATATACAAAGTGTGTTCATTGTGTGAATAGTGTTTAGTGCTGCTACTATTCACTGTTGATCGTTTTATCCTGAGAGATAGACGTCTACAATCTGAAAGCACCATGGAGAGGACGAATCTGTCTTAAGGACACAATGTTAAACACTGGACTTGATCAGAAAATTTGTTCAACAAATTAATTTGGTAAGTAATTAATTACTTTTATGTTTTATTATTTTTTATGTTTCAGATTTTGATTTTGTTTTTGTAACAAAATAAAAATCTGTTTTATTTATTTTATTTTATTCTGGTTTGATTTTTGTAATCAAACAATCTCTCTCATTTCCTTTATTTCTTCTGTATTCCGTTTATTGTTAAGTACACAAACAAAATTTATTTTTTAAATACAGTGAAGATTGTCCAACATCCATGTCTCTCATCTCCCTTTCCATCTTCGCCGAAATTCTCTTCTCTGCCGTCACTGAGATCAGCGATCTCTTTCTTCGCCACCGCCGAAGCCAAATCTGCCGTCGTGCCTCATCCTCTTCTATTTTCGACGACTAATCGGAGGTTTTCGATCGGATCGCGAAGCGCACAACAAAAATTTGGAACTATAGATACATATGTGTGTATGTATGTGTGTTAGCGATCTCAGTTCGCAAATCTTGCCATCACCAATCTCTCTTTTCGGATGAGGAAATCTAGAAGGTGTATTTTATCAAGGTCTTATATTTGTTTGATTATTGAAATTCCAATCTTAAATCTTATTTCATTGATGTTTATAAGGTTTTGAAAAGGAGATTTGGAGATCTGATTCTATACTCTATATATGTGTGTGTGTGTGTGTGTGTGTATTTTCCTCTATCTACATGTGTGTCGGTTACATGTGAATATATATACATGTTTCAAAGTGTTGTCTATGTTTGTTGATTGTTGATTTTGATGTTATTTTCTGTTTGGTTCCCAAGAGAATGAGGGAAAAGTTAAGAAATTGATAATTTAAACATCAAAGCAACAGTGAGGATAAGACTATTTTTAGTTTTCTTGTTATGTTTTTGTGTTTTTCTCAACAACCAAACACGCAAGGTTATTAATAGTGTGATTCAAAGTCGATACTCTCTTTAGATCATAGTAAAATTATACTTTCAGAGTAAAATTTTACTTTGAATCAGAGTAAAATGATTCAAAATAAAATTTTATTCTGAAATTTTACTCTGGTTAAAAACACGTTGATTTGCTTAACGATATAAAATTTTACTTTGAATCATTATAAACTTTACTCTGACTTAGAGTAAAATTTTACGTTGAATCAAAGTAAAGTTTACTATGATTCAAAGTAAAATTTTATTTTGAAATTTTACTCTGATTAAAAACATGTTGATTTGCTTAACAATATAAAATTTTACTTTGAATCATAGTAAATTTTACTCTAATTCAGAGTAAAATTTTACGCTGAATCAAAGTAAAGTTTATTATGATTCAAAGTAAAATTTTATTCTGAAATTTTACTCTGGTTAAAAACATGTTGATTTGCTTAACGATATAAAATTTTACTTTGAATCATAGTAAACTTAAATAGTAAACTTTACTAAGTTTACTATGATTCAAAGTAAAATTTTACTCTAGTTAAAAACATGTTGATTTGTTTAACGATAAAGTTTACTATGATTCAAAGTAAAATTTTACTCTGAAATACACTATAAAGATGGCTTAAGAGGAGAGCTAATAGATATGAGGATAGTATTGTAAAAGAAATAAGTTTAAAAATATTAGCGGGTTTTGAAAGTACCGATATAATGTTTGTTCTTTTGAAAGACAAATTAGATAGCGAGGGGTTTATCACCAAATCCCTTTTTTTTTTTTTTTTTTTTTTTTACTAAACCTCTTACATGAACGTAGGACCCACACACATATAGATTTGTGTGGGTCTCACACCCATATGAAAAGTGTGGTAGAAAATTTAATAAATTATTTGGTGTTGATAACATTTTCCTTCAAAAAAAAAAAAAAAAAAGAAACACAATTTTCTTATTTGATCATAGAAGATGTTTCAGTACCAAATATCATCCATTCCGTATATATATCTATATACCAAAACTTTTCAGTGCAAAGCTTCCGTAGCATAGTGGTAGTGCGTTCGCTTCGTAAGCGAAAGGTCGCGAGTTCGATCCTCGCCGGGAGCTCTTAAATCTTTCTGTTTTTTACTTTTTCCCGGAAAATCCGAGACAACTTTCACACAAACCAAACACCCCTCTGCCATTCACCACCTCAAAAACAGATAAACTGATAACATTTCTTTCATTGACACCCAAAAACCATGGCACTAGTCCCACTCAACCACTTCCCAACAACCTTCACCACCACCAATCCAAAACCCTATTTTCACCCCCAAATCGTCCTCACCAGAAGATCACTAACCAAATCACTCACAACCTCCTCACTCCTCCTCATCTCGAAATTCACAGTCCTGGAAGCCCCAAACTCAATCGCATTAGATCTCTCAATGACAGTTCCGGATCAGACAACCGAGCAAGCAGAGAGCTCGATTCGAGCACACGCAGAGAGTCTTCTCGGAGTGAAGACCTTGTTGGAGTCCTCGCCTCCGGAGGAGTGGAAAGAGGCTCAGAAAGCGCTTCGAAAGAGGGCTTCGTACCTGAAACAGGATTTGTATACGATCATACAGAGCAAGGCCGGAATTGAGAGGCCTCGGCTGAGGAAGCTCTACTCCGATCTGTTTAATGGAGTCACCAGAATGGATTACGCTGCCAGGGATAGGGATGAGGCTAGGGTTTGGGAGTTTTATGGGAATGTTGTTGAAGCTGTTCATGAGATTTTGTCTAGAATTTGATTAGATTGGACTGGATTATAGATAGAGATGAAAAATCTTATTACTTCTTCTTCTTCTTCATTAATGGAAGTTCAAATTACTCCTCCATTTTTGAATGCCATGAAAGGATTCGTTTAATCATTGATTTTGAAGGCATTTGAATATGCTAACTGTCTTACATGTATCTATTAATATATATAGAATAATTTCTGGTAGCTCGAATATTTGGCTCGATTTTTTTGCTCGAATCTGTAAAATGACGTCGTTTTACATTTTTTTTTTTTTCTTCCCTTTCTTTTTCTGCTTTTTCTTTCCTTCTTTTCTTCTTTTCTTCTTCGTCTTCTTCGTTGAAACCAGGAACAGACGGTAAGAGGAGAGAGGGAGCTCCGCCGCCTCCGCCTCGCCCCTCGTCGCAAGACGCCGATCGTCATGAAGCTCAATCGTCGCAAAGACGCTGACTCCGCCTCCGGCCCCGACTCCTTCTCCAGCCATTTTTATGGCCCCCTCCCCTCCTCCTTCCTCCTCCTCCCTCCTCCCTCCTCCTCCTTCTCCTCCTCTTCTTCCTCCGACTCCGACGAATTCGAGCCTCAAATTCAAGCTACGAATCATCGTTGATATATATATATATTAATATATCAATTAGTATTATGTTATTATTACTGACCTTACTTATTATACAAATTATAAATATCTAAAATCTCTAAAATTATATGACGTCATCTGTTAATATATTAATTAGTATATCAATAATAGATATAGCTGTATTTAATATGTAACGAGGGTTGTAACCAAGCTAAATTGAGTAATAGGTTTTTTGAATTTATTTTAAAATTTTAGTTAGTGTACTCGTGATATATATGCACAAAGAAATAAGTTTAAACTCATGAAAATTATATTTAAAAAAATAAAAATGTAAGTAAAAATATTATAGAGTTACATAAAAATTTGGTTATATTTGGATTTAAATTGAGCATCATCCTTATATATTACAATAAAATGGAACACATAAATTACTATAATTGAAGAAAAAATATAATAAAAAATAAATAAGATTGAACAAAAACTTGTGATTATCATTTTAAATTGTGATTATTATCATATTTAATAACTAAAATAGCAAATAAAAAAAAGGGGTATTTTTTTTCAGGTCCTTGGTATTATGATTTTAGAGCATAAAGGACACCAACTATTTTCATAATGTCTAAAGTCCATCAACAATATTTTCATAATGTCTAAGGCCCCTCAACCTTGATCCAGAGAAATTTCAGTCCAGAGAAAATTGGTCTAGAGAAATTCTGACCCAGAGAAATTTGGTCCAGAGAAATTTCAGTCCAGAGAAAATTGGTTAGAGAAATTCTGGCCCAGAAAAATTTCTCTGGATCAAATTTCTCTGAGAAATTTTCACAGCCACAACAATAGGCTAGCTAGTCAGACGTTTAAACAAGAATAAAGGTCCAAGTGAGAACACCACAATTCAAGCTCTAAATTTTACTAAGAAGCATCTGTATCAGAGGCAACGAAAAAAGTATAAGGAAACACAAGCAAACACAAAAAACACAAGCAAAGGCATCATATTCATCATATAAGCTACCAATTTTAGTTCACAAATCTGTGCTCAACCATGTTTGTGTGAAAACAAAGTAGATGTTTGGAAGTAATTACCAAATAATCCATCAAAGAAAGTAGTATCCCTCAAGTGAATAAAAAACATAGAACTAAATGTTTGGGAGACCACTTCAAATTTACAATCAAATTGCCCTCCAGAAGACAATATGTTAAATTTATAATCAATACGCAACTTTTTTCTTGCAGATCATCTGTTGCAACTTTGGTTGCTGCCCATTCTCTGGCCTTGGCAGCCCAATCCTCTTCATTGAAGCTTCAGCACGATGAACAGCAGAGACGGCGATGAAGACGCTGGTGTGGTCGACTGGAACGGGGCCAAACCAAACAAACCCGAGAAAATTGGGTTGGTCCAGAGAAATTCTTTGGTTTAGACTCAATTTTCTCTAGGTTGAACTAGTGCTCTGCTTTAGAAAAATTCTTTGATGTTGTTGTCTTACACTACTGTTGGCTACATATTTTGTAAAAGCCAATTACAATTCGACACGTGGCAGAATGAGGGTATTATTGGAAGATGATTTTAATCTTAAATCTCAATCATACACGTGGCAATAAATATTGGTTCTCAAGTGGTCTGAGTAACACTAGATCAGGAATGAGATACAAGGTGACGTGGCTTCAACGGTTACCTATATTCAAATTCAAATACAGGAGGGAAGTCCAACTGCAAGTGATGGCGTAGTGGAACTATTTCTAAGGTAACATGATCAGCGATCATGGAGGAGCAGTTCGACGGTTCGAAGTACAGTTCGAAGGTCATCTCTAACAAGTATAAATAGCAAGGAAGTTCCCAGAAAAGAACCCCAGATTCAGATCATATAAACCAGTTTTACTTCATATTTTCCTTTCCAGTTTTACCTTTTCCTGTATTTTAAATACATGTTCTTTAAATACATGCATTGTACTTCAATTCATAGGAGTAGTCTTCAAGTAGATTCAAGTAGATTGTTACTGTAAACTTCCTCAAGGCTGAGTTTGGACTATTGTAAGTGTTTATGTTAATGAAATACTTCAATTGTTCTTTGTATTAATTATTATTTCTCTTAATTTCTCCTAAAGTCAAGCCACCAGTAAAAGTCCTCTTCATTGAGGCTGAAAGAACTAAAACATAGTCGCCTGATAATTGATTGGCAATTATAATTTCTGTAAGGACTGATTGATCCTTGCTGGCACGCTCGCATTTACAAATATACCCTTCGAAAAGCCAAAAAGCCAACATATATTTTTGGCACGCCCGGTGGGACTAATTAAAATGGCTAGACGAAGACGACAAGGAGAAAATGAACGCTTGGAAGAAGGCGTAGAAGGGGGGGAAGAAATACCTAATCCAGAGGAGAATGTGGTAACACACCCTGTGGAGACTCCTATGTTATCAGAACCTTTGGTCGAACAGACCAGTACTTCTGGACAAGAACCATATGTTCATAATATTGGACGAAACCAAGGAATTGGGCCATCAACCGTTCCATCTTCTCAGCCAACAAATCCATGGGATGGCTTGGTAGATGCTATGGGACAACAACTAATGAACACAATGGAAAGGTGGGCAACATCCTTTTTGGATCGAATGAGCAACCACCAACCAACAAATACAAGACATACAGAGGAAATTTTAAATGTCCCTCAGCAAAGATTGGCTAGAGAAAAACAGCCTATGCAAGTTAATGGACAAACTAATGGTCAGACTAGTACTCAGAACTATGAAAGACCATCGCCTCAGTCTTGGTATGAACCCATTTCAAGGCCTGTAGTAGGCCAAAATGCCTCAGTATTCAACAGTGAAGCCACACCAGTTGGCAGACCTGGCCAAGTACAAGAAACTGGCATAAGAATGGTGGCAAATCCCATGTTCGAAGCCATACCTGGCACCAGGGGTTATAATAATCCCTTATTCGAATTTATACCCGGGGGGTTGGAAGGTTTGCCTACAAATGGAAGGGACACAATGCCTATTCCAACACCTTTCACAGGTCCTTTCGCAGGACAGGCTCAAAGGGGTTATCCATACCCCCAACAGCAACCTGCACCACAGGGGCAACCAGTCCCAAATGTACCATTGTATGGACCAAGAGGACCACAGGCACAAGTTTGTCCACCAAACCCTGTGTTTGCTCCTCCAGTAGTGGTTCAGCAAGCCCAAAATATGGTCCATAGGGACCAAATTGCTGATATTGTTAGGGAGATATGTGGACCAATGGCTCGGGGGGTCCAGACTCAGATATCTGAAAAACCATACCCAGAGTGGGTAGATAGGGTGCATGAATACCCAAGAGGGTTCAGAATACCAGATTTCACCTTATTCTACGGAACTGGAAATCAATCAACAGTAGAGCATATTACTAGATTCGCTGCTCAGTGTGGTGAATTCGCTAATCATGACTACATAAAATTGAGATTATTTCCAAACTCTCTAACTGGGGGAGCGTTTGTATGGTATATCAACCTTACACCTGGCTCCATTCAAACTTGGCAACAGATGGAAGAGGCATTTCATGCCCAATTTTTCCAATCGGAGCCAAAGGTATCCATGGCAGATTTGGCAAGATTGAGTCAAAGGCCTGAAGAAAAGGCTACTCAATTCATTGCAAGATTTAAAAGGGCTCGAAATAAATGTAGAGTCATCCTTCCAGAGCCAGAATTTGTACGATTGGCTCAAAAGGGGTTTAGAGTCAGGCTTCGAAAGAAGTTTGACTCAACTGAATTCAGGGATTTGGTCGAATTAACCTACAAGGTGTCTCGATATGAAGCATTACTAGAGGAAGAACAAGATCGAAACAATGCTTCATATAAGACATACTCTGAGATCCCAATTATGAGATTGATGCAGAGATTGTGGGCAAAGAACACATGTCTGTGAAGCATTAATTCATAAGGATACGACTATCGACGGCCAGCTTTAAAAGAAAGACTTTCACGAAAGTATTCTTTCGATTTAACAAAAGCAGATGACATTTTCGATCATTTGCTTGACCAATTTCCTTAAGTTACCAAAAGGAGTAAACCGCTTCTCTTGATGAACTTAAAGGAAAAGTATATCAGAATGGCATAATTCTTGGTCTCACTCAACTAAAAGCGCATTGTTTTTCGAGACAGATCCAAGAGCAAATCCGAAAGGAAGTCTCAAGTTCCCACCAAAACGGAGAAAGCCATGGGAATTGACAGTAACCCGTTTCCAGAAGTTGGAGAAAGCGCGGCTAATGTGGTTGTTCCAAACTTTCAGAATTTATCTCTGCGGGAATTGGAAGAGGTCAATGTGCAAATGCATATTGCCAATCGATACCGCCAAGAAAGAGACCAGAATCTACCATTGTTGGATGAGTCTCACATCGAAAGAACATTCTGATGAAGAAATATTGACGACGATTCTTTGGAAGCAGCTGTAGTGCAAAGAATGTGTCCAAGGTGTAGACTAAGCTACAAATGGTTGAAGGGGCTTCCAATTGATGGGAAGCAATACTATAAGGATGTTCAGAGACGTCCTAGATCGACCAACGCTCATAACAAAAGGCCGCATCTGGCTAGTGATAGGCGGCCGATGGTGGTTGAGCTGCAGCTGATGTAACAAATGCTAAGGGTAAAAGGCCCTTGTATGAGTCTAGGCCACTTAACTACTATAGAATGGAGAGCGACATTCGAAAGAAGATTAGAGAGGAGTTCGTTATGGGACTAAAGCCGAGATTGGCCCCAGATCAACCTCACACGTAATGTAAAATGGCCATCTCAAACAAAGGCCGAATCAAGCTCGAAACATGAGACCGTAACCAAGCACTTACCTCCACGCCGCCAAGATGGCTTCAAGGTGGAAAAGGGTGGTTCAACATCTGAATCAGTAAGCTCTTGGGTACCTGGAGTTCCAGATTGGTTTGTAATGCAAAACAAACCTAGGGAATTGCCTGACAGGAGAGATGTTGGAATCACAGGCAGAATGGTCAAGCCTCCTTTGGTGGCCCCAAACAACTGGGTATTGCTGAAGCACCCAAAGACAAAGGAGCCAAACATGGTTCCGGTTATTTCCAGATCACAAAGGAGGAAAATTCAGTACACCCAAGACCAAAGAAGATCTCGAAAGAGAGTGAAGAGAGTTCTTCACATGTCAAGACAGAAGAAAAGAAAGCTTCGAAGTCAGACCATGTTCCAAAACCGACGCTACAAAGTAAAGTGGTTTGTAGCAGAGAACAATTGGCCCAAGTTCATTCTGAACTAAAGGCCAGAGAGAAGTCCAGTTTGGCAGGATTGGAGAAGGCTCTGATGGAAAGTGATAGTGAAATAGAAGAAGAGATTGGCATGAGCCAAAAGAAAGAAATGGCAGAAGAAGAAATGTTCGAAGCCTTCATGGCTGAACAAACATTTCTGACTGAAAGCTTAGTTGAGAAGGATCCTTCGAAGGGATCAGTTATCAATGAAATACCAGAATGCAGCATGGAGGACGCTGCTGAAGACACTGAGCAAGGTAGCCAAGAGGGGAAGAAGGTACAACCAGCCATCCAGTTTGGCTCATTTCCACCTGTATCAGTCAACATGGTACATATACTACCTCATGAATTTCAGGCTGAAAATGAGGATCAGGAGGACCAAGACATGGATCCAATTCCTGTTTCTAGTGAGGAATCACAAGTGAGCATGGTACAGGATGCTCCTGAAATGGCTATTCCTATGGAAGTTGAGTGCGAAAGCGAGAAGGAGGTGAGCATCAACCTCTCATATCCTTTTGAATACCCCTCGAATTCCATGACCCAACATGTCAAGCCTTTGTACATTAAGGCTTTCTTTGATGGTATACAGTTAAACCGAGTCTTAGTAGACAATGGAGCGGCGGTTAATTTATTGCCGAAATCTTCTTTGAAGAAATTAGGGAAGAAGAATCCTGTTGATCCCAACCAAGACAACCATTCTTGGTTTCTTTGGAGATAAGCAGATGGCCCAAGGTATTCTGCCTATTAATTTGAGTGTGGGAACCAGGGATTGTATGACAGCATTCTTTGTGATCGACAGCAATGCTAAATATAATGCCTTACTTGGAAGAGATTGGATTCACACCAACAAGTGTGTACCTTCCTCTTTGCATCAGAAGATCATAATGGCTCTGGGCGATGGAGAGACGGAAGAGATTGATGCAGATCCTCAACCCTTCATAGCCTGTGCAGACTTTGCAGAGGCCAAACTATATATTGAGGGAGTAACCCCACTCAGTATATTGAGGAAAGCTGATGGCTCAGCCGAAGTGACGGCTGATGAGGAAGTTACACATCTGAAGCACTTAGTCCAAGAAAGTGCTGATGAAGAGGTTGTCGTGAAAGATGACAACGATGCCTGGTTGTAGGCAAAGAAGTGAAGGACGAGAAGCCAAGTCATTGGCTTTGATTAAATTCTCATCATTGGATGTAGAAGCAATAGTCCAGAAAGTACAGAAACAAGAGAGAGAAGCCATGATAATTGGCTGTAAACAAGAGCAACAACAGGTCAGAAGTTTGACCTTTGGGAAATATTGTGCATTGGACATTGAAATAAAAGTCCAGGAAATACAAGAGGAAGACGCCTTATGGACAGATTTTGTCTGTGAGGAAGAAGGCAGAGATGTCGAGATAAAGAAACTAGAAGCAGAACAGGGGGAAAAGGTTGCTTCAAAGGTTGAAGAAACCAAAGAGAAAGCTTCAATGAATTCTCAGACGCAGGACCCCTTAGAAGAAGTGAATTTAGGGGAAGATTACGCATGAAATTTCACTTATATAAGTACTTGTTTGAATGCTCGACAGAGACCAGCTTGTTGGTTGTTTTAAAGAAATACAAAGATTGTTTTGCATGGTCCTATAATGAACTACGAGATTGGATAGATCATTGGTGGAATATAGGCCCTTTGAAGCCTAATTTCAAGCCATACAAGCGAAACCAAGAAGGATGAGTCGAGATGTAATTGAAGGTCAAGGAAGAAATTCTTAGACTACTTAAGGCAGACTTTATTAGGACGGCCGGTATGTTGAATGGCTATCTAATATTGTTCCTGTAGTTAAGAAAAATGGCAAAATGAGGGTATGCATCGATTTCAGAAATTTAAATCTAGCAACTCCTAAAGATGAGTACCCTATGCCTATAGTGGATCTGTTGGTGGACAGTTCAGCAGGGCATCAAGTTTTATCAATGATGGATGGCCACTCTGGTTATAATCAAATATGCATTGCAGAGGAAGACATCCACAAGACAGCATTCAGATGTCCTGGGAATATTGGCACCTTCGAATGAGTTAAGATGCCATTTGGTCTGAAGAATGCTGGGGCTACGTATCAGAGGGCTATGAACACTATCTTTCATGACCTTATTGGAGGGTATCTATAATGTTATATTGATGACATCGTGGTGAAATCCCAGTCCATGGAGGAGCATTTGCTTCATTTAGAAGTAGCTTTTGAAAGAATGAGGAAGTTCAAGTTGAAACTCAACCCTCTTAAATGTGCTTTTGGTGTGTCATCTGGAAATTTCTTGGGTTACGTAGTGCACAAGAAAGGAATACAGATTGATCAGAATAAAGCCAGAGCCATCATCGAAGCTAGGCCTCCATCAAGTAAGAAAGAATTACAAAGGTTCCTTGGGCAGGTTAACTTTCTTCGAAGGTTTATTTCTAACACTGCAGGGAAAACTAAAGTATTTTCTTCCTTGTTAAGGCTGAAAGATGAAGAGGAATTTGTGTGGACAGCAGAGCATCAAACTGCTTTCGAAGGTATCAAAGCCTACTTGGCCAACCCTCCAGTGCTGATGCCTCCAAAAGGAAATAAGCCTTTGAAGTTATACATAGCGGCAGCAGAAGATTCATTGGGAGTTTTCTTGGCCCAAGACAATGAAGAAGGCAAGGAACAAGCTGTTTATTACCTTAGTAGGTTTTTAAATTCTTGTGAATGTAAATATTCAAATTGAAAAGTCGTGTCTTGCTTTGTATTTTCTCGCAATGAAATTAAGATATTATCTTTACCTACATTTGTCTTGGTAATTGCAACCACAGATTTGGTTAAATACATGTTATCTAGACCTATGTTGAGGGGAAGAATTGGCAAATGGATATTAGCCTTATCGGAATTTCATTTAGAATATGTCCCTCAAAGGGCAGTAAAAGGGCAAGTATTAGCCAATTTTCTGGCAGATCATCCATCTCAAACAGAGAGCCAAGAGGTAATGGAACTTGGTATGGCTAGTGTTGAACCATGGCAAATGTGGTTCGATGGATCGAAGGCCAATGGATTAGTTGGGATTGGTATCGTGATTAAGTCTCCACAAGGGGTAGAAACCACGCATGGTTTCAGAGTGGATGAAGCTAGTTGTTCCAATAACCAAGCTGAATATGAAGCCTCAATAGTGGGACTAGAAATCCTTATTGGATTACAGGTACATGCAGTTGACATATTTGGAGACTCTCAATTGGTGGTTAACCAAGTAAAAGGGATTTTCAAGTGTCAAAACATAAGCATCCTACCATATTATGTTGTTGCATTACATTTGCTTTCTCAGTTTCAAATAGCAAATGTAACCTATGTTCCAAGATTCTTGAACAATAGAGCTAATGATGTGGCTCAAAAAGCTTCGAACTTCATGAGAAGGGATAATACCCAAAGGGATATAAGCCAAACAACATATCAGAGATTAATACAACCTTTGAATAAAAGGAATGTGATCTTGGAAGTCAATCATAATGACTTACAAGAACAGGATTGGAGGCATCCAATAATGCAGTACTTGGCTGGTCCATCTTCGAAGGCCAGCAGGAAAATCAAATTGCAGTCCATGCAATACACGATATATGGTAATGCTCTATACAAAAGGGGAGGAGATGGCTTATTATTGGAATGTTTGGGCCCAAAAGAAGCATTAACAGCTATGGCTGAGGTTCATGAAGGCATTTGTGGTGCTCATCAGCCTGGTGTAAAGATGAGATGGTTGCTTCGAAGGCATTTCTATTATTGGCCAACTATTCTTAAAGATTGCATATAATATGCAAAGGGTTGCCAGGCATGCCAAAAACATGGCACAATAAGACATGTGCCCATAACTGACCTACATGCAGTAGTGAAGCCTTGGCCGTTCAGAGGATGGGCCATGGATATGATGGGTAAAATTCACCCACCTTCTTCGAAACATCATTGTTTCATTCTAGTGGCTACTGACTACTTCACTAAATGGGTCGAAGCCAAACCATATAAGGCTGTAGACCAGACAGAGGTCATTGGGTTCATTAAAGATCTGATTCATAGGTTTGGCATTCCACAAACCATAACAGTTGATAATGGAACTGTGTTTGATGGGAAAATGGTGAAGTCTTTTGTGGCAGAATTTGGGATTAGCCTTATTAATTCTACTCCCTATTATGCGCAAGCCAATGGTCAAGCTGAATCATCCAATAAATCCTTGAAAAAAGGAATACAAAAGGTGGTGGAAGATAATCCTAGGGATTGGCATAACTTATTGTTGGATGTTTTATGGGCTTACAGAACTTCCCCAAGGTCGAGTACAGGAGTCACCCCTTATGCCTTAGTATACGGGCATGATGCAGTGTTACCTGTGGAGATTAATGTTAAATCTCTGAGGGTAAGATGTCAAGATCAATTAGACTCTGAGCAATATCATCAAAGCATGTACTTGGAATTAGAAGACATAGATGAAGCAAGGATTTTGGCGTTAAATAGCATTCTTTTTCAAAAGAAGAAAGCAGCCAAGAATTATAACAAGAAAGTTAAACATATTGGTTTTGATGAAGGTGACTTGGTATGGAAAACAATACTCCCAATAGGGATTAAAAGCCATAAGTTTGGCAAATGGTCACCTAATTGGGAAGGACCATATCAAATTCATAGAGTGCTGCCTTTTGGAGCATACCATTTAAGAAATTTAAATGGCTATGTGCACCCCAAAAAGATTAATGGAAGATATTTGAAGCCTTATTTTCCAACCATTTGGGAAACACAAGGATTAGAATAAACATTATGTACAAACGCACAAGACACTCAGGTAATAGATAAAAGCTTGATTTTTCATAAAGAATCAAGTACATGGTGCCACAAATTGGCCCAAAAATCATTACAATGTTTCAATTGTTTTTGTACAGTTGATTTCCTACTGCTAAGTGATGGAAACAGGTGAATAGCTGCAGCCATGTCTTCTTTTCGTTCGGATAGTTCTTGGTTAGTGATTTGCAATTTGGTGTCAGTTCGAACCAAGGCCTGGTTCACTGCAGCTAAATCCTCCTCAAGTTGAGCTTTCTTCTCCAGCAGCTGAATTCGAAATTGGGAGGTAGAAGAGTGTTGTTCCTTGAGATCTGATATTTCGGTATGCACTTGAGAAACAAAACACTGATCCCTGGCCAATTTCTCATTGGCGATATAAAGATGACAAATGTTGATATAGAAAACAATAGTAGCTGCAGCCTGGGATAGGTGACTTGAGACGTTCATATTAGATCGCCAAAGAATATTACAAAGATCAAGAAACCCATTCACGATAATAGGCCTTTGTAGAGCCTCAAGGATCTTGAAAAGGAAGTCAACAGTTCAGACATGTGTCTAAGTCCACCAAGGTACAGGAGACTTGCTGCTAGGAGAAGGAGGACTCTCAAAAATCTCCAGCAAGGAATCAGCCAAGATTAATGGCTCAGCTTCAACACTAAATGTTGGAGAAGTAGAAGATACGTCGAAAAGACTAGCAAGTCTTCCTTCGAAGATGTCTACTTCATCCCTAGACATGGAGGGCATAGAAAGTATGGTGGTGGAAGATACAGAGGGCTGCATGGGGATGGGAAAAATGGATGGAGTATCTTTGGCAGCTTCTATGGTTTTATCCACCAATGAATCAAGTGAAGAAGGGCTAGAAATAGGCATAGGTGATGAACCATGAATTGGAGAATTACCAGCACCCTCTGTGGAAGAATCAACTGCCATATTGGAGTAACAGCTGGAATATCCTTGGAAGAAGGAAGAGTAAGGCCCGAAGAAGGAATGGACTGAGGTGAATTGAAAGTCAAGAAAGGAAGGTACGGTTCTAGGCCAAGAAGAAGAGATGCAGGAATGTTGGGACTCAAGGAAGGTACAGGAAGCGTAGGCTTATGAAGTGGAAGTTGTATTTGAATAGTCTTCACGTTTTTCATCTGGTCAAATTCAACCGAAACTGGAAGAGGCCCCATTGGAAAGATAAGCGCAGTGGTTGTTACTGCAGAAGGAAGAAATGTAAAGCAATGTCAAACTTCAAATATTTAAAGTTGACAAAGGAAAAATAGCAGAAGTATGAAAGAAATTACTTGTTTCGGAAATGTTGATGTTGATGGGAGAGCTACGAAGAGAATAATGTTCGACAATTTGTTGTCTTCGAGCAGTTTCTCTTTGTAACACATCAGCAGCAGCAGCTTCATCTCTCGAAGCTATTCTTTGCCGTTTCTTCTCAGCCCTCTCAAAAACGATTATTGCTTTGGAATGTTCCTGTTCTACTGCCTTGGCAGCGGCTTCATGAACCGGATCTTCTACCAAGTCAGCAGCAGAAACAGTCATCTTCTTTCTCTTCCTCCTTGGCAGTGATGCTACTGGTTCTTTTTCAATCTCCCTCTCCTCAATTTGGGTTTCATATGTTTCAGAGGTAAGTGCTTTCTCTATTACTACAGTGGGTGCTTCGAAAGAAGGATGCGTAATTGTATCAGGAAGGGAGGCAACTACTTTTTGTCTCTTTGTTCTCTGCAAGGACACTTCTGGTTCTTGCTCAACCTCTTCTTCTCCCAAAGATTCGGATTCCTCAGGAGGAAGGACTAGCTTCCTTTTTTGTTTTTGTTGTTGTTGTTTCTTTTTGAGAACAGCTAAAGTTTCAGCTCTCTTGGGAGATTCTTCGTGTGGGGGCCCTGCACCAAAGAACAAAAGTGTAAAGGGAAGGAACAAAAGATTCAAAAGAAAGGAAAATGAGAAGTCCGAAAATATTTACCCTTCTTCGAAGCAGCTCTAGTAACTCTAGCTGGAGGGGATGAAGTTGTAGGATTAGTCGTGGCAGCCACGTGAAGAGGAGGAATGTCCCTAGATGTCGCTGGCTTAGCCTTCGAAGGCACTCCTAATCCTACCAAAGAAGTCATGGGGATGTTCAGATAGGCGTACTTCCATATTATTTGTCCACCGATTCTGGAATCTTTTCAAGACCGAGCCATACGGAAGAAAGGGATAAATTGGAACTCATTACTCTTTCGATGGTTTGAGGATTGCCGTCTCTAGTCTGGATTTGGATATTCTCAAATCTCTGACAGTAAGATGGACATTCGAGAGACTGCAAAGAGGAACTGGTATCCCTTGAGTGAGTCCAAATTGTCTGGCAAATTGAGAAGGGCAGTACACCTCAGATATGCATTTGTAGGCTCGAGGGTTTAAACTACCAATGAACAATTCCCTTGGTAGTAGTATAGAAGCCCACATATCTTTATGAGGAGAAGTGGAGCATTCTTTATCAGCTAGGAAAGCTTGCAGCCAAGTTGGTCCTTTATTGGCTTCAAAAGGACAGAAGAAAGAGGCAGATGGAGAAATGGGGAGTTGATAAAAGAAGGTAAAGTAGTAAGCGAAGGAAGCAGGGTAAAGAGCAATCCTAGCATATTTTTCCCCATAAGTACTAGGATCCTGAACGAGGAATTTTAGACATTTGGGGTGTAGGTCAGTGAAATAGGCGAAGAGCCAAAGTTGAAGCACCCAGAAGGGACCTCCTTGGTTAGCATCAAGAGGTTTCTCACAAAATTGGGAGCAGACTCTGTAGACATGACCTAAAAGATAAGGAGCAAGAGCTATATGTTTTTTCAAGACAAGTGCCTTCGCGAGAGGAACAAACTCAGGCATAATCCTCTGAGATGAGGTGCAAAAGAGGAATTTGCATAACCAATATAAAATAAAGGAAAATAGCTCTCTGTCCTTCACAGGACCTTCCTTTTTATTTTCAGACTTTACGAAGTCACTGTAAGAGGAGCTTAAGGATGGAAGAGAAAACTTAATAGGAAGGTCTGGGTAGTTGGGAGTAAATGGAGAACCATGGGGGGAAAGCCCTAAAAGATGGCAAATATCAAGAATGGTGGGGGCCATCATGCCGCACCGAAATTGGAAGAAATTAAAAGACATATTCCAGAAACATAAGGCAGCAGGTATCAAGAAAGGGTCTTCAGGAATAATGAACCTGGAAAGACGAAGGGCATCGAGAATACAGAGCTCTTGCAGGTCATCTTCTCTCGCAGGTACAACTCTGTCATACCATTCTTCCCATTCAGTCCTCATTGTCGGCCAGCAACGGTGAGCACGATTCACCCTCCAGTTTCCCCAATCAAGCCCTTCTTCGTAAAGAAGGAAATGGTCCTCCAAGCGAGGATATAGGGTCATGAGTTGAGCAGAGCTTCGAAAAATAGGGCCAGGGCGTATTCCTGTTTATTGCTATGACGAGGCACGAAAAGACGTCCATCTATGTGGCTTGACTCACCAGATGATAGTTTGGTGATTTCTTCATCGATACATCGCTTCAAAGCCATAGTAGGACTGATACGATCGCCAGTAAATACTTTTAGTGAGGAAGGATCCATTGATAATGGGTAATAAGGAAAAGGGGTTTAACAGGAGATCGGTAGGGTTTATGCAGTCAAAAGAGCAAGTGATTTCAGAATATAAAGCAAAGGGGCCTTTAAAAGGTTTCACGTCTAAAAAATATATTGCGTAAATCGTTAGGTACTAAAAGTACGAATATGAGGAGACTCTTCCAAATATTGATAGTTTTGGAGGGAAGGACACATTCTGAATGTTGACGTCAGCTTCGAAGAAAGATATTTGGCTTCGAAGCCAATTTTGGCTCCAAGAAACCAAATTAAAACGGCTTCGAAATACAGAATCCGGCTTCGAAGTATACTACATGTTTGAAGACGCTAAGATGCAAAGAACATCAAAACCAATCGTTGGTTTTTGCAAGAGAAGATTGTCCATTGAATTAAGACAGCATAAGATGCTTTTCGAAGTAAGAATGGTCAATTTAAAAATGACTGACTATATTAACTATAACCATATGTTGGTTATAATTAGCTTTGAAAAGTAAGGTTGTTAACTCCGAAGCATTAGTTTGAGATAATATTAACCAAAATTGTCAAATTCTGCTCCATAAATTGGAAAAAGACATATTGGTTGTTGGTTATGATTAGCTTTGAAAAGTAAGGTTGTTAACTTCGAAGCATTGATTTGAGATAATATTAACCAAAAATTGTCAAATTTTGTTCCATAAATTGGAAAAAGACATATTGGTTTCTTTAGTGTTTCAGTGAAAATAAGTGAGTCCAAATTCAAAGGATGAGATTATTTAATTTAAGGCTATAAGTTGGCTTTTAAAAGTAAGAGGAGACAGAGTCAAACAATGTCAAGTACAGAGGACTTTGCTTTCATTAGAGCCAAGACAATTACATTAAGTAATCTTATCTAGGTACAAATTCAAGCTCATAAAAATAAGGAATAGAATAAATTACAAGATCATGGAATTTCGTCCAACAATGATCAATGAATATTTGTTCTTTCTTTATTATGTCTTCTATTTCCTCCAAAGTTGGCTGCATGAGTTGATGTGCTCTCACTTCGTAATAGAGCTCTTCAGCCTTTGCTTCGAAAGCCTCCTCCCTCAATTTTTGTTCCAACTCATCTATAACTAAATCATCCCAATACGCAGAATCTTTATTTTTGAAGTCATTAAAGTCTTCAATGAAGTTTTCTGCTTCGTATTGAGCATGAATTCGAAGAGATGAAAGTTGATCCAAAGATTGAATGGTGACTTTGGAATTTCGATGCCAATGGAGGAGTACTGGAAGTTGATCCAGGAACATGTGAAGTTCTGCTTGGGCGATAGGATTAAGGATATGGCCCCTAGTCAGAATATCACAAACCGATCGAAAGTTCTTGAGAGGAATGTCATCCTCAAGAACATTGAAGGGTAGGTGAGAAAAAGTTGCGAGCAGAAGTTGGGCTTCTTTCCGCTCAAATGGAGTTGGGGATGATGGAGGTTTGTAAGGAGGGAAGATTTTGTCCATTGGAAGAGCAAGCTTTAATTTCTCTGTCCAAGAAAGAGTGGGAGGAGGAGAAGGAGTAGATGGTTCTGCTTCAGAAGAAAGAGAAGGTGTGGATGCCTCTAGTCCAGAGGATGAAGAAGGTGTGGATGCTTCTATTTCAGAAGATGGAGAAGAAGAAGTGGATGCTTCAGTTAGGGGAGATGACACAGGGATGGGAGGAACAAAGGCATTAATATAATCAAGCCAGTCAGAAGAGCAAATCTGCGCTTTCTTGGCTAAAAATGAAGGGGTATATCCTTGTGATTCTTCCAAGCACCGGGCAGGGTGCATTATCCTTGTGGGCATGGAGGATGTATACCAAGCCACAAGCAAATTCTCCTCTAAACTACGTCGAAGGTCGATGGGCACATAAGGATAAACCACCAAGCTTCGAGCGTAGGAAGGGAAATCTAAAGGGTCAGTGAACTCAATAAAATGATGATTGATCCGCTCCCTCAAGTCCCAGGACTCAGGTGCAGACCAGTTCGTCCATCCAGAAACCCCTGAAGATGAAGAAGTTGTAGCTTCATCCCAAGCAGAAGTTTGTGAAGAAGAATTTCCCAATTCCATATTTGCAATTTGTTGAAGCAAAGGCTTGAGAGTTGTTCGTTCAAAGTGCGAGGGAAGTTTAGAGGAAGAACTTTTTGTATCAACGAGTTTGTAGACCAAAGGATTGAGGGCAATGTGTTCGTAGTCCAAAGGTTGATAATCTGCGAAAGCCTCCATGACCTGAATATAGAAAGGCGGGTAAAGGTGGCTAATAAATGCATGGAGATTCTTTCGAGGGGAAACAGCATTATTCAATGGCTCTTCGTATGCTCGATCAATAGAGTGAGAATGTGATTGAATCATAATCCGTTCGAATGCTGAAGGTATTGGAACGTCCAACAAAGTTAAGAGTTAATGCAAATGATCATCAAAATAGGTGACGGTTGTATTTCCTGAAAATAGACTCTATGCACGTTCCAAAAAAGCGAGGGAAAAGTTTTTGATTCACTAATATTTCCAAGTATTGGGTATATTAGTGCGGGGGGTAATGTTGGCTACATATTTTGTAAAAGCCAATTACAATTCGACACATGGCAGAATGAGGGTATTATTGGAAGATGATTTTAATCTTAAATCTCAATCATACACGTGGCAATAAATATTGGTTCTCAAGTGGTCTGAGTAGCACTAGATCAGGAATGAGATACAAGGTGACGTGGCTTCAACGGTTACCTATATTCAAATTCAATTACAGGAGGGAAGTCCAACTGCAAGTGATGGCGTAGTGGAACTATTTCTAAGGTAACATTATCAGCGATCATGGAGGAGGAGTTCGACGGTTCGAAGTACAGTTCGAAGGTCATCTCTAACAAGTATAAATAGCAAGGAAGTTCCCAGAAAAGACCCCCAGACTCAGATCATATAAACCAGTTTTACTTCATATTTTCCTTTCCAGTTTTACCTTTTCCTGTATTTTAAATACTTGTTCTTTAAATACCTGCATTGTACTTCAATTCATAGGAGTAGTCTTCAAGTAGATTCAAGTAGATTGTTGCTGTAAACTTCCTCAAGGCTGAGTTTGGACTATTGTAAGTGTTTATGTTAATGAAATACTTCAATTGTTCTTCGTATTAATTGTTATTTCTCTTAATTTCTCCTAAAGTCAAGCCACCAAGAAAGTCCTCTTCATTGAAATTTGAAAGAACTAAAACATAGTCGCCTGATAATTGATTGGCAATTATAATTTCTGTAAGGACTGATTGATCCTTGCTGGCACGCTCGCATTTACAAATATACCCTTCGAAAAGCCAAAAAGCCAACAACTACCCATTGGGAAATGGTGGAATCAAAGCCACTTCTTGGCCAACCCATTTTCTCTGGAGAGAATTTCTGTCCAGAGAAATTCTCTGGGATTTTGGCCACTGTGTAAATTTTTTCTTCTTCAGTTTGTTTCTCTGTAAACTGTAAACTGTCAGTTTGATGCTTTTGCTTTTGCTTGTTCTTGTACTCTGCCCAGAATAAAATGTGAAGTTGTGGTTAACAACCAAGTTGACTTGTTAATTATTTAGTGCCTGAGTTGCATTTAGTTTCTTTGAATTTGCATTTAGTTTATTTGAATATTTGACCTAAAATTCAGTTCAAATGAAAAAAAATAATCGAAATAGACGTTTTGTGAGCTAAATTACCAGAGAAATTCTCAACCCAGAGAAATTCTCAAACCAGAGAAAATTCAGTTCCATGGCCAAATACTCCTGGAAGCTTGAACCCAGAGAAATTTGAATTTTCTCTGGGTTGAATCCAGAGAAATTTGAGAAATTCTACTACTAAGGTGGAGAATTTTTAAAAAAAGAAAAAGAAAAAGAACCTATTTTACAACAGAAACAATCTTCTAATTTCCATTTGAAGAAACAACCAGAATTCAAAATGCTAAACCGAAAACTAAGTAATAACATACTCGAAGGTAGAAAAAGAGTTATACCCACTGTTGCTTTGTTGCTTCCATGATCTCCAACAATCCTGCAATCTCAATTTGCATTATCATCTTCATCTTGTAGTAATCGAAATGTGAATTTTCCAACATCTTAACTTACTCATGTTTTTTCCTTCGCCTTTCCTCAGTTTCCTGCAAAATCCAACATATCAAAGTAAAACCCTAGCTTAGTGCTTTAGTACTTGCAAGATCCAACA
Source organism: Camellia lanceoleosa (assembly GCA_025200525.1). Taxonomy (NCBI): domain Eukaryota; kingdom Viridiplantae; phylum Streptophyta; class Magnoliopsida; order Ericales; family Theaceae; genus Camellia; species Camellia lanceoleosa. The sequence continues at coordinate 99,728,981 of CM045759.1, forward strand.
TATCAAAGTAAAACCTAACGAAATGCAAAGAAATGAGATTTGAAGAACTGGTCTCTCAAAACCCTAGCTTAGTGCGGCAGCTGTACCCAAATGTAAAAAACACATAGTCATGTACCAAGATATACATACAAACTCACACAAAACACACACACAGAGAGAGAGAGAGAGAGATTATTTTTGAACAAGGTAGAGAGCTCCTTGGGTCGCGGATTCGGGCGGCGCGGAGGTCTGTGACGGTGGCGAAGCGAAGAGAGGAGTCGGAGTAGAAGGTGTTGCCCTAGATCTGGAAGACAGTGGGTGAGAGGAGAAGAGAGAGAGAGAGAGAGAGAGTAGAGTAGAGAGAAAGTCAAATTTATCTGATATATGTTTAGGGACTTTAGACATCAAAAAATAATTTTGTGGATCTCATCCATTACGAAAAATGGAAGAGGGACCCCAGACCGATTTTCCCTAAAAAAAAATCGGTTAATTAGGACATATTTAAGACATATAATTTTGATATCACATTAATCTTTGATCATTTTATTATCAAATAAAAATTTAATTTAATTAAATTTTATAATTAATATCACTATAAATTAATTATACTCTCCATAAATTAAAATTCTGACTCCACCACCAACGCTAACCTATAAGTCAGCCCATTAACCCGTCTCACCCCATCTCGAGCTTAGCCTATTAGAGAAAAAATTATTTGGTGTTTCTGGGGCGTTATGTAACAATACTCCTCATTAATTATAAATATCCATGTCCCTTTATATTCTCTAATCGTCCAATACAAAATCGTGAGTCTTACCTTCTTCATCAATCACAACATCCTTAAGGTACCACTTGACGGAGTTCCAGGACTAACCAATAACTTTTTCTATGAGAAAGAGAAAAGGAAAGTTAAGATGCAAAAGTGGATGGGACATTTTAGTAATTTTAAAGGATTTTTTTTTTTTAAGATCATGATATTAAGATTTTATAATATAAAAGACATTCAATATTTTCATAATGTCTAAGGTCCCTCAATATCGATTCAGAGAAAATTCGTCAAGAAATTCTCTGGATCGAATTTTCTTTGAAATCCATAGAGAATTTCTCTAGTTGAATTTTCTCTAGACTTCATAAAGAAATTTTGGTTCATAGAGAATTTCTCCAGACTTCACAGAGAAATTCTAGTTTAGAGAGAATTTCTCTAATCAAATTTTCTCTAGACTTTATAGAGAAATTATGATTCACAAGGCTTCATTATTCTTGAGAATTTTCTAGACTATAAATTTGAAATGCTGAGAATTTCTCTAGATTATAAATCTGTAATTTACTGCAGGGTGCATTCACAAGGCTTCATTATTATTCAAAAGCAAAGAGAAACAATAATTATAAGCAAACTAGAGAATTTGGAAAAGATGAGGAATGAAGTTGGAAGAAATTTTCTCAAGTTGCCTCTTTAGGTGCTGAAGAAACTTCAGGGATCTTATTCACCACAGGCTCGGGTTGTACTGGGACCTCTAGTTCTTGATCATGTTCTTCATCTGCCTTCCTTATCACCTTCATCAAGAATATCTTCTTCACTTTCACTTTCTTGTAATTCAACATCATATTTGAGTGATAGTTTTCCAAGGCTCGTCATTTTTTTTAACCAGCTATTAATATAACGCCACAAGTGAAAAACATATAAATCCTAAACTGCTCAAAATCAGGAAAACTTCACTCAACTCAACGAGTCTTTGTCCCAAATACTCAAGGTCACTCCATGGATCCATCTCTTCCAAATCAGGAAAATATTAAAAGATAACAAAACAAAAGAGAACGAAACTATTAATCAAGAAGTAAAAGTCATAATTGATATATGTATATGTATTTATATTACATGGTAAATCTACATCAAATACAAATTCTAAAATTTTACATAAAAGGCTTGTTTCAGTCAAGTATCACAATATTAATTGTCGAATGGTCTTTAATTGATAACATGAATGCAAACAGAAATTCCAACCCATCTTCATTCTTGGACCTTGCTTCTTAATATTATGAAAACAGGTTTCAACTTTTATGACTACATCTCCTACGCATTGAGATAGAACCAACTCAAGCCAATGATTCTACCTCAACAAGCAATCATTATTCTACAGAAACTACAGTACCATTGTCAAATATGGTGCAAACCTCAAATATTATGGCTAGGAAGTTGTTCAAAAAGAAATTATTGTTTTGTCAAAACTAAAGCTTCATTTGTCTCAATGGAAAATAACAAATCAAAAGCCCATCCTCTGAAAATTTGATTCAGAGAAAATTCAAGGGTAATCTAGAGAAAATTACCAAATCTCGACAAAATTTAAGGTTAATCCAGAGAAAATGCCAAATCCAAAGAAAATTTGATCTAGAGAAAATTGCCAAATCCAGAGAAAATTCAAATGTAATTCAGAAAAAATTGTCAAATTGAGAGAAAATTTGATCCAGAAAAAATTGCCAAATCTAGGGAAAATTCAAAGGTAATCTAGAGAAAATTGTGAAATCTAGAAAAAATGGTCAAATCCAAAGAAAAGTGGCCAAATCTAGAGAAATTCTGGCAATCTAGAGAAATTCAACGCTGTCAACACAAAATTTCTCTGTCTTGTAGGAAATATTGTATTCAACACTGTCAATACAAACAATATATGCATATATATATATATACATTTATCAACAATTAGGAGATAGAACTAACTAATTTTTCTTTTGAACTTGAAGACGTAGAACCTAAGGACGTTTTTTCTGGTGCCGCCGCCGCCGAATCCAGCGGAGGAAGATGAGCCAAGGCGGTGGCGATGCATACCAGCGGGGGCCAAGTCTGAGTTGTGGGGAGCCATTTCAACGACAGGGCCGGGATAGGAGGTGGAGGAGGATGGTGATTGGGACTGCAATGTGCCCCTTGCCATTGTTAAAACAGTGCGAAGATTTCGAAACTTGAGCAATGAAGAAAATGGAAGAAAGAGAGAGAGTCGAAGATTTTAGAGAGAGAAAGAGACGTAGAGATCGATGAGTTGATTTGAGAGAGTCAAATTTCTCTATAATATATGGGTGTGGAGTTGAAGGAATTTAGACATCATAAAATGTGGACCTTTTCCATTACTAAAAATAAAAGAGGGACCTTATACTAATTTTCTCTAATTTTAATGGTCAATTCCATCTCTTTGTGACTATTTTATTTTTTATTTTTAGAGATCAAAACATTTTTTAAATATTAAATTATGGGAACAACTTTTCTCTAGTTTACTATTAGGACCCGAACCTTGTTCCGTAAGAGTTAACACACACTTAATTTATTATAATCATGATGTGTATTTTTGAGTCGTTACATTTACTAATTAGTGTTGTGAGCCCACTTTAAACCTATCTTAATGATAACAACGGTTAATAATGGTAGATAATTTTATTATTGTTGGAACAATCTTCTGTGTACAATAAATAAATTGAAACAAAATCAAAAAAATAAAATAAAGAACGTACTGAATTTATTTTTACCGAACCGAATGAATATTTAAAGACCAAGTCAAGTGTGTGACACTTTGTCCTTAAGGGAGATTCGCCCCGTTACGGTGCTTACGGTTATGTGGCGTCTATCTCCCAAGATACAATGATCTTTACAAATTTATAGTAGCACTCCAAACAAATTTATTCGGTGAACTAGAATCATGTGTTCTGTACTCTCTTAAATTTTTCTCTAAAACTAGAATGAAGGAAAAATAATGCAAATGAGAAAATTGGACAGAAAAATACAAATTTCAGACTGATTTTTGGATATGGAAAAATGATGGAACATATTTGGCTTTATAGACCTGAACAAGTGCAAAATTTGAAGTGAACAGATGGGTTTTTGAATTGAACAGGTACTGTTTGAATTCCAACAGATCTGCTGGACAGTTTGATCTGTTTGTATTGTATAGATTCAAATATGTTAACTGCACCAGTTTCTGGCAATTATAAACTAAAAAATAATTTAAAACTGTTTAGGAAATTTGGACAAAAGTTGGTAAACAATGGACAAAAAATAAATTCAATTTTTGAATTAAATTAAATTTTCCCGTAACAATTTTTGAAAAAAAATTCAAAAGAATTTTGTCCAAAAAATTAATACAAGAATTGACACAACCCACAACCCACACCCGGGGTCGACACGGCTCGGCCAGACGGAAAACGGCGGCGTGCGCGCGGGCATGTGTGGTGGTTTGGGCTAAGGTTCATTTTGTCCATAACTCCTTCTTTCTACAAACTTGGGGTGCCCCTTGGGGCCAATCCCAAGTATTGTACTCTAGAGCTTATATACATACACAAGCTCTCTTAAAGTTTCAATGTGGAGCAACCCATTTCAAGGAAACCCACATTTCATTCTTTAAATGTCCAATTCCATGCGGCAAGGAACACGTCACCTCTTCGGACTTAGCTCAAACGACGTTTAGGGCTCAAAGTTGGCCCAAAATAAGCCTTATAAAAATCAATTTTCCAACAATCCCCCACATGAATGGAATTTGACAAAGAGAAAATGTAATAACATGATCTAAATAAAGAGAGTACAAAAATTGAAAATATTCTGCAAATGATAGGTAGCTTTTGGCTTTGAATCTTCCCTTATGAGACAGTATCGGAATTACTAGTTAACCAGTGAACATGATGTCTTGAACTGTTCAGTCGTTTGTGTAAACCAAGACAATAGAACTCATACGGTATATCCCCAGACACAGTTTAGTTCTCACTATTGTGTTCATTTTGGTCCTGAACAACCTGATCTTTCATGAGTGCTCTAGAGAATTTTAGCCCTTCACAAATCTCATAGAACTGGCCTAGTTCACACTCATATAAGTGATTCTTATGAAGAGTATCCTGCTATACTCCACTAGGTTTACCTAAATATAAGAATCATTAAAATTTTACTTAATCTAAAATGCTGCAGACATCACTATTTCATCCTAGAAATGGGTAGGAGATGGACTCTGTAGTGATCCTTCTAAGTCATTCACAACTCGGCTATCCCTTTGAACCTAGATCTTGGGATCTCCAGTCAACTAGGTTGGATTGTCGTTGTGGTAACTCTTATTTAATAGGCTTTAGTCTCATTCCCCTCAATGAATTCTCAACTAACTCTCTTGCTAACCCTTTGGTTAGTGAATCCGCTATGTTGTTTTTAGACTTCACATATTCAATGGAAATAATTCCATTAAAGAGTAGTTGTCTCACGGTGTTATGTCGACGATGAATGTAACGTGACTTACCGTTATACATATGACTCTGTGCTCTACCAATTGTTGATTGACTATCACAATGTATGCAAATAGCAGGCACCAGTTTTGGTCATATTGGAATATCTTCAAAGAAGTGGCAAAGTCATTCTGCTTCTTCCCCAGCTTTGTCTAAAGTTATGAATTCTGATTCCATAATAGACCTAGCAATGCAAGTCTATTTTGATGATTTCTAAGATACAGCCGCACCACCAAGAGTAAACATACCCACTGGTGGACACTAGTATCCAATATCCAGTTTGCATCACAGTATCCTTCAAGTACTGCTGGATATCTAGTATAATTTAACCTAATGTTACAAGTAAATCGGAGATATCTTAGAACCCTTATAATTGCTTTCCAGTATTCTACTTCCGGATTACTCGTATATCTACTTAATTTATTTACTGCATACGCTATATCTGGGCGAGTGCAGTTCATCAAGTACATTAAGCTTCCAATAATTTGGGCATACTCTAATTAAGAAATACTTTCCTGTACATTCTTAGATAGAAACAAATTAACATCTACAGGTGTTCTAGCAAACTGATCATCATCTTTGCTAAATTTGTCAAGTATTTTCTCAATGTAATGAGATTGTGACAAAGCATAACCTTCTGATGTTTTGGTAATTTTCATACTAAGAATTACATTTGTAACGCCTATGTTCTTCATATCAAAATGTTTATTTAACATGTTCTTGATAGTTTTAATCATATCATTATTATTACCTATGATAAGCATATCATCTACATAAAGACATACAATGACATAACCTTTGTCTGTGTTTTTAATATAAACACATTTGTCACACTCATTAATTTTAAATCCATTTGACATTATTGCATTGTCAAATTTCTCGTGCCATTACTTTGGTGCTTGTTTTAAACCATATAATAATTTAACCAATTTACACACTTTTTTTTTTCTGGGAAAAGGAAAAACCTTCTGGTTGTTCTATGTAAATTTCTTTATCTAACTCACCATTTAAGAAAGCGATTTTCATATCCATTTGATGAATTTCTAGATTCTACAAAGACGCAATAGCAATTAGCATTCTAATGGATGTTATTCTAGTAACCGGTGAGTATGTGTGAAAGTAATAAAGACCTTCTTTTTGTCTAAATCCTTTGACCACAAGTCTTGCTTTGTATTTGTCAATTGATCCATCCGTTTTCATTTTCCTTTTGAAAATCACTTGTACCCAAGAGGTTTACAACCTGGTGACAAATTCACCAATTCCCAAGTGTGATTTTACAAAATGGATTCAACTTCGCTATTTACAGCTTCTTTCCATAAAGGAGCCTCAGGACTGGATATAACTTCTTTAAAAGTTAGAGGCTTATTTTCTAACATATATGTTAGAAAATTTGGACCAAAAGATTTTGAGATTCTAGCACGTTTATTACGCCTAAGTTCCTCTTCCTTATTTTGATCTATCTCTTGCTTTTGATCTTGTTGTTGATCATAACTAGTAATAGCATCAAAAGATCTTTTATTAGTATTAATCTCTTGTCCAGTCTTATTTGGAAATACATGTTCAAAGAATGATGCATTCCGAGACTCAATAATAGTATTTACATGCATTTCGGAATGTTCTAATTTATGAATCAAAAATCGATATGCACTACTATTCTTGGCATAACCAATGAAAATGCAATCAAAGGTTTTAGGACCTATTTTAGTCTTTTTAGGACTAGGAATAGCCATTTTAGCCAAACACCCCCATACTTTTAAGTATTTGTAGGATGGTACTCTTCCATGCCACAATTCATAAGGTGTTTGATTCATTTTCTTTTGAGGTACTTTATTTAAAATATAATTAGCAGAAAGTATTGCTTCCCCCCACAAGTTCTGAGGTAATCCAGAACTTATTAACATGACATTCATCATTTCTTTTAAAGTCATATTTTTCCTTTCAGCAATTTCATTTTGCTGAGTGAGTAAGGAGCGGTGGTTTGATGAATTATTCCATGTTCTTTACAAAACTCACCAAAAGGTGATTCATATTCACCACCTTTATCACTTCTTAGTTTTTTGATTTTCTTACCAAGTTGATTTTCAATTTCATTCTTAAAGTTTCATCATTGGTTCAAATTAAATAAACATAACTATATCTAGTATAGTCATTTATAAAAGTGATAAAATACTTTTTCTCACCTCTTGTTTGAATTGATTTAAAGTCACAAATGTCACTATAAATTAATTCAAGTGGTTCCGTACTTCTTTCAATTGAATGGAAATGAGTTTTGGATAATTTTGCCTCAACGCAAATTTCATATTTATGATTTGAATCAATGTCAAATTTAGGTAAACATTTCATATTAATTAATCTACGCAAAGATCCATAATTAACATGTCCAAGTCTACCATACCATAAATTTGAAGACTTAAGCAAGTAAAAAGAAGATGTATTTTTATTAATAATTGAGGGTATAACAGTCATTACATTTATCTTGAAAAGGCCATCAGACATGTAATATTTTCCTACATATATCTCATTCTTAGTAAGTACAAATTTATCACTCTCAAACACTAATCTAAACTCATTCTTGTTCAATAAAGATCTAGAAACAAGAATCTTGCGAATGTCCGGTACATGCAGCACATTGTTGAGAGTGAATTCTTTTCCAGATGTCATCTTAAGTACAATGTTTCCTTGTCCTTCAACTTTGGAAGTTGAGGAGTTGCCCATAAAAAGTTGTTCACCGTTGTCCACTGTAGAGTAAGATGTGAACATCTTTTTGTCGGCCCAGATATGGCGAGTAACACCAATGTCCACCGACCATTCTTTAAGATTTCCGACAAGGTTTACCTTAGAAACAACTATAAAAAGATTGATATCATCTATACCATTGGAAATATTGTCCACTTTGGTCATATAAGCTTGAGTAGGCTTCTTGCTTATTCTTCTTTTGCTTTTGCTTTTGTTTTTGCTTTTGCTTTTGTCTTTGCTACGACAATCTTTGGTTCGATGTCCCTCTTTGTCACAGATGTAACACTTGCCATTAAACTTGTACTTTTTAATTTCCTCTCCTTTAGAGCCTTGTGATGAACTTTTTCCAGAAAACTTCCGTTTCTTTGCTTTTGGAGCATGTTCCACCATATTTGCTTTAGACTCCATAGGATGCTTACTAGCCCGCTTCTCTGAATTGCGGTTGTCCTCCTCAATCATCAAACGCACAATTAATTCTTCTAAAGACATTTCTTTGCGCTTGTGTTTGAGGTAGTTCTTAAAATCCTTCTGGTCTTGTGGTAATTTCTCAATTAAGGTTGCAACTTGGAAGGATTTACTAAGAGGCATGTCTTCTACATGAATGTCATGTAGAATGAGTTGGAGATCTTGAACTTGGCTGATCACACTCTTAGAATCAACCATCACAAAGTTCAAGAATTTGCCAACCACAAATTTCTTTGAGTCGGCATCTTCCATTTTGTACTTTTTCTCCAAAGACTCCCAAAGTTCCTTTGTTGTTTTGATAAGTCTGTAGACATTGTATAATGTGTTGTCAAGTCCATTCAAGATGTAGTTCCGGCAAAGAAAATTAGTATATTTCTAGGCATCGACCGCAGCAACCATTTGCCGGTTGGTTTCATTCTCTTTCAAAATAGAAGCATCCTCACGAAGAAAACGAGTTAGGTTTAGAGTTGTAAAATTCTGTTGCCATCTTTTAAAATTAGTTCCTGAGAACTTCTCTGTCTTCTCACCGTGATTTACCGATATTGTCACAACAGGAGAGAGGGTTGGCGTAATTATGCCACCACACTAGTACTTGTTTAAGTATTAGTTTCAATAGTCATGAATTCTAAATTATAAAACAAAATTAGAATTAGAATTTATACTACAGAGAATATTAATCCAAATTCATAGAATTAAATTCTGTAAAAATAAAAAAAAACAAGAATGTAACTTTTATTTTTCAATTAATTTGGAAATAAAATAAAATTTTATTTGAAATAAATTAAGAAAATCAAATTTAATTTCTGACAAAATTTCACAAATAAATATTCTGAATTGTTAATAACACCAGTATATTACTACTAATTGTCAAAGAAAATAGATAGTATATTACTACTATCTGTCAAACAGTATATTACTACTATTTGTTTTCCAACCAGAATATTATTTTGTAAAATCACAGAAAATAATTTCTGTAAGAAGAAGAAAGAAGAAAGGAAATAAACGAAAAATTCTGTAAACAGAATAATTCAAATCTGTCTTAAGATTGTTGGAACAATCTTCTGTGTACAATAAATAAATTGAAACAAAATCAAACAAATAAAATAAAGAACGTACCGAATTTATTTTTACCGAACCGAATGAATATTTAAAAATCAAGTCCAGTGTGTGACACTCTGTTCTTAAGACAGATTCGCCCTACTACGGTGTTTACGGTTATCTGGCATCTATCTCCCAAGATATAATGATCTTCACAAATATGTAGTAGCACTCCAAACAAATTTGTCCGGCGAACTAAAACATTGTGTTCTATACTCTCCTAAATTTTTCTCTAAAACTAGAATGAAGAAAAAATAATGCAAATGAGAAAATTAGATAGCAAAATACAAATTTCAGACTGATTTTCGGATATGGAAAAATGCTGGAACAGATCTGGTTTTATAGACCTGAACAGGTGCAAAATTTGAAGTGAACAGATGGGTTTTTGAATTGAACAGGTACTGTTTGAATTCCAACAGATATGCTGGACAGTTTGATATGTTTGTACTGTACAGATTCAAATCTGTTGACTGCAGTAGTTTCTGACAGTTATAAACTGAAAAATAGTTTGAAACTGTTTAGGAAATTCGAACAGAAGTTGGTAAACAAAAGAATTTTGTCTAAAAAATTAATACAAGAACTGACTCGACCCACACTTGGCACGGCTCGATTGGACGGACGGACGGCGATGCGCGTGTGTAGTGGTGGTGGTTTGGGCTAAGGTTCATTTTATCCATAACTCCTCCCTTCTACAAACTTGGAATGCCCCTTGGGGCCCAACCCAAGTATTGTACTCTAGAACTTACATACATATACAAGCTCTCCTAAAATTTCAATGTGGGACAACTTATTTCAAAGAAACCCACATTTTATTCTTTAAATGTCCAATTCCACGAACTCGAAAACGATGTCAACTTCTCATTCACTTATAGATGGTTTTGACGAACCGTCTTCACCGTGTGACTTGCCATACGATAAGAAACACGTCACATCTTCGGACTCGTTCCAAACGAAGTTTGGGGCCCACTCAATTTTGGGCTCAAAATTGGCCCAAAATAAACTTTATAAAAATCAATTTTCCAACAATTATTTTTATCTTTAATAATTTTAAATACTCAACTCCTTTTATCTCATGCCTATCCATATTTTTTCTTAATTCATAGGACCACTTCCATAACTTTTCTTTGATGCAATACTTTAATGGTCACTTTAGTTTTTAGCCCCAAATTTACTCAATACCATGTGTCCTCCAATTTTTTTTCTTGGATCTTGTAGAGCATGTAGTCACTGCTGCAATACCAGGTCCTGTGTTCATTTTTTCATCTTCTTTCCTTTTCATTTCAAAGTAATTATACACCTTTTAACCTCTTTTTCCTTGGTGTCAGATTCTTCCATGCATACTTTGGGCTTCTTCAATATATATGTGTTTATTTACATACAAAGTTTCTATAGGACTATACCATTTTTTGCAGCTTTTTGCATTAGGGTTTACCCACTAGTGTAACATAACACTCATGTCATGCTTTTTGTTCAAAATTAAACAAGCCATGGTAGAGTTGGGTGAGTTATGACGAGCTCATTGCTAAATTGGCAAGTTAAGCTCAGTTGACAATTGATGTAGTGGTAACGGAGGAAGAGACTACATATTGTTTTAGTGAAAGAAACAATGACTAGATATTATCATAGGATATGACCTTTTTTTCTTTTTTTTTGATCAACAAAAGAAAACTTTATTGATGATAAATAGAATACAAAGAGCTTACATCAAAAAAGAAGGGAGGTGCAAGGAGCATCAAAGCAAAACTCAAAGATCCCAACTAGATTGGAACTAAAGAGCAAGCCCTATCATATGCCAGCACACAACCCGGGATTGGCAAGCGACCAGTCAAACAGCCCGAAAAGAACAAGAAGAATCAGAAAAGAACAGAACAGCCCCAAATGCATCCTAACCCCCTGACTGCACATAACCACCCAACACCAAGAACAACTCCACAACAGGAAGAGCTAATAGCAGCTACTCCCAAACCAGAGCAGCAGTTGGACTTCCCCTTACAAGCACAACAATTAAATAATTAAATGAGGAAGACCTACTTAGCCAACATCAGCAACTGGACTTCCCCTTACAAGCACAACCTAATATGCTGAAAATTACACAAAAAGTCATGCACAGAGAGTATTGCAAACCTGTCACACAACTCTTGGCCCAGAAAGTCTTGAAAATATAAAGAAAAAATATTATTGATTGAATGAAATAAGTTTCCCATGCTCATAGCCTTAAATATTTATAATAAACTAGTTGTTTTGAGAATTGATTTTTTTTAATAATTTTTTAATTTTTTACAAAAAATTGTGTAAAAAAGTAGAAAAAAATATAAGATTTTTTACTAAAAAACCAACTTCTCAAAATAGGCTTAATCTAATACTAGTAGAAAAAATAATTCCAAAATAAACTAAGAAATAAAGTAAAATTATACATAGTAATTGGATCAAGCGTTGGATAGTGATCGATACACATGATAGATAACTGGGCTAGGATACTGATACACTTGATTTTGGTCAACAAAAACTTGTACAAATAGAAAATTGATGAAATGATTTTTTTTTTTTTTTTTTTCATTAACAAAGAAAATTTAGTTAGGGGTACTTACGTGTAGGTCCTATTAACTAAACTTATTTACTTACAGGTCCTAACTAATAAATTTAACACTATAAAAATAAGAGATTGATAAATTTATCACTATAAATTTATTCATAAAAACAAAGAGACTGATAAATTTATCACTATATTCATAAAAATAAAATATTGATAAATTTATCTTTATCACTTAATAAATTTATCAATAAGACTTAATGGATAATAAGTCTCAAAAGTAAGACCTATTAATAATTTACCCATTTATTAATGTATCAAAAGATTACTATGCGAAAGATTACAATGTGAGTATTCCAACGATACATCAACAATACCAAGAACTTGAATCACATCATTGCTGAAAAAGCATTATTCTAATCTTCGAGGTCCAAGGCTGTCTTGATCTTTATATTGCACATTTTTTTTTTTATCAGTAAAAATAAAAAAATTATTAATGAAAACATATGAAATATGATAAATACATTAATAAAGAGGAGTTTGGATCTAGCTCAAGCTCTATTCTAAAAAGTATGATAAATACAAACTTTATTGTACATTAATTATTTTTTGGATAATACTTGGGACCCCCTTTTGGGGGCACCCCCTCACCCCCTTTTGCCATGTGTCAGGGGGTGATTGGATGTGCAGGAAAGTGGACCAATGAGAGAAAAGAGGGGGTCAAAAGGGGGTCTAAAAAAGGGGGTCTCTATCACCACCCTTATTTTTTTTTCTTTACTGATAAAAAAAAATAAAAATTTTTCTTTTTTTTGTTGACTGGGATTAAACTCAAGTTTTAAATGAAAAATTGTACATCTAGAATCAATGACTTTTAAGTTTTGATTACAGCTGCTGCTTTTTTTTTTTTTTTTTGGCCTATTTATAATAATGTGTGTATTTTCTAGGCTACAACTTGTCCTTTTGCATAGGTTTTTTCTGGGTACAAGTCCTTTTTTGCATAGGTTCTAACTTTTTTTTTTTTTTTTTTTTATCAATAAAGAAAAGTTTCATTAACAGCATGAAATCAAAGGTACATGAAGATAATATGTATTGAGAGAGATTCGAAAAGTATAAAATACTCCTACTACTGCTATTCGCATCCATACAACCAATCCCTTGACCTCACATTTTTTTAATGCATAGGTTCTAACTTATTCAAACCTTTTTTCTTTAATACTAGGTATCATGAAAAGTCTTTCATGAAAATGGTCATGAAAGATTTGTGACCTTTGGATTATACTTACAATAAATCACTACACACTAATCAAGATAATCTAAGGATTACAAATGTTTCATGATCATTTTCATGAAAAAAATTTTATGATCTCTGACATTTCTTTATATATATATATATATCATTAATGAAGGAATGAATTAATGATGGTCTAATGAAATCATTGGTTCCAATGATCTACTGATGGTCAAATTGTGGTTCTCACATTAATATAATATTTTTTGCCTGAAAAAAAACAAAAAGAAAAAACCTGTAGATACCTCAACTAAAGCTACTACAGAAAGAAAATAACCAGCGATTATAAGCTAGAGTTTGTGAGTTTATTGGCTTATTTCGCAAACTTTAAATTAAACCTAAATTAAGGTTTGAAGGTCATCAATTTGGTCAGTCATACCTTACACTGTTCATTTCCTTAGTGGAATTCAGGGGTTTGTTTTAGTTTGGTTTTCAATTAACTGTTTACGTCATCACTACCAAATATCTATGCACGCGCGTGTTGTGCTTGTTAAACTTATTTGACAAATAAAGATTGGATGATTTTATCTTTTAAATACTTTGAAGGAAAAAGATTGGTAGTTTGAATCTGTGGTTCGAAAAATGGCTCGAATTCGAATTTGAAAACAGAGACAGAGAGAAAAGGAGAAAAGAGGAAGAGGAAGAGGGAGAGAAGAGAGGAGAAGAGAAAGATGAGGAGAGAGGGAGAAAGAGAGAGGAGGAGAGGAGATCGTCGCAGCACCACCACCGTCGCCTCACCGCCGCCGATCGTCGCAGCACTAGTGATCGTCACAGCACCACCGCCTCCGCCTCCGGCCCTGCCTCCGCCTCCTCCTCCTCCTGTGATTATGCCCTCTCCAGTCCTCCTCCCTTCTCTTCTCCTTCTCTTCTTCTCCACCTTTCTTCTTCTTCTTCTTCCTTCTGCAACAAAAACACAAGAAAAAAAAAAAAAAAAACAAAGACACCAAAACAACATCGTTTTGGTATCGAGCCAAATTCGGGTTACCGAATTTCGAGTTACGTAACGGGGTCGTACTTTGAATCTCTCAAAATTTATTTTTCTATTTGCTAATAAAAATTCACAAGCAATTATGTCATAAGCATAAGGGACTAAATCCGAGGGTGGTGTTATCGAAAACATTGAAACACTACTTACCTAATTCAAGCTCTCAATATCCACATTTTGGCACATATTTTTCTCTTCTTTTTTTTTTTTTTTTTTGGGTGCTTTTTCGTTACTCACACATTTCAAGAATATTTTGTTTCGAAAGCGTTGCATAGTTCATGAAAGCTACTTTGTGAAAAATCAGAAAAAAAAAAAAAAACAAATTTAAAAACAAATTTGACATTGATTTTTCAAGTAAAATTCCAAAATCAACTTTACTTAATTTTTGTGAAAAGTTTTTTAATAAGCAAAAAAGAGAAATTTTATTGATAAAAATCAATGTACATAAAATACAGAGAGATAAACATCGATAAAGGATGTTTTGTGAAAAAATTGACTAGAAAATGTAGAGTTTTAATTAATCATATCACTAAAATGTGAATGCCATTTGTATTTGATCCATGGTTAATTGGCTATTATATCAATAGGTACTTTCGTTGGAATTCACTTAACCAATTACTAGAGTAGCATGCCCACAAATGTTCTTGAGTAGTGATATAGAAATAGAAAATTTGCAAATAAAATTAATACAAAATAATCATGAAAATGACTGTCATTCATTGCACATCGTTCTGATAAAAAAATTATGTAAGGAAATTCGACAAATATATGATTTTTCAAAATTCTTTGGAGCTTTGAAGAATCATTTTCATTTCATTTTTGGGGAAAAAGAAAAGAACTATAAAAAATTGTTATACTGATTAACAGTTAAATCACTATTTGTTGGCTAATGTTGAGATTGCTAAGTTAATTTGATTTTTCATTTTATATCGATTTGAGGGCAATTATTTTGTACAAATAATGTGCAAGATTAGTTCTATAGGGTTTTAAATATGATCTGTTACCTATCGTATTGATTGATACGTAACAGGATTTTGGACTTCAAATATCGTTATTCACTGATATTGATCGATATTAGAGATATGTATTAATATCGGTAATATAATTATCTATCAGTAGATATTGTATATAATTATATTATCGATATTAATACATATCTCGATACCGTTATTTAAAACCATTCTATACCTAATTTACCCCCTCCTAGACCTATCCACCAAGACCTAAATTGGGTTTGTTTTTCATTTTATTTTAATGTGTATTAACCACAACAATGTACATTAGCTAGCCTAAATTTCTAATCATAGCAGCTCAAGAATTTTGAAGCTTCAGGCTAAATGCTAAAATGAGGTTGTATTCTGTTGTGCGTATTAAAATTTGGGACATAAGTTATCACGTCACAATCTTTACTTTTCTGTACAGTTTTTCATAAAAAGTTAAAAAATTATTAAACTAATCTATTTCCAAACGAGACTTAAGTGGCCTAATAGTTAAGCAACTTCTGCTCTCACACACTCTCACACGCAGAGAGATTAGAGGCATCTAGAAGGACTAGAACTAGAAGCATGTTGGCAGTTGAAACACTAGTACTGTGTTTGGTTAGAGGATTTGAAGAGGGACTTGGAAAGAAAAATGAAAAAAGTAAGTAAAATGTGAATAAAATATACCTATATTTCACTTAGTTTCACGTACCTTTTCCCTTCTCCTTTTTAAATCCCTCCTCAAATCCTTCATCCTCCAACCAAACACAACGTAGGGAGAGGTTGTCTTTTTTGATGAAACCATAGCCAATGCAAATTACAAAGTGAATGCATGCAACAAAACTATATAACTCGTGAATCAAAAAGATTGTAGGTACTAAAGGACAAAGTTTCTTTTATATCAAATTTCACTAGGTTGTGGCCTGTCCTATATACCACATTCTATTATATGACAAGAAAAAAGAAAAAGAAAATTAAACCAAAGCATGAAATATATATATATATATATGTATATATAACAGTACAGCAGTCAACAAACTTCCTACATGTATTTATATGTTCCATCTGCTGAATATAATGATTATTTCTATATACATAAATACAAGAAATAGTGTCTTACCATAAAACCGATATTTTGATCGTTCTTCATTCTTCCCACTCGTTGATTTGATTCACTCACAACTTACTGGTATTGCACCAATTGAGTCTTTGATGAAGCTTTGAAGAACGTCACAGCATACGATTTTATAGTAGTACCAACAAAGCTGTTGATTATGTAAAGAGGAATAGACAGATATATATGTTTCAAAAACCAGTGCTGCCGCCTTTGTTCGGTTGTCTTTGATCATCATTCTGTGACTGAAGATGAAGTACTCTGGAAGTAGAACTCATCGGAGAGGTAAACGAATGAAGCGACGACATAAGGGGATTTGGTAGAGCTTGCTGCGAATTTGAGCTCCACAATTGAAAGTGGTTGGTTGGCAATTGCCTTGTGTCATTCTCTCCCAAAGTGATGTATGGAGGGTATGAAGGGAAAATTGATGGTGTCGTTGCAGGCGGGTAGAGAAATAATTGGGACCTGGATGGGAGAGCTAACGAAGATGGCAATGGCATCAAATGACCGGTATTGGCGCCTTCTGTTTGGGAGAGAAGTCCATGCGATCCGAATTGAGACAACGACAAATTTGATGGCTCCCATTGATAGTAGTTGTATGGCATTGGCATGGCATTGTTTAGCAAGCTCGGAAATGAAGAATTGCTCGCTATTGGAAAAAAGTTTTGGGCCGAAACTTGTGCATTGTAACCTGCACTACTACTTCCATCTTGATGATTTTGGTGTTCATTTGTTCTCATCCACTTCGCTTTCTCAACAATATTAGCCTCTCTCTCAACTTCCTTAAGCTTTGCTCTCATACCGGTATCATCTAAATCCCAAGTTTTCGATTGATTATCCCCCACATTGTAATTGATCTTAATCCCTTCTTTATTTGGAAGCAAAGATTGAGTTCCTCCATCCTTCATGTATGTTGGGATCGCGTTAAAGAAGGGAGAGAAAGAAGATTGAGGGGCATTATTCAACTCGTGATGAGAAACTAGTGTCGGTTGATGAAACTGAGTGAAACACCCCGGGGGAATTTGAAGGGGTGGAAGCTCATCGATTTCATATTTGGTAGCGTCGAGCAACCAATCTACAACCTTGCTAGGCTGATTTAGACCGAGTCTATCTTGAAGATCATACAACTGAATTGCAGTGGGAACTGAAAGCCTAATTCGCCGATCCCTTAATCCCCTTATGGTGGAAACCTTACTATGCCTATCTTTTCCTCCAAAGGCACGCGAGACACGTACAATCCTCGGATTCTTGAATGCTGACCATTGTCTTGAACTTGATGGTGCCTTAGTGACCTTGCTATTGCTTGTATCACCTTCAACCTTTGCTTGAAAATCTTTTCCTCTTAATTTATGATCGTCTTCTCTCATCATTGATCTGAAAGGAAACAAGTTAACCTAGAAAAGTTTTCCACATGTCAGTAGATGTACACAATCTTGTTCTCTGCTGTTTTGGAAAAATTCTAGCAATTTTTGTAACAATATGTTTTGTAACTCATGGGAATTAAAACTTCTACAATAAAAAAAATTTTGCGCTAAAATATTTTCTCAATCAGTTGCAAGTATGATTACGATTCTCTACCTTCAACAACCTGCATATTCTAGCCAAGTCACTTAGGTAGTAAACTATACATGAATTCAAAGAAGCTTAATTCTTCTTCAAGAATTTCTGTGGAGAAACCAAAGCAATAATTAGGTTAATTTTAGGGTTTCTAGAGCAAAAATGATTCAAACCAAATTAATTGAACATAACATTTGAAAAAAAATGGCACGCACACGAGTTCTGGAGAAGATGATTTAACTTGACGTAGCTAGTTGGAGATTGCAAGAACAGATTTATACGGTGGAAATGAGTTAACACGATATCCCTTTTTCACAGCTAAGAACAAGAACACAGTAGATGAGCCAATCAAAAAAAAAGAACACAGTAGATGAACTTACATTAGGTGGAGATTTCATGCTATTGGCAGCTCAAATATTTGAATTCTTGATGGTGTAATACATATCCACACAGATGAAGAGGAGCACATCAGTGACATCAAAGACCAACTGCAGTGCTCTTAAATGGAGATGAGCTTTGTAAACAATTGAATGTTAAAATCTAGTTCCCTTCAAGAGAATAAACTCATCAAAATAATTCACAATTTTCGGAGAGAGTAGACGTGCGAATCTTACCATGCCATGTTGCAAGGGAGAGAAAAAGAAAAAGATATGGTGTATTTGCGCCCACGTCGCGTCTTTGTCAATTTGATAGGCTAATAGGAGTTAAATTTCTTAATTTAACTAAATGTAAATTTGTATTGCTTAACATATGCATTTTTACATCTTGGTTATTCAGTATTCATATTAATTATTGTGTAGTACATAGTAGGCATTTAACTTATTTGGGGACCATACAACAATATAGAAAAAGTTGGGTTAAAATGCTTTATTGACATATTCAAAATTGCTTTATCAGTGAATTCCACATAGCATGGCTTGAGAATGCATGCCTATCTCAATAAAATAAAATAAAAAGAAAGAAAGCATGATGTTGAAACCCTTTTTTGGGCACTCTCTTTTCTTTCTTTCGATTTCCAAATAATTTCTTTTAAAATATATATATATATCTTCATCTTTTTGTAATTAAAAAGAACTTTGCATAGTATTACCAGAAAAGAGGATTTTCATTTACAAATATACATTTTTTTTAGGGCGAAAAAAAGAGGAACATTTAAATCTCACCCGGAATTAGTATTTAATAACAATTCAAGATTATGAATCTAGATAAGTTGAAGCATGTGGCTCCCAAAGTTTCTGGCCTATGATATTAGGGCTTCATATCATCAGATGGATGAGCTGATTGATAGATAGAAGGCCAGCTACCTCATAGAGGAGGGACCAAATAATAGGGTTCTTATTTAAAGCATCCCACTCACTTAGTACTCAAAAGAGGACCACAAAGTTGGAAGACTTTGCGAAATTAGGCAATGAAGATTTAATCGGTTCATAATTCCTCGGTCTTTATATAAATCTTCTGCTAGAAAAAAGCAGACAAAAAAAAAAATGAAGAAAAAAAAGAAGAAAAAAAAACATTATTTAAGACCAAAACCCTAGAGGCAATGGATATACATTATCCTCAAGTTTTTCTAATGGTTAGCCAATACCCGTGTTGTTGTTGAAGTTTTGAATTCGACTTTCTTTGGATTATTGGGTTTTGTATGCTTGTGACTTTTTATTGTTAAGACCTTTTTTTCAAAGACCTTTGAGCTACACAATATGTCAAAAGTTCTTAAGTCAGTCATTTGAACTCTATTCTTTACTACAACTAATAATAATAATAACCTTATTCTAAGAAGGCTGATAAAGTTGTTAATTACCACATGAAACTTTAGCATACTTTATATTATATTTCTATTATATTATATCAAGTAAACACTGGGCTTGATGTAGATGTCTTCTTCTATCACTTTTTTCTTCTTTTTTTTTTTCTTTTCTTAAATGCCCATAACAGTTTGATACATAACTGTCAATAAAAAGAAACTGTCACAAGAAAACTGATTATATTATAAGTAATGTTAGGTATTATGAAAAGTCTTTTATGAAAGTAATCATAAAAGACTTGTGACCGTTGGATTATACTTAAAATAAAGCACCACACACTAATTAAGGTAATCTAAAGGTCACAAATGTTTCATGATCATTTTCATAAAAAAAATTTCATGATCCCTAACATTTCTCTTATATTATATTTGCACATGCATTGAGTGTACATCCATCACCCGTATCTCTTCCATTATATAACGCCAAACCTTGAATTGGCATAGATTGAAGTCAGATCACGCTAGAAATTGCCTGAAGCAGTTATTAACTCTCTATTTAACTGTTTTAATTAGTAGCTGTGAAATCTAATTGGTTCATACACTTAATGTGTGTCAAAATTTCTAGTATATATATGTATTGATAGGTAAAAGATATCAACAATCAGGGACGAAACTGGAGGGGTTGGAAAAAAAAATCACCGTATACACAAATACACATGTATATATAATACAATATATAAATTATATATATACATAGAAAAAAATTAAATATTATAGAAGCAATTTCTAATAGGATAAAGAAATTTTTTTAGTGCAAAATAGAAAAAGAAAGCAAAATGAAATAATAATAAGAATTTTTTTTTTTTTTTTTTTTACTTGGAAGGCCATTTTTATATATAAAATGATATATATTTTTAAAATGCTTTGACAAATAATATTTTTCACACAAACAAGGGGCATGGCCCCATAATCTTCTCCTAATTCCAGTCAACAATAATAGTATGTTTTCATCAATAAAAATTTATTTTACCAATCAAAAAATAAATAAATATTAGTTCAATTAGGGAGGTATGTGATAATGCTTTTTTCTCTTATCTTCTCTCTTTATTGATGTTTTCCAAGATGTAATAGTTGTTTTCGTATCATCAATAAAAAAATTTTCTTTGATAAAAAAAAGTTGTTGAGAAACTAGCAGAAACCTCAGAAATGCAGTATGAATTGAAAAACCTCAAATGAGGACCATTGTTTCAACTTCTGAGGTTAAATTAATGCCTGCAACAAAAAATAAAAATATGACATTAATTACCAGTATAATTTAAGCGCACTTCTCAATCTAAACAAGAAACAGAAAAAAAGAAAATCAGTGAAGAAAACCTGACTTCTATTTTGCAAGAGTGTTTGTGTTGAGGGAGAGAGAGAGTAGCTAGCTATATAGTTGCACTAGTCATCAGTGTATTGCATTGTCCTAGCAAAATAGAACCCTAAACTAGAAACCCCAAAACATGCTACTTCTTCAACTTTGTGGAGCAAATTAATTCCCAGGATTCTTGATAAACACAAGCTGTGTGGTGAGGTATCCTCCTCTGGTTTGAATCCTTAATGGGGGAGAGAGAGAGAGAGTCTAAACCACCCTTTTTTTTTTCCTTCTCTTTTTCATGAAATTGCCATCCATGTTATCCCTTTTTTTCGCTGAGGGTATGTAATTTTAATTTATGTATATAGATGGATAATACAAAAATAAAAGGGAAAATTACAATTTAGTGTTACACATTAGTGATTTTTTATTTTTATTTTTTTATTTTGTGTGTGTGTTTGTAAGCCTCCATATCCTTTGCCTCCTAATTTAATTTCTTCTTAGGAAAAGTTGAATCATGAACTTTCTATTGAGACTAAGCCTTTAAGAGAGTCATGGTAGTTGGTTCCTTAGTGATAAAATAATAAACATTAATAATTAAAATCTTAAACTTTTTCATGTATTGTAAATATTTTTTCAAAAGACCACTGATTGTCACTCTCCCAAAATAAAATGAAATTGCTAAATCATGCCTATAATTCAAATATCTATATAACAAGGCACAAAGGATTTTGAAAATATCTTAGAGACAATTGTCTTACTAGGACATTTTAATAGTCCTGATTCATTTCTATATTTAGATGGACAGTTGAGATAAAAACCTTCTCTCTTACTCTACCTGAATTTCCCGTCTAAGAGCCACAAACTTTGCAATCACCCATCCTTATCTGTCACACCTCACCTTTTCACATTTTAAATTTCAAAACACACACATCCACTCCCTACAAAAAAGAGACCCACGTTTATTGAACTCTCTCACCTCACCCTTCCACATTTTAAATTTCAAAACACACTCATTCACTCCCTACAAAAAAAAAAAAAAAACCCACGCTTATCGAACTCTCTCTATAAACTCTCCTCTCTTTTTTCTTTCAATCTCACTCACAATTTTCAAATTTCAAAACACCCACGCTCATCTAACTCTCTCCCCTACTACTACTCTGCATCAATCAAACCTTCTAATTTTATTTCTCTTTTTCAAATTCATGTAGCTTTTTTTTTTCTTTTTGGGCAAATTACACAAATAGTCCCTATAATTTGAGGCCTGTGTCACTTTGGTCCCTAACTTTTCAATTGTGACACATTTGACCTTGAATTTTGAATTTTGTTCCAAATAAGGACAATTGAATATATAATTAGATTTTTTAAGGGTAAAATTGTCAATTTGATAAAATATAAACTAATTTGACAAAAATAAATGTCAAACAAATATTTTTGAATTTTAAAATATTATTTCTACCTACTAAAAATAAAATTATGTAAAATTGATAAATCTTTTAGACATTTATTTATTTTTTTTACCAAATTAATTTTTATCATGTATTTGGATGATGATCATGTAAACTTATTTAAAAAACAACCATGCTACATACACCCAGTGAGTCAGCACCCCCAGCACCCCAGTGCTAGGTGGCGTGCTGCCACTGGCCAAAATCAAAAAAAAAAAAAAAAAAAGAAAATTGTTTTTTTTTTCACCAATCCCGGACTGCCACCTCACTGGGGGTCGACCCCCAGTGGGTGTATCCTGCATTTTTCTTTAAAAAAATTATTTATCATGTATTTGGATGATGATCATGTAAACTTATTTAAAAAAATTAATCATGTCATTTTTATTAATTTTACATAATTTTATCATTAGTGGATAAAAATAATTTTAAAAAAATTAAAAATATTTTTTTGACATTTATTTTTGTCAAATTAGTTTATATTTTATCAAATTGACGATTTTACCCTTGAAAAATCTAATGATATTTTCAATTGTCCTTATTTGGAACAAAATTCAAAATTCAAGGTCAAATGTGTCACAATTGAAAAGTCAGGGATTAAAGTGACACAAGTCCCAAACTATAGGGACTATTAGTGTAATTAACCCTTTCTTTTTTGTGTGGTGGTTGGTGAGATTGGTAGTGTTGTTGCGGAATAGACAATTTAAAGATCTGGGTTTGTTTTCCTTTTTCTTTTTTTTTCTTTTTTTTTTTTCAAAAAGAGACAAAATGCAAATCTATGCATACAAGTTATGTGGCTGAGATGTTTTAGAATATTTGATCTTCATAAAATGGGTTTTGATTTTAGTTTGATTTATGAAATGGATTTAATTCCCTAATGAAAAATGAGTGTTGATTTTTTATGATTTTGAAAAAGTTTTTGAAATGGGTGTTGAAAATATATTTGTTTGGTCTAATTTTTCAGAAATTATTTTGAGACTGGTTTTCGTTTGTTATTACTCAACTTTTTTTTTTCTCCATATTTTAGTCATTTTTTTGTACATTTTTAAAAAGTAAAATATGAAAAAAATTCATTAAAAAAAATCCAAATAAAAATGCACAGATTTTTGTTTGAATTTTTTTTATTGTTAGGATTTTTTTAATATTTTAGTCAATTTGTTTTACTTTTCAAATATATTTAGATTAGGTGTATTTAAAAAGTAGCAAAAACTGAGTAAAATACAAAAAAAAAAAATTTGTACCTTTTTTTTTTTTTTTTTCTTTTTTGTGTGGTGGTTGGTGAGATTGGTAGTGTTGTTGCAAAATTATATCCATGTGATTACTGTAAATGAAAGTTAGACAATTTAAAAATCTGGTTTTGTTTTGCTTTTTCTTTTTTTTTTCTTTCTTTTTTTCAGAGAGAGACAAAGTGCAAATCTATGCATACAAGTTATGTGGCTGAGATGTTTTAGAATATTTGATCTTTATAAAATGGGTTTTAATTTTAGTTTGATTTATGAAATGGATTGAATTCCTTAATGGAAAATGAGTGTTGATTTTTTATGATTTTGAAAAAGTTTTTGAAATGGGTGTTAAAAATATATTTGTTTGGTCTAATTTTTCAAAAATTATTTTGAGATTGGTTTTCGTTTGTTATTACTCAACTTTTTTTTTCTCCATATTTTAGTCATTTTTTTTTTTGGTGTACATTTTAGATACATCAAAATTAGATGCATTTAAAAAGTAAAATACGAAAAAAATTCATTAAAAAAAATAAAAATTCAAATAAAAATGCACAGATTTTTGTTTGAATTTTTTTTATTGCTAGAATTTTTTAATATTTGAGTCAATTTGTTTTACTTTTCAAATATATTTAGATTAGGTGCATTTAAAAAGTACAAAAAAAATGAGTAAAATACAAAAAAAAAAATCCAATAAAATAAATGAAAATACCTTTAAAATAATTTTTGAAAAATCAAACCAAACAATTTATTTTTGTCAAATTTATTTCTATTTTTGCAAAAAAATCAAAAAATAATTTAAAAAATCAAACCAAACCGCTATATCATGTATTATTTTTAATATACATTCAATAAAATTAATAATTTTTATAAAAAATATTAACTTTGATATTAGAATAATTTGAAGACATTTCATCATAAAATACTAACATTTAATTTTTTAATTTTTTAATAAAAATTTAAAAAAATTTAATGAGCTGAATTTTTAATACGTATAATAGCATTATAGTAGAAATTAAAATTTCCTCACAAAACTTAAGAAAATTTGAAAAGGTTTTTGAAATAGGTGTTGAACTAAGGAACTCATCGCCACTTCTGCTTTGTAACTGTTCACCACCATTAAAAAGGAAAATGTTAACATTATGTTTTAATAATTTTATTTTGATTTATATTTTAATCTCATTATTAATTACACCGTACCTTCAGCCACAGACATACACTAGTATATATATATTTAAAATACTCAGTGTAATGTTCATTGGACTGACACCATCCATGATTATTTAGAGTTATTAGTTTGCACAAATGCAAATTTCTCTCTCTCATGTAAATGTAAGAAAGAACAAAACAACAATACTACATATTTAGAAACATTACTCAAAGACTACATTAATTGATCATATTTATTTTGAGTGTAATTTACATCACAAATACTTTAAGATTGTATTTAAATTATTAATTTACATAAGAATTTTAAAAGGAAAAAAAAAAGATAAAGATGAAACTAATATAAATATATTTTTATTTTTATTTTTATTTTATTTTTAAATCTATAATCGAAACGCAGCTTATATTTATATGTACCCGCTTGAATAACTTTTGACTTATAAATACTGGGCTACATAGCCTTTTTTAGCAGAAAATTGGTCCGCATCCCAAGAAAGGACGAAACAGTTTTTTGTTTGATGGACAGAATGGATGAGGCAGTTGTGATTTATTTTTTTTTGGGTAAACAGACAATAATAAATGGTCCCCTGATCAGAGACAACACTGCATTTTTCACAGATAAAATTTAAAGAGACAAAAAAAAAGTTACTGTATGATTGTTAGGTATGAATGAGCAATTGTAGCAGCGTGAGACCAGTGTCTCTCTCCTTCTCTAACTCCAACAAAGAGGGAGTAGAAGCACGATTTCATGTGTTGAAGGACTAGCTACAGTACGCATGTTTCATATACCTTTTGTAACACCACACACATTTCAGAGCAGCCTAGGATTGTTCAGCCAATTTAATATGAATAACGTCAGGGATTAAGAACTCGTATGTAGAAAAATGTTAGCAAAGATAGTATAAGATTCAGATTTATTCTTAGTCAGCATTTCAATATATAGACGTTGAATTTGAATTGCATATTGTATTGTTTTAACATTTATATATATATATATATGAATTCTTAATCAATAGTATTACTAATTCAAAATAATATTAAGAAAGACTGTGTGTGATTCAGATTTATTCATTTTTTTTTTATCAATCAAAAGAGAACATTTATTGATAAATCAACCAATATAGAAGTGATACATCAATAAAGGTAAAAAAGAGCAAGGAGAAGGTGCAAACATTATCATTTGGTGCCGTCTGTGGAAAAGAAAGACGAATAGATGGCCAGTAACAGACAGAAAGAAAAGATTGGGGACGACGCTCCTACTGGGAGTAACAGACCTATTAACCTTGACGTCGAAGGGGACAACCACAATGCAGAAACTCGTAACCAGGGGCACAGAGGAAAAGACGACGGCCAGGAGGGCGACACTTCAAAGAAGACAGATCAAAGCAGGTACTATAATGAAGACAACCTCCAGGTATGGAGGGATAGGTGCCTACGGAGGGATGAGGAAGTGAAAGAATTGGCAGACAAGTTGGCAAACCTACCGTCGGTCGTCAACTTCATGATGCAAAACAATGTCATGCAGCCACCGTACCTGCTGCAGGACACGCCGATTCCAGCAATTAATACCTAGAAAGAAGGAAGGAAAATAATTCCCGAAGCACCTCAGCACACCAGGAGCGGAAGGCACTCTCACCCGCCTTCCAGGGAAGTCGGACGAGAGGAGCCGAGACAAGAGAAGTCCCAAAGGACATATCACACGAAGGACCTAGAGCACAAAGAACATCGGCATGTCCAAGAGCAGACGCTCTGCTTTGACACAACCCATGGAGAAAGATCAAAATGGGCCCACCACGAGGTCGAAAGTAGTGTACCGAAAAGACTGAAGTCCAAAGATAGCCGAGCTCCAGGAAGGAGTAAAGAAGACTTGAGAAATTACCTCAAGAGGAAGGAACAGAATGCTGAAGTCGAGGTTACCTCACTCGACAAGCCGAGGACACCGTTCTCGGTAGAACTGGACAAATTTGAGGCACCAAAGAGATTCAGTATGCCGAGGTTTCAAATATACGATGGTAAGTCAGACCCTAACTTCCACGTTGGATTATTCTTGAACTCAATGGCATTATACAGTGGAAACGGGCCGTTGCTCTGCAAAGTGTTCCCCTCGTCCTTTGGGGAGATTGCATCAGATTGGTTCCACAAACTGCCAAAGGGAAGTGTAAAGACTTGGGAAGGCCTGGCCGAAATGTTTGTGGCCAGGTTTATAACAAACAAACTGCAGCCATTAAGGGTGGACGCATTGATGGCTCTAAAGATCAGCAAGGATGAAGCCCTTAGGGCCTATACAAAAAGATAATACGAGGTGTTCAATCAAATACCCGAATGCAACCAAGAAGTGGCGGTCGTGTCTTTCAAGAACGGCCTGAAAGATGATTGTTCACTACGGAAATCTTTGGCAAAGACATTGCCAAAAAGCATGGAGAAACTCATGGCAAGAATCGAGAAGTATACCAGAGCCGAGGAAGATACATCGGGGAATAAAGAGATAAAACAAAAAAGAACCAACAGCTCGCTGAAGCGAGGTCGAGGTAACAACGGGTTCAACAAACAAGAAACAAAGTTGAGGGCCAAATAGGCAGTAACGATTGTGTTCCGAATCTCGGTCCACAAAGTCCTGGATTAAATCCGAAACCAACCTTATTTCAGAACACCGGCAAAGGCCCCAGGAGAATACATGGGAAGGAACGTTGGTAGGCGTTGTGCTTATCACAATGAAGAGGGGCACCCAACCCAGGGCTGCAGAGCCCTAAGAGGACACTCAGAGGACTTAGTGAGACAAGGCCATCTGAGAGACCTTGTCGATGAAGCCAGGACAAGAGAGGAACAGGCAAGATTGCCTCAAGCACCAGCAGCCTCGCCTCTCCCAGCATAGCAAGCACAGGCAGGGGGACCACAGGTGGTTAATGTGATCCACTCAAGGGTCAACGAGAACGAAGTCAGAGGAGAGACCCAGAGGGTAAGGCATTTACAGCATGTTTACCAAGTCGGGGAAAAGAGACATCGGCCAGAGGAGTGCCAAGGACCGATGATAACTTTACTGAAGCCGACCTAGAGATGGTCCAACATCCGCATAATGATGCCTTGGTAGTATCCCTCCAGGTTGGGGAGTGCCAAGTGAAGCGCATCTTGATTGATCAAGGCAGCTCTTGCGACATCATGTAAGTTAGATGTTACAAGGAGCTGGGCCTTCACCCAGATGACATGGAAGGATCCAATGGCCCGATGGTCGACTTCAATGGAACGCTGAAATGGCCACTAGGCACAACAAGTTGGCACAAAGAAAATCAAGACGGAATTCATTGTGCTTGACACACCCTCACCATACAACATCATCTTGGGAAGGCCATGGTTGCATGCAATGGGGGTAGTTCCCCCAACATTGCATCAACTATTGCGGTTCCCAACAGAGCTTGGGATTGAAGAAATCAGAGGAGATCAACTGCAGGCAAAAACTTGCTCCATGGCAGCCATGAAATCAACCTACAACATCCGAGAACCAGAGAAGGCAGAAATCGAAGACGAGGACATGGAGGTCCTAGACGATGTCGGCAAGGAGCCGGCCGAGAAAAGTGAAGAAGCACTAAAAAAAATCCTCGTCCAGGAGGGCAATGAAAAACGCTTCTTTCTTCTCGGCTCAGGCTTAGCCGAAGAAGAGGAAAGAGAGCTGGAAGCTTTTTTGAGAACAAACATTAAGGTGTTCACCTAGACACCTTATGAGATGCCTAGCATTGACCCCGAGGTCACATGCCACAAACTGAATGTCGACAGGTCGACCAAGCCTGTAATACAACGAGCCAGAAGACCAACGTTGATGCACGTCGAAGCAGTAGAAGAGGAAGTAGACAGACTTTTGGAGGCCACGGCCATCAGAGAAGTCGATTACCTAACATGGCTATCAAACACTGTGGTAGTAAAGAAAAAGAACGGTAAATGGAGGGTCTGTATAGATTTTACAAGCCTAAACAAAGCTTGTCCCAAAGACAGTTTTCCTCTACCCAAGATCGGCCAGTTGGTGGACGCCACATCTGGACATGGAAGGATGAGCTTCTTAGATACTTATAAGGGGTACCACCAGATAGCCATGTACCCCCCAGATGAAGAGAAGACAGCGTTTATCACCCCAAAAGGCCTGTACTGTTACAGAGTAATGCATTTTGGGCTAAAAAACGCAGGAGCAACTTACCAAAGGTTGGTAACCAAAATGTTCAGACACTTGATTGGCTAAACAGTAGAAGTTTACATCGATGACATGGTCGTAAAGACCAAGGAGCTTAGGGGTCATCTTTCTGACCTAAAAGAGGTCTTTGAAATCCTCAAAACATATCGGCTCCGACTCAACGCATCAAAGTGCGCGTTTAGAGTTGGATCTGGTAAGTTCTTGGGGTACTTGGTGACAAGAAGGGGCATTGAGGCCAGCCCAGATCAGATCAAGGCCATCCTAGATTTACAGAGCCCAACATCAGCAAAACAGGTACAGATGCTTACCGGAAGGGCCGCAGCCCTAAACAGGTTCATAAGCCGAAGCTTAGACAAATGTAAACCTTTCTTCAACTTGGTGAAGAAAGCCACAGATTTCCTCTGGACAGAGGAATGTGAGGCCTCGTTGGCCGACCTAAAGAAGTATCTGACTACGGCTCCAGTCCTCTCAACACCTGAACTTGGGGAAGAGCTGTTTTTGTACTTAGCAGTTTCAGAACACGCAGCAAGTGCGGTGTCAATCCGAGAAAAAAAATGGGAGCAAAAGGCTGTTTACTATGTAAGCAAAACCTTGGCCAACGCAGAAACAAGGTATCTACCCCTAGAGAATTTAATGCTAGCCTTAGTGATGGCTTCAAAAAAGTTGAACCATTACTTTCAGGCGCACAAGATTGTAGTGCTAACAGAGCACCCTTTGAAACCCTTGTTACAGCAGGGAGACTTAACTGGAAGAATAGCAAGATGGGCAGTGGCCTTGGGCCAGTACGACCTAGAGTTCAAGCCGAGAACGACAATTAAGGGCCAAGCTTTGGCCGACTTCGTGGCCGAGTTCACCCCGGAATCCAACGAACATCAGGCTCTGTTGAGACAAGATGAACGTTGTCCCAGCAAGCAAGGAGAATCCCAGGCAAAGGCAAAAGAACAAAGGAAGGAAAAACTCAGACCCTGCAGCATCTACATCGGCGGCTCCTTCAGACTGTTTGTCGATGGAAGTTCAAACCGACAAGGAGCGGGGGCAGGAGTACTACTGATATCTCCAGATGGAGAAATAATAGAACAGTCCATCCGTTTGGGGTTCAAGGCCTCAAACAATGAAGCAGAATACGAAGCATTAATTACAGGGCTAAAGCTGGCAGCAGCAGCAGAAGCAGATGAGGTAATAGTTTTTTGTGATTCACAGCTTATTGTTAACCATTCAACAGGAGAATTCGCAGCTAGAGACGAAAGGATGTCGGCATATGCAAAAGAGGTCATCAGATTGGCAGCCTTATTTCAGAACTGCCGACTACTCCAAGTAAGCCGAGATGATAATTGACGCCGACGCTGCTATTAACTCCGGCAAGTTCAATGCAAACTGGAAAAACAAGGACAATTATGATTGACTATATATTGGGCCCGAGCATAGAACCACAGAACACAGAGCAGGAAGCAATGTGTGTGGACATGGGGCCAAGCTGGATGGATGCAATTGTTGCATTCCTGAAAGAAGGAAAGCTGCCAGAAGACCGCAAGGAGGCACATAAGGTCAGATTGAAGTCGGCAAGATTCAGTCTCACAGCGGACGGACATCTCTACAGAAGGTCATTCACTGGACCCCTCTTAAGGTGCGTACACCCTTTGCAGGTTGAAGATTTTTTATATGAAATTCATGAAGGAGTTTGTGGAAGCCACGCGGGAGGCAGATCACTAGCTCACAGGGCCATTACCCAGGGGTATTGGTGGCCCTACATGCAAAAAGATGCAGAAGCATACGTGAAGAAGTGCGAACAATGCCAAAGGTTTGCACATTTGATACACCAGCCAGCTGCTGACCTGAATCCAGTATCCAGCCCTTCGTCATTTGCCCAGTGGGGCATGGATCTTGTTGGACAACTTCCCCAGGCAACTGGGCAGAGAAAATACTTGCTGGTGGCAACAAATTACTTCACGAAGTGGATAGAGGCAGAACCTCTTGCCAAAATCTGAGATGTAGACGTCAAGAACTTCATATGGAGAAACATCATCACCAAATTTGGCATTCCAAGAGCCATAGTTATCGACAACGGAACGCAGTTTGACAGCAAACTCATTAAGAACTTTTGTGCGAAATTCAAAATCAAGAATTACTTTTCAACACCAAGTTTTCCCCAAAGTAATGGGCAAGCAGAAGCATCCAACAAAGTAATTTTGGATGGAATAAAGAAGAGGCTGCAGGTAGCAAAAGGAAAGTGGGTAGACGAATTACCCAACGTACTTTGGGCATATCGGACTACGTCGAAAAGATCAACAGGGGAATCCCCCTTTGCCATGGCTTATGGCACAGAAGCAGTCATTCCACTAGAAGTCGGCATCCCAGGGATCCGAACCCAAGGAGTTGAGAATGGGACCAATGACATACTGTAGACACCCCATTTTTGACCGACTTTAAGACTCAGACGTCACCAACTGAGCGCTTGGTGATGTTGCATATTGTGCTCATTCGGAGATCGCGGAGTCACGGCTACGAACCTTGCCTCCGGACTTCCGGACCCTTTTGTGCCTTGCCTCGGCTTGCGAACCAGGCTCTGTTTTCTTTGTTTTCTCTTCCTGAAGAGAGGGAGGGGTCTCGTAGATCATCTCTCAATGGCCATAGGCTACGTTTCGTGGTCATAGGCCATTTTTCCTGTTTGGAGCCCGGTTCCCGATTTTTCGAAACCGTCGGCCGTGTGCCTCGATTCGGGACCGCTTAACCACCTCCGTTTGCTCTGGTTTTTGGCACACATCTTATTTCCTCCCTTTTGAGGGACACTATGGCTCGAGAGACCAACTTCGTGGTCAAACGCCACCTCCGGTGCTTAACAGCCAGTTTTCGAGGCCTCGGGCTGCGTGTTTCGGCCCCCGAACCTTCGTTTTGCATCGATTTGGGTCCATTTTTGGCAAGGACCTTATTTTCATTGCTATGAAGGTCGTAGAAGGGTGGGAGGCCAGCAATTGTTCTGAAGACCAGCTTTATTCATTCATCGCTCTCCGTCGCCCGTTTTCTTCGCTAAAAAGCTGGTGTTGACCATTCCCAGGCCACTTTCTTTGGCCCTCAACCACATATTTGTGTTGTACACACCTGGGAGGCCACCAATATGACATGGCAGGCCATTAACTCTCCCTGACCCTTTTGAACCCCTCTGAAAAGTTGGTTTTTCTCTCTCTTGGGTTACATTTCCTGGTTTTTCTCCACATAGCTGTGTTGTGCACACATGGGAGGCCACTTTTCTGGGGTGGCCGGCCACTAATTGTGATTGACCCTTTTGACCCTGGCCGGCCGACCACCTGAACCCTCTGAACCTGGCCGGCCATGACCCTCTCACCTGGTTCCTTACAGCTGCACCCTTTGTTTTCCCCCAGATCCTGTATCCGATGGGGGGTCTTTTAGGAGGGAAATTTGAATTTGATTTTCCCCCATTTCCTCCACTCCTCCCTCTATAAAACCAGCACCCCCAGCTCCATTTTAGAAGGTTACAAAAATTGGTTTGGGGCTCTTGCATTAAATCTCCCTCTCTCTCTACTTCAACCCTCTAAACCCTAAAAGCCTTGCACCATTTACACTACAACCCATAGCACAACACCTCCACACTCCATTCCAGCAACTTGAGGCTGTTTTTCAGAGGTTAGGAGCACCATTTCTTGGACCAAAAGTTGTTGAAGACTTGTGCTACAAGGGTGAGTCTCTTCTCCCTCTTTTCTTGCCTTATTTTGCATGCTATTTTAGCTTTTGTTGCTAGCATTTTTGGGCTCCGACCCAAACTGTAAATAGTCATATTTTGAGCTTATCTCCATGTTTGATCAATGGTCTTTCTCTGTTTGAGGTCTCCTCCTCATCCTTTGTGTTTAAACTCTCTTTTAGGCTTATTTTTGCATGATATTTTAGGCTTATTTGTGAGCTGTTTTGGACTTAGTCATAAACTGTGAAATGTCTTTTTTTGAGCCTCTCTTCAACTTTTTTGGAGGGCTCTCCTCTATTTAAGGTCAGCTGCTACCACTTGTCTCTTTATCCCTCTTTTAGGCCTTTTTCTTGCATGTTGATTTAGCCTCACTTTTGTTCATTTTAGAGATTTGATGTAAACTGTAAAGTGCCTTGTTTTAAACCCTTGTTCAATTTTGTTGAAGGAATCTTTGCCATTTAGGGCCAGCTGCTATCCCTTGTCTCTATTATCTCTTTTAGGGCCATTTTTGCATGATAGATTAGCTCTATTTATGTTCATTTTTGAGACTTTTTATAAACTGGAAAAAGGCTTGTTTTGACTTCATCTTCATGTTTTATTAAGGGCATTTTCTTATTTGAGGTCACATGCTTCCTTGTATGCTTGATTGTCCCTTGTTTTGAGCCTTACACCTAAGCTCCAATTGCATGATTTGTTTGGCCTTCTAGCCACTGAAAATGGATTTCAGTGGCTGGAACACTATTTTGAGCCTCCAAATCAGAGGGGGATGCCCCCCCCTCACCTTGACTTGTTTGATGGTCATTTTGGCCTTCCAAAGGGACCCCTCTTTGCATGCTTCGTAGCTACTTTTCAGGCCCAATTTGGTGAGTTTTGGGACTACCATATTTGATTTCCAGAGTTGGTTTGGTCATGCTTCATGTCTATCTTGTATGTGCCTAATAACTCCTTGCATGGCCCTCCAAATGAGCACCTCATTTATGCATGTGTTGGCTACCTTTCCATGTTTATTTAGGCATATTTTGGCATGTTTTATTCACTGATTTTTTCTGATTTGATGATTTCTCACTTGATTCATGTACTTGCCATGTAACCCATGTTTACTAGTCAAAATCGCATGCTATTTTAGCCCATCTTGCTAGCATCTTTTGGCCATGCTTTGAACTAAGAAAGTTTATGTTTTGGGACTTCCTTGACTCTATCTTCATGCTTCATGATCAAATAATGCATGCTTTGTATAGCTATAGGTCATTGCGTATGCCTAGTTTTGAGTTTCGGGGTTCATCTCATGCATCGGGTGCCATATTGCCATGTTTTGGGGCTGTTTAGCATCATATTTTAGCGCTGAAATTTGCATGTTTGTATGCCATATTCCATGCTTTGCCATGCCTTGTTAGAGTGGCATTTGTGTCTTAGGATCGGTCCTTGATTTACGTGCATGTGTGCACGCATCTCGAGTATCTCATTTTCATCTCATGGCCACTGATTTGGGTGTGGCTGAGGTCCACTCATGTTGGTGTAAGTCCATCATGCATTGCGTATGCCATCTCATTTTATAGCATTACGTATGCTAGGTTGCATGTTAAAGCATCGTATATGCCATGTTACATCGCGCATCGTGTATGCCATCTCATAGCATTGTGCATGTTAGGTTGTATATTAGTTGCATTCATGCATGTCATGCATATTGCATTGTGCTTGGGATAGGAGTTAGCCTGAGCATGGGAAATGAGGGACGTTTCGTACTCCGAGTGACGGAACGTGTCTCAATTCCCGGTCACCGACACTCCGGATTAATCATGATGGAGTCTCAGTCTTGTTGTGTTTATGTGTGCATTCATTTCATATTGAGTTGTGCAGTTCGACTCGTTGGCCATCATGCATCGAGATGCGTAATTGGTGGCACGAGGATTGAGGTAAGTATACATATGTGAAAATACATTGCTATGCCCCTTTCTTGTTCTCTGTTGCAGCAAATCAAGAATCAACAGCCTTTCAGAGCTCTGCACAATATTCCGAGCATAAACTGTAAACAGAGGCTAATCGGGGCGTCGCAATGGATTTCCGCGCCAAGCAACCCGAACATGCATCATTCATCATCCGGAGCAGAGTTAAGGCAGTCCCTAGCTTGCATGCTAGTTTACTGCTTTCTTAGTTAATTTGTTAATTAATTAGGATTTTGTATTTATTTGAACTGTACTATGTATTTGGGACTGCATTATTTATTTGGACCCTCTGCGCGAGGGAAATATTGTAATAAGTGTGCGTGTGTGTGATGTATGTCTTCCAACCCTACGTCTTTCTCTCCTTTTTATTTACCAGCTTATGATGGTTAGATTAGGGCATGTTTCAATTAGCATACAGTATGATAGCATGTTTGCATTCATTCATCTGTTTTGCATGCACCGGGCTCGGCGCATCATAACTCACTACATTGTATTTCAATTCCAAGTTGAATATGTGTTAGCTATAGCATTCCATATGCCATGTTTAGAATAGCCGAGCCTGCTATAGTTGCATTTTTGCATGTATTGCATTAGACATTTCTGTATAACTAGGATCATGCATGATTTCTAATTAGCTTCTGTTTTGGCTTGGAGTACTCGGTAAGTTTTACGCTTTAGCATCCTTGCATGTGTTTGAGTGACTACCATGATAGCATGCTTACCATGAGACTATTTGCTTATGTGATATAACTGCCTGAATGCCTGTGGGTGAAGGTTGGGTTATTTGGATTGGAACAAATCATCAACTGTGAGTTTTAAGCCCACTAGATAGTGGCAAAACCATGTTTTCTAAGACCACCTGAGGGTGGCAAAATCCGCATTTTAAGCCTACCTGAGGGTAGCAAACCATCTTTCAAAAAAACAAACATGAAATGTTTTGTTCCAATTCAGGCGATCCAGTCTATACTTGTATGCTGTGCGCATCACATAGTAAATCTAGGCTAATAACCGGAATAAGAACGCACAATGTTTTCAAAACTAGATATCATGGTTAGTAGAGGCCGATCTTTGATCGGGCAAGCGGGGATGCTCACGAAGTGACCTTCCCCAATCGTATCCAAGTTCTCGAGCCGAAATAACTTTGGTGATGACGGACACGTGGCCTTAAACACGAGTCAGGGTTTCCTAAATTTTTCAAAAATAAAATATTTAGGTAGCGACTCTGTATCTGGCAAAGCAGTCCATGTTTGGCACTTCTTTCAAAAATATGTTTTCTCAAAACGATTTGCCAGATTTGGACTCTTTGGTTCAGATTAAGAACCGTGACAATTAGAGTCCTAAACTGTAGTGAGCCCAAGATGAACGGAACGGGCGGGGACTCATCCCTCCCGGGGCATTCGGGGACGTCAACAGTTTCTGGCGACTCCGCTAGGGATTTAGAGAACTTGACTCGAACTCATGATATCTGGTTTTGATTACACTTGTGTGTTTCTTTGCATTGCATTTGTATTGGTGCGCCTAGGACACCGTGTTTGCCATCTGCTATTCCTGAGTGGTTTGCCAGAGGCTGCGTGCCATAAGGCTTACCAGTTACGGGCTCTACCAGTATGGGAACACAAACCCCGGTTTTACCGGGGCACCCTTTTAACCATTCGACCTAATGCATATTCGAATCCGTAGTGACCATTCCAAACTAGGACAGGTTGCTTACCTGATGTTAGGTTGTTTGAAACCGCTGCGTGCATAGTGAAATCCTAGCTCCTGACAAAATAGGACAGGGAAACCCTACCCCAACATAGAGGTGTTTTGGCTCTCACTTATCTGTTATGTGCTTTAGAGTGTGTCTCTACAGGGGAAATGCATGTATCAGTTTATGAGTTTGGGTATCAGGCCTGCGGGCATCAGTCAGTGTTTGAGAATCAGTTATCTGCGGGTATCAGATTCAGTTTTCGGGGACAGTGATTCAGGGATAATGATTAGTGTTTAAGGACAGTGTACATTCAGCTTATCGACCGTGTGTTATTATGCCCAGCTGTGTGTTGTGTATTTATTTTAAGCTATTATGCTGTTCGTTTATCTGGTTGTTTATTTCCTTATTGCTTTATTTATCTTTTGCTAGGACAGTTTTAGCACAATTGCTTCAAACCTAGCAGATATTCCCCAAGTACTTTGGACAAGAGGTCGTCGGCTCAATCGGTCTGAAGATCTGGTTGACGGACAGCCAGTGTTCCATTCTCTACCCCCGGTTGTCAGAAGAAGACCGAGAAGGCGCAGTGTGTCTGAGCAGAGGTTACCAGAGCAGTGGCCTACCCTAGCAGTGAACAGTCGGGCTGAGGTCTTAGTTTCTGCCATAGAAATACACATACCAGTCAGTCAGCAAGATCAGCAGAATATGGCTGGAATGGAAGAAATGATGCGCCAACTCCAAGAGAGCATGAGGCAGATGCAAGAGGACGCTGTCCGCCAAGTGGAGTTCGCTAAACAGCAGGCCACAATCATGGCCCAGCAGGCGGAGCTAATTACCCGGCTACAGCAGCAAGCCGGAGCATTAGCCTCACAACCAATTCCTCTCCCATCAGGGGTCCCGCTACCCGAGCAGACACCAACCACCCAGAATGTCCTGCCAAATGCCCAGAATATTTTGCCGAATATCCAGGCCGTTCAGGAGGACACAGACATTCCAACGGGGCTAGCTCCGCCCCTACTTCCACCTCAGTTATCTAAGGCGCATACACTCGCCAACCACCTAGACTCTCCCTTCGAGTTCGAAGTAGACCCTACAGCACTGAAATTGAACAAGCTCGAAAAGCTATTCAAAAAATCCTAGGGGGTAAAGGCTATTCCAGATATCGAGGACGGATATACCGATGTGGCTGTAACATTGTCGGATAGATTCAAAATGCCGCAGATTGATCGCTTCGACGGATCTGGTGATCCCATGGTCCACCTCCAACTATTCTCAAATATATTACAACCAATGGGCCTTACCAGACCCCAGAAGCTTTCGCTATTTGGCTGGACCCTGTCGGGAGTGGCCGCTATCTGGTATGCGAAGTTGGAGGATGACGTCAAGTGGAGTTAGGACGAAATGGCCGAGGCCTTTGTTGCGCAATACTCTTACAACACCCAAATTGAGATTACAACTCGTGATCTCGAAACAACAAGGCAGGAGCCCAAAGAGAGTTTCTCGGATTTTGTGACCCGGTGGAGGCGAAGGCCTCGATGATGACTTTAAGGCCCACCGATAAGGACCAGATCAGGATGATTGTGCGCAATCTCCAACCAAAACTGATACAAAAGATGATTGTACTCCCCTTCCCCACCTTTTCGGATCTGCACGAGATAGGGGTACAAATTGAAGATGCAATGAAACAGGGTCTGATTGACCAGGACAGGGAGCAACCCCAGAGAACTTTTAACCGCAACAACAATGCAGGCCCGAGTGGCGCAAGAATCGCAAGAAACCGGAGGTTAGCATGGTCGCCACCATTCCCCCTCCCCTTCCGAGGCCCATGGCAGCCACACCCTTCTCCGGTGCATCCGGAAGCAGTACCCAGACCACTAAATACCAACCCAGAGGCCAAAGAACCTTCACCCCATTGTACATGCCCTTGTCCAAGACTCTAGGGGTCTTAATCAGAAAAGGGCATCTAAGACCCCTGGAGCCAAGGCCGTTACCAAATCCGCTACCCCCCACTCACAACCCAGCCAAATATTGTGCATATCACCAGCAACACGGTCATGACACCGACTAATGCTTCAGATTGCGTCACGAGATTCAGGATCTCGTTGACAAACAGGTGATTTTTCCACCCGAGAGACCCAATGTTACAACCAACCCGCTCCCTACACACAACCAAGCTCCACATCCCAAAAGAATTAACTTTATCCAGACTGGGGTCGTGTCTTACGATCCTAGCATCTCTATCACTCCTTTCCATCTACCTAAGCCGGAGGTGCTCCTTCCCGATTACACTGACCTTTTGTGCATGTTGGACATCTCTACAACCCAACCTGAGCCAATGGTGGTGGCCGTGGAAGACGGTGCAAGGGAGATTACAGAGGAAGATAGAACTGTTGAGTCAGGGATTGAGTAGTCTGGGAATTTTTCTGGGGAAGCCTACGATCCGAGTGAGTGCATTCTATCAGCAAGCCAGTCTAAGCCAAGTATAGAATTGCCAGAGAGAGCAGAACTGTGTGTGATCTGGGGGAACAGATGATTTGACGGTTGTAGAAGAGGACTTTGCCAACCTACAGTTTTTCAATGACCAGGAATCAGGGGACGCAGCAGTCAACTGGTTTGATTATGAGGAATCGGCAGAGGCCATTGGATGGCTGGATGATCAACCATATGTGGTGGAAGAGTTCCAACCAGAACAGGGCTCGGCAGGGGCGAGGGTATCAATGGTGGCCGGAAGGGCCGAAAGTCAGAGTAAATTGCCGGAGAGCGCCGGTACAAAGAATTTCGCTCAGAACAGGAGCATTATGAATACAGGGAAAGCTGAACAACAAACTGCACTAACGCAGGTGGAACAAGAAAAGATTTGGGATTCTGAGAGAATCCGGAAAGCCAAAACCCATGAAGTGATTGAAAGTGCTGTGGGCACGAGGACAGAAGATCTTTGTGAGCATGCGAAATGAAAGTCTCGCAAGTACAATTATCTTAGGAGCAGCAGTGCCTTTCAAATGCCAACGGGATGTGGTGGAAAGACGATGATTTATGTCTTGCCCACACAGATGATGATTGGAGGAGCAATCAACCAGACGACACCTGGTATCTCGATGAGGTGGATCACATGACAAGAAGCAGGCGGTACTTCAAGCCCCCGCACCTAGACCAACTAGAGGCATCTGGGAAGGATAAAGAAGCTGAGAAACAGAAGGAGAAGCAGATTGAAGAAGAAGCTGTACTGAAGCAGCTGAAGAAGATACAAGCAGACATCTCCATCTGGGGACTACTTATGGCATCACGAGTACACAGACAGGCTGTCCTATCTACAATGGACAAGGCTAAACTCTCTATAGATACCACACCAGAGCAGCTAGTTGGACTGGTCTTTCCGGGAGGAGGTTCCCCGACGATAACCTTTTCAGACAAAGAACTGCCGCTTGAGGGCGCAAATCATAACAAACCCCTCTACATCTCTGTGGAATGTAGAGACAAGTGGGTGCCAGTGGTTCTTGTCGACACGGGATCCGCCATTAATGTGTGCCCGTCAAGGACAGCATATGCAATCGGGTTAAAGTCCGCGGACTTCGTGCCGACTACTCAAGTGATCAGAGCCTATGATAACACCAGCAGGGAGGTGATGGGGACTGTCAAAATTCAAACCCAGGTTGGTCCCGGACAACACAACATTGAATTCCATGTCTTGGACGTTCCTACAACCTTTAATCTACTCTTGGGGCGGCCGTGGTTGCACCAAGTGAAGGCAGTCCCTTCCACTTTGCATCAGATGTTGAAGTACCCTCACGGGAAAGGGGTGGCCATTGTTTTCGGGAATTCGTCAATCCATCCACCGCCAGAAGTGTCTACACCAGTCTTGGAAATCGAGCACGGCACGGAGGGTGTGTTCTTATCAGGGTTTACTCTGGCTGAGGCTCGGCTTGTGCAGAATATCATGGCTGTTAATGAGGGAGTGTACGTCAGTGCTCAATCTGTATACCTTATGAACAAGCTACAACACATCCCCGGGATGGGATTAGGAAGGAGTGGCCGGAAGGGCGTCGCAGCATTGGCCGAAGTGCCACACAACCCACATACCATTGGATTGGGTTATCAGCCCACCAAAGAAGATTGGTTAAGGAAGGGAAAAGAAATGGCTGGGAGAGCCAAAACGAAGAAGGCTGGGAAGCCATTTGAGCTGACGCATAGGCCCATTCAGGGTACCCTAAACAGACGCTTCGTCCGGGAGGGGGAGGACTTTCCGTTTTGTGGCTTCCCCGAGCCGTGGCTGAACGCAGAGAAGAAGCGCGTGCCAGGCTTCGAGATTTTCTTTGACCTACAACTATTTGGGGATGACATTGCAAGAAGCGAGCGACCATCACCGGTGAGGTTACAAAGATAAGGCGATGGACTCGAGGTATTTGAAATTGAAATGGGGGTAGCATTGGCTTGTCTACTTTTAGATCCTCCGATCGACCATAATTGCTTGGGGGATAACTTCTCGATGTCCATGATCGGGAATGAAACGGCTGCGAGCCTACCGTCAACTATTTTGGATGCATTTATCGCACCCTCTCTCACTTGGCAATACGAAGAGGGATTTTTGTCCAGTAGCACCGGCTCAGGTAGTGAGCCAAGTCTTGTGAGTCGGAATCAGGTTCCAGCTCGACTGAGTCTGAGTCTGGTAATCCTGGGGATGATAACCCGGATGCCACAGT
Organism: Camellia lanceoleosa; assembly: GCA_025200525.1. NCBI lineage: Eukaryota > Viridiplantae > Streptophyta > Magnoliopsida > Ericales > Theaceae > Camellia > Camellia lanceoleosa. The sequence continues at coordinate 99,770,079 of CM045759.1, forward strand.
CTTGTCCAGGTCGTCTTTTTCTTTCTCATTTGAGTCTGTTGTAACCGAGGAATCAGACGATTTGGATGTGCTTAATGAGAATCAAGTAGCTGTGGTTTCTGAGTACTTTTCTGTGCCCTTGATTTATTGCATAAACTCAGACTTTTAAAATTTTGATGAAAACGACGAGGAAGAAATTCCTCCGGTTTTGCAACGCTTAATTGAGCAAAAGTAGGAGAGATTTGTTAAACCCCTAATGAATGAAATCACTACCTTGAATATTGGTACTGAGGAGGACCCGCGGCTAGTCCAGATCGGGTCCACGTTGTCTTCGGAGAAACGCGAGCGCTTAGTCGCTTTATTAAAAGATTTCAAAGATGTTTTCACGTGGTCCTACGAAGACATGCCTGGGATCGATCCTGAGATTGTACAGCACTGGATCCCTCTTGACCCCGAGGCCCAACCCGTCAAACAGAAACTCAGGAGGATCCGCCCGGACTGGGCTCTCAAGATTAAGGAAGAGGTCACCAAGCAAATCGACGCAGGCTTCCTGCTAGTATCCGAATACCCGACTTGGTTGGCCAACATCGTTCCAGTGCCGAAGAAAGATGGCAGAATCCAAGTATGCGTGGATTTTAGGGATTTGAATAGAGCTAGTCCGAAGGACGACTTTCCCTTGCCGCATATTGACGAGCTAGTGGACTTCACAGCAGGGCATGCTTTGCTCTCATTCATGGATGGCTTCTCAGGGTACAATCAGATAGTAATGGCACCCGAAGACCAGGAAAAGACTGCATTCACTACCCCGTGGGGGACATACTGCTACAGGGTAATGCCGTTTGGGTTGAAGAATGCTGGAGCTACTTATCAACGAGCCGCGACCATAATATTGCACGACATGATCCACAAAGAGGTTGAGGTGTACATGGACGACATGATTGTCAAGTCCAAAGAAAGAGAGGGCCACTACACCGCCTTGCAAAAGTTCTTTCAAAGAATCAGAGAATTCCGGTTGCGGCTGAATCCTCAGAAATGTACGTTTGGTGTTACAGCGGGAAAAATGCTGGGGTTTCTGATTACACAAAGAGGTATCGAAGTCGACCCTTCTAAAATCAAGGCCATCCTAGAAATGCCCCCACCAAGGACTGAAAATTAGGTGCGAGGCTTCCTGGGTAAAGTGCAATTCATAAGACGGTTTATCTCAAAATTAACCTTGATTTGTGAACCACTTTTTGGTCTCTTGAAGAAAGGAAAGAAATTCCAATGGGACGGCCGATGCCAAGCTGCTTTTGAACAGATCAAGGAATACTTACAGAATCCACCCGTGTTGTCACCGCTAGAGCCGGGGAAACCGTTGATATTGTACCTTTCAGTGACTGAGACTACAATAGGCTGTATGCTCGCACAAGAATCAGAGGATAAAGTGGAGAAAGCCATCTACTATCTGAGCAAGAAGATGCTAGAGTATGAGACTCGCTACACACCATTGGAGAAGGCTTGCTTAGCTTTGGTATGGGCTACCAGGAAGCTGCGGCACTACCTGTTAGCTCACTCCGTAATGTTGGTTTCACGACTCAATCCCATCAAATATCTTTTCGAGAAACCAGCACTTACGGGTAGGCTAGCTCGTTGGTTGCTGTTGCTCTCCGAATTCGATCTGAAGTATGTAACACGCAAGTCAATCAAGGAACGAGCAGTAGCAGAATTCTTAGCCGACCATCCAGTAGAGGGGGGTGAAGCAGTTGAGTACTTATTCCCGGATGAAGCCATTTTGCATATCGACGACGAATTTTGGACGATGTATTTTGACGGAGCATCAAATCAGTACGGGTATGGGATAGGAGTGTTGCTAATAGCACCTGACAAGTCCCGTATCCCTCTAGCCTTTAAGCTCCGGTTCAAAGTCTCGAACAACGAAGCAGAATATGAGGTATGCATTGCCGGTCTAGAAGCAGCCCTGGAACTAGGGGCAAGACGGTTGGACGTCATTGGGGACTCGAACCTTGTTGTGTCTCAAGCAAAAGGGGATTGGAAAGTCAAAGAAGAAAAGATGATGATGTATCACCAGACCTTGGATTTGTTAATTCCTCGGTTTGAGAAGCTAAACTTTGCTCATCTACCAAGAGAGAACAACAAGTTCGCAGATTCTTTAACAACTCTATCTTCCATGATAGATATCCCGTTCGGAGTCCGGATGCGTCCAGTCATCATTGACCAGAAATTTGCGCCAGCCTATGAGTCGATTGCTGCTATAGATGAAGTTCAAGACGAAAACCCCTGGTATTACGACATTTGGAATTTCCTGGAGAAGGAAGCATACCCGCCAGGGGTAAATGCCAAGGATAAAAGGGCAATCAGAAGAATGGCCGTTCAGTTCATCATCTGTGGGGGTAAGCTGTATAAGAGAGGTCATCTGGGAATGCATAAGCTGTGTGTCGATGCCGAAGAATCAAAGCGTCTAATGGAAGCCATCCATGGAGGGGAATGCGGCGCGCACATAAATGGAGTAATGCTAGCACGGAAGATCCTCAGGCAGGGTTACTATTGGTCCACCATGGAGGAGAACTATATCGGTTTTGTCCGGCGATGCCACAAATGTCAAATTCATGCAAATCGCATGAACATTCCGCCGTCGAAGCTGTATAATATGACTTCGCCATGGCCATTTTCAGTCTGGGGAATTGATGTGATCGGGGCTGTCACTCCAAAGGGGTCAAATGGACATGAGTTCATCCTGGTTGCGATAGATTATTTCACGAAGTGGGTCGAGGCCCAATCTTATGCAGTGTTGAAAGCTTCACATGTTGCGAAGTTTATCAAAAACAACATCATCTGTCGCTACGGAGTCCCAAACAAAATAATTTCAGATAACGGTTCCCACTTCAAGAAGGAAGTGATTGACTTGTTGGAAAAATACAACGTGGCTTTTCATAAGTCATCTACCTATCGGCCGCAAACCAATGGAGCGGTTGAGGCCGCCAACAAGAACATCAAACACATACTGCAGAAGATGGTGGAGACCTACCAGGATTGGCCAGATAAGCTGTCGTTTGCTCTGTGGGGCTACCGGACTTTAATCAGAACGTCTACTGGGGTGACTCCGTATTCATTGGTTTATGGGATGGAGGCCGTTCTACTTATCGAGATTGAGGTTCCGTTATTGCGAGTACTGGCTGAGTGTCAGATAGCCGAAGTAGATTGGCAGCAGAGCAAGTTTGAGGAACTTATGCTCTTTGATGAGAGAAGACTGAAAGCACTGTACCATGTTCAAGGTTATCAGCGCATAATTGCCCGGGCTTTTAACAAAAAAGTTAAGTCTAGGAATCTAAAAGAAGGAGATTTGGTGCTCAAGGACAACCGAGCTCCCATCCACGACCCAAGGGGCAAGTTCAGACCCAATTGGACTGGTCCCTACATCATTAAGTCTATCTGGTCAGGTGGAGCTGTGGTTCTAATGGATCTAGATGGCTTAGAGTTCTCACAACCAATCAATATGGACAAGTTGAAGAAATATTACCCCTGAGAGGCTCGCTAGGCCGAAAACCCAAAAGGACGACCTAGGCAAAACTCAGAGCACAAAAAAATTTGAAAGTATAAAAACTGAGCTCGCAAGGTTGAAAACCCGCAGAGGGCGGCCTTGGCAAAAGTTAAAGCGTAAAAGGAGAGTGAAAATACTCGAGGGAACCTGAGCCTGAACTACGTAAGGCTTGATTCCCATCTTTGGGATACGTAGGCAACTTCATCCTGGAGTTCAGCCATAAACTTTTCCCCGATCAACTTTGTCCATTTTGATCATCTCGGTCATCTTTGTCTATCAGCATTCATCGTGATCTCCGGTGCAGTGCTTTTCAGACTAGGGGCCACTTTCCATTGCTGTGCAGTGCCGCGGTGCTATTCAGACTAGGGGCAACTTTCCAGTTGCTAAGGTCCGGGGTTGTGCATCTCAGTGACAGATCTCAGACATGTCCAGTTCTGATCCATATCGAAAATGGTTTTGAAAAGTTTTAATAAAAGTTGACTTTGTTCAAATTAATCCTTTTACAACTAAGACCATTTTTGGACCAAAGCGGAAAATTTTCAGTACCCACAACCTTCAATTTTATTGATTTCAATACAGAGTTCTCCTGCACTCGCATACAAATTGAAGTTGCTTTTTATTACATTCATAAGGAAAACTTGAAAGTACTGATAAAACAATAAATCTAGGGCATAGATAAGTCAGGTATCCCTGCACCCCTTCCCAGAGCTGGTCGAAGCCTTTGATGCCAAGCTAGGCCCAATCTGTGCCTCTTCATTGAGCCAATCCAAGCACTCGTCAGTCAAAGTGCAACGGAAAGTGGGAGCGGGGGCCAGGAGCTCTTTAGTTCTCCATGTTGTGGCATACCGGGCAAGCTGTGTGCCTCGAACTGGGAATGTGGCAGGATACTCTATCCCCTCTGGCGGGCAAGTCTGATCATGACCAAACTGGCGTTGGAACCGGAACGGAAAGTAGAACACACAGTGAGTCAGACCAATCAACTGGATCCCGGTTTGCCGAGACATGCTATAGCCCATTGCCGGGAGATTAAGCCAAGGGCAGCGCCAAGCAATGCGATCTGCAGACAGATTGCACATCCAGTCAAACCACCACTCCTCATCAGGGGCATCGACTAGGCATTGTCGAAAAAAGTAGCCGCAAGCTGAGTAGGCTGGGCAAGAGTCCACAACCTACAATTTATCCATCAACCATACCTGGGGAGAGATGAAAAATGAGAGAATAAAGAATAGAGAGATGTACGATGAGAGAAAAGTAAGAAAAGGGTTTTGTGAGAAAAACCGAGCCCGAGGGCCAAGTGATGTGAGCAATATATACGTGAGATTGGGTGGGAAACATTACCTGCAGCAGTAGTGGGCTCCCTGCAAAATCTGGTCATCTCCCGGCGATAGAAAGCATCTAAGCCCATCAGTGTCTCGGCCAATGTCATGGCGATGCAGCTCTTTCCTTCCTTCAAGCCTTGCGCAACTTCAATCAGACGGATGCTAGATCCACTGAAGCCTGGGGCAAACAAAAAATGAGATAGCATGCACAAACAAAGGGCGTGTTGCCGAAAACCTTACAAATAATGGTTGCCACGGTCACCGGCATCAGAAAAGCGATGAATCAAGCCGAGGATATCCAGTTCCCCGTTGCAGATCAGAGACCGAGCATCATGCATGGTGAGTCCACACATCCGTCATAAACCTTGGGCGTGACCGAAGCAAAACTGAGGCAAAATTTCTTCATGACGTTCGGATTCCATCAAAACTTGAAAATCTTCGAAAGTTGGACATACCTCTTGCCCGCCGAAGCTGAAAACATGTGTTACTTGGTTCCAAAACCTCGCTGCGGCATGAAGGAAGGGAAGGTGCAGCGGAGTACGGCTCAACTTGAATAGTGCATTCAAGCCGAAACCCTGAAAGTTCAACTTTTCCGAGCCATCTAGAGAAGCGATCCAAACTGTGAGATTTTCGACGAGAAACGCCTCCATTTTGGTGCAAAACTGAGATGAAATGAATGAACCACGACGCTAGAGCTTTTAAAGAGGATAAGACACTGTTCGGGGGACACGTGTCAAAAATTTGGTGGTTGCTGGGCTAGGTGGCCGGCCGGCCACCTTTTCTGGTAGGCCGGCCACCCCTCTCCTCTCCAATGCAAAAAGTTGGCCGGCCAGTTCCCAAAGGTGGCTGGCCATGCTCCCAAGTGTGTCTTTGGTACTGTTTTACCCTCTGGAAGGAAGTTCCTAGCATTTCCATGCATCGCGAGTTTTGAAGGCCTCCATTTCCCTCAGTTTCGGATGCGTTCTGTCACCTAGATCATCCAAAATGCACTTTGTTCATAGAGTTGTTGTTAAGTCTTGCTTATCGAGTTGTTGTCTTGCTTATCGAGTTGTTGTTTTGCTTATCGAGTTGTTAAGTTTTGTCGAGCTGTCAAGTTTCGTTCATTGAGTTGTTACTTTTGTTTAAACAATTTAGTTGTGCCGTACTTATCGAGTCATCAACTTTGTTGTGTTTTGCTTATCGAGTTGTAAACTTGCTAAGATTCTGTTATCGTCTTGGTGAGTTAAGTTGTTTAGTTTGTTGTGTCGGTTCACTACCTAACTTGGCAAATACACAATGCACATTTCCATTCAATCTCATTTTGGTGCAAAAAGATGCGATGCGATAAAACACAACACTTTTCAAAAGCTGTTTCATTCCATCATCACTCCTTTGTTACAACATTTTACAACAAGGGTACAAGTTTTACAGAAAATAAAACTGCCTAACATATACAATGTGCTATAACTACTAGTAAAAAGGTAAATAAAGCAGGGAACAGCCGCATCTATGCTCTCAAGAGCAGGAATAAAACGCCCTCTTCGTCCTCTTCTGCGGAATAGACTCTGCGCCATCATCACCACCATCATCGTCTGAGTCGGAGCCGCCATCCTCAGAACCCTCCTCAGCCTCATCTCCACTACCGGAACCAGGATCGAAGCCACCCTCTCTGTCAGCGGATGTCTCTGACTGGGGATCTGCAGCCTCCTCCTCCTCTATGATGTGCGCCCTGCGTCCGCCTCGTCCGCAAGACGACTCCCCTCTCCTAACCCCTCGAGAAAGCCTAGATGGCCCAGCTCCTCGAGAAGACCTAGATGGCCCGGCCTGTGACTGAGCATACACCGGAGGCATCTGAAAATAAAGAATGCAGTTTGAATACGTCAGCCAAAACATGTATATCAGATACAGATGCAAGCAAACTACACAGAGTGGATGTATGCAGGAATAGTGCATAAATGTGGTGTGTGTCAGATGTGCTCTACACAGGCAGCCTATCAATACAGTAAAATGTTCAAGATCAGCATGTCATCAGAAGTATGATAAATGCCAGAAAACTGAAGGGTACTTAGAAACCCATGATGGACAAATGCACCTCTCTCCGCAAGACCATCCTCTCAAGTGAGGCTACCATCCCGAGCACCTCATCCATATACTCGACAGGAGGCTGCAGATGCAAAGGCAAGAGTATCAGTAAAGGAATGAACGTCCAAGTATCTGAGTAATGAATCAAAGCTGTAAAGCATACCGGTGGTGAGTCGGGGTCTCTGACATATCGGTGGCTAGGCATCAGAGGCTCTATCGGAATCGGAATCGGGGAGGTGGTCCCATATTGCCATCCCATCAACTCAGTCGGCATATCTGGCCATCCAGGATGATGATGAGTCGGAGGAATCAGGGGAACCAATCCACCCCCACCTGTGGATGTGCCAGCCCTACTGGTGGAAGGGGCATCTGCAGTCCGAGCCCTGCTCGATGAGGGCATACTAACAGACCTCCTCGTCGGGGTACGGACTCCCGTCAGCGGAGGCATCAAGTAAGTGTGACGATAGGTCGCATACTCCCCCTGCTCCAGATATAAGAAGGCATCGGTACCCTGCATGGCATCAACGGCCTCCTGGGGAAAGAGCCTATCAGCAATCTGCATATCGTCTGGAGGTGTTGAAGGAATGTCCTGCTCAGGGTAGCCCCATACCTGACGCAAGAAGCGATCTCCCAAAAACCAGGCCCTACCAACTGGCCCCTCGAACAAGATCCTATACCGAGAAGCCCCCTACGCTCCGGCAAAATGGAATCGGAGGTCTCTGCCTAAAGGCGCCCAGGGCTGCCAAATGATCTACGGACAACCAATGCATAAACTGATCAGAAATTGCAAATAAGCAAGATAAATCAAAGTTTGGAAACATGAAGAACTGAAAGTTCTAAAATACCTCTGACGTCCGCACCGTGTCAAAATACTGCCACAAGTAAAGAAAAGACTCCCAAGGTCTCGGCCAGTACCGACCCTCAAATACAAGTGAATATGGGGTCGTGAGGGGTTCCTCCACCTCAAGCTCTGGGGCTAGTATCGGGAAGTATGCATAGACCCATAACTGTGAGAAACAGAGCAATAACCATCAGAATACAAAATGCTGAGTGCAGAATGTAAATACAAAATGCTGAGAGCAAAGTGCAAGGTACAGAATGTAAAGTGCGTCGTGTGTGCAATGTACAAATAATGAGAAGCATAAATGTAAATCAAGAGGGCAGAAAGTACCTCCCAGACCCTCCAATAGTCGCCAAACATATTCCCCCGCCCGCGGGAGGTCGCGCTCATGTAGCAGTAGAGAGTAGCCAAGCTAGCACCACCCCAGTCATATCTGCTGACCTGAGATGGGTCCACTAGAGTGCTCAGCAGATAAAGCCCGACAGTGTTCCCCCTATCGGCGAACAGGGTGGTGTCGAAGAGGAACATCAGGAATCCGCAAGTATACTGCGCTACCTCCTCGAGAGTCTCAAGCTCCATCTCCGCCCTCCTGAAATGGGAAGAGAACCAGGTGTATCGGACTCTGCCCGAAGATCTGTCAACAGGCGGGCGAGCCCCCAATAAATATATCCAGGCGGCCTCCCACTCGCCCATGTCCTCGTCGTATGGGATGGCCCAACCTCCCACATCAAGGCCTGTCAGTATGGCGAAGTCAAATGGGGTCATGGTCATATCCCCAGTGGCAGAAAAATGGAAAGAGTTGGTGGTGTCCCACCATCTCTCTACCAAAGCACCCATCAGTGTCCTACTTGCAGGACAGTGAGATATCCCGGTACAAAAGGGCCCAAACCCTGCCATGTCGACCAAATCCCGGACAACCTTTGGGAGCTCTGCATACCACTCTCTCGCTGAGACGGAGCCATATCCTCGCACAGTACGGGCAGTCACCTGCATTCAGGATAAGCACATTTATTCAGTTTCAGAATGAGACGAATAAGCTGTGAAATGAATAAGCTGCGTGCAAATGAGATAAATAAGTTGTGTGCAAATGAAATGAATAAGCTGCGTGCAAATGAAATGTATGAGCAGTGTGCAAAATTGAATCAGATACAGAATCTGGGCTGCGTGTTCAGAAAATTCAAAGTTCGGGCTGTGTGTTCGACATCAAGTGTTTGGGCTGTGTGTTCAACTCTCAGTCAGTGTGTGCTGTGTGTTCACAATCAGTGTGGGCTGTGTGTTCATTTCAAAGTTCGAGCTGTGTGTTCAACATCAAGTATTTGAGCTGTGTGTTCAGATTTCAGAAGCAATGGGCTGCGTGTTCATCTCAAAGTTTGAGCTGCGTGTTCTACTCTCAATCAGTGTGTGCTGTGTGTTTACCTCAACAACGAGCTGTGTGTTTAGAAATTTAGAGTTTGGGCTGCGTGTTCTACTCTCAATCAGTGTGTGCTGTGTGTTCACCTCAAAGTTCGAGCTATGTATTCAACATCAAGTATTTGAGCTGTGTGTTCAGATTTCAGAATCAGTGGGCTGTGTGTTCATCTCAAAGTTCGGGCTATGTGTTCAACTCTCAATCAGTGTGTGCTGCGTGTTCACCTTCAGTTTGGGCTGCGTGTTCATCTCAAAGTATTGGGCTATGTGTTCAATTCTCAACAAGTGTGTGCTATGTGTTCACAATCAATATACGGACTGCGTGTTCAGAAAGTCAGGGTGTTTGAACTGTGTGTTCAAGACGCAAACAGAATACGGTGTTACAGATTAAACAAGCTGTGTGCTTGAGTGAGCAGATAAACATGACAAAAGCACGAAATGCGCGAAAAATGCATGATACATTACAGAAAATGTAAAAGTGAAGTAAATACCTCTCGTGCCTGATAAGAAAGGTGGGACTCCGGCTCCCGCAAAATCAGATCCCTAGGCGCTCGATCATCAAAGTCAGTGAAATGTTAGAAAACCGCCTGAGGAAGGACGTGCTCCTGAGGATGATACCTCTCGGGATCAAACGGCCGAACTCTCGGAGGCAAGGACATGATATCCGGCTCATCCCCGGCACGTGGAAAACCTTCACCATAAGGGAAATGACCAGCCATCTCGAAAAATCTGCAAAAAGGAGCAAAAATGAGCAAAATGAGCCAAAATTGGAAAAAGTCAACAAAAGTCAACTCTCGGGAAATGAAAAAGTCAACAAAAGTCAACTCCCGAGAAAATCTTCCAAATTTTGAGACAAACTTACCTCAAGTGGTGAAAATGAGAAAAGAAGCCCCGAAATCAAAATTTAATCGGTTCAAAGTGAACAGAATTGAAAGTTTTCACGAAAACAACTTGCGTAGGGCGTTGGAAAACGCATATAGAGCACAGATCTGAGAGAGAAAATGGTTTGGGAAGGAAGAGAGAGCAATTTCGGAGCTAATGTTAAGAGGAAAAGTGCTTTGGATAAGCACATTTAAAGAAAAGAGGGTGAAAGGACCAAACTGCCCCGAATCTGGGCTAGGTGGCCGGCCGGCCACCTTTTCTAGCAGGCCAGCCACCCCTCTCCTTCAAACATGGCCGGCAGCCTCCCCTTGGGACCATACATGGCCGGTGGTGTTCCCAAGGTAGCCTCCAAGCTCTCTGCAAATTTTGGTGATGATTGGAGTCTCCAGCACCCGAGAAAGTACAAGGAAAGTGCACTTTTTGTCGCGAAATCCCCCCGCGGGAACTTCAACTCCAACTTTCAATGTGTGTTTCATCATTACTTGCCGAGAGCAAGATGTATCCTTTTCGAATATGTTGTGACCCCTCCGGAAGGTAAACCGGAGGTCGCGATTGAGCCACCCTCGTCGAAGTTTGCATTGCTTTACTCGTTGTTTCGTTCCAAAATGTGCATTCGAGATTACACTTATCCTGCATTGTTATGCACGTCACTTGCATTCTCATGCACACCACTTGTACTGTTGTGCACGTTTCACGAGTATTGTCATACCTCTATGCTTAAACTTGCGTTGTCATGCACGTTGCTTCTCGCATTGCAATGCACTCACCCATCGGCACCGCGTTTGTCGACATTCGATATTACACTGAACATATGTTGCTAACTATGTTGTTCCCGATTTTTCGAAACCGTCGGCCGTGTGCCTCGGTTCGAGACTGCTTAACCACCTCCGTTTGCTCCAATTTTTGGCACACATCTTATTTCCTCCCTTTTAAAGGACACTGTGGCTCGAGAGACCAACTTCGTGGTCAAACGCCACCTCCGGTGCTTAACAGTCAGTTTTCGTGGCCCTGGGCTGCGTGTTTCAGCCCCCGAACCTTCGTTTTGCATCGATTTGGGTCCATTTTTGGCAAGGACCTTATTTTCATTGCTATGAAGGTCGTAGAAGAGTGGGAGGCCAGCAATTGTTCTGAAGACCAACTTTATTCCTTCATCGCTCTCCGTCGCCCGTTTTTCTCGCTAAAAAGCTAGTGTTAACTATTCCCGGGCCACTTTCTTTGGCCCTCAACCACATATTTGTGTTATACACACCTAGGAGGCCACCAATATGACATGGCCAGCCATTAACTCTCCCTGACCCTTTTGAACCCCTCTAAAAAGTTGGTTTTTCTCTCTCTTGGGTTATATTTCCTGGTTTTTCTCCACATAGCTGTGTTGTGCACACATGGGAGGCCACTTTTCTGGGGTGGCCGGCCACTAATTGTGATTGACCCTTTTTACCCTGGCCGGCCGGCCACCTGAACCCTCTGAACCTGGCCGGCCATGACCCTCTCACCTGGTTCCTTACAGCTGCACCCTCTGTTTCTCCTTAGATCCTGTATCCGATAGGGGGTCTTTTGGGGGAAAAATTTGAATTTGATTTTTCCTCCTTTCCTCCACTCCTCCCTCTATAAAACCAGCACCCCCAGCTCCATTTTAGAGGGTTACAAAAATTGGTTTGGGGATCTTGCATTAAATCTCCCTCTCTCTCTACTTCAACCCTCTAAACCCTAAAAGCCTTGCACCATTTACACTACAACCCATAGAACAACACCTCCACACTCCATTCCAGTAACTTGAGGCTGTTTTTCAGAGGTTAGGAGCACCATTTCTTGGACCAAAAACTGTTGAAGACTTGTGCTACAAGGGTGAGTCTCTTCTCCCTCTTTTCTTGCCTTATTTTGCATGCTATTTTCGATTTTGTTGCTAGCATTTTTGGGCTCCAACCCAAACTGTAAATAGTCATATTTTGAGCTCATCTCCATGTTTGATCAAGGGTCTTTCTCTATTTGAGGTCTCCTCCTCACCCTTTGTGTTTAAACTCTCTTTTAGGCCTATTTTTGCATGATATTTTAGGCTTATTTGTGAGCTGTTTTGGACTTGGTTATAAACTGTAAAATGTCTTTTTTTGAGCTCCTATTCAACTTTGTTGAAGGGCTCTCCTCTGTTTGATGTCAGCTGCTACCACTTGTCTCTTTATCCCTCTTTTAGGTCTTTTTCTTGCATGTTGATTTAGCCCCACTTTTGTTCATTTTAGAGATTTGATGTAAACTGTAAAGTGCCTTGTTTTGAGCCCGTCTTCAATTTTGTTGAAGAGATCTTTGCCATTTGGGACCAGTTGCTGTCCCTTGTCTCTATTCTCTCTTTTAGGGCCATTTTTGCATGATAGATTAGCCCTATTTATGTTCATTTTTTAGACTTGTTATAAACTGGAAAAAGGCTTGTTTTGAAATCGTATTCATGTTTTATTAAGAACATTTTCTTATTTGAGGTCACATGCTTCCTTGTATGCTTGATTGTCCCTTGTTTTGAGCCTTACACCTAAGCTCCAATTGCATGATTTGTTTGGCCTTCTAGCCACTGAAATCCAGTGGATTTTTAGTGGCTGGAACACTGTTTTAAGCCTCCAAATCAGAGGGGGATGCCCCCCTCTCACCTTGACTTGTTTGATGGTCATTTTGGCCTTCCAAAGGGACCCCTCTTTGCATGCTTCTTAGCCACTTTTCAGGCCTAATTTGGTGAGTTTTGGGACTACCATATTTGATTTCTAGAGTTTTTTTGATCATGCTTCATGTCTATCTTGTATGTGCTTAATAACTCTTTGCATGGCCCTCCAAAGGAGCACCTCATTTATGCATGTGTTGGCTGCCTTTCCATGTTTATTTGGGCATATTTTGGCATGTTTTATTCACTGATTTTTGCTGGTTTGATGATTTCTCACTTGCTTCATGTATTTGCCATGTAACCCATATTTACTAGTCAAAATCGCATGCTATTTTAGCCCATCTTGCTAGCATCTTTTGGCCATGCTTTGAACTAAGAAAGTTCATGTTTTGGGACTGCCTTGACTCTGTCTTCATACTTCATGATCAAATAATGCATTCTTTGTATAGCTATAAGTCATTACAGCTTGCTGCATTTGCATCTATTTGTGAATACTTGCTTCATTACAGCTTGCTACATTTGCATAATCATTAAGTTACGACTGGCTTTGTGCATATCACTTTGCATTTTGCCCCCCTGCCTGCGGGCATGCCTGCAGGCACATCTTCCTGTTTATCTTGTATGTTTGTCTAAGTCTTCGGCCTTGTCAAAAATGGGTCGTCTCTGGGCTTTGACATTCACTCCCGTCACTTATGACTTTCGAGTTCTGTCAAAGAGAGGCAAGTGTAGACACCCCATTTTTGACCAACCTTAAGACTCAGACGTCACCGATTAAGCACTTGGTGATGTTGCATACCGTGCTCATTCAGAGGTTTCAGAGTCTCGGTTGTGAGCCTTGCCTCCGGACTTCCGAACTCTTTCATGCTTTGCCTCGGTTTGCGAACCAGGCTCGGTTTTTTCTATTTTCTCTTCCAGAAGGGAGGGAGAGGTCTCGTAGATCATCTCTCAGTGGCCATAGGCTAGGTTTCGTGGTCGTAGGCCATTTTGCCCGTTTGGAGTCTGGTTTTCGGTTTTTTCGGAGCCGTTGGCCGCGTGCCTCGATTCGGGACCGCCTAACCACCTCCGTTTGCTCCGGTTTTTGGCATGCATCTTATTTACTCCCTTTTGAGGGACACTGTGGTCTGAGAGACCAACTTCGTGGTCGAACACCACTTCCGGTGCCTAACTGTCAGTTTTCGGGGCCCCGGACTGCGTGTTTCGGCCCCCGAACCTTCATTTTGCATCGGTTTGAGTTCATTTTTTGCAGGGACCTCTGTTTCATTGTTGAGAAGGATGTAAAAGGGTGGGAGGCCAGTAATTGTTTCAGTAACCATTTTTATTCCTCAATCGCCGTCCGTCGCCCTTTTTTCTCACTTGAAAGCCAATGTTGACCACACTAAAGCCACTTTTTCTTGTCCTAAACCACATATTTGTGTTGTAGACACCTGGGAGGCCACCAATATCATATGGCCGGACAGTAATTGTGTGTGACCCTTTTGAACCCCTCCAAAAAATGGCCTTTTCTCTCTCCTGGTTCACTGTCTCCAGTTTTTGACCACAGGGCTATATTGAGTACACATGGGAGGCCACCAATTTGTGGTGGCCAGCCACTAATGCCACTTGACCCTTTTGACCCTTGGTCGGCTGACCATGGGGAGAGCCGGCCGGCCACCTAAACCCTAGCAAGCTAGCCAACCATGATCCTCAGAGTTGGTACATTACAAATCTACCCTCCTTTTCCCCCCAGATTTTGTATCCGGGAGGGTGCCTTTTTGAGGGGAAACTTGAATTGTTTCCCTCCCATTTTTCCCCCTCTTTTCCACCCTTTTGTCTATATATCCAGCAGCCCCAGCCCCCTTGCAAAGGGTTAGAAAAATTCCCTTCGGAGCCTTGTATTGCATCTCCCTCACTCCCTCACTTCAAGCATCCAAACCTCCTAAACCTTACACAATTTCTACACCATCACCTAGCACCACACCACCACTCCATTCCAGAGCTTAGGAGGTGACATTTCTTGGTCCAAAGGCTGTCAAAGACTTGGTCTACAAGGGTAACTTCCATTTCCCCTCTTTTGTGCTTCATTTTGTTCAATATCTTAGCCATTTGTGCTTGCATATTTGGGCTCCGACCCTAACTAGAAATAGTATTATTTTGAGCCATTTTGCATGTTTGATTAAGGGCCTCTCACTGTTTGAGGCCTCCTCTTTGCACTTGCTTCTTTACCTCTCTTGTATGCCTATTTCTTGTGTAGTATTTTTGGCCTATATGTAAACTGTTTTGAGGCATGTTGTAAACTGTAAAGTAGCTTCTTTTGAGCCCTTATTCAACATTGTTGAAGGGATCATCACTGTTTGAGGTCTCCATTTGTTGCTTGCCTTTGTATCCATCTTTTGACCCCATTTTTGCATGATTTTTTAGCCTCTCGTGCTTCTGTTTTTGGACTCTGGTCCAAACTATAAATGGCCTTATTTTGACCCCCTATTCATGTTTCATTAAGGGTATTTTACTGTTTGAAGCATCCTTTTTATACTTTGTGTTATAGCTCTCTTTTTGGCCTTATTTTGCATAGTATTTTGAGCATGCTTGTGCACTGTTTTGGGTTTGATCATAAACTGTAAAAGGTCATATTTTAGGTCCCTCTTCAGCTTTGTTGAAGGACCTTCATCTGTTTAGGGCCAGCATGCATCACTTACTTCTTTGTCCTCCTTTAGGCCCACTTTTTGCATGAGAGTTTTTCCATACTTTTGTCTGTTTTTGTGGCTTGTGGTAAACTGTAAAGTACCATATTTTGGGCCCCTCTTTGACATTTCAGAAGGGCCCTTCTCTGTTTAGGGTCAGCAGCTGTCACTTGCTTCATTATCTTGCTTTCGGGGCCATTTTTGCATGCTAGTTTAGCCCTATTTGCGCTCGATGTTTGGCCTTGCTTAGAACTGTAAATATGCTTATTTTTGGGCTGTCTTGATTCTGTCTTCACACTCCATGTTTGAATAATGCATGCATTGCATAGCCATAGGTCATTCCATGCGCTTAATTTCATGTTTCGGGATTCATTCCATGCATCGGGTGTCATTTTGCCATCTTTCGGGGCTGTTTTGCATCACTTATTGCCTCTGAAATTTACATGCTAGTATGCCATATTCCATGCTTTGCCATGTCTTGTTAGAGTGGCATTTCATGCCTTAGGGTCGGTCCTCGGTTTGCGTGCACGTGTGCACGCATCTCGAGTGTCTCATTTTCATCTAATGGCCTCTTATATGAGTGTGGCTGAGGTCCACTCATGTTGGTGTAAGTCCATTATGCATTGTGTATGCCATTTCATTCCATAGCATTGCGTATGCTAGGTTGTATGTTAGTGCATCGTGTATGCCATTTCATAGCATTGTGCATGTTAGGTTGTATCTTAGTTGCATCTATGCATGTCATGCATATTGCATTGTGTTTGGGATAGGAGTTAGCCCGAGCACAGAAAATAAGGTACGCTTCGTACTCCGAGTGATGGAACGTGTCTCAATTCCCCAGTCACCGACACTCCGGATTGTCCATGATGGAGTTAGGTCTTAGTTGTATTTTCATGTGCATTCATTCCATATTGAGTTGTGCAATTCGACTCCTCGGCCATCATGCATCGAGATGCGTGATTGGTGGCACGAGGATCAAGGCATGCATACATATGTGAAAATACATTGCTATGCCCCTTTCCTGCTCTCTGTTGCAGCAACTCAAGAATCAGCAACCTTCCGGAGCTTGGCGCGCCTTCCAAGAACAATTGCAAACAGAGGCTAATTGGGGCATCGTAGTGGATTTCCGCGCAAAAGCAGCCCAAACATACATCATTCATCAGAGTTGAGGCAGTCCCTGGCTTGCATGCCAATTTATAGCTTTCCTAGATTAATTTGTAAATTAGTTAAGATTTTTGTACTTATTCGGACTGTATTTATTTGGGACTATATTATTTATTCGGACCCTCTGCGCAAGGGCAATGTTGTAATAAGTGTGTGTATGTGTGTGTGATGTATGTCTTCCAACCCCACGTCTTTCGTCCCTTTTATTTACCTGCTTATGATGGTTAGATTAGGGCATGTTTCAATTAGCATACAGTATGATAGCATGTTTGCATTCATTCATCTGTCTTGCATGCACCGGGCTCGGCACATCATACTAACTGTATTTGTATTTCAATTCCAAATTGAATACTTGATAGCTGTTGCATCTCATATGCCATGTTTAGAATAGCCGAGCCTGCTATAGTTGCATTTTTGCATGTGTTGCATTAGGCATTTCTGTATAGTTAGGATCATGCATGGATTTCTAATCGATTTCTGTTTTGGCTTGCAGTACTCGGTGAGTTTTTATGCTTTAGCATCCTTGCATGCGTGTGAGTGACTGCCATGAATAGCATGCTTACCATGAGGCTATGTGCTTAAGTGATATAACTGCCTAAATGCCTATGGGTGAAGGTTGGGTTATTTGGATTGGAACAATTCATTAATTGTGAGTTTTAAGCCCACTAGATAGTGGCAAAACCATCTTTTTAAGCCCACTTAAGGGTGGCAAAATCTGCATTTTAAGCCTACCTGCGGGTAGCACTATCAAACCATTTTTCAAACAAACAAACATGAAATGTTTTGTTCCAATTCAGGTGACCCAGTCTATACTTGTATGCTGTGCGCATCACATAGTAAATCTAGGCTAATAACCGGAATAAGAGCACACAAAGTTTTCAAAACTAGATATCATGGTTAGTAGAGGCCGATCTTTGATCGGGCGAGCGGGGGTGCTCACAAAGTGACCTTCCCCAATCGTACCCAAGTTCCTGAGCCAAGGCAACTTTGGTGATGATGGACACGTGGCCTTAGGCAAACGAGTCAGGGTTTCCTAAATTTCCCAAAAATAAAATATTTAGGTGGCGACTTTGTATCTGGCAAAGCAGTCCATGTTTGGCACTTCTTTTCTAAAAATTTGTTTTCTCAAAACGATTTGCCGGATTTGGACTCTTTGGTTCAAGATTAAGAACCGTGACAAAAATCAAGTCCGAGCTGTAGCGAGGCCCCCCCGCGGGCTTGTTACACCAAGGCCTCCTGAAGTTCCTTTTCGGGTTGGGCCTTTTTGTCCTCGGCCTCTCTCTTCTCGGCCTCGGCGACCTTCCTTATGGCCTCGGCAGATTCAGCTTTTTCCTCAGCTATCTGTTGGGCCTTAGTAGCAGCCTCGGCCTGGTCTTCCAGCTTCTTCATTTTTAATTGAAGGCTTTTGTTGGTCTTCTGAAGGGAAGAAAACTCCCTCTTCATCTCGGCCAACTTTTCTCGATTCTGAAACGATTGCATTGAAAAAGAATGGGCATCTTTGGATGGCCCGAAAAGCGAAGTATTAGAAAATATTTTAAGTGTGAAACGAAAGAACGAAAAAGTACCAGCAGGAACACTTACTTGAGGCGAGTCTTTGTAGCATTAGAGCATAATTCTCGTACTCACTGTACCCGGCATTTCGCTCCAGATCGCCAGGAAGAAGCAACGCCGTACTGAGGGCGACGCCGACATTAATGTCGTCGGTGCTTTCACTGGTCATTATTGGCCTATCTTCCAAAGTAATTTGGAGGGCCTAAGGGACATCAGGTTTTTTGGACTCCGAGGTAGTTGCTGAGGACGACCTCGGCTTCTTTGACCTTGTGGACTCAGAGGGTTGGGCTTCAGCAGACCTTTTGGCAGAAACAGAAGAAGTCTTCTTACTCTCAGCCAGTTTGGAAATAGACAAAGTGTTCTCAGATTCAACCTGAGTAACTTTGGCCTCTAACTGAGCTTTCTTGGTTCTTTTTGGCTTCGGTGGGGGCATGGTTTGCATTGGTTAATCGTCGACATCGGTAGAGAGGTCGGCTAGGAGATCTGCAGCAACAGGTTTTGGGCGACCCATCTTAGCAGTTCGGACAAGTCTTCGCCGACGTTTTCGTTCAGGTACAGGGATCAAGTATGGAGCCGAAGTTCATGGCTGATCAGTTGGATCCGATGTTGATCCTTGATCTGTTCGGGATACAGACACAGTTTGGGTTGTGGCAGAATGTGGAGAAAAGCTTTTCTTCTTCCCTTTAGGGACGTCGGGAAAAATCGACTTGTATGTTGGAATGAAGTTAAGAAGCAAAGGCGCTTTCCTTTTTTGGACTAGCAAGTCCAAAAGCTTCTTCAAATCCTTACTGGGGACGTAGGATTGGCGAAAGCTTTTCGGTGGCTTACGAACATCTGCAAGAAGAACAGACATTAGAAACAGACAGAGTATTGAGGACTTGAAAAGAAACAACTAAGTATTGACACTGGGCTCTTACCCTTGCCCTCTTTAACTGACCAAGGAAGAGGATAGAGATGGGCATCCTCGTCTGGGGCAAACTCCCAATTTCCCGAGGTAATGAGGTAGTCATCTCCAGCCCCCTTGTTGGAGTCTGGGAGGTCGACTACAATTTTAAACTCTGTAGACCTCGGCTTAAGATAATAGACGTAGCCTTTTTCTTTCAGATTGAGGGCACACATGGTGTAACAGTACTGAATATCAGCTAAAGTTATCCTAACATTTTCCTGTTTGGCTAAGGCTATAATACCATTAATCACTCGATAAGAGTTAATGGTAAGTTGCATGGGGTTCAACTTATAGTAATGGAGAACTTTACGAAAAAGGGGATTAAGTGGAAGCCGAAGTCCACATTCAGTAAAAGCAACAATAGGAAAGGGCATCGTATCATCTGTGGGCATGATAGAGTCGTCATCCCCAGCTAGTCTCAAATGGACGCCGGCAGGAACAGCGAACTCTTCCCTAAAGTATTCAAGTTTGGTTGGGGTATCTACCCTATGTTTCTACATGCCCATAATGTCGGCGTAATGGTATTCGACTTTAGAAAGGGGATGTTCTTAAAGGGTTTTTTAAGTCCTCGGCAAAACCTAGGTAAATACTGGTAAGGGTTGTTTCAGTTTTTCCTAAGAATTGGTAGGTTCTATAAACAAATCCCAAAACTGAATCTATAAAAGCAAAGATTGGGGGCACAGATCTGGAAGGAAACATAGAAAACAAGAAACAAAGAATAAAGTTTCAGAATCAAGAACAGAGGTAGGGTTCTCAAAAGTATAAAGAATACAGGAGATGTAGGGTCAAGAACAGTGACAAAAAAGTGGTGAAACAGTGCAAGTGTTCAAGATATGGACAAAAGCAAAATTAAAGCATTCAGATATGTGGTTCGCAAGATAGATGTTTGAACAAGACAGTTATGGAAAACTAATAATGAAGAATATCGAAGGCGTTAAGAACAAGAGGAACGGTGGCTTACCAGGAACAATGAAGCCAGTGTAAAGATTGCCGAAGTCAGGCGACAGTCGCAGACACAACGGAATGACGAAAGCTTCACTGGAATGCAAAAATGATAGCAGTTGCAGAGCTTGAGGTTTGAGCAATGGTAGATTCAAGGGAAAGAGTTTAGAGAGAGAGAAAGTAAGTAAAATCGATTGCAAAAGTGAAGAGACAAAAGCAAGAGGCAAAAGTTTTGTCAAAAAACTTGAAACGACGGCAAAAATAGAAGCATTAAATACGTCTGGAATATTGTATGCGTCAGACGGCGCAGATAGATGCAAGACGGCTTACAAGCGCGTCACAGACACGAACCAATGAAGGTGAAACACGTAAGTAGAACGGTTGAAAAGTGATGCATGACAGCTCATGCGCATAAAAGAGTTCATTAGGATTCTTGTTCGTAGAAGAAGACATGTCGGCCTGAAATGAACGACCTCGGCTGAAAAGTTCTTATGCCGATGTACTGGAAAGAGGAACGATATAGGTTCCATCACCTCAGAATACCGAGGTAATAGAACCTAGGGGGCAGTTGTGGGGATATATTTTCAGAGTACCAACACGTGGCAAGATGACGCCGACGTCTCAGCCGAGATGCCACTTGTCGTTGTAGTTATGCCGAGGTGATCTCGGAGTTGCCGAGGTTATCTGCGAGAATACCGGAATCCGAGATAAGCAGAGAAGGGACAAGAGTCCTAGGATGAAGAAAGACTTCAGGATGGATAAGGGTAATACTCTTAGGGAGTTTATCCTTATCTCTTAAGAAATCCAAAGTAAGTACTGAATTGGAGTCCATAGAAGTCAGGCTTCTAGTGGGACTAGAATTGAGTAAACTATAAAAGAGAGACACCCCCGTGGGTCTAAGGTACGCAATTGATACTCTGAGCATTGTTTTTAGCATAATTGATTATCTTTGAGAGATATACTGACTTGATCGTCGGAGTGCCCCCGGGTGGAAGAACCACCGCCGGAGCCTTCTCTTCTGTCAGACAGACAAAGGTGCCTATTGCACTGTGTTCTCTGACTAAATTACTAAGGTGGGCAGTGTGGTCAGAAAATCACTCACACGGACGTTGAATTTGAATTGCATATTGTATTGTTTTGACATTTATATATATATATATGAATTCTTAATCTCTAGTATTACTAATTCAAAATAATGTTAAGAAAGACCGTGTGTGATTCAGATTTATTCATTTTTTTTTTTTTTTTTTGATCAATCAAAAGAGAATATTTATTGATAAATCAACCAATACAAAGTAGAAGTGATACATCAATAAAGGGGAAAAGGAGCAAGGAGAAGGTGCAAACATTATCATAGCTTAACTTCCCAATCCCAACTAGGTTTGCACCAAGAAGCAAACTTAATCATAGATTTATTTTTTTCTTAGTTTGCATCCCAACATAAAAGCGTTGAATCTGAATTCCATACTATTTTTTTTTTTGTTTTTTGACATTTTTTTATATATATGAATTCTTGATCCGTAGCATTGCTAATTCAAAACAATGTCAAGAAAGACCTTGTGTGGTTCAGATTCATTACTTTCTTAGTCTGCATCCCAATATACAAGCGTTGAATCTGAATTGTGTATTGTTTTTCCTGACATTATATATATATATATATATAGGTGAATTATTGATCCCCAACATTGTTAATTCAAAACAATGTCAAGAAAGATAGTGTGTAGTTCAAATGCATTCTTAGTTTGCATCCCAACATACAAACATTAAATTTGAATTACATATTGTTATTCTTAACTCTCTCCTTTTTTTTATTTTTTATTTTTTGAAATTTATGAATTATTGATTCTTAGCATTGCTAATTCAAAAACAAGACGAGTTAGGGTACTGGTGACACTGCCCTAATACTGTGTTTGGTTGAGGGATTTAGGGTGGGATTTGGAAAAGGAATGAGAAATGTAATCCTATTTATGTTTGGTTATAATAAAAAAATATATGGGAAAAGAAAGGCACTGAGAAATAAATAAAGAAATAGGAGACCTTTTGGGACATCAATTCTATTTTTATATCTGTGAGAAAAGACCGGGAAAACTGAGGGGAAAAATTTATCGGGGAGAGAGAGTTTCATTGTTCATGGCTTCTCGCAGGAGACCATTCATGAGTAGCTTCAAAAAACCACCATCGACGAGTTTTGAAGATCTAACTCCGGTAGCAAACTCTGATTCGCAGAATCATTCAGCAAACCCTTCCAATCAGGGATCATCATTTGCTTCAATTGGTAATCTTCAATCAATGAACTCGATTGAAGATTCATTGCCTGGATTTTTCGATCAGGTATTTGTGTTCCTCTTTCATTTTCTCTTACCTTCTCATCAAACTCAAATCTCTATTGATTTCCACCGATTTGTTTATTTATGTTCAAGCTGCTTTACAATTTTGCTTCGAAGTGAAATTACAGATCTAACTCTGGTAGGAATATCTGATTCGCAGCATCATTCAGAAAATCGCTCCAATCGGGGATCATCATCTGCTTCAATTGGTGATCTTCAATCACTGAACTCGATTGATAATTCATTGCCCGAAAGTTTCGATCAGGTATTGGTGCCCCTCTCTCGTTTTCTCTTCTCCTCTCATCAAACTCAGATCTGTATTGAAAATTCCATACATACACACACCTATATATATATATATATATATTACGAATTAGAGATTATAGATACATGGATTTGTTGAGAGTAATAGAATTACCCATAGATTATATGCACAGTTTAGTAATATACATACACAGTTTCGTTTTCGATCAGGAATTAATGCATAGAAATAGAATTACCCATAGATTATATGCACAGTTTAGTAATAAAATGGAATTTTCCCCTCTCTCTCATTTTATTTTTATGTTTTTGAGAGTGGTAGTTTAGTTGACTGACATAGAAATCAACTCAAGTATATCAAGTTCTAGTAGCAAATTTATATAACAATAAATTCGTCCACCATAATATTATCAGACCAATATTTCTGTACCCTGTTTCGTTTGTAAGTACAAACAAGACAAGGACTTGTAGATGTTTCAAAGAAGACCTTGAAATTTTGAGTGGCTCTCAAAAACAGCCTACAGTTTCAAGCCACATGATTATCTAGAGCCATATAGTGTATTAAACAGGAAGAGACATTTCATAAATGGTTGTTTTCAATCCCACACTCCACACAAAATGTGTGGACTAGCAATGAACTTGAATCAGCCGTTATTAGATCATATGGAACCCACAAAGCGGTGATGATGGGAGGGAGATTTTGTTTGGGTTTTCAACTTTTGTGTGAAAGCTTTGTGTTGTATAGTTTATTCCACAAAAGAGCTACTATGGACCCTCACTGCTCAAGATTCTCAGATTTGAGCAACATGCAACTGGGCCTTGACAACAGAGTTGAAACAATGACAAGCTGTGTTGTATAGTTAACTATTTCTGGCTCAAATTTGAATCTGTGAACCAATAGTATATTCAATAGGTTAGCATATGCCTCAGAACAGGTTAATATCATTGTCTCCATTGTTGTCATTGCCATCGTGGTTGGTTTCGTTATCTTGTGTCTGCGGTTTGTATGGTTATTGTTTTTTCTTTCTTTAATGCTTCATTATGCAAAAAATTACAAAATAGAATATTTTGTGACCTATTTCTGTTTTCATGATAATCAATTCAAGCAGCCTACCATACAAGTTTTTTTGGCTTTTCCAACCAAACATGCTTAGGGTTCCTCGAGCCTTAGAAGTTGTATTCTATTTAGTTTTTTTTTTTTCCTTGATGAGTTTGAGGTTATTTTGTGTTCTCCCCACACACGTTCCTTTAACAGGCTAACTGGACCTTTTTCATTGATTGCAAGCATTTGAATGCCTCATTTTTGATAAATGACTATTGTCATATTGGAGAATTTGCTAACGTCATTACTATTAGATGGTTCTGTTTTCATTTCATAACAAATTCACTGTTTTAATTTTGAGTTAACATGGCACCTCTATTCATGATTTCTGGGTCCACCACTGGTTATAGCACTCTTTGACATTTGTATCCTTTATTTTACTCGCCTCTAGGCATGAAAATATATTAAGAACAGGAACTATATTTCTTAGGAATTAAAAAAGCATATAAAAAAACTATATTGAATGTTCCGCGGGCTGGGAGTGATAGGTCTTGGCGCCTCGATTGTGATTCAGGTGGGTTCTTTGCAAAAAATTATTGTCGGATCGTTTGGATCAACATATCTGCCAAAATGAAAGATAAAAATCAGGAATTATGGAACCACAAAAGATAATCTTCAGCTATATCACTTGCCTTTTCTGGTAAATGAAATCAAATTGAGGCTCGTCTATAGGCCAACTACTAGGGGTCGAATTTTCTTAGAAGGCTCTCTCGGACCTCTCTCTTGATTCTATAGGTAGTGGTATATGGTTATTCTTAGTTGGAGTGATTTGTTTGGATAATTGTTAATCTAACAAGACCTTAAACTCGCTAATGACTATGTGAAGGTGTACCCTCCACACTAGCTTCTTGAGGACCATGGCCCTTTAGGCCAAGGGAATTGAGGCAATAATAGGTTTGTGATGCCATCAGATGTTCTGGGCCACCTTCGAGTTCTTGGGGGAGTTGTGACGCTAGTTCCTAAGTAAGTAGCTAAAGCTGAAATAATGAAGGGAAATTACAGCTCTGGAAACAAAACTTTATTTGATTTAGTTGCTGTCAAGTCCTGTGACTTTTGATCGCCCCTTAGAAGATGAAAGTTTACAACAATTTAGATGGCTGCATAAGATGCTGCTAACCAAAGTAGCAAAAATTACACAATCAAAAATCTGATTCTGAAATGAAAACGACACCAATGCGCCGAGACAATTATTTTACATAACTGGCTAACATATAAGTGCCACTCTCATGTGGTATGTCTCGGTGTCATGTCATTTGTCGTATTAATTGCTTCCACTTTTATTTCTGTCATAAAATGAGAAAATCCCTACTCCTTTCCTGGTAGCAAAACTTCAACTTTGACTTCCAGCATTGAATCAAATCCATCCTATTGCAATCAAGCAAAAACCATCCTCAAATCTTAACCAGCCACTACATTGTTATCATCTTTAACATAAACCGAACCAGAATGATCATCGTTATTATCATCTACTTCATTAAGATGATTTTCTATGCTAATGTCATCGTCGCCACACTCAGACACCGAGCTTGCATCAATTTCTTTTTCTGGAGAGTCAAGTTGCATAAATTCAATTTGAAATCTGTGTGTTGTTGTTTTCTCAATCATGACTCCTGTTTGTCGGCGTCAAGTCTTCCTTCTTGACAACGTTGAACACAATCCCATTATTGAGCCTTTCAGGCTGCAACAGATCACCTTCAGCAACCATAATGCTTGAATTGTGTACAGGAACTCTGTTATTTAAATCCCTCTGGTCAAACTCCACGTCCAAGCTTCTATCAGTCTACGCATATGGTTGAGAATTGCGACACACTCATCCAGAGCAAGCTCAATCCCACAATTGGCTTTTATGGCTGAGAGCTTCTCCCAAGTGCATCTCCTTCCTTGGTTGGCTGCCTTTTGAAGATCCAAATGAGATGGATTTTGTAGGATTTTGGAGTACTGAAATCGAGAACAAAGAACTAGTTAATTTAGC
This sequence comes from Camellia lanceoleosa, assembly GCA_025200525.1. Lineage (NCBI taxonomy): Eukaryota > Viridiplantae > Streptophyta > Magnoliopsida > Ericales > Theaceae > Camellia > Camellia lanceoleosa. The sequence continues at coordinate 99,795,669 of CM045759.1, forward strand.
AAAATAGATTTGTCCATTATCCAAACCAATGAGACAACAGAGACATGCAAGTAAAGCACAACGCACACATCAAGATCAAATCAAATGTTTCAAGAACAAACACAACATAGACCGTAACTTATTTTGACTAACTTGAAGACGAGATTTTTGAAAAAGGCAAATGTAGTTCATACAGACAATCATAAAATTTATCCATTTTCTTACAAATTTGCAAGCCCATTTTGAGTGTTGGAAATTTCAATGTTTAGCTCATGTATTTCACTGCCAATGCCATTTTACATTTTGGATCCATATGTTTGTTGTTTCTCCTTTTCTGTATCAACTTGTTGTCTCCTATTCACTTTTACATGCTTCAAGTTAACCAATCAAATGGGTTGTCATTTTGAGTGTTGCCTAGTCTATGAACTTTTTGAAGTATCATTTCAATTCTGGAACATTATTAACAAGTGGATGTGATTTTTTATATTAAAAAATTGTAGATACATGATCAAGAGGAGTGGGAAAAGTATAGAAAGTGGGCAGCCACTTGTGTAGCTATGTATGCTTCATATGCTGTCAGCCTTGTCTCAATTCTTCATTGTCGTGATCATATAAGGAAGTCAATTTCAGAACAAGGAGATTATGAAAGATATGCCCTAATTAAACGGCTAACGACTTTGGAAGATGCAGATTGTCGTAGCCAGTTACGCATGAGCAAAGATGCGTTTGCCACACTAGTTAGCATGCTTAGAAGAACTCAGTTTCTTAGAGACAATCCTCAAAGTAAAGTAGAAGAACAAGTTGCAAAATTCCTTCATATAATTGGCCATAATTTGAGGAACCGTACGATCAAGTTCTTTTACAGACGATCAGGTGAGACTGTTAGTCGACATTTTCATCAAGTTCTTAAAGCCATTATATCATTGGAAGATATCTTTTTAAAGCAACCGGATGGATTCAACTGCCCTCCAGAGATTAGAAACAATCCCAAGTATTGGCCTTATTTTAAGGTAGTTACATGAATGCAATTAGGGTATATAATATTATATGTTTGGATACAAATAATGAATTTTTACAGGATTGTGTTGGTACAATTGATGGTACACATTTTCGTGTAAGAGTGCCAAACAAGGATGCACAAAGATACCGAGGACGAAAATGCTATCCCACTCAAAATGCTTTGGCTGCATGTTCTTTTGATTTAAAGTTTACATATATCCTTCCGGGATGGGAAGGATCTGCTTCAGAATATTAGATAATGCATTAACAAGAGAAATGGATAAATTGATCGTTCCTCAAGGTGATCACTGAACGTATATATATGTTGATGAATATAAATCTATTTTTGTTTTCTTTCAAACTAACATCATTTAGTTACTTGTTGGTCCTAGGGAAATATTACTTAGTAGATGCAGGATTTCAACTAAAAACTGGGTTCCTTGCTCCATATAGAAGTACTCGTTACCATTTGAAGGAGTATAGTGTTCATCAACCAGAAAATTCTCGAGAGCTTTTCAACCTTCGTCATGCATCTTTGCGAAATGCAATTGAAAGAGCCTTTGGTGTCCTAAAGAAAAGGTTTCCAATTTTAGGAAGTGGGACAGAGCCATATTATGATGTTGACACTCAAGTAGATATTGTTTTGGCCTGTTGTATTTTGCACAACTACCTCATGGGTGTTGATCCCAATGAAAGTCTTATTGAGGAGGTTGATACAGAGCTTAGAAGAGCACAAGTGCAAACTAACGTGGCTAGATCAAGTTTAGCTGAAGAATGTAAGGAATGAGAATTGTTAAGGGAGCGAATAGCTACTGACATGTGGAGAGATTATGATATAAATCTTCAATGACAATCAAATTATAATATGGATCTTGGAAAACAGAGAGGGGCTAGAAGGGTTATTTGATGTTCTTGTTCTTGTTCTTGCGATGTACCCATTATGTACTCGTTTGCTTTACATCAATATAATCTTTTTCTTTTGCTGATAAAACAAAAATTGACAAGTTAATTATTATTATTTGAATGTTATCTTGGAATGAATTATATTTTAATTTGTTATTGTATTATGTGAAACATTGCGTTTGTTTGGGTGAGTCTCAAGCTTGTAGTTTTTGCAGTCTCAAATTTCTAATGGAACATATGTATTGAAAAGATTGGGGAAAAAATTTACAATGTAAAGAGTTGTTAGTTGTGCTACAGAATTAAAGAATTCATTTTTTCATGGTTGATGAGTGATCCAAGATAATGATCTCATTAGTCAAATCCTAGATCAATGTTGTTGATCGCTCCAAGGTTATTTTGTTTTATTTTGTTAACTGAGATAGAATAGAATAGAATGAACATATGGTTTTGAATGCTGTTTTAATTTTCTGTAAAACAATTTAGATTGTTTTTCAATCTTCTGCAAGACAGGAAGTTAATGGAGTGCTATCATTACAATTCTAGTTCTTTATTTCTGCTCTAACAATCTAAAGCCACTGTTAAGCATAAAAATGAAAAAAAAAATGAACATCCACAGACATGCCCCTGATAAGAAAGCAACATGTTTCAAATTACCCCTTCAAATATAATGACAGCAGGGATGAGCCATAAGCCAGTTAGGTAAAAGGGTATCTATTTACTGCAATTTATGAACTTTTTGCAGGGTCAAAAAGCAAAACATCTCTCCCCTGAGCTTGTATCCAAGTATTCTAATTTCTGTGTGTTTTAGTAGCAGTAGTATCTGAGTTCATCCTAAAAAACTACTTATATTTTAATTTCCAATATGTTTTATGGCATTTTTGAGTGTAGGTGGAAGGTGACCAAGAATGCTCAGTAGAAATTGACAAGAAACATTTGAAATGGAATAATCAAATGGATGTTGTTTTTATGGACTCACTCTTGGACCAAATGCTCAAAGGGCAAAAAATTGGTGGTAGTTTTACATCATCTGCTTATAGAGCTGCAAGCAATGCAGTGAGTACCAAGTTTAGTGTACATTGTGATTCCAGTCATGTAAGGAATCGGTTGAAGACTTTAAAAAGGAATCTTGCAATGGCTAAAGATATGTTAACAACTGATAGTGGATTTGGATATAATCATTCAACACAACTGATTGAAGCTACAGCAGGTGTATGGGCAGCTTACCTCAAGGTATATCTAATTGTAAGATTGATGTAGTTCTATACTAGAAAATTACAATATTTGTTCATCATTATTTAATATAATATTATATATGCTATTCTCTATAGGCAAAGCCTAAAACTTCTCAGTTTCAACATGCTCCGATTCAAAACTTTCAAAAGTTATGTCAACTCTTTGAAAAGGATCAAGCAACTGGGAGTCTTGCTATAGGTCCAAAAGAAAAGCGACTTCGTTGGGCTGGGCAACAAATTCTTTTGGACGAGGAAAATACTGATCATACTGAGTCACTCTCAGAGAGTTTTGATGGGATTGGAACTCAAGATGACCAAACTGCTGAAGTATCTTGTTCCTCTAACTCAAAGAAGAGAAAGAATAAATTAGGTGACACTCTGAGTGAGGAAATAAGGTCAATTAAGGAAGGTCTAGATGCGATTCTTGTGGTAACTTGATCGTGGTAACCTTGGAAACTACACAAATGGACAATTATTTGAGGAGATTGAGAAGGTTAGTGGCATGAGTGATGCTTCTCGAATGAAGGTGTATCAAGTTCTTGCTAAAGAAGTGAGTGATGCTCGAGCGTACCTAGAATGCCCCATTGAACGCCGAAGTCTTTGGTTGTCTGTTAAATTTGGATCTTCAATCTTTGATGCGTAGTACTATTTTTCTTTCGTTGGTACTTTTTTATTTGAATATTTCAAGGATTTGGTGAACCTATGAAAATATCATTAGGCTTGGATTTTTTGTATGTAGACTCTCTTAGTTGGTGGTGAGTCTATTTTGGTGGATGAATCTGTTATTCTGGTTGTGATGCATTGCTACACTATGATACATTGCTTTTCTGTTTTCTATATTGGTGGATGAGTCTTGGAATCATCATTATGTTCAATTTAAACTGGTGTCTGTCTGTTGAATTAGCAGCATAGCATAGCATTTCTTCATGGTGTCTGTCTGTCTGTTATGTTTTTTGTATCTTTGGTTTGTGTATGCATGCATGTGACATAGCATTTCTTCATGGTTGCAACCAACAATATAATAATATCATATATAAATATATGTAAATCCCCTCTCTGTGGAATTATTCTTTGCATGAGCATAATTCAATAATATATGCATCTTCAGTGTTCTCAAAAAAGGAAAAAGAAAAAAAAAAAAAGATGAGCTATGTAATTTTAGTGTTTGACTATATGTTTTCACTTGTTCTGTGCTCTAGTGATTGATGTGGTTGTTATGTTCTCCTACATTTTTGGTTGGATTAGAAAAATTAGAAGAAAATAATATATATATATATTTGTTGAGAAAATATAATAAAGTTTTGTTTAGTTATGATTTTTTATTTTTATCAAATTAATTTTTTATTTTTATTTTTTTTTTAAAAAAATTAATTAATTATTTATTTTTATTTTTTATTTTTTATTTCTAAAAAACAAATAGCACTTTGATCATGTGCAACCTTATTTTTTGTTATTGCAATTCATGACTACAATTATGTGCGTGTGATGAAGGACAATGAGAAAGTTCATGAGAAATGATTTTTTTTTCCTCATTCGATTCCCAACGCAACCAAACATAGTTGGGATTTGAAATCCTATTAATTCTTTCTTCTTTTCCTTTCATTTCCATTTCCCTTTCCATTTTCCTTCCCAAATCCCCCAACCAAACACAGCGTAAAATCTTGGAGCCAGGGGAAACTAGGACAAACTATGTAACTTATATATTTTTTTTGATTGGCAAAAAAGAAGTATTATTGATGTAGAAGTAAAAGAGTACAAACTACATCAGTCGAGGGTTTAGGTGCCAATAGCATCAGGGCCAAACACGACTTATATCAATTTGGTTGCCACAAGAAGAGGAATGCCAATCATGTGCTAACACCAAAACAAAAAGAGAAGAAGAAACTGGAGCGAGTAAAAAAAAAAGGAATTACATTATATATATCGTATATGGTTGCAAGTCTTGATTATGAGTTAAGATCTACCAAAGTGTGGGAAAAAGAGTGAATTTTCTTGTAAAATCACTGTTTATATATGCAAAAACATGCAAGAAAGTTTCCAAAAAACTAATTCTCACCATATTATGGTTACTCAAAGAGTGTATGATTGAAAATGTAAAGCATTTAAGAAAATTGAATGCCTTCACAGTAGAAAGGGCCCCAAACATTCATCTGGCAAATAACTATCACCATCACAACTACTACTAATCCTCATGAGAGCTATCATCATCATGACTCATCACCCATTAATAATTTCAATGATTTAGTGGGTATTATACAGAGAGAGAGAGAGAGGGGGGAGAGATTCTTTTTTCACTTGTCTTTTTGGAATGAGAATAATGGTAGAATAGATACATATGTAGAATAAAAATGATGGAAGACTGAGTGACAGAGAGTGGATAAATTTTTTGTTCTAATTATGGTTTTAAATATGATAAGTATTGGATTTTTGTTATTCTGATACTAATAGAAGAAATTCTAATTTTTTATTTGTTCATTTGTGTGTGTGTGTCATTTTCATCTCTGATGATGAAGTAATTTCTCCTATATATATGCTGCATGCTGTGAATGAGAGGGGCCACATACCCTACAAAAATAAGAGAGGTAGCCTTGATGGAAGAAAAAACAGTGTTAAATGTGTGCTGTCAATTTTACAAATAATGCAAACAGGTAGCACAGAAAGTAAACTGCAGTCCTTCTGGCTACATGTCTCCTGCCTGTACCCGACCTCCCTTTCACTCTCCTCTCTCTCCATATACATTAGTCGTTTACTGTTAAAATCGCAAGAAGTAACCCAAGGCACTTGGTGCACTTGGTAAAGACTTGGGATTAAGATTTCAGGTTTCAAATTCGAAATTTTTTAAACTAATTTTTTGGACGTAACGCAGTTAGTTAAAATGTTCAATTTTAAATTGTTGTTACCACAACACTTTGTGTGAGTTCAATACTCCCAACTACCCGAGTCTTGACTTAAGCGAAATTTGTCTTAGGACGTCGGGGCAAGTTCTCAAATTATATTTCAAGTTGTTATTACTATAGCACTTGGTGTGGATTCAATACTCTCCTACTGCCTGAGTCCTGACTTAAACAGAACTTGTCTTGAGAAATTGGAGCAAATTCTTAGATTATAGTTTCTTACTCAGAATGAACAACGGGATAATTTGAATCTTGACTTAAGCGGAACTTGTCTTAGGAGGTCAGGACAAGTTCTCAGATTATAATCTCTTACTCATAATGGATAACAGGATACTTTGGTGATCTCTATAAAAAGCGCTGCCTTGGACTTGCAAAAGAGTGAGACGATTTTCCTATTTAAAAAAAAAAAATTGTATGAAGTTATAAATTTTGATCTAAACAAGGCAAAAGTTTTTTTATCAGCAAAAGACCTTGTTCGGTTTTTTTTTTTTTTTTTTTATGAGAAAAAAATTTCAGATTTTTTTTTGAAAAAAAAAAAAGATTTGATAAAAATAAATATTTTAAAAATTATTCCTAATCTCTCAAAAGATAAAATAATATAAAAATGAGGGCTTGTTTGATAACGTTTACGTTTTCAGTTTATATTTACAAAAATTTTATAAACTGATTTTTGTTTATTTTTTGTTTATTTTTAGAAAAACATAAACTACAAACGCGTTTGGTTTAGACAAAATGTTTTAAAAAATTTAAAAATATAAAAAAGAGTGAGAAATGGCAAGTGGTGGCGGGTGGTAGGTGATGGTGGCAGAAGACGGTGGTAGAAAGTGGTGACAAGTAGCGGGTGGTGGCGGCGGAAGACAATGGTGGAAAATGGTGACGAGTGGATGGATGGTAGTGGCAGGTGGGTAGTGGATGACGGGTGGTGGTAGGTGGTGGTGGCGGGTGATTGTGGTGGTGGTGGTGGTTGGTGGGTGGGTAGGTGGGTGACGGTGACGATGAGGGGTGGTGGGTGGTGGCGAGTTGGTGGTGGTAGTGGCGAGTGGTGGATGGGTGGCGCGTGGGTGGTGGGTGGTGGTGGTGGCGAGTGGTGGTGGGTGGTGGATGGTGGTGGCGGCCGGTGGGTGGCAGGTAGGTAGTGGTGGCAGGTGGGTAGTAGTGGCGGTGGCGGTGGTTGGTGGATGGTGGTGGCGGGTGGGTGGGTGGGTGGTGGTGGCGGGCAGTGTGTGGGGAGGAGTGGGTGGTGGTGGGGGCGAGTGAGTGGCAGGTAAGTGGTGGGTGGTGGTGGCTGGTGGGTGGTGGTGGTGGGTGGTGGTCAGTAGTGGTGGCAGGTGGTGATGGGGGATGGGTGGTGGTGGTGGCGGAAGACAGTGGTGGAAAATAGTAGCGGGTAGTGGCTAGTGTTGGGTGGTAAAAAAAAAAAAAAAAAAAAAAACTCAAAACTCAAAATGAAAACATATTTTTTGAGTTTACATTTTTTGGCCAAATTTATAAATTGAGACCACTGATTTATAAATCAAAAATTTACCAAAATAAGTTTTTATTTGAGTTTTTAAAATTTTTATAAATATAAACTAAAAACGTAAGTATTACCAAACGGCACCTAAGTATTTTTGATTTTTTTTTAAATTTCTTTCACCAAATTAACTTTTTATCTTTTAGAAAAAAAATTTGAAACAAGTTTTTAAACATCAAACTAAATATGGCCAATCGATATACAAACATTGATACATATATCAACAAAGAAAAGGTGAGTGCAAAAAGAATTAAAGTAAAAACTAGATGATCCCAACTAAGTCATAAGTTCCAGATAATTATGTGAGGATATTTTGGAAAAATCAAAAAAATATAGTTGTATTGTTGATTGATGCTCTAGTAAATAACTGTTAATAATTTTCAAATTCAATTCATCTTACCCATTCATCAAATTATCAAAAAATTTAAGTATAAAATTATAGACACATTGCATTTATACTAACCAGTAATATATATACACATTAGCTACTTCATGTTGAAACTTAATTTCCTACAAGGTTAAACAAGCTAATTTTAAATATTAAAAAAAAAAAGTTACTAAAATCGAGAAATTCTAAGTTAAGTTCAATTTTGGATAGTAAGTAGAGGCATAAAAAAATAAGGCAAAACAAATTACAAGTAAGACATAAATTTCTAGACAAAATAAAAGTTTCATAAAATTGAAAACTAAAACGATAAAATCAAACCAAAATCCATCGCAGTCGGAATGAAGCAGTGTATTGATCATTGAGTCATCTTGAATCGAACATGGCTCTTTTGGAGTGGATCCAACAATGTTAGAAAGTTTTCCAATGATCAAAATCCTCCAAACGCCATATAAGCATTGCAATTTATAACTGTTAATTGTAAGTATTGCAATTAATAATTATTATAATTCTCTAATTCAAAAAAAAAATAAAAAATTCCCTCATAAACTCAAACTTAAAACCTTCATTTTAATATTTAGAAGTACAAATACTTGAGCTATGTTGAAGTAGTTTTTTTGTCTGTCATAAACCTACTTTAGTAAGCTCTATATTGCTGTTCTTTCCATTGCTACTACCATCATTTTTATTCTCACATTATCATGATCTCCAAAGAATATTTTGAGGTTATGGGGTCGTTTAGTATAACTTATGGAACTTATCATAGTGTTTTTTTTTTTTTTTGAAAAACTATATCGGCATGTTTGATATAGCTTTTGCTTATCATTTACAAGACATAAATAACTTAAATAAGCTGATTATTAAGAAACAGATAGAAAGATCATTTAATTTGTACTTCTAATTATCAACTTTTAACTAAAAATAAAAAAATTACACAAAACATGCCTCTATCATTTGAATGAATTGCATTTGATGGTTCCCATCAAAATTTTTTAGGGTAGTTGGGCTCGTAGGCCCAACTTCAAACCACCCTCAAGTCTGGCCTATATTTTTTGGGTCTTGGTTTTGTCTCATTCAATCACTACCTAGTAAGTTGTGTATATATATTAGGTATAAATTGCCTAAGCAAGGCACATGTTAATATCATGGCAAATTTAAATTTTAAAGTATAAATCATCTAATAAATTATTTTATTTTATTTTATTTTTTAAATATTTTTTAAACTTGTATATTATTGTGATAAATTTAAATTTCAAAAATCTAAATCTTCTAACAAATTATTCTATTTAGTTTGATTTTTTAAAAAAATTATTTTAGACTGATTTTCATTTGTTTTAATGAATATGTTTTTATATTTTTTTTTTCTTTCTTTTTAGATCCATTTGCATCTAACAAATCGTCTAATCAATAACCCATTTTATTAATAAATAAATCATATTTGCATAACAAATAACTAATTTTATTAATAAATAAATTATTAAGTCAATTAATAATTTTTAATAATATAAAAAATATTTCTTTCAGTTAACCATTTTGTTAACAAATAAAGCATTAAGTCAATTAACAGTTTTTAATGTTATGAGAAATATTTTTCAATAAATAATTTTGTTCATTTATTATTGCATAAGAGAGTAGTTAGTTTTTTTTTTTTTTTTTTTTTTGTTCTGATTATTGTATTAAATTAAAATTTATAAACAAACCTTATGAGTTTATTTGCAATTTGATCAAAAATAAAAGATTTATCTTTTATAATTGACTGAGAATATTTGTATAATTAAGAAGAAAAAAAACTCACTCAAATTAGTACTACCAATATTAGTTAATATTACCAAACAAAATGGTGAAATGGAAAAGTCAACATATAGGTCACCATTAGTAAAGGGAGTCACTATTTTCACTGTACTTTATTCCAAATGCATTTCATTCTTTATCCTTGTTATACATATTGACAATTCTTACTCTACTTTATTCCAAATATACTTTTTTCTATGAATAATAATGACAAAAAATGGAGTGTATTTAAAGTAAAGTGGAGTAAAAAAAACAATTCTCTTAGTAAATCATACAAAATAAAATGGTAAAATAAGAAATAAAAATAAAAAAGACAAGCCACAAGCATAAAAGAGCTTTTTATGTAGTCTTTTTGTCATGACCATGTACAGTAATGAAAAACCTATTTTGTTGGAGAAAAAAATTGAATAACAACACACGTAACTGATCCAATACAGTAGGGATCAGGCCTGCCCCAGTCAAGATCCCCCCTTTCACTTTCTCCTTATATTTTTTATTTGTAGGACTATTAGGTCCACTTTTAGGTCCAATTTTGATAATTTAAATTGTTTATATTTTAAGATTTATTCAGTATATCATACTTGTAAAAAATCAAGTTGATCGGATATCAGAAAGTATGTGTTCGGAAAATTATTTATTAATTTTTTTAAAAAAAATAGTTTTTAGTTCGATTTTTCCGAACACATACTTTCTGATATCCGATCAACTTGATTTTTTACAGATATTATATACTGAATAAATCTTAAAATATGACGGTTTGAATCATTAAAATTAGACCTAAAAGTAGACCCAATGACCCTATGAATAAGAAATGATGCAAGGAGGGGATCTGCTTGCCTGGCCCAAGAGAGACCATAACATTTGAAGCAAAGTGTTTGATTTCTTTGATAGGACGATAAGTGTACTTATATGTCTCACTCCTACAAAAATGGACACCACTTCCACTTTTAACATTATTTTTTTTTTCAATTTAATTTTTATTTTCAAAAAATTCTATTGGAAAAAAAGTAAAAATTTTATTTTTTAGCAATTATTTAGTATGAGAATTTGGGTGAATTTTTTTGGAAATAAGTGAACGTATTTCAAAATTAGTAAAATGTGATTCATGTTGTTTCTCTTTCTTTTTTAAAAAATTCTTAGGACCTCCAAAATTAGGGACTCTCATGACCCTCAAAATTATATAAACCAATCATGTATTTTTATTTTTTTTTTCTTTCCTTCCTGAACCAATCATAGATGAGTGAGGGTTGTGGGATTGTGTTTTTTGGGGGGTCCGTAGCATTGTTGTTCTTTTTTTATTATTTTTATTTTTACTCTTTAAGAACATTTATTAATAAAAGGAAAATACTAAAGACCTCAAATGTTTTATCAATATTTCTACCAAATATCTTATATGGGTGTGAGTCACACACCATGTAAATTCCATATGGATCTCACACCCATATAAAATATTCGATAAAAATATTACTAAACATTTAGATTCTTAACATTACTTTTAATAAAACACTTATGTTTGGCACCTTATTAAAGAAGCAAAGGAAAAAAATTCGAGTCTTGTTGGACATAATTTATTTATATCTATTTCTAACAATTAAGTGGGTACTTTGCGAAGGAAGTTGCATTAGTGGTAAGTTTAAAACATTTCATAAATTATTTTAGACTCTTTAATTTGTAACTTTTTTTTTATTACAATAATAACCTCAAATAAAATTATTAAAAGGGACATCATTCATTAATTTTGAGACATCTCATCTCACAGTTAGATCTACACACAATACATCATGAATTAAAATTTATGAGAGCACCCACCTCCATCACCACCATCCATCTTTCCAAATCTCACTTTCAAAACCGACCTACTCTCAAAATCTTGAAAATCCTTTGACAACCATTTGACTACCTACACTTCTCTGGCAATGACAATATTCCGGTGGTAACAGTGGCAACCCTTTGGCGGAATACAGGCCCAAACATTACTTATTTGTTCCGGATGGCATTCTCGAACAAATAAGTAATGTCCGAGAATACAGGTCCGAACATGGAAATTTCTTAACATATTGAATGGTCAAAATTGTTAACGCTTGTAAAAGTTTTCATTTTTTCAAGTTCGAGAATACAGGCCGAACATTACTCATTTGTTCGGAAAGGTATTCTCGAATAAATAAATAATGTTCGGGAATACAGGTCCAAACATGAAAATTTCTTAACATATTGAACGGTCAAAATTGTTAACACTTGCAGAAGTTTTCATTTTTTCAAGTTCGAGAATACAGGCCCGAACATTACTTATTTGTTTGGGAAGGCATTCAAATAAGTAATATTCGGGAATGCAGGTCCGAACATGGAATTTCTTAACATATTGAATGGTCAAAATTTTTAACACTTACAGAAGTTATCGAAAGTAGCTCAAATCCATTATCAGGTTCAAAAGTTATTCTTTTATTACATAGCTTTGATAATATTGCTGCGTAGTTCTCTACTGAACTCACAATTTTATAATATCTACTAACAAAACCAACCAAACCAATTATTATAATTTTTTCCCTGCAAAAGAATAAATTATTACAACAAAACTAAGAAATTATGTATATATATACAGTGGTACTACATGTATCAATTAGTATACTGATTAGTGTACCAACACTAATTATGACATTATTATTGACCCCACTCATTATACAAATTACAAATACTAAAATCTTTTAAATTATGTCACATCATCAATTAATATACTAGTTAGTAAACTAATTTGTGCATATAGCATTATTCATATATATATATATATAGAGAGAGAAAGCATATCAACTGTGACAATGGTGAATGAGGCAGCAGAGACAGTAATCACATTGGCTCTTCTTCTTTTTTGTAGGTTTTGTTATGATTTTTTAGAATAGGGTTTTTTTGAAGTATGGGGGGTGTGCATTCAATAAGTGGAATGCTTTCACAATAATAATTTTGATATTATTTGGGAAATAAATAAATTTTGAATATTTCAAAATTTATAAATAGAAGCTTAAAGAAATTGAGAGTCCAAAATAATTTTGGGGTACTAATAATACCACTCATCATTAATCTAAACCAACCAATGTGATTTAAGAAGGTGAGCAAGTTGAGTTAGGCAATTAAATGATAAAAATTAATGAGTCAATTTACTAGTAAGTTAAAATTTGTCAACCTATTTAGAAATTAACCCAACTTGCACATGCCACTTATCATATCATTACAACAAATTTTATTTTGATTTTAAAAAAGTTATTATTTTATGGCATATAAATTAATATAAATTTTAAAATTTATTAATTTGTATTAAATATATATAGTAGGTGTTTGGGAAGTTGCTATTTTAATAAGCTATTTTAGTTTTTGGCTATTTTAATAGGCTAAAATTTTTATATTTGGAAAGATAGTTAGATTTTTTTTGTAATTGAATGTGATATTTGTGAGAGAAAAAGTAAATTGATTATAAATTTGATGTGACATTTTGTCTTAGGAAAAATTAGATTAAGATCCTTCTCCCATTTTTAGTAATGGGAGATATTTACAATATTATTTTTTGATGTCTAAGTTCCCTAAATCCATACCCATATATCAAATCAGAGAAATTTGACTCTCTTTCTCTCTCCAATCTTTATTCTGTTCAAACCAAACCCTCTCTCTCTCTACTCCTTTCTCCTCTTTCAGTCTTCATTTCCGACGCCGTCGACTTCACCTTCGCCTCTATCTCTACCACGCCATCGCCGGAATGCTGCGATCTGAGCCGGACCACCGCGATCTAAGTCGCGAACCACCACGATCTGAGTCGAACCACTGCGATCTAAGCTGAAATTAGCGTCGATGGTTGAGTTACAGACAACGGCACAGCTAGACGACACCAGTCTATTCATCTTCATCTTCTTTATCTTTTTGTTCTTCTTCTGGGGAGGTCTTAGAGATCGAACTCACCTAGGAAATTATCTTTGCTTTTTTGATGAGATTATCAGTTGAATTATAGCAGTCAAATTTCATGAAGCTGTGTGTATAGGACTTTAGTTAGGATGATAGTACATTTTTCCCTAGAAAAAAGTCACTTGAACATGTATGTATGAGTTTGTTTTTTTTTTTTTTTTAAACTTGCCAACTAAAGCTACTGAAACCAAGTTATTGTGTTGACTAGTGAAATATAATTTGGAACAACTTTATTATCATAATATGCGTGATATGTTCTGTATGTATCATTGAATTTTTTATATGCCCTCGTTCAGATCTACTAGTTTGTCAACAATTTGAAACTTGCTGTGATATTTCCATATCACTTTTATTGGTAATTAGTTAGAGAATTGCTATGGGGCTGTAGAGAAGTGTTCGTGAAGAGATTGTTTGAAGCTTATCAAGTTTGTTAAATTTCTTTGAGAAGTCTAGTCCAAAGAAATTTTGAATCAGATAAAGTAGAGAATTTTTGAATTTCTTTGGAGTCGAGTCTATTCTAAACTAGCCACCTATGATCTCATCTACTTGTTTGTCAATAATTTGGAACCTGTTGTGATATTTCCATATCACTTTTATTGGTAATTAGTTAGAGAATTGCTATAGGGCTGTAGAGAAGTGCTCGTGGTGAGATTGTTTGAAGATGATCGAGTCTGTTGAATTTCTCTAAGAAGTCTAGTCCAGAGAAATTTTGAATTTCTCTGGAGTCAAGTCTGTTCTAAACTAGCCACCTATGATCTCATCTACTGGTTTGTAAACAATTTGGAACCTGTTGTGATATTACCATATCACTTGTATTGGTAATTAATTAAAGAATTGCTATAGGGCTGTAAAGAAGTGCTCGTGGAGAGATTGTTTGAAGATGATCAAGTATGTTGAATTTCTCTGATAAGTCTATTCGAGAGAAATTTTTAATCAAAGAAAGTAGAGAAATTTTGAATTTCTCTTGACTCAAGTATATTTTAAACTAGCCACCTATGATCTCACTTGAGTCAACAACAGCTTAAAGAAAAGAGAAAAAAACACAACCATAACTCTGGATCAGGTAAGAACAAAGCAGAGAAATTTTAAATTTCTTTGAAGTGCTTTGAATTTTCTCTAGATCAGGTAATAATTTTTTATGATTTTGATTGAATTTCTCTCGTTTGGACCAAAGAAAATCTCTGAGTTGAATTGAATTTTATTTGATTTTGATTGAATTTCTCTTGTTTGGATCAAAGAAATCCTCTGGTTTGGAATGAAAATTCTCTGTGAAATCCAGAGAAATTCTCTGTGAATCAGAATTTTTCTGTGAAGTCCAGAGAAAATTCGACCAAATAAATTCTCTGTGAATTAGAATTTCTATGCGAAATCTAGAGAAAATTCATCCAGAGAAATTCTTTGGATCGAGCTTTTTTTGGATCGATGATGAGGGACTTTAGACATTATAAAAATATTGAGTGTTCTTTATGTTATAAAATTTTAATACCAAGGACCTTAAAAAAAATTCTCTTTATTTTATTAACTATTTTAACCTATTTTATTATTTTGTGAATTAAAAAAAATAAAAACTAAAAAATTCCCAAACACCCCATAGATTCGTTACAAATATTGAACAAATCATGAAGAGCAGAAAAAACATACCAAGCACATCCTTTTTCTGTGATCTCTCAAAGGTCTCAATAATACATTACACATTCCGTATCACTGTCCTCTCTCTCTCTATCTCTCTCTCTCTTTGTGCGCTTCAACTGTTCCTCTCTTTCTCTCTCTGTACTTTGCCTACCTCTCGGACCGCCAGATCGGTCTCTCTCTCTCTCTCTCTCTCTCTCTCTCTCTCTCTCTAAAATCGCTCCCTTTCTCTCTCTACAAGACTCGCACGAAATCACTCAGCAACAGGTACTTCTTTCAATCTCTCACTCCCAGATTCTCACGCTGTCATCATTTAATAAATGTGTATGTATAGCTTTTCTAGGCAATGTATTGAATCGATCAGTCTATGTTTCAGCTGCTTTTGGGACTTTGCTGGATGCGAAACTTTAGGCATAGTTTTTTTGATCCTTGGGATCACAATTCAGAGTTTTTATTTTATTTTTATTTTTTTCCCAATTTCGTGGATCTTAGGCCAGATCAGTAAGTTGTATGATTTGGGTTTCTCTGGGTTTTGCTTATACTGTTCATTGGAACCCTAGTTTTCGAAATTCTATTAGATTTGAGGCTTTGCTTGGTTTCAATTTGATACTTTTATGAGGTTTTGTGGTTTTTGTTATTGCTTCATTTAGGTTTATGGGTTGAATTTCGTTATTATTAGGGTTTAATATAGCCGGGTTTTAGATTTCGTTTCGGGTTTGCTTGCTGTCACGTGGGATTTCTAGTTTTACATTTAGAATTCAAAACATTTTGCCTTGTCTAATTGTGTGAATTGTTTCATATAAACTCTAAGTCAAATCTGTGTTCAATGTACTCTAAATCTTAATGTTTGTTTGGTTGCCGAGACAACTGAAGAAAAGATATGATCATAGGACTATACTAAAAGTAGTCTTGGTTTATCGATATTAAATATTTCAACACTATTAAACCAACTAGTCGTGGTTGATGTTTAACTTGCCTAAAATGTAAGTAACAAGAAAGTGCTAACTGCTATGGAGAGGCATGTTACATGTTGGGCACACCTATGACCCGACCAGGAGAGAGTACACATGGTCAATCCAACCCCATCTGAATTGAATTCTCAACTCCTTTGTCTGGTTGCTATGGCAGAAAGCTTGGAGCCAGTGAATCTTGTTGACATTCACGTGTCTGCCACCTCTTGGAAGGGATGACAATTCAAGATTAAATTTCATAATATCATACACTTGGCCAACAAAAAAGACGAAAACACCTATCAGTGTCCAACTTTCAATTTAGTAGTATATATGGGTAGCCAGCACAAGTTGAGGATGGAAGGGAAACTTCTTTAATACCGGAAAATAATAAAATTGCAAAGAAAAAAAGGGTAAAGAGTATAATGTATATGATATTTGTCTAGTTTGAAACTTCCAAATCATGCAAATTTTTACATAAAAATTCACAAGATTAAGCAGAATTATATTTGTTTAACTTTATTAGAGATATATATGACATTATTGTATTGTCCTGGCAATACCTTTTACTACCTTTTTTTTTTATTTAAAATAATAATAACAATAACAATAACAATTATGGTGTTAGTTAGCGTTCCCTTGATTTGCCATGTTAGTGCCTTGGTGTTTGCGGCTGTCCTATTCAAGCCACAAATCCCTGATTTCACGTAGTAGATGGTTAGAATTTAATCATGGACTTTATTACTGTCTGTATGGCTGTAATTTTTCAATTAGTACTTTTGTTTATTGCTTGGCTTTTTTTCGTTCATGTGAATGGAAAAGAAAGAATAAACTTTGAGAAAAAAAGAAATAGAGAAGCTTTTCTATGAAGAAGGAAACATGTACTGGTTTCAACTTTCAAAAGAAAAATATTCATATGAAGAAAGAAGACTTTTCCTGTTTTTAAACTGTTAGGGGGAAAAAAAGGGTCATATGAATCGGAAGAGAGAAACTTTCTTACGTATGAGCTGTTTGAAAGCATCCACTTGCATTTTTATACCCTTTTGGGTCTCTGAAGTGATGTTACTTGTAGTTGCGAATATTGTCTATTGCATTGTCGTTGCTTCTTTTATGCTCAAACCCCACCCCGCCTCTCCCCATTCCCTTTTGGGTGTGATTAATCTGAGCTTTGATATCGAAATTATCCTTTCTTGTTTCTTCTATTCTAAAGGTTTAATGTCACATTACTTTTTCATTTTTGGTTCCTTCCTATTACTATTGCTGCAACTGGAATTTTGTTAGTTGATTTTTTTTTTGTCCCTTTCAATTATCAGTATTTATTTTGTCACTTTTGTGTCTTCTGTTTTTCTTCAATATTTTGTTAGTGTTTTTAAAATTTCTTCAATATGTAATTTAGTTTTTGTTTTATTGCACAAATGAACCTTATTTTTTCTGTTTATTTTAGTTTGTTTGTTACTCAAATTATATTCAGATATAATTTCATCTCTTTTTCTATGTAATTAATTTATGATATATGTTCTTCTCATTGTTGTCAAATCGTGAATCGTACGATTCATTTTATTTAATATAATATATAATTATATATATGTATATTATATATACATATAAAATCATGTATATCAATATAACTAATTAATGTCTTCTATATATCTTTCTAGTTTGGCGAAAACAATGTTGCTTCATGCATTATGTAAACAAAAATAGAAATAAAACTGAATTGCAGTGAATTGTAAATTGAATCGTACGGTTCACTCAATTTCCGATTCTACAAAACAATTCGAATCGTTTTTGTTGAAACTCTTATTGAATCGTGAATTGTACAATTCTAATAACCATGGTTCTTCTATTATGTTGATGTTTAATTTCTTTTGCAGATGGCAATGCAGGCAGCAAGCCCTGCTACTGCTCTTCCCGGTGCCCAAGTTGTTGGTAATGCCTTTGTTGAGCAGTATTACCACATTCTTCACGAATCCCCGGAATTGGTTTATAAATTTTATCAAGATTCAAGTGTGCTAAGTCGACCCAACTCTAATGGCGTAATGACTTCGGTGACAACCATGCAGGTGAGTCCATTGTGAATATAGCTTGTATTCAGTTATATAAATTTGCTCGTTATTGGTTCTCTAGGACTGGTAAATTACTAATTTACTTTGTTCTAGAAATATAGGAGGTAACAACTTGTGGATGATCCTTTAATCTCCTTACTAGAGTACCCTTGAATGACATTCCTTTTCTGTTTTAATAAATGAAGCCAAGAGAGAACAAAGGCATGATACGAGGTGCAAACTATTTAAATACATGTTATAGGATCAAATGAAACTATATCTCAGACAGTAAACACATGTCACTTGAAAGAACAACAAAATAATGCAATGAACAAGGACAAGCCAAGAAAAAATGACACACGGCCTCAAATTCTTCCGTCTGGGAATTGACGTCCCAATATCAAGATAGAGATAGTATTTGTTGTGGGCATTGATGTCCACAACTCATAGTTATCTATTTCACTGTTTCTTAAAAAATATGATTTGTGATTTATTGCCTGTGTGTATGTAGGTGGGTGTTTTGTTGTTTCAAGCTTTTGTTTTTACTTCCACCCAACTGTTCTAGCATTGTTGTAGAATTTATTGAGAAATTACCAAAAAGAAGATGCAAATGAACTTCTGTCAGCTAATTAGTCCTGTCCTCCCCGAAGGTCAGTTAATAGACTTATGCGCACGGTTTTTCCTCATCAAATCCCTCTTTAGCTTGGACCATCACTTGGACAGTTGCTTGCTTGTTGGCCTTTTGTTCTGTATATATGTATATATAATTGAAGCTTTCATGTTGTTGAAATCCATTATTTCAATGTTCTGTAACCAAACGGGGCATGTGAACCTGGAATTAGACCTTTTATGGCATACCTTTTGGTTTGGGTTTCAAAGTCTGGACGGAAATATTTAGCTTCCAAAAAACTAATGTTAGCAACATTTCTTCCATTTTGCTGGTTGTTGTTAGGTTATATTGATTTATATTTCCTTGAAAATAAATCTTTACAGAAAGAATCAACAAACACAAAAATTAAAGGTGGAAAAGGACTTTTTAGAATATGCGAGAAGTGCTAATTTATCAAGGATGAGGGTCTGTTGCTTGATGCAATGGTAAAAGTTTGGGTTATCAAGTGTGAGAATGAGGCATTGTATTATTGTAAGTTCTCTGCTTCCAAAGATTTCCTGATAGTAGACAACAAGAGCAATGAAATATTTTTGTTTAGGCATTAGTTCATAGTTTCTCACTAAAGAATGAGTCATTTTCATTGTGCCTATCCATTTCTATTGTGGCCAACTGTTAAAATTAGGCCAACTTTGCCTAGGATTTAATCTTGGTACAGGCCTGCATGATGGTGTTCATCATTTATTGATGGATTTTTCAGGATTTCTCTTGCTACCAGTGTGATGTTTATGGTATCTCCAAATTTGTCTAATCGTAGATTGTGGAAAGTGTGTTTTCCATTCCTTAGCCAGAAAGATATGTTGCCTTGAAAGAGGAATTAAGCGGAACAGAATTGACTGGGGCTTGCACCGTTCCTTTCCCAACTATATTTGAACTTGCCAGAAGCAAATTTTTATCTTCTTATCTGGAAAGAGTTTGGTTACCAGGGCAATTTGTCTACTTATGGCTCACACAATTTGTCCCATCTAAACTTGATAGCACTGAATGAAATGCTCTAAATTTGAACTTTTGTTCACTGTCTGATAAACAAAATCATGTTCTTTTTATGTTGGATCAGGCCATCAATGACAGGATTCTATCCTTGGATTACGGAAACTACAAGGCAGAGATAAAAACTGCAGATGCTCAGGAGTCCTACAAGGAAGGAGTGATTGTTTTAGTAACAGGATACTTAACTGGAAAGGACAACGTGAGAAGGAAATTTACTCAAACCTTCTTTCTAGCTCCACAAGAGAAGGGCTACTTTGTCCTTAATGATGTTTTTAGGTATGTTGAGGAAAGTGAATCATTGGAGGTTAATTCCATGTCAGTTAATGGCATCAATGACAACACTCTTGTGTCCCCCTTGCCGTCAGATCCAGGTTGGCTTTACTTCTGTGTCCTTGAATTACGATATTGAAGTTCTCTTCATTATTTGATTTCTTTTGTCCTTGTTTCAGAGCCCATTCGTGGTCCTGATCATTCTGTATTGGAGCCTGCTGTGACCTTTGAGGCTGAGGATATAAATAATGGCGCCGAAGTTTGTGATCCCTCGGATCATGAGGAAGAATCAGTTATTGAAGGAGAGGTTATTGACGAGCCCCCAACTCATTCAAGTGAGATTGAGGCTAATACAGTTGTCAATTCAGACACTTCTGCAGCACAAGAGGGGAAGAAATCTTATGCTTCAATTGTGAGTTTATGCCCAAAGTTACTTCCTTTTGCACGCTTTAGTGTTGATGCTTGTGACGTTTATTTGACTGAATTCATTTAGGTGAAGGTAACTAAGGTTACTAAAGCATTTACTCCAGTCTATGTTCCTACCAGTAGGATGAGGGTGGCACCCGCAAATGCTGATCAACAGTCAGTGGGTCCTGCCAAACCAGCTCCTGAATTAGAAGCATCAGCTCCTGTTA
This sequence comes from Camellia lanceoleosa, assembly GCA_025200525.1. Classification (NCBI taxonomy): domain Eukaryota; kingdom Viridiplantae; phylum Streptophyta; class Magnoliopsida; order Ericales; family Theaceae; genus Camellia; species Camellia lanceoleosa. The sequence goes on from CM045759.1 coordinate 99,816,496, forward strand.
GTGACATTGCTCCTGAAAGTACCACTGCTCATGAGGAAGGTATCAATCCTTTTGCTTACTTATCAGCATAAATGGATAACAATTTATTTCATGATGCTTGTTTGTGTTTAAGACACTTGTACATACTTGACTTTCATCATAACCTGATTCATACTCCTTTATTGTGGACTGTGGTTAAATATATGGAAAAATTACAAGTAAGTTCTATTTTTGCTCTTAAGATTTCAAGTGAATCCTGTCAAATTTAAAAGTGGACAACTAAGTCCTATTTTTGGTAACTTGTTCCTAAAATGTTCAATTCTCGATGATTGTGTCTTTTACTTTGAGTTTACCCTTCACGTTAAAGTATGACTAACAATTCTATTAAAAAATTATTTAAAAGGCAAATTTTATTAAACAAAAGCATAGGCGTAAGACTGATCATTTTGTGTTGTCTTGCACTTCAAAAAACATATGGATTTGCCATGATATTATTTCCCGCAATTCTTTTAATGGAGTATTAAATAAATTAGGCCTTTTGGATTGTTTACCAAGTATTAAATAAATTAGGCCTTTTGGATTGTTTACCAAATATATTTTTGACAGTGCGAGACAACATAAAATGATCAATCTTATACCATAGTTCTTTTGATCAAATTGTTGCTTAAGTAAATTAAAATTGTTTATACTATTGTTATATTTACTAAGAAATTGTAAAATTGAAATAAAACATGCCATCAGGGAGAATTGAACTTTTTGAAATTTAGTTATAAAAAATATGACTGAATGGCAAAATAGATCTTATTGGTGATTTTTCCTAAATATATTACCGACAGTGTGTGGATTCACTTCTAATATATCTTTGGTGCTTTTTCTTTTCTAATTCTGAATTCGGTATTCTAATTTTGACTCCTACACCTTAAAGTTGAAGGTCACTCTATATACATACGGAACTTGCCTTTGAATGCAACGGTTACACAGCTTGAGGAGGAGTTCATAAAATTTGGGCGTATTAAACATGGTGGCATCCAAGTCCGAAGTAACAAGGTCCGCTTCAGATGTTACCTGTATTCTCTTCCAACTCAGCATTTTCTTGACACAATATTTACAAGTTCATCTTTATGTGTCTTGTGGTCAGCAACAGGGATTTTGTTTTGGCTTTGTTGAGTTTGAATCATTGGATTCCATGCAGGCTGCTATACAGGTACCTTTGCAACACTGTTCTTCAGTCTTTTTAAGTTTTACTAGCTCTATTTCACTCCTGCCCTTGCCCTTCAAGACATTCTAAAGGAGAATAAATATTTTCTCTGGAAAATGAAACCTTCATTGCTCCAACTCAATCACAAAATTTTTGGTGACATTATGGAAAAGGTTGACAAAAATTTAACATGGTTTAAATGAATATGTGTGTAATATAACCTTTGCTGGGGTTTTTTTCAATTAGAAGTGATAAAGATGAAGAAGAAAAGGAAATGAAGAAAGAGAAATTGAATGGGGAATTAGGAAAAATTCTGTGAGGAAACCATGTAAGTGTCTCCCCCAGGCCTCTTAATTGTGAGAGACGAAGGCACTAAACTAAAGTTTATACAGGCGGTTTTTATTTTATTTTTTTAATTTTTTGTGTGGTGATGTAGGCTTCTTTGACAGCCCTGAAAATGTAAAGGTAATCTATTCTATTACCATTGGGTTAGGACTGAAGAGGTATAATACACCTAAAATAACTTTCAGAACAACACACATGGAAAAATCTTGTTCAAGTTTCAACTGCAAAATATTTTTGGAAAATAAGTAGAACTCAAAAAATAAATGAATTGCTAAAATCAATGTACTGTTGGCATAAATTGACTCTAAGCTTGAAAGAATTTATAAATTACGTTTTTCAATCATATAGGATAGATCTAATGTAAAATTGCTATTGCATCGTTCTCCCCTTGTGGTAAGAAACTCGACCTTGAATTTTATGCTTGTATTTCAATCTTTGAGTCCAATTCAGATATTTGTAGAACCTAGTAGTTTTTATCATCTTCATGTGATTTTTCTTTTCTAACTATTGGGTTTGTACCCAATCAACTTCAGATAAGTTGTGTCGATGCTTTAACCTCAATGAGCAAGTTGATCCCGTCATCATATTGTGGGAAAATATTAATTTATGGGATTAAACAAATGATTTTTGGTCTTTGCTTCTGAAAAACAATGGAGACAGACTAGTGTTGATAACTTTGAAACTTCCCTCTTTAGATGCATCATACATCTTCCTTGGCCACTTTATTTGCTGTCAAATTTTCATTATATATACTAGGTAACATGTTTAGTATTTTACGATCCTTTTTGAATTAGTAGCTGATTGAGCATTCCCAAATGTACTTGATAGAACCTCCATTGATTATTTTTGGGTTTACCCACTACTGAGGTTGTTCAACAACACCCTCCACTTGTTCCGGGGGCCTTTAACCATCCTTGATGATGCAGGGAAGCATATTGGAAAGAAGAGTAAACAACAAGATCGAACCACAACAAATCCGAAATAGAGATACTCTCTCTAAGAATGAACAGGATTAAGAAAACTCTGAATTTTTATTAATCAAATATAAATTGTATTTCCCTAAGGCTTATCCTTTATTTATACTAAAATAATTCATGCTAATCAAGAAAATCTAAAAGGGAAAAGATATATTCTTGCTAATCAAGAATATTTAAAAATAAAAATATTAATTCTTAGAAACATAAAATAGAAAGCTAAATGAGAAAATATAATATTTCTATACTAAACTATAATATTCCTAATCAAATATTAATTCTAAAATATAAAAAATAAAAAAATATATATTTTTAAATCTCAGCTACATCACTTGGCCTTCAATTAGTCTGTGGGAGGCATGAACTTTTTCCTTCATCCTTGAACTACAGTTGATCTGCCGGCTGCATCAGATTATTCCCTTTTCTTTTTTTTCCTTTTCTTGAATGGGGTGTGAGTAAATGCACTGCTAAGTAATCTAGGCTTGTTGATGGTATGTTTTCCACAATTTTCCCTTCTTTTCCAATAGCAATGATATGAAATGTTCCAAATATGTGAAAAGTCTGATTATTTAACTTTTCCTTTAAATACATATATATATATATTTTGCAAGTTATTTTTAGCCATTGGTTCTATCCAAGCCAGACTAATGACCAGCTCTAACTGTACCTGGCTAGCTGTCTTGTTTGGTTTGTTCTTGACACTGCTGATCACTGCTCAAAATCAGCACTGCTTACTATCCATACATCTGTTAAAAATTTCATACTTTTTCAGGCCTCACCCCTAACAATCAGGGGTCACCAAGCTGTTGTTGAGGAGAAGAGAACTACCACTCGAGGCAAGTTTTGAACTCTTTTTTCACATGATTATAGTTAGAGAAAAACCCAAGGCTTTTATGGACATTTTGGAGTTGACCTTAATGATGATATAATTTTTTTTTTTATTTTACAGTTGGCAGCAGCGGGAGAGGGAGGTACACTTCAGGCAGGGGTGGATTCCGGAATGACAGCTTCAGGAACCGTGGGCACTATGGTGGTGGCAGGGCCTACAGCCGGAACGAGTTCAGAAACCAGGGGGAATTTTCCGGCCGACCAAAGGGTCCGAGTGGACGAAATGGGGAGGGTTATCAACGTGTTGATCAAAACGGAAGTGGGAGAGGTGGTCGTCAAGGTGGGATGAATAATAATAAGAGTGTTGCTTCAGGGTAAGAAAGGTTAGTAAATATATCTTGTCTGACAGGTGATTTTTTGGCAGTAAATGAGGGATATTTCTGTTTCTTTTCTTTTGTTTCTTAGTCTTGGACTGGAGTTTCTATTTTTATTATGTCAACCCCTAATTTTATTGTTGGGATCGTGATTAGGTTACATGAGTTAGTAAGTTGTTCAGTGCATTTGAGGATTCTTCTTCCATCAATGATGTGAAAAAATGTGTTATGATGCCCCTCTCTCTCTCTCTCTCTCTCTGTATGTAATAAATATGTATAGGTTGATGCATACTAAATTTGAAGCTGCTAAAGTAGCTGATTCACTCACTAACCACACAAAGCAGAGCAATTAGAATTGGCAGCCCTACTTCCCGTGGGTACTTCCTCAAGGCATCATTTGGTTAGAACTCTCAACTGTTGTATTCGTGTTAGTTGTTTGACCGCTGGTGGTGTGGTGGCCGCGTAAGTGTTCCTTGGACCTTCCTCTCACCAGCAGTTTTTGTGGCTGATGGAATAGGCTTCTGGGTGGCCATTGATTTACCAAAAAAAATAGTGGAGAGAGAGATCCAGAGTTCTCTTTATTTGTTTGTTCCTTTTAGAGTGAGGAATGCATTATCCGGGTTTTGCTTTTCTACAAAGAATTGAAATTTATCCAATTTTACTATTTAAGTTGAAATTCCAAATTTATCAAATTTGGATTCATCATGTGTAGCATTGCAACTTGAGTGGGTTCAGTTGGATTGAGCGTGGTTCGTTCAAGCTCAACTCAAAAGAGATTTGTTCAAGTTTGATCTAAACTTGACTATTAGACTCGACGTCAAGATTGTATCGAAGAGTTTGGGCTAGGTTAAGGTTGCTCAGATTATGAGAATTTGTGTTCAAATCTTAACCAAACTAAATTTAAATTAATAAATTTTAATCTAGAGAATTCTAAGAGGAGAATTCTATGGTGTACCATATTTTCCATTTAGGACTTGTGTTATTTAATTGTAGGGGCGGAATAGGAATTCTATTGGAGAGCGGCCAATGTATATATATAAAAAATATTGAGTTTTAATACATTATGAATTTAACATAATTTTTTATATAAGCATTGCAAAAGAAGTATTTCATGAGAAAACTAAATAAATCTAACAAATAATTTTTTCAATTTTTAAAAGTTCTGAAGTATTGATTTGATCTCAGTATACAATCAATTAAACCATTGTTTTAAGTTATTTTATTGATTAATATAATCTAATAAATAAATAGTGATGAGATTAGTATCCTTAAAACATAACCATCAAATTTACACTCAATGAGGTTGAATGTTATGTGTTAATTGATTCATTTAAAAATCAATCAATTAAGACCCAACACTTATCATCTTATTGTGGATGAATTTCGGAATGAAATTTTAAACTCTGACTCAAAAAGACATATACATATCATCTGATTTTTAAAATTAAAACAATAAGTGACATGTGCTTCTTATATGAATAAATTTGACTCGATGAAATTGATGTTATTATTTAAAATGTGAAATAATTAGAGATCATTTCATTATACATGGTGAAATATTAATGAAAGAGAGAGTTAGGCCCCGTTTGGGAACATATTAATTTAGTAATTTTTTGGCTATTTGGCTAAAATATGAGTTAAAAAAATTAGTATGTTTGGGATGATTTTTTGGCTTTTTACGAAAAAATGTGCAAAAAGTAGAGAGAAAAGAAAATCTTTGCCTTTTTGGTATCGATTGTTGGCTTTTTGGCTAATTTAGGCCAAGTTTGGCATATCTAGGAAAATTCAAAAAGTCAAAAAGTTAAAAAGTTAACACTATTCACCAAAAGTCAACAATTACGGCTGCACAACTCTCAATCCTAATTTTCTCCTACAAACCAATTTTTACAATTTTTTATTACACATTTTTTCATAAAAAGTCAAAAAGTTAACCCAAACATCTATATTTTCTTCCTCAATTTTTTAGTCCAAAAAGATAAAAAAAAATGCACTTATTTAGGACACCCCAAACAACCATTTAGTAACTTTTTGACTTTTTAACTAAAAAAGAGGGTTCCCAAACGAGGCCTTAGTAAGATAATTTTTATAAAATTAAGAAATTATCCCATTATATATTTTATAAATACTCATAAATATAAAATTAATACAAATTATCAAGGGCAACTTACCCACAAGTCCTTTTTGAAAAGTGTGTATTCTATTTACAGCACTGTTAGGGGGCCCGAATTTGGGTGTCCCTAATGGCTCAAATTTTCCTATTAGGTAAAAAAAAAAACAAAGTTACCAAAACTGAAAATTTTGAGCCATTTGAGCCACAGTTTTTCGGGCCCCCAAACATTATTCTTCTATTTAATCTCAAAACCTTTTGAGTAGACTTAAAGTTCTGTGTGCATTTTTTTCCTCCTCTTTCTTTGCACCTTACTTCTTATCTTTATCTTTCTTTCTCTGATATCCAACAACGACCATGACCATGCCTTTCTATTTTCTTTCTCTTTTTGATCTACAGTCATCAGCGACCGGCGACCACTATTAATTGGGGTTCACCAGCAACTACCGAGTATCAACTTCTTGATTTAAACTCACTGACAGCGAAAGAGATGAATTTATAACGAAAAAGAAGAGTAGATCTACATCAGATCTGAGGAAATCTATGTCAGATCCGACTAGATCTAAGCCAAATAATAGAATCATATCTCTATATTTGTCTCTTTCCTTCAATCTCTAAGTTTTTTTTCCATTTTTCTTTACTATACACTTTTATTTTTCTGTTTTAATAGAGAAAATTAATAAGTTTTGAATAAATTGTTTCAAGTTTTAGTTACAGTGGTGAATTATAGTTTCATTTTTTTTAGTGTTAAAAGGAATCATACTTTAAAATTGTAAAATTTTACAGTTTCAAAACATTATTTAGAACTATAAAATTTTGCAGTTTCATAACATATTTTTCAGTTTGATTAATAAGGATACAGTTTCAAAACTTTTTTTTTGGTTTGATCAATATTGGAGATTATTTGCTTAAACTCTACAAAAATTAAAAATAACATGTGTTTTTTTTCCATTGTTGTTGTTCATTGTTGTTACATTTTTTTTCTTCTGTTAGTTTATCAATATTTAACACATTTTGCTTTTTTTTTTTTTGGCTCTGATTTCTCCATTTATTCTTTTTTTTTTCCCAACAATATTCTGGACATTCTGGTGAGTCTTCGGTGATATTCTTGATGTCTAGTGAACGTTGTAGATATTCCGGCGACTTCCGGTGACGTTTAGAACATTTCGATGAATTTTTGACGTTACTCCGATGACTTTCGAGTGATGTTGAACATTCCGGCGAATCTTTGGTAACTGTCTGACGAAAGTCCAGCGGTAGTGAGATGTAGTATCGTCTTTAAATTTTTTTAAAAAAAATTTTTTTTGATAACAATTAAAAATACGTAGAACTAATTGGTACAAGTATTTTATTTTGAGATTAGATGAGTTTTGAACTTCGTGTATAGGACTTACAAAAAAGTTTCCAAATTATCCAAAATTAGAGGGGTCAAGCCCTTCTGGCCCCTACACAGTTCTGCCCCTATTTGGTTATAACCTATTGTAGTGTTAGTTATGACTCATTATAATGTTAGTTATAACATTATTTTATTTATGATCTAAAATTTTTTTAGTTATATCTATGATATTTTTATTATTTTTTCATTTTGAAGTTATAACTAAAGAATATTTGATTGTAACATTTGTAGTAAGCAACACTATAACCGTCATAATTCACATATGATATACATCCATAGCATTATCCTCCAATATCGCTTTCCCGTAATTACAGTCACCAAAATGTGTTATATAATCAACACTACTTTAAATATCTTACTCAAATTAGTTAAAATTTTGTTACACTTTAAAAGTTGCTCTTTATTTTTTTTGGCTATACATCTTTTTAAATATATTATTCAACAAACTTTTTATTCTTTTTTTAGATTATTTAAATATTATTTTTATTCATTTTAATTTAGAATTATTTTTTTATAAACTCAACACAAGTAATTTTCAAAATATAAAAAGTAATATTTTTTTTTTTAACTAGGTGAAACCACTCACTACATTTGTTGAGTCGAAATCACCCAAACTAAAATAATTAACTTGATAACTAATTTGCTCAAAGTAAAATTTAATGATTTACTCCCTATTTTAACTAAAATATTTAAATAATTAATATAATAGAACATAATTCATTTTGATTTGACAATTTGTCTATTTCACCATCACATAGAAACACCACAATAACTTAGGGGTGTGAAATTTTAATTTGATTTTTATTAATTAAACAGTAAAAATTATTATTATTTTGGTTCTTTTAAAAGACAACTAAACACTTTTTCTTTTAATAAATAATATGAAACAATGTTCTAAAACTAACTAATGACTTTTCGCAATCAAGGTGGATAAGCCCAATTGCAGAAAATGGTGCTTAAACCCGTCAATAAAGTATATGTATTTTTTTATATATATATATTTTTTTAGTCCGTGACACGGATTAAAAGTGTTTTTTTGAACGGTCAGACTAAAATCTTAGGCTCAAATTCTGCCCAAACAAAATAATAGGTTGACCTTGTGGGCCCAACCAACTGCCCACCTCTCATGAAAGTCTGCACTGTGTAAACCAACAAATTAAAATCCAACTTTCAAACATAACCTGCTGTTTGTTTTTTTTTTTTTTCATCTTTAATATATATATATATATATATATATATTTTTTTTAAAAAAATTAAACTTTCTAAATTAAGCTCCACAAGTTGAATCCAACAATTAAAAAATTTCAAAAAAAAGTTCCAAATAAATATTAGACTTTTTAAGCTTATTTTGGATTTTTTAATTTTTTTAATTTTAAAAATTTTTAGATTTACATACAAAAAAGATAGATAAGAACCGTACAAAAAAAAAAACTAATTGACATAATTTAAAAGAAAGACTACTAAAAATAAAAATTCAAAATAATAAGTGACTTATTTAGCTCGCCCTAATGTGTTTAGAGTTTACTTATTTTGGTGGAATGTTTTTTTGTATACTTATTTTCTTCTTTAGCCTGTTTGGGAAGTGGGTTGACTTTTTAACTTTTTTAGCTATTTTAATCCGAGCTAAAAAGCTTGATTTGGAAAATATTTTTTGGCTTTTCTAGCTTTTTTTGTGAGAGAAGAGTGTAATGATTATGGGTTAGATATGATGTTTTGTTTATTGTGATTAAAATAGCTTATTTTGTCTTTTGTGGCTAAAAGAGCCAAAAAAGCTCTTGCCAAATTTTTTTAAATAAAAATAAAAAGCTTTAACCTTCTAGATTCAACTGCCGAAAAATTAAACAAATTCTACAAAAAAGAGAAAAAGAGAAAAATAAACAAAAAATAGTGAATATCTTTTAGTTTTTATTTTTTATAGAATTTTTCAAAAAAAAATTATTTTTAGATTCATCTAAACAACAAAGACAAAAAATAATAATAATAAATTTACATAATTTTTTTAAAAAAAATCATTAAATACAAAAAGAATTCAACAAGGAAAAAAAAAAAAAAAAGTGACTGATTTGTGTTTGGGGATTTGCTTATTTGGTAATTTTTTTAAACCTAATTTTGTTTTTAGTGAATTTTTTAAAAAAATTTTTTAAAAGTTTTAGACTTTTAAATTCAGCTCGACGAGGCAAACTGAAAAATTAAGAATTTTTTTAAGAAAATAAAAAAAATAAAAAAAAAGTCCAAAAAAGACAAAATGAAGCAAAATATAGTGAATTGTTGTAGCTTATTTTGGCTTTTTCATTTTTTAGGAATTTTTGAAAAAAAAAAAGAAAAAGATTCGTTTACATAAGACAAACCGAAAAAATACAAAATTTTGACATAATTTAAAATATAAAAAAAAATCACTAAAGACAAAAATAAATAAATAAATCAATAAAAGTGACTTTTTTTTATAACATCCCAAACACCAAGCGAAGCAAAAACTTATCGAGATGTAATGATAAAATTATCCAATCTGATTGTATTTGTTTCAATTTGATTTTCATAAAAAAATTTAAAAGTATTTTTAAAGAACCTAAGTGATTCGTGACTCAAAATAAATTTAATTGCAGCAATTCCCAAACACACAAAACTAACAATTTAAATCATCTGGCACGTACGAAAGTGATTTAAATTATTATTTCACAATTAATAAATCAATACAAAATATTTTAATGCGAAAAAGAAACCACAATTAGAGCAGCTCTAATTGTGATAAAAAAAATCACGAGTTAAAAGCCACTAATCAACCCACTATAAAAATAATAAAAATACACAAGAGTTCAAATAATTACCCAACACACTCAAGAATTGTCTTCTGCCTCTTGTGCCTCTTTTAACAACGCCTTTGTCTCAATATTGATTAGCTTAGTGTTAAATCCAGAACACCTAAGTTAAGTCCACGACGATGAGCCGATTTGAACTCCTTCAAAACCTCCAAGCTCAAATCTTCGTTATCCACCAATCAAATACTATTGCAAAATAGAATCAAAACAAACCCCCTTAATATAGGCAATCTAATTCATGTGATACTACCAATCTCAAATCTTTAGAATCCACCGATCAAATACTTTTGCAAGTAGAATAAAAAAAAACTCCATTGATATACGCAATCTGTGACAACCCTCACCATTGATTAGTGCTAATCTATGATTAAGCATGTTAAATGACTGATTGACTGAAATCCTAAACTGATTGATTGAGTGTATAGCTTAAGTGCATTTCTATCTATTGATTGTCGAATGATCTGTTTATATTTTATGTTTCAAACTGCGAATTGAAGGCCTTATCAGTGGTCGAATCCGAAATTGGTTAGTGTTTTATGCTAATTAGAATTTATGCGATTTTATGGTATATTTAATTGAAATGTGATTTAGTATGATCAAATTAGATTAAATAAAGCTAAATTAATTAAGTTAGACTTATCTACCATTTTGCCACTTAGTGGACAATTCTAGGACTTGTTTAGTCACACTTCATACACTTTTGACACAACACTTCTTCAGCCATTTTGAGAGCTTGAACTGACTAGAGAGAGAGGGAGAGTAGTAGAATTGATTTCATCTAGAATTGGCTTGGAAACTAGAAGAATTGAAGGTTAATTTGCATAATTGAGCTTCCACATCTTGAATTCAAGACTTAAGGTAGGACATTTACCTTCTTGTTGGTGAGTTTAAGTTAGTTCTTGCATGGTTCATGACATATTGAAGAGTAGAGTCAAGAATTAGCTTAATATGTTGAATTTAGAGCTAAATCATGCATGCATGTGCACATCTTGAAGTTTAAAGTTGTTTTCATGGAAATTCTTGCATGCATGTCCATATTATTGTTATAGTCCATGAATTCATCTTGATTTTGAAGGAATTGGCTCTTTGGAGCAAGTATTTGAAGCTTTGAAGTTGTTTAAATACATGTATGTTACATTTAATTTATGTTCTTGAAGTTTTGTTTGAAAATGAGTTTAATTGAACTACCTTTGGGCTTTGATTTTACAAATTGATCTTTGAAACATGTAATATTATGGGTTTTGAAGTGTTTTCTAGAAAAATTGGCCCAAAAGGATCGAATTTGGTGCATCAAAGTTGAGTTTTGAGCTTGAGGTTCAAATTTGGAAATTTCAGATTTTGGACTCACACTCGAGCGGGGAACTCCACGCTCGAGCGTACACACTGAATTCATGCAGTCCGCTCGAGCGGGAAATGCGTGTCTCCAGTACTTTCATGTGTTTTACAGTCCGCTCGAGCGAGGAAATACATGCTCGAGCGAGGACTTGTGTCTCACGCTCGAGCGGGGGTCGAGCGCCCGTCGAGCGTAAATTTCATACATTCAGTACTTTTTCCATGTTTTACAGTCCGCTCGAGCGAAGAAAGTAACACTCGAGCAGGAAACCTTTGTCTGCATGTCCGCTCGAGCGTGGACCCTGTTTTCTGAAAATTTTGAAAAGTGTTTAAAGGTGCATCTTTGCATCTTCATTCCATCCTGAGCATTCCTAGGCCTAGTTTTAGGCATCTTAATGAAGATATTGATGTAGAACCACATTGAGACAAATTAGGGATTAAGTTATTATTTCCCAACTGTGTAGCTTAGTGTGTGTTCATCCTGTAACTGTGTAGGGTTGGCATCCGAGGACGCTCACTAGCCTATCTGTAGCCTAGAACTCTGTGAGTAACAATGTTGTAAAGATACGTTCAATTGAAATTACTTTCTGAACGAATGACTGAACTGCTTTATGAAATATCACTGTTTACTGAATGAATGTTTGTCCTATTTGTGAACTGTATTCGTGGCATCCATAGCAACTTCTTTATTCTTGTCTTGACCGCCATCGTCACAGAGATCTCTGTCGGTTCCCATGTTGGAACCACTACTGTTCACTGATATGATGGCCATCAACTGATTGTTCGGTCTATTAAGACCTACTGTACTGTTTTGCTATTGGATGTACCACATATGACTATTAGAGTTTCTGAATGACTGTTATGGCAAGAAATATGAGCCATAAACTAATGATTGATATACTGATAAATGACTGTTTTCAATACTGAAAGGACATTCATTCTTAACCTCTTTACGCATATGTTATTCACTGGACTTTAGCTCACTGCTCATATATATATGTAGGTGTACAAGCACCGGACCGTTGCTAGGAACGTCGGGCTAAGCTCCCGTTTTGTCAAGGCCAACCACCGTGCCTCACTGCGAGGTTCCAAGTCCTTCAAGCTAGGGCTGCTTAGGGGTGTTTTAGATTTTCCCTTTTTGTATCTGTTTTTGTAATACTGTAGAGACTGTACCTGTATTGTACTGTTATGATGGGGACTTGGTCCCTAACCTGAACGCTTGTAAATGATGCATGTATATACTGTTTTGTTCTGAATGTGAATACGTTATGAAAAGTCTTTTTGCATACAGACTGTCACAGCTCATTGGATATTTTTTAATTACTGTTTTGGCTTCCGCCCATACTACATATTCTTGTCTTCTTGTTAAGCAGGCCTTCGGTAATCTCGGATTACTTGCCGGTTACGATACTGAACCCATAGGGGCGGGTTTGGGTCGTGACAGAGTGGTATTAGAGTGTTATTAAACCATGAGTTATACTGCACACACGTGTCCAAATGAGCTATAGGATGTCCTAGAAAAGTAATTAGGACATTACATGAGCATGAAAAGTGTGTGTGACCATAATATGAATATATGTGCTAATGTGTTAATGTGTTTACAGTATGCAACTTCCTATGTTTATTATTACTATGTTGCATATAGTGAAATGGATAACGCAAGAACTGCCGATGAAACTAAATCATCTGATGCCAGAATGGCAAGGCTTGAAAGAACAGTTGAACTGCTAACTGAGGTCTTAAGGCAACAGCAACAACAGAACCAATAGCCCCCACCTCCTCCGGTACAGCCGGAACAGAATGTGAATGATGACATCATTACTCTAACACAAAAGTTCAGTAAGATGAAACCGCCATCATTTCAGGGAGGCCTTGAACTATTGAAGGCCAAAGCGTGGGTGCTAGAAACTAAAAAACTATTTGAAGTGTTTCCGTGTTCTGAAGCACACAAAATGCTATTGGCTACCTTCACATTACAAGAAGAGGCCAGAAGGTGGTGGATGCTTGTCCGTGACACCAATACTGCCATGGATTGGGCTTAGTTTAAGGAAGTCTTACTTGAGAAATACTTTCCATAGTGTGTCAGGAACAGAAAAGTGACTGAGTTTGAACAACTGAGACAAGGTACCATGTCCGTGGCTGAGTATGAGTCAAAGTTTACTGAACTCACCAGGTATGCACCACACATGGTTGACACTGATTACAAAAAGGCCAAGAAGTTTGAAGGCGGCCTTAATGTAGAAATCCTTAATAGAATCAACGTTTTGAAATTATTGAAATACGTGGATGTTCTTGATCGAGCAATTATGGCTGAGTCGAACATCGAAGCATTGAAACAGACTGAAAAACTGGTGTCTGAATGGCGTGGTAAGAGACGAGGTTTTAAATTTAAGAAAGGCCGGAACAGTCCGTTGAACAAAAAGCAGAATATAGGGTCAACAAACAGTTCCAGTCAAGGAAACCGTTCTATACCGCCCTGCTCCGAATGTGATAAGAATCATAAAGGGGTTTGTTATAAAATTTCAGGTGCTTGTTATAGGTGTGGCAAGGTGGGCCACATGGTCAAAGATTGCCCTTCCACTTCACAAGGCAATAGTAAAGCTGCACCTAGCGCAGCAGCATCGACTGCTCCACCGAAACCCAACCCCAAAGCTACCGGCAAAGAGCCCATGAGGTAAGGCCGAGTGTTCGCACTCGTACCGGGAGATGTGCAGAATACCGAGACCGTTGTGTCAGGTATACTCTCAATTTGTGCTCAAAATGCGTATGTTCTTATTGATTCGGGGTCTACACATTCATATATATCGCATGCTTTTTCACGGAAATTGAATAGACCACTAGAACCTATGAACTATTTGTTAGCTGTATCTTCACCTGTTGGAGGATCCATGACTTGTGCTTATATATATCCTGCATGTGAAATTATTGTTGGGGATGTTCATTTGTACATTGATTTACTGCCATTGAATATTGACCATTTTGATGTGATATTGGGAATGGATTGGTTAACGAAATATCATGCTACTATAGACTGTGTAAGAAAACAAGTTGTTTTCCGTCCACCCGAACTGCCTGAATTTGTGTTTAACGGAGTTGGAGTAATACCTCCCCCGTATCTAATTTCATCCATAAAAGCTCTTAAACTGATTAGAAAGAGGTGTAAGGGATATCTATGTTCTGTATTGGCTGTATCTACTGATACTAAAACTGATGTGAACAATATTCCTATAGTCAGAGAATTCCCAGATGTTTTCCTAGATGATTTTCCAAGAGATTTGATTGACAAGGATATTGAGTTCGCTATTAATGTGATTCCGGGTACACAGCCAGTATCTAAAGCTCCTTACATAATGGCACCGACTGAATTGAAAGAGTTGAAAGGTCAGCTGCAAAAACTGTTAGATAAGAAGTTCATCAGGCCCAGTACTTCATCGTGGGGCGCACCAGTTTTGTTTGTGAAAAAGAAAGACGGCTCACTGAGACTCTGCATTGACTACCGCGAACTGAACAAGGTAACAGTGAAAAATAAATATCCATTGCCTCGCATTGATGATTTATTTGACCAGTTACAGGGTGCCCAAGTGTTCTCCAAGATTGACCTTAGATCTGGATACCACCAGTTGAAAGTCAAGACAGAGGACATTGAAAAGACTGCCTTTCGAACAAGGTACGGACATTATGAATTCTTAGTTATGCCTTTCAGAGTTACCAATGCACCTGCTGCATTTATGGATCTTATGAACAGAATTTTCAAACCATACCTTGATGAATTTGTAGTTATTTTCATAGATGACATCTTGATTTATTCCAAAAGCACGAAAGAACATGAACATCATTTGAACATTGCCTTGCAGACCCTAAGAGAACAGAAACTTTATGCAAAACTAACTAAATGTAAATTTTGGCTAGACAGTGTTATGTTTTTGGGACATGTGATCAGTGAGGATGGTATTACAGTTGACCCACAGAAAATTGAAGCAGTAGTGAATTGGCCTAGACCGACAAATGTTACTGAAGTCCGAAGTTTTCTAGGCTTAGCCGGATATTACAGAAGGTTTGTCAAAGATTTCTCCAAAATTGCCCTACCACTGACACAGCTAACTCAAAAAGGGATATCATTTGACTAGACCGATCAGAGGGAATCGGCTTTTCAGGAGTTGAAAGCTCGACTAGTGACTACACCGATTCTCATCTTACCCTCAGGTACGGATGGTTATACTGTATATAGTGATGCTTCTTATAAGGGTTTGGGATGTGTTTTAATGCAGAATGGTAAAGTTATTGCATATGCTTCCCGACAACTGAGACCACACGAAAAGAACTACCCGACCCATGATCTAGAACTTGCTGCAGTAGTGTTTGCACTGAAAATTTGGCGTCACTACCTTTATAGGGCAACATGTGAGGTCTATACAGACCACAAGAGTTTGAAATACTTCTTCACACAGAAAGAACTGAATATGAGACAGCGGAGATGGTTAGAACTGATAAAAGACTATGACCTGCAAATTTTGTACCATCCAGGAAAAGCTAACACCGTTGCTGATGCACTGAGTCGGAAATTGATTGGAAATTTAGCTTGTTTACTCACCGGGCAGAAAGAATTGCTATGTGACCTTGAAAGACTTGAAATTGAGATTATTTTGTGTGAACAAGGTGGAACAATAGCCGCTATTTCTGCTCAACCGGCATTGATTGAAGAGATTAAAGAGAAACAGCAACAGGATGACTTCTTGAGGAAGATCATCGATGAACAAGAATCTAAACCGAGGCCGGATTTCAAATTTGAGAACAATGTGTTGCAATTTCAAGGAAGGTTGTGTGTACCGAGTGATTCTGAACTGAAAAGAAGAATTCTGCAAGAGGGCCACAATTTGAACTGTCTATCCATCCACGAAATACGAAAATGTATCAAGACTTGAAACTGAATTTCTGGTGGTTGGGAATGAAGAAAGAAATTGCTGATTTTGTATCGAAATGTCTTCATTGCCAACAAGTTAAAGCCGAACATTAACGACCCGCAAGTTTACTGTAACCCTTACCGATACTGGAGTGGAAATGGGAACATATCACTATGGACTTCATTGTTGGTTTAGCTTGTTCCAGTAAAGGTATGGACTCAATTTGGGTTATTGTTGATAGACTGACTAAATCTGCTCATTTCTTACCTGTCAAAACAATATATAATGCGGACAAATTGGCTGTAATCTATATTGATGAGATTGTTAGATTGCATGGAGTGCCTGTGTCCATTGTTTCTGATAGGGACTCGAAATTTACATCGAGATTTTGGCAAAGTTTGCAGACAGCATTGGGTATTGAACTGAGACTGAGTAGTGCATATCATCCTCAGACAGATGGTCAGTCAAAAAGAACCATCCAGACTCTGGAGGATTTACTAAGAATGTGTGTCCTTGATTTTTAGGGAAATTGGGAAAGCCACTTACCGTTGGCTGAATTCGCCTATAACAACAGTTTTCACTCAAGCATTAGTATGGCGCCTTTCGAGGCTTTGTATGGCAGAAAATGTCAATCTCTGATTTGTTGGGCAGAAGCTGGAGATGGGCCTTTGCTTGGGCCCGAAATTGTGCAAAAAACTACTGAAAAAGTGAAACTGATTCGACAGAGACTGAAAACCGCACAGAGCCGACAGAAAAGTTATGCGGATGTCTGAAGGCGAGACAGAGAGTACGAAGTAGGTGATCACGTCTTTGTTAAAGTGACACCGATAAAAGGCCAGACTCGTTTTGGGGTCAAGGGTAAGCTAGCACCGAGATATGTCGGACCGTACGAGATTATTGAGATGATTAATCCAGTGGCGTATCAAGTAGCGTTTTCTTCTGAAATGGAGCATATGCATAATGTCTTCCATATTTCTATGTTGAGGGATTACCTTCAGGATCCCTTTCATGTAATTGAGCCTACCCGCGTAGTGCTAAGTGATAATTACATTTATGAGGAACGGCCCATACAGATTATAAACAGACGGATCAAGAAGTTAAGAAATAAAGAGATTCCGTTAGTGAAAGTTGACTGGCAAAACCATGGTGGCGTGTATGTCACTTGGGAAAGGGAAGACGATATGATGAAGAGATATTCCGAACTGTTTCCATTGAATCCTATTTTCTTCCAGAATGAAGGTAATTCGAGTTTGGAGGACCAAACTCTTTATAAGGGGAGACTGTGACAACCCTCACCACTGATTAGTGCTAATCTATGATTAAGCATGTTAAATGGCTGATTGACTGAAATCTTGAACTGATTGATTGAGTGTATAGCCTAAGTGCATTTCTATCTATTGACTGTTGGATGATCTGTTTATGTTTTATGTTTCAAACTGCGAATTGAACGCCTTATCGGCGGCCGAATCCGAAATTAATTAGTGTTTTATGCTAATTAGAATTTATGCGATTTTATGGTATATTTAATTGAAATGTGATTTAGTATGATTAAATTAGATTAAATAAAGCTAAATTAATTAAGTTAGACTTATCTACCATTTTGCCACTTAGTGGACAATTCTAGGACTTGTTTAATCACACTTCATACACTTTTGACATAACACTTCTTCAGTCATTTTGAGAGCTTGAACTGACTAGAGAGAGAGGGAGAGTAGTAGAATTGATTTCATCTAGAATTGGCTTGGAAACTAGAAGAATTAAAAGTTAATTTGCATAATTGAGCTTCCACATCTTGAATTCAAGACTTAAGGTAGGACATTTACCTTCTTGTTGGTGAATTTAAGTTAGTTCTTGCATGGTTCATGACATATTGAAGAGTAGAGTCAAGAATTAGCTTAATATGTTGAATTTAGAGCTAAATCATGCATGCATATGCACATCTTGAAGTTTAAAGTTGTTTTCATGGAAATTCTTGCATGCATGTCCATATTATGGTTATAGTCCATGAATTCATCTTGATTTTGAAGGAATTGGCTCTTTGGAGCAAGTATTTGAAGCTTTGAAATTGTTTAAATACATGCATGTTACATTTAATTTATGTTCTTGAAGTTTTGTTTGAAAATGAGTTTAATTGAACTACCTTTGGGCTTTGATTTTACAAATTGATCTTTGAAACATGTAATATTATGGGTTTTGAAGTGTTTTCTAGAAAAATTGGCCCAAAAGGATCGAATTTGGTGCATCAAAGTTGAGTTTTGAGCTTGAGGTTCAAATTTGGAAATTCCAGATTTTGGACTCACGCTCAAGCGGGGAACTCCATGCTCGAGCGTACAATCGAATTCATGCAATACCGAAGCAGAGAAAGTGACGCCGGCGGAAATGCGTATCCAGATTTTCATGTGTTTCTACAATTCGCGGCGAAGGAGAGAATGCACGCCGAAGCGAGACTTGTGTCTCACGCCGCTTTCGGCGAAGTCGGCGCTGTCGGCGTAAATTTCATGCATTCAAGATTTTTGCCATGTTTCTGATAAATTCGGCGAAGAAAATGACGCTCGAGCGGGGAACCTTTGTTTGCATGTCCGTTCGAGCGGGGAAAGCCACGCTCGAGCGTAGACCCTGTTTTCTGAAAATTTTAAAAAGTGTTTAAAGGTGCATCTTTGCATCCTCATTCCATCCTGAGCATTCCTAGGCCTAGTTTTAGGCATCTTAATGAGGATATTGATGTAGAACCACACCGAGACAAATTAGGGATTAAGTTATTATTTCTCAACTGTGTAGCTTAGTGTGTGTTCATCCTGTAACTGTGTAGGATTGGCATCCGAGGACGTTCACTAGCCTATCTGTAGCCCAGAACTCTGTGAGTAACAATGTTGTAAAGATACGTTCAATTGAAATTACTTTCTGAACGAATGACTGAACTGCTTTATGAAATATCATTGTTTACTGAATGAATGTTTGTCCTATTTGTGAACTGTATTCGTGGCATCCATAGCAACTTCATCTTTATCGCATCTTATCGCTTCTTGTCACAGAGATCTCTGTCGGTTCCCATGTTAGAACCACTACTATTCACTGATATGATGGCCATCAATTGACTGTTCGGTCTGTTAAGACCTACTGTACTGTTTTGCTATTGGATGTACCACATATGACTATTAGAGTTTCTGAATGACTGTTATGGCATGAAATATGAGCCATAAACTGAATGATTGATATACTGATAAATGACTGTTTTCAATACTGAAAGGACATTCATTCTTAACCTCTTTACGCATATATTATTCACTGGGTTTTAGCTCATTGCTCATATATATATGTAGGTGTACAGGTACCGGACCGTTGTTAGGAACGTCGGGCTAAGCTCCCGTTTTGTCAAGGCCAACCACCGTACCTCACTGCGAGGTTCCAAGTCCTTCAAGCTAGGGCTGCTTAGGGGTGTTTTAGATTTTCCCTTTTAGTATCTGTTTTTGTAATACTGTAGAGACTGTGCCTGTACTGTACTATTTTGATGGGGACTTGGTCCCTAACCTGAACGCCTGTAAATGATGCATGTATATACTGTTTTGTTCTGAATGTGAATACGTTATGAAAAGTCTTTTTGTATACAGACTGTCACAGCTCATTGGACATCTTTTAATTACTGTTTTGGCTTCCGCCACTTACTACATTATTACTATCTTCTTTATTAGCGGGCCTAATCTCGGATTCTTGGCGATTCTGATCTTGAACCCATAAGGGCGGGTTTGGGTCGTGACACAATCTAATTCATGTGTTTCAACCAATCTCACAAAAACATCAAGGGAATTAATAGACAAGCACTCCAGAAGCAAACACAATCTTTCAAGTTTTAGATTTGGAAGCCATAATCCTAAAATCTGCAACTTGTGCAGCTTTATATGAAATAGGGCCATGAAGACTGCTAGAGTGCAAGAAAGTTCGCTCGAGCAATGTGTCTTAAATGCAGAGAAATCATAAGTACTTTCATTCAAGCGACAAAAAGTTCGCTTTGTGTTTGTGCAATGTTTTGTATTCTATAGGTGGTTCTTTTCGCACGATGTTTTATAATGGTTAGGTTGTGGTTGTATCTAGTGCGTGTGTTTGTTAGGATTCAATGTTAGAAGTGTTTTGTTCGGGCATTGACAAAGGGAGAGATTGTTAGGTCCTTTTATGTTGTCAATTTCGCAAACAAACACATTTTAATTTTAAAGTTAGTGCCCTATTTGCACTTGGATTGCTTGAGCGGTGAAGTGATGGCTCGAGTGAAGAATGGCATCTTTTAGTATCTTTGTAAACAAGCTTAAACTACTGAGAGATGCCATTCTTCGCTCGAGCTATAACTTCATCGCTCGAGCGATTCAAGTGCAAACAGGGCACTAACTTTATAACTGAAATGTGTTTGTTCGCAGAATTGACAACACAAAAAAACCTAACAATATTAATATGGTAAGATAAATTATAAAGGGCAAATTACATTGATAGTCCCTACATTTTGTCCTTTGTATCATTTTGATTCCTATACTTTCAATTGACTCAATTTTGACATTGAATTTTAGATTTTGTATCAATTTGGTTCAATTGATAATGTCGTTAGTATTTTTGGTAAAAAATGATTACTGAATTAGTTAAGGGCAACTCACTGAGCTGAGTAAGTTATAATTTTGCCTTTAAAAATAGGGTGAATTACACTAATAGTCCCTATAGTTTGGGGCTTGTGTCACTTTGATCCTTGACTTTTCAATTGTGACACATTTGACTTTGAATTTTGAATCTTATTCCAAATAAGGATAATTGAAGATATCATTAGATTTTTCAAGGGTAAAATCATCAATTTGATAAAATATAAACCAATTTGACAAAAATAAATGTCAAACAAATATTTTTGAATTTTTAAAAATTATTTCTACTCACTAAAAATAAAATTATGTAAAATTGATAAATCTTTTAGACATTTATTTAATTTTTTTACCAAATTAATTTTTATTATGTGTTTGGATAATGATCATGTAAAATTAATTTTTAAAAATTAATCATGTAATTTTTATTAATTTTTATCAATTTTACATAATTTTATCATTGGTGGATAAAAATAATTTTTTAAAAATTAAAAATATTTTTTTGACATTTATTTTTGTCAAATTAGTTTATATTTTATTAAATTGACGATTTTACTCTTGAAATTAAACAATGATATCTTCAATTATCCTTATTTGGAACAAGATTCAAAATTCAAGGTCAAATGTGTCACAATTGAAAAGTTAAGTGACACGAGTTTCAAATTATAGGGACTGTTAGTGTAATTTGCCCTTAAAAATATAGCACATGTCATTTATATACATATTGTTTATACAAAAATATTAAAAGTTGTAATTAGTTAAATCAAATTGAAATAAAATTATAAATTTAGAATCAAAATCGTGTCAATTGAAGCATTATTTGATATAAATTAAATATGTACACTTATTTGAATTATATTACCTCTCTATTTTTTTTGTAATTTTTTTTTTAATTCTAAATAACTCCTACAATTACACTGATTAAAATACAGGACTGCCGTTGTAATTTGTCTAATTATAAATTTCTATCTGAGTTTAAAATTAAAAATTTAGGAAAAATCCGAACTACTGTTGGGTCAACTTTGGAAAGTGATAACATTTCTTAACCCAAATACTGCAGGTTTGGATTTGAAAAGAAGAGCGTGGAGAGAGAATATAGACACACATGTTTGTATATAAATGCCATTACACATGTCTGACAGCATGTGTGGGGGTATGTCCACCTGTCAAAATAATGTCATGTCCCTGTGGCAATCCCGACACGTCGGTCTTCCAATTTCCTGTCAAATTATTGTACACCACTTATCACTTTAATACTTATCAAATTATTTTTTAAAAATCTAACAAAAATTATTGAATCATATTATTTTAATCAATGCATATTTAAAAATAAGTTAAATAAATATATTTTTAAAATTTTTTTATAAAAAAATATGTAATATGATAGACAGATAATATAATCTAAATAAAAAGTAATATAATCCAAATAAAATAAAAAGATAAAAAGATGTGATAAAATATTGTACCTAAACAACTACTAACGCTGTATTTGATTGAGAAATTTGGAAACAAAAATAAAAAATTTAAGTGAAATATAAATAAATATATTTATATTTCATTTAATTTCACACACTTTTTTTTTATTTTTAAATTCCTTTCTAAATTTCTCAATTAAACAAAATGTAAGAGTATCACATGGCATTGTCTCATCTTAACAAAAGGTTATTTGGTGGTCTTGGAACTTGGTCTAGTGGCCTAGGAGTGTTGTGATTTATGAAATTCACAACAAATTCGTTGAGTACTAATGGCACTGATTTCTATATCAAGTAAAAAAAAAAATAATAATAAAAAATAAAGTTACCAAAACAGAAAATTAGTGTTATTAGTGCCAACAGTTTTAGAGCCACAAATCATTTTTCATTTTTATATTAGGTGACGAAAAACAATGGACATGGTATTTGGTAATTGGTGAAAACATTGTCATGTGATATTTTAGGACTATCTAATAATTTTTAAAAAAATTACAATTCAGTTTATTTATTTTAAATAATTTCAAATGAATGGTAAATTTTATGAACATTAGTAATTAAAGTTATAAATTTTTTTCATGAATATATAAGTATTTTACGTAAGAATCACTTACATGTAATATTGTAATATTTCTATAATTTTTCTGTTCAGTAATGCAAAAAAGAGATCTGATTGAGACCCCCTCTTCCCCCATCCCCACCATCCCCCATACATACGTAAGAGTTAGTGATTAAAAAGAAAAATAAATAAATAAAAAATTTGGCCAACCGTAGTGAACTGGGATCCTGGGAGTGACCCCAATGGGGATCCGAATCATTAATTTGCAAAAAAAAAAAAAAAAATAGAAAACTAACTAGACACAAACTTCTAATAAAGGTAGGAATGTCAACGAGTCAAGTTTTTCAAATTTTGCCTATAAATTCTTAATTTAAAAATTAACTATTTTCATGATATAAATTAATATTTTACTCTAATTCATATAATTTTGTTCATCTTACCCCTATAATTTATCTTACCCTATCAATATTCTCCCAAACTATATTTTCTTAAAATCGAATTGTGACAATATAATCAGAATGGATAATTTTGTCATCCTAATATAAAGGATGCATTTCACATCATATGAGGCTTAGGGGTTGTTTGGGGTGTCCTAAATAAGTGTATTTTTTGTCATTTTGGACTAAAAAGTTAAGGGACAAAATATAGATGTTTGGATTAACTTTTTGACTTTTAATGAAAAAATGTGTATTAAAAAATTGTATAAATAAGTGTATAGTGGAAGTTAGTGATGGAATAGGCTGTACGGTTGAAAGCGTAACGGGCAATGCGGCAGAGGGTAGGGGTAGGAGTAGGAGATTGATTCTCTCCTTTTCGGGCATAAATTGGACGGTGCTGTTCGGCCCATGGGGGCCCACCACGGGTCCCATTTTGCTAATCGGAACCATTCAATGTGTAGAACTCGTCGAGCACTATATGTCTATAAAAAATCACGTTGATTAGATATCAATAGCTATCTGATCAATTTTTTTCTTTCAATCGTTAATTATAACACCATCCTTTTTTTTATACAAAACTGATTTGATCATGTAGTTATCAATATCCGATCAAGATGATTTTTTACAAATATATTGTACTCAACGAGTTTTACACATTCAACGGTTCAGATTATCAAAACGGGACTCGTGATGGACCCCTACGAGCCGAACAATAGTATGTAAAAATTACACCCAAACTATGCAATTTTTCTTAACAAACGCAGCACAGAGCTGAACATGTCAGATTGCTGAGTTGTACTTTTGTGTGAAAAATTAATTTTTTTATATTTTTTTTTGTGAATAGTGATAACTTTTTAACTTTTTAAGTAATTTTTTGACTTTTTTGAGAGATGCCAAACTTGGCCTCACTCTTTATGAGACATTTATGTTTCATTTTGTATTTAGTCTCCGTTTGGAAAGTGAGTTGACCTTTTAGTTTTTTGGGCTATTTTAGCCTGGGCTAAAAAACTTAGTTTGAGAAGAACTTTTTGGTTTTTTTGACTTTTTTGTAAGAGAAGAGTGTAATAATTATGAGTTAGATGTGATGTTTTGTTTATTGTGGCTAAAATAGCCTATTTTTTCTTTTATAACTAAAAGAGCTACAAACCAGCTTTCCAAACGGACCCTATATGTACTTATAAGTTTTCTTAGGCAAAGTTTGGCGGAAAAGGGGTCACCGCTGTGCTCAATGCACAGCAGTGACAGTGGTGCCTCCGTTTGAGGTGTATTATGACCTTATTTTTATATTAGGTGATGAAAAACAATGGACATGGTATTTGGTAATTGGTGAAAACATTGTCACGTGATATTTTAGGGCTATCTAATAATTTTTAAAAAAATTACAATTCAGTTTATTTATTTTAAATAATTTCAAATGAATGGTAAGTTTTATGAACATTAGTAATTAAAGTTATAAGTTTTTTTCATGAATATATAAGTATTTTACGTAAGAATCACTTACATGTAATATTGTAATATTTCCATAATTTTTCTGTTTAGTAATGCAAAAAAGAGATTTGATTGAGATCCCCTCTTCTCCCATCCCCACCATCCCCCATACATACGTAAGGGTTAGTGATTGGAAAGAAAAATAAATAAATAAAAAAATTTCGCCAACCATAGTGAACTGGGATCTTGGGAGTGACCCCCAATGGGGGTCCGAATCATTAATTTGCAAAAAAAAAATAGAAAACTAACTAGATACAAACATCTAATAAAGGTAGGAATGTCAACAAGTCAAGTTTTTCGAATTTTGCCTATAAATTCTTAATTTAAAAATTAACTATTTTCATGATATAAATTAATATTTTACTCTAATTCATATAATTTTGTTCATCTTACCCGTATAATTTATCTTACCCTATCAATATTCTCCCAAACTATATTTTATTAAAATCGAATTGTGACAATATAATCAGAATGGATAATTTTGTCATCCTAATATAAAGGGTGGATTTCACATCATGTAAGGCTTAGGGGTTGTTTGGAATGTCTTAAATAAGTGCATTTTTTTGTCATTTTGAACTAAAAAGTTGAAGAAAAAAATATAAATGTTTATATTAACTTTTTGACTTTTTATGACAAAATGTGTATTAAAAAATTGTATAAATAAGTGTATAGTGGAAGTTAGTGATGGAATAGGCCATACGGTTGAAAGCGTAACGGGCAACGCAGCAGAGGGTAGGGGTAGGAGTAGGAGATTGATTCTCTCCTTTTTGGGCATAAATTGGATGGTGCTGTTCGGCCCATGGGGGCCCACCACGGGTCCCGTTTTGCTAATCGGAACCATTCAATGTGTAGAACTCGTCGAGCACTATATGTCTATAAAAAATCACGTTGATTGGATATCAATAGCTATTTGATCAGTTTTTTTCTTTCAATCGTTAATTATAACACCATCCTTTTTTTTTATACAAAATTGATTTGATCATGTAGTTATCAATATCCGATCAAGGTAATTTTTTACAAATATATTGTACTCAACGAGTTTTACACATTCAACGGTTCAGATTATCAAAACGGGACCCGTGATGGACCCCTACGAGCCGAACAATAGTGTGTGAAAATTACACCAAAACTATGCAATTTTTCTTAACAAACGCAGCACAGAGCTGAACATGTTAGATTGCTGAGTTGTACTTTTGTGTGAAAATTTAATTTTTTAATATTTTTTTTAGTAAATAGTGATAACTTTTTAAATAATTTTTTGACTTTTTTGAGAAATGCCAAACTTGGCCTTACTCTTTATGAGACATTTATGTTTCATTTTGTATTTAGTCTCTGTTTGGAAAGTGAGTTGACTTTTTAGTTTTTTGGGCTATTTTAGCCTGGGCTAAAAAGCTTGGTTTGAGAAGGACTTTTTGGCTTTTTTGACTTTTTTTATAAGAGAAGAGTGTAATAATTATAAGTTAGATGTGATGTTTTGTTTTGTTGTGGCTAAAATAGCCTATTTTGTCTTTTATGACTAAAAGAGCTACAAACCAACTTGCCAAACGGACCCTATATGTACTTATAAGTTTTCTTAGGCAAAGTTTGGCGAAAAAAGGGTCACCGCTGTGCTCAATGCACAGTAGTGACAGTGGTGCCTCCGTTTGAGGTGTATTATGACCTTATTTTTATGATCCAAACCGTTTATTTTATAGGGTTTATTAAGTACTTCATGCCTACCAAAAATCATATTAATCGGATATCAACAACTATATGATCGATAACCAAAAAAATAAATAATAAGTTTTTCTTTTGAGAAATAGCATAAACAATATGCGATTCGATTATATAGTTATTGATATCCGATTAATATAATTTTTGATAGGCATGAAGTACCCAACAAATCCTACAATATGAACGGTTTAGATCATAAAAATAATACCATAATACATCTCAAACGGAGGCACCCTGTTCCAAGTTTGGCTATTACAAAATAATCCATCTTTTTATTTTTTTTTCATCACATCACCTCTCTACTTTTTTGCACATCTTTTCGTAAAAAGATAAAAAATACACTTATTTAAGTCATCCCAAACAACCCCTTAATGTCAATTATCTCTGGTCTCGACACGTGTACCTCTGCCACAACATTCCAACACGTGTCATTTTATTTATTTATTTAGGGTTTTTGACTATCTTTTTCTCTCGGCCCCAAAACCGTACAAGTCCTAGAAAAAGTGCATGGTTTTTTTTGTCTATTGGTCTCCACACACATCCCCAATTTTTTTTTTTGGTTTGTTTTTGGGTCCACAATATCCCTAGGCCCCACCCCCAACTGCAGCATTCGGTGCTTTGTAATTTTCTGTTATTGTATATTATTTATTACGTAATGTTTTGGTTTTTTCTGTTATTATATTTTTTTTAATTACGTAATGTTTTGTTATTATTATATTTTATTTATTACGCAATATTAATATTATTATATTAAGTAGTGTTTTGAAAAGTTGGTAAAAAATTAATTTTTTTAGTATATTTTATCTTTTTATGAATGAAAAATATGAGAGATGATCTGACCTAAATAGGTAAAAAGCTAAAAATTTGGTTTTTTTTTTTTTTTTGTTTCCCAAAAGACTCCCAAGTAAATAATGGACTTGGTGTTTACGAGTTCGTTTAAGATGTGGATTAGTTTTTTGGTTATTTTAGCTTGGACTAAAAGCCTCATTTCGAATGAGTTTTTTAGTTTTTTTGACTTTTGTAATAGAAAGAATGAAATAATTATGATTTGGATGTGACATTTTGTCTTATTAAATTTTTAATCTATTTTGTCATTTTATAACTATTTCAGCCTAAGATTAGGATGCCAAACGAAGGCTAGATTTTATTTGGTTCTTTTTATTTTACATGTCTCTTATTTTTCCATTTAAAATAAAAAATAATAATATAAGAGGGACTGGGATATATAGAAATATTATTTACACAAAATTTTGATGCATAGAAAACTCTCATATGAGGTGGGTTTTATAGGTGTGGATCTCACCTTTATATGAAAGTTTCTGTGCACTAAAAATCTGTCCAAGTGGTTCTACTCATATATATGTGTAATAATAATAGGAGGGTGTTTGATATTTACATTTTTATTGGTTTATTTTTTGTGTTTTGTGATTTTTTTTTTTTAAAAATTCAAAAAATTTCAGGTATTTAGATTCTATTCCACAAAACGATCCGAAAAATTAAAAAGAAAATCTGAAAGAAAAATCACAAAAGATAAAAATAAGCTAAAAATAATAGACTTATTTGGCTTAGTTTGTCTTTTTTTTAAAAAAATTTTCTACATAAAATTGATTAGAAAAGTAAAAAACAATTTGATATAATTTTGAAAAAAATATCATTGAAGACAAGAAAAAATTTAAAAAAGAAAAAGAAAAAAGAAAAGAACTTATTTAGAAGTTATCAAACAAGCACTTATTCATGAGTAAATTACACCATTTTGATCTCCTCTTACAATTTGAATGAAATTTTATTTTGATCTCGATAACTTTAATTTTATCTATTTAAGCCTCATATTTTCATTTTAATGTGATTTCTCTATTAATTATTATTAAAATTTTGAACCAAAAAAAAAAAGGAAGGTAATGTGTAAACTCATTTGATTAAAATTTCTCTATTAATTATCTATTTAATTCTCACATAAATAATAAATTAATTAATTAAAAAGGCGCAGGTTAGCCACTGGCGCCGTGAACTGCCACCCGTAATTGCCAATTGCCACTTGGCCACTAGTAGTATATGCCTTGCTTGTGGTGGGTGAGTCCCACTTATTTTTTACAATATTTTGAATTGTTTTAAAAATCAATTATTTTAGTTAATTTTTTATTTTTTATAAATAAAAAAAAAACGTGAAAGAATAATGAATCACTTTGCTTATTTTTCAAAAACATTTTTTAGAAAATTTTACTTTCTTATTTTTTGTATTTTTTGTTTTTATTAAATTTTTAAAAATATTTTAAGTAATTTTTTTACTTTTTAGACATACTTAATATAAATATACCTAAAAAGTAAAAAAAATGTGAAAAGAAATCTTTTACAAAAATTTACTAAACACCAAAAATACAAAAAAAAAGAAAAGAAGAGAATTCAATATATTTTTATGTATTTTTATGTATTTATTAATTTTTTAAAATATTTTTTTAAAATTTTTTTACTTTTTAGATACATCTAAGTAAGGTGTATCTAAAAAAAAAAAAAATTATTTAAAATTTTAAAAATATTCATTAAAAATAAAAGAATATGAAAATTAAAAAATTTAATTTTTAAAAAACTTAATTCAAAAAATTTAAACAAAATACACTAATTGATTTTTTTATAATGATTTTTTTAGTTATTTCAGCGAATTACCTAAACATCCTTTTTTTTTTTTTTTTTTTTTTTTACATCATATAGGGAATCGTAACCCACACCCCGCCCAAGTGATTATTTTTTTGACACATTTCTCCATGCCATTTATTACTCTATATACTTGTTAGTTAATTTTTTCTTTTTTTTTTTTTTTTTTCTTTTTTTTTTTTTTTGACTAATGCTATATGTTTTAAGAGCATCTCCAACCGTTCACTTCTTTTTTCACTAAATTTGAGTAAAAAATAGGATATTTTCTTAATTTGATACTTCTTCTTTCAATGGTGAACATCAAAGCAGAATTGAGGAAAGTGGTCGACCGATTGGTTGACTGGCTGGTCGACCAGTACGGCAAATTTTTATTTATTTATTTATTTTTACCTGTTTGAACTTTTTTGATCGGTTTGAACCTACCTATTTGAAAAGGAATCAGTCGACCGGTTGGTCAACCGGCCGGGCAACCGGTTGATCTCCTCCAACGGTCACATATAGTGAAATGGTGAAATTTGTAACCTGTTCTCAGTTTGATAATTTTTTTGCTGAATTCTCATTTTGATATCAATTTGCTGAAACTGTTGGAGCACCAAAAAGTGAATTTTTCACCAAAATTCAAATCTGATGCCAAGTTTAGTTCATCGTTGGAGATGATCTAATTGGTTAATTGATAGATTGACTAGTGTACCAATTGATAATATGGCATAATTTAATATGTTTTTAGTATTTATAATTTATATAATGAGTGTAATTAATAATAATGTCATACCTAGTATACTAATTGATGATGTGGTATAATTTAATAGGTAGGGTCAGTAATAATGACATAACACTAATTGGTGTACTAGTGTATATATTAATTGGTGTATATAGCACTACTATTTGTATAATAAGTGGAATCAATAATAATGACATAACTAGTATTGACATATTAATTAGTACACTAATTGGTGCATGTAGTACTACGAGTCAGTGTGTTTGGTTTGAGTTTTTTGGATTAAGTTTTTTGAAAATTGATTTTTTTGATTTTCGTGTTTTTTTGTTTTTAGTGAATATTTTTTAAATTTTAAACATTTTTTTTATACTTTTTTAGATGCACCTTATTTAAATGTATCTAAAAAGTAAAAATTTTGTGAATTTTTTTTTAAAAAATTAATAAATACATAAAAATACAAAAAAATGTACTGAATTCTTGTATTTTTTTTTTGTATTTTGGTATTTGGTGAATTTTTAAAATATTTTTTTTACAATTTTTTTACTTTTTAGATGTATTTATGTTAGTTGTGTTTTAAAAGTAAAAAAATTGCTTTAAATATTAAAAAAATTCAGTAAAAACAAAAAAACACGAAAAATAAGAAAGTAAAATTTTCTGAAAAATGCTTTTTAAAAAGTAGAAACAAGCTATTTTTTAAAACCAACAAATGAGCCTCGCTATTTTTTAACCAATCACTATTAAGGTCAAGTTTGGCATTTGCCCCAAAAGTCAAAAAGTCAAAAAGTTACTCAAAAAATTAAAAAGTTATCATTATTTATCAAAATTCAAAAAGTACGACTGTACAATTCTCAATCTTAATTTTTCCCGACACATTAATTTATACAATTTTTTAATACACATTTTTTCATAAAAAGTCAAAAAGTTAACCCAAACAATCATATTTTTTCCCTCAACTTTTTAATCCAAAAATTCAAAAAGTACACTTATTTAAAATATTCCAAACAACCCCTAAGTAACATTGTTCCTGGAGCAAAAAATAATTTATCCACCCCACCCTCATACAATCGACCCACATCTAATAAACTATTATAAAATACAACTTACACATTATAAACACAATCCCCATAATTAATAAAGAAAAATGTTTGGGGTCTTAATTTTTGTGGTTTAAATGGTTTAAAATTGTGAAAACGACTTTATTTTGGCAATTTTGATATTGTTTTGTACTCAAAACGACGTCGTTTGACAAATTCGAGCCATTCGAACCACAAAAATTAAGACCCTCTACCATTACTGATTAATAAAATAATATATAATATTTTTTAATGAAATAATAAGTATTTTAAAAATTATTTAATCTTATTAAAGTATAATTGTGACATATGTGCAGGTAGTATTCTTGATTAATGAAATAGAATCTACTTGATTCTATTAATCAGTAAAAAATAAGTCAAGTTAATCATACTCATCTCATTATTAATATTCGAGAGTTTAACACCTCCAGAATAATGAATTCAATCCTTTTAAATTAACTTATACACATAATCCAAATCCCATCACTTTGATTATTAACAAGCAAAAACACGAGAAGTTCTAGATATACCGATAATCACACTCATATTAAATCTCTAATCCTTTCATTTAAGATATTCAACATGAGGTTTACAAAAGATGACCCCACGTATTCATACATTCATCATTCGTAAGATATGAATCTATAATATATAATTGAGAGGAGTTCAAGCAAGTTAAATACAAAATAGGAAGATGATATATAAGTTTACTTTTTAAATCTATTTTCTAGACCCAATGATGTATAAGGTAGGGGTGTGTGCTGTGCGGTTCGGGCAGTTTGAGAGTAAAATTATAAATCAAATGGCAAATTAGTGGATTGACAAATTACAATTTGAGCAATTTTGGACGGATTGACAAATTGAAGAATATTTTAACTAGTTATCAAGCCTTTACATAATATAATACTAATTTACATAATATTTTTCATATATATAACTACTAATTTGTAATAAATTTCGCATATTAAATCTCTCTCACACTTATTTTTACTTTGATATTTCATTATAGGTTAAAAAATATATATGTATTAATTATAGTAGAGCGAAACAATTTCGAAAGTAGATTATAAATTTTAAAGTTTTATATCGCAGTTAGCGGATAGAGTGATGCAGATTGATGTGGATTGGTGCGGTTTTAACGGATTGAACGGTATTTTGCATAGTCCTATGTATAAGTGATATGATTGGTTAATAATTAGAGAAGATATAAGAGAGAGAGAGTGAGTGAGTGAGTGAGTTTAGATATCCTAATTGATTGTTACATTATTGGGTTTGAAAATTTGGTCTAATTTTTGGACTTGTGTAACAATACTCATACAAAATAATGCCTTAGTGACTATAAGTTCCAAGACTTTGCCCAGTTACACAACATGGTTTTCAAACCCATATATAGATAGCCCTTGGTTTGCAAAATAAAAACAAATAAAAACTAAGTCTTATGATCCCAAAGATCCTTTACGTCTTTATTTTGGCAAAGGCACACCACAATCACTTAAAAATGGTTTTCACTAATGGACAAGCATAAAATCCAATAGAGATAATCTAAATAAAGTACATTCAGTTTAATAATATCATGAGGTGCAATGCATGTGAAATGTTAATGCCAAAAATATTAGCTTTTTCTCATTTCGAAACTTTTCTATGCCATGCACTTGTTTGAAAACACAATCAACTCAATCATTAATTTAATAAACAAGGATAGTAAATACGACATTAGTAACCCTTAGCTAAGGTGTGATAACCCTGTTCTGTGTTATGTTAATCAGCCTTAATTATGATTGTGATTATTTGCTTCATATGATTTTGGTGGTAATTATGTGATTATTTATGTTTTTGAAACTATATCTGTTTACCGTAGAAAAATCTATCCAACTTACAACTATAATTTGGAAATTGAAGGCCGTAGAGGTTACAGAAACTGGAATTGTCTGCACCATTGTGATTAGCGTGATTTTTAGAACTTATGGTGAAATTTAATTAAAAATTGATTCGGACTGAATTAATTAGATTAAATTAATTAATTTAAGCTCAATTAATTAGCCTTAATCAAAATTGATTATGCAAGAATATATAAGTGACCTATTTACACTTATGCTCACTCTTTTGAGCTCATTTCTCTCTACTTGGCTGAGATTACACTCTAGAGAGAGACAGGGACAGTTCTAGAGAGAGAGTGAAGGCAAAAATTGTGGAATTAAGCAAGAAACTTGAATTTGAGAAGGTTAACTCAAGAACTAACTAGAATTTGGAAGATTGGAGCTTCTAGGTGAGTAATTGAACTCAAACTCATAGGTTTAAGTTTATAATTAAGTAAATTCAAACAAGATATGTAATTACAAACAAGAATTGAGTTGATGATAATGAATTTGAAGTTAATATGTACATGCATGTGAAAATTAGCCATAAATTTACATATTTGAATCTGAAGCATGTTGATCATGTTGAATTAAGGGTTGTTTGACACATGCATGTAAAAAATTTTATGAATTGAAGCACAATTTCAAGCCTAGGAGCTTGTCCATGCAAGATACAAAACATGAATTGTGTACATATAAAGTTTATGGTTTGAAATTTGTTAAACCTATGGAATTTTGAACTATGGTGTAGACGTCCCCGAACGCCCCGGGAGGGATGAGTCCCTCCCGTTTCGTTCATTTTGGGCTCACTACAGTTCAGGACTCTAATTGTCACGGTTCTTAATCTGAACCAAAGAGTCCAAATCCGGCAAATCGTTTTGAGAAAAACAGATTTTTTAAAGAAGTGTCAAACATGGATTGCTTTGCCAGATACAGAGTCGCCACATAAATATTTTATTTTTGGGAAATTTAAGAAACCCTGACTCGTACCTAAGGTCACGTGTTCGTCATCACCAAAGTTGCCTCAGCTCGGGAACTTGGGTACGATTGAGGAAGGTCACTTCGTGAGCACCCCCGCTCGCCCGATCAAAGATCGGCCTCTACTAACCATGATATCTAGTTTTAAGAACATTATGTATTCTTATTCCGGTTATTAGCCTAGATTTACTATGTGATGCGCACAACATACAAGTATAGACTAGATCGCCTGAATTGGAACGAAACATCTCATGTTTGTTTTTGAAAGACGGTTTGCTACTCGCAAGTAGGCTAAAATGTGGATTTTGCCACCCTCGGGTGGGCTTAGAAAACATGATGATTTTCCACTATCTAGTGGGCTTAAAACTCATAGTCGATGATTTGTTCCAATCCAAATAATCCAACCTTCACCCACAGGCATTCAGGCAGTTATATCACATAATCAAATAGCCTCATGGTAAACATGTTATCATGGCAGTCACTCACACACATGCAAGGATGCTAAAGCGTAAAAACTTACCAAGTACTCCAAGCCAAAACAGAAACCATGTTAGAAATCCATGCATAATCCTAACTATACAGAAATGCCTAATGCAACACATGCGAGAATGCAACTAAGATAGGCTCGGCTATTCTAAACATGGCATATGGAATGCTACAGCTAACAAGTATTCAATTTGGAATTGAAATACAATGTAGTGAGTTATGATGCGCCGAGCCCGGTGCATGCAAAACAGATGAATGAATGCAAACATGCTATCATACTGTATGCTAATTGAAACATGCCCTATTCTAACCATCATAAGCTGGTAAATAACAGGGAGAGAAAGACGTGGGGTTGAGAGACATACATCACACGTACGCACACTTATTACAATTGTGTCCTCACTCGGAGGGTCCAAATAAATAATATACAGTCCCAAATGAATAATTACAGTCCGAATAAATACAAAATCCTAATTAATTAACAAATTAATCTAGGAAAGCAGTAAATTAGCATGCAAGCTAGGGACTGCCTCAACTCTGCTCCGGATGATGAATGATGCATGTTCGGGTTGCTTGGCGCAGAAATCCATTGCGATGTCCCAATTAGCCTCTGTTTACAATTAAGCCCGAAATATTGTGCGAAGCCCCAAGAGATTGCCGGTTTCTGATTTGCTGCAACAGAGAGCAGGAAAGGGACATGGCAAAGTATTTTCACATATGTATGCACGACTACTCTTCAGGGAGTGTAGTCATCGATCCTCGTGCCACCAATCATGCATCTCGATGCATGATGGCCAATTAGTCGAATTGCACGACTCAATATAGAATGAATGCACATGAAAACATAGCAAGGCCTAGACTCCATCATGGATAATCCGGAGTGTCGGCGACAAGGAAATGAGACACGTTCTGTCACTCAGAGTATGAAACGTCCACCGTTTCCCGTGTTCGAGCTAACTTCTATCCCAAACACAATGCAAATGAAATGGCATGCATAAATGCAATCCTAACATGCAACCTAGCATACGCAATGCTATGAGATGGCATACACAATGCTCGATGTGACATAGCATACACGATGCTCTAATATACAACCTAGCATACGCAATGCTATGATATGAAATGGCATACACAATGCATGATGGACTTACACCAACATGAGTGGACCTCAGCCACACTCACATCAGTGGCCATAAGATGAAAATGAGACACTCGAGATGCGTGCATACGTGCACGCAAACCGAGGACCGACCCTAAGGCATAAATGCCACTCTAACAAGGCATGACAAGGCACGAAATATGGCATACAAACATGCAAGTTCCAGCACTGAAATGTGATGCAAAATGGCCCCGAAACATGGAAACATGGCACCCGATGCATGGAATGGTCCCGAAACACAAAACTAGGCACATGCATTGACCTATAGCTATACAAAGCATGCATTATTTGATCATGAAGCATAAAGACAGAACCAAGGCAGTCCCAAAACATAAACATTTCTAGTTCAAAGCATGGCCAAAAGATGCTAGCAAGATGGACTAAAATAGCATGCAACTTTGACTAGCAAACATGATTTACATGGCATGTATATGAAGCAAGTGAGAACTCATCAAATCAGCAAAAATCAATGAATAAAATAGGCCAAAACATGCCCAAATAACCTCTGAAATGCAACCAACACATGCACAAATGATGGGTTCTTTTAGAGGGCATACAAAGGGGTTATTAAGCACATGCATCAAGGAAACTTAGCATGGCACAAACAACTCTAAAAATCAAATATGATATCCCTAAAACTCACTAAATTGGCCCTGAAATCAGTCAACAAGGCATGCAAGATAGGGCCTCTTTGGAAGGCCAAAAAGACCATCAAACAAAACAAGGTGAGAGGGGGTCACCCCCCTCTAATTTTGAGGCTCAAAAATATATCAAAGCCACTGAAAATCCACTGGATTTCAGTGGCTAAGAGGCCAAACCATGGCCAACGCAAGTGCTCTAATGTATAGCCCTAATCATGAAAGAATGAAGCATGCATAGGGGAAGATGTCCCCAAAAAGAGAATAGGCCTTACTAAAACATGAAGATGATGTCAAAAAAAGACTATTTTCAGTTTAGGTCGAGGTCCAAAAGGGCTCACAAATAAGGCTAATGTATCATGCAAAAATAGCCCTAAAAGAGAGATTAGAGACAAGGGACAGTAGATGGCCTCAAACAGTAAAGAGCCCTTTAAAAAAGTTGAAGAGGGGCTCAAAAAAAGACACTTTACAGTTTATGGAAAGTCACGAAAATAATCAAAAGTAGGGCTAAAATATCATGTAAAAATAGGCCTTTAAAGAGAGATAGGAGACAAGAGGTAGTAGAAGACCTTAAACAGCAAAGAGTTCTGAATCAAACATGTAGAGGAGCTTAAAATATGATCTTTTTCAGTTCACGACAAAGTCCAAAAATGCTTGCAAGTATGGCTTATAAATGAAGCAAAAAAATGCAAGTTTAAGGGAAATAGGTGTTTACCTTCGAAGAGCAGCAAACCAGCAGCTTTTGGACCAAATTTCTAAGCTTCCAACCTCTTCAAATGTCCTCCAAGGTGCTGGAATGAGTGATGGAGGTGTTGTGCTATGGGTTGGTGTGTAAATGGTGAAGAACCAAGGTGTTTAGAGGCTTGGATGGGAGAGAGAGGGAAAGTTGTATACAAAAGCTCCAAGAGGGTTTTTTCTAACCCTTAAAGATGGAGGAGGGGTGCTGGTTATATAGAGGGAGAAGCCAAGAAAAATGGGGGGAAAAACCAATTCAAATTTCCCCCCCAAAAGGGTAGTCCCCCGGCTAGGGGTCTAGTGCAAAATAGCTGGCACAGCTGGCATGCACCAGGAGAGAGAAGAATGGCTGGCTAGGTTCAAGAGATTTAGGTGGCCGGCCGGCCACCTCCCCTGGCCGGCCAGCCAGGTGCAAAAGGTTCAAGAACAATTGTTGGTCAGCCACCCCAAAAAGGTGGCCTCCCAAGTGAGTGCAACACAGTTATGTGGAAAAAAACCAGAAAATGTAACCCAAGAGAGAGAAAAACCAACTTTTTAGAGGGGTTCAAAAGGGTCAAGAGCAATTGATGGCCGGTCTATCCATATTGGTGGCCTCTCAGGTGTGTACAACACAATGGTGTGGTGGAAAGTCAGAAAAATTGGCCCGAGAATGGAAAAAGTCAGCTTTCTAGTGAAGAAAACGGGCGATAAAGAGCGATGAAGGAATAAAGCTGGTCTTCAGAACAATTGTTGGCCTCCCACCCTTCTACGACCTTCCTAACAATGAAAATAAAGTCTCTGCCAAAAATGAACCCAAACCGATGCAAAACGAAGGTTCGGGGGCCAAAACGCGCGGCCCGGGGCCCTGAAAATTGACTGTTAAGCACCGGAGGTGGCGTTCGACCATGAAGTTGGTCTCTCGGGCCACAGTGTCCCTCAAAAGGGAGGAAACAAGGTGTATGCCAAAAACCGAAGCAAACGGAGGCGGTTAAGCAGTTCCGAACCGAGGCACACGACTGACGACTCTGAAAACCGAGAACCGAGCTCCAAACGGGAAAAATGGCCTACGACGACGAAACGTAGCCTACGGCCACTGAGAAATGATCTACGAGACCTCTTCCTCCCTTCGGAAAGAGAAAACAGAGAAAACGGGACCCGGTTCGCAAACCGTGGCAAAGCATAAAAGAGCCCCAAAGTCTGGAAGCAAGGCTCGCGGCCGAGATTCCGCAACTTCAGAATGAGCACAATATGCAACATCACTAAATGCTCAGTTGGTGACGTTTGAGTCTTAAGGTCGGTCAAAAATGGGGTGTCTACAGTTACCCCCTTTTGACAGAACTTGAAAGTCTTAAGTGACGGGAGTGAATGTCAAAGCCCAGAGACGACCCATTTTTGACAAGGCCGAAGACTCAGACAAACAGGCGAGATAAACAAAAAGATGTGCCCACAGGCAGGGGGCAAAATGCAAAACGGTATGCACCGAGCCGGATGTAACTCAATGATCATGCGAAGCAGCAAGCTGTAATGAAGCACATATTCACAATAGATACAACAGTTTTAAGCGAGAATGCAAAGCAATACTACATTTCATGCAGTTGAAGAATGCGGAGAATTATCGAATTCTCACCATGTCTCACACGGAGAAAATACAATACCTATGCGGCACGTCTGGCCACACCAGCCTCAAATGAACCGTACATACAATATCGTGCCTGCAAAAGGAAGAAATTCAACAAGCACAACATAGTTAGCAACATATGTTTAGTGTGATATCGAATGTAGGCAAACGCGGTGTTAATGGGTGAGTGTATCGCAATGCGAGAAGCGACGCGCGTGACAACGCAAGTTAAGCACAAGGATATGAAAATGCTCGTGAAACATGCAAAACAGTGCAAGTGGTGTGCATGAGAATGCAAGTGAGGTGCATAACAATGCAGGATAAGCGTAAACTCAAATGCACATTTCGAAATGAAACAACGAGCAAAGCAATGCAAGTTTCGATGAAGATGACTCAATCGCGACCTCCGGTTTACCTCCTGGAGGGGTCACAACATATTCAAAAATGATACACCTTGCTCTTGACGAGTAATGGTGAGACACGCATCAAAAGTTGGAGTTAAAGTTCCTGCGGAGGGATTTCGCGACGAAAAGTGCACTTTCCTTGTACTTTCTTGGGTGTCGGGGACTCCAATCATCACCAAAATTTGCAGGGACCTTGGAAGCCACCTTGGGAAGGCTGCCGGCCATGCCTGGTCCAAGGGAGAGGCTTCCAGCCAGGGGTGAGGGAGTGGGGTGGCCGACCTGCCAGAAAAGGTGGCCGGCCGGCCACCTAGGCCAAATCCGGGGCAGTTTGGTCCTTTTGCTCTCTTTTCTTTAAATGTGCTTATCCAAAGCACTTTTCCTCACAACTCCAGCTCCGAAATTGTCTCTTCTACCTTCCCAAACCATTTTCTTCCTCAGATCTGCGCTCTATATGCGTTTTCCAACGCCCCGCGCAAGTTGTTTTCGCGAAATCTTTCAGTTTTCGTCACTTTGAACCGATTAAATTTTGATTTCGGTGCTTCTTTTCTCATTTTCACCACTTGAGGTAAGTTTGTCTCGACATTTGGAAGATTTTCTCGGGAGTTGACTTTTGTTGACTTTTTCATTTTCCGAGAGTTGACTTTTGTTGACTTTTTCCAATTTTGGCTCATTTTGCTCGTTTTTGCTCATTTTTCCAGATGGATGGTGTAGACACCCCATTTTTGACTGACCTTAAGACTTAGACGTCACCAATTGAGCGCTCGGTGATGTTGCATATTGTGCTCGTTTAGAAGTCTCAGAGTCACGGCCGTGCGCCCTACCTCCGGACTTTCGAACCCTCTTCTGTACCTCGTCTCGGTTTGCGAACCAGACTCAGTTTTTTCTGTTTCTTTTCCTAAAGGGAGGGAGAGGTCCCGTAGACCATCTCTCAGTGGCCGTGGGCTACATTTCGTGGCCGTAGGCCATTTTGCCCATTTTGAGTCGGTTGCCCCGCTTTTGAGCCGCTTCGGTCAGGCTGCCTCGTTCGGGACCGTCTAATCATCTCCGATTCCTCCAGTTTTTGGCATACGTCTTATTTACTCCCTTTTGAGGGACACTGGGGTCTGAGAGACCCACTTCGTGGCCGAATGCCACTTTCGGTGCTTAACGGCCTATTTTCGGGATCCCAAACTGCGTATTTTGGCCCCCGAGCATTCGTTTTGCATCGGTTTTCGTTCATTTTTGGCAGGTACCTCTGTTTTATCACTAGGAAGGTCACTGAAGGGTGGGAGGCCAGCAATTGTCTCAGCAATCAGTTATGCACCTCCGGCGCCCTCTGACGCCCGTTTTTCTCACTTCCGAGCCAATGTTGACCACCCTAGGAGCATTTTCTTCAAGCCCAAACCACATATTTGTGTTGTACACATGGGAGGACCCTAATATCACATGGCTGGCCAGTAATTCAAATTGAACCTTTTGAACCCCTCCTAAAAGTGGCTTGTTGTCTCTCATGTTTTACAGTTGCCAATTTCCAACCACAGGGTCTTGTTGATGACACATGGGAGGCCACCAATATGTGGTGGCCGGCCAGAAAATCAGCTTTCCATTTTTGCCCCTTGGCCGGCCGGCCATGGGGGGTGGCCGGCCGGCCACCTGCAACAAAAATAGGTGGCCGGTCATGATCCCCTCAATGTGCACTTTACAACTGTATAGCTGTTTTCCCCCAAAAATATCTCTATCCGGAGGAGAGCTTTAGGAGGGAAACTTGGTGTCATTTCCCTCCACCTTTTCTCCTCTCCTCTTGCCCATATAACCAACCTCCAAGACTGGTTTTAGGGTTACAAAAAATTTCCCTAACGGCCTTGCATACATCTCTCTCTATTTCTCTCTCATTTTCTCTCAAAATCCCTAAGTTTCTACCCCTTTTCTTCATCACTACCAAGCACCACCACCACCACTCCATTCCAGCAGCAAGGAGAGGTTTTTCAGAGGCTTAGAAGCAACATCCCTTGGTCCTAAAGGCAGCAAAGAATAGTCTTCAAGGGTAAGTTCACATTTCCCCTATTTTAGCTCATTTTTTGCACCAATTTCTTAGCCTATTTTCTTGCTGTTTTGGGCACCGACCCTAACTGAAACTAGGACTTTTTTGAGCCGTTCTTCATGTTTGTTCAAGGGCTCAACCCTGTTTGAGCCCTCCATTTGGTACTTGCTTCAATACCCCTTGGTATGTTACATCTTTGCATGAAATTTCTAGCCTATGTGATATCTGTTTTCGAGCATAATGTAAACTGTAAGTGGGCCTATATTGAGCCCCTATTCAACATTGAAGAAGAGTTCAACCCTCTTTGAGCCTCCTATCTTGCACTTACTTCATAATCCCTCCTATTTATCGTAAATTTGCATGATTTGTTTGGCCTATATGTAAATTGTTTTGGAGTGTGTCATGAACTGTGAGTAGGCTTATTTTGAGTCCCTCTACAACATTGTAGAAGGGATCACCACTGTTGGGGGCCTCCATGTTGTGCTTACCATTATACCCCTCTTTGCCCCTCATTTTTGCATGCTTTTTTAGGCTTATCTAGCTTCTGTTTCCGGCCATGATCAGAACTGAAAATGGCCATATTTTGACCTTCTTGGCATGTCTCATTAAGGGTCCTTGCTTTTTTGATGAATTTTTGGGGTACCTCATGTTATATCCTCTTGTTATCCTTAATCTTGCATTGCATTTTTAGCATGTTTTCATACTGATTTGAGGCTTTTAATCTACTGTAAATGTTCATATTTTTAGTCCCTCTTCAGTGTTGTAGAAGGGTATTTTTCCATTTGGGCTTTTCATCTACCACTTGTTTCGTAGCCTCCTTTGCGGAGCCATTTTTGTATGCCATGCTAGCCCTACTTGTGATTGCTTTTTGGCCCTGATTTTTACTGTAAAAATGCTTTTCTTGGGGCTTCCTTGCTTCTGTACTTTCATGTCATGTTCAAATTATGCATGTATGGTATAGCTGTAGGCCATTTTATGCATTGAAATCCATGTTTTGGGATCATTTTATGCATCGGGTATTATTTCGCCATGATTCGGGGCTGTTTTGCCCCTAATTTTTTCACTGATTTTTGCATGTTTGCATATCATATTCCATGTCTTTACCATGTCTCATTAGAGTGGCATTTCGGTGCCCGAGGGTCCGTTCTCGGTTTGCGTGCCCGCGGGCACGCATTTCGAAGTATCTTGTTTTCATCTGATGGCCTCTTATGTGAGTGTGGCCGAGGTCCGCTTATGTTAGTATAAGTCCATATTGCACTGTATATGCCATTGTAGCCTCATTGCATTGCGTATGCCATTTTCTCAGTTTGCGTGCCCGTGTGCACGCATTTCGAGGCATCTCATTTCCATCTCACGGCCTCTTATGTGAGTGTGGCCGAGGTCCACTCGTGTTAGTATAAGTCCAATTTGCATTGCGTATGCCATTTCATG
This sequence comes from Camellia lanceoleosa, assembly GCA_025200525.1. Classification (NCBI taxonomy): domain Eukaryota; kingdom Viridiplantae; phylum Streptophyta; class Magnoliopsida; order Ericales; family Theaceae; genus Camellia; species Camellia lanceoleosa. The sequence continues at coordinate 99,858,769 of CM045759.1, forward strand.
TCTTAGGATCATTTTCTCGGTTTGCGTGCATGTGTGCACGCATTTCGATGCATCTCATTTTCATAGCATTGTGCATGCTAGGTCATATGTTAGTTGCATTCATGCATGTCATGCATATTGCATCGTGTTCGGGATAGGAGTTAGCTCGGGCACGGGAAACGAGGCACGTTTCGTACTCCGAGCGACGGAATGGGTCTCAATTCCCAAGTCACCGACACTCCAGATTATCCATGATGGAGTTAGGTTTTGTTGTAGCATTCATATACATTCATCCCATATTGAGTTGTGCAATTCGGCTCCTTGGCCATCATGCATCGATATGCGTGATTGGTGGCACGAGGATCGAGGCATGCATATATTTGTGAAATACATTGCTATGCCCTTTTCCTGCTCCCTGTTGCAGCAAAATAAAGAATCAACAACTTTTCGGAGCCTGGCACGTATTTCGAGAAACATTGCAAACAGAGGCTAATTGGGGCATCCCAGTGAATTTCCGCGCAAAGCACCCCAAACAGGCATCATTTCATTATCCGGAGCGGAGCCAAGGCAGTCCCTGGCTTGCATGCCAGTTTTACAGTTTTTCTTCTTTATTTTGTATATTATTCGGACTATATTATTCGGACTGTATTATTCTTTCATTTTGGGACTGTATTATTTATTCGGACTCTCTGTGCGAGGGCATAATTGTAATAAGTGTGGGTGAGTGTGATGTATGTCTTCCAACCCCACGTCTTTCTTCCCTTTTATTTACCCGGTTATGATGGTTAGATATAGGGCATATTTCGATTAGCATACAGTATGACAGCATGTTTACATCATTCATCTGTTTTGCACGCGCCGGGCTCGGTGCATCATACAAACTGCATTTGTATTTCAATTCCAAATTGAATACGTGTTAGTTGTAGCATTCCATATGCCATGTTTAGAATAGCCGAGCCTGTTATAGTTGCATCTTTGCATGTGTTGCACTAGGCATTGCTGTATACTTAGGATCATGCATGATTTCTAATGAGCTTCTGTTTTGGCTTGGAGTACTATGTGAGTTTTATGCTTTAGCATCCTTGCATGCATGTGAGTGATTGCCATGAATAGCATGCTTACTATGAGGCTATGTGCTTATGTGATATAACTGCCTTGAATGCTTGTAGGTGGAGGTTGAGTTACTTGAATTGGGACAATTCACCAGATGCTTGTTTTAAGCCCACTAGATAGTGGCAAAATCACGTTTTTCTAAGCCCACCCGAGGGTGGCAAATCCACGTCTTAGCCTACCCGCGGGTAACACCATCAAACCATTTTTCGAACAAATAAACATGAAATGTTTTGTTCCAATTCAGGCGACTCAGTCTATACTTGTATGCTGTGCGCATCACATAGTAAATCTAGGCTAATAACCGGAATAAGAACTCACAATGTTTTCAAAATAAGATATCATGATTAGTAGAGGCCGGTCTTTGACCGGGCGAGCGGGGGTGCTCACGAAGTGACCTTCCCCAATCGTACCCAAGTTCCCGAGCTGAGACAACTTTGGTGATGACGGACACGTGGCCTTTGGCACCGAGTCAGGGTTTCCTAAATTTCCCATTAAAAAAAAAACATTTAGGTGGCGACTTTGTATCTGGCAAAGCAGTCCATGTTTGGCACTTCTTTCAAAATCTGTTTTCAAAACGATTTGCCGGATTTGAACTCTTTGGTTCAAGATTGAGAACCGTGACATTTGAGTCCTTCGAACTGTAGTAGACCCAATATCGAACCAGAACGGGGGAGATTCGCACTCCTTCCCCGGGATGCGTTCGGGGACGTCTACAGTTTCTGGCGATTCTGCTGGGGATTTAGAGAACTTGACTCGAACTCATGATATCTGGTTTTGACTACACTTGTGTGTTTCTTTGCATTGCATTTGCATTGGTGCGCCTAGGACACCGTGTTTGCCATATGCCATTCTCGAACGATTTGCCGGAGGCTTGTCTTGTCAAGGCATGTCTATAAGGCTGATCGGCTCTGGGCTCTGACAGCATGGGAATACAAACCCCAATTTTACCGGGGCACCCTTTTTGACCATTCGACCTAGTCCATATTCGGATCCATAGTGACCATTCCAAACTAGGACAAGTTACTTACCCGTTTATAGGTTGTTTGAAGCCGCTGCGTGCGTAGTGAACCCTAGCTCCTGATAAAATAGGACAGGGAAACCATACCCCAACATAGGGGTGTTTTGGCTCTCACTTATCTGCTATGTGCTTGTTAGAGTGCGTCTTTATAGGGAATGTATGTATCAGTTGAGTTTGGACATCAGGCCTGCGGGCATCAGTCAGTATCTGAGAATCAGTTGTCTGCGGATATCAGATTCAGTTGTGGGGAACTGTGATCTGAGGACGATGTCGATGATTGAGGGCGGTGTATATCCAAATTTTATCAACCGTGTGTTGTATGCCCGACTGTGTGTTGTGTGTTTAATTTAAGCTGTTATGCTGCCCGTTTATCTGGTTATTTATTTCCTTTTTGCTTTATTTATCTTTTTGCTAGGGGGGCGGTTTTAGCACGATTGCTTCTGAACCAGTAGATATTCCCTGAGCACTTTGGACATGAGGTCGCCGACTCAATCGATCCGAGGATTTGGTTGACGGACATCCAGTGTTCCACTCTCTACCCCCAATTATTAGAAGAAGGCCGAGGCGCGATTAATGTGTCGAGCAGAGGATTATCGGGATGAAGGCTATTCGATAGTAAACATCGAGTTGAGATTTACGTTCCGCCATAGAGATACATTTCTGGGTCATTCGGATGGAGCAATGAGAATACATCAGGGATGGAGGCGATGATGCGCCAAATGCACGAGAGCATGAAACAGATGCAGGAGGATGCCATCTGCCAAGCGGAATTTTCTAAACAACAAGCCGCAGTCATGGCCCAGCAGGCCGAGTTGATTACTAGGCTGCAACAACAGAATGCAGCGTCTGCTTCATATCAGGCTCCTCCTCCACCAGCGGCTCCACTACCCAAGCAGGCACCTACTGGTCAGAATACCCTGCCAAATCCTCAAAATACCCTTCCGAACGCCCAGAACACCCTACCCAATGTCCAGAATATCCAAGAGGACACCAACCTTCCAACGGGGCTGACTTCGCCCCCGCTTCTGCCGCAACTGTCCAAGAATCTTACACCCAACCACCCGAACTCTCCCTTCGAGTTCGAGGTAGATCATACAGCTCTAACACTGAGTAAGTTGGAGAAGCTTTTCAAGAAATCGCAGGGGGTGAAGGCCATCCCAGACATCGAAGATGGGTACATCGACGTGGCCGTAACATTGCCAGACAGATTCAAGATGCCACAGATTGATCGTTTTGATGGGTCAGGGGATCCTATGGTCCATCTCCGGCTATTTTCAGGCATCCTGAGGCCAATGGGCCTAATCCGACCACAAAAGCTTTCCTTGTTTGGCCGAACTTTGTCGGGTGTGGCAGCCATTTGGTACGCAAAGTTAGAAGATGACGCGAAAAGAAGCTGGGATGAGATGGCTGAGGCCTTCGTTGCACAGTACTCGTACAATACACAGATCGAGATTACAACCCGTGATCTCGAAACTACGAGGCAGGAACCCAAGGAGTCTTTCTCCGATTTTGTAACTAGATGGAGGGCAAAGGCGTCGATGATGACCTTGAGGCCTACGGACAAAGATCAAATCCGGATGATTGTGCGCAATCTCCAACCGAAACTCATACAGAAGATGATCGTACTCCCCTTTCCCACCTTCTCAGATTTACACGAGATGGGGGTACAGATCGAGGATGTGATGAAGCAAGGTTTGATCGACCAGGAAGCGACCGAAGGACATTCAACCGCAATAACAACGCAGTCTGAGTGGCGCCGCAAACACAAGGACCGGAGGTCGGCATGGTCACCACCACCCTCCCCATCCCAGTTCAAGGCATGGCCACACCTTTTCGAGACATCTGGGAGCAGTACCCAAGCCCCGAGATATCAGTCCAGAGGCCAAAGAACCTTCACTCCACTATACATGCCTTTGTCCAAGGCTCTCGGGGTTCTATTAAAAAAGGGGCATCTGAAACCCCTAGAGCCGACGTCATTACCAAATCCACTCCCCCCTTCCCACAACCCGGCCAAGCATCGCGGCGTACCACCAAATTTGCGTCACGAGATTCAGGACCTCGTTGACAAAAACATTATCCTACCTCCCGAAAGACCCAACGTCACAACCAACCCACTCCCTGTACATAACCAAGATCCACCACCCAAAAGAGTCAACTTCATCAAAACTGGGGTCGTGTCCTACGACCCTAGTATCTATATTACTCCCTCTCACCTACCCAAGCCGGAGGTGGTCCTTCCTGACTGCACTGACTTGTGCATGTTGGACGCCTTCACAACCCAATCTGAGCCAAAAGTGGTGACCATCGAAGATGGAATGGGGCAGGTTTCAGAGGAAGGAAGAATTATTGAGTCTGGGATGGAACGGTCTGGGAATCTAGCTGGAAGAACCTATGATCCAAGCGGATACATCCTACCAGTGGGCCAGTCTGAGCTGAGTGTGGGGCTGCCAGAAAAAGCTAAATTGTGCATGATTCGGGGGGACAAACTTGAACAAGGGGCAGATGATCTGGCAACAGTGGAAGAGGACTTTGCCAACCTCCAGTTCTTCAACGACCAAGAAGCAGGGGATGCAACAATCAACTGGTTTGAATATGGGGAGTCGGCAGAGGTTACCGAATGGTTGGATGATCAGTCAGATGTTGTAGAAATTCAGCCAGAGCAAGGCCCGGCAGGGGCAGGGGTATCAATAATGGCCGGAAGGGCCGAGAGTCAGAATGGATTGCCGGAGAGCACCGGTACAAAGAATTTCGCTCGGGATCAAGATATTGTGAAAACTGAACAACAAATCGTGCTAACACGCAAGGAGCAAGAGAAGAAGTGGGATTCTGAGAGAATCCGAAAAGCCAAGAATCATGAAGAAATTGAAAGTGCTGCGAGTATGAAAGCAGGATATGCTGTGAGCATATGGGATGAAAGTACCGAGAGTACAAACTTGCCAGAACCAGATAGGTGTCTGTTGAACGCTAGCGGGATGTGGTGGGAAGACGATGACTTATGTCTTGCCCACACGGATGAAGATTGGGCAGGCGCTCAACCAGATGATACTTGGTACCTCGATGAAGTGGACCACATGACCAGGAGCGGGCGGTACTTCAAGCCCCCACACCTAGACCAACTCGAAACATCTGGAAAAGATAAAGAAGTTGAGAAACAGAGAGAGAAGCAAATTGAAGAAGAAGCTGTACTGAGACAGTTAAAGAAGATACAAGCAGACATCTCCATCTGGGGACTGCTTATGGCGTCAAGAGTACATAGACAGGCCGTCCTATCTGCTATGGACAAGGCCAAACTCTCCATCGATACTACACCAGAGTAGCTGGTTGGGCTGGTTTTTTAGGGAGGAGGTTCCCCGGCATTAACCTTTTCAGACAAAGAACTGCCGCGTGAGGGCATAAATCATAACAAACCCCTCTACATCTCCGTGGAATGTAGAGATAAGTGGATACCGGTGGTACTTGTTGATACCGGGTCTGCTATTAATGTCTGCCCAGCCAGAACAGCATACGCAATCGGGTTGAAACCCGCAGACTTCATACCAACCACTCAGGTGATCAAAGCTTACGATAATACTAGCAGAGAAGTGATGGGGACTGTCAAGGTTCAGGCCCAGGTTGGTCCAGGACAACACAATATTGAATTTCATGTCTTGGACGTTCCCGCAACTTTCAACTTACTCTTGGGGCGGCCGTGGTTGCACCAAGTAAAGGCAGTCTCTTCCACTCTACACCAGATGTTGAAATACCCTCACGGGAAAGGGGTTGCAATTGTTTTCGAAAACTCATCCATCCATCCGCCGCCGGAAGTGTCTACACCAGTTTTGGAAATCGAGCACGGCACGGAGGATGTGTTCTTATCGGGGTTCACTTTGGCAGAGGCCCGGGTAGTGCAAAATATTATGGCTGTGAATGAAGATGTGTACGTCAGTGCTCAATCCGTTTACCTCATGAACAAGCTACAACATATTCCCGAGATGGGATTAGGAAGGAGCGGCAGGAAAGAAGTTACTGCGTTGGCCGAAGTGCCACACAACCCGTATACCTTTGGACTGGGTTATTTGCCCACCAAAGAGGACTGGGTGAGGAAAGGAAAAGAAATGGCCGGTAGAGCCAGAGCGAAGCAGGCTGGGAAGCCTTTTGAATTAATGCACAGGCCCATCCAGGGTACCCTGAATGGACGCTTTGTTCGGGAGGGGGAGGATTTTCCATTTTGTGGCTTCCCAGAGCCATGGTTAAACGCGGAGAAGAAGCGTGTACCAGGCTTCGAGATCTTCTTCGACCTGCAACTACCCGGGGATGACGTTGCCCGCAGAGCGAGCCAGACCCAATGAGGTTGAACAAAAGAAGGCAGTGGATCCTGAGGGCACAGAATTGGAAATGGGGGTAGCACTGGCATGTCTCCTCTTTGATCCTCTGATCGACCAAGAGTGCTTGGGGGATAACTTCGTGGTTTCCATGATTGGGGATGGAACGGCTGTGGGCCTACCAGCAGCTATCTTGGATGCATCAATCGCACCCTCTCTCACCTGGCAGTACGAGGAGGGATTTTTGTCCAGCAGCACCGGGTCAGGTAGTGAACCAGAATCTGATTCCACCGAGTCCTGTGAGTCGGAATCAGGTTCCAGCTCGACTAAGTCTGAGTCTGGTACTCTTGGGGAAGCTAACCCGGATGCCACAGTCCTGTCTAGGTCGTCTTTTTCCTTTTCATTTGAGTCTGTTGTAACCAATGAATCGGACGATTTGAATGTGCCTAATGAGAATGAACTATCTGTGGTTTCCGAGTATTTTTCTGTGCCCTTAATTTATTGCATTAATTCAGACTTTCAAAACTTTGATGAAAACAACGAGGACGGAGTTCCTCCGGTTTTACAACGTTTAATTGAGCAAGAGCAAGAGAGATTTGTTAAACCATTAATGGATGAAATCATTACCGTGAACATTGGTACTAAGGAGGACCCGCGGCTGGTCCAAATCGGGTCCACGTTGTCTTCGGAGGAACGCGAGCGCTTAGTCGCTTTATTAAAAGATTTCAAAGATGTTTTCGCGTGGTCCTACGAAGACATGCCTGGAATCGATCCTGAGATTGTATAGCATCGGATCCCCCTTGACCCCGAGGCCCAACCTGTCAAGCAGAAACTCAGAAGGATCTGCTCGGATTAGGCTCTTAAGATTAAGGAAGAGGTCACCAAGCAAATCGACGCAGGCTTTCTGCTGGTATCTGAATATCCGACTTGGTTGGCCAACATTGTTCCGGTACCGAAGAAATATGGCAGGATCCGGGTGTGTGTAGACTTCAGGGATTTGAACAGAGCTAGTCCGAATGACGACTTTCCCTTACCGCACATCGATGAGTTGGTAGACTTTACCGCAGGGCATGCATTGCTTTCATTCATGGATGGCTTCTCAGGATACAACCAGATAGTGATGGCACCAGAAGATAGGGAAAAGACTGCATTCACCACCCCGTGGGGGACATACTGCTACCGGGTAATGCCATTTGGGTTGAAGAACGCTGGAGCTACTTATCAACGGGCCGCGACCACAATACTACATGATATGTTCCACAAAGAGGTTGAGGTGTATGTGGACGACATGATTGTCAAATCCAAAGAAAGAGAGGGCCACTACACCGCCTTGCATAAGTTTTTCCAAAGGATCAGGGAATTCCGGTTGCGGCTAAACCCTCAGAAATGTACATTTGGTGTTACAGCGGGAAAAATGCTGGGGTTTCTGATTACACAAAGAGGCATCGAGGTCGATCATTCTAAAATCAAGGCCATCTTAGAAATGCCATCACCAAGGACTGAAAAGGAGGTGTGAGGCTTTCTGGGTAAAGTGCAATTCATAAGACGGTTTATTTCAAAATTAACCTTGACTTGTGAACCACTTTTTGGCCTCCTCCAGAAAGGAAAAAAGTTTCAATGGGACGGCCAATGTCAAGCTGCATTTGAACAGATCAAAGAATATCTACAGAACCCACCCGTTTTATCGCCACCAGAACCGGGGAAACCGTTGATTTTGTATCTGTCAGTAACTGAAACTACAATGGGCTGCATGCTTGCACAAGAATCAAAAGATAAGGTGGAGAAAGCCATCTACTATTTGAGCAAAAAGATGCTAGAGTGTGAGACCCGATATACACCGCTGAAAAAGGCTTGCTTAGCTTTGGTATGGGCTACCAGGAAGCTGTGGCACTACCTGTTAGCTCACTCTGTAATATTGGTTTCATGACTTGATCCCATCAAATATCTCTTCGAGAAACCAGCGCTTACGGGTAGGCTAGCTCGTTGGTTGTTGTTGCTCTCCGAATTTGATCTCACGTACGTGACACGCAAGTCAGTGAAAGGAAGAGCAGTGGTAGAGTTCCTTGCCGACCACCTGGTTGAGGGGGATGAAGCAGTTGAGTACCTGTTCCCGGATGAATCAATTCTGCATATCGACGATGAAACTTGGACGATGTACTTTGACGGAGCGTCAAATCAACATGGGTATGGAATAGGAGTGTTGCTGATAGCACCCGATAATTCCCGTATCCCTCTAGCCTTCAAACTCCGATTCAAAGTCTCGAACAATGAAGCAGAATACGAGGCGTGTATTGCTGGTTTAGAAGCAGCCTTGGAACTAGGGGCAAGACGGTTGGACGTCATTAGGGATTCGAACCTTGTTGTGTCTCAAGCTAAAGGAGACTGGAAAGTGAAAGCGGAAAAGATGATGATGTATCACCAAACCTTGGATTTGTTGATTCCTCGGTTTGAGAAGCTAAGTTTTACTCATCTACTAAGAGAGAACAACAGGTTCGCAGATTCTTTAGCAACTCTGTCTTTTATGATAGACATCCCGTGTGGAGTCCGAATGCGTCCAGTCATCATTGACCAGAAATTTGCACCTGCTTATGAGTCGATTGCAGCCATAGATAAAGTTCAGGACAAACACCCCTGGTATTACGACATCTGGAACTTCTTGGAGAAAGAAACATACCCGCCAGGAGTAAATGCCAAAGACAAAAGGGCAATCAGGAGAATGGCAATCCAGTTCATCATCTGCGGAGGTAAACTGTATAAACGTGGTCATCTGGGAATGCATAAACTGTGTGTTGATGCCGAAGAGTCAAAGCGTCTGATGAAAGCCATCCACGGGGGAGAATGTGGTGCACACATAAATGGGGTAATGTTGGCGCGGAAGATTCTCAGACAGGGTTATTACTGGTCCACCATGGAGGAGGATTGTATTGGTTTCGTCCGGCGATGTCACAAGTGTCAAATTCATGCAAATCGCATGAACATCCCGCCGTCAAAGCTGTACAACATGACTTCGCCATGGCCGATTTACATGCAGGGGAATTGATGTAATCGGAGCTGTCACGCCAAAGGGGTCGAATGGGCATGAGTTCATCTTGGTAGCGATAGATTATTTCACAAAGTGGGTCGAGGCCCAATCTTATGCGGTGTTGAAGGCTTCGCATGTCGCAAAATTCATCAGAAACAACATCATCTGTCGCTACGGCGTCCCAAATGAAATCGTTTCAGATAATGGTTCCCACTTCAAGAAGGAGGTGATTGATTTGTTGGAGAAATATAATGTGGCTTTTCATAAGTCATCTACTTACCGGCCGCAAACTAATGGAGCAGTTGAGGCCGCCAAAAAGAATATCAAGCGCATACTACAGAAGATGGTGGAAACCTACCGGGACTGGCCAGATAAGCTGCTGTTTGCTCTGTGGAGCTACAGGACTTCAATCAGAACTTCTACTAGGGCGACTCCATACTCATTGGTTTATGGGATGGAGGCCGTTCTACCTATTGAGATTGAGGTCCCGTGATTACGAGTACTGGTTGAGTGCCAGATAGCCGAAGCGGATTGGCAGCAGAGCAGATTCGAGGAACTCATGCTTTTCGATGAAAGAAGGCTGAAGGCACTGTACCACGTCCAAAGTTATCAACACAGAATCGCCCGGGCTTTTAACAAGAAGGTTAAGTCCAAGAATTTGAAAGAAGGAGATTTGGTACTCAAAGACAACTGAGCCCCCATCCACGACCCAAGGGGCAAGTTCAAACCCAATTGGACTGGTCCCTACATTATCAAGTCAATCTGGTCAGATGGAGCTGTGGTTCTGATGGATCTAGATGGCTTAGAGTTTTCCCAACCGATCAACATGGACAAGTTGAAGAAATATTACCCCTGAGAGGCTCGCTAGGCCGAAAACCCGAAAGGGCGACCTAGGCAAAATTCAGAGCATAGAAAATTTGAAATTATAAAAGCAGGCTCAGAAGGTTGAAAACCCGCAAAGGGCGGCCTTGGCAAAAGTTAGAGCGCAAAAGGAGAGTAAAAATACCCGAGCGAACCTAAGCCTGAACTACGTAAGGCTTGATTCCCATCTTTGGGATACGTAGGCAGCTTCATCCTGAAGTTCAGCCACAATCTTTTCCCCGATCAACTTTGTCCATTTGTTCATCTCAGTCATCTCTATCCATCAGCATTTATCGTGATCTCCGGTACAGTGCTATTCAGACTAGGGGCAACTTTCCATTGCTATGAATTGCCGAGGTACTTTTCAGACTAGGGGCAACTTTCCAGTTGCTAGGATCCGGGGTTGTGCATCTCAGTGACAGATCTCAAGCGTGTCCAATTCTGATCCATATCGAAAATAGTTTTGAAAAGTTTTAATAAAAGTTGATTTTGCTCAAAATTAATCTTTTTACAACTAAGACCATTTTTGGACCAAAGCGGAGAATTTTCAGTACCACAACCTTCAATTTCATTGATTTCAAAACAGAGTTCTCTTGCTCTTGCATACAATTGAGGTTGCTTTTTATTACACTCAGGAAGAAAACTTGAAAGTACTAGTAAAGCAATAAATCTGGGGCATAGTCAAGTCAAGTGTCCCTGCGCCCCCTGCCAGAGCTACTTGAAGCCTCTGATGCCAACCTAGGCCCAACCTGTGCTTCTTCGTTGAGCCAATCCCAGCACTCGTCAGATAAAGTGCAACTAAAAGTGGGAGCAGGAGCCAGGAGCTCTCTATTTCCCAATGCTGCGGCCTGCCGAGCTAGCTGTGCGCCTCGAACCAGGAATATAGCCGGATACTCTATCCCCTCTGGTGGGCAAGTCTGATCATGGCCAAACTGGCGTAGAATACGGAATGGGAAATAGAATACGCAGTGAGTCAAGCCGATCAATCGAATCCCGACCTGCCGGGACATACTGTAGCTCATTGCTGGGAGATTGAGCCAAGGGCAGCGCCAAGCAATGTGATCTGCCGACAAATTGCACATCCATTCAAACCACTATCTCTCATCAAGGGCGTCGACTAGGCGTTGTCGAAAGAAATAGCCGCGGGCTGAATAAGCAGGGCAAGAGTCCACAACCTGTAGTTTATCCATCAACCATATTTGGGGATGGATGAAAAATGAGAGAATAAAAAATAGAGAGATGTGCGACGAGAGAAAAGTAAGATGAGGGTCTTATGAGAAAAACCGAGCCTGAGGGCCGAGTGATGTGAGCAAATACATATGTGAGCTTGGGTGGGAAACATTACCCGCAGCAGTAGTGGACTCCCCGCAAACCTGGTTGTCTCTTGGCGGTAGAAGGCATCCAAGCCCATCAGTGTCTCAGCCAATGTCATAGCGATGCAACTCTTTCCTTCTTTCAAGCCTTGGGCCACTTCAATCAGACGGACGCTGGATCCTCCAAAGCTCGAGGCAAACAGAAAATGAGATAACATGCATAAATAGAGGGCATGTCGCTGGAAGCCTTGCCAATGATGGTCGCTGCGGTCACCAGCATCGGAGAACCGGTAAATCAGGCTTGGGATATCCAACATTCCGTTACAAATCAGGGATCGAGCATCGTGCGCGTTGAGTCCGCACGTCCGCCCTAAGGTTTGGGCATAGCCAAAATTGAGTTGGTGCAAGATTTCCTCACCTCGCTCGGATTCTATCAAAACTTAAAAATCTTCAAAAGTTGGACATACCTCTTGCCCTCCGAAGCTGAAGTCATGCGTCACTGGGTTCCAAAACCTCGCCGCGGCATAGAGGAAAGGAAGATGTAGTGGAGTCCGGCTCAGTGTGAATAGTGCATTCAAGCCGAAACCCTGGAAGTTCAACTTTTCCGAGCCATCTAAAGAAGAGATCCAAGATGTAAGATTTTCTATGAGAAATGCCTCCATTTTTGTGCAAAGCAGTGATGAAATGAAAGAGTTCCAAAGTTGGAGCTTTATAGGGGGGGGTAAAACACTATTCGGGGACAAGTGTCACAATTCTATGGGCTGCAGGGAAAGGTGGCCGGCCGGCCACCTATTCTAGCAGGCCGGCCACCCTTGACTCAAAACATGGCCGGCCGGCCACCTCTCAGTCTCCAAAAAGCAAAATGTGGCCGGCCATGTTTATTGGTCCTGTTTTGCTTTCCGGAGGGAAGTTTAAGGCACCTTCATGCATCGGGAATGTCAAGGGCCTCAATTTCTCTCAGTTTCAGATGTGTTCCATCATCCAAATCGTTCGTCCGAAGTACGCTCTGTTTTGTTTAACATTGTTGTATTTTGTTTATCGAGTTGTTGCTTTGTTTATCGAGTTGTAAGTTTTGTCGAGCTGTCGCATTTGGTGTTTTGAGTTGTTACTTTTTGTTTATGCAATTTTGTTAAGTCTTATTTATCGAGTCGTTAACATTATTGTATTTTGCTTATCGAGTTGTAAACTTGCTAAGATTCTATTATTTCTTAGTGAGTCGAGTTGTTTGATTTGTTGCGTCGGTTCATTACCTGACCCGGTAAATACACAAGGCACATTCCCATTCAATTCCTTTTTTTGTGCAAAATGATGTGATGCGATGCTAAGAGTTTCAAATACAAACACCTTTTCAAAAGCTGTTTCATTCCATCATGTTTTACAACAAAATAAAGGTACAAGTTTTACAGAAAATAAAACTGCCTGATAATATGCAAAGTGCTACAAACTACTAGCAAAAAGTAAAATAAAGCAGGAAACAGCATCAATGCCCTCGGGAGCGGGAATGAGGAGGCCCCATCATCCTCTTCTGCGGGACAATCTCTGCACCATCATCACCATCCGGGTCAGAGCTGTCATCCTTAGGATCCCCCTCAGCCTCGTCTCCACTCCCAGAACCAAGATCGGAGTCCCCCTCCTCAGCAGATGTCTCTGACTCACGGTCTGCGATCTCCTCCTCCTCCTCATCAGGCTCCGCCTCTATAACATGCGCCCTACATCTGCGAGACGACCCCGCTCCTCGTGCTTCTCGGCAAGGCCTAGATGGCCCTGCTCCCTGAGAAGGCCTGGATGGCCCAGCTCCTCGAAAGGGCCCAGATGGCCCAGCACCTCGACCTCTCTGAGAAGGCCCGGGTGGCTACCAGCGGTGCATATCTGAGGCATCTGAAAGTGAAGAGTTCAATACATCAGTTCAAATATAAAAAACAGATGCAAGTACAATATGCGAGTGGGCTGTGTGTTCACCATTAACTTGAACTGTGTGTTCAGAAAATCAGAGTTAGGGCTGCGTGTTCTACTCTCAATCAGTGGGCTGTGTGTTCACCATCAACGTGAACTGTGTGTTCAGAAAATCAGAGTTAGGGCTGCGTGTTCTACTCTCAATCAGTGGGCTGTGTGTTCACCATCAACTTGAACTGTGTGTTCAGAAAATCAAAGTTAGGGCTGCGTGTTCTACTCTCAATCAGTGGGCTGTGTGTTCACCATCAACTTGAACTGTGTGTTCAGAAAATCAAAGTTAGGGCTGTGTGTTCTACTCTCAATCAGTGGGCTGTGTGTTCACCATCAACTTGAACTGTGTGTTCAGAAAATCAGAGTTTGGGACTGCGTGTTCTACTCTCAATCAGTGTGGGCTGTGTGTTCACCATTAACTTGGACTGTGTGTTCAGAAAATCAGAGTTTGGGACTGCGTGTTCTACTCTCAATCAGTGTGGGCTGTGTGTTCACCATTAACTTGGACTGTGTGTTCAGAAAATCAGAGTTTGGGACTGCGTGTTCTACTCTCAATCAGTGTGGGCTGTGTGTTCACCATCAATTTGAGCTGTGTGTTCGTAAAATCAGTATTCTTGGACTGTGTATTCAGAAAATCAGAGTTTGGGACTGCGTGTTCTACTCTCAATCAGTGTGGGCTGTGTGTTCACCATCAATTTGAGCCGTGTGTTCAGAAAATCAGTATTCTTGGACTGTGTGTTCAGAAAATCAGAGTTTGTGACTGTGTGTTCTACTCTCAATCAGTGTGTGCCGTGTGTTCACCATTAACTCGGACTGTGTGTTCGACAAATCAGTGTTTGAGCCGTGTGAGCATTTTGCATTGTCATGCATGTCTTCTTGGTGTACCATACCTCTGTGCTTGAGCATTCGTTGCCACGCACGTTCCTTTCTCGCATTGCGATACATTCACTCGCCGACACTGCGTGTGTCAAACTTTCGGAATCACAGGAATCACATTGAATATATGTTGTTAGCATATTGTTCTTGTTGAATTTCTTTCTTTTGCAAGCACGATATTGTATGTACGGTTCATTTGAGGCTGGTGCGACTAGACGAATTGCGCAGGTACCGTATCTTCTCCGTGTGAGACGTGACGAGAATTGAATAATTCTCTGCATTCTTGACTGCATGAAATGTAGTTGTTGCTTTGCATTCTTGCTTAAAACTGTTGCATCTATTTGTGAATACTTGCTTCATTACAGCTTGCTGCACTTGCATGATCATTAAGTTACATCTGGCTCCGTGCATATCGCTTTGCATTTTGCCCCCTGCCTGCGGGCACTTATTTCTGTGCATCTTGTATGATTGTCTAAGTCTTCGGCCTTGTCAAAAATGGGTCGTCTCTGGGCTTTGACATTCACTCCCGTCACTTGTGACTTCCGAGTTCTGTCAAAGAGGGGCAACTGTAGACACCCCATTTGTGACCGACCTTAAGACTCAGACGTCATCGATTGAGCGCTCGGTGATGTTGCATATTGTGCTCGTTTAGAAGTCTCAGAGTCACGGCCGTGAGCCCTGTCTCCGGACTTTCGAACCCTCTTCTGTACCTCGTCTCGGTTTGTGAACCAGACTCGATTTTTTCTGTTTCCTTTCCTGAAGGGAGGGAGAGGTCCCATAGACCATCTCTCAGTGGCCGTGGGCTACATTTCGTGGCCGTAGGCCATTTTGCCCATTTCGGAGCCCGGTTCCCGGTTTTCGGAGCCGTCGGGCCGTGTGCCTCGGTTCGGGACCGTCTAATCATCTCCGATTCCTCCAGTTTTTGGCATACGTCTTATTTACTCCCTTTTGAGGGACACTGGTGTCCGAGAGACCCACTTCGTGGCCGAATGCCACTTTCGGTGCTTAGCGGCCTATTTTCGGGATCCCGAACTGCGTGTTTTGGCCCCCGAGCATTCGTTTTGCATCGGTTTTCGTTCATTTTTTGGCAGGTACCTCTGTTTTATCACCAGGAAGGTCACTGAAGGGTGGGAGGCCAGCAATTGTCACAGCAATCAGTTATGCACCTCCGGCGCCCTCCGACGCCCGTTTTTCTCACTTCCGAGCCAATGTTGACCACCCTAGGAGCATTTTCTTCAAGCCCAAACCACATATTTGTGTTGTACACACATGGGAGGACCCTAATATCACATGGCCGGCCAGTAATTCAAATTGAACCTTTTGAACCCCTCCTAAAAGTGGCTTGTTGTCTCTTCTGTTTTACAGTTGCCAATTTCCAACCACAGGGTCTTGTTGAGGACACATGGGAGGCCACCAATATGTTGTGGCCGGCCAGAAAATCAGCTTTCCATTTTTGCCCCTTGGCTGGCCGGCCATGGGGGGTGGCTGGCCGGCCACCTGCAACAAAAATAGGTGGTCGGTCATGATCCCCTTAATGTGCACTTTACAGCTGTATAGCTGTTTTCCCCCAAAAATATCTCTATCCGGGGGAGAGCTTTAGGAGGGAAACTTAGTGTCATTTCCCTCCACCTTTTCTCCTCTCCTCTTTCCCATATAACCAACCTCCAAGACTGGTTTTAGGGTTACAAAAAATTTCCCTAAGGGCCTTGCATACATCTCTCTCTATTTCTCTCTCATTTTCTCTCAAAATCCCTAAGTTTCTACCATTTTCTTCATCACTACGAAGCACCACCACCACCACTCCATTCCAGCAGCAAGGAGAGGTTTTTCAGAGGCTTAGAAGCAACATCCCTTGGTCCTAAAGGCAGCAAAGAATAGTCTTCAAGGGTAAGTTCACATTTCCCCTCTTTTAGCTCATTTTTTGCACCAATTTCTTAGCCTATTTGCTTGCTGTTTTGGGATCCGACCCTAACTGAAACTAGGCATTTTTTGAGCCATTACTCATGTTTGTTCAAGGGCTCAACCCTGTTTGAGCCCTCCATTTGGTACTTGCTTCAATACCCCTTGGTATGTTACATCTTTGCATGAAATTTCTAGCCTATGTGTGATCTGTTTTCGAGCATAATGTAAACTGTAAGTGAGCCTGTATTGAGCCCCTATTCAACATTGAAGAAGGATTCAACCCTCTTTGAGCCTCCTATCTTGCACTTACTTCATAATCCCTCCTATTTACCGTAAATTTGCATGATTTGTTTGGCCTATATGTAAATTGTTTTGGAGTGTGTCATGAACTGTGAGTAGGCTTATTTTGAGTCCCTCTACAACATTGTAGAAGGGATCACCACTGTTGGGGGCCTCCATGTTGTGCTTACCATTATACCCCTCTTTGCCCCTCATTTTTGCATGCTTTTTTAGGCTTATCTAGCTTCTGTTTCCGGCCATGATCAGAACTGAAAATGGCCATATTTTGACCTTCTTGGCATGTCTCATTAAGGGTCCTGGCTTGTTTGATGAATTTTTGGGGTACCTCATGTTATATCCTCTTGTTATCCTTAATCTTGCATTGCATTTTTAGCATGTTTTCATACTGATTTGAGGCTTTTCATCTACTGTAAATGTTCATATTTTTAGTCCCTCTTCAGTGTTGTAGAAGGGTATTTTTCCATTTGGGCTTTGCATCTACCGCTTGTTTCATAGCCTCCTTTGCGGAGCCATTTTTGTATGCCATGCTAGCCCTACTTGTGATTGCTTTTTGGCCCTGATTTGTACTGTAAAAATGCTTTTCTTGGGGCTTCCTTGCTTCTGTATTTTCATGTCATGTTCAAATTATGCATGTATGGTATAGCTGTAGGCCATTTTATGCATTGAAATCCATGTTTTGGGATCATTTTATGCATCGGGTATTATTTCGCCATGATTCGGGGCTGTTTTGCCCCTCATTTTTTCACTGATTTTTGCATGTTTGCATATCATATTCCATGTCTTTTCCATGTCTCATTAGAGTGGCATTTCGGTGCCCGAGGGTCCGTTCTCGGTTTGCGTGCCCGCGGGCACGCATTTCGAGGCATCTTGTTTTCATCTAATGGCCTCTTATGTGAGTGTGGCTGAGGTCCGCTTATGTTAGTATAAGTCCATATTGCATTGTATATGCCATTGTAGCCTCATTGCATTGCGTATGTCATTTTCTCGGTTTGCGTGCCCGTGTGCACGCATTTCGAGGCATCTCATTTCCATCTCATGGCCTCTTATGTGAGTGTGGCCGAGGTCCACTCGTGTTAGTATAAGTCCAATTTGCATTGCGTATGCCATTTCATGCCTTAGGATCATTTTCTCGGTTTGCGTGCACGTGTGCACGCATTTCAAGGCATCTCATTTTCATAGCATTGTGCATGCTAGGTCATATGTTAGTTGCATTCATGCATGTCATGCATATTGCATCGTGTTCGGGATAGGAGTTAGCACGGAAACGAGGCACGCTTTCAGTACTCGGCGATTTTAACAGGTCTCAATTCCCAAGTCACCGACACTCCGGATTATCCATGATGGAGTTAGGTTTTGTTGTAGCATTCATATGCATTCATCCCATATTGAGTTGTGCAATTCGGCTCCTCGGCCATCATGCATCGATATGCGTGATTGGTGGCACGAGGATCGAGGCATGCATATATTTGTGAAATACATTGCTATGCCCCTTTCCTGCTCCCTGTTGCAGCAAAATGAAGAATCAACAACTTTTCGGAGCCTGGCACGCATTTCGAGAAACATTGCAAACAGAGGCTAATTGGGGCATTCCAGTGGATTTCCGCACAAAGCAGCCCCAAACATGCATCATTTCATTATCCGGAGCGGAGCCAAGGCAGTCCCTGGCTTGCATGCCAGTTTTACAGTTTTTCTTCTTTAATTTGTATATTATTCGGACTGTATTATTCTTTCATTTTGGGACTATATTATTTATTCGGACCCTCTGTGCGAGGGCATAATTGTAATAAGTGTGGGTGAGTGTGATGTATGTCTTCCAACCCTACGTCTTTCTTCCCTTTTATTTACCCGGTTATGATGGTTAGATATAGGGCATATTTCGATTAGCATACAGTATGACAGCATGTTTGCATCATTCATCTATTTTGCACGCGCCGGGCTCGGTGCATCATACAAACTGCATTTGTATTTCAATTCCAAATTGAATACGTGTTAGTTGTAGCATTCCATATGCCATGTTTAGAATAGCCGAGCCTGTTATAGTTGCATCTTTGCATGTGTTGCACTAGGCATTGCTGTATACTTAGGATCATGCATGATTTCTAATGAGCTTCTGTTTTGGCTTGGAGTACTAGGTGAGTTTTATGCTTTAGCATCCTTGCATGCGTGTGAGTGATTGCCATGAATAGCATGCTTACTATGAGGCTATGTGCTTATGTGATATAACTGCCTTGAATGCCTGTGGGTGGAGGTTGAGTTACTTGAATTGGGACAATTCACCAGATGTTTGTTTTAAGCCCACTAGATAGTGGCAAAATCACGTTTTTCTAAGCCCACCCGAGGGTGGCAAATCCACGTCTTAGCCTACCAGCGGGTAGCACCATCAAACCATTTTTCGAACAAATAAACATGAAATGTTTTGTTCCAATTCAGGCGACTCAGTCTATACTTGTATGCTGTGCGCATCACATAGTAAATCTAGGCTAATAACCGGAATAAGAACTCACAATGTTTTCAAAATAAGATATCATGATTAATAGAGGCCGATCTTTGACCGGGCGAGCAGGGGTGCTCACGAAGTGACCTTCTCCAATCGTACCCAAGTTCCCGAGCCGAGGCAACTTTGGTGATGACGGACACGTGGCCTTTGGCACTGAGTCAAGGTTTCCTAAATTTCCCATTTAAAAAAAAACATTTAGGTGGCAACTCTGTATCTGGCAAAGCAGTCCATGTTTGGCACTTCTTTCAAAATTTGTTTTCAAAACGATTTGTCGGATTTGGACTCTTTGGTTCAAGATTGAGAACCGTGACATTTAAGTCCTTCGAACTGTAGTAGACCCAATATCGAACCAGAACGGGGGGGATTCGCACTCCTTCCCCGGGATGCGTTCGGGGACGTCTACAGCTGGTCATTTCCCTCATGGCGGAGGTCCTCCGGGTACCGGAGATGGTCTCGATATTATGGCCTTACCCCCGAGGATCCGGCCATTCATTCTCGAGAGGTACGACCCTCCGGCGGACATCCTCCCGCAGGCAGTTTTCCACCACTTTACTGATTTCGATGATCGAGCGCCTAGAGATCTGCTTTTGCGAGAGCTGGAGTGCCACCTCTCTTACCAGGCACGAGAGGTATTTACTTCACTCTTACATTTTTTGCAATGCATTCTGCATTTTTCGTGCATTTTGTGCTTTTGCTATGTTTATCTGCTCACTCAAGCTCATAGCTTGTTTTGAATGTTTAGTCTATAATACTGTATTCCGTTTGCATCTTGAACACACAGTTCAAACACTCTGACTTTCTGAACACGCGGCCCGTATATTGATTGTGAACACGCAGCACACACTTGTTTGAGAATTAAACACACAGCCCAAACTTTGAGATGAACACATAGTCCAAATTGAAGGTGAACACGCAGCACACACTTGTTGAGGGTAGAACACATAGCCCGAACTTTGAATTTCTGAACACACAGCCCAAATTGAAAGTGAACACGCAGCACACACTCGCTGAGAGTAGAACACACAGCCCACTGATTTTGAATTTTGAACACACAGCTCAAACACTTGACGTTGAACACGCAGCTCGAACTGATTGTGAACATGCAGTACACACTTGTTGTCAGTTGAACACGCATCCCAAACTTTGAATTTCTGAACACACAGCCCCAAATTGAAGGCGAACACGCAGCACACACTGATTGAGAGTTGAACACGCAGCCCAAACTTTGAGATGAACACACAGCCCACACTTTGATATCGAATACACAGCTCGTCGTTGAGGTGAACACATAGCATACACTGATTGAGAGTAGAACACGCAGCCCAAACTTTGAGATGAACACATAGCCCATACTTTGAAATCTAAACACACAGTCCAGATTCTGTATTTGATTTGATTTTGCACACAGCTTATGCATTTCATTTGCACGCAGCTTATTCATTTCATTTGCACGCAGCTTATACATTTCATTCTGAAACTGAATACATGTGTTCATCCTGAATGCAGGTGACTTCTCGCGCTGCGCGAGGATATGGCTCTATCACGGCGAGAGAGTGGTACGCGGAGCTCCCGGAGGCTGTCTAGGATTTGGTTGACGTGGCAGGGTTTGGGCCCTTTTGCACTGGGATCTCCCGTTGTCCTGCTAGTAGGACACTGATGGGTGCTTTGGTAGAGAGATGGTGGGACACCACCAACTCCTTCCATTTCTCTGCCACCGGGGACTTGACCCTGACCCCATTTGACTTCGCCGTACTGACGGGCCTCGATGTAGAACGTTGGGCCATCCCATATAATGAGGATATGGGCCAGTGGGAGGCCGCCTGGATATACTTATTGGGGGCTAGCTCGCCGGTTGACAGATCTTCGGGCAGAGTCCGATATACCTGGTTCTCTTCCCATTTCAGGAGGGCGGAGATGGAGCCTGAGACTCTTGAGGAGGTGGCACAGTGTACCCGTGGATTTCTGATGTTCCTTTTCAGGACCACTCTGTTTGCCGATAGGGGGAACACTGTCGGGCTTTATCTGTTGAGTGCTTTAGTGGACCTATCACAGGTTAGTCGATATGATTGGGGTGGCGCCAGCCTGGCTACCCTCTATTGCTATATGAGCGCGACCTCCCGCGGATGGGGGAACATGGTTGGCAGCTATTGAAGGGCCTAGGAGGTATTGTCTGCCCTCTTGACTTACATTTCTGCTTCTCATTACTTGTACATTGCACATATGGCGCACTTTACATTCTGTTCCTTGTACTTTGCTCTCAGCATTTCGTGTTTATATTTTGCACTCAGCATTCTGTATTTTGATGGCTATTGTTCTGTTTCTCACAGTTATGGGTCTACGCGTACTTCCCGACACTAGCCCCAAAGCTTGAGGTGGAGGTGCCTCTTATGACCCCTTATTCACTCGTATTCGAGGGCCTGCAGCGGCCGAGATCTCGGGAGTCTTTCCTCTACCTACGACAGTACTTTGATACAGTGCGGCCGTCAGAGGTATTTTGGAACTCTCAGTTCTTCATGTTTCTGATCTTTGATTTATCTTGCACATTCACAATTTCTGATTAGCTTATACATTGATTATCCGTAGATCTCGTGGCAGCCCTGGGCGCCTTTAGGCAAAGACCTCCGATTCCAGTTTGCCGGAGCATGGAGTGCCTCTCGGTATAGGATCCTGTTCGATGGGCCAGTTGGTAGGGCCTGGTTTTTGGAGGATCGCTTCTTGCGTCAAGTATGGGGCTACCCTACTCAGGACCTCCCTTCAGCGCCTCCAGACGACATGCGGACCGCTGATAGGCTCTCTCCTCAGGATGTCGTTAATGCTATACAGGGTACCGATGCATTCTTACATCTGGAGCAGGAGGAGTATGTGACCTATCGTCACATATACTTGATGCCTCCATTGACGGGGGTCCGTACTCCGACGAGGAGGTCCGCTGGTATGCCTTCATCGAGCCCGGCTCAAACTGCAGATGTCCCTTCCACCAGCAGGGCTGGTACGTCTAGAGGTGGGGGTGGATTGGTTCCCCCGATTCCTCCGACTGATCATCATCCTGGATGGCCAGATATGCCGACTGAGTTGACGGGATGCCGATATGGGACTTCCTACCCGATTCCGATAGAGCCTCCTATGCCTGACCACCGATATGTCAGTGACCCTGATTCACCACCGGTATGTTCCACTGTTTTCCGTTTATCACATAGATACTTTGGCATTTGTTTATTCATTGATGACTTGAGCTTATATCTGCAGCTACCCAGGGAATACATGGATGAGGTGCTCGGGATGGTAGCCTCACTTGAGGGCATGGTCTTATGGAGAGAGGCGCAGTTGTCCCTCATGGGTGTCTAGGTACCCTTTAGTTTTCTTGCATTTATCATACTTCTGATGACATGCCGATCTTGAACATTTTACTACATTGATAGGCTGCCTGTGTAGAGCATATCTGACACACACCGCATTCATGTACCATATCTGTATGCGCCCACTTTATATAGTTTTCTTGCATCTGCATCTGATACGCATATTTTGGCTGATGTATTCAAATTACATTCTTCTTTTTCAGATGCTGCCGATATATACCGGGCCACCGTCTAGGCCACCTGGGCCTTCCCGAGGAGCTGGGCCATCTAGGCCTTCTCGAGAAGCCAGTAGAGGGGAGTCGTCTCACGGACGAGGCAGACGCAGGGCGCACATCACAGAGGAGGAGCCCAGCGAGGAGGAGGAGGAGGAGGCTGCAGATCCCCAATCAGAGACATCTGCTGACAGAGAGGGTGGCTCCGACCCTGGTTCCGGTAGCGGAGATGAGGCTGAGGAGGGTTCTGAGAATGGCAGCCCCGACTCAGATGATGGTGATGATGGTGCAAAGTCTGTTCCGCAGAAGAGGACGAAGAGGGCCTTTCGTTCTTGCTCTTGAGAGCATTGATACAGTTGTTCCCTGCTTTATTTACCTTTTTACTAGTAGTTGTAGCACATTGTACGTTGTTAGACAATTTTATTTTCTGTAAAACTTGTACCCTTGTTGTAAAATGTTGTAACAAATGAAGCATGAGGAAATGAAACAGCTTTTGAAAAAGTGTTGTATTTTATGTTCTTAGCATCGTATCGCATCATTTTGTACCAAAATGAGATTGAATGGAAATGTGCAATGTGTATTTGCCCAATCAGGTAGTAAACCGACGCAACAAACTAAACAACTTAACTTACTAAGAAATAACAAAACCTTGGCAAGTTTACAACTCGATAAGCAAAACACAACAAAATTGATAACTCCATAAGTAAGGCACAAAAAGTAACAACTCAATGCACGAAACTCGACAGCTCGACAAAACTTAACAACTCGATAAACAAGACATCTCAACCAACAAAACAACAACTCGATAAGCAAAGCAACAACTCGATAAGCAAAACAACAACTCGATAAGTAAGGCTTAACAACAACTCTATAAACAAAGTGTATTTCAGATGAATCTGGATGACGGAACGCATCCGAAACAGAGGGAGATGGAGGCCTTCGACACTCTCGATGCATGGAAATGCTAGAAACTGCCTTTTAGAGGGTAGAACAGGACCAAAGGCACATTTTGCAGCATGGCCGGCCATCTTTGGGAGCTGGCCAGCCAGCTTTTTGCATTGGAGGGGAGAGGGGTGGCCGACCTACCGGAAAAGGTGGCCGGCCGGCCACCTAGCTTAGCACCCATCAATTTTTCGACACGTGTCCCCCGAACAATGCCTTATCCTCTTTAAAAGTCCCAGCCTCGTAGTTGATTCATTTCATCTCAGTTTTGCACCAAAATGGAGGCGTTTCTCGTCGAAAATCTCACAGCTTGGATCGCTTCTCTAGATGGCTCGAAAAAGTTGAATTTCCGGGGCTTTGGCTTGAATGCACTATTCACGCTGAGCCATACTCCGCTGCACCTTCCCTTCCTTCATGCCGCGGCGAGGTTTTGGAACCCAGTAACACATGTTTTTAGCTTTGGCGGGCAAGAGGTATGTCCAACTTTCGAAGATTTTCAAGTTTTGATGAAATCTAAACGCCATGAAGAAATTTTGTCTCAGTTTCGCTTTGGCCACGCCCAAGCTTTAAGGCGGATGTGTGGGCTCACCATGCATGACGCTCGGTCTCTAATCTGTAACAGGGAACTGGACGTCCTCGGCTTGATTCATCGCTTTTCTAATGCCGGTGCCCGTGGCAATCATCATTGGCAAGGTTTTCGACAACATGCACTTTGCTTGTGCATGCTATCTCGCTTTTTGCTTGCCCCAGGCTTCGGTGGATCTAGCATTCGTCTGATTGAGGTTGCTCAAGGCTTGAAAGAAGGAAATAGCTGCATTGCCATGACATTGGTTGAGACACTGATGGGCTTAGATGCTTTCTATCGCCGGGAGACGACCAGATTTGCGGGGAGTCCACTACTGCTGCAGGTAATGTTTCCCACCCAATCTCACGTATATATTGCTCACGTCACTCGGCCTTCGGGCTCGATTTTTTCTCACAAGACCCTTTCCTTACTTTTCTCTCATCGTACATCTCTCTATTCTTTATTCTCTCAGGTATGCAGAGGAGCTCAAAATATGATCTTTTTCAGTTCATGACAAAGTCCAGAAATGCTTGCAAGTATGGCTTATAAATGAAGCAAAAAAATGCAAGTTTAAGGGAAATAGGTGTTTACCTTTGAAGAGCAGCAAACCAGTAGCTTTTGGACCAAATTTCTGAGCTTCCAACCTCTTCAAATGTCCTCCAAGGTGCTGGAATGAGTGATGGAGGTGTTGTGCTATGGGTTGGTGTGTAAATGGTGAAAAACCAAGGTGTTTAGAGGCTTGGATGAGAGAGAGAGGGAAAGTTGTATGCAAAAGCTCCAAGAGGATTTTTTTTCTAACCCTTAAAGATAGAGGAGGGGTGCTAGTTATGTAGAGGGAGAGGCCAAGGAAAAGAAGGGGAAAAACCAATTCAAATTTTCCCCCCAAAAGGGCAGTCCCCCGGGCAGGGGTCTGGTGCAAAATAGCTGGCACAGCTGGCATGCATTAGGAGAGAGAAAAATGGCCGGCCAGGTTCAAGAGGTTCAGGTGGCCAGCCGGCCACCTCCCCTGGTCGGTCGGCCAAGTGCAAAAGGTTCAAGAACAATTGTTGGCCGGCCACCCCAAAAAGGTGGCCTCCCAGGTGAGTGCAACACAGCTATGTGGAGAAAAACCAGAAAATGTAACCTAGGAGAGAGAAAAACCAACTTTTCAGAGGGGTTCAAAAGGGTCAAAAGCAATTGATGGCCGGCCTATCCATATTGGTGGCCTCTCAGGTGTGTACAACACAATGGTGTGGTGGAAAGTCAGAAAAAGTGGCCCGAGAATGGAAAAAGTCAGCTTTCTAGTAAAGAAAACGGGCGATAAAGAGCGATGAAGGAATAAAGCTGGTCTTCAGAACAATTGCTGGCCTCCCACCCTTCTACGACCTTCCTAACAATGAAAATAAAGTCTCTGCCAAAAATGAACCCAAACCGATACAAAACGAAGGTTCGGGGGCCAAAACGCGCGGCCTAGGGCCTCGAAAACTGACTATTAAGCACCGGAGTTAACGTTCGACCATGAAGTTGGTCTCTCGAGCCACAGTGTCCCTCAAAAGGGAGGAAACAAGGTATATGCCAAAAACCGGAGCAAACGGAGGCGGTTAAGTGGTCCCGAACCGAGGCACACGGCCGACGGCTCCGAAAACCGAGAATCGGGCTCCAAACGGGAAAAATAGCCTACGACGACGAAACGTAGCCTACGGCCACTGAGAAATGATCTACGAGACCTCTTCCTTCCTTCGGGAAGAGAAAACGGGACCTGGTTTGCAAATCGAGGCAAAGCATAAAAGAGCCCTGAAGTCCGGAAAAGAAGGCTCGCGGCCGAGATTCCGCAACTTCAGAATGAGCACAATATGCAACATCACCGAGCGCTCAGTTGGTGACGTCTGAGTCTTAAGGTCGGTCAAAAATGGGGTGTCTACATATGGTTGCGAGTTATCTTCAAATATATGTTTTTGGGAGTGTACTTGCATATTTGAGTGTTTTATACATGAATTGGACCTTTGGAATTGTGATTTGAGCTTCAAACAAAATTCTGGAAAACCCAGACTTCGACTTGTCCGCTCGAGCGAGAAAAGTGTCGCTCGAGCGTGAAAGTTGAGCTCCTAGAAATTTTATAGAGATTGCACGGTAGCTCAAGCGACAAACCTCGCACTCGAGCAAACCCTAGTTTGCAAGACTCCTCGCTCGAGCGTAAAATGTGTGCAACCAGTACTTTTACAGAGTTTTGCAGGCCGCTCGAGCGACCAAAGCTGTGCTCGAGAGAGCCCTGTTTCAGAAATTTTGAAAAGTTGTTTTATGTTTCGTTTTCCGTTCTCTTTCATTTCTAAGCACTCTTAAGCATGCATTGAATGTTGTAAATGAACAAAAGGGATAAGAAAGAGGCCTAAGAGAAATAATAAGTTAAGAACGGATTGAATTATTTGTGACCTAATGTATTATGAAATGTGTAGGGTCAAGCACGAGGGCAAATCCATCTACGGAACACTGTGAGTAATATCTTAGTAAAGATATTTTCAAGTATGCTACTTTCCAGATGTTTACTTCTGTATAAGTTTCTTGGATTTGTTAATTTGAATTGTGAACAAGTATGCGTTATGCTGATGAATGAATTAGGCCTGAGGTCGTCTGACAGCTGTTTGATATGAATGGATTAGGCCCGAGGCCGTCTGAAGTGAATGAATTGGGCCCAAGGCCGTCTGACGTGAATGAATTGGGCCCGAGGCCGTCTGACGTGAATGAGTTGGGCCCAAGGCCGTCTGACATGAATGAGTTGGGCCCGAGGCCATATGACATGAATGAATTAGGCCCGAGGCCATTTGATATGCTTGGGCCTGAGGCCGTTTGATGTATTGGATAGAAATATAAATGGGCCTAAGGCCATTTGATATGCTTGTTAAGAATTTCATTCATGTAACTTCTTTATTTTGATATTATTCACTAGGCTTTCGCTCACTCTCATTTATATGTATGTAGGTAAGCAAATAGACGTCCAAACCCAACCTCAGTGAAAGGTGTGAGAGGAAGTCAAGTTTTGTAGAGTCAGCCTGAACATCTTACGCACGAGACTTTGTTTCTTGTACTTGTCCTTCTGTTGTGCACCTTACTATCTTGGTGGTTACGTCGAATCACCCATGTATATAAACTTTTGTTTGGCTGACTACATGTTTGAAGTTCCTAGATGTACAAGATGTTAATTCTGCTTATATGTGTGAGTTATTATGGAATGCTTTTGGAATAATTTTGTTATGCCATATAAGCACAACTCATTGGTCAAATTTTTTAAGTTTGCTTCCGTTTTGGCCCTTTTATTTCCATTGAAATATGTTTAATCAGGTTTGAGGCCGTAGGTAATCTCGTGATTACTGGCTGGTTATGACCTTAATCCATAGGGGCGGGTTTGGGTCATAACATAAGGTGTCTCAAGTAGGCCCTCAAGGCGTTACCAAAACCACTTACCGACTCATAACCGAAAGGAACTTGGTATCTACCCTGACCGTGTTTTCGAACTTTCACCATGGACTCCAAGCTAACTTAATTCTTAATTCTAAACCTCCTACCGGATTCACCAAGGTATTTACCCTACAACTCATCACATTTTAAATATTTTCGATAAATCAATTTCAAAAACCAATTTCTCAATTTCAATGCAAAACTTAAATCATGAAATTATGCGATGAACAATGCTATGTATGAGTTTGTAAATATTTCAATTTACCTAGTTCGCATGTTAGTTTGACAACCATCAATACAACCCTCCACCGATTGCCCAAACAATCATCTCTATTCATAATATAAATTTCAAGGGACAATAAATAATGTATAAAACCTTGCATCTTCAACAATTTTCAACATAAGAGTAACAATCATATGTTCAATCTCCTCTTTTCCAATTTAAACAAGAATCATAACATGTTTCCAAACATCTCATCAATTTTCCTTTTTGCTCAAATTCAATAATTTACCAAGAATGTCCACAATAAAATTTACCCATATTTCTCTCAACATATCTCAATATGCCAACAATTTCCAAAAATCCATGGAGTTTCAACAACATAATTTAATTTCTCAATCTCAACACATTCTAAGGTTTGGACAAAAATTGGAATTTCTTGTTTGAAAACAATATTTTCTCTCAAACTTCAACATTCATAGTAAATAATATAAATTTCAAGAAGAAACTTAAGAAATCCCCCTTTTTATTTAAGAAATAGATATAGATACATAAAACCCTAATCTCAAATTCATGCCAACTCTAAAAATAGCAAATAATAGTGTTAAAGCACATACACTAAACTTAGAAAACCCCTACCTCAAATTCTAGAAGAGCAGAAGGAAAGAAGCTCCAAAATCAAGGATGACGAAATTAAGATTCAATAGGTGAAAATGTAATCCTCATCGTCCTCTTCGATTTGGTATAAAAACCCTTATCAAAATCTTGATAGTTTTTAGTAAACCTTAGAGAGAAGTTTGGAGTTAGGTTGGTTTGTAAAGAAATGGAGAAGAAAAGATGAATATATAGTGAGAGACAGGGGGAGAGATAGAAGTGTAGAAGTGAAGAAAAATGAGTTATGGGTCAAATTTTGAAGAAAAGTGCACAGAAATCAAATTTGAAAATGCGTATTGCCATACGTGCAGGCTCCTTAGCCACACTTGCGGAACCCCCTCCCGCACGTATAGTTTCACTCAAACAAAAATCCCACCAAGGCTCCACCTTTCCATGCGTGTGGCCCTCAATCCCGCACGTGCGGCCAAGCCTCAACACCAAATCTTTTTTCCTCTTAAAGGATCTGCACGTGGGAAATTGCCTATTGAGTAAAAATCTTCTCTAAGGCAATTCGCACTCCCCCGTTTCATTGTTAAGCTCAAATTTTGAAAATTCTAACTCGGGATAAATATTTCAAAACACAAACAAGTTTGGAAAGGCAATAGTGATTCGAATTGAAAGAATAAACTTGAAATAAATATCGTTAAGTTAGTGTAAAGACCGGGGACATCACAGAGAGCACCAATTCTAAGTGTGGAGTTGATAATTCCAAAGTATTGAGGGTTTGGTTTGCAAATTGATTTGTTAGTTGATTGTTTATTTTTTTACACAGAAAAAAAATAAAAATAAAAATAAAAATGATTTGACAATTCGTAATAATTTTTTGGCAAAAATATTTGGTTCGCAAACATCCCTGATTATTTGGATAAATAAAAAATACTATACAATAAAGTATTTAAATTTATTTTTTACTCTTAAATATTTAGAACCCTTTTTATTAATCTCTCTTTGATATGGAAAGTGAAAATATAACTTTGTAATAATTTAGATAAAAACACAATAAAGAGAGGTTTGGGGAATATTTTAGTAGATAATGTAATAGAAACTTAATGATCGATCACTAATCCAGTTTAAGTAACTCTACACTATACACCTGGCTTGGGATGAGGGTTTTCGGGCCATTATTGTTGAAATAGATTCGTTAAGAGGCTATCAAAGCCATTCAAGGTTAGAAAAAGGTAGATTCCAATTTTAATTCGTCAAAAAATCAGGAAAATCCTAACACGTGATTGGCAATGTCATCTTCAAATGGTTTCACACGAATCAACTGCATCAAACACATCAAATCCCTTTCTTAGTTATCTTATCAAGAAAATTCATTAAATAAAGGCTTATTTTAGGAAGTAGATTATAATCCATTTTCTAGATTATAACACACTTCTTCTCTTACAAAAAAAGTTGCTAAGCAAAAAGTTGATTATAACCATCTTTCCAAAATAGCTTAAATACTCCATCAAGCTAACCTTTCCAATTATCAAATCTGTTGAGACTCAAATTCTTTCCACAGGTAGCTAGCTATCAAGCCTTAACAAATATATTTAAATAATAAAATATTAGACTAGCATTACACAACTATTTTTTTGAAATTTAATTTTGTTCACATATTTAATAAGTGTATAAACCAACCAACTTTTTTATTACTTAAATTAATGGGATATTTTAAATGGTTATATGTATGAATAAAATAGTTTTTCTTGTACAAAATCGTAAAGCATACTGAAAAATAAAGAATAAATTGAAAAAAAAAAAAATTATATTGAAGTGAATAAAAAATAGAGATGAAGTGATATTATTTATAATAGAAAGATATGAAGAAAAAAAAAACACATTAAAAATGTGTCGGTTTAAAAATATTTGACCAAAAGTTGAACTATTAAAAAATGTTAGTTTAAAAAAATTATGACTATTAGGAAAAAAAATAAAGAAATAATAAAATAAAAATATTTAAATAGAATAGAAAAATAATAGAGAGTTTATTGGAGGATGTATTTAAAAAAGTGATTAGCTAAAATAAAAAAATAACTTTTCAGTTAAAATTTGATTAAAAATTTGACTATTTTGATAAAAATATTCTAAGGCCTCATTTGGCAATAGATTTTTTTAATAACTTTTTGACTTTTTAGTTAAAATATGATGTAAAAAAAATTAATATATTTGAAATAACTTTTTAACTTTTTACAAAAAGATATATAAAAAATAAAATAAATAAATAAAATTTTAATTTTTTAATATAAATTTTTTATTTTTTAATTTTTTTAATTATTTTTAAATTTTTTAATTAAAAAAATTACTTATCAAACGAGATCTAAGACAACTAAATGTCAAACTACTCCGAAACAAGTCTTTAGGGTGCATCCATTCTTCGTCATCCCACTGTCAACTGTAAAGATGTTCGAATAGTTCGATGGATCTGTTTGTTTATTTGTTAGTTTTTATTTGTCGCGACTTCAGCCTCTTCGATGTCCAAAAAATAATAATTAAAAGTATTGTTACAAAATAATGGTAGAATATGACACAAAAATATATAGTATTAATTAGGGTTCTTTTGAAAAGTGGGATTGATTTTTAAATTTTTTTGACTATTTTAGTTTAAAGCTGAAAAGTCTCGTTTGGGATGAATTTTTTAACTTTTATAAGAGAAAAAACGTAATGATTATGGGTTGGATGTGATGTTTTATTTTACTAAACTAACGCCTATTTTATATTATTTTTGGGACTATTTTAACCAAAAAAAAACCTAAACCTAACTTCCCAAATGAACACTTAGTGCCGTTTTGAGAACCAAAATAAAAAGCCACGTTTTTGTCAAAAGGTTCAAAAACGCAAGTGGCAAAAACGCAACAAAATTGGTTTGAAAAGTTATAAAAACGCAAGTGTGAAATTACAAATTGGAGCCTATGACAAAAAAATAAAAAAATAAAATTCTTATGTTGGATAAGGGTATTTTGGTCATTTTAATTTGATTTGACACCATAAACAAATATTAAACTAAAAAGCCAAAAAACAGCTTTTTATCAACGTTCCAAATCACTTTCTAAAAAGTTAAAAAGCTTTGT
Organism: Camellia lanceoleosa; assembly: GCA_025200525.1. Lineage (NCBI taxonomy): Eukaryota > Viridiplantae > Streptophyta > Magnoliopsida > Ericales > Theaceae > Camellia > Camellia lanceoleosa. The sequence goes on from CM045759.1 coordinate 99,890,332, forward strand.
AAAAAGTCAAAAATTAACTTTTTACCAACTTCCCAAAACACTCCTTAATAGTATTATCATAATGAGTCCGGATCATCTGCCATACTTTCCTGCCATGTTCCAAAACGACGTTGTTTTGAGGCAAGTTTTCCAAAAAAAAAAAGGCCAAAAAAGAGAGAGGAGGCCAGAGGAAGAACACCTCTAGATATTATCATGTAATCTCCAAAAGTGAGATTCAAACACTCATTCAAACATTCAAACAACCAAATCTAAGAGTGTAAAAGCCTGAATAGAACAAAACAAACCCACCCTTCAAACCCAATCATCTATATATATATATATACACACACGTATGTATACATATGTATATATACACACAATGAAATCAGATTTTTCACTGTGAGAGAAACCCCAAATCGAAGATGAACAGAGAAAATCATGAGAGATTTTTGTGATTTCGCAAAAAGAATTAGACTTTCCCAAACATAAATAGAATTTTCAGTGATTAAACAAAAAAATTCCTGGAAAATTTAACTTTCCCATAAATAAAAAAAAAAAGAAAAATAAAAAAAGAAAAAGAAAAATATAAAACAGGGTTCTCAAATTCAAAAGCAGAGAGAGAGAGAATGGGGCAAACATGTACATGAAGTTTTGATCTGCAGACTTTACAAACTCCATTGTTAAAGAGAAAAAAAAAAGTTTTGATCCTCCTCCTCTGCTCTTCCTCTACTCCTTCTCTTTCTCCTTCTCCGATGTGGCAAGATCGCAGCTTATCATTAGGCCGGCGAAGCCATCTCCGGCATCTTCTCTTCTTCTTCTCCTTTCTCCTCCTCCTCTATTCCTCCTCCTCTGTTTTTCTTGCCTCTTTGTATTTTAGGGTTTGGTTCTCAAATGTTTGAGAGACAAAAGAAAGAAAAAACAATTTTTTTTTTTTTAAAAAAAAGGGTTCCAAAACGACGTCGTTTTGGAACCACCGCAGGAACAATTGTAGGAAAATATGGCAGATGATCCGGACTCTATCATAATATCAACAAATCATAAGAGATATTATAAATCTATAATTATTATAATTATTTTAAAGTTAATGTAACTTCTACACTAATTAAGACACAATGATGACTTATCTAAATGATTTGACAAAAAAATTGAGAAATAAAAAAAAAATCCATTATTTATCCACTGTTATGTGACAATTTTTTATTTGTTACCAATTCAATTAAGTAAAACTTAACTTTTTGACATGTCATTTTAGGTCTAATAAATTATAAATTTCTAATATTTTTTAATGTGTTTTGTAATTTTTTGTTTATCAAAAATATCACCTAAATAATGTCATATTACGGCCTTGTTTGGGATGCTAAATTTTTAATCAAAAAGTTAATACAAAAATTATATATTTTATTTATTTATATGTCTTTTTATATTAAAAAAATCAATTTTTTTTTTAAATAATCAATTTTTAAACTAACTTATATATATATTGGCACATACATATCGATTATTGAGTAACAACATGTTAACCTTACGATTCCGTTAGTCACCAATATATGAGTTGACACTTATCATTAGTTTTTGTATTCAGCAGTGCTACGTAGCTCGAAAGCTACGTAGCTTGAATCCCCTTAATCTGTAACGACGCCGTTTTTGCTCCTTTTTTTTTTTTTTTTTTTTTTGGGCAGATCAGAAGAACGAACGAAGAAGAAGAAGAAGGAAGAAGGAGGAAAGGAGGAAGGAGGGAGGAGAAGGAGGGACTGGAGGGGGCATAATATTCGGGGGAGGAGGAGGCGGAGGCGATTGCAGTGGTTGCGAGAAGACGATCGGCGGCTGCTGCGACGGAGGCACAGGAGGGGACGATCGGTGGCGGAGCTGCTTCTCTTCTCTCCTCTCTCTTTCTCCCTCTGCAGACTCGAAGAAGAAGACGCGAAAATGGAAGGGGAAAAAAAAAAAAAAAAACCCTAATGCCCAAAACGACGTCGTTTTGGGCATTTAAGGGGATTCGGGGGGACAAACTCTCGAGCTACCAATCTTTATCCTTTTGTATTAGTCGATATATTGATAAACTAATGCTCCGTAGCTCGAGTGTTATTAGGCTTGAGTGGCTCAAGAAATTTCTTCTCTCTCCTCTATCTGTTTTCTTTCCTCTCCTCTCTATCTCTATTCTTTAAACATTCAAACACTCCTGAAGAGAATGAGGGTGATGAAGATAAGGAGAGCACAGATGGTTGAAGAAGAATAGAAGAGTTTGGTCTACTTCTTGTTGATATCAATGGTAGGAGGAAACCCATACCCCAACCTTCACTGCTGCCCTTGGCCTTTGTTGTGAACAACCTCAAGCCCCTCTCTCTCTCTCTCTCTCTCTCTCTCGCTCTCTCTCTCTAAGGAGGCTCTTCCCCTCCACTTTTCTCTGTATTGATGAATGTTGTCCCTTTCTATTTAAGTATCTTTCTTTCTCTATGTAGCTCTTTGTCTAAGTAAGGGCTTTTTCTCTCTCAAGATAAAAACAGTTCTCTCTCTCTAGCTGTGTCTCCATCGCAAAATGTGTGTAACTTGCTTGGGCTTGATTTTTGGTCTTGATTTGTGAGTTTAATTTTTGGGTTTGATTTGTCTGATTGGTTTTGATTTTTGATTTTTTGGTTTTGATTCGTGGGTTTTATTTTTAGGTTTGATTTGATTTTTGATTTTGGGTTTGAATCTCTCTACTCTATCTCTTTCCTCTCCTCTTATCTTCTCTTCTTTTTTCTTCTACTTCTTCTTCTTTTTTCTTCTTTCTTCCTTCTTTATGCAATTTGCGAGTTATGAAAAAAAGAAAAAAAAGAAGACCAAAACCACGTTGTTTTACATTTCTGGCCACTCGAACCTTTGATTTTGTCGAGCTACCTAGCGGGGTCGATATTGATATTATTATTTAAAATTAAAATTAGCCCCGTTGAGAAAATATTCACTTAAAAAATTGTTGTTTTATTTGGGAAAAAAAAACTAATTACAAGATTACAAACTCATCGAATGCAAAAGATTGCGTTCAGTTTTGTGATATTTAAGAAGGTGATAAAAAATTAATTTTTTATTTTTTATATAAAAATATAATGTGATTTAAAAAAAAAACTAAAGAACTAAAAAAAAAGAAAAATGCTTGAGAGCACTAAAAAGGGATCACTAAAAGGAGCACTAATGATGTGGCAGTGAGCCCCGCCCACTTTCTATGTCTTGTTTTCATTTATTTATTTATTTTTTTACCATTTCTAATACATTAGTGTTATTAGTGGTGTATTTTTTAGTGGTCTAAATCATTATTAAAAAAAAAATTAAAAAAAGTCTTCTCAAATTGTCCCTTTGTCTTTAATATTCAGATTTTGTTTTTGGTATTAAAAAAGTGTCACGCGTCACTGTCATGACACGTGTCCTAACAGAGGTAATTCCCTAGATTATGATACAGAGCAAGTGGCACATCCTTTTTTGTTGGTCTAAAATACCCTTGCCTTTTAACTAAAATTACAAATCTCCATGAAATAGAGTTAATAACTGAAGGGCATGGAGGATAAAAATTAGTCCAAAGTTGTCAAAAATTAGTAGTAACCGCGCATGATAGCCCCCCCCCCCCCCCCCCCTCTCTCTCTCTCGCTCTCTCCCCGGTTCACACCACCTGGCTTTTCAAACTCTGTCATGATCATATATATATACACATCCATTCATACACTCTCTACCAACGCACTCAAAATCAAAAATATTTCTCTCTCTCTCTCTCTCTCTCTCTCTCTCTCTCAGCTTCTCTCTCTCTCGCCGGACTCTCAAAAACTAAGTAAGCTCTCTCTCTCTCTCTCTCTCTCTCTCTCTACCCAGATGGGTTATGCTCTGTTCATGGTATTTGCTTAAAAAACTCATCTGGGTTTTTACTATTCTCCTCTTTTCTTTTCACTTTTTAGCTAGATTTTCCATCTGGGTTTAGTGAATAAATGCTAAAATTCAACTCTCTAATTTTGCATGTGTGTGTTCTCTGTTTCGTAGCTCAATGGGTGAAGAAGTTGGAAACAAAACTATAAACTTTCTTGACGGATTCGATACAAAAAAAACTGAATTTTCAGATTCAGTACACCCAGAACTGGATCTGGGGCTCTCTTTGGGTGGCTTTTACGCCAAAATTCCCCCAAAAGCCCCACTGATTCGAACTTCTTCGATGATGGTGGCTGAGAAGGAGAGGGAGGGCGGTGATGGGTTTATTCCGGCGTCGGAGGTGGTGGAGGAAGAAGAGATGAGGAAGCTGAAGGAGATGCAGGCTTTGAAGAGAATGGAGGCTAAGAAAAGGATGGTGGAGAAGTTAACTAAGCAGAGGGGAGCTGGTGGTTCTGATGAAGAGAAGCCCCGGGTGGCGGCGGCGGCGGTCACGGTGGTGGCTAAATTGACCAATTGGGCGCCGGGTTCTACCTCCAAAGCCCCTGCCGCCGACGATGGCTTCTCCCGCGCTGTCGAAAAACTCAAATGGAATGTTGGTTCATCAACCAACCTAGTAATTCCAGGTAATTTTTCTTCATAAACTTGTTTTTTTTAGTAGTAATTTTCAATGCCAATAGTAAGTTGTTTAAAATATGATTGAGAGCTCTTCTAAAAAGCTTTAGAAAGTAGGAGTTTTCTTAGGTGTGCAACCCACAAAAGGTGTAAGTGGGTTGCACACCATGTACCACTCACACAAAAGGTGTAAGTGTAAGGTGTAAGTGTAAGTGTAAATGGAAGGTATAAATGAAATGTGTAAGTTGCACATCATGTGCCACTTACACAAAAAGTGTAAGTGCAAGATAAAAAAAGTGTAAGTGTAAGGTGTAAGTGAACACAAAAAGGTGTAAAGTGTAAGTTGCACACTATAACATTACCCTAGAAAGCATTGTTTCAAAAATGATTAAAAGTTCTAATAAACGTGTTCTAGAAAGTTTTAATAGGGTGACTTTCACTGTAATATAATATTTTAATCTTATTTTATTTTTATTTTTAAATTCTTTATGTCACTAGAGCTCCAACTCTAGAGATGTGGCTCAAGTTGTTTATGTTTGGCTTCAAAAATTAAAGTTACTTTATTTGACAAGTCAAACTTGAGAAGGTTCATTTTGTTTTACAGTGTATGCAGGCTTTTGGAGTTACGGGCAATCATTGAACCGTGGGACAAAAATAAATTTGTTTGAATATATATATATATATATAGATTTTTGGAAATCAGTTTATACAATTTTTTTTTTTTTTTTTATAGCTTACAAGTTAAAAATAATTTAAATAAGTTAAATTTTTTTTTTTTTTGATAATCTGAAAGTTGAAGAAATCGTGTTTTTAATTTCAACTTTTTGATTATTAACTTTTAATTTCACAGAAGTTATACCAAACAGTCTATAATAGAGTTTAATCTTTTTATTATTTTATGAAAAATTTTGGGTGTGTATTGCATATTATACGCAATCTTATATAAAATTACATAAATTTTCACAAATTTATAGAAGTAATCTTATAAAAATGCGTAAGTTTAATACAAATTTTTTGTAATCACATAAATTATGATGAATTTATGCAAATTTGTGTTTAACTTATGTATTTTTGTGTAATTATTTACCTAAATTTATGAAAACTTACATAATTTAATGTAGAATTGGATATGATGTGTATTGCACGACAAAGCATTTTCCTTTATTTTATTGGTTATGAAAGAAGCAAAAACAAACAACAAAGAGAGGACAAGATATCCTTCTCCAAGAACCAAGCCATTATGCCAAAACAAAAAGGAGAAATTACTATTCAAGTGGAGTTTTAAAAAATTATTACATATTAATAAAAAAAAAATTATAATTATAATTATTAATATTTATAATATTTACCGCGTTTTTGTAAATAAATTTGCTGATTACCACTTATTGGTAATTCTCCCAAACAAAAACACCACAACACCCTTATACATCACAAACAGCGTTCCAATCTCTAGAAATAGAAAAGAATAGGACCCCTTTAAAATGAGGCAAAGAAGGAAAACTTGATAAGTTTTAGAGCCCTATTCACATCCCTATTATATTTGTGCTGTATATCCCAATTCATATCTTTAGTATATATTTGTTATATAAATAAGTCCAATTTCATTGCTAAGTTTAATCTGTTTCTTGGTTCATATTGTTATCTCTGTTCTAACGATCCACAGTTCCATGCTTGTTTACTTGAATTTTTTCTTTAGATTGTGTGGTCCTTTTTTGTTAATTATTGATTGGATTTGATTTTGTCTTGGATTCTAAGAACAACATTGAATTATGGGGTCGAAGGTAAACATAGTTGATGTAATGTAACAAAAGGAAATAAATAGAGAAAGTTTGGAAATCAAATAGCAAGAATGTACGTGGTATCCATGGAGAGAAAATTGGAGAACGTTCATTTGTCGGCAGCGAAGAGTTCAAAATTGTCAACTAATTTTTTTTTTATTCTAACAAATCGACAAATTTTATCCAAGGCTGATACATAAATTGAATCGAACTATGTATTGACAAAGAACTTCGTCATCCTCATAATTCAACCCAAAACGTTGAGCACGTGCAAAATTATTTTCCTAAAAAAAACAAAGAAAGAAAATAGTTGGATGTCAAATCTAGTAGCATACCAACAAGCATTTTCCCCCTTTTTAAATGTTGTAGTATTTATTCGAACATAAATTTTGTTTTATAGAATTAATACGATGATCTCTGGATGGTTTTCTTCCTAAGAGATTCACTTTATGGAAAGACCGCTTGATGCTTTTCTTCGTAACTGCAATAGTGTAGGTAGATAACATCCTTCTTTATGGAGGATAGGCAAGTGGAGACGGGTTAGAGACTGTTCAAATGAGACTCAAACCCGAGCACGTGGTGTTGCTACTTAGCCAGCATATTAAACAGCTAAAATAAATGAAATTTGCCCAAACTACTTAAACTTCTCACCGTCAAGTGTTGTTGGTTGACAGTTGAAACCTCCCTAACCGTTCATATTAAGCCTATTTACATCAAAATGATCACGGTATGGATTGGCTCTTTCTAAGGCAATTGATGAAAATGATCACCATTTGCGGTTTTACTTTTCTCCTATTGTGTTTGGATCTTTGGTACTAATTGATTACTACCAACAAATATTGTATTCATTTTACGGCAAAATTCATTCAGGTCCAGAAAATTCAACTGCAGGGAAAGCTCCTACAAGAGTGACGGATACTGGAAAATCAGTCGATCCTGGTAATTACTGCTCAGAGCCTTCGTTCAATTTTGGGACAATGGTGAATGGAAAACCGGCTAATCCTGGAAAACCAGCACCAGGGATCATGTTGGAGAAAATACCGAATGGAAAAACAATCAATCCCACCAATTCTCACCCCCCGGATTTCGCAGTCTTACTAAGGAAGAGAGCAAATGAAAAAATGGGTGAGGCAGCAAAAACCGAGCAAGAGAGAGTATCCAAGAAGGTTCAAGTTTTAGCCGGCTGTATTCATGACAGTGCGGCTATCAAAATGATGAAGATAATGCCTAGAGTGACAACAACCGGCAATGGCCCCAATGGGAGGAAAATCAAAGGGTTGCTGTACAAGTACGCGAAAGGGCACGTGAGCATAGTCTGTGTTTGTCATGGCGTCTTTCTCACCCCGGCAGAGTTCGTTAAGCACGCTGGCGGCAGTGATGTGGAGAACCCCATGAAACTTATCAATATTGTGCCTGGAACCCTTTGAGCAATGGTGGTGGCTTTGTCACCCATTGTGCACAGAAAGAATTTCACAGAATGGGTTACAAATGTGATCTAAAATGTTCGCAATTAAAGCTGCAAACATCGTCTTGTATCGCATTTGTGCATTCTGTCCGGTTCTTTACGTGCACATAGTATGTAGTGAGGTAGGAAATAAGAAAATACAAGTGCTTTACCTTCAAGTTACCAAAAACAAAAGTGCCTTATTTTATAAGGTTTTTAGTTCTCTGTTTTCTAAGTTGTAAACAAAAAAAACTGGTTTAAGTTTTAACCCTTCACATGCAATTTTGTGAAGGATGTCTTTTTTTTTTCTTCTTTTTTTACCATCCCTTTTTCCTACCTTGTGGAATGTATAAATTAAGGTGGGAAATGAAAAACCTAGCTAGCTAGGTGGTTATAAGGTCTTATTGTGTTTCTAAGTTGTAAATCAACTGTTGTCAAGAGTTAACCCTTCACTTGCAAATCTCTCTCTCTCTCTCTCTCATATTGTTGTGTTGAAATTTATTGAAATTCTAAAATTTTGTCCAACCTCTAGCATTGTGGGTGATGGTTAGAGGCGTTAACAGTGATTGGTGGCGGCAGGGCAAGCGCTTGTGAGTTAGGATTTGCAAAGGTGCTTGTGAGTTAGGATTTGTAAAGGGGATTGGTGGTGGTGACAACGATGATGGTAGGGCAAGTAACATTAAGCTTTTGTAAAATAAGTGAGAAAAGTAATTTTGAAATTATAGTAAATGTACTTAAAAAAAAGTTAATAATTTTGAATTTAACAATATGAAAAAAGGAAGAAAATGTAAAATAGGATTTTGAAACTTCACGAGGCAAGACATATCTTTTAGAATTTTAAAAAGTCAAATGTATATTTTGTAAACTTTAAGAGTGTGTTTATAGTCTGTCCTATATAATATGTGGGAAGATTGAGTTTTAAAAACTCTTTACAAGTCTTGACTTACTTTATAATTCACTTAAAGTATTTGTCCAATTTAACCCTACATGTTGCCAACTCAATGCGCAAGATTTTTATTAAAAGGCCACTAATATTCCATATTCCATATATCTAAACCAGCCCAGAAATTTTGAGAGGGATATATTCAAGAGCTTTGATCAAAAGAGAGCGAGTGTGTTGAAATTGAGAAAAACCGAGAGTTGGAACTCCTCCTCCCACACACACTGTTAAACAATGCAAAAACACAATTCCAATAAGAATTTTGAATTTTCGAATTAAGAATTGAGAACGCACTTCTTAAACTTGAGGGTGATAAAAAAGAAGTTTAGAAATCAAATCTTTCCTTGAAAGGTAAATTTTGCACACTTTTCATTTTCTTTTAGTTTCTTGCATTTCTTTCTTATATTGCTTTTTTTGCTTTAATTTCATGTTATAAACCTGTTGTAAGCTAATCGGTAGTGGTTAGTTAAGCCACTTACATATTTTTCATTTGTTTTTCTAGTGTTTGAAACGAAACAGAGTTTTTGGCCTAGCCTGATTGGTTGGCTAACCAATTTATTGGTTAGCCGGCCAGCTACCTTTTTGGTTGGCCTGCTCATTTTTTGGCCGGTCAGCTACTTTCTCTTGGACAAAACTCAGTAGTCCCCCAGATGTCGAGCAGAATAGTCTCCAATGGTCTTCGAGGTCCTTTGAAGCTTATGTTTTTATTGTTTTTATTTTAATTAGAGAAAGTTTGTGAGAATATTTTGTTGTAATATTTTTATTCTTCTCCTCCCTTATTTAGATTTGTAATATTCAAAGTGATGTAATAATTCTCCACTCCCGCTTTTTTCTATCTCGTACTTTTACTCATTTTCCTTATCTGCACATATGTAGTTTATATGCTTGTCATTATATCTATACTTTACATCTATGTTTCATGCCTTAAGATCCAATTAAATTTGCATATGTGGGTTTAATCGATTTTTATGTGATTTTTTGCGCTATCTCATATCTTGAGATGGTTCACACGTCATATATAGAAGTCGTATCTTTAATTGCATTTCATGAGTGAATTGCATTAGAATCTTGTATATATAGGATTATGTATGTTTGATTAACTTTGTTTTTGTATCTATTTGCGGGACATTAGTAAATATGTAAGTTTTTGTGCTTTAGCATCATGTGGCTATGTGTTTATTTGATATAACTCTTTGCGTACCGGTGGGTGAAGATTGTGTTATTTAATTTAGAATAAAATTAATTTTTATGATTACACTATTCAAAACATTTTTGAAATATATGAAATCAAATTGTTCCAAAACAAATGATACAGTCTATACTTGATTGTTTCACATAGTAACTTTTAGGATTTATTAAATATTGGAATATGAATATATAAAGTAAATAAAATTCATATCATGACTTAGTAAAAGCCGATCTTTTGATCAGGTGAGCGGGGGTGCTCAATTAACTACCTTCCCCCTTCATACCTAAGGTTCCGAGTCAAGAATCCTTAGTTACGACGAACAGTAGCATTGGCACTAGTCACGGGTTTTCTAATTTTTTCAAAACATTAGGTGGTAACTTTAAGATTTGATGACGCAATCCATTTATGACAAAGGTTTTTGCAATAAAATAGATTTTTCATTAAAGTTGCCAAATTTGAGCTCTCATATACGTTTCACATTGCACTTGTGAGACTAGATAGAAGAAATCAAGGATCCGAACTATTCAACATACGCGGGTACTCTTCGGCAGTGTTACAATCTCCTCCTCCAAATCTGAGATATCCTCTTTCATGCGCCTTCCTCGACCTGTGCGCCACCCCCAACGACCGTCCAGCACGTCCCCATCAACAGCCTCATCATCGGCGTTGCTCTCATATCTATTTGCCTACTTCGCAGCGCCATTAGCATTGACATGGTCTTCCTCTTTTGACGTTGACGTCTCTTTTCCCTACCGTTGCAGACTGTGCTCGTCGTGGTGTCCATATGGACTCCAACCAACGATCCTCGCCATCGAGAAGTCGATTTTATAGATCTGTATTAATTGATTCATATATACACATATATGATTAGATATATAAAAAATTGGTAGTATTTCTATTCATATATATATAGATATATCAGTGATCACATCACAAATAGTTTTTATGTATATATATGTATAAATCTAGGAGTTTTTTTAGAGTTATTCGTATTTAATGATCATAGATTTGAGATTTACAATATCTTGATTTGGTGTTGAGGAACTCATTTGAAACTTTTGTAACGAGTATACAGATGAAGATCAACCATTCAAGTGATCATAGATTTATTTATTTGTTCATATATCTATCTCTAATCTATTGTTGGATTTCAACACACAGCTTTATATTTTTTTTAAAAAAAAAGTAATAAATTGTGAATAAATTTTTTAGGGTTTGAAATGTAATAACTTTTTGTTGTTGCTTTGATTTGTTCAAAATGGTTTTGAGATGTTGTTGTTGTTGATGATGATGATGATGATTGTAACAGATAGATTTTCAATAAAGATTTTTTTCAACAGATAGAGAGAGAAACAAATAGAGAGAGAAGAAAAGTGGATAGAGAAAACGATAGAGAAAGAAAAGTTTGAATGTGTTTTTTTTTCAACAAATAGAAAGAGAAAAGAGAAGTGGAAAGAGAATCAAATAGATAGAGAAAAGTTTGAAAAACGGTGTGAATTTAAACAAATAAAAAAAATAGGTTATAAAAATTCAACAGATAGACAAAAAATTTTGAATATAGAGATATAAATTTGAACAGATCGTCAATGAAAGGTCAAACAGATAAGAAAAGTCAAGAGGTAAAATTGAAAATAAAATATTTTCTAGGACTTCTTACCAAACTATTTCATAAAGTGTTGACCTCTCACCAATAAAAAAAATCACTAAACCTAATGCCTTAGACAATTGGTAAAGTGAATTTTTTACCAATTTTTTCTAGTTAAAATTATAATTATTGTCCATTTTTTTTTATGACGAATATAATCTAAGTATCTCATTACAATTAGACAAATAATAACTCTCTCTTTTTTCGCAACGATAAAATTCTCAATATTCTCAATGAGCCTTTAAATATAAACAATTCAAATAATTAAAGTAAGCCCACGGAAGCTCAAAAGCATCTCCCATTGATCCCCTTCATCGTCATCCTTTTCTACTATTTTGAAAACTTTCTTTATTCTTTTAAAATTTAAAATTTTAAAAACTTTAGCTAGTTCGTAACTTTTAATATTTTCAAATTCTTACAAAAATATATTTTGAATTTTAATTTCTAATTTTTTTTAATTATTAACTTATTAGAATTTAGAATAAATTAGAAATTCATTCTTTAAAATTTGTTTAAAGGGTAAGCTTGTCTTTAATTTGGTTTTGGACTGGACCGTACTATTGGGCCTCCGTAGGCCCACCACGGAACCTACATCGATGATCTGAATCTTTCAATGTGTAAGATTTATCGAGTATTTTATCTTTGTAAAAAATTACATTGATCGAATATCGATTACTACTTGATCATATCACATTTCTGTTAACAATTTTTCTTTTAAATCATACTGAACATTGACATAAATTTGATCTGATCAAGTGGCTATCGATATTCGATAAATATAATTTTTTGCAAGGATGAAACACTCAACGAACCCTACACAATGATTCGAATGATCGATAGGAGCTCCGTAATTGACCCACGAGATCCAACAATACAGTCCAGTCTAATTACAGATTGAGCACAATTCACATCCTTATTTAAAATATGAATATCCTATAATTTTAAAAATTACAAATATTTTTTTATTAAAATTTTTTATTTAATAAAATTAATAGAAAAAATAAAAACTTTAACAACACCTCTAGTTTATTTATTATGCAATTAAAAACTTTAAAAATATAAATTATAATTTTTAAAATCACACCAAACGATTTATATTTTAAGAAAAATTCAAAGATTGCATTTATAATTTTCTTCAGAATTTATTGCAAGGAGGACCCGCATGTAATGGGGAAGAACCCGTATGTAATGGGGTGATGTGGTAGGAAGACTTACTTTTAAAGTCTAATTCCAATTTTGACTTTACACCATCATAGGTGATGTGGAGCCCACCTCAACCCTCAGTCAAAACGACCAATTTACAACGATCCACGTTTGCAATCTCTCCCCAAATCAATGGTCCACAATCACCAATCCACTGTTACTCTATCAATCCTCCATCTTATCATCATCTATTAAACGAATATTCTTGGAATCTCAGACCACAATGATTTTTCAGACTACACTGAATAAAAAAAAACTCTTGTTAACATTGCAAGTACCTGTATGTATGTACACAAAACCCACTACCCAGGAAGACAAGAAATCAAGAAAGATCACCTCTAGAGAGAGAGAGAGAGAGAGAGAGAAGGGGAAGAAGCACCATGGCATCATTGGGTAAGGATGTATTTGTTATTATTTATGTATATGTGTGTATGTAATTGTAAATGTGATTTTTGGTGATTTATCATTTTGACCAATCTTTTTTTGCTTTGTTTCTTTGCTTTTCTTTCTGGGTTTTGCTTTTGAAACCCTTTTTTTTTCCCTCTTATCATTGGGTTGATTCTGAATGATGACATTTTGTCTATTTTAAGTTGTTTTTGGACAAAGTATTGGCCAAGATTGTGTTTTGTGATTACATATTTTAAACTAATGAAAGCATGCCATGTTTCTGTTATTTGGACCAAATCAGCCATGTAATTATAGTTAATGACTAACCTCTGATCACAGTGGTGATATGTCATGTTGTGAAAAATGTGACTTGTGGTGATGTCTCTTTTTGGACCAATGTTTTTTGCTTTGCTTTTTGTTTTTCTTTCTGGGTTTTGTTTTTGAAACCTTTTTTTTCTCTTATAATTGGTTGATTGATTCTGAATGATGACATTATTGTCTAATTTTGAGTTGTTTTTTAACAAAGTATTGGCCAAGATTATGTTGTGTAATCACACATATTTTAAACCAATGAGAGCATGCCATGTTTCTATTATTTGAACCAGATCAGCCATGTAATTATAGTTAACGACTAGGCTCTGATTTACCATAGTGATGTGGCGTGTCGTGATTGGTTCACTAGATATGCAATTAAGGCCATTAACGAGTATTAGTAGGATCTTGCATGTAAGGAATTGTTTTTAAGTTTATATCTATAGTATGGACTGTTTGTTTTAGCAAATCACATCTTCATTTGTGTTTTTTTAGTAATTTTATGTGTATGGATTAACTAGGAATTATTAATTGGATGAGGAAAATAATTTCTAGACACGATTGCATTTACTATGACTAATAACAATAGGATTGCACAATCCGTGAATGTAAGCTGAATTAGCTGAATCACATTAAAATTGGTCCTTTTCAGACCTTGTTTTAGCGGGAGCCTCGTGCACTAGATCCCCCGGTAATTACTCCAACAATGTGAAAGTGTATATAGATGGGTTGTTGAAAATTTAAATGGATGATTCCCTTGTACAGAACCAGCATGGCTCTACTTAACAGCTGATTTGCAAGAAACAATAAAATGTAATGATCTTAAGTAGTTGGCATAAGACATTTTTGAGTTGGGTTTGTGTGTACTCTGATTCCAGATTTCCTAATCAAGATCTTTTATTTTAATTTGTAAAAAAAGCTTTATGCAGAGGCAATTGTCAGAATTTGATTTAATTTTCCCTGCGGCACAAAAAAATTATCAGATAATATGAAAGAATTAAGCTCAGTGTTGAATTTGATTTTAATCCCAGATGGGTCTGAAATTTAATTATTTTTTATGTCAATCGCCGGAGAGACTACTGGTCAGTATGTTTAATTTTAAAGCTGAATATATGTTTCGTAGCGATACTTTATTTTTATGGACAATTATAAATAAATAAACTTGCGATTGAGGAATGCAATACCAACGCATTATGCTCATCTACTTGTCGGGGCTTTTCTCATTGAAACCTAGGAATTCATTCATTGAATCTTTGCATGCTTGTTAATATTTCATATACTGACAATATCATAGTTGTGTTGTGGCTTCATAAATGTTTAAATTGTGCAAAGTTAATTGATGCATTCTTTTGTTAATTCACTTGTAGGTGTTGTCCCTTTTATTTTTGTGCTACTCATTGTTGAGTGTGCTGCAAGGCCTTTCTATCCACTCCCTAGCAAAGTGGAACATAAGACTAGACAGCCTCTGCAGACTTTTCGCCCATACAACATTGCGCATCGAGGTTCAAACGGAGAGATTCCTGAAGAAACCGCTGCCGCATACAAGGTAAGCTTGCAGCATAACATTTTGCAAATCTGAAAAAATATTTCTGTGCTCTGATCATGTAATTAGTTTGGAAAGTTGTCCTCTTCATGATGGAGGGCATTAAAAAAATTTACTCTCCTCAAATTTGTATAAGCCCTTAGTCTGTGGATCAGCTAATTTATATTGGTCATGTGGTCCATTAGTTTTACATATGTCTATATGTGTATTCATGTATGCTCAAATATATAAACACTAACCCCTCGGCACTTGCACCGCCAGGGAAGATGTGGAAGTTCTAGAAATTGCCTCAGATGTTTATGCTTTTGCCCTTCAAAAAGTATAAAACAACTCATTTAAACTGTAAAAAATTACTCATCAAGGAAAATTTTGAAATAATAAAAAGCGTATCCAGCTTCATCTTTGTGTTCATACCAACTTGGGTGTTTCCTTTATAATATAGTGTACATATATATAAAGATTAGTCCTGCCTTCTGGTCTTATCAACAAAATAAGATCTTTGATATATTCATAAATGTAAATTTGTTCATTTTTGTTTTTTAAGTTCTGTCACAGATGCTTTAGTTTCAACATTTTGAATTTTGTCTTGCTATGAGAATATAAACGTGTAACTCTAAATTTTTTTGCCACAATTGAGAGGTAAACTAGATGTATCCAATGTCTTGTGTGCACTTTTAACTTAAGATGTCCCTCTTTTTCTATGATTAATGTATTTGTGAAAAATGAATTTCTTGCAGAAAGCTATTGAAGAGGGTGCAGATTTCATAGAAACAGATATCCTATCCTCCAAAGATGGTGTTCTTATGTGCTTCCATGACGTAACTCTTGATGATACAACTGATATAGCAGAACATAAGGAGTTTGCAAATCGTAAGAGGACCTATGACGTCCAAGATGCCAACACAACTGGTTATTTCATTGGTAATTTCCTTTATCTTATGCTTGTAATATAATAACACTCTTTTTGTGCATGCGGTTGATTTCACACGGTAAGAATTAAAGTCATTGAGAGTGAATGCTTTAATGTGTATTTTGATAATCTCGTGCAGTTGATTTCACACTGAAAGAACTAAAGTCGTTGCGGGTGAAGCAGAGGTACCCCTTTCGGGATCAACAATATAATGGTTAGTTCCATGTTGGAATTTAACATGAACTCAACAAGTCTTTCCAAAAAAAAAATTCATCAAAGTTGTGAAATTTTGTTTCTCTTTCTAATGACATCATCTTTAGTCTGTAACTTTTGAAGTTGCTAAATGACATCATAAGGAAATTTGAAAATGGAAAAGTGGTTCCCTGTGACGCCTAATGCTTACATCTGCTATATCTTTCTGTTACATATTATCTTTGCTAGCTAAGAAAGAGAATTAAAAAGTTGGAATAGACAGTTGTTCGGCCCAACAGTTCATGATCTGCAGTTACTAGACTATTTTTGGGGGTTACTATTGACCTTAGTGGCAGGAATCGTCTCAGATGGCGACGACTCCGAGGAAAAAGCGCGATTTTGCGCTTCTGAGGAAGAATCGTAGCAGAATCGCGAATCTGAGGAGAGGGAAACGCGAATCTGATGCGAGAAGGGAGCACTATTGAGAGGGAAAGGAGAGTACCTGGTCACTGACTTCGATCTCGCCATTTGACTTCCCCGTCGCAGCCCTAGTCTTCGTCCCTCTCGTCGAAACCCTAGGTCTTCGTCTCTTTCTATCTCTCGCTTCTCTCACCCTCGATCTCCTCTTCGTCTCTGCCTCTCTCTCTTTCTTCGTCTCTGTTGCGTCACTTGTTTCTCCCTTTCTCGATCTATCATGTTCTCTCTCTCTCTATCCCTCTCCGTTTTCATTGATTTATATGATATAATTTATCATATAATATATATATATAATTTATAAATTATAAATTATAATATAATTTATTATAAAAAATATAATTTTTATTTATTATTTATTTTTTTAACAATTATTTCTTAACTTTTTAACATATAATAAATCATCTAATTGTTTAAAAGAAATCTATTTAAATCATATATAATAAAAAAATCTTTAAAAAATTATAAAATAAAACATCTAATTTTTATTTATTATTTATTTTAACATAATTTATTATTCATTATAATAAATAAAATATAATTAATAAAAATAATACATAAGCGCTCCTAATTTACGACTCCTCTAAGTGGCCACGTTCCCCCGCTCTCGCTCCCGCTCCCGCTCCCGTTTCGTGCAACTAAGCTATTGACCACCTGCCTATTTCACACTGCCTTTTTCATATGTCTAATAAATGCCCATTTGCGAAACTTCTGAGCTTGGACAAAGGAAGTAGATGCGCACAAAGCTTGTGATGCAACTAAGAGAGACCGTTTCATTAGGTTTTCTTATCCTTGTCAATGGTTGTGGCTGCAAGTATGGTTAGAATATGAGATTGGGTTATCCACGGCCTCCACCTAAGAGAAGAATGATAAAGGAAGTAGCAAACTAAGAACTTAACGTAAACAAATAGTTTACAAAATTTTATGCTTTATTATGTTCTATCCAATGTGATAACAATGCATACAGATTTTGATAATACTAATCCTCTTTATTCATCACCAGTGTTACATGGATTCTTCTATTTTTCGCTGAGTACTTGTTTCTATTGGATATGATAAGGGCAAGGGAGTAGGATATGTGTTCAACACCTGTACTTGGTTTAGATATTTGGATCCTCAAATTTTATATGATGTTTGAAGAAGAAGAACTTGTTGGAACAATCTTCTGTGTAAATGAAATAAACTGAAATAATTTAAACAAAATAAATAAATGACATACCGAATTTATTTCTTGAACCAAATAAATTTCAAGACCAAGTCGAGTGTGAGACACTCTGTCCTTAAGACAGATTCGCCCCGCTACGGTACTTACGGTTGAGTGGCGTCTATCTCCCAGGATACAATGATCTTCACAAATTGTAGTAGTACTCCAAACAATTTGTTCGGCGAACCAAACCTGTATTCTAACTCTCTAAATATTTATTCTTAAAACTAAACATGAAGAATAAATGCACTTAGAGAAAAATCGGACGAACAAAGAGACAACTTGACTGCTATTTGCGGAAAGAAAATTCGATTTTCCAGACTGCTGAATATAGGACAGCAATATGGAAGTTGCAAATCAATTACGGATAGGGAAAAAAAAACCGATCCCAAGACTGCTGGAATGAAGAATATATATAGGCACAAAGACATATCCCGAACAGGTGCTATCCCAAGTCAACAGGTGCAAACCTTTTAAATCAAATAAAGTTGACCCTTGTTTTGAACTAAAATAAAGTTTGACCGTTTGAACACTCAAATTCAAACATTGAAAAAGTGTTCGTTGGACATTAAAACAAAGCTGTTGGAACCTTGATAAGTTCATTTATTTAATATATTTCAAATATATATATATATTAATTATCTATATATATATATTTAATTATTGAAATAAAAAAATAAATAAATAAAGAGCTACAAATTTTAGGAAATATATATAAGGAACCTAAAATTTAAATTTAGAATTAAATTAAATTCTAAAATTACAAACTTTAAGAAACAACTTAGGAATCCAAAATTTGAATTTAGAATTAAATTAAATTCCCACACTAATTTTTATTGAAAAAATTCAAAAGAATTTTATCTAAAAAATTAATGTCGGAATCTTAAAATAACGTCAACTTCCCATTCACTCATAAATGGTTTTGACGTTCCGTCTTCACCGTGTGACTTACCATGCGGTAAGAAACACGTCACCTCTTCAGACCCACCCCAAACAACATTTGGGGTCCACCTAAATTGGGCTAAAAAATATGCCTATATAAAACCATTTTTTCCAACAATCCCCCACATGAATGGAATTTGACGGAGAGAAAATGCAACAACATGATCTAATCAGAGAGTACAGAAATTGGAAATATTCTGCAAAGGATAGGTAGCTTTTGGCTTTGAACCTTCCCTTGTGAGACACTATCGGATTTACTAGCTAACCAGTGAACATGATGTCTTGAACTGTTCAGCCGTTTGTGTAAACCAAGACAATAGAACTCACACAAGATATTCCTGCACCAGTTTAGTTCTCACTATTGTGTTCATTTTGGCCCCGAACAACTTTGGTCTTCATGAGTGCTCTAGAGAATTGTAGCCCTTCACAAATCTCACAGGTAAGCCCGATTCACACTCACATAGGTGATTCTTATGAAGAGTATCTGCCATACTCCACTAGGTTTACCTAGATATAAAAATCATTAAAAGTTTTAATTAACCTAAAACGCAGACAAAGACTATTTCATCATAGAAATGGGTAGGAGTTAGACTCCCGATGATCCTACGAGTCAATCACAACTCGGTTGTCCCTTTGAACCTAGATCTTGGGATCTCCAAATAACTAGGTTGGGTTGCGTTGTGATAACTCTTATTTAATAGGCTTAAGTCCCATTCCCTCGATGAATTCTCAACTAACTCTCTTGCTAACCCTTTGGTTAGTGGATCCGCTATGTTGTCTTTAGACTTAACATATTCTATGGAAATAATTCCATTAGAGAAGCGATTGTCTTACGGTATTATGTCGACGACGTAATGTGTCGTGACTTCATTATACATATGACTCGTGCCCTACCAATTGTCGATTGACTATCACAATGTATGCATATATGAGCAACCGGTTTTGGCCAAATTGGAATATCTTCAAGGAAGTGGCGAAGCCATTCGCCTCTTCCGGCTTTGTCTAAGGCTATGAATTCGATTCCATAGTAGACCTAGCAATGCAAGTCTGTTTGGAAGATTTCAAGATCTGACCGCCCACCAAAAGTAAAAACATACCCACTGGTGGACTCCGAATCTTTAGCATCCGATATCCAGTTTGCATCACAAGATCCTTCAAGTCTTCTTTGGATATCTAGTATAATTCACCCAATATTACGAGTGAATCGGAGATATCTTAGAACCCTTATAATTGCTTTCGGTGTTCTACTCGGGATTACTCGTATATCTACTTAATTTACTTCTGCATAAGCTATATCTCGGGCGAAAGTAGTTCATCAAGTACATTAAGCTTCCAATAATTTGGGCATACTCTAATTGAGAAATACTTTCTGTATATTCTTAGAAAGATCTGATTAACATCTCTGAGTTCTAGCAAGATGATCATCATCTTTGCTGAATTTGTCAAGTATTTTCTCAATGTAATGAGATTGTGACAAAGTATAACCTTCTGAGGTTTTGGTAATTTTCATACCAAGAATTACATCAGCAATGCCCATGTCCTTCATGTCAAAATGTTTATTCAACATTTTCTTGGTAGTTTTAATCATGTCATTATTACTACCTATGATGAGCATATCATCTACATAAAGACATACAATGACATAACCTTTGTTTATGTTTTTAATATAAACACATTTGTCACACTCATTAATTTTAAAACCATTTGACATCATTGCCTTGTCAAATTTCTCATGCCATTGCTTTGGGGCTTGTTTTAAACCATATAATGATTTAACCAATTTACACACTTTCTTCTCTTTCCCTGGAACAGAAAACCCTTCTGGTTGTTCCATGTAAATTTCTTCATTTAACTCACCATTTAAGAAAGCGGTTTTAACATCCATTTGATGAATTTCTAGATTGTATAGAGATGCAATGGCAATTAGCATTCTAATGGATGTTATTCTAGTAATCGGTGAGTATGTATCAAAGTAATCTAGACCTTCTTTACATCTAAAACCTTTGACTACAAGTCTTGCCTTGTATTTGTCGATTGATCCATCTGCTTTCAATTTTCTTTTGAAAATCCACTTGTACCCAAGAGGTTTACAACCTGGTGGCAAGTCCACTAATTCCCAAGTGTGATTTTGCAAGATGGATTCAACTTCCTTGTTGATGACTTCTTTCCATAAAGGAGCTTCAGGACTGGACATAGCCTCTTTAAAGGTTAAAGGCTCATTTTCTAACAAATATGTTAGAAAATCTGGACCAAATGATTTTGAGGTTCTAGCACGTTTACTACGCCTAGGTTCCTCTTCCTCATTTTGATCTAACTCTTGTTCTTGATCATGTTCTTGATCATGACTAGTAATGGCATCATGAGATCTTTTATTATTACTAGTCTCTTGTCCAGTTTTCTTTGGAAATACATGTTCAAAGAATGATGCATTCCTTGACTCAATAATAGTATTAACATGCATTTCGGTATGTTCTGATTTATGAATCAAAAACCGATATGCACTACTATTCTTAGCATAACCAATGAAAATGCAATCAATGGTCTTAGGACCTATCTTAGTCTTTTTAGGACTAGGAATAGCCACTTTAGCCAAACACCCCCACACTTTTAAGTATTTGTAGGATGGTACTCTACCATGCCACATTTCATAAGGTGTTTGATTCATTTTCTTTCGGGGTATTTTATTTAAAATATAATTAGCAGAAAGTATTGCTTCCCCCCACAAGTTCTGAGGTAATCCAGAACTGATCAACATAGCATTCATCATTTCTTTTAAAGTCCTATTTTTCCTTTCAGCAATTCCATTTTGCTGAGGTGAGTAAGGAGCAGTGGTTTGATGAATTATTCCATGTTCTTTACAAAATTCACCAAAAGGTGATTCATATTCACCACCTCTATCACTTCTAAGTTTCTTGATTTTCTTACCAAGTTGATTTTCAACTTCATTCTTATATTGAATGAAAGTTTCCAAAGCTTCATCCTTGGTTCGAATTAAATAAATATAACTATATCTAGTATAGTCATCTATAAAAGTGATTACATACTTTTTTCCACCTCTTGTTTGAATTGATTTAAAATCACAAATGTCACTATGAATTAATTCAAGTAGTTCCGTACTTCTTTCAATTGAATGAAAAGGAGTTTTAGATAATTTTGCCTCAACACAAATTTCACATTTATGATTTGAATCAATATCAAATTTAGGTAAACATTCCATATTAATTAATCTACGCAAAGATCCATAATTAACATGTCCTAGTCTACCATGCCATAAATTTGAAGACTCAAGCAAGTAAGAAGAAGATGTAGTATTATTAATAACAGAGGGTACAACAGTCATTACATTTAACTTGAAAAGGCCATCAGACATGTAACCTTTTCCTACATACATCCCATTCTTAGTAAGTACAAATTTATCACTCTCAAATACAAGCTTAAACCCATTCTTACTCAACAAAGATCCGGAAACAAGATTCTTGCGAATGTCCGGTACATGCAGCACATTTGTTGAGAGTAAGTTCCTTTCCTGATGTCATCTTGAGTACAATCTTTCCTTGTCCTTCAACTTTGGAAGTTGAGGAGTTGCCCATAAAGAGTTGTTCACCATTGTCCACTGAAGAATAAGATGTGAACATCTTTTTGTCGGCACAAATATGACGAGTAGCACCAGTGTCCACCCACCATTCTTTAGGATTTCCGACAAGATTTGCCTCGGAAACAACCGCAGAAAGATTGATGTCATCGACACCATTGGAAATATTGTCCACTTCGGTCATATGGGCTTGAGCAGGCTTCTTGCTTGTTCTTTTCTTGCCTTTACCTTTGCTACGGCAATCTTTGGCGCGATGTCCCTCTTTGTCACAGATGTAACATTTGCCATTAAACTTGTACTTTTTATTATCCCCCCCTTTAGAGCCTTGTGATGAACTTTCTCCAGAAGACTTACGTTTCTTGGTTTTTGAAGCATGTTCTACCACATTTGCCTTAGACTCCATAGGATTCTTACCAGCCCGCTTATCAGAATTGCGGTTATCCTCCTCAATCCTTAAACGCACAATTAACTCATCCATAGAAATTTCTTTGCGCTTGTGTTTAAGGTAGTTCTTGAATTCCTTCCAGCCTTTGGGTAATTTTTCAATTAAGGCTGCAACTTGAAAGGATTCACTGAGAGACATACCTTCTGCGTGAATGTCATGCAGAATGAGTTGGAAATCTTGAGCTTGGCTAATCACAGTTTTTGAATCAACCATTACAAAATCCAAGAATCTGCTAACCACAAATTTCTTTGAGCCGGCATTTTCTGTTTTGTACTTTTTCTTCAACGATTCCCAAAGTTCCTTTCGCTTTTGATTGATTTGTAGACGTTGTACATTGTGTTGTCAACTCCGTTCAAGACGTAATTCCGGCAAAGGAAATCGGCATGTTTCCAAGCATCACCCGCAGCAACCACTTGCAGGTCGATTTCATCCTCTTCGGGATAGGAGCATCTTCACGGAGAAAACGAGCCAGGTTCAGAGTTGTAAGATAAAACAACATTTTCTGTTGCCATCTTTTAAAGTCAGTTCCTAAGAACTTCTCTGGCTTTTCTCCATGATTTATTGGCACTGTCACCACAGGAGAGGGGGTTGGCGTCATTGCAGCCACCACAGTAGTACTTGTTTGGGCATTTGTTTCTGTAGCCATCAATTCTAATTTATAAAACAAATTTATAATTAGAATTTACACTACACAGAAAATTAAACCAAATGCACAGAATTAAATTCTGTAAAAATAAAAGAAATAAGAATGTAACTTTTATTTTCCAATTAATTTGAAAATAAAATAAAATTTTATTTAAACAAATTAATTCTACACAGAAAATTAAATTCTGTAAAATAAAAGAAATAAGAATATAACTTTTATTTTCCAATTAATTTGAAAATAAAATAAAATTTTATTTAAACAAATTAATTCTACACAGAAAATTAAATTCTGTAAAATAAAAGAAATAAGAATATAACTTTTATTTTTCAATTAATTTGGAAATAAAATAAAATTTTATTCAACCAAATTAATTCCACACAAGAAATTAAATTCTGTAAAATAAAAGAAATAAAAATATAACTTTTATTTTTCCAATTAATTTGGAAATAAAATAAAATTTTAATTAACCAAACTAATTTCACACAAAAATTTAAATCTCTTGTTACACTCCAAAAATTAAAATACTGAAAACAGAATTTTAATTAATGAAAAACTCAGAAAATAATTTCTAAAACTTAAAATTAATTTCTGAAAAAATTCCACAAAAATATATTCTGAATTGTTAATGACACCAGTATCGTACTACTAGTTGTTGTCAAAGAAAAGAGACAGTATATTACTACTATCTGTCAAATAGTATATAATCACTATTTGTTTTTCCAACCAGAATATTATTTTGTAAATTCACAGAAAATAATTTTTCTTTCGAAATTATTTACGAATAAAGGAAAAAGGAAACAAACGAAAAATTCTGTAAACAGAATAATTCGAATCTGTCTTAAGATTGTTGGAACAATCTTCTGTGTAAATGAAATAAACTGAAATAATTTAAACAAAATAAATAAATGACATACCGAATTTATTTCTTGAACCAAATAAATTTCAAGACCAAGTCGAGTGTGAGACACTCTGTCCTTAAGACAGATTCGCCCCGCTACGGTACTTACGGTTGAGTGGCGTCTATCTCCCAGGATACAATGATCTTCACAAATTGTAGTAGTACTCCAAACAATTTGTTCGGCGAACCAAACCTGTATTCTAACTCTCTAAATATTTATTCTTAAAACTAAACATGAAGAATAAATGCACTTAGAGAAAAATCGGACGAACAAAGAGACAACTTGACTGCTATTTGCGGAAAGAAAATTCGATTTTCCAGACTGCTGAATATAGGACAGCAATATGGAAGTTGCAAATCAATTACGGATAGGGAAAAAAAAACCGATCCCAAGACTGCTGGAATGAAGAATATATATAGGCACAAAGACATATCCCGAACAGGTGCTATCCCAAGTCAACAGGTGCAAACCTTTTTAAATCAAATAAAGTTGACCCTTGTTTTGAACTAAAATAAAGTTTGACCGTTTGAACACTCAAATTCAAACATTGAAAAAGTGTTCCCGTTGGACATTAAAACAAACTGTTGGAGCAACAGTAAGTTCATTTATTTAATATATTTCAAATATATATATATATTAATTAACTATATATATATATTTAACTATTGAAATAAATAAATAAATAAATAAAGAGGTACAAATTTTAGGAAATATATATAAGGAACCTAAAATTTAAATTTAGAATTAAATTAAATTCTAAAATTACAAACTTTAAGAAACAACTTAGGAATCCAAAATTTGAATTTAGAATTAAATTAAATTCCCACACTAATTTTTATTGAAAAAATTCAAAAGAATTTTATCTAAAAAATTAATGTCAGACCCGAAAATAACGTCAACTTCCCATTCACTCATAAATGGTTTTGACGTTCCGTCTTCACCGTGTGACTTACCATGCGGTAAGAAACACGTCACCTCTTCAGACCCACCCCAAACAACATTTGGGGTCCACCTAAATTGGGCTAAAAAATATGCCTATATAAAACCATTTTTTCCAACAGAACTCACATTTTTTACCAAGGAAATATTTCTTGCCTTAGAAATTTCTTATTTTTCCTAAATCTTATTTAATTTCAAGTACATTTCTAAATAGTTTACATCTTCTTATCTAAGAGTATAATACAATATGCAATATAATTAAGTGTTCAAGACGTGTCCCGTTCTCATACCCCACTTTTGGATACATATCCCAGTACCCTAAGATTTAGGTTTAGAAAATTAGACGCTTGGACATGCATCCACACCTAATTACCTGAGTCCATATAACATAGTTCATCACTAGGTCAAAGAAAACGACACTCACAAGTAGAACAAGCTCATCAAATTCTAGCTTTGATCTAAAAACCCACCACTATCATACCATATTCGAAGTGTGTGGTGTTATCATGTTTCTTTCCTATTCCATGTACCATAAAGATCAGCATCCTAGGTAAAATTAGAAATCCTAAGTTTGTGACTCGGCTTGCTGGTGTTCATTTACTTGGTCAATTGCTTCGCTTGGAAATTTGAATGTAGACATGGTGATGTGTCCCCTTCAATTGCACTAGGTTTAACATTTACAGTGAAACTGCATTGCGTGTTAACTTGGACTGTTAAATATTTGGAATTGTAATTTGATGAATTGCATTTCCATAGAATAATGTCGTTGTTTGGTATAACCTTGGAATTGCTTCGTACTTCTTTTTTTATGTTTATTTACTTTCTTCAAATTTGCTATAATTCTGTATTGAACGAATCAGCCTCTTCTAGTGATACTAGTGTTTAGAGTCTATGCACTGTTCCCTTATATTAAGATATTTCCTGTTTTAAGTTAATTTATGTAAAACATGCCATAAACAATTATATCAAATTAATTCTATTTTGTAATATCAACCATGTATAAACAAACGTGTTTATATAAGTGAGGTATATAGTTTCCTAAGATCTCCTTTTTAATGTACTATGCAGGAAGATTTCAAATTATCACTTTTGAGGAGTACATTTCAATTGCTTTAGATGCATCAAGAGTTGTCGGAATATATCCAGAGATTAAAAATCCAGTATTTATCAACCAGCATGTGAGTAACTAAAAGAGTAAAGCTTTATCTGCTATGCTGCTGCAAAATGGTTTTATGAAACTGTTGTTTGATAACGTTGTTCGTTTCCTGTTCACACACGTTTTGAAAGCAAAAAACTTGTTTAGTGAGTTGTCTCGTCAGAGGTGGTAACCGGCAGTGGAGGGTGGCTAAATTTGTTAGCCGGAATGTTGCCAGAGGTCATCAGGTTGAGGAAGCAGTCGCGGAAGGTGGCCAGAGGTCATGGGCAATAATTGTCTGGTCACCGGAGGGTTGCCGGCCGGCAGCCAGTGGTGGCTAGTGGTGGTGGCAGAGGGAGGAGAGAGTAAAAGCTTGTTTTGAAAACAAGCGAAAAAACATTTTTTCATTTCCAAAAATTTTGAAATCAATTTTACTTTTTTGAAAGAAAAACAATATATCAAACAAGTTTTTGTTTCTAGTTTTCAAAAAAATGAAAATGAAAATGTAAACAGAAAACGGAAGCTACCAAATGAGTATGCTGGTTTAGTGTGATATTGATGGAAGTGACTGGAGTCACTAGTGTTTATCAAAAACACTAATGCTCAAACTGCTTCTTTCAACAGGTGAAATGGCCAGGCGGTAAAAGATTCGAGGACAAATTTGTGGAGATGCTTAAGAAGTATGGATATAAAGGTTCATATATGTCGAAAGATTGGTTGAGACAGCCTGCATTTATCCAGTCATTTGCTCCAACATCACTTATTTATGTCTCGAACCAGACTGATCTGCCCAAAATCTTCTTAATTGATGATGTTACAGTACCAACCCAGGACACAAATCAGGTTCTCCTCATTTCCTCGGCTTCCTTTTAGACTACTATAATCAGTTATTATAAAACTTCACTTTTAATGCCGAGAAAAATGTAGTCATGTTTGTTCAATATAAATGGCACATCCACAGTGATAATCTTGCTGGAACTTTGTGTCTTCAAATTGGGTTTTTTTCCCTCTCTTTTATATATGTGGCGCGCGCGAGCATGTGTTGCATGCGTGCACCAACACACAAGGAATTAAAGTTTCTCAATTCAAAACATCACACGAGTTGTAAAATCATTATGCAATCTAGAATATATAATCTTCGGTTTTGTAGAATTTGGAGGATCTTTGATGTTACATGGACTCTTCTAAATTTATATAGTACTTGTGTCAGGTGCTTGACACTCGAGTAGGTTTACCACAAAAACAATTATGAAATGTACACAAACAAACTATGCATAAAACTTGAATTATTCATCTATCAAACATATGTACTAATTCATGTTTACCGTAAAACTCTCATATTATGCATAAAATGTTTCATGGAACATTGTGAACACTATTTTACCCTAAAAATGAAGTATATTAAGAAATATGAATATTTTGCCGTGCCCCCGTGTCTTGAACATGGAAATTAGACGAGTCGGACACCTAGACACATGCACCTGACACTTATGCCCAAGTCCATGTCACAGAGTCTCTGAATTGTGTATTTTTACTATTGCTCATTGTCTTGGGTTTCTGTTGTATATGATGACCTGTTCATTTTGAAGTCATGATCTGTCATTGCTATTAAAGTAATATTGTTTCTGATATATGCAGTCATATTGGGAAATCACTTCAGATGCTTACCTCGACTACATTAAGGAATATGTAGTGGGAATTGGACCTTGGAAAGATACAGTGGTGCCTGTTGTGAATAATTATTTGCAGACACCAACCAATCTTGTCACCAGAGCGCATGCCCATGACCTACAGGTGCATATTTCTTGCTCTGAAGTTCATATGAGATTATAATCTAATCAATATCTTGTGAATTTGTATCTTTCTGGTTGTATGACCTGGTCTTTGTATGTTAATCGATAGCGAACCTTTCAAATAATGACAACTTCCCAAAAAAAAAAAGAAAAGAAAAGAGAGAGAGAGACAGAAAGAAAAGGAAAGAGCAGAGGTTTGACTGGAGCTATGGGTCAATCTGTAAAGACTAATAGACAGTTAAGATTGCTCAATCTGTAAAGATGAATATCCTGAAAAATGTTGCAAGCCTAGAAAAGGATTTATCTGTTGCCTCCGTATTGACCATTCACATTGTGTTTCTCAACTCGTACTAGTGATAATCTTGTTCGAAGAGTATTCAAAATTTGTCATTTTTGCTTGTATACCCAAGATTTTATTTTCCATTTGAGTTCAAATTAAAATATGCAAAATCTTTACTTGGTTTTGTGATTTTGTTTCAGGTGCACCCATACACGTACCGGAATGAGAACATGTTCTTACACTTCAACTTTAGTCAAGACCCTTACATCGAATATGAGTACTGGATAAACAAGATAGGAGTTGATGGACTCTTTACAGATTTCACTGGCAGCCTCCATATGTTTCAGGAATGGAACTCACCTCTCTCGTTGGATGACAAAGATGCATCTGCTCTATTGCATAAGATTGCATTGATGCTCTCGTAGTATAGAAAGAAATGAGATATAGTTCATTGTATTTTTT
This sequence comes from Camellia lanceoleosa, assembly GCA_025200525.1. Taxonomy (NCBI): domain Eukaryota; kingdom Viridiplantae; phylum Streptophyta; class Magnoliopsida; order Ericales; family Theaceae; genus Camellia; species Camellia lanceoleosa. Next base: position 99,919,165 of record CM045759.1, read on the forward strand.
ATTATGTATTGAACATTTTTTGTTCAATTTAACTGCAAATATTGTATTCATTTAACTGCAAAATTTGGATCTTTGATACTAATTGATTACTACTAACAGATATTGTATGCATTTAACTGCAAAATTCATTCAGGTCCAGAAAATTCAACTGCAGCGAAAGCTCCTACAAGAGTGACAGATACTGGAAAATCAGTCGATTCTGGTAATTTCCGCTCAGAGCCTGCATTCAATTTTGGGACAATGGTGAATGAAAACTGGCTTATCCTGGAAATTATCGCTCAGCACCAGGGATCATGTTGGAGAAAATACCGAATGGAAAAACGATCAATCCCACCAATTCTCACCCCCGGGATTTCGCAGTCTTACTTAGGAAGAGAGCAAATGAAAAAATGGCTGAGGCAGCAAAAACCGAGCAAGAGAGAGTATCCAAGAAGGTTCAAGTTTTAGCCGGCTGTATTCATGACAGTGCGACTATCAAAATGATGAAGTTAATGCCTAGTGTGACAACAACCGGCAATGCCCCCAGTGGGAGGAAAATCAAAGGGAGGAAAATCATAGTCTGTGTTTGTCATGGCGTCTTTCTCACCCCGGCAGAGTTCGTCAAGCACGCTGGCGGCAGTGATGTGGAGAACCCCATGAAACTTATCAATATCGTGCCTGGAACCCTTTGAGCAATGGTGGTGGCTTTGTCACCCGTTGTGCACAGAAAGAATTTCACAGAATGATTACAAATGTGATCTAAAATGTTCGCAATTAAAGCTGCAAACATCGTCTTATATGCATTTGTGCATTCTGTGTCCGGTTCTTTTATGTGCACATGGGGTGTTTGGAAAAAAGTTTTTTTAGTTTTTTTTGGTTAAAATAACACTAAAAGACAAAATAGGTTAAAATAGTCAATAACACAAAACTTCACATTAAACTCATAATCATTTCACTTTTTCTTTTATAAATATCACATCTAACTACAAAAAAATTTAATCATCTTTTTAAACACAGAAATTTTAGCTTATTAAAATAGTTAAAAATTAAAATAATCTACTAAAATAGTAACTTTCTAAACACCCATTTGGAAAGTAGGTTTTTATGTAGGTTTTTTTAGTTGTATGATATTATTAGAGAATTTTTTTTTTATATTTGGAAAGATAGTTGAGTTTTTTTGTAATTAGATGTGAAATTTATGAGAAAACAAAGTGAAATAGTTAGAGGGTTTGATGTGATATTTTATTTAAATTTATTTTTTAAAATTTTGTAAAACATTTGTCTTAAAATAAAAAAAAAACAAAAAAAAATTCAAAAATCAAGTTCCCACACACACCCCAGTATGTAGTGAGGTAGGAAATGAGAAAATACAAGTGCTTTACCTTTAAGTTACCCAAAAAAAAAAAAAGTGCCTTATTTTAAGGCTTTTAGTTCTCTGTTTTCGAAGTTGTAAACAAAAAAACTGGTTTAAGTTTTTTTCTAATTTTATTATGAATTTATGGTGGAGTTATGGAATTATACTAAAGAGAATATAGACAAGCAAAAAGATGGAGAGACGTTGAAGGGAATTTACATTGCCTTATGCATTGGCTTGAATGCCAATTTATAGAATACATAGTGCATATACAAACAAAAGGCAAGAGTTATGGCATATCTACCATATCTAACTTGTCTTGGCTTTTACGTCTAAATATCTACAACTTTTTTGACCAAGTGTACAAGCCTAGTTATAGGCTTATTAAATACAGAAACAAAAAGCCATAAAGAAGAGACAATTATATGCATATCTTTGTAGCTACTACAATTATATACATATCTTTGTATATATTTTGTCATTGTCTATCCTCCCCGGTTTTCAAAGAGATAGACTGTTATAGATAAGCTTGAAATTTGTTTTTTGTCACAGAAGGCGTCAATTTGAAATGATGTGGCTGATCACTTTCCGCCAAATAATGCAGGTTGCTCCACGTGTCCTGGATAAATTTGGAGTCGATCAGGAGACAGCTGCATTTGATAGTGGGGTCCACTATGCTTCCATTCTGTTGATGAGATTGTGATATTCTTCGTCAGTCTCTGATGGAGGGGAATCCGGATCTTGGCTGTATTGCTCATTCCGGAATTGTTCTACATCATCCGCGGTCATGGCTAATTCCAACGGAAGATCCAAATTATTTCTCTTTTTGAGATTAATTAACATGTCAAGAGCCTCATTAATTTGTGTTGGAGACCTTTGATATGTTATGGGAAAATGAGTTACAAATAAAATTCTTCCATCTGTAACCATAAATGGCAATTTTGCTGAGCCATGGATGTTGGACGCTGCTTGTGAAACAGAGATTAGACTGTCTATCCAATATTCTGTCAAAGAAAGTTTTCGGATATTTTCCAATCTTTCTCTCCGGTGATCTTCATCTAAATAATCATCTTCAAATTCAAAATCTTCAGTTTCTTTAAGATACCAAATCTGGTATGGTTGGAAAAAATGTTCTCGTTCTCGCCAACCAACAAAGGCCGAAATCGAAAAGTAAAATATTTGCTCCATCGAAAGCCTTTTACTATCCATGAGAGCATTGCTTTGATGATCATTGGAAAATCTATCCATTGGATTGGATCTAGAATTTGAAAAATAACTTGATTAGTTATTCCTCAATCTATATCCTCAAAAAACCACATGTCATGGTTTGCCATGATGGTTATTTTGGGTATTCCATCTTTCAAATTTAATTTATCATAAGATCATTCTAAGATTTGTCTAATCTTATCATGATGATCTTCAACTCGATTTTTGATTAACATAAAATTTCTTTTGGAAGCAAAGTTCTTGCTTTTTCAAAAAGACAAATTCTTTTATTTGTTCAAAAATCTGGATCGAAAACTCATCTCGATATGAGGTCCGATAGTTGAAGAAAATTGTTTATTTTTTCAAAATTAAAATCTTCATTCCAATTCATTTGTTTAAGAATATTGAAACAAAGATTTTGCAAATCTTTTAATTTAGGCTTTTGCTCACCTAATTTGTTGGCCAAAACTCCCATGTGTTTTCGAAACTTCACTTTGTTGTCTACAATGTGAGTTTTCCAAACTCCATTGAGTTCTCAGATAAATTTCTCTGGATATACCAGGTTGAAAAAATCTTTTATTTGATTCATCCGGTCTAGATGTCTGAATATTAGTTGAACCGGGTTAGTTCTCATTTGATTCCTTTGACAAATAGGCATGGTTGGTGCAATTGTAAAAGCTTTTTAGCTTTGGTCATCTTTGTCATATGATTTATGATGGCTCCGGAAATCCGCAAACTTGAAGATTGGCTTCGTTCCAGTCTGTGTAAATTCCAGGTCGTCTTCCCGAAAACACAACATAAACTCTTTCTTCTCGGAGTATTGATTTTTTAGCAATTGACACACAAACTACTTGAGCGGGTTGTTTACCCTTATCCATTGTTTTCCTCTTGGTTTAGAGGTTCTCGCAAAAATTAAATTTACTTGTTTAGCAATTTAATTTTTCGAAACAATTCGCTAAGAAAATCTGCAAGAAAATTGTTAGTGCCTTTAAGATGTTCTACTTCAAAAGTATATTCGAAATTTTATTATACCAAGCTAATCGTCTTCCTTGCTCAATAGGTTTTTATTGATCAAGAAATCTCTCAACGCCTTTATTATCGGCATACAATAAAATTTTCGAGGGCTAAATAAATATGAAAACTCTTTATTGCTAATTTTATTGCAAGTAATTCTTTTTCAAAAATAATATATTTCATTCATTTGGTTTAAATGTTCCGTAATTATATCCAAAACTAATTCTTCTTTTTGTAATTTTATGGGTATTGGATTTTTCTTGGTCTAATCCCATTTTCCGATAAAGGTATCTCTTTATCATGCCATAAATTACAGGTATAGCTTTAAGAACACATCCCCAACATGCTTCGAGGCATCTGCTTTCTAAAATTAATTTATCACTGCTTTTAGGAAGATAAACATCTGGTAAAGTTTTAACATGTTCTTTAATTTGTTTAATTAAAGCAACATCTTCGTTGTCCATTCAAAAATAACATTTTTCCTTAATTTGGTTAACCAAGGAATTTCTATTTTTGAAAGGTTTTTTATAAAATTTATTCCATAATTTAAAATGCCTAATAAACTCAGTAATTGTGTTATATTTTCAAGAGTATCGGAAAATCTCGTACTTTGGACAAAATATGTTCTTGTAATTTTAAACCTTTACGGTCTAAAATTATTCCCAAAAATTCAATTGATTCTTTTTCTAGTTCAATCTTTTTGAAGACAAAATAATTCCATGTTTTTGAAATTTTTCACAAATTAATTTTAAATGTTTCTTATGTTCCTCCTTGGTTTTAGAGAAAATAAGTATATCATCAATATAAACTACACAACAATCTTTAAGGTCTTTAAAAATTGTATCCATCCACCGTTGAAATACCTGTGGTGCAATATTTAATCCAAAAGGCATAACATTCCAAAGGTAATGTCCCTAGGTGTCTTGAAGTTGTCAATTTTTTGACTCTTCAGTCAATTGGATTTGCCAAAATCCACTTTTACAATCAAATTTGCTAAAGATTTTTGATCCTTTGGTTAAGTTAATCAAAACATCTTTTCGTGGAATAAAATATCCATCAAATTCTAAATTTTCATTTAGCCGTTTATAGTTGACTACCATTCGGCTTTTCCTCTTTTAATTTCAAAGATGGTTTCTTACCATAAAATTTGGACTAGAGTGAGGGCTTTTGGTTTCTTCAATTAACTTTTTGTCTAAAAGTTCTTGGAGTTGAATATCAAATTCATCTATATCTTGTCTAGTATAGATCATTGGTCTTACTCTAATGATAACATTAGGGTCTTTCAATTTTAAACTACAATAACGTGGACTACGTTGCCATAGTTTTAATGGATGTTCACTAAAATTTTCTTCTAAAATTTTATAAATCGATGTGATTCATCAATGGTTTTGATGATGGGAGTTAAATCACCACGCGACGCACGCGCAAACTCAGTATCACAAATATATTTATGTTGTTCTAACAAGGGAATATGAATTAAGACATTGTTTATGCTTAATGAAATAGCCTTTTCTGTATTTGCATTGGAAGATATTTATATATAAAATTATTGCCAAGAAGGAAATCTCCATGCATATACGGAAAACATAAGATTTTTGGTATAATGAACTTGCTATCATTTAACCAAATAGCTATATTTTTAGCCTTGAATTGTATGGAAGTATGGTTGCCATCTATTCCAGTAACTAAAATTGGATGTTTCATTAACGTCCATTTTTCTTTTGGTATGGCATTCCATTTACACGAGCTGACTGTAGCTCCTGTATCTATGAGAACACTGAGGCTATAGGGTTTATAACCTGCAAAATTAAATGTTCCCAATACATATGTATACCTTCTTTTTCCTTGGCTAGGAGAAAAAATAATATCATCATTTTTTGTTTGAAAATGATACATATATGCAGATTTAATATGTTCAAGTTTTCTTGTTCCTGGGAAAATAGGAATCTGAACATTATTTGAAGTAATAGATTCTTGATTAGAATTATTACTTGATTCTCCAATACTTAACTTTGAAAATGATTTGTTAGTAAAATCTTTTTCAAATACAGAAGTTGATCTTTTAATTTTTGGAATTGTATTTTCAATATATAAATTTTTTCCTGATGCCTGCATTTGTAATTGTGCAGGTTTTTTTGCTTTAGAAGATTCTCCTTCTCGCACTAAGTCTTGGATTAACCATTGTCGAGGACTTCTAAATCACTCCAATTCATTAGACGAGGTTGTATTACCGTGTCAAATGGTCTTGGTTCAAAGATTTCAACGATTTTATTATCGTTTGATTTTGTTTTAGTTTCAGGAAATTTGGTCAATTCGTGAATTGTCTTCCACGAATAGCCAAATCATGAGAATTTGATTTCATTCCTAATCCTTGTGTTTTAATTCTTATTCGATTGTATCTTCAAGATTAGGATCATTTATGGAAATAAAGAAATTTGGTTTAACATTAAACCAAACCACTCCATTAGCCGATTAGACCAATTCCTCCAATGATTGCTTTCATTGGGTCGGAAAATCTTTGTCAAAAATTACCGCCAAAATAGGAGTATCTATCCTTGGCGAAATAAGGTCATTATGGTTACTTGAATTAATCCAATATGAATATATTGAATTTCGGATATTTCTTTTTCCATCTTGCAACCTTTTTCTTATCAAAAAAGGAATATCAATATTTCCTTCTTCGACCACTTTGCTTGAGTGTTACCACTTGTATTGTTCAAACACTCTTCTTTGAAAAAGAAGTTGAATTTTGAAAGTTTATAAATTTCTCGAACAAAGAACTTCTTGCATTTTTGAATTTTGCTAATTCTTCGTCGGTAAAAGTTTTTTCTTCCCGATTACATCTCCAAGTCGAATTGCTCGTAGTTCTTCTTGAGATATTTCTTGACTATTAGTAGTCATCATGAAGATTAGTTCTTCATCTGAACTTTCTTCATCACTAGAAATTTCGTATAAGATTTCTTCTTCGTCAGAAATTTCTTCACCATATATTATTTCAAAATCTTGTTCTTCAAGGATTTTGATCATTTTCTTTGCACTTTTTCCCCTTTTTGGGCATTCGGGTGCATAGTGACCTTCTTCGTTACAGATGTAACATTTACAAGTTTTCTTTTTTGAAATACTTGTTGGTTTCTTTTTTCGAATATACTTTTTCTTTTTTGAAAAATTTTTGTTCTTTTTCCAAGGTTTCCATTTATATTTTCTGCGTTTTTTGGAAAAACCTTTTCTTTTAGGAAATGTATTACAACCAATTTTCCAATTTTCTTTTAAAATTTTATCACAACATTTTTGTCCGTATTGTGAGTTGGAAATTTGATTTTTTATTTGTTTTTTCGCCTTTACTTCTAGACACCGATTTGCTATCTCTCTTAGAACAAAATTAATGCGAAAACCAAGATTATCATTTTCTTCCTTTCCCATTTTTTTGAGAAAAGCAGGATAATTTTTAATACATAACTCATCCCATGGACTAGGGAGTTTATGAAAAAATTGATCTAACCAGGGTTGATTTGCTGGTGGATCAATAAGATAATAATATTTTTTAAAAGTTTGAACATAGTCTTCAAAAAGACAAATATTACATAATTCTAATTTAGTCAAAATATAATTTGCATCTGCTTGCAAATTAGTATCTCCATAAAACCCGCATAAATTTTCTTTTATGAGTTTTGCAAATTCAGCTAAAATTGTGTCAAGTGTGAGAAAATTTGTTAATAAAGCCGTTTTTTGACTTTTTCCAATTTCAGATTTTTCCCACTGTCTTAACCATTGCAACACATCTCCCTGGAGAGTTGCTGCAATATAATCAAGGAATTTTTCCTTTGACCAACTATTTTTATAATTGGTAATAATGATGGACAAGGATTGTGCCCAATCATCTATGGCTTGTGGTTGATCCTTAAATGGAACATGAGACAAGTCTAAATAAGTGCCATTTTGAGCTATTGGATACTTATGATTATTATCTTTTCTAGATATTACTGGTTCAGGTGTAGGATTGGAGGTGCTTCCAATATCATTTTTAACTTCATTTGTTTGAATAAAGTCAAAATTTTCTTCATCTCCCCATGTGCCAAATAATTCGGGATCAATTGGCTCTTCGCCTTTCTTTTCCTTTATTTATTTACGATGAAATATCTTGATCTATTGATTCTTGAGATGAGGATGATTGGTGTCATCATCATTAGTTGACATATTAATATCATAATTAAAATCTTTGTAAAAGGGCTTCATTTTCTAGATAAGTTTCTCTTATCCGATCTAGTAGCCTATTTCTTTCATCAATACCTAAACTGGTCTTTATATAATTTTCTCCAATAATCCAATATTTCAACAATATTTTCATATTCATTTCTGTTATAGGTATTGGTTTGAAGTACCATAATATCTTCTGTACCATAAAATAGCCTAGGGATGTCACTATCTCCTGGACTATTCATTCCATCATTGTTTATGAAGGATATAGTTTCCAATTTTGTCACCAAATTTTTTATTTGGTTTTTGCTTCTTTATTTAAGTCAACCTTTACTATAGTATCCAAATTATCTATTTTAGATTCTATAGTCTCAACTTTAGTCTCTAGATAATTTTGATTTATTTTTTGATTTTTATCTAATTTAGAAAACCAAGAACACATAATATCAGTAATATTATTTAAACTAGAACACACACTATTTATATTTGCAGACTCTTTAGTAATATGCAAACTATGATCATATTTATTATTAACATTATTTTTTGTATTTCCAAAACATATTATATCGTCAGAATTAATTGCCATTTTAGATTGTTGTTGGTACCTAAGACCCTCCTAGTGTATTTTCTGGTGCCTAAAACCTCTCTTTATGATCTTAAAGACTTAATTATGGCAAATAGTCAAAAGATCTTAATGAGTATATGGGCTTTGATATACACTAAGCATATAGGTTTTACAACAACTAAAAATGAAACAAATAATTATGAAGATAGAAAATATGAAGGATAAACAAAAAACTTAGACGAAAATTTTTTAGTTTAAATTTTTGTTTTTTTTTTTTTTTTTTTTATAACATAAAACACACCATACAAACTTTAAATTTATACATAGATAGAAATACTTACATAGCTTGATCTTGCTTTAAAAAGCTCTTCACCAAGCTCTGATACCAATTACAAAACTAAAAAGGAAAGGAGCTTTTTTCTAATTTTATTATGAATTTATGGTGGAGTTATGGAATTATGCAATTTTGTGGAGGATGTCTTTTTTCTTTTTCTTCTTTTTTTACCCTCCCTTTTTCCTACCTTGTGGAATGTATAAATTAAGGTGGGAAATGAAAAACCTAGCTAGCTAGGTGGTTATATGGTCTTATTGTGTTTCTAAGTTGTAAATTAACTGTTGTCAAGAGTTAATCCTTCACTTGCAAATATCTCTCTCTCTCTCTCTCTCTCTCTCTCTCTCTCTCTCTCATATTGTTGTGTTGAAATTTATTGAAATTCTAAAATTTTGCCCAACCTCTAGCATTGTGGGTTGATCGCAGCCCCTGGGTGATGGTTAGAGGCGTTAGCAGTGATTGGTGGTGGCAGGGCAAGTGCTTGTGAGTTAGTGATCAGCGGTGATGGTAGCAGCGATGGTAGGACAAGTAACATTGTGTTAGGAAGTAAGTAAAGATAGTAATTTTGAAATTATAGTAAATGTACTTTTAAAAAATTAATAATTTTGAATTTAACAATATAAAAAAAGGAAGAAAATGTAAAATAGGATTTTGAAACTTCACGAGGCAAGATATATCTTTTAGAATTTTAGAAAGTCAAATGCATATTTTTTAAACTTTAAGAAAGTGTTTAAACTTTAAGAGCGTGTTCATAGTATGTCCTATATATAATATGTGGGAAGTTTGAGTTTTAACAACTCTTTTCAAGTCTTCACTTGCTTTATAATTCACTTAAAGTATTTGTCCAATTTAACCCTACATGTTGCCAACTCAATGTGCAAAATTTTTATTAAAAGGCCACTAATATTCCATATTCCATATATCTAAATCAGCCTAAAAATTTTGCGACAGATATGTTCAAGAGCTTTGATCAAAAGAGAGCGAGTGTTATTGAAATTGAGAAAAACAAAGAGTCGGAACAATTCCTCCCTATACACACTGTTAAACAATCCAAAAACACAATTCCAATAAGAATCTTGAATATTGAGAACGCACTTCCTAAACTTGAAGGTGATAAAAAAGAATTTTAGAAATCAAATTTTTTCTTGAAAGGTAAATTTTGCACATATTTATTTATTTTTTAGTTTCTTGCATTTCTTTCTTGTATTGCTTTTTTTGCTTCAATTTCATGTTATAAACCTGTTGTAAGCTAATCGGTAGTGGTTAGTTGAGCCATTTGCATATTTTCTGTTTGTTTTTCTGGTGTTTGAAACAAAATTGAGTTTTTGGCCTAGCCTGATTGGTCGGCTGACCAATTTATTGGCTGGCCGACTACCCCTTTGGCCAGGCGGCTCATTTTTTTGGCCGGCTAGCCACTTTCTCCTGGACAGAACTCAGCAGTCCCCCAGATGTCGAACAAAATGGTCTCCAATAGTCTCCGAGGCCCCCTGAAACTTATGTTTTTTATTGTTTTTATCTTAATTAGAGAGAGTTTGTGAGGATATTTTGTTGTAATATTTTTATTCTTCTCCTCCCTTATTTGGATTCGTAATATTCAAAGTGATGTAATAATTCCCCACTCCCACTTTTTTCTATCCCGTTCTTTTACTCGCTTTCCTTATTTGTACATATGTAGTTTATATGCTTGTCATCATATCTATGCTTTGCATCTATGTTTCATGCCTTAAGATCCGGTTAAATTTGCATCTGTGGGTTTAATCGATTATTATGTGATTTTGTGCGTTATCTCATGTCTTGAGATGGTTCACATGTCATATAATAGAAGTCGTATTTTTAGTTGCATTTCATGAGTGAATTGCATTAGAATCTTGTATATATAGGATCATGCATGTTTGACTAACTTTGTTTTTATACCTATTTGCGGGACGTTAGTAAATATGTAAGTTTTTGTGCTTTAGCATCCCACCTGCGTGTGATTTTCTTACTATATTTAGCATCCTACCATATGACTATGTGCTTATTTGATATAACTCTTTGTGTACCAGTGGATGAAGGTTGTGTTATTTAATTTAGAATAAAATTAATTTTTATGATTACACTATTCAAAACATTTTTGAAATATATGAAATCAAATTGTTCCAAAACAAATGACATAATCTATATTTGTTTGCTTCACATAGTAACTTTTAGGATTTATTAAATAATTGGAATATGAACATATAAAGTAAATAAAATTCATATCACTACTAGAAAATTGACTTTTTGCTACTATTTTTTTGTGACTGCTTGTTTGGTCGTCGCCAAAAAAAAACTCTAATTTATATTTAACATTTATTTCTCTTATTTTCTTTTATTTATTTGCTCCATTTCCTTAGTTTTGCCCTAGCTTGGCTCGCTCAACCTCTCACTCTCGCTTTCGCTCTCACTCTCGCTTTCGCTCACCGATATGAATCTCTCTATCCCTCTTGATCTCAATCGATTGATCTCTCTATCTCAATCTATCTCTCTCTCTCGATCTCTCAATCTCTCTCTCTCTCACTTTCTCGCTCTCTTTGTATCTGCGTATACATTATCTACTTTCTCTCTCTGCAATTTGCGCGATTCGTCGCAGAGAAACCCTAACTCTGCCATGGAAAAGTTCTCTCGGAGTACTCAAATGCAGCAGAGTAAGCTCACATCTCGCGCGTTTGAACTCTTGCTATTTGATTTAATCGCTTTGCTTTAATTTAATTCTTCTCTTAATTATTTGTATTTCAAATACTTGTGTATAGATTTTGGAGTGATTTGGAACATATTATATGTGATTGAGTGGAAGTTTGTGATGATATGTTAGACTAATATCTGGATTTGTTGGCTCTTTTTTGATATTTGTTGCTTCAATCTCTCTATTAATTTGTTTGCTTGCTCAGAAATTGAAGGGAAAAAATGGAAAATGTGATTTTGAATATTTATATTTGGTTGCTTCAATCTCTCTATACTTATCTAGCTTTCTCATATTCTATCTATGATTTTGGATCATTTATGATTTCTCTGTGCATCCTTAGGTTTGCAGACTTTGAGTTCAAGTTCTAAGTTTTGCGGTAAACATTCAATCGAAATTCAAGCTGAAACCCTGGCATCTTTTGCACACTCAGCAGGCCAAACTAGTGTTGCCACCATTTTTTCTGCAAGGTAAACTTTACTGCTAAAGTTCAATTTATGTTCATAATCGTGTATAGATGATAAAATATTAAATTCTAGGTTAGCTGTTTGGTGCTTTGGATAGATGATTGATAATAAGGGATTTATGCTACTTGAGCCTTGATTTGTTAAAATTCATACAAAAAACTTTACAAGTATGATGTGGCAATGCTCGGAGAAGAAATTTAGATTTAGTATTATTGGAATTGATTGTATAATTCTACATAACTTTCAATGGATCTCTCTTTGCCCAATGGCAGTGCTTATTTCAGCTGCTTATCCCTAAAAACCTTGTGTATCTATTATGGTTGATCTTTTTGTCTGATATTTTGGCAACTGTACTGTAGTTGGAGCTTACATAGCATGGAATGATTGCTTGAAGTTTGAGTTTTGGATCTGATATGTACTCTTAACTTGCATTGACAGAAGACTTCTCCTGCCCATTTTGCTTGGTAAAATGTGCAAGCTTTAAGGTAAATAGATATTGATTTCTATTCTTACTCCCCCTTGTTTGGATTGAACTGAACAAAGAATATCTAGATTTATGGGTTCATTATAATGAATATATCAACTTCTGTACAAGGTCTGCAATATCACTTGCCCTCATCCCATGATCTATTCAACTTTGAGTTTTGGGTTGGTAAACTTCAGTAATCTATGATAGCATTCAATCATTTAGTTCTTTCAAACCATAACTATTGACATCATTGATATTCTCTAGGTCATTGAAGATTATCAGGCTGTAAACGTTTCTATAAAAATAGATATATGGAGACCTGAGGTCAGATGCTATTTCGTTAATGAAAAATGTCTATTGGAGATTGGTTTAGTATTTAATCAATTGTTGACATCTGCATAAATGTTTGAGTGCATACAACTATAGATGTGCATATATTTTATATATAAGGGGGCATGTTCTGGCCAGAGTTGCATACTTTCCTTGATGAGAAAAGGTTAGTAAGGTGCAAATCTACAGTTGCATCATCTGCCGTACTTCCTGGTGAAGTCTCTCTTTGGGAAGTTTCAATTAATTTTTCAGTACATTAGCTTCCAGATATACTATTGAAGGATTTTAGATGTAGATGGCTGGTCTAAATTCCTCTATGTAACAAGCCCGCGGGGGATCTCGCTACAGTTCGGACTCCCATTTTTTGTTTGTTGCAGTTCTAAATCTGAACCAAAGAGTCCAACTCTAGCAAATCGTTTTGAGAAAAACAGATTTTGAAATGAAATGCCAAACATGGACTGCTTTGCCAGATACAGAGTCGCCACCTAAATATTTTTTTAAAATGGGAAATTTAGGAAACCCTGACTCGGTGCCGAAGGCCACGTGTCCGTCATTACCAAAGTTGTCTTGGCTCGGGAGCTTGGGTACGATCGGGGAAGGTCAGCTATGAGCACCCACTTTCGCCTCTACTAACCGTGATATCCGTTTTTGAAAACGTTATGTGTTCTTGTTCCGGTTATTAGCCTAGAATTACTATGTTATGCGCACAGCAAACAAGTATAGACCGAATCGCCCAAATTGGAACAAAACATTTCATGTTTGTTTTGAAAATGGTTTGCTACTCGTAAGTAGGCTGAAATACAGATTTTGCCACCCTTAAGTGGGCTTTAGAAAAGATGGTTTTGCCACTATCTGGTGGGCTTAAAACTCACAGTTTTAATGCATTATCCCAATTTAAGCAAGTCGACCTCCATCCACAGGCATTCAAGCAGTTATATCACATAAGCAGCTAGCCTCATGGCAATCATGCAATCATGGCAACACTTACACGCATGCGGTATGCTAAAGCATAAAAGCTTACCTAGTACTCCAAGCCAAAATAAAAACTAGTTAGTAATCACGTGCATGATCCTAGTTCATGTTAAGATGGCTAATGCAACACAGGCAAGATGCAACTAGAATAGGCTCGGCTAATCTAAGATGGCATATGAGATGCTAAAAATAACATGTATTCAACTTGGAATTGAAATACGGTCACGATTAGCATGATGCCGAGAGCAGGTGCATGTAAGACAAATGTATGAATGCACGGATGCATAACATAAAGTATGCTAATTTAAATATGTCCTAATACTAACCATCAAAGCAGGTAAGTAAAAGGGAAGAAAGACGTGGGGTTGGAAGACATACACACACTCACGCACACTTATTACATAATTGCCCTCACTCGGAGGGACCGAAAGAATAATACAGTCCGAAAGAATAATACTAAACTAATTGTTACAGAACTTCTAATTTAATTAACAAATTAAATGCAAAAGGGAAAAGGCCGCAGCCCCGCCTCGAAATGCGCGAATGATGCATGCTCGATCCATCTTGCCCGGAAACTCGCTGCCATAGCATTGCTGCCTCTGTTTTCACTGCCTTGCTTCTCTGAAAATTGTCAAAGTCTCAGGGTTGCTTCTTTGAGTTCTGTGGGACACCACCGGCTGAGGGGGAACACCACCAGCCGAAGGGGATGATCACCGGCTGCATTTTGATCTATCGGCTATAAATTCCTGGCCGGTCGGCACTGTATTTAGCCGACCGGCCAAAACTTGCTGCAGAACCTACAATTGATAGCAGCAGAGGGCAAGCAGTGTATGGCATGGAATTTTCAGGCAAATGTATGCACGGACACACCCCCTATCATGTAATGGACTCAAGGCAGTATGGCCCTCGACCCTCGGGCCATCAATCACGTATTTCAATGCATGATGACCCGAAAGCCAAGTGCGCAACTTCGATATCAAATGAAATGCAAGCACAAAACACATCAAAAGACCCCAACCCCTATCATGATTGATCAAGAGGCAAGAGATGCATGCTCAATGAGATGCAACCTAGGCATGGAGGCTAAGTATGCAACATGAACATTCAAATGAGCAATGTACACTAGGCACGCAACCTAAACATGTAAACAAACATGGTATGCGACAACATGTGATGATGGACTTAAACTAACATGAATAGCTCGCAAGCATGCCAAAATCAGTGGCCATAATGAGGGGCAAAACAGCCCCGAAACAAGGCGAAATGACACCCGATGCATGGAATCTCTCCCGAAATGCAAAACTAGGCATGCGGAATGGCCTACAGCTATACTAAACATGCGTAATTTGAACATGAAGTGTAAAAGAAGAAGCAAGGCAGCCCCAAAATAAGCATTTTTATAGTACAAAGCATGGCCAAACAGTGAGCAAAAGTGGGACTAAAATGGCATACAAAAAGGGCTCCGCAAGGGAGGCAATGAAGCAAGCGGTAGATGTAATGCCCAAACAGAAAAAGACCCTTCTACAACACTGAAGATGGACCAAAAAATATGACCACTTACAGCTTATGGCAGCCCCCAAAACAGTATACAAATATGGCAAACAATTCATGCAAGAAATGGGCCAACAAAGGGGCAAAGAAGTAACTGATATATAGGGGTCTCAAGAAAGTGAGGGACCTTCAATAATGTTGAAGAGGGTCTCAAAATATGGCATTTTACAGTAGATGATCAAGCCCAAATCAGTATACAAACATGCTCAAAATGCAATGTAAGATTAAGGCCACAAGAGGGCTATAACATGAAGTACACAAAATATTCATCAAAAAGCCAAAGACCCTTAATGAAACATGAAAAGGGGGTCAAAATATGGCCACTTTCAGTTCTGATCATGGCCGAAAAACAGAAGCAAGATAAGCTAACAAAACATGCAAAAATAGGGACCAAAGAGGGGTACAATGGCAAGTGATACATGGAGGTCCCAAACAAGGATGAGCCCTTCTTCAATGTTGAAGAAGGGCTCAAAATAAGCCTATCTACAGTTTATGATATGCTCCAAAACAGATCACACATAGGCTAAAAATATCATGCAAAATAATGGCATTCAAGAGGATAATGAAGCAAGTTCCAAAAAGAAGCTTCAAACTGCAATGAGCCCTTAATGAAACATGGAATATAGCTCAAAAAAATGACATTTTCAGTTTTGGTCGGAGCTCAAAACAGCAAGAAAAATGGCTAGAAAAATGTTGCAAAATTAAGCTCAAAAAGAGGGAATTGACACTTACCCTTGAAAACCAACCCTTGGTTGCCTCTTGGACTGAAAAATGGTGCCTCCTAGCCTTTGAGAAGAGCTCCAAGCTGCTGGAAATGGAAGTGGTAGTGTAGTGCTAGGTGGTGGTTTAGAAAAGGGCCAAGAGTAATGGACTTTTGAGCTTTGGAGAAGAGAGCTATGGAGGATTGAGGGTGTATCTATCAGATATATATATATATATCTCTGGTTTTTTGCTCCAACCACACAAAGGAAGAGGATGGATCTCTTATATAGACCAAGGAAGAGCCAAGCTTCTAAGGCAAGCTTACTAAAAGGGCTCAAGGCTTATTCAAGAAGCCAAGCAAAGGGACCAAGGCTTCTTGAGGAAGCTAAGCAAAGGGCTCAAGCTTCCTCAAGAAGCTTGAGCAAAGGGATCAACCTTCTAGAAGAGGTTTGAGGCCAAAAAGGGTGGAAAGGTGCAAAATAGCCACACATGTATATGGGGGGTCGGGTCTGTGCATCCCAACTGGCATGCACAATGCCTGGAAGGTGTAAAAAGGTCAAACCGGCCAGAAAAGGAGGTCGCCGGCCAAAATAAATGGCCGGTCGGCACAATATATTGCCGGTCGGTCAAATAGATTGCCGATAGGTCCTGCCAAGGTCAAAAAATGGCCGGTGGGTGTCCAGATTGAAGCCCCGGAAGTTAGCTTTCCAATGCCACAAACCTTGCATTAAAATTCCTCCTGTACAAAAAGTTATGCCCTTTTTGGTGAAGCCACGCAGATTCGATCCAACCGGGATGATGCCCAACTTCAACCAATCATATCTCCTCCACCCGGACTTGGCTTTAGGAGATTCTTGAGTGCAAAATGAAGCCCCAGAAGTAAGCTTTCCAACGGTGGTGGCCTCATAGCTAAACTCCAAGTATGACGATGAATAAGCCCGATTTAGCGAGGGCTGCTCGACCATTTTCTACCCGGATTCATGCCGAACTTCTCCCAAACTAGCTTTCTCCTCTCCTTTCCTCTTTTCTTCAACTTCAAACCCCTAAACAAAGTGTTTTGAAAGATTTTTCAAAGATTTCATCTCTCTTTCATTCATTCTCCACTCTATCCTTGCTCGGTTTACCAAAAAAACGCAACATTTACCGAAATGCGAGCGTCAGAACATCGTAGGAACTTTATTTCAAAAATGTTTTGAAAGAGAGGGTTTTAAGGTCTAAAAACCATCCAAAATAATTTTGGTCTAAAATGGGGTGTGAAGTTGAGATTTGTCTCTCTCTTTGCCGAAGAAACTGAACCTTTGCCCTGCACACCTTTCATCACCGAGTAAACCATCAGTCGCGCCTCTACATGGTCAAAAATGAGGTGTCTACACTCTACATGGTCATCTTGCTCCTAACTTTGGTGATAAAAGTTTTTTCATCTTTTTTTTATAGCTTAACTGAATGCATGTCCACTACTTCACCTTTATTTGTTGACAGATGCATTGTGGCCAAAATCAGACAAATGTTTTATTATGATGTGAGCTTGAAAGGAATTTACTATGTTTATTGATTTTTTTTCCCATTATGTTTTGCTCAGATTGTTGCAGATGGTGTTGATCCTAAGCAACAAACATTTTTCTTTTGGTAAGTTATCTATAAATATAAAATTTTGTTGTTTGACTATTGAATTGATAAATTGCTTCTGCTTATTTATTTATTTTTCAATTGCTTTTGTTAGTTTGAGTGCCAATGACCTTAAATGAACGAACATAATTTGTATACAGTTCAAAGCCACTGAGACGTAGAAAACCAAAAAACTTAGTTCAAAATGCAAAGCATGTGCATCCACTCGTCTTGGATTATGATTTTCCTGCAGCATTGAATAAACTTCTGGACAAAACTGATGGTACATGAGTCACTACAAGAAAAGTGGGTATATGAGACAGGACTATTTGCGACGGCACACTTGCCGTCTCAAAAAGTCACTTTTTGCGACGGCAGAAAATGCTGTCTCAAAAAAGCAGAGTATTTGCGACGGCACCATTTGCCGTCTCAAAAAATGAGAGCATTTGCGACGGTATTTTCTGCTGTCGCAAATACTCTATTTTTTTGAGATGACAAATTGTGCCGTCAAGAATGCTTCGCTTTGAGACAGCAAATGGTGCCGTCAAGAATACTTTTTGAGACGGCATTTTCTGCCGTCGCAAAAAGTGACTTTCGTGTTTTTTTTTTTATTTTTTAATGAATATTTTTAAAATTTTAAATATTTTTTTTAGATGCATCTTACTTAGATGTATCTAAAAAAAAATTATAAAAAAATATTTTTAAAAATTAATAAATACATAAAAATACAAAAAAAAATGTATTGAATTATTGTATTGTTGGAATTTAGTGAATTTTTAAAAGATTTTTTTTACAATTTTTTTAATTTTTAGGTGTATTTATGTTAGGTGTGTCTAAAAATTTAAAAAAAAAATACTTAAAATATTTAAAAAATTCAGTAAAAACAATATAACACGGAAAACAAGAAAGTATAATTTTCTCAAAAGAATTTTTGGAAAACTTTAACCTAGCATAGTGATTGTGGTTTTGAGACAGCATCATATATATACAGTCACAAAATGGTTTGAATAAATTCTAGTACTTTTTTCTGTCGCAAAAAAAATTTAAAAAAACAATGTCTTCTTACTCTTTTGATGTAACATTTCTCTTTTCATTCATTTTTTCATCTTCATGTCTCCCTGTCTCTATCTCTCTCTCTTCTCTTTATCTCTTTCACTCATCACTCTTCTTTCTTTGTCTGTCTGTTTCTCTCTCTTATTTTCTCTCTGTGTTCCTCGTCTATCTTTCTTCTCTCTATCTCTCTCATTCGTTTTCTCTCTCTATCTATCTCGCTCATCTCTCTTCTCTCTATCTTTCTCATTTCTTTTCTCTCTCTCTCTCTCTTATCTTTCTATCTCTCTCGCCCATTTCTCTTCTCTCTCTATCTCTCTCTTTTTTCTGTGTCTGTTTCTCGCTCATCTTTTTTCGCTCTATTTCTCTCTTTTTTTGTCTATCTCTCGCTCATCTCTTGTTTCTCTCTCTTTTTCTATTTTTCCCTCTATCTCTATCTCTATCTCTCTCTCTTTCTCTCTCTATCTCTTTTTCTGTCTATCTCTCTCTTCCTGTCTCTCTCTCACTCATCACTCTTCTCTCTCTCTCTCTCTACTTGCCTATTTGTCTATTTCTCCCTCACTATGTTCGTCTTGCTCACTCTCTTACTCCCATCTTCTCTATTTATCAAGGTCCTTCTCGATTTATCGATCCACTATAAACGACGTCGTCTTACTCTTTTGAACATTTCTCTTTTCACCTATTTTTTCATCTTCCTCTATCTCTGTCTCTGTCTCTGTCTCTCTTCTCTTTCCCTCTCTTACTCATCACTCTTCTCTGTCTGTCTGTCTCTCCCTTTCTCTATGTGTCTCTGTTTCTCTTCTTTGTCTCTCTCTTACTCATCACTCTTCTTTGTCTGTCCGTCTCTCTCTTTCTCTCCGTGTCTCTGTCTCTCTTCTCTTTCTCTCTCTCACTCATCACTCTTTTACATGCATGCTCACATCTGTCTCTCTTTTTCTCTGTGTCTCTCGTCCATCTCTCTTCTCTCTATCTCTTTCATCTATCTTCTCTCTCTGTCTCTCTTCTCTCTCTCTCTTCTTTTTTTCTCTCTCGCTTTCTCGCTCATCTTTTTATGTCTCTCTCTCGTTTATCTCTTTTCGCTCTTTTTTTTTTCTCTCTCTCTCTATTTCTCTCTTTGTTTATATCTTTTCACCCATTTTTTCATCTTTTTCTCTCTATTTTCTTTCTCTCTCTCATTCATCACTCTTCTCTCTCTATCTGTCTATTTGTCTCTCTCTCTCTCTCTGTGTCTCTCATTCATCTATCTCTTCTCTCATCTCTTTTTTTTTTCTCTCTCTCTCTTTCTCTCTGTGCCTCTCACTCATCTCTCTTTCTCTCACCACTCATCTCCTCTACCACCTTTACCACTACTGCAAACGCCATTTCACTACCACCACTACTACCACGGTCGCCATTTTACCTCTACGACTACCATTACTACTACCATCGCCACCACTCCACTACCACCACTACCACTATTGCCACTACTACTACCATTACTTCTCTTTCACCCATGCTACTCCATCTACTCTACTACTACCACAACTTCACTACTAATCTCCTTCGTCATCACCACCACCACCACCACCATCATCTCTTATCCACCACCTTCACTATTACTGTCGGTTCCTCTTCTCTACCACAAAATATTACCTCTCTTCTCTTTCTCACTCATCACTCTTCTCTCTCTCTCTCTTTCTCTCTCTGTGTCTGTTTGTCTGTCTCTTGCTTTTCTCTCTTTCTCTCTATGTGTCTGTCTGTCTGCTTGTCTCTCTCCCCCATTGTGTTCACCTTGCTCACTCTCTCCTTCATCTCTTCTCAATTTACCGAGCTCTCCACTACAAGAAAATGCACTTTTAGTGACCACTTTGTCTCTCTCTCGCTCATCACTTTGTCTCTGTCTGTTTGTCTGTCTCTCTCTCTATCTCTCTTCTCTATCTGTCTCTCACTCATCTCTCTCTCTCACCACTCATCTTCTCTACCACATTCACCACTACTGCAAATGTCATTCCATTATTACCACTACTACCACTGCAAATGCCACATTGACCACAAAAAATTAACTTTATTTTAATGGAAAATATTATCTCTACCTCTACCAAATAAAAAAATAATAATAATTTTTTATTCATTAAAATAAATATGAAACAAATAAATTTTCAACCTTACTAAATGAAAAAATAAAAATAAAAATTCATTAACTATAAAAAAAATTATTTTAATAAAAAATAATTTTTTTTAGCAATGACATCCTCTGTTGCAAAAAAAAAAAAAAAAAAAAAAAAAAAAAAAAAAAGTCATTTTATTATTTAAATGTTTATTTGTAATGAAAATAAAAATAAAAAAAAATCCAAAAAAATTTCCATCCCCCTCCCTTTTTTCCATTCCCGCCCGGTTTCCCCCTCCCTCTTTCCATTCCCGCTTCCCCCTCCCCAAAAACCCAAAATCCCCAATCTGTTTCTTGTTTTCCATTCCCGCTCCCCTCAAAAACCCAAAATCCCCAATCTGTTCAGTCTTTGATGGGGCAACCAGGCAAAGAAGAGAGAGAGAGAGAGAGAGAGAGAGAGAGAGAGAGAGAGAAAATATCATCAATCTCGTGGATCATCGATCTCGTCTCCTCCCCGTCCTCTCTCTCTCTCTCTCTCTCTCTCTCTCTCTTTCTCTCTTATCTTTACCCTCTTCAAACCCTAATTTCTGCCTCCGATCCACCTCTCGTCACTCAATCTTCCAACCTTCTTTTCTTTACAAAAACGGATGATTCTTCTAGGGTTTCAATCATCACCTGAATCCGTTGAATTTCTTAGGTAACTTGACTATTTTGTTGAATTGTTGTTTCGTTTTGATTCGTCCTTTACTGTTTTTGCTGATCTTGTACTGGATTTGAATTTTTGTATCTTCACTGTGTTGAAAATGAATCAATTTCCAAGGTTTACATCGATCTTATACCCTTTAAATTAAAGGGGAAATTTCAATTCAGTTGAAGTTTATAAATTTTAATGGTTAAAGTCTTGAACTTTTTCATGAATATGTAATTATTTTGTGAAAACTCCACTAATTTGTAATTTCCCCAATTAAGACAACAGATATATGGATCGATATATGTATATATATACATATATATATATATATATATATATGTATTTATGCATCTAAGCTTTTTGAAAAGCTACCCAATTTTGCTTTTTTGCTGGGATATGTTAACGAACATGTGATTTTTACTTTGCAAAGATTTTTCTTTTTTCCAAGGAGTTAAAAGTGTCATGCTTTTTGGGTGAACTGTGTCTTGGGACATCACAGAACAACCAAACTTCTTTTGCTGCATTTAAGGCCAGAAAATGTAGAGTAACTGACACTTTTTAAGTATTTGAGGTCTTTAATTACTGTTCTAAGAAGTCATCTATTGCATTAATGATCTTTCCAATTATATTTCTGGAGTTATATTGATTACTTATTGATTGTTGGTTGGTTTTGGTAGTTAGTTGAGTTGAGTCAGTGTCTCCTCCAACACAACATCGACCTCTATTACAGAACCAGGTTTCTTTCTAAATTGGGAGCTTTGAGGATCTTGGATTGGTCTTCTCATGGCACATATTGGTGGGCATTATTTCTCTGGAGGGTCTCTATCAGGTTTGAGATTTTTATGTATTCAAATTAAATCCTATCATATGATTTTGCAATTAGTTGGAGTGTTTAATATCCCAATGGTGGTGGTTTATTGCTTATTGTTTGTGCCCACTTCACTACCAATTATAAGTGGTTGGAACTAAGAATTATGTAATGAAGTTTTTTTATTGAAACTTGTTCTTTAATTGCTCTCTGTTTGGTTGGTCTACCATAATTAGAGACCCAGTATTTCAATATCTTGGCACTAAAGAAAAATAAATAAAATAATTAAGGCTCAAGCAAGACCAGTTGAATTCCTTGTTTAGTTAAATAAGATCCAGTTGTTAGATAAAATACAATACTTCTAAATTCATGTTTGTTTCACTTTCCTCAAAATTTGGTGGTAAAAAAGCATTATAAGCTCCATTTTATTCAGTTTTTTTGCATTAGCTTGTCCAGATGACGCTGATTGAAGCACCACTACTTGTGCCTGATTCTTGGGCTATTATGGGGTTATTATAGAAACGTGAGTCTTGGGCTATTAAAGCAGCTGAAAATACATGAACAGTGCTTATTTGCTCTCTTATTAAAACTTGTCAGTCATTTAAAGGATTTTTAATCTCTATGGTTGTTACTTGCCATGTCATACTCCTATCACATGCTGGAGGTTTGGTGGCTTATCTACTCCATGTTTTAATTTGTTCATCTACTAGTTAATCAATTCAACGGAACTATTATTGACAAAGATACTTGGAATCCATAAATAAACAGAGGCATATTCTTATGTTCACCTTATTTAAATTATTTGTTGTACTAATTATGCATTGTATATCTAAGCTTATCTACTAATCTAAAATTTGAATGAAAATATTCTTGGAACTCTTTCTGTTGCCTTACTTTCATCACTGTTGTGGGTAATGGTTCTCTAATCTTGTTTTTTCTGTTGATATGAAACAGTTGTCATCAGTAGTTTGTTAATTGGGAAAACAAAAGAAAGTTTTTAATTTCTATCTTGAACTGATCATTCTCCATACATAGGTTTTACTTGGCATTGGGGAGATCATCGCTTCAAGGTCTTGCCCCAAGGTAATCTTCTATCAAGGCATCATGTGTATGCTCTTTGACTAGAAAAGAGTCTGTTGAGTAATTGTTGTAAATTTGGTTGATAGTTCAGGAAGTTACTAATTCCTTTGTGAATGGCTCTGCTGAAAATATTCAGTTGAGGCCCTTAATTCCTTTGATGTTCGGATGACATTAATTATATTCGAAGATTCTAGCTATTAAACACCTATTGTGGCTCTTATTATGTAGGGTTTTCAACATTGTTATGTTGTATTAATGCATTTACTTCCTTTATAGGTACTTTTGTTGAATGGTATTCATGACCGAGAAACTAGTGGCTTTTCTGCTGCTTGCTTTGGGTTGGGAGGGTTTCTATCACAATCCAACTCTAACCCACATAAATAGGTTAGTCTCTCTTAATCAATTCATATACATCATTATATTTGTTTTCAATTCTCTCAAATTTTCTTTCTTTGCTGTTTCCATTAGTTTTGAGGGATTGAATTAGTTTTTGGTTTCAATCTGAGGACTTGATGCTGCAAATGATATCATCTACGCCAAGTGTTTGTGTTTTTGCTTCTGTTTTTGTAATATGGTGTTTGTTGCTTTCATAGTTTTGCTCGAGTTCAAATCGTAGAATCGTATCAATTCATTGCTTGTCCTTCTAAGAATTATTATATGATTTGTTGTTCAAGCTCTTTGGCGATCGAGTTTGTGTCTCGTTTGGTGGCTTGGGGTGTTGTTTTAATGATATAACTTGTTATATTTGTAAATACAATCATGCAGCTTTAATTCTCTAGATTTTTTAGCATATCATTTTTTGCCTTTCTTGACGTCATTAGGGATGGATGCATCACTTATCTATTACAGAAAAAGTATTTAGAACCATAATTGTTTTCGAGAACCCAAAATAATTCATATACTGTCCCACAGTGGAGGCCTCATTGTGCATATGTATGTCATGTAATCATATATCAGCGAATAAGCATTCTCCCTCACATTCTTGTCAGAATAACTTTTTTTCTTCTCTTCTTTTTTCATTTTTAAATTTTAAAATTTTGACAAATAGACTGCCTAATACTATATATCAAATGACAGTAGTAAGAGATGTAATTAAAAGGCTGTGATTGGTGGGCTTTGCCTAAAGTTCTGTTATTTTGTCAAGTTCTGTTTCTCTGAGACATCTTCTTTCATTGTGGGTTGATGCAATTTTGCATAATTTCTATTACATCATTTGTATGATGCTTCAGCTGAATTATTGTGTTTGCCTTTTTATCAGTGAATTAAGGTATGAACTCTTCATCAACTCAATTTGCCACTTCAGGAATGATGAGTTTATATGAGAGACAAATTTTTTAGAAGTGGGTGCACCAATAAATTTTGTAAAATCTAGTCAATTCCTGTATGTTTTTGTGTTCATTCATGTATTTGGTTTCTAGATTCGTAGTAAAACTCTTTCCAGATAAACCACAAACCTAGAAAAAGTGTCCACAAAAATAAAATGTAAGATGTAGATTAATGAATCTTTGGTCTACATATTTTATTTTCTACAATTAAAAAAAATGTCTAGCATTACTCTACATTTTCACACCCACCAACCACTTCATGGTTTTTCATTATAATTCCCCATTCCTAAGGTTTGGAAACCAAATCAAGTAACCATCACAATCTTATAACAAATTATTGGTTAATTTATAGGTAATGAAGCTCAAGTAACAGCTTTCCGAGGTAGAGAAGGAGATACAGAGGCTACTGGAGAGATGCGATGGTGTTTCAAGCAACAGCCCGGCTTCATTGTTCTCCATGGAAGTCATGGATCCACCTCCTTTTCTAGGGGAGTTTGGGATGGAAGGGTTTGGAAATATTTTTTATGTGCCAGAAAACAATTACAATCATGGCATGGATTGGGTTAGTCTTATATGATATGTAATTAAAGCAATTCTAGTATTAATGTAGCTAGTGACCATCTTATGTACATCTTTTTTTCTTCCTTCTTCTTCTTCTTTTTTTTTTTTTTTTTTGCCCTTGGCTTTGTTTTTATGTTGTAGTGTTTCAGTGGTACTTTACATTTGACTAGAAGATGGAATTGTTAATGTTAGAATATAACTTGCTTTTTAATTATGGATGAATTTTTATTTATATATTGGACTTTTTATATTATTATATAATTATTGATTTTTTTTATAGTTATTTTTCATTTAATACAGGTCATTTTCATATTTTTAATAATTTTATTACAGGTTTTTTTTTTTTTTGTTTTTTTTTAAATTTTTTTTTAGACGGCAGAACACCCCGTCTCAAAAAGAAAATTGAAACAAGCTTTTTGCGACGGCACTTATACTGTCGCAAAAGCTAGGGAATATAATTGAAAAATAAGGCCTTTAGCGACGGTATCATAGCCGTCGACAATAGTCATTAGCGACGGCTCAGGTTGCTGTCTCAAATAGACTTTTAGCAACGATATTTTTGCCGTCGCAAAAAACCCTTTTAGCGACGGCAATACTGTGCCGTCGCAAAATATTCAGATTTTCATCCATTATTGGCAACAGAAATTTGCCGTCACAAAAAAGGAATTTTCCTGTCGCAAAAGCAAAGGTGACGGCACTTGCCGTCACTAAAACCCTTTTGCAACCCCTTTTGTTGTGACCCCCACTTACCGTCGCAAAAAGCCATTTTACCGTCGCAAAAACCTTTTGAGACGACATTTGGGATATTTGCGACGGGGTTTTGCCGTCGCAAAAAACAATTTTTTTTGTAGTGAGTTTTTGTTATGGTTATATCTTTAATTTAATTGACTGGCAAGCCTTCTGAAGTTGTATTAGGAAACTGGTGTATGGATTCTTATGTATGTCCTATGTGAATCAATTGTTTCCAAATAATAATCTTTCATGGACGTGCCTTTGGGGCTGAAATGACAAGTAAGCTGTTCATTTGCTGTAAATGTGGACACTGAGTAGTTGTGATGCATGATTTTCATTCATCTTTGCCAAGAGTTCTTAGGTGTATCCATTCAACTAGATTTTGATGCACTTCATAATCATGGTATAAAAAGGGGGGGTTCATTTGGTAAGAAATACTTGTGATGTTTATATCATATCCTCAAAAGTTATGTTACATGGACTCTTTTAAATTTGGGAAGTATTGCATCGAGCACTTGAAACTTGAGTAAAGGAATGAGATATGCATCCATTAAATATGCCTAAGTGGCCGAGTTTACTTAACAAGTTATAAGACTCCCATTATATTTACAAAATACCATATGTTAATTATGTTCATTTTTCAAATATTTTAGTTTATTCATTAGTCTGATTGGATTGGGTGACCATTTTCTTGTCTATTTATTTGTGTAAATTACGAATTGGCATTTATATTTTTGTAATTTACTCCAAGCAAAAGAATTTAGAGAATGACCTCTTTTTTTATTTTGACAATTTCTTTTGAAATAGTTTTATTTGATTATTTCAAAAGTGCATTAAATTTTCAAGTCAAGTTTGATATATGTTTTTGCAGGTTTTTTGAAGGAGTAGTTGATATGATCGAGCGGGTGATGTTAGGAGCCAAACCAAGTGTCACGACCCAAACCCGCCCCTATGGGTTTAGCACCGTAACCGGCCAGTAATCCTAGATTACCAAGGCCCTTAATGATGTCTGATAAACTAGAGTCTGAGGGCTTGGCGGAAGCCAATACAGTAAATAGACAATGTCCAATGAGCTGTGACAGTCTGTATGCCAAAAAGATTTTTCATATAATTATACAGAACAGTACAAGGCAGTATGCATATCATATACAACCAATCAGAAACAGGGACTTAATCCCTGATAAACAGTACAGTACAAAACGTTCAGTCTATACGGTATTACAAAACGGAACAGAAGGGGGGAGGGGAAACTAAAACACCCCATAGCCTAAGCTTGGCAGGCTCGGAACCTCGCAGTGAGGCACATTGGTTAGCTTGACAAAACTGGGACTCTACCCCGACGCTTCTAGCTTTGATTCGGTACCTATACACCTACATATATATATATGAGCAGTGAGCTAAAGCCCAGTGAATAACATAAAGCGTAAAGGGGTTTAGAATGAATGTCCTTACGGTAATGAAAACAGTTCAATTCAATCAGTATATCAGTTGTTCAGTACGGTAAACAGTCATATGTGGTACATCCATTAGCATGACAGTAACAGTAGGTCTTATAAGACCGAACAGTAATGATGGCCATCAATCGATGCTTGATAGTGATTGACGAGGAACCGACAGAGATCTCTGAATAAAGAATAACGATGAGGTGCTAAGGATGCCACAAAGATGTTAGAAATAAAGGACATACATTCATTCAGTAATCAATATCGATTCGAAATGATTCGATTCGGATTATTGAAGATAATCATTTTGAACATATCTTTACACAATTGTTACTCACAGAGTTCTGGGCTACAGTGAACTAGAGCGTTTCCTCGAAATATCAACCCTATACAGTTAACAGATTGAACACACTCTAAGTTTCACAGTTGGGAAAGATAATCATTTAATCCCTAGATTGCCTTGGTGTGTTCTACATCTATATCCTCTTTAAGATGCCTTAAATATGCCTTAGGAATGCCTAGGATGGAAAGAGGATGCAAAGATGTACTCAGAAAACATTTAACAAATTTTGCTGAAAATAGGGGTCTCGCTCGAGCGAGGCTTTCTTCGCTCGAGCGGACATGCAGACAAAGGAGCTCGCCGAGCTGCGTGCTACTGATAAAAATCTCGGATGCTTAGATTTTACGCCGATGCTCGCCGGCGTGAACCTGACTCTTCGCCGGCGTATGTCTCTTCGCTCGAGCGTACGCCTGCGCGCACCAAGTTACTGAGAGCTTGAAATTTACGCTCGAGCCACAATTCCCTCGCTCGAGCGGAGCTCAGAAGAAACGATGGTCGCTCGAGCGTAGAATCCTTCGCTCGAGCGCAGAAACCAAATTCTGGAATTTCCAGATTTGCCTTCCAAGCTCAAACCAAGTATTCCAAAGCTCAAAACTCAACCTCTTGGACCCAAATTTTGGAAAACACATCCAAACTCAATATACAACAAGTTACAAAGCTCAAATTGTGAATTTAAAGCCCAAGAGTGAGTCAATTAAATCCAAATTTCAAACCCATTTTCAAGAACATGAAGAACATGCAAACATGCATGAATTCAAACCATTTTAAAGCTTCAAAACATGCTCTAATGAGCTCCTTCTTTACAAAACATGAGAGATTCATGGACTTTAAACATGATTATGAGCATGCATGTAACAATTTGCCATGAAAACAACTCAAAATCCAACAATTCAAACATGCATGCAAGAGTTGTGCTCTAATTCAACATACTAGAACTAATTCATGACTTAATCCACTAATTTTGACATGAGACATGCAAGAACAAGTTGAATACACAATTAGGAGGGTAAATTCCTCACCTAGGTTCTCAAGTACAAGTCTTGGAAGCTCAATTATGCCAATTTACACTTCAATTCTTCCAATCTCCAAACAAATCACAAGTTGAGTTCAATTCTCCCCTAATTCACTTCCTCTCTCACTCTATAGTCGGTTATGAACACAAGAATGAGCTGAGCAAATGTTTGTAGAATGGCTAATAAGGCTCCACCTAATCAATGTAGTGGGCCACTCATGTGGCAAAGTAGTAATTAAGTCAAACCTATGTGATTTACCAATATTTAATCTAATTTAATCATACCAAATCACATTTTAATTAAACACACCATAAATTCACATAAATTCTAACGATCATGAATCACTAATCAATTTCGAGTTCAGCCGCCGATAAGGCCTTCAATTTGCAGTTTAAGCACAAAACATGAACATATAACTAAACATTCAAACAGATAAACATGCAATTAAACAGATACAGTTAATCGATTCAGTTTCGGATTTCAATCAGTCAGTTTAGTAATTCGGTCAGTTCATTTACTTTCCATAATCGGTCTTAATTTAGCAGTAATCGGCATTAATCAGTGATCAGTATGAGGGTTATTACACCAAGATTATATATTTGTTTTGTATGTATGAAAGTATATATTTTGTTTGCATACTTATATATGTGTGTGTGTGTGTGTGTGTGTGTGTGTGTGTGTGTGTGTGTGAATATAGGTTAATATTTCTATTATAAATTTAATTAATTTGTTAATTTTGTTATTTTTCAATAAAAAAAAAATTGTTAGATGCTTGCAATTGATTTTTTTTTTTTTTTGCTGTAGCAATCGTATATATGATTGTTATAATAAATAATTATTTGTGACGGTAAAAAAAAAAGTCGCTAAAAGTGTGTTTTTTTTTAGACCGCAAAATAGCGTCGCAAAAAGTAGTTTTGGCAGTCACAAATAACTTGCGGCCGTTGCTTTGCCGTCGCAAAAAATATTTGCCACCCTCACATTTGCGATTGCATTTTTATTATTTGCGACGGCTTGTGACGGTCGCAAAAAATACTTTTTTTAGTAATGTATCATGACTTAGTAAAGGTCGATCTTTTGATCGGGTGAGCGGGGGTGCTCAATTAATTACCTTCCCCCTTCGTACCCAAGGTTCCGAGTCAAGCATCTTTGGTTACGACGAACAGTGGCCTTGGTACTAGTCACGAGTTTTTTAATTTTTCCAAAATATTAGGTGGCGACTCTAAGATCTAATGACACAATCGATTTATAGCAAAGGTTTTTGCAATAAAATGAATTTTCTATAAAAGTTGTCAAATCTAAACTCTCATCTACATTTCACATTGTACTCGTAAGACTAGATAGAAAAAATCAAGGGTCCGAATTGTTTAACACGTGCGGGTACTCCCTGGTGGTGTTACAATCTCCTCTTCCAAATCTAAGATCTCATTTTCCATGCGCCTTCATCGACCTGTGCGCCACCCCCAACGGCCGTCGAGTACGTCTTCGTCAATAACGTTATCATCAGCGTTGATCTCATCTCTATTTGCCCAGTTCGCAGCGTCATCGGCATCGACCTCAACCTCGTCTTCCTCTTTCGGCGTCGACGTCTCTTTCCTCTACTGTTGCAGACCATGTTCGTGGTGGTGTCCATGGACTCCAATTGATAATCCTCGCCGTCGAGAAGTCGGTTTTACATATATATATTAATTGATTCATGTATATACATATATGATTAGAAACATAAAAAATTGGTAGTATTTCTATTCATATATATATATAGATATATCAATAGTCACAGCACAAATAGTTTTATGTATATATATGTATAAATCTAAGAGTTTTTTAGAGTTATTCGCATTCAATAATCATAGATTTGATATTTACAACATCTTGATTTGGTGTTGAGGAACTCATTCAAAACTTCTATAACGAGTATAAACATGAAGATCAACCATCCAAGTGATCATGGATTTATTTATTGGTTCATATATCTATCTCTGATCTATTGTTGGATTTCAACACACAACTTTGTATTTCAAAAAAAAAAAGTAATAAATTGTGAAATGAATTCTTTAGGGTTTGAAATGTAATAATTTTTTGTTGTTGCTTTGATTTGTTCAAAATAGTTTTGAGATAATGTTGTTGTTGTTGATGATGATGATGATGATGATTGTAACAGATAGATTTTCAATAGAGATTTTTTTCAACATATAGAGAGAGAAACAAATAGAGAAAGAAGAGAAGTGGATAAAGAAAAATATAGAGAAAGAAAAGTTTGAATGTGTTTTTTTTTTAACAGATAGAAAGAGAAAAGAGAAATGGCAAGAGAATTAAATACATAGAGAAAAGTTTGAAAAACAGTGTAAATTTGAACAAATTGAAAAAATGGAAACCTACGTGTAGGTCCTAATAGGTGGACTTATTATCCAATAGGTCCTATGATAATTAATGACATTTTTCATTAAACACTATTAAAAAATGTCACTAATTGTTAATTTTTAGCAACAATATGAAAATTTTGTCACAAAAAATGTCACTAATTATAAGTTTTAGCGACAGTTTAAAAAATCATCACAAAAAAATGTCATTAATTCACAATCTTTAGTGACAATTTGAAAATTTTGTCACAGAAAAACGTCACTAATTGTAAGTTTTAGTGACAATTTATAAAAATCATGACAACAAAAAGTCACTAATTATCAATTTTTAACGACATATGTAAAAAATCGTCACAAAAAAGTTATTTTTAGCAACGATTTTACCAAGACTCATTTTCAATAGGACTTGATACGATTAAGTCTAACTATTAGGATTTATTGGTAGTTTATCTTAGAAAAAAATAGGTTATAAAAATTCAACAAATAGACAAAAAAATTTGAATAGATAGATATAAATTTGAACATGTAGTCAATGAAAAGTCAAATAGATAAAAAAAAAGTCAAGGGGTAAAATTGAAAATAAAATATTTTTTAGAACTTCTCACCAAACTATTTCACAAAACGTTGACCTCTCACCAATAAAAAAAAAATTACTAAACCTAATACCTTAGACTATTGATAAAGTGGATATTTTACCAATTTTTTCTAATTAAAATTATAATTATTATCCATTTTTTTTATGGCAAATATAATCAAAGTATCTCATTACAATTATACAAACAACATACTCACTTTTTTGTCGCAACGATAAAATTCTCAATAAGCCTTTCACTATAAACAATTCAAACAATTAAAGTAAGTTCTACAGTAAGCCCACGGAAGCTCAAAAGCATCTCTCATTGATCCCCTTGATCGTTATCCTTTTCTATTATTTTGAAAACTTTCTTTATTCTTTTAAAATTGAAAATTCTAAAAACTTTAGCTACTTCGTAAACTTTTAATATTTTCAAATTCTTACAAAAATATTTTTTGAATTTTAATTTCTATTTTTTTTAATTATTAAGTTATTAGAATTTAGAATAAATTATAAATACATTATTTAAGATTTGTTTAAAGGGTAAGGCTTGTCTCTAATTTGATTTCGAACTGAATCGTACTGTTGGACCTCCATGGGCCCACCACGGAACCTACATTGATGATCTGAACCATTCAATGTGTGTAGCTCATCGAGTAATTCATTCCTGTAAAAAATAACGTTGATCGGATATCGATTGCTACTTAATCATATCACATTTCTGTTAACAATTTTTCTTTTAAATCATACTGAACATTGATAGAAATTTGATTTGATCAAATGACTATCGATATCCGATAAATATAATTTTTTACAAGGATGAAATACTCGACGAACCCTACACAACGATTCGAATGATCGATACGGGCTCCATAATCGGCCTACGAGGCCAAATAGTATAATCCAGTCTAATTACGGACTGAATACAAGCCACATTCTTGTTTAAAATATGAATTACTCTCTATAATTTTAAAAATTATAAATATTTTTTTTATTTAATAAAATTAATAGAAAAAATAAAATTTTTAGCAACACCTCTAGTTTATTTATTATGCAATTAAAAACTTTAAAAATATAAATTATAATTTTTAAAATCACACCAAACGATTTATATTTTAAGAAAAATTCAAAGATTGCATTTATAATTTTCATCAAAATTTAATGCAATGAGGACCCGTATGTAATGGGGTGAAGTGGTTGGAAGACTTTTAAGAAAATTGCCTCGGACCCCACCATCCCTTTTTTCATTGGTCCGTACTTTTATTTATTTTTTATTTTTATTATTATTTTTTTGGTGTCTTTCACTTGTTGCCCTTAAGTATGGATGAGTAGCGGATATATCGATCCGTTAAAATCGATCGAATCGAATCGAACCGAACCGATCCGTCGCATTTTAGATTGATGCGTGATGACGAATGGACGGTTGCGGATTGGTTTTCTCCAATCCGTCAATTTGACAGACGGATGGCGGATTTGAGATTCTTTTGACCGCAACCGAACCACTAAATCGCGAACACCCCTAGTAATTTATAAGACTTTGTGTTTTCAGCTTGTTTAAATATTATATTTGTATTTTCAATTAAAAAAGAGTTTAAATATTCTGTTGAAAAAAAGTTTTCAACTTGAATATCTTTTTTGAATTGAAAAAAATAAACGTATTATTTATCTATATTTTTTTATTTTTAAATCTATCTCTAAAAATAATAAATGTAACAATACAGAAACATACAATCTCTACTACTATTCTGTTCATGGTTTTGGTAGTTTGAATTGTTTTTATATTTTAACAACCACAAATTGTAATACTTTATGTAGATGAGGCATACTGTGATTGTAGTATGTGGATGAGGCATGCAGTGATTATGATATTCTAAAGTTTCAAACTTTCTTACTTTGGATGAGACATGCAGTGATTGTAATATTTTTTTAAGTCATTAACTGTAATTTTTTCTTTTTTTTTTTGTTAAGGAAGTGCACAAATTGAATTATGTTGAAAATTTATAAAATTTTAAACCGTCAAACCGATTCACATCCACCTGTCAAACCGCCAATTCACATCCGCCGGATTAACGGACGAATGCAGATTGATTTTTTCCAATCTTCTAATATGACGGACGGATAACAGATTAAAAATTCCGTGATTGCAACCACCCCGCGCCAAACTCTTTCCCTAGGCAGAGTGGAGGTGCTGCGGGTCAGCGTCCGCTGCGGGTCTCTGCAGGACTGGACTTTAAAAGTCTAATTCCAACTTTGACTTCACATCTGATGTGGAGCCACCTCCCCCATCAGTCAAAACGACCACAATATTAACCCAATTTAGCTTCCCGAAACCAATTCACATTTACCAAACACTCCCCAAAAACACAGACCAATCACAGCCATCCACGTTTGCAATCTCTCCCCAAATAATGGTCCAATCCCCGTGCTACTCTATCAATCCTCCATCTTATCATCATCGATTAAACGAAAATTCTTGGAATTATCAGTAAGATACACGGCTAGGAATCTCAGACCCACTCAATGATTTTTCAGACTACACTGAATAAAAAAACACTGTTGTTGACATTGCAAGTACATATATGTACACAACAAACTACCCAGGAAGACAAGAGATCAAGAAAGATCACCTCTAGAGAGAGAGAGAGAGAGAGAGAGGGGGAAGAAGCACCATGGCTTCATTGGGTAAGGATGTATTTGTTATTATTTATGTATATGTGTGTATGTAATTGTAAATGTGATTTTTGGTGATTTATCATTTTGAGCAATCTTTTTTTGCTTTGTTTCTTTGCTTTTCTTTCGGGGATTTGCTTTTGAAACCCTTTTTTTTCTCTCTTATTATTGGTGGGTTGATTCTGAATGATGACATTTTGTCTATTTTAAGTTGTTTTTGGACAAAGTATTGGCCAAGATTGTGTTTTGTGATTACATATTTTAAACTAATGAAAGCATGCCATGTTTCTGTTATTTGGACCAAATCAGCCATGTAATTATAGTTAATGACTAACCTCTGATCACAGTGGTGATATGTCATGTTGTGAAAAATGTGACTTGTGGTGATTTCTCTTTTTGGACCAATGTTTTTTGCTTTGCTTTGCTTTTTGTTTTTCTTTCTGTGTTTTGTTTTTGAATCCTTTTTTTCTCTTATAATTGGTTGGTTGATTCTGAATGATGACATTATTGTCTAATTTTGAGTTGTTTTTAACAAAGTATTGGCCAAGATTGTGTTTTGTAATCACAAATATTTTAAACCAATGAGAGCATGCCATGTTTCTATTATTTGAACCAGATCAGCCATGTAATTAGAGTTAAGGACTAGGCTCTGATTTACCATAGTGATGTGGCTTGTTGTGATTGGTTCACTGGATATGCAATTAAGGCCATTAACGAGTATTACTAGGCTCTTGCATGTAAGGAATTGTTTTTAAGTTTATATCTACAGTATGTACTGTTTGTTTTAGCAAATCACATCTTCATTTGCGTTTTTTTAGTAATTTTATGTGTATGGGTTAACTAGGAATTATTAATAGGATGAGGAAAATAATTTCTAGACAAGATTGCATTTACTATGACTAATAACAATAGGATTGCACAATCCGTGAATGTAAGCTGAATTAGCTGAATCACATTAAAATTGGTCCTTTTCAGACCTTGTTTTAGCACAAGCCTCGTGCACTAGATCCCCCGGTAATTACTCCAACAATGTGAAAGTGTATATAGATGGGTTGTTGAAAATTTAAATGGATGATTCCCTTGTACAGAACCAGCATGGCTCTACTTAACAGCTGATTCGCAAGAAACAATAAAATGTAACGGCCTTAAGTAGTTGGCATAAGACATTTTTGAGTTGGGTTTGTGTGTACTTCGATTCCAGATTTCCTGATCAAGATCTTTTATTTTAATTTCTAAAAAAGCCTTATGCAGAGAAAATTGTCAGAATTTGATTTAATTTTCCCTGTGGCACAAAAAAATTATCAGATAATATGAAAGAATTAAGCTCAGTGTTGAATTTGATTTTAATCCCAGATGGGTCTGAAATTTAATTATTTTTTATGTCAATCGTCAGAGAGACTACTGGTCAGTTTGCTTAATTTTAAAACTGAATCTATGTTTTGTAGCGATACTTTATTTTTATGGACAATTATAAATAAATAAACTTGCGATTGAGGAACGCAATATCAACACATTATGCTCATCTACTTGTCCGGGCTTTTCTCATTGAAACCTAGGAATTCATTCATTGAATCTTTGCATGCTTGTTAATCTTTTATATACTGATTGATACTTTCTTTTGTTAATTCACTTGTAGGTGTTGTCCCTTTTATTTTTGTGCTACTCTTTGTTGAGTGTTCTGCAAGGCCTTTCTATCCACTCCCTAGCAAAGTGGAACATAAGACTAGACAGCCTCTGCAGACTTTTCGCCCATACAACATTGCACATCGAGGTTCAAACGGAGAGATTCCTGAAGAAACTGCTGCTGCATACATGGTAAGCTTGCAGCATAACATTTTGCAAATCTGAAAAAATATTTCTGTGCTCTGATCATGTAATTAGTTTGGAAAGTTGTCCTCTTCATGATGGAGGGCATTAAAAAAATTTACTCTCCGCAAATTTGTATAAGCCCTTAGTCTGTGGATCAGCTAATTTATATTGGTTATGTGGTCCATTAGTTTTACCATATGTCTATATGTGTATTCATGTATGCTCAAATATATAAACACTAACCTCTCGGCACTTGCACCGCCAGGGAAGATGTGGAAGTTCTAGAAATTGCCTCAGATGTTTATGCTTTTGCCCTTCAAAAAGTATAAAACAACTCATTTAAACTGTAAAAAATAACTCATCAAGGAAAATTTTGAAATAATAAAAAGCGTATCCAGCTTCATCTTTGTGTTCATACCAACTTGGGTGTTTCCTTTATAATATAGTGTAGATATATATAAAGATTATTCCTGCCTTCTGGTCTTATCAACAAAAGAAAATCTTTGATATATTCGTAAATGTAAATTTGTTCATTTTTGTTTTTTAAGTTCTGTCACAGATGCTTTAGTTTCAACATTTTGAATTTTGTCTTGCTATGAGAATATAAACGTGTAACTCTAAATTTTTTTTCCACAATTGAGAGGTAAACTAGATGTATCCAATGTCTTGTGTGCACTTTTAACTTAAGATGTCCCTCTTTTTCTATGATTAATGTATTCGTGAAAAATCAATTTCTTGCAGAAAGCTATTGAAGAGGGTGCAGATTTCATAGAAACAGATATCCTATCCTCCAAAGATGGTGTTCTTATGTGCTTCCATGACGTAACTCTTGATGATACAACTGATATAGCAGAACATAAGGAGTTTGCAAATCGTAAGAGGACCTATGACGTCCAAGATGCCAACAAAACTGGTTATTTCATTGGTAATTTCCCTTATCTTATGCTTGTAATAAAATAACACTCTTTTTGTGCATGCAGTTGATTTCACACAGTAAGAATTAAAGTCGTTGCGAGTGAATGCTTTAATGTATATTTTGATAATCTTGTGCAGTTGATTTCACACTGAAAGAATTAAAGTCGTTGCGGGTGAAGCAGAGGTACCCCTTTCGGGATCAACAATATAATGGTTAGTTGCATGTTGGAATTTAACATGAACTGAACAAGTCTTTCCAAAAAAAAAAATTCATCAAAGTTGTGAAATTTTGTTTCTCTTTCTAATGACATCATCTTTAGTCTGTAACTTTTGAAGTTGCTAAATGACATCATAAGGAAATTTGAAAATGGAAAAGTGGTTCCCTGTGACGCCTAATGCTTACATCTGCTATATCTTTCTGTTACATATTATCTTTGCTAGCTAAGAAAGAGAATTAAAAAGTTGGAATAGACAGTTGTTGGGCCCAACAGTTCATGATCTGCGGTTACTAGACTATTTTTGGGGGTTACTATTGACCACTTGCCTACTTCAGACTGCCTTTTTCATATGTCTAATAAATGCCCGTTTGCAAAACTTCTCAGCCTGGACAAAGGAAGCAGATGCGTACAAAGCTTGTGATGTAACTAAGAGAGGCCGTTTCATTAGGTTTTCTTATCCTTGTCAATGGTTGTGGCTGCAAGTATGGTTAGAATATGAGATTGGGTTATCCACGGCCTCCACCTAGGAGAAGAATGATAAAGTAGCAAATCAAGAATTTAACATAAAAAGACAGTTTACAAAATTTTGTTCTATCCAATGTGATAACAATGCATACAGATTTTGATAATACGAATCCTCTTTATTCATCACCAATGTTACATGGATTCTTCTATTTTTCTCTCAGTACCTGTTTCTATTGGATATGATAAGGGCAAGGGAGTAGGATATGTGTTCAACACCTGTACTTGGTTTAGATATTTGGATCCTCAAATTTTATATGATGTTTGAAGAAGAAGAAACTCACATTTGCTACCAAGGAAATATTTCTTGCCTTAGAAATTTCTTATTTTTCCTAAATCTTATTTAATTTCAAGTACATTTTTAAATAGTTTACATCTTCTTATCTAAGAGTATAATACAATATGCAATATAATTAAGTGTTCAGGACGTGTCCTGTTCTCATACCCCACTTTTGGATACATATCCCAGTACCCTAAGATTTAGGTTTAGAAAATTAGACGCTTGGACATGCATCCACACCTAATTACCTGAGTCCATATAACAAAGTTCATCACTAGGTCAAAGAAAACGACACTCACAAGTAGAACAAGCTCATCAAATTCTAGCTTTGATCTAAAAACCCACCACTATCATACCATATTCGAAGTATGTGGTGTTATCATGTTTCTTTCCTATTCCATGTACCATAAAGATCAGCATCCTAGGTAAAATTAGAAATCCTAAGTTTGTGACTCGGCTTGCTGGTGTGCATTTACTTGGTCAGTTGCTTCGCTTGGAAATTTGAATGTAGACATGGTGATGTGTCCCCTTCAATTGCAGTAGGTTTAACATTTACAGTGAAACTGCATTGCGTGTTACCTTGGACTGTTAAATATTTGGAATTGTAATTTGATGAATTGCATTTCCATAGAATAATGTCGTTGTTTGGTATAACCTTGGAATTGCTTCGTACTTCTTTTTTTATGTTTATTTACTTTCTTCAAATTTGCTATAATTCTGTATTGAACGAATCAGCCTCTTCTAGTGATACTAGGTTTAGAGTCTATGCACTGTTCCCTTATATTAAGGTATTTCCTGTTTTAAGTTAATTTATGTAAAACATGCCATAAACAATTATATCAAATTAATTATATTTTGTAATATCAACCATGTATAAACAAACGTGTTTATATAAGTGAGGTATATAGTTTCCTAAGATCTCTTTTTTAATGTACTATGCAGGAAGATTTCAAATCATCACTTTTGAGGAGTACATTTCAATTGCTTTAGATGCATCAAGAGTTGTTGGAATATATCCAGAGATTAAAAATCCAGTATTTATCAACCAGCATGTGAGTAACTAAAAGAGTAAAGCTTTATCTGCTATGCTGCTGCAAAATGGTTTTATGAAACTGTTGTTTGATAAAGTTGTTCGTTTCCTGTTCACACATGTTTTGAAAACAAAAAACTTATTTAGTGAGTTGTCTCGTCAGAGGTGGTAACCGGCAGTGGAGGGTGGCTAAATTTGTTAGCCGGAATGTTGCCAGAGGTCATCAGATTGAGGGAGCAGTCGCGGAAGGTGGCCAGAGGTCATGGGCAATAATTGTCTGGTCACCGGAGGGTTGCCGGCCGGCAGCCAGTGCTGGCTAGTGGCGGTGGTGGAGGTTGGAGAGAGTAAAAGCTTGTTTTGAAAACAAGCAAAAAAACATTTTTTCATTTCCAAAAATTTTGAAATCAATTTTACTTTTTTGAAAGAAAAACAATATATCAAACAAGTTTTTGTTTCTAGTTTTCAAAAAAATGAAAATGAAAATGTAAACAGAAAACGGAAGCTACCAAATGAGTATGCTGGTTTAGTGTGATATTGATGGAAGTGACTGGAGTCACTAGTGTTTATCAAAAACACTAATGCTCAAACTGCTGCTTTCAACAGGTGAAATGGCCAGGCAGTAAAAGATTTGAGGACAAATTTGTGGAGATGCTTAAGAAGTATGGATATAAAGGTTCATATATGTCGAAAGATTGGTTGAGACAGCCTGCATTTATCCAGTCATTTGCTCCAACATCACTTATTTATGTCTCGAACCAGACTGATCTGCCCAAAATCTTCTTAATTGGTGATGTTACAGTACCAACCCAGGACACAAATCAGGTTCTCCTCATTTCCTTGGCTTCCTTTTAGACTACTATAATCAGTTATTATAAAACTTAACTTTTAATGTCGAAAAAAATGTAGTAATGTTTGTTCAATATAAATGGCGCATCCACAGTGATAATCTTGCTGGAACTTTGTTTCTTCAACTTGGCTTTTCTTCCCTCTCTTTAATATATGTGGCGCGCACAAGCATGTGTTGCATGCGTGCACCAACACACAAGGAATTAAAGTTTCTCAATTCAAAACATCACGAGTTGTAAAATCATTATGCAATCTAGAATATATTATCTGCGGTTTTGTAGAATTTGGAGGATCTTTGATGTTACATGGACTCTTCTAAATTTATATAGTACTTGTGTCGGGTACTTGACACTCGAGTAAGTTTACCACAAAAACTATGCATAAAACTATCATGAAATGTACACAAACAAACTATGAATAAAACTTGAATTATTCATCTATCAAACATATGTACTAATTCATGTTTACCGTAAAACTCTCATATTATGCATAAAATGTTTTATGGAACCTTGTGAACACTATTTTACCCTAAAAATGAAGTATATTAAGAAATATGAATATTTTACCATGCACCAAGACACATGCACCTGACACTTATACCCAAGTCCAGGTTACAGAGTCTCTGAATTGTGTATTTTAACTATTGCTCATTGTCTCGGGTGTCTGTTGTATATGATGACTATATGATGACCTGTTCATTTTGAAGTCATGATCTGTGTTATTGCTATTAAAGTAATATTATTTCCGATATATGCAGTCATATTGGGAAATCACTTCAGATGCTTACCTTGACTACATTAAGGAATACGTAGTGGGAATCGGACCTTGGAAAGATACAGTGGTTCCTGTTGTGAATAATTATTCGCAGACACCAACCGATCTTGTCACCAGAGCGCATGCCCATGACCTACAGGTGCAAATTTCTCGCTCTGAAGTTCATATGAGATTATAATCTAATCAATATCTTGTGAATTTGTATCTTTCTGGTTATATGACCTGGTCTTTGTATGTTAATCGATAGTGAACCTTTCGAATAATGACAACTTCCCAAAAAAAAAAAAAGAAAGAAAGAAGAGAGAGAGAGAGAGACAGAAAGAAAAGGAAAGAGTGGAGGTTTAAGTGGAGCTATGGTTCAGTCTGTAAAGACTAATAGACAGTTAAGATTGCTCAATCTGTAAAGATGAATATCCTGAAAAATGTTGCAATCCTAGAAAAGGGTTTATCTGTTGCCTCCTTATTGACCATTCATATTGACATTGTGTTTCTCAACTCGTACTAATGATAATCTTGTTCAAAGAGTATTCAAAAAATTTCATTTTTGCTTGTATACCCAAGATTTTATTTTCCATTTGAGTTCAAATTAAAATATGCAAAATCTTTACTTGGTTTTGTGATTACATTTCAGGTGCACCCATACACGTACCAGAATGAGAACATGTTCTTACACTACAACTTTAGTCAAGACCCTTACATCGAATATGAGTACTGGATAAACAAGATAGGAGTCGATGGACTCTTTACAGATTTCACCGGCAGCCTCCATAAGTTTCAGGAATGGAACTCCCCTCTCTCGTTGGATGACAAAGATGCATCTGCTCTATTGCATAAGATTGCATTGATGCTCTCGAAGTATAGAAAGAAATGAGACAAAGTTCATCGTATTTTTTATTATGTTATTGAACATTTGTTGTCAAATGTAACCTCTACTTCTATATAGAAAAATTTTAACAAAACTTTCTTTTCTATTTTTTTAAACCAAATCAAATTTTAAGTCTCATCAAATGAGATTGACTACATGAAACTGAAAATAAATGTTTGTGTTGCATTACATTCCACCAGTATGTTGTCATAATCAAGCATTGAAACCAAGCCTAAAAATAAATGTTTGCGTTGCATTACATTCCACCAGTATGTTGTCATAATCCATGAAGCACATATACGGGTATGAGTATTGGTATTGGTATAATACGAGTACGTCGATACGGTAAAATTTTTAAAAAATAGGATACAGGTACGGCTTGGTACGCTTGTAAAAAAATATTTATTTTTAATTTAGAATAATGTAAAAATTAATTAAATGGTTTAATTTGTTAACGTCCAATCTATAATTAACATTTAATGTCAAAAGAAAAAGTATAAATCAAAATTAAATGTCAATATATTAAATAACTTATAAACCATAGTTTAATTTTAAAATCATGCCAAGCATAAAACAAAAACTAAAAGAAATCTAGTAAAATGAGTTTTATCTCTCTAGTGGAAGGAAAATATTGTTTCAACTGAGGTACGGTACCGCTTGGATATATATTAGGTATGTCTAGGTACGTCAAAAATTAAGAAGAAAAAACTTTGGTACGTGTTTCGTGTACTTTCGATGCGTATACCATATGCAGGTAAGTACCGGTATAGCATGTTTTTCATTTTTCGAAGTACCCATACTTCATAGGTCATAATCAAGCATTGGATTAAGGGTGTGAATTTTTGGCATAACTTGAACCGTATACAAAGTTAATGAGTTATAATTGATAATTTTTTGATATAAACATGAATAATATAATATAACTTGATAACACAAACATTGACAAGGTAGTAAAGTTGATATGAATAACTCATTTAATAAAAAAATTAATTACATATTTTATTACTATTTTTATTAAAAGGTGCTATAACATTTTTAACCCCTTCTATAATTCCATCCAATTGAATAAAAAAATATTTCATCCAAAATGAATAACAAGTATAAATTTTTTTATTTTTAGTTAATATAATGCATTATCTAATATAAAATATGATAATAGGGTATAATTTTTAAAAATTAGAAAAATGGAAATATATTTTGTAATAAACATTAGTTTCATAAAATTTAATTTGTGAGAAAAAAAAATACTTTAAAATTACTACAATTATATTTTTCACTAACTGAAAAGTAAAAATTATTGACATAATGTTATTTAAAAGGCACGATAACAACATAAAAACAATCAAGTTAGGTTATTATTTAAGTAATTCAACACAATCCCAACTGACAAACGAACACGATCAATACAACTTGATGCCCACCCCTACACGGCACCAATGACCAAACAAGTCTTATTCATCAAAAGGTCTAAAAGATTAAGAAAAATCGAAACTTTGAATTTGTTATGAACATTGATCAATGCAAAAAAAAACACCTATATTGATTG
Source organism: Camellia lanceoleosa (assembly GCA_025200525.1). Classification (NCBI taxonomy): domain Eukaryota; kingdom Viridiplantae; phylum Streptophyta; class Magnoliopsida; order Ericales; family Theaceae; genus Camellia; species Camellia lanceoleosa. Next base: position 99,962,139 of record CM045759.1, read on the forward strand.
TCTGGAAAACATATATTACAAGGACTGGTATATGAGACACCATAGTCACTTCCTAACTAGATTAGACCTCCCTCAAATTGAAACACACCCCCCCCCCCCCCCCCCCCCAAAAAAAAAAAAAAAAACTGTGTTCAATTCACAGTTCAATAAAGTAAGCCAAGACACACTATTGAGATACTTTCATCTTTGATATCTCCTCCAGCAAAAACCTGGATTCAGCTGCAAAATCAACCGGGCCAACTGCTCTGACTGTTATCCTCTGCCTTTTCTCTCATTCATGTACTCATGTGGAGTTACACTGACTCGGAAAATATGAGGAACCCATGTAACTTCTTTCAGCTTCAGTTGGAAAGAATGTTTTTCTCCCTCCGGGAATGGTGAAAAGTAATATAATTAGTTAAGAACTGCATTCTTCAATCAAGTATCAAATCAATTTTGTTTATGGATAGTTTAACTGAGATTTTAGATTATTGAGCTCATCAGCAAAGCACCCAAACAATTATCTCTGCTTGTTCATTGAACACAGAGAGCCAAGCTTCGCCGCTTGCATCAGAGACTTTCACTACCATTATGTATCTGAAAATTAAAACAAAGAAATTAATTTGGATCAAAGCATTCATAGAACAGATTCTGCTATGTAATGCTATCATCGAATCCAAGTCTCAAGTTTTCAAAGATCCAAACCTTAAACTGCACTCTTCATCATTTTTCTGGCATCCTTCACACCAATACCCAGATCCAATAGCTTCGGTTACTTTCTTGTTGCATGTCTTACAAGCACGATACCACATGGTTTGATCAGGCTTGATGAGGCTAATGCATACTTTTATGCTGAAAAATACAGGCTGCCTGACATAATTAAGTCGAGTGTCAGAAGCTCAGAATTCAGTTTCAAGTTATGATCATAATAAAAAAATTAGAAACAGTCCTACCCATGGCTTGATAACATGAAATCTAAAGAAACTGAAAGCAGATGTGACTTAATGTCTAACCCTCTTTCATCTTTTTTCTTTGTTTAGAACTTTAATCTTTGCTGATTTTCAATATTTCTTGCGCACACAAAAAAAAAGAAAAAAGAAGAAGCTTCTGAGTTGGAATGACCATGAAGAGCTGATGCTATGGTTACCTTCTTCTCACCTAATGATGGGTTATGGGTTATGTCCGAAAGGGAGACTCGGTCAGAATACATGGATCTCATTCCATTGTTGGTTGCAGGGCTTATTCCAGATCCTATAGAAGCCATTGAAGTCACTTTACCTTCACAATCATACCTATATGCAAAATGACAATATAATTTTCCGTAACTTAGTAAAATAAACTGAAGTCACTAAAGGCACAAAGACTTGCCAGGATCTCAACTTTCTCGATTCTGCTGTGTCTGGATTTACCATTACAATGCTCTTGCTCAAAGCTGACAAAGATACACCTGCAACAACAAAAACATCACATATTATTAAACTAAATAATTATTTACTTACAAATTTGTTACCTGTCAAAACATCCTAGATTACCTTGGAAGTTGCCAACTTTTAGTGATTTAATTGTGACTATAGGAGACTTATCAGAAATATCCAGCAGTTCTTGTCCTATATTTGTCGCAAGATCATTCCATAGAGACACCACAACAGTCTTCTTCCTATAATATGCCATAGCTTCAATACAACATACAAGACAACAAAATGGGAAAACTTGGTAATTTGCATATATATATAACTCACGTCTCATCTGCAATAGTTATGTCACGCTTTGGAATAGTCTTCGAATGCCCTACGTAGGAGATACATTTTGAACCACACCAATAACATCTGCAGTTCATAGCAATGAAGGAATTATATTACAGAGAGGAAAGATAGAAATAAACCAAACAGTTGAAGGAATCAATCCTACCTACTAGCTCCTTTGAATTGACATATGGACCCAATTGATCAATTGGGACAAAATTGAATTTTGTTTCAGGGATAAAAGTTGCTTCATCACTTGCTTCCTCCACCACAGAATTTTCATTCAATGTCATTTCATAGTCATTCTGTACTGTCTTGAACTGCTTGTTAGCAACTTTCAGAGTTCCCTTTGATATGTAGTAAACCTTTCCCAACTGAAACTTGTCATAAAATTTCTTTGCAGCTTCATTAAACATCGTTGCTTGTATTTGTGTACCCTGCACCAAAAACAATCAGTCTAATTCATCAGCATTCATATTTTTCATAAAATCATAGTTTATTGACACAAGTTACCATGATACAACAGAGGTTGCTGCAAGAAACATATTACATTTGTTTAAAAAATAGAAGCCCACATACATCTTCATCTGTCAACTCTACATTGAATTCGTAGCCTTCTCCTCTGGCATTTTTATAAGTCCACATATTTCCTTTGCCTGTAACTCCAACCTTTATGGTCCAATTTCCATGGTAAGTGTGGGGAAGTGGATTGGAAATACTCTTCAGATCCTGGAAGACGCCAATGATCCTCAGCTAGTCACCTGCAAAGATACAAATACTCAGGTCGGGGGTGCCGGAATTAGCACTCCGACGGACAAGTCAGTTCCTCTACTCAAGAAAGCTTGTTCACTAAGTTTTTAGAAGTGATTCTTGCATACCTTTACAAATCTGAAGCTCTTGTATTTATATCCATTCTCTGGACCTTAGGGCCAGAGTCTACTTTTTATTTATTATTCTTTCATTTGTCCTGATATGCCTTCTCAAGTCTATTCGGCCTTAAGAACGTATTCGGCGTCCTAGTTGAGCAGAATGGAGCCGTTCAGCTCCCGGCTCCTCGGGTATACCAGATTTCGTTCCTCTATTTATTCGGCTCCCACAATTGCCCCCCAAGCGTTCTGTCAATGACAGTTGGGTAAAATGCTTGGTTCCGATTTTCAAATACTCTGAACCGAAGTTTGAGGGTTAGACTTATCACGCGGACGTTTAATTACTCCCCCTTTAATCGTCGTCTCAACTTCCCGCCCCTTCGTACACGCCTATTTATTATGATTTGAAATCTGATGTCCTTTCGAATCCGTGTTCTATGACGCTGGTTGCTGGGTTGCTCTTTGAATCGTTCTTGCAATTCTTCCATCTGTGATACTCTCTTCATTTTTGTAAGTTTTCCTCTCCCCTGCTCTGAAGCTTTTCCTAGTTTGTTTATTCCGTCGCATGCTCTTATAGTCAGTAGGTTATGGCGAAACATTTGAAAGACCTCCTTTCGTCAGATCGAATTGCTGGCTTTAGACGCCATTTCTCTATTCCAGACGATGTCCACCTGTCGTTTGTGGCGGACGGCACTCTCGACATGGAGAGGGAGGACAAAACCACGATTGTCTTTCCCCTTTTGTCAATCGCAGAGGGTGGAGTCTGTTTTCCCCTTCACCCGTTTCTGAGGGCTGTTCTTCGCCATTGGGATTTGATCCCTTTCCAGCCCAATGTGAATTTCTTTAGAATTATAATGGGGGTCGTAGCGTTGAACCGTTGCCTTGGAATTAATCTTGGCATTCCTGCCATTAAACCTTTATTATGCTTTTGGCCAAGTCCTCACAGTAAACGGGTGTTACTTCCGAGCTAAGGATCTGAGATCATCGGTTGATCACTATGCTTTCGGCTCACGGGAAACGAGTTGATGATGTCATGGTCGTTGTCCGCGGCAACTGGGAGTTCGGCGAAGGGGAGGATCGTGTCGATCCTATTCCTAGACGTAGGGGCGAACCAAGTCGCCGAATGCCCTCTTGCTCGTATTGTGTGTTCATATTTGTCATACCTTGTTTTCTTGAGTCTTACAGCTTGTCTTGTGCAGGGAACGATTTGAAAAAAGTCCAAGCTTCAACTGACGACGCCGTTCTTTCGGACATTAGGATTGCTCTTAGTTATTTCGGCCGTCGCAGTCTTCATAAGCAGGGGAGAGCGGCTCACGTTCTGCTTTGCTACGAGCCTACATATACAACCTTTTCGGCTGCGGAAAACATACCGATTTCGAAGGGGGAAGATTTTCTCGTCGCTCGTATTTTATCCGACTTCAAAAACTTGAGACAGGTAGGTTTTGAAGGGTCCGATTCGGAGAATACTAAAGTATCCGATACTGCCGAATCAGATCAGTCCGAGGCCAAATCTGAGGAGGTATTGGATTCTGCCGATCCTCCCTCTACTTCGAGGCGGGGGAACCTTTCTGTTGACGACGTTCCTCAACGTACAGACAATCTTCCCATCTCGGGCTCCACTAACATGGCTGGGTTAAGCCTGACAAAGGTTGCCAAGAAGGCGAATGCGGAGAGGTTAGCCTGGCCGAAGCGGAGGGCCTTTCGACCGAACCGCCCACCAGTGAATCTCAACATCCCCTCCCAGTTACCGAATCGAGATCCTTGGGAATTGTTGAGGAGGCGGCAACAAATAAGAATGCCGAATCTGCATTGGTTGGGAAAGCCGGTTTAGAAGATCACGGCAGCAAACGTCCTCGAATGGAGGGATCGAGTGAGGTTGTGCCCTTTGTGATTCGACCGATGGTAAGAAACATGTCGGTTCCTTCGGATGCCTCGGCGCTTAAAGACCCAGAGGTCGCGTTCGGCGTGGCAACGTCTTTGTCGTTGTCGTCTGATATGGAGGCTTTCCAGTTGGAACCAGATTTGAATGCGACAATGTTAGCCGCGCAGTCGGCCCTTTTGGTGCGTATTCTGATTTTTTCGTCACTTCATCCAAACATTGTTCGCGTTACGTTTTTTGAATTTTTCTTTTTCAGACCGTTGGTAGGATAGCCGACGTAGGCTGCCGCTATCTCGACGTCGTCAAGCAGATTAGTCGTTTACGAAAGCAAGTTGAGGGCCAGAGGAAAATGGCCGAGGACGAATTTTTAAGAGCGAACTAGGAGGCTTCTCGGGCAGAGGCCGCGGTAGAGAAAGCTCGTGATGCGGATAAGTTGAGAGCGGAGGCCGAGAAGAAGGCCGACGATATGGAAGCTACACTTGGCTTGTCCCAAAAGGCAGTTACCAGCCTGGAGGCTGAGTTGGCTGAAATGAAGGCGGTGAAGGTGATTGCCAATTCAAAAGTTTTCGAAGCCGGGAAAGAGACTGGACTCACCAAGTATGTAGACCAGGTCTCTCGGTTTGAGAATCGGGGCTTCAAACATGGTTGGCACAAGGCCCTTGTTGCAGCTGGAGTTTCGCTGAATATGCCAATACCGTATGAGCAAGTGGACATCGATCCGTTGGAGACTGATTCCGAGGGTTGATCTTTACATACACAATTGTTATGATTTCGAGAAATTACTTTTTCCGTTTGTTTTTGTTATTTTGTATTTGTTTATCAGACATTTTTCATGCGGGCTGATATTATAAAATGTTATGATACAGAAATGGACGTCGATACTTTTTTGTAGTTATAAAATGTTATGAATTCTGCTCAATGTGCTGATGTTTCCGTAATTTTATGGTGATATTTCTTAATAGATCTATAATCCGAATGGTTCACACTCGTGGGTTGGCCGAGGCATCTTTGAAAAGGCGGCCGATTAGATTAATAAATCTGCCCTTGCCTGGCGAGCGCGGCGAGCCGAATGGTTCACACTTTCATGGTGGCGAGGCATCTTTGAAAAAGCGGCCGATTAGATTAATAATCTGCCCTTGCCTTGGCGAGCTCGAGCGTGATGTCGAATGGTTCACACTGTGTAAATTTGGTGAGGCATCATTGAAAAGGTGGCCGATTAGATTAATCTGCGCCTTTGCCTTGGCGGCGCGGCGTGAAGAGCGAATGGTTGAACTTCGTAAATGGCGAGGCATCTTTGAAAAGGTGGCGATTAGATTAATAACTGCCCTTGCCTGGCGGCGCGGCGTGAAGCCGAATGGTTCGGAACTCGCCGAGGCATATTTGAAAAGGTGGCGATTAGATTAATATCTGCCCTTGCCTTGGCGAGCGGCGTGAAGAGCCGAATGGTTGAACTCGTGGGTGGCGAGGCATCTTTGAAAAGGTGGCGATTAGATTAATAACCGCCTGCTCGCCAGCGAGCGCGGCGTGGCCGAATGGTTCAGACTCGTGGGCTGGTCGAGGCATCTTTGAAAAGGTGGCCGATTAGATTAACAAATCTGCCTTTGCCCTGGCCAGGGTGCGAGCGTGAAGAGCCGAATGGTTCAGACTCGTGGGCTGGCCGAGGCATTTTTGAAAAGGTGGCCGATTAGATTAATAAATATGCCCTTGCCCTGGCTAGGGCGCGAGCGTGAAGAGCCGAATGGTTCACACTCGGGGGTTGGCACGCGGATCGTCGTCCGACGTTTGGCGTTCGGTCATACTGACGCTGCCTTAGGGGAGCTGCACGTATCTCAGAATAAATGAGGTAAGCTTTCATTTTCAATGTCCGTCTTTGATCGTAACATATTTTGATTGTAAAATATTTCTAGTTCGAACGTGTCGATTCATTTTATTGGAATATTTAGATTTTGATTAGAATATTTTGCACTGCATGGTATAAACGTTTAGAAATGCATTAGTGGACCTTAAGGCGTCATGCACCTAAGGGGCTCTGTATCCGAAGACTTGTTTCGACCAATCGTGACATCCACGAAGGGCGCTCCGAATCCGGAGACTTATTCGGCCCCCAGGCGTTATGCCCCAAAGGGCGCTCCGAATCCGGAAACTTATTTGGGCCAATCGTGACATGCACGAAGGGTGCTCCGAATCCGGATACTTATTCGGCCCCAAGGCGTCATGCCCCAAAGGGCGCTCCGAATCCGGAGACTTATTCGGCTCCAAGGCGTCATGCCCCAAAGGGCGTTCCGAATCCAGATACTTATTCGGCCCCAAGGCGTCATGCCCCAAAGGGCGCTCCGAATCCGGAGACTTATTCGGCCCTAAGGTGTCATCCACGAAGGGCGCTCCGAATCCGGAGACTTATTCGGCCCTAAGGTGTCATGCACCAAAGGGGCTCCGAATCTGGAGACTTGTTTGGGCCAATCGTGACATCCACGAAGGGCGCTCCGAATCCGGAGACTTATTCGGCCCTAAGGTGTTATGCATCAAAGGGGGCTCCGAATCCGGAGACTTGTTTGGGCCAATCGTGACATCCACGAAGGGCGCTCCGAATCCGGAGACTTGTTTTGGCCAATCGTGACATCCACGAAGGGCGCTCCGAATCCGGAGACTTATTTGGCCCTAAGGTGTCATGCACCAAAGGGGCTCCGAATCCGGAGACTTGTTTGGGCCAATCGTGACATCCACGAAGGGTGCTCCGAATCCGGAGACTTATTCGGCCCTAAGGTGTCATGCACCAAAGGGGGCTCCGAATCCGGAGATTTGTTTGGGCCAATCGTGACATCCACGAAGGGCGCTCCGAATCCGGAGACTTATTCGACCCTAAGGTGTTATGCACCAAAAGGGCTCCGAATCCGGAGACTTGTTTGGGCCAATCGTGACATCCACGAAGGGCGCTCCGAATCCGGAGACTTATTCGGCCCTAAGGTGTCATGCACCAAAGGGGGCTCCGAATCCGGAGACTTGTTTGGGCCAATCGTGACATCCACGAAGGGCGCTCCGAATCCGGAGACTTATTCGGCCCTAAGGTGTCATGCACCAAAGGGGCTCCGAATCCGAAGACTTGTTTGGGCCAATCGTGACATCCACGAAGGGCGCTCCGAATCCGGAGACTTGTTTTGGCCAATCGTGACATCCACGGAGGGCGCTCCGAATCCGGAGACTTATTCGGCCCTAAGGTGTCATGCACCAAAGGGGCTCCGAATCCGGAGACTTGTTTGGGCCAATCGCGACATCCACGAAGGGCGCTCCGAATCCGGAGACTTGTTTTGGCCAATCGTGACATCTACGAAGGGCCCTCCAAATCCGGAGACTTATTCGGCCCTAAGGTGTCATGCACCAAAGGGGCTCCGAATCTGGAGACTTGTTTGGGCCAATCGTGACATCCACGAAGGGCGCTCCGAATCCGGAGACTTGTTTGGGCCAATCGTGACATCCACGAAGGGCGCTCCGAATCCGGAGACTTATTCGGCCCTAAGGTGTCATGCACCAAAGGGGCTCCGAATCCGGAGACTTGTTTGGGCCAATCATGACATCCACGAAGGGCGCTCCGAATCCGGAGACTTATTCGGCCCTAAGGTGTCATGCACCAAAGGGGGCTCCGAATCCGGAGACTTATTCGGCTCTAAGGTGTTGAGCTCAAACATGTAAAAACACGAAACCTTGCATTACAACGACGTGTGTACAGGTATCAAGCCCATAGGTCGGGTCATTGATAAAATTTACATAGATGTGTTGAATTCCACGGCCGTGGCAGGCTTCTTCCTGACATGTCTGAGAGCCGATATGCCCCTGTGCCTGCAACGGAATCTACCTGATAGGGGCCGTCCCAGTTCGGACCAAGCTTTCCATCGGCCGGCCTCCGGTCGGCTGGTAGTACCTTCTTTAGGACCGATTCTCTGGATTGTGGCGGCAATGGCCCGAACTCGCCGATTGTATGACTTAGCGAGCTGCTGCTGATAACGTGCCATGGATGCTAAGGCGCGGTCTCTTCGTTCTTCAATCAGAACCAGGTCCAGGGCGAGCATCATGTCATTTCGGCCTATGTCAAAGGCTTGCGATCTCAGAGTTGGTAAGCCGATCTCTAGGGGTAAGATTGCCTGGGTTCCGAAGCATAAGGCAAACGGCGTTTCTCCGGTAGATCGTCTTGGCGTTGTACGATGAGCCTGATGCACTCGGCAACTCTTCAACCCATCGCCTTTTGGCACTTTCGACCTCTTTTGATGCCGCCCAAGATGGATTTGTTTGAAGCTTCCGCTGATGCTACTTTGGGGTAGGCTGGCGTAGAGAAGTAAGGCTCAATACCATACTTGCTGCACAATTCTCGGTATACGCCACAATCGAATTGAGTATCATTATTCGAGATCAATGCTCTTGGAATGCCGAATCGCGTAATGATGTTCCTCCACACAAAGCGCTTAATGTCGGAATCTCGTATATGGGTTAGAGCCTCCGCTTCGACCCACTTTGTGAAATAATCTGTTGCTACGATTAGAAATCGCTTGTTCCCTGGGGCCCTCGGCAATGGTCCTACGATATCAAGTCTCCACTGAGCAAACGGCCAGGGGCTTGTGATAGAATTCAAAGCTTCTGCCGGCTGATGGGTTAGTGGGGAGAACTTTTGGCATTGTTCGCATTTCTTGACATAATTTTGTGCGTCGGCTCTCATCGTCGGCCAATAATATCCCTGTGTTATCGCCCGATGAGCTAGGGAGCGTCCCCCCGAATGGGCACCACAGCTGCCCTCGTGTATCTCAGTGAGCAGTTCCTCCACTCTGTCCGGGTGCACGCATTCCAAGTATGGACCAGAGAGGGACTTTTTGTAAAGCCCTCCTTGTGGATCTAAGTAATACCGCAGGGCCTTGTTTCATAGCTTGTGTGCTTCTTTTTTGTCCTCTGGGAGTTGCTTAGAAGAAAGGAATGCAGCAATGGGGTCCTTCCAACTTGGAGCGGATTCTATAATGTTGATGTGGGTTTCCTCCGGAGGGCCGATACTTGGTTCCGGGACGAAACCTACTTCGATGGTACGCTTGAGCTCGGAGTTGATGGCGGAGGCTAAGCAAGCCAGGGCATCCGCGTGTGTATTTTGATCGCGTGTTATTTGGTTTAGTTCATGATGGTTGAATTTCGTCAGCAAGGAGTTAGCCGTTTTCATATAGGCCGCCATACGCTCGTCTCTTGCCACGTACTCCTTGGTGGTTGATTACCAATTTTGAGTCACAAAACACCAACGGCCGCCAGCCGAATGCGTTCATGATCCGGCTAAAAGGGCTTTATATTCGGCTTCGTTATTTGATGCTTCGAAGTCGAGCGTGACGGCCTGCGCAATTACTGCGCCGTCTGGAGACATAATTACGACGTCGGCGCTTGTTGCCAGTTGGTTAGACGATCCATCACAGTATAACTGCCAAATGTCCCCAACATAAATTCTCCAATCTGGCTTTGACCGAACTTCGGCCTTTGGCTGGATGTCATCAGGCTTGAGGTCGGCAAGCCCTCTTATGAATTCGGCAACAAAGTCGGCAAGCACCTGCCCCTTGATTGCAGTTTTGGGTAAAAACTGAATGTCGTATTGGCCGAGTTCGAGAGCCCACTTCGAAACACGCCCTGATGCTTCTGCATTCCATAGTACTGATCGAAGGGGATAGTCTGTTAGCACCCTAATGCTGTGTCCTTGGAAGTAATGCATCAGTTTTCTTGCTGCCATAACCAAGGCTAGGACGAGTTTTTCCAGCGGTAGGTAGCGTGTTTTGGCGTCCACCATTGCCTTGCTCACATAATACACTGGTTTCTTGCCCTTCTCCTCTCTTTTAATATCTGGCTAACTACTGTCGGGCTCCGGATATAGAATGAGGGGGTCACCGGTGGCGGGTGTTGTTAGAAGAGGTACTGTCCGAAGGTAGGTCTTGAGCCTGTTAAAAGCTACTTCGCATTCGGCAGACCATTCGAAAGCTCTACCCTGACGTAGTGTCTGAAAGAATTGTCTGCAGCGATCTGTAGATTGGCTGATGAACCTGTTGAGTGCAGCAGCCATTCCCATCAACTTTTGGACTTCTTTCACTGAACGGGGGGAACTCAGTTCCAAAATTGCTGTGACTTGCCTTGGGTTGGCTTCGATTCCTCGGTGGTTGACGATATAACCCAGGAATTTGCCGAAGCCGATCCCGAATGTGCATTTGGAAGCGTTTAGCTTCATTCTGTATTTGCGTAGGGTGTTGAATGTCTTTTCCAGATCGGCTATATGGTTTTGTTCTTCTTTGGATTTGACCACCATGTCATCGATGTATACTTCCATAGTGTGTCCGAGCTGTTCTTTGAACATCGTGGTGACGATCTTTAGTAAGTTGCCCTGCATTCTTGATCCAAAAGGCATAACCTCATGTGCGATAGGTTCCTCTTGGAGTGAAAATGCGCTTTTGTCTTGATCATCCGGATTCATGGCGTCGATGGTAGCTTCTCTAGGCATCGAGGAAACTCATGCGCCGGTGGCGTACCGTCCCATCGACGAGCTGGATAATTCTAGGTAAAGGAAGCGATCTTTGGGGCAAGCTTTGTTCAGATCCGTGAAATCGGCCTTTTCGCCAAGTTCCATTTTTCTTTTTCATCACCACTGTGTTGGAGAGCCACGTGGGGTAGGTGACTTCTCTAATTGCCCCGGCGTCAAGCAATTTGTCAACTTCTTCTACAACGGCGGCGGTGTGTTCTGCGGAGGATCGCCGGCCTTTCTGAATGATCGGCTTGCACCGGGGTTCGACATTGAGGTGGTGCTGTGAGACTGACGGGTCTACTCCCGGCATCTCGTATGGAGTCCACGCAAAGACGTCGAGGTTGCCGAGTAAGAAAGTGATCAGCTGCTTTCTGTCGACTTGGCTCAGAGAGGCGCCGATCATAAAAAACTTTTCCGGGCTTCCATCAATGTCATCCCGAACTAAACCTTCCGTGGCCTTTTCGTTTGGTTGACGCCCGACGTCATCCAGGATCTCTCGACTGAGCACTTCAATGGAGTTTACTTGCAGTTCCTTTGGCGTCTTGGCGGCGAGAAGGTAACATGCTTGCGCTGACTGTTGAGAGCCACGGATCTGCTCAACGCCGTGTTCCATTGGGAAACGTAGCAGCTGGTGGTTGGTGCTTGGAACGGCCTGCAGGGTATGCAACCGTGATCGCCCCATGATGAGATTGTACGGCGACGGTAGCCTGATGACCAAGAATTTCACATCCACCGTTCTAGAGCGGCTCGAGCGGGTGGTGATCTTTGCCAGTGGGTACTCCGGGTTGGCGGTGAAGCGACGGTGGATAAAGAGCCGAGTCGATCCGAATCGTTGAACCCGAGTTTGATGAAGGTTTTATAGTACATAACCTCGAAGTGCTTCCTGGTCGATAAGGGCGTTCAACGGTGAACTGTTCTGGCGTGAGCGCAACAACGGAAGGATCTACGTGAGGAGTGTTACGCCGCTCAAATCAAAGTCGTCGAAGGTGATGCTTGGCGCTTCCGGGCGGTCGTTTTGTTGGTGTGGTGATCTTTGGGGGCTTGGAAGTGACTGGATTGCATGTACAGTCGGGGCTATCGGCAGGTTGTATATCATATGCACGGTGTCAAGCGGGACGCCTCTTGGGCGACGTGCGTCCTCTGTCACCTCCTCAAGTTAATCGGTTAAGGCGCGGCGACCGTCGGCATTGTGCTGTTGGCCTCGAGGTCGTTGAGGACCTGCCCGTTTGGACTTTGCTTTTTCTAAGGCCAAATCGCGGCGAAGGCGTTCGTTCTCAGCGATGATGTTGTCCAAACTCTGTTTGGTTTGTCTGGCTTGTTCTATGGTCACTTGCATCGCCTCCGTCGTTGAAGTCATTGGTGAGTTAGAGTTCGAGGCGTCATTGCAAGAACGGTTTCCTTTCGGCGTATTGTGAGTGAAGTCGTCTCTCTGTGCGGTCTCGTCGGTGGCTATCGGAGGATCTTCGTCACGTCTTTCATGGATATATTTGAGTATTCCCACAGACGGCGCCAATTGTGGGGAAGTGGATTGGAAATACTCTTCAGATCCTGGAAGACACCAATGATCCTCAGCTAGTCACCTGCAAAGATACAAATACTCCGGTCGGGGGTGCCGGAATTAGCACTCCGACGGACAAGTCAGTTCCTCTACTCAAGAAAACTTGTTCACTAAGTTTTTAGAAGTGATTCTTGCATACCTTTACAAATCTGAAGCTCTTGTATTTATATCCATTCTCTGGACCTCGGGGCCAGAGTCTACTTTTTATTTATTATTCTTTCATTTGTCCTGATATGCCTTCTCAAGTCTATTCGGCCTTAAGAACGTATTCGGCGTCCTAGTTGAGCAGAATGGAGCCGTTCAGCTCTCGACTTCTCGGGTATACCAGATTTCGTTCCTCTATTTATTCGGCTCCCACAGTAAGGATTTAAAGAAACAAGTGGATGAACTCTTCTTGTCATCGCCATTCTTGCAGAAGGTGCCATACTGAAATTCAGACAAAATATACAACATTAATTCTCAAAACCCATAATCTCTCATGTTCGTTGTTGAAGAGTTTGATATCCATTGTTAGACCCATTCCATAATAACTTAAGCTTTGAAGAAAATTGGTGACTCAACACTCACAGATAAATTAACAAAACAAAAACACACTGGTAGCCAAGTGAAATTATGCAAAAACAAAATTTCAATGACTCATTTTCAGAAGAATGACAATCAAATAAATGTCTAAATACAATTAGTGTATCAGATAGTATAAATGTACATGAGAATAGATAATAACACATACTTCCCATTCTGTTCGAGTACTACCTGAGCTACTAATTTAGCAACCAATCCCTACTTTGGCTTCAAAATAATACCAATCTCTACACTTTTTACCGCACTCTTTAGGTTCATTCCTTGTTTTGCTTTCAGTATAATACCAGATTCTTCACTTTTGCCCTCAGCCTTGAGCTCTGCTTCAAGAGCAGGAGATACCAGCGCACATTTAATGACAATCAAAAACCTAAAATCAGTTGAAAGATACACTAGGTTAGCTTCAAAACCCACAAATTGACAATACTAGAGTATATGATTTTTGTTCTCACTTCTCATTCTTTGGGATGTCGTTGACTGCATAATCAAGAATGCGAATGAGACCCATGTTCTGAATATTTCCTGACATGATGTTAAACTAGAGGAAAATGTCTCGTAACTCAAATTTTGTGGCTCAAAAGTGGCTCAAATGGCCAAAACGACGTCGTTTTGGCTATTTTTATGTTGTTCTGTACTCAAAACGAAGTCGTTTTGGCCATTTGAGCCACAAAATTTGAGCTACGTAGCATTGTCGTAAACTAGATTGTAAAAAGGTTAATTACACTAATAGTCCCTATAGTTTAAAATTTGTATTATTTTGGTCTCTAATTTTTTAATTGTGATACATCTAATTTTAAATTTTGAATCTTGTTTCAAATAAGGATAATTGAAAATATTATTAGATTTTTCAAGGGTAAAATCGTCAATTTGATAAAATATAAACTAATTTGATAGAAATAAATGTCAAAAAAATATTTTTAATTTTTTAAAAATTATTTTTATCCACCAATGATAAAATTATGTAAAATTAATAAAAATTATATGATTAATTTTTTAAAATTAATTTTACACGATCATCGTCTAAACACATAATAAAAATTAATTTGGTAAAAAAAATAAATAAATGTCTAAAAGATTTATCAATTTTACATAATTTTATTTTTAATAGGTAGAAATAATTTTTAAAAATTCAAAAATATTTGTTTGACATTTATTTTTGTCAAATTAGTTTATATTTTATCAAATTGACAATTTTACCCTTGAAAAATCTAATTATATATTCAATTGTCCTTATTTGGAACAAGATTCAAAATTTAGGATCAAATATGTCACAATTGAAAAGTCAGGGACTAAAGTGACACAAACCCCAAACTATAGGGACTATTTGTATAATTTGCCCTTGTAAGAGTGATTTGAGCTTCATCTTCCCATCACTCACCATAAACCTAAAAGCAACCAATTTGTTTGAGAAAATATCATAATGTAGACTAAGGTCTTGTTCGGGATATTCTAAAAAAGTTAAAAAGTCAAAAATTCACTATCCTATTTAAGTTACGTTATCTTATTTAAGTCACATCACCTCTCTATCACATTACTTCAAATCCAACCCATATTTTATAAAAAGTCAAAAAGTACGTTTATTTAGATCATCCCAAACCACTCCTAACTTTAAATTTGACATATATACAGAGGTAAGGTCCGAGTTTGGTAGATCAAAACTCATAGGGCCCATGGCCCAACAAGATTGAGGTCAACCGCTAGTGGCCCAAAGGCCAAGGTATGCACCCAAAACCCTAAACTCTCCATCTCTAATCTCGGTCTATTTTCTCTCTATATGTCTACACCACTAACTTGGGCATTGGAGGGTCTTTGGCCGGCAACACTCGAATGCCACAAAGACTCACACTATGTTTGGGAACATATGGGAGAAAAGAAAATAAATGATTATTTAAGTTATAAGAGAAAAGAAAAGAAATAAAATGATTGTGATGTAAGAAATAAAAAAAAAAGAAATAATTGCTATTTCTCTTTTTTTGGTTAGATTTAAAAATAAAAAAATAAAAAAAAAAGGAAAGAAACTGTTTTATATTATATTACTAAAATAATCTTTTTATATTTTGTCAATCATTTTTTATTTTTATTTTTACAGAAACAAAATTAGTATTATAAAAATATAAGAATCTGTTGTTTTCTTTTCTCTCTCAATCTCTCCACTTTTGGAAAAATTGAAAATGAAAGTTATAAGAGAAATAGATTTCTCTCTGTTTCTTTCCATTTCTTCTCATTTCTCTCTACTTAAATTATTCAAACAAGTAAGAGAAATACATATCTCTTAATTTCTTTTCTTTTCTCTCTAAACCACTCAATCCAAACATAGCTTGTCTTCCCTTGAAGGTCATCCAATCGGATCAGGACCATACAAATCTGATTATCATCAAATTTTGCATTTAAAATGCTTGGATTTAAAAGTACCCTTGTGAAGAATAAAATCTATTAGCAACTCCAGATCAAAGAATTTGAGGTAAGCTAAATCATGATAATGCAGAGAGAGAGGGAGAACTGAAATCCTAAATTGAAAACTGCAACCTTACAAATTATAATTCTCAACATTTTGAGAGAATTTAAGCGGTGGATAAAAAATTAGACCGTTTAGATCAAGTAACACAATACTCAATCCATTACATTTTCAAAGCAAATTAGACGATGATTCGATTAACCCAACTTGGCCCAAATACGACAAACGGTTAGTTAGATTGAGTTTCAAATTTCGGAAATCCCATTTTTTTTCTTTTCTCAGCAACCAAACAAAACAAATGGACACTAAAATGAAGGAAAATTTACCAAGTGACTAAAACCCATCTCTCATTAGGCAACTACAACACTGATTTTCAACAAATTAGAAAGAGAGAGAGATCACATGTATTTGCTTCCAGTAGACTTCAGATCCAGAACCTAGACCACGATCTTCGGGACTTGGGATGATGACTCCGGAGATGGGTTTGCCAGTAGGCTTGAAATTGCATCTTTGGTTGTCGAGTTCGCCATCCCTCTCTCTCTCGAATGGAATGGAACAGTTTATAGAGAGAGAAACAACTGAGATGGGCGAGGGAGTTTTGAATCGGCGATTTTACGGCGCAAAATTTGTTTCAGAACGGTGGGTCTATTGCCAGATAATATTTTGCTTTTGTTAGGTACAGTACAGCTAATGTGTGCTTCCAAAAGCTGTATCCTGCATTGACAACATACAAAATTGTTCCAGCAGTGCATCTCAGATGTCGTTTTTTTTTTAATTAAATTTGTGTAAAAATTCTATTTGATATTAAGGCTCTATTTGTTTGTATTTTCAAATTAGCTTTCAACAGGTGAACTCGCGCTTCATGTTTGGATAGGACACTGAAAATAGATTTCTGCGTGTGAATTCAAATTCTAGTTTGAAAACCTGTTTGGCAGCTTGTATCTCTACTTTCAACGCTTCTGCATTCTTTCTGTTTTGATCTGAAAAGTTTCCATGTCGTTCTATGTCTTCTCCATCGTCTCTGAAATATTCCATCGTCTCTGAAATATTCACGTGAACCTCATCTCTGTATCAAACATCAGTACTTCATATTGATCACGGGTAGGCTTCTCTATCAAACATCAGTACTTCAGATACTTCAGATTCATCATGGGTACTTCAGATTCATCACGGGTAGGCTTCACAGAGAAGACTGATTTTATAAATAATGAATCCACCCAACCCGCTCTGTACTAGTATCATTTTTCACAAATCGACTGACTTGCGATTTGTGTGTTGCGGAAGATTCTTATTACGGGCAACCAAACAACGACGACTGCGAGGTAAAATAACTCACAAATTTATTTACATATTTTGTTATACGGAAATGATTTGAAAAATTCATCCCTAGTTTTATTTTATTTTTCTTTCAGGTCAAATTTATGAAATTTATTGTCGAATCCAACGAAGAAAAAGTGCCACATTAAGTCAGTATACACATTCCATCACCGGCGATAATTATTCAATTCCCACTAATATGGTAAATATATCCTTCAACTCTGATGTGCAAATGATTTTAGACGAGTCAAAATCAATTCTCAAATCTTTTCTGAGAAGTGTAGGCGACTATTTTTTTATTTTACGATATTTTCTATTTTCCTGAACTGTTTCACCCTTTTGCGAAGAAGAATAGCAGTAAGCTGGTAAATCAATTTGAATCTGTTATGTATAAATAATTTTGGAGAAGTTAAAATCAGTTTCCAAATGGTTTCTCAGAATTTGTATACGCATATTTCTCATTTCAGATCGATTGGTGTTTTTAATTCTAAACTGTTTGAACCTTTTGCACGAAAAGAACTTGTGAACAACTTGAGTCAGTAGTACCTGGACACCCGGCCGGTCGTCCCCGGGGTCATCCGGCCGATCGACCTACCCGTCCCCATTTTCTCTTCCTTCACCCTTCTTTTACTGGTTTTTTGAATGGTTTTCCTTACATCTTTTTTACTGGTTTTTTTTCCTAGCATTCAAAGATAATGTTACCTGATTTTTTTTTATTAGTTGTGGTTATATTTTTGCTATTTAAATTCAAGTAATCTGTAACACTATTTTTTTCCTTAAAACAATATCATCCGCTTTTTTTTTTATCTGTGTTCTCTTTGAAACCATTTTACTCTGTTATGCTCATTTTGCTCTATTATGCTCTGTTTGTCTTGTATATCTATCCCAAACTAGTTTAAATCTAATTTGTATGTTTATAGATGGATGAAAATAATTCTGATGACAACCAAGAAACAAAAATGTGGACGCCCAAAATTGAAACCAAATTAATAAATATGTTGAGAGATGAGGTTAGAAAAAATCAAACAACAGGCCGTACTACTTCGTGGACAATTAGGTATTGGAATCATTATGCAAATCAGTTGCGCAATATGTATGGATTTCGGTATACAACAATGTAGGTGCGCCAAAAATATCAGCGATTGAAAGCTGATTATCAAACATTTAAGCGACTCTAGGCACAGACTGGTCTGGGATGGGATCCAATTGTAGGCACTGTTGTTGCACTTGATGAATTTTGAGATAAGATTTTTCATTAATCTGTACTATTAAATAATTTTAATTTAAAGATTTCATGATACATACAGTGCTTAATTCTTTATTTGTATTTGTTGTAGGCCAACAGAAATGTGAAGAAGTTTAGGACAAAAGGATTTGAATATTTTCAAGAAATGGCAGAAATTGTTGAAAATTGTTGTGCCACAGGAGCTTTATCTCGTGCATCCACACAAGGAGCCCCTAACTCAGAAGAAGAAGATGACATGTTAAATAAATTTTGGAACCCTGATGTTGGTGGGAGTAATGATGCTGAGGCAATTCCTGTTGACTTATTCGGGGATGAGTACATGGATCCAACAAAGGGCAAAAGTCACAAGAGGGGCCCTACAACCAGCCAGACTGACAGTGGTCGTTCCAAAAAGTCACTGTCAAGTGGGTTTGATGATGTGTGCGTAGCTTTCACATCCTATGTACAAGCAAAAACAGGACATTCACGTGCACGAGAAAATAAGACAGAGGCTGTAAGTGCAGGTGGTGATGATTACTCCCTTGATGCATGTCAAGATGCATTACTAGAGCTTGGGGACATACCACCAGTGCAATACATTAGGGCACTGACACTGTTCAAGGATAAGGAATGGCGAAAGTTTTTTATGCGCACTCCTACCTATTTGCGCCTAGCCATGATCCTCACTTTGTGGTGAAGTCAGAAGTTCTGTTTTGCTTGTGTTATCAAATCTCCCCGTCTGAACTGTTTGATGATTTCATTATTCCTTACTTGGTTTTTATTTTTTTTTCCTTCCATGATATCCTCTTTCCTTTCCTATCTTCGTATGTTTTTTTTTTTTTTTGAACTTTTAAGTAATTTATGTTTTCTTATCTATTATGTTGGGTTATTAAAATATGAGCACGTATTAAATAAATTTTGTCCTTCTATGAATTTTAGTGTACACTGAAAAATAACTACGGCTTCGATTCATATACTTCATTTTTAATTCTATTTCACCATTAATGGTATGTGTTACAGCATGAATAACATATTTTATAATTATGCTTTTACTGTGATGTAGATAAAACCATATGTCATCCGACAGAGAAAATAATTCAATGGAGATCTCATCAGAGGAGGATGAGGTTATTGATGATTTTATGGATTTTTTGATGATTGCTTGCATGCATGACCAAATCAACACGTCAAGTACTCGCCGACCGCAGCGAACGTGTCCATTCAAAGGTGATGATTACATCTTCGGCGTATTAACTGGCCATCCAGAAACAATGATGAACATTATGTGAATGGATGCACAAACATTCATTTTATTGAAAGACTTACTCCACAATGGCTTTATCGATATTGAGCATATGCATATAAGTGTCGAGGAATCGCTTGGAATTTTTTTATACACTTTTGCACAAAATGATCGCCATCGACTATTGGCAGATAGATTTCAGCACTCCATGGAAACAATTTGTCGGCATATAAAAATTATTATGCGGGCATTGTGCAAGCTTGCATCAACAGTTATCAGGCCACGTAACCAAGACGACATACCGGCAAAAATTTTAAATGACAGGAGGTTTTTTCCCTGGTTCAAGGTATGAACAATATGACTATCCTATAAGTTTTACATATCAATAACGTAAGTGAAATAAATATTATTTTCTTTTCAATTATAAAAGTAATATCCAAGTTTGTTTCGCTTTTAATGTCAAACAAATATCTGTCAATTAGGATTGTGTCGGTGCTATTGATGGCGCATTGGTCGATACATGGGTCCCTACTTCAAGACAAAATACATTCCGCGGTCGGAAATCAACGGTATCACAAAACATACTCGCAGCTTGCGACTTCGATATGTTGTTCACATTTATTAATTCTGGATGGGAAGGTAGCGCTCACGACAACGCTATTTTGATTGACTCTATTACACGAGCTGATCTACAGTTCCCACACCCACCCAATGGTGACTGTTCGCAAATAACATACGGTACACTTTTTTTTTTTGGCGCACATATCAATTGACGGAACTGTATATTCATTATTTACATGTAGGTAAGTACTATTTAGTTGATGCTGGTTTCACAAACATGCCTGGATTTCTTGTCCCATTTCGGTCTCAACGATATCACTTGTAAGAGTTTCGTGGCCGTCATTATTCAGGACCAAAGGAATTGTTTAACCATCGACATTCGTCGTTACGCAATGTCATAGAAAGAACATTTGGTGTTCTGAATAAGCGTTTCCCAATATTGCGGTCCATGCCAAATTACAAGTCTACAAGACTAGGGCCTCTCGTCATTGCATGTTGTGTAGTGCACAATTGGATCCGTTTGCATGCAGCTATGGACCCATTATTTATGGAAGCTGATAATGAAATGGCCGCAGAAGCAGAAGCAGACGGGCTTGTTGGAAACCAAGCTGACTATGTTGACATGTCACAACATGGGTTAACGTATCAATCGAACATTCGGGATGCAATTGCTACTGCTATGTGGCAAAATCATGTTGGCCACAGATAGAAAAGAGATGTCAACAAGGCAACTCAATATCGTACTGTGTAATGGTTTTAAATGTGTAATTATTTTATTAATTTCAGTCATTATGTAATGTGTAATATGCAATTTTATGTTCTTATTAACTTAAATGTCTTCGTATTGGGTGGTGGTGGGTGGTGAGTAGGTGGTGAGTGGTGGTGGGTGGTAGGTGAGTGGATGGTGGGTGGTGGTGACAAGTAGGTGGCGGATGGGTGGTGGTGGGTCCTGGGTGGTGGATGGATGGTGGGTGAAGTAATGTAATAAAGGTTTCATAATGACTGAAATTAATAAAATAATTACAATTTATTATTTTCAATTTTGTGAAAAAATATTTGTACCTGACATATTCGTGTTTTTGACTTTTTGTTAAATTGTAAACAATTTGAAAGTTTTGTTATTAATTCGGTTTATCAATTTAATTTTTTTTTCTTTTTACACCTTATTTTTTTAAAATTTTTGTTCATATTTATTTTTTTTTCCTTTTCATTAAAAAAAAGAATGTTTATTATTTATTTGTAACTTGTTTTATTTCATTTTAGAACATTAATTTAATTTTTTGTATTCATTGATACAGACAAATTATTTTTTAATTGTTTAATTTTTATTCATTTCATTGAAATAAAGGATTTGTTAGATATTTATTTTGTTCACATATATTAATTTTTGTATGCCCATAATTTTTCCAATGCGAAATCTTTTCGTACATATTGTCATAACATTGTAACTTGTTTTAAAATGCTTAAAAAAAAAAAACACTTGTTATTCATGACATGAATACAGAAGTTTAAAACAACTTAACAAAATAAAAGAAGTACAACAAAATGAAAAAACGAATAACCAAAAAAAAAAACAAAAAAAAAAAACATGTAGCCACTACATCTCTTTCATCATTTAAACTGATTTTTTAACAAGTTAAGCATCATTATCAGGTGGTGTTGGAGGTGGAAGGTAATAGTGATGGTACAACTGAGTGACTCGATGGTCAATCTGATCAATGCGGTTCCTTGTCACTTCATCATGTCTCCCTGAGTCTATACGAAACTCGTTAAATTGTTGAATTAGTGAGTTTTGAGCAGTGGCAAATTCATCGAACCGAGTACCCAATGTATTGAGTTGATTAGCCATTTGTTGTTCCCATTGTACGCGCTGATTGTACCGTTCTTGTTCCACAGCTAAATAATCAGTCCAATAATGGGGTTGTTCATTTGGTGGCATGGCATTGTCATTGGGTTCTTCCTCATTGGGTATTGGTTCATTTTCAATATTAATAGAGCCTATCAATATGTCAGCACCACCACCTCAGGTCAGGATGTACTCAGAAATTGGTGAAGTGATTCTGACATATTCTTCCCCTTCAAGGTTGACATCATGCACTTTGAAAATTGTGGTTAACAAAGTTCCAAAAGGTAGTGACCGGCCAGACAGAGTATCGAGTTTTGCAAGCATCATTTCTTTGAGTAATATGAAGCATAAATCTAATTTTTGTCCAGTTTCAAAACAATATAACAAATAAACATTAAAACATGAAACAGTATCATAATGGCCTTTTTTTGAAGTGACATTTTCAACTATCCATCGATGAAGAATACGAATGTGGGGTTTTAAATGTCTGGCTAGTAAATTAGTGCCGCTGAATCTGTTGTCACAAATTGTGGTATAAATCTGAGTGACATCACCAAACATTTGTTTTAAGGCAAACTCATTTTGAAAATAGCATTGTAAATCTCCTGTTTCAACTCCAATAATTTGTGCGAAAGCACGGAGACTGAGTGTGATTATTTTCCCTTTCACATAGGAGGTCAAACTGAACGGTTCATTTTGTTGGTCACCAGCTGTCAAGTGAACATAAAATAATCGTACAATACGAGGATATACCTTATTTGGTAAATTAGTTAAAAGTAGCCATCCCATTGCATCTAATTTACCAACTAAGAGCGGGTCATATTGAGAAGGTAGTCTTATATTTCTCCCCGTAACAATTGGTCGATGAATAAAATGTGAATAGGCTTGTTCATGATGATACGTTAAAAAATCATTATTTAAATTGTCATGATGTTGTTGCTGTGGTTGATGTTGTACAGGGTTTGAGGATTCACCACGTTCGGGTCTGGTTCGTTTTGTTCTTGGCATGATAGCTGCGACAGTGAAAGAAAAATGTATAAAAAATATATATTAAAACATGAGTTAAGAAAAATGTATGGAAAATATATCGAAAATAGTATGATGTACAAAAATGTATAGAAAATATATAAAAAATAATATAATGTTAGTGTAGTCGAAAATGGAACAAATATGATGGGACAGATATGAAAAACATGAACAGATCGGCAGCTACAAAACTGATCGGCATGGGATGGAATGACCGGTCGGTTGTCCTTGCCGGCCACTCTTCTTCTTCTTCGAAAGCTACTGCTCTTAATACCATCTGAAGGTCGTCTGAATAAAATATGAGATGTGAAGGTAATACAAAACTAACCTGAAATCTTTCTTCAACAAGATCAAAGGAATTTAATTAATGTTCTTGATGAAGCTGAGATGGTGAAGATGGTGTGGTTAAAGGAATGAGAAATCAGATTTTATAGGTAGGCTGAGGTTCAGAAGGTTCAGCTTGTTTTTTATTTTATTTTATTTTTATATTTTAATTTTTTATCTATTATTTTTTTATAATATTAATAATGTTTTAATAATAGTGCATGTGAACACTGATATACACAGCTATGATGTACATCGTGTCCCTTTCCTTTGGCTCAGTATATAGGTAGTAGGTTGATGAAGTTACTAAATTACCCTTTATATTTTGTTCATTTCCCATGTAAATGGAGAGGGACAAAATAGTAAATTTATAGGTCAATTCATTCCAATTATATGAGTGTGCTGTATAGCTTAGTACAATAATGGTCCTTTAATAATGCATGGTCTGGTTTTTACTCATTTCCTAGTAAATTAATAACGTGTAATAAATGAGAAAAAAAATTGATAATATTTTATAAAGTTTACGGTATGATTTGTATTTTAATCTGTTAAACTTAGTGTATTTATGTTAATTTTTATTAATATGTATTTTTAAAAGTTGTTGACTTTAACAAAATTTTTAAAAAAATAAAAAATGTATTGTACAAGATGTTTGTACAGACGTAAAAAATAAATTGATAGAAAAAGTTAATTGACACAAAATAATTGACATAGATTTATTTTTAAATGAAAAAATAATTTGAAAAAAAAAATTATTCAACAAAAATTACTGAAAAAAAATTAATTCAAAAAAAATTAATTTTTAATTTCAATATTTTAAAAATAGTTTGGTTATTACTGTTGATAAAAAATACGGATATCGATATAAGAGTTGTGTGTTTGATTATAAATTATTGATTGAATTAAATTTTGAAAACTATTTTGAAAACACATTACCAAACAAATTTTCTTATTTCACATGTCACATCAAACTTTCAAAACATATTTCAACACTCTATTTAAAAACCATAATCAAACAAATTTTCTACACTCAAATCATAATTCCACAACACACAAACTCAAAATACAACTCATACTCTCAAATCACATTTACAAAACTCTACCAAACTGTAATAACTCACACTCATATTTTAGTCATGTTCATGTGCATTGCATGATTTTGTCTTGTTAAGCCTGCATTTGTAGACTTAGACTTGTTTTGCCTAGGTAAATGTTCTTGTCTTGTCTTGATGCTATCATGTTTTGCCTAAGTGTTATGTGCATGCTTTGTTCCTCCCTTGCTGACCCCAAGCCTAGGTCATGCCAAGTCTAGGTCATGCCAAGCCTAGGTTATTCCAAGCCGAGGTCACCTTAAGCTTAGAACCATCTTGGAGCCACTTTGATTGACCTCCACCTTCACCAAGGCATATTGGCCGAGATGTCATCATTTAGGCCGAGGTGTTTATCACCAAGGCCGAGATGTGTATTATCTAGACCGAGATGTTATCCTTGCACCCAAGTGATCTTGTTCCTGGATTAGTACGACCTAGACCGAGGTGTGGCACATCTAGGCCGAGGTGTGGCACAGCTAAGCCAAGTGTTGTCCTTCCTAACCGAGATCATTGTTCCCTTACTTGCCGATGCCTTGTCCGTAGTCGAGATCATTGCTTGCCGGAGTGCCTTGCCGCCTAGCTTGTTGAATACACTTTGTCATAGTCTTGTCTTGTCTTTCAATCACCTTTTTGAGGAGAACCAATTCGGTAGTGCCACGTGTCCAAGTTGAGTGTTAAATCAGCCGACAGAGAGAGAAACTATATCATTTCCATATCTTTGCCTTTGAAGAGAGAGAAGCTCTAGGAAGAGAGGAAAAAGAGTTCTTGAGTGAGAGTAGATTCCAAGCTTGATCTTCACACCTTGAGCCGTTAGATCCATGTTTTGAGGTTAGATTCTTGATCTGCTCTTGTTGTTCTTGTTGTTCATCCAACTACATTGCATGATCTAACATGTTTTGAAAGCCATGCATTGCTTTGAAGTTCGGTTTTAGAAAGAGAATATGATATTCATGTGTTCTTGAGGAAAAGCCATGATTTGATCCAAAGGCTTGCATTAAGATCAATGTTTTTGTGTTTGTTTTCCCAAGATCTTCAAGTATGGGTATCCAAGTCCATGTTTTCCAACTCATAGCATGAAATCCCAGAATTTGCATAAACAAGTTATGATTTTAGCATTCACGCTCTTTATGTTCTTCATGTTCTTTATGCTCATGTTCTTCATGTTCATCAAGAGGGAAACCTAGATTTTCCCGACTTCATTTCCCTGTATGTGGCCATCGGGACCACACCTCGGCCAAGAGGTGTGGGACCTCGGCTAAGACCTGGTTAGTACCCAGCATGTCTTCTTGACATATAAAACAATGTTTTAACTCCCAACATGTTTTCCCGAGATCATTTGCATGCATGTAAGACTTGTTTTGAGAAGTGCATTCAGTGGACCTTGCTATATGTTTGTAGGACTTGGACCTTTTCTTTGATCCCGACGTCCCAAGAACTAAGTGAGTGGTATTTTTAATAAAGCTATGTTATCACGTTTTGATAAACTTTGCTTTGCTTTGTTTTGAAAAGTATTTGTTAAGCATGAATGATTACCCCTATTTTGCATATCAAGTATAAGTTTCGTTTTGGGTGGCATTCCCGGGAAGTCCGTACGTGTCAGGGGACTTTAAGCATTTGTGGCACAAGTCCGTACGTACTAGGGGACTTTAAGCTTTTGTAGCACAAGTCATCGACGGTCTATGAACGGATGACTCCGTCCTCCCATGTTAGGGGACGTTAAGCCCAAGTAGCATAGTCCGTACGTGCTAGGGGACTTTAAGCATTTGTGGCACAAGTCCTCCCATGCTAGGAGACTCTAAGCCTAAGTAGCATCATGTTTGAAAGACATCGGCCACCGACGGTCTATGGACGGGTATGCTCGATTCTGAGGCGATTAACCCTTGTTTTGTCCGGAATGTTATCACCCCAAGTATTAAGTAGATGTTATTAAACATCCCAGCAAGATTTGAAAGCTCAAGTATATGTTTTGATATAAGTTATGCCAAGTACATGTTTTGAACAAGCTATGATATATGTATTGTTTTGACAAGGACCTCGGGAATCATTCATTTAACCCTTTATTACTTATACCATTCACTGAATATCCAAGCACATCCTCTCTATATATATGTAGGTGTTTAGCATGAAGGCGGTGACGCTGAGATGTGATATTTGCAAGATGATGTTTGATGCATGTTACGTTGGCAATTTTTATGTCGGCAACCTTGAAGATTATGCTTCTTGACTTGTACTTCATGTATTTTGTTATGTCGGCTTGAGAAGCCTTTTGATCAAGATGAAAAATGTATTTTACCTTATTGGTATTCAAGTTGTAAAGCTATGTAATGATGTATGCCATTCCACTTGATCTAAGCACAACTCTTATGGACTAATTTGATTTACATATATTGCTTCCGCACATGTAAGCCCCATATATTATACTCTAATTGTGTGTGAATTTTGAAAGTTGGCCTTCGGTAATCTCGGATTACTGGCCATCACGGCACCATTCTACTAGGGGCGGAATGGGGTCGTGACACAAACGCTACCTGAATGTTTCAATGGAAAATTTTTAACTTTCATCAAAATACCGGTTAATCCAACGAATGTCTAGCTAGTTGACTAAATAATGTAATTTTTTCAAAAATTTTTGTGAAGAGGTGGTCATTCGGGGGACATCTGGTCGGTTGTCTTGTAGTAAAAATTCAATGGCGGTGAACAGTTGATGAATGGCACATCTATCCTTAATTTGATGAAATATTTGAGAAATTATAGATTTAATGAAACATTTGGTGCTAGAATAGAACAGCAAAAAGTAAAAAAAATTATCAAATTTAAATTTGAGGATACATTTGATGTTAGGATCGAGATGGTCTAAGAGCAACAAATAATTTCAGGTTTGTTTGGCGGCAAATTTTTAACTATTCTCAATGTTTAATTAAAGAAAGGACATTCAGTGTTTGACGCACTTTGCAATGACGAATTATCCAGATTCACCTTATTCTTTTTTCTTTTTTTTTTAACACCTCTAAGGTTTTAGTGATTGCACTGTGTTAGGTTGTGTTTGTGTCATATCATTTTAAGTTTGAGTTAGAATTACTTTAAAATTAATCCAGTTTGTTTATTATTTTTTGTTATCATAATGTGGTCTGTCAAAAAATTATCATTGGCTTAAAATATCAATTTTCTCCATAATATAAGTGTATAAAAAAATATAAATTTTCTTCATAAACTAAATTAGTGAAATTAAACTCTATTAAATGAACTTATTCATGAGAATATTTACTTTCAACTCAATTTTATTTGCTTAATTTACAAAAACTATATCCTATTATTATAATTTGTTTTACTAGATTGACTTAAATAGTAGACAAAAAATACAATATCTTCAATTAAAACAAAACACAAAACTTATATTAACCTTAAAATCTTAATTTACATACTTCTTAATAAGTTCAATAAGTTACATTTAAAAATATTATGACACCTTTCAATGGAAATAAATATTAAAACATGTGATTATTTCTTTATTAAACCATTATCCATATCTACTTTGTGTTATGCATGTTTGACATTGACCTGATCTGTTTATTATTTGTATTATCGAGTTGTGTCGTATGCTTATTTGTATCAAAAAATAATCAACCTTAATCCATTAAATTCATATACAGTTTGAGTCATTTTATTGTCTCGTGTCAAAAATTTTCACCATCGTATTCCAAGTTTTTGAAATTACATTCCTTTTTGAGATTTAAATTATATTTGGATTATGAATTTTTTTAGATATTTGAAAATAAAGAAAGAAAAAGATCAAGGAAAATAGATTTTTTTAAAATGGGCTAATTACACTAAGACTCTCTCAATTATTAACAAATATCATTTTAACCTCTTATCTATGAACGCGTACGTATTAACCCCCTCAACTATAAAAATTGTACAAACACACCTCTTTTGGAGGTAATCTATAAAGATGAAAGTGATACATTTTTATAATTGAAAGGGTCATATATGAACTCATAAATGAGAGGATAAAATAATATTTGCTATTAGTTAAGCATGTTTTAATGTAAATAATGAAAAATGTACCAAGAGGTCCAATTAGTCTCACAACCTTTTGGATACTCTTAAAAAAAGTTCACTACGCATTTTTCTTCTTTGTTATTCTCTGCGCCTTCGTTCTTCTCAGCCTCTTTTTCTTCTTGATTTTTTTTCTCTTTCTAATATATAGTCACCAGCGACCGACGACCACCATTGATCGAGGTTGACTGGCAACCATCGAGCACTGATTTTTTTCTTCACCTTCACTGACGAGTTTTCAGCGAAGAATATGAGTAGATTTACTCAGATCTAATATAGATCTAAACCAAAAATAGTTGTGGGAATACAATCTTCTCTCTGTATCTGTTTCTCTCATTTGGTAGCTTAAATTTTCTATATTTTCTTTGTTACACACTTCTATTTTTTTGTTTTAATGAAGAAATTTATTCAAATTCTAAACAAGTTGTTTTTAAGTTTTAGTTATAAGTTATGAAAACTGTAAAATTTTATAATTTCAGTTTTTTGTTGTGCTGAAATGGATCATGTTTTAAAATTGTAAATTTTTGCAGTTTAATAACATTTTTTAGATCTGTAAAATTTTACGGTTTCATAACATTTTTTAGAACAGTAAAATTTTATAATTTCATAACATTTTTACAGTTTGATTAATAAGGATAAATACTTAATAGAATCATATTTTGAAACTGTAACATTTTATAATTTCAAAGTTTACTTTTTATTTTAATCAATATTAGAGATTATTTGCTTAAACCATATAAAAATTAAAAAAGTAATATATGTTTTTTTTCATTGTTGCTATTTGTTGTTACGTTTTTTTTTCCCTCTTCAGTATATCAATATTTAGCACATTTTGCTGTGTTTTTTCGCTCTAATTTATCCATTTATTCTTTTTTTTCTTTTCCCCAGTAATATTATAGACATTCTAGTGAGTCTCCGACGATATTCTTAAAATCCAACGAATATTCTGGACATTCTAGTAACTTCCAATGATGTTTAGAATACTCTAATGATCCTCTGGCGCCTTCTCAATAATGTTGAACATTTTGGCGAGTCTTCGGTGACCGTTTGACGAATGTTCGGCAGTAGTGGGATGTAACAGCGTTTTAAAATAATTATAAAAAAAATTAGTAACAATTAAAAATATGTAAGACTAATTGCAAGTGTTTTGTTTTGGAATTAGATGGGTTTTGAATTTTGTATATGAGACTTATTGGTAAGTGCTCCTTTTTTTTTTTATTAGACCAGTAAGAATGGGCTCAAGACCAAAAATTCATAAAATGAACAACAATTGAAGATTGGTATTTCATATTTTTTAAATAGATTGGGTTTTTCTCATGTTGTTGCGATCTCAACATAAGAGAATTTGAGGAGTTTATAAGGTTTATCACGAGTCTCGTTTTGATAATCTGAACGATTTATTTTGTAGGGTTCGAAATGTATATTATCTATAAAAAAATTTAAAGCGATCTAATAATCATAATATTTTTATTGTATTGTATTTGTCTCTAAAAAAATAAAGAATCTATTTTAAAAATATATTTATCGTTCATTTTTTTCAGTGACAAATGTAATAAAATGAAAAAATTATAATTATTAAATTACATTAATTTTTTTTTTATAAATATTATACATTATAAATCTTATAAAATGAACAATCTAAATTATCAAAACTAAGCTTGTGACAGGTTCAATAAACCCCTCAAAGTCTAAGCCTAACCCTTTTTAGATGGTCGTATATTCAAGTTGTTCCATTTGACCCAAATTAAAAATAATAATAATAAGAATTTAAGACCCTTGAATCGTGATCATGACACATGAGGCTCAAATAAAAAAATTCCATATAATGGGCATTGTTTCTAGTTATTCCATAAATAAATAAAAATCAACACCATTGATTGTGACACATGCGTCCATTAGCTTAGGGCTTGTTTGATTTCAATTTTTTAACTAAAAAAAATATAAATGACAAAATAAATTAATAAAATAAAATATTATATATAAATTATATTTATTTTATTTTTTCTTTCACAAAAATAAAAAAAGCGAAACCAAACAAACTTTTAATCCTAAACTAAATAGTTAAAACGTCAAAAAATCAATTATGAAAAACCTATTGCCAAATAACTAGTTTATTCACATTTGAGATTCCAAAATCAATATTTTAAAAAAATTAAAATAAAAAAGAGGAAGGTTTAAAAATACCATTTTAGCCATTCAAATGTCAAATCTTAAATATTTCCCAATTACAATAATTTTAATCTAATCACCATTTTCTACCTCTAATTACTATCTTTTCCCCGATCTTAAAAAAAAAAAAAAAAAAAAAAAAAAAAAGCTTGTTTAGTTCAATTTTTTACAAGCTAAAAATTAATAATTGAAAACTAAAGCCATCAAACAATCTCATTATTTTAAACTATAAATGCTTAATAAATTGTAAATAAACATTTAAATTTTTAAAAATTATAACTAACTTGTACAAGCTACACTAAATAGTCAAATATTTGACTTTAACAGTTTAGAGCTCAAAAAAATGAGATTAACAACCTAACCTCGTTTTTTTAAGTTATTCTTGACACACTTTTGAAAACGTAGAAGAATGGTTTACATTTTTTATTGAATAAAGATCTTCCATTTCCCCTTTTCTATTATTACTTTGAAGTTTGAATGGAGTAGTGGTTATCATTACAAATGGATTTAAGAAAGGGATGGGAGTGTCTCCAGTCCCTCATCATAGTGGAGAATTCAGTTCAATTTATTGGGTTGTTTTTTTTTTTTTTTTTGTTATATTTTGATAATATAAATCGTTCATTTTTTAAAATTCATTGAGTATATTATCCCTACAAAAAAAATCAAGTCGATCGCATAACAGAAAACTAGTGTTGGGATCAATTTTGTATAATCTCATTGTTTATTTTTTATACAAAATTGATCCGAACGTGATGTTGTTGTTGTCCGATTAACTTAATTTTTTACAAAAATAATGTACTCGACGAATTTTAAAATGTGAACGATTTAAATTATCAAAACAAAGCCCAAAAATAAACTCATTGAATCAAATAACACCTCTTCAATTTGATGAAGAACTAGCGTCACTTTAAGAATTGTGCTTACCTAATCTGCCATTATGAAGTTTAATGACACGATACAAGCCATAGTAGGACCCTTTTTTCTTCTTTAAATTTTTTTGTTTTGAAGAATGGATTATCTCATTTACACTGGACTAGAAAGGTGTTGTTGGAGTCTATGAAACTTATCATGAGTCTTATTCTAATTATTTAAATTGTCAATTTTGTAAGATATAAATTTATAAGATTTTGTGTATATTTTGATCTGATATTTATAATCATATAAAATTATCATATTTGTTTAAAATTATGAAAGGTTTACTTTTAAAATTATATTTGTCATCTATTTTCTAAAAATAAAAATAATAAAATCATTTAATTATGAAAATTAAATCAATTTGATTTGTGTTTTCAATCAATGACTTGTACACAAAATCTTATAAAATAAAAAATTTAGATTATTGGAGTGAGACCAATAATAGGCCTCACCACTTACTGTAAAAGAGATAATTAGTTAAAAAAATTCAATAAAAATAAATCAAAACTCATTTAAGAACAATTTTTTAAAATCGAACCAAACATAATCATATTTTTTTAGGTTTTGGGATGCTACAGCCTTAACTTCTCTTGTTATTAGAAGTATAAGAAAAACTTGATCAATTAAAATTTCAATTTCGATCAACGGTGGATCCAAACACGGGATGATAGAGGTGTGGTGGAACGAGTTGGAATAGGTGGTGGTGAATGAGAGAAGAGAAGAGAGAGAGGAGGCAAAATGGAATAAAAAATATAAATGATACTTCTTGTAATTATTTTTCAACTAGTGTAATTATACTTTATGATTTTGCAATATTTTTCCTAAAACTCATTTTTCTATATTTTTCCAATAAAATCATAAAATAAAACAAAAAATAGACCATTCCAAGCTGTTCCGTATCAAATCAGAACTCTTTTTATTTTGTTTTTTCACGTATTATACCAAAGTCAACAATATCTTGTAAACTATGATAAAAGTCAAGCTGTGGTTGGGTAAGACGATACCACAGGTCTTGCTTTGATCCATCATTGGCCGCTTGCACATGTAACATTAGTGGTGTGTGATGCGGTGCAACTTTGTGCGGTTTGAGGGTGTAATTATAAATTAAATAGGTTGATGAATAATTGAATTGTGATTTAGAAGGTTTAAGCAGTTTTATTTTAGGGTTTAATTTCTCTTTAGTCTCAGATCGGATTGGAGAGTGTTGTTGAGCTTGTGAGGGTTCATCACGGTCTCGTTTCGATAATCCAAACCGTTTAATGTGTAAAATTCATCAAGTACTATATGTCTGTAAAAAAATCACGTTGATCGGATATCGATAGTTATCTCATTAGATTAGTTTTCTGTCAACCATTTATTTTTTCACCGTCCATTTATTTTATACAAAACTAATTTGATCACGTAACTATTAATATTCGATCAATGTGATTTTTGTAAACATACAGTACTCGACGAGTTCTGTACTGAACAGTTTAGATTATCGAAACAGGACACTTGGTAGCCCCCATAATCCTAACAACACCCTCCAATCTCAATGGAAGCCAATGCCTTATTTTATTAGTTAATATTAAATAATTATTAAGTATTTATATAATATATAACATTAATTTGTATAATATTTTTTATATATATAATATCAATTTGTAATGAATTTTACATTTTGACTTTTTTGCACCAAATTTGACATATACAAAATAATTTATCTTTTTATTTTTTTTCCATCACATCACCTCTCTACTTTTCTGCACATCTTTCGTAAAAAGACAAAGGCCCTATTTGGTAGGGCTTATTGTCAGCTTATTTCAGCTTTTAGCTTAATTTAAGCTATTTTGATGTGTTTGATTCAGATTAACAATACAACTTATAACTTTTTGTAAGTCAAAAATCAACTTATTCTTTGAGTGGGGGAGGAGAAGCTTAATTTATAAGTCAAAAATCAGCTTATGTTCACAATTATAAGCTATAAGCTATAAGCTATAATCACTTACCCACAGTTCTATCAAATGGGGCCAAAAAGTACACTTTTTTAGGTCATCCCAAACAATTTGATATTTTATTAGAGAAAAAAATAGATTTATTATAGCAGGACAGGACAAATTCGAAGGTAAATTATAAAATTAAAACCGTAGATCAAATTAACTTGTGGGAATTGAAAATTTTCAACGAATTAAACATATTTTAAACCGCGCTATTATGCCCTCGTTCAACATATTAGTTGGATTGATTTTTTTTTAATTAAAATAGTTATAAGAAGATAAAATAAATTAAAAAGTCAATAAAATTAAATATCATAACTAAATTATAATTATTTCAATTTTTATTTCATAAAAATAAAAAAACTCAATCCAAATTAAAATAAATAAATAAAAAAACAAAACAAAAAAATTGAAAAGGCAACTCACTTTCCATACGAAGCCATTTGTAACTGGCCTATTTTGAGAAGTAGATTATAATTTGAATTATAACTTACTTTTTCTCTCACAAAAAAAAATTATTTATAAATTACTTATAAATAATTTTTCACTAAAAACTTAATTATAACTATTTTTTTAAACAATCGCGATTGGGACCTCGAATCCGAGGTCCCCCGAATCCCCCGAAACCATGAAACGACGTCGTTTCATGGTTTTAATCCCAGACGGAGACGAAGACGGGGAGGAGGAAGACGGAGGAGGAGGAGGAAGAGAAGGAGGTGGAGGAGGAGGGCCAATAAACTAGGGGATGAGAGAGGCGTCGGCAGTGCTGAGTCAGCGTCATGACGGCGGCTGAAGTCATGACGAAGGCAACGCCTCTCTCCCTCTCTCTCTCTCTCTCTCCCTTCCTCTTCCTCTTCTTCCTCTGCGTCAAAAATGGCAGAAAAGAAGAAGAAGAAAAAAAAAAAAAAAAAAAAAAAAGCCTAAGCCCAAAACGACGTCGTTTTGGGCTTAGAGGGATTCGGGAGATCCCAAATTCGAGGTCCAAAACATTTTTTTTTGTTAAAATAGCCCAGAGTCCCCTGTGCTCTGCTCCACATACAACCTCCAATGGAGTCAACAGTCAAGCCTCTGATCAAGCAAAGCTTTTAAAATGAAATAAAAAAAGTCAATACGAACCTACGATGAGAGAGAGAAAGTTACACAAATTGCAAAGAAAAGTATTTTTCTTTCTTTATTAGAATTAATTTTCCAACCCCACGAAACTTCACATTCACTTTCTTTCCAACATTTCAAATAGTAGGGTACATTCATTTGTCCTCTCTCTCTCTCTCTCTCTCTCTAAAACCCATAAATTTTTCTCTCACTTTCTATCTCCCCTCTCTTTCTTGGACTATTTCTCATCCAAGAAACACGCGTGAACCCTTGAAAGTTTTCTTCTTTTTGGCTCAAACCCAAATTATACACTTCCATATCTATCACAGTTGAGGATGTTTCATTCATCGATTCAGAAAAATCCAGCAAAATCCGAGGTTCTAAGTCAGCACTTTGTCTGTCCATATCGTTTTTTGTTAATCAAATTGTTTCTTTTGATTCATCACTGTTCTTTCAATTTTGTGATCCAATTAGATCTGATTTTCCAATTTTGTTTATTCAACCAGATCTGATTCTTTGTTGTTTATTAAGAAACTGTTCTATTTAGTTTTTTGTTCACTGTATTTTTCTCCTTTTGGGGGTTTGATGAGAAAAGTAGAGTTTTTGGTTGATCAATTAGAATCATCGGTTTGTTTCTTACTCTAATTATTGTAATTGGGTTACTTGGTTTTGATGAGATCATTTTTGTGCTAGTATTTGACTGAATTGAGATTGGGTTCTAGTTCTAGTTCTAGTTCTAGTTTCACATCTTTGTTAGTATGGACTAATCAGTACATGCCAAACAACATGAGTGTCTTAGAGGAAGAAGCAGTGGGGATTCTGTAAAATTTTGTTTGAATTTGCTGAGTTTTCTGGGCTGGAGAAACTTTTCCTGTCAAGTTTAATTCACCTGTTGTTTTGTATCTCTCAATCTTCTTGTTCTAGGCAGTAATTTAGATTGGTGGGTGTGAATTAATTTGTGCCTCTGATTCCCCTTTCGAATTGGGTTTGCTCAAAACCGTCTATTTCTTGTTAATCCTAGTCAGCGTCCAAATTTCGATAGGATAAGTCCTCAATCTGAAAATTGTCTGTTGAACTCCTTTAGTAAAGAGTGGTTTGGGTTGGACTCAACATAAGTGGGTGTCGCGTCTTGTATTGTGATTTTGTGGGGTTTCTCAAAAGTTTAGGTAGGTATAGATTCTTCCTCTCCTAATATTTCTCTCTGATGGCGGATTTCGCATCTCCAATCGCAACCTATGATTGCGAACAACATGTGTTTGCCGCGGCTCAACATATTGTGAAGGCACTGGGGGCGAGTAAGAACCTAAATGACGATGTGAGAAGACTCCTCGCAGACCTTGACACCCACTTGTCCACGATGACCATAATTACTGAGACTGAATCTCGGGGAACTAGAGAGTTGGAAGAGCAATTGAAATTTGCTCAGCAAAAGATCATGAGCTTGGAGTCAAATCGAGCAATGATTTGGGCTTCGGGCCATGAGGTAGCTTCAGAGTATCTACAAGCGGTTTATGAAATTCACAGGCTATCCGAAAGTTTAAGAAGTCTGCTTTCAAACAGGAGTGGGAAACAGAAGGAACTACTTGAGCAAGCCCATATAGTTTTGCAGATAGCAATGGAGAGGCTTGAGGAAGAGCTAATCCTCGTTCTTGCTCAGAATAAGCAGTCTTTTGAGCCCAAAAACATGTCATTTCGTTCATGTGAGGATGATGTTGTGTATGAAGAATCGATAGCTTCAAATGAGGATGATTTGATTGAGGACACACCTCAGAGAGATAGCAGCAGCACTGAACCTGAGGAACGTATCATTGATTTGGTCCATCCTGAAGTAATTTCTTATATCAAATCCATTGCAGGTGTAATGTTTGCTTCGTGCTATGATCAGGAATTTTGCCATGCTTTCATTAACTTCTGGAAAGACGAGTTGGATGAGTATTTTGCTGTTCTTCGTTGCGACAAACTAAGCATCGAGGATTTGCTGAAGATGGAGTGGAGATGCTTGAACCGGAAGATCAAGAAATGGATCCGGGCAATGAAATTCATCATTCGAGTTTATCTGGCTAGTGAGAAACGGCTCTTTGGCCAAGTCTTGGGAGAATTCGGATCTGTCTGTTCAACTTGTTTTGTTGAAGCCACAAAGGGTGCAATGTTGTGCCTCTTGAATTTTGGTGAAGCCATGGCCATTAGTCCCCTTCGACCTGAAAAGTTGTTAAGCTTACTCGACATGTACGAGGTTCTTGCTGATCTTCTCCCCGATATTGATTCTTTGTTCTCAGAAGATGTTGGTTCTTTTGTTAGGACTGAGTTTCACGAGCTTCTGATGAGATTAGGTCGTACTGCAAGGGCAACATTCATGGAATTTGGGAATGCAGTTGCTTCAAACACATCAACAAACCCTTTTCCTGGAGGTGGGATTCACCATCTCACCAAGTATGTCATGAACTACATCCACCCAATTTTTGAGTATGCCAGTACCCTAAATTTGCTTCTTGGGGTGCAAGTTGGGGAGGAGATGGTGGAACCAATTGGTACAGTGGATTGGCAAAACATTTCTTTGAAGAGTTCTTGCCCTGTGGCTCGCCATCTACGATGGTTGACATCGAATCTGGAATCAAGCCTTGACAACAAATCAAGATTGTACAAAGATGGTTCATTGAAACACATTTTTATGATGAACAACATTCATTACATGGTCCGAAAAGTTCAGGGCTCAGAACTTGCAATATTTTTTGGGGATGAGTGGATCCGGGATTATACTGGGAAATTTCAGCAACATGCAACAAGTTATGAGAGAGTCACCTGGAATCCAGTTCTGTGTCTGCTGAGGGATGATGGAAATTTGGGGAAGTCGATCCTTAGGGAGCGGTACAGAGGTTTTCAAGCTGCTTTCGAGGAGGTATACAGGAATCAGGCAGGGTGGTTCATTCCTGATCTTGAGCTCAGGAAAGATTTACGAATTTCGACTTCACAGAAAGTAATCCCTGCCTACCGGGCCTTCTCCGCTAAAAGCTTCCCTGTCATTGGCGACAAGTACATTAAGTACAGTGCAGATGATCTGGAGGATCATATCTTGAATCTCTTTGAAGGTTCATCAATATCATTGCACAGTACCCGAAAGAGATGACTTTGAAAGCCATCCTACCAAGTTGGAGAATTCTTCCTCGCTTCATACTTTTCCTGGCTAAATTCTTTCGTAAGTGTAATTTATCATTGACAGATGTAAAAGGGTAGTTCGAGTACATGAGACTCTCGCCACTGCAGCATCTGGGCAGAGTTAGAGAGACTATTTCCGTAGTTTGAACCCTTGACGCTCAAGTCACAATGTAGCAACCTTATCATTGGCAGATGTAAAAAGGCAGTCTCAGTGCACAAGGTCTCCCGCTACTGCGAGATTTGGGGAGGATTGGATGTGCGCAGTCTTACTCAAGCATGCAAAGGGACTGTTTGAATACTTGATGCCCAGGTCACAGTAGATTAGTAGAATAACCTTGTTATTGAAAGGTGTGTTTGTAAAATATCATATTACTGTAATTATGGGCAAAAATATTCAAGGATTGAAGTGTCGATTCAGATTATGGGTTTTGTTACTGTTTTCTTTTCATTTTGCATATGAATTGTATCGAACTCTTGATCCAATTTTCATCACATTTTATGATTTACTGGTTTATGGAAAATATAGAAACCTTCAAAGTTAGTGGCAAATTCTTGATATCACCTTCAACACAAGTTAATCAGAGCGATAGACACGAGTAATTCTACATACCCATAAAATTATTCAGTCCCTTCTTGATCCTGTATTAATCTACAACCATTGTTAGTATCCTTTGTGGATTTTGCTCAATAAATTTGCAATTAGGGTTCCAAACCACCTCTATTCCATGTTGAGATTTTATAAAAAGGCATGCTTGGAAACAAGCTCAATGACTCCTCTGATTAGACTACCACCTAGGGTTTGTTTTAGCTGAGGATGAGATTCACTACCCTATTAGATATCTTGGTTTAGGCTTGGTCTTAATAGTCCCCTCTTGTCTTGCAAGTCTTTGGGAACAGACTTTTTTAGTAACTTTTTAATTTTTTGGCTAAAATGTGATGTAAAAAAAACTAGTATATTTGGGATGACTTTTTGACTTTTTACAAAAAGATGTGCAAAAAGTAGAGAGAAAAGGAAATTTTTGACTTTTTTGTATGGGTTGTTGGCTTTTTGATTTTTTTAGTAACTTTTTGGCTAAAAAAGACAGTTGCCAAACGAGGCCTAAGTAGCTAGGAATTTTCCCAAAGCATCACTTAAGGCTCGTTTAGGAGTAATTGAGCTAAGCCAGAACACCATTCCATTTGCTTGGGATAGAGTTGCAAATAAAAATTCTTGCAGTTGTTTCACCTGCTTACATTACGGTTGAGAGAGTCATAATTTTTGTCCCATTTTATCATATGAAATGGTTTACATCAAGCAGTAGGTTCCACTGGACTATTAAAAGGGAAGGGGAAAAGAAATATAAAACACAAATGATGTGAGAACACTCAAAAAAGTATTTTAAAAATATTTTTTTGGATACTAAATTCACTGGATACATAGAGATCCTCCTAATACTCATGCCCTCTTTTCCTTTCTAGGTCAACAGGGTCTAGGTTTGGAGGGTGAAATTGAAAGTGTTAGCAATGGCATTCAATGCAGTGAAAGGGCATTTAGGTGTTTATATTAATTGTTTCCTCTACATGGACAGAGACTCCCAAGAAATAAACACAATTTCAGGTTTAAATATGTTCCAAGTATACAGCGTATCTGCTCAAAGCTGGGTGATGCAAGTGCAAATTTGCAATGCATATGACTTGGTTGTTGGGTGACGAAAGTAGCAAGTTAGTGATATCATTAGTTGTTGGGTGATGCCAACACATTTGCAGTAGTTATCCTGTCAAAATCTTATTTATTTTTTTAAATGTGTTGACCATAAAAATAACTAATGATATCACTAACTTGCTACTTTCGTCACGAGATTTTCAATCAAAAGGTATTTTTATTTATGTCTCATTAAGATTGTTAATCAGTTAAACCAAACTAAACTTTACAAGGTCAAGTTCAACTCGTTTATTTGTTAACCTTGGAAATCAAACTCAAACTCAGCTAAAAAATCATTCTCAAGCTCAGATTGAAAATTAGTCCGACTCAAACTTGACTCATTTATATTAATCATACTTGAATTTGGCTCGAAACTCAATAATAAAGAAAAATTTCAACAAAATAATTACACTTATTAGTCAACTTGTTAAATATTGTTTTATATTATAAATGCTTATATAACACATTTTATATTAAAATAATAAACAAATCCGTCTTATTCTAACTCGAGTTATTTCCACTTATATAAGGTGTAACAAAATAAGGAAAAAGAATACAAAAATTGTCATATCAAACATGCTAAAAAATAACTTTTAAATCCAAAGCCTATATATATATGGACATTAATAATATTTTTTTTTTTCCTTAAAAGTTCATTAAAAAAAAAACTTTCAATAATCATTTGAATTTATACATTGACAACATTTAATTATAAATAATTTTGAATACTTCAATAAATGTTTTAATTGAAGTCCACAAAAAAAACTATATATATTTTCTTTATGTGTTATCGTATCATTCATTAGGTAACTAAATTATATAACAACATTTATAAATGACCGAGAGGTGTTATAAATTTTTTTTTAATTATCTAAAACTTAATCAAAAAATAAACCAGCTCAAAATGTTAGTCTAATTTATAGAACAAAATAGATATAATATTGAGTTGAATTGAGTGACTTGGCATATGCTTGTTTTAACATAAAAGTCAAAAAGTTACTAAAAAAAAATCAAAAAAGTCTATAATCTATACAAAAAAAATCAAAAATTTTATTTTCTCTATATTTTTTTCACATTCTTTCGTAAAAAATCAAAAAGTCATTTCAAATATATTAGTTTTTTTTATCTCATATTTTAGCTAAAAAGCTAAAAAGTTACTAAAATAGTCTGATCTCAAATGAGGCCAGTTGGACAGCCCATAATAACTAGGGGTGAACATGGGCCAAGCTTAGGTAGGACGGGCCAGTCCTATTTTCAAGGGTTATTACCTAATAGGTCCTTAATGGAGACTCTTTTACATATGGATCCTAAACATTTTTTTTTTATTCCGTTTTTGCCCTCATGTTTTTATACTCAAATCTGGAGATGAAAAATGAAAAAAAAAAAAAAAAAAAGGAGCTCTCTTTAGAAGATGAAGATGAATCTGCTTGTAAAAAAGTGAAGAGAATCGACGCAAGTGAGGAGAGGTTGCAAAGATTGGAAAATCAACACATTTGAAGGAAGCGAATTGGATTCATCGATCAGTCGAGTTCTTTGTCTGAATCAGAATCGTAATCAGCAAACAGTGCAGTTTAGACATCGAAAGACACGATTTACGGTGAAAATTTGGAGCCAAAGTTTGATTTGATGAAGTCGATGCTTCGTGCGAGTTATAGTGAATCGAAGGATGTTGAAAATTTGAGGGGGAATGTGGAGTTAGAATTGGTTGTTAACAATAAGGCTGCTGATAAGATTGATTTGCTTGAAAGAGATATGAAAAGATTTGAAAAAGGTTTGAATGGTGGTGGTGGTGGTGGTGGTGGTGAAGAGGTGAAAGAGAAGGATGGGCCAAGATTCAGGGATAACATTTTAACAGTGACAGATTTGTTTAAATCAGTGATAGATTCAGTGATAAATTTATCACTGTTGAATTTTTGTAAATTAGTAAGTGAGTGTGTATGTATGTGAGTATGAAATTTATCACTGATAACATTTTAACAGTGATAAATTTATCATTGTCAAATTATTGTGAATTTGTTTTTGTGAATTAGTAAGTGTGTGGATGTGTCTAAGGGTAAAAATAGAAAACACTGCTTGATTTTTTTGGGTAGGACATGTTGGGTAATAAGACCGGTCCATAGGACCGGCCCATAACTCCCCCTAATAATTAGGGGTGAACATGAGCCAAGCTTGGGTGGGATCGGACCGAGCCTATAATACATAATAACACTTGAAATCATTTTTCAAATATAACTGGGGAATGTGCTTATACTTTCTTCCCAAGCTTGTCCATGAACAAAAATAAATAAAATTTAAACTCGCAGTCCAAATATTATAATATAAATATATTTTTTTCATATTTTAAAATAAAAAAGAGAATATTGATGATAAATCCAATTTAGAAAGTGTCTAAGGTATTAGATCCAATAAAAAATTACAATTACTCTAACCATTTGGGTTCCCCTTTAACCAATTCAAGACTAGTTGTTTAAATTTTAACTAATTTTATATATCATTAATAATATAGAATTTATGGTTATAAAAGTAAATTTAAAAATGTAAACCAATATAAGCAAATGGGTTCAGCTTGTCTCTTGTTGAAGATCAAAACTTGAACCATCAAGTCCGCATCATGAGTTTATTTTTGGGTCAAGTTTTAATAATTTGAACGGTTCATATTAATTAATTCAAACACGTGATTTTTGTTATCTGATCGATTTAATTTTTTATATGAATAATATACTTAACAAATCTTAACATAGAAATAATTTGAATTATCAAAATATAATGTAAAAATTAACCCACGAGGGACAAACTGGACCATAAGTAAAATATACTTGTATTTATAAAAATATATTGTATGATATAGCTTGTGGCGGGACAAAGTCAGGCTTCACATGAAACACTCTCCACAAACCCAACTCATATTCAGCTGGTTTAGTTTCAGTTTTTAGAAAATTTTATTTTTTTATTTTTTGTATTTTAATATTTTTAATGAATTTTTTTAATATTTTAAACAAATTTTTTTATTTTTAGACAGACTTAACATAAACACATTTAAAAAGTATAATATTTATGAAAAAAATCTTTAAAAAATACACTAAATACCAAAAAATACAAAAAAATATAAAATTTTAATACATTTTCGTATTTTTGTGTATTTATTAATTTTTTAAAATACTTTTTCACAAATATTTTACTATTTAGATATATCTAAGTAAAGTGCATTTAAAAAAGTAAAAAAATTACTTAAAATTTTAAAAATATTCACTAAAAACAAAAAAAACTAAGTTTTAAAAAAATTAAATTCAGAAAATTGAAACCAAACATACTCATTGTAACAGCCTGAAAATTTAAATTTCCCTTATATTTTACATTAGTATTATTTAATTATAAGTAATTTCAAAAAAAAAAAAACTTTATATTATTATTTGATATTATTTTCTGAGTAACATGATATTTTTATTATATTTTTCTCTATATTTTTTTGAACCAAAATACATTGAAATACACAAGGTGTGTTTGTTTTGTGTTTGTAAAGTAAGTTTTGAGAAAAAAAAGTACGGAAACTTGTTTGATTTGTCTTTTTTTATAAATGGTTTTGAAAAATTATTTTGGGAAGAGAGTGTTAAAAAAAATAATTGATTTGATGTATATGAGAGAGAAAGAGTGATTTTAGAAAGTAAGTAACCAAATAAAATTTTGAATATTTTTTGAAAAAAATTATTTAATTTAATTATTCTTAAAAATTTATTTGTATAGAATTTTTTTCTAATTTTTTTTTGAAAAACAAACTAAGGTCACAATTTTTTTCACAACAAACTTACGTACCCACCAAGCTGTCTTGCGGGCCACGCTTATGCCCTGTATATATAAATGCATAAATGTCAACCTCATCCTTATCACCAATTCTCTCTCTCTCTCTCTCTCTCTCTCTCTCTCTCTCTCTCTCTCTCTCTAGTCCTTTATATATACAAAAGTTTAAAATTTAGGCCTAGTTTAAGATCTAT
Source organism: Camellia lanceoleosa (assembly GCA_025200525.1). Lineage (NCBI taxonomy): Eukaryota > Viridiplantae > Streptophyta > Magnoliopsida > Ericales > Theaceae > Camellia > Camellia lanceoleosa. The sequence continues at coordinate 100,005,384 of CM045759.1, forward strand.
TATATAATTTATTTTTTTATCTTTTTTTCATTACATCACTTTTTTATTTTTCTGCACATCTTTCCTTAAAAAGATAAAAAGTACATTTTTTTAGGACATCCCAAACCAACCCTTAGTTTGGAATATTTAGGCCAAGTTTGGGTACTTGGAAATAATTCAAAAAGTAAAAAAGTTACTCAAAAAGTTAAAAAGTTAACACTATTTACCAAAAGTCAATAATTACGGCTGCACAACTCCCAATTCAAATTTTCCTCTAAAAATCAATTTTCACAATTTTTTATTACACATTTTTTCATAAAAAGTCAAAAAGTTAATCCAAACATCCATATTTTCAACCTCAATTTTTTTGTTCAAAAAGACAAAAAGTGCACTTATTTAGTCTTCCCAAACAAGGCCTTAGTGGGTCACAGTGAATAAAAGGTAAAAGTTAAAATTAATATAAAGGTAAATAATATTATACTTTGAGTCATCATAATATATTTTATGTATGTTTTGACTTATCATAATTTATTTTATACAAGTTATGTTTTATAAATTATATTAATATTTCAATCACGTTGATTAATTTCTGAACTCTATTTGTTTAAAATGAAACCCATGGATATGTTTGTTTAAATTTTAAATAATATTTGACCATAATCTTATAAACAATTATGTTTTGTAAGTACCACCACGGGAGTCCCACGCATTGGGGGATTTAAATAACCATTGACCTCTGTTTGGTCACTTTGTGGCCCTCTATTGTCATAGATCTATTGACTTCTGTTTTGTGCGGAGCAAAGTGTTATGCGGAGATAAATGCTACATTATTGTAGGAGCCACCTTTATAATTCGTACGAGCCACCTCTTGAATTCGTACATTTGTATTGTTATGAATCCATTGACTTCTGTTCTGACTGTCACTGCTGTGACCTTTGTTCTGTTTTGTTTTGTTCGGTACTGTGGTTATGATTATTATTTACATAATCTCAGTTTTCTACTTAAATGATTATTTTTCAGACTAAGTTATCTTAAATATTTTAGTTACATAACTATCCATGGTTATTTTGTGTCCCTCATACTCTTGGTATAATATTTTTCACTCTGTCATGTGCTTATAAGTGTTTACCAATTTTCATGAAACAATGCAATTCAGAAATAACTTTTGGAAAATCTTAGATGCGGGGCTGCGGAATAGACACACACATCACTTTTATAATACTTTTTATATGTAAATATTGACCTTTTTGATCAATAAATTTTGTAATAAAAATAGAAGTTTTGATGATTATTTTGGTACCCTCACTTGAATATTACTTCCGCTCGTGTTTATTAATTTGTTCAAGAATTGGCCGGAGGTAACTTCAGTTACTGATTATCACGAACTCTTGAGTACGAGGAGCGAATCGTGACACTGATTATAATTATAAAAAATTTATCTATCCCTACTTAGCCTAGACAATAATTTTAAACTCTATAAACATTGGGCGGGCTTAATGGGCCATCGGCCCATATCAAGCCCTACTAATAATAAAAGATTTATTCGGTTTGGTTTCTATTTTTAAAATTTAATTTTTTATATTTTTTTATTTTCGTTGAATTTTTTTAATATTTTAAATAATTTTTATATATATATTTAACATAAATACATTTAAAATAATATTTATGAATTTAAAAAAAAAATTCATTAAATACTAAAAATATAAAAAAATATAAAAATTAAGTACATTTTTCTTATTTTTACCTATTTATTAATTTTTTAAAATATTTTTTACAAATATTTTATTATTTAAATACATCTAAATAAATGTATCTAAAACTAAAATAAAAACATATTTTAAAATATTTACTAAAACTAAAAAAATATAAAAAAATTTAATTTTAATTTTAAAAAAATTAAAATCAACACACTGATTAATTTTACAGCAATGCTATGCAAAATAAGTCAAAACGATGTAATTTTAACAATTTCAGGCTATTTAAACTATCAAAATTGTGGCCACCAAAAATTTTTCTTAATTTTATTTGTTATTTTTTCCGATAATATCTGTATCCACGGTTAGGGGTGTGCATAATACCGCTAAAACCGCCGAGACCGCCAAAACCGCACCGAGCCGCACCGCCAAGGCAAATTTGTTATTATTTGCCAATTGAACCGCCGGTTTTTGGTAAGAAAAATGGCAAATTCTAGTGACACTTTTATCAATCCGCCGGTTTCTATTTTTCTTCCAAACCGCACCGACCCGCCCCGCTATTAAATCATGTTTTATAAGATTCTAAAAATTCTTTTTTACTTAAATTTGCTTGTTGTTCTATACCTTAGAATATAGTATTACATTACTTTTCAATCTAAAATAAAGTTGGATTCCAATTCACTTTTCAATCTTTTTTTTTTTTTCTGGCCATGTTGCAAACTTGTATCAGCTCACTTTTCAATCTAAATACTTTTCAACAGTAAACATTTTCAATATATTGTAAACCCTGAATGATATTAATTTTATGTATTGTATTTGATCATTGTAGCTTCCATGATGCTTGTAATGATGATGGCATAGTCGTTGATATTATTATGTTGTTGCTACACTTAGAAGATGCTTAACATCACAGTATCTCTCGTCTTTTTTCTTGTTTGATTTAAGTTTTGTAATTTGAATTATATTTTTTATAAACCGCAACATTTGGTTTTTGATAAGGAAAATGGCAAATTCTAGTAATACTTTTATCAATCCGTTTCTTAATTTTATTTGTTATTTTTTCCGATAATATCTGTATCCACGGTCACACCCTCTTATATCCAACGGCTCACGAGGTCCAAAACACCATCCAACGGTGAACATCAATTATAACACTACTTATTCTCACTCTCCCAGGCATCACTCTCGCAAAACCCTCCTCGATCGAACCCATTTCTAGGGTTTTAGTTTCTGCGAAGAGAGAGAGCGAGAGAGGCCAAGCGTACCAAGCGACACAGAAAAGGTAGCAAAAACCCTAGTTTTCTGATTTTACTTTCAATCTATTGCTTTGATTTATGCGTGTATGCCTGTGTTTGCTGTTTATGCTTGATTTCATTCTCCAAAGTTTGGTTTGGACTGTGTTGCTTGGTGTTTGATAGATTTTTGATTGATGTATTTTTGTAACTTTAATTAATCTTTGTGTTTTAACTTCTTGTTGACGATTTGTGAGCTAGAGTAGTGATAAATGGAAGTTTGATCTCGGTGGGCTTGTGATACAATTTGTAAAGCACGTCTTTTTGTTTCTTCTTAGAAAATAAAATGGTTTTTGTGTGATTTAAAGATAAATAAATAAATAAAATTGAAAGCTTACTGCCAAATTAGAGAAAACTAGTTTCTGAAAATGGGGGACAGTAGCTGTGGGAAATTACACTCGGTTCGGATGGGGTGAGTTGGTGAGAAATGATTATAAATGACGAGATTCTTTGTTTAAGTGAGAAATGGTGTGAAAGAGAAAGCTGGGATTTTGCCCATTTTGTTTCTCACCACAGTGGTGAGATTTAGCGAGAAACAACTTTGATTGGTTATAAAATGTGTGTAATACTGAGATTGTCCATTAAAATACAGAGGAAAAAAAAATTCACTCATATATCCCCCCTGTTGCATGTTTTGCTTTCTTACCCATCCAAACATGATAGTGATAAAACATAATTATTTGTTTTCTTTTCTCACCTTATGATTCAAATGGAGTGTTACTGAGTGGGTCATGCGTGTTTTATTGTTTTTTGTTCTCTTGAAAGTGTTTGGTCGTTAGTAGTTGAAGACTTGCTAGAATTGATTTATTCCTTGTTGGTACAATTTCTTGTTGCATTCTTTTCGCTGATATTGTTGTTCCCAAGAAACGCATTGAATGTCAATAGCAAAACAATTGAATCCTTCCTTTGGCCAAAACCTTAAAATTTTGTCACGCTTTCCTTGTCGAAACTCAGTTGGGTCTGAGGGTTGCTTATCTGGGTGAATTAGAATGGAGGTTTGGCCCGGTCTAAACGCTCCTGCAATTCAAAAGACTAACACTGGTAATGTTACTTAATTTCATGTAATGAATTAAATGGTAGTTTTCTTTGTATGTTTCTGAATGAGAGTTGAAATTTGTGTTTTCATGACAAACTCTTGAAGTTTTCACAAGCTTTTTGAAAACAAATCACATTTGGGTGACGACTTTCCTAAGTTAAAAGTCCCATGTTAGTTTACAGCTGCTGATATCGAAATATGGGCCTGATGAAAATTTGAATTACGTTATAGATATGATCTTTTTTTAGATATGCTACATTATATTCTCTTGGGAATTTCATGGCTTAGAATTTTAATAACGTTGAATATGAAGAAATAATTTCAAAGTTACACTAATAGCTTGAAGCTTATAATTCAAAATGTGGATTATGCATTATATGCACAGCTGAATAAAGTCTTTGTATTAACTATTAGCATGTGGCTGATTTTTGGGATTTTTCTAAATCTCCAAGTTTTAGTACAACTGCACAACTAAAAGACATGAGATTATAAATAAGACAATGTTTAATAGATTTATGCTGAAAATGAACACTTGCATGTTAAAAGCACCATAAATGCTTCCATGTGGATTCTTTAAGCCATGCCTCTGTGCACATGCTATCCTCCACATGTCTGTATTAGATATTTTTGTGGAATTTACTTTTACCTATCTTCTTGTGTTAACCCATGCTGATTATTCAGCTGATTTCTCAACCTTTATACCAGAACGTCAAGGTTAAGCGACAAATCAGCAAAGTGTATGCAAATATTTCTTTAGTGTTGAGTGATTGTTTTAGTCGTAATTTGTAGTAGAGGCATTCCAATATGCCATGTGGATTTGTCATGTTCTTGTTCTCCCATGGAAATTTTATCTGCTTTAGTTTACTAACTTACATTTTTCGTATTCTGTTTTAGGTTGCAGCAATGGCTTTCTTTAGTAAAGCTGGGAATATACTCAGGCAGACTGTGAGCAAGCACATCAATTCAGAAATCTCTGGATCCAACCCTTCTGTCTTCCAGATGATAAGATGCATGTCATCTTCCAAAGTCTTTGTTGGAGGTGCATCCAGTTCTCTCAAGTGGAAGTTATGATCATTTTTTTAGTGTTGTGCTAATATTTGTTTTGTTGAACTTGCAGGACTCTCATATAACACAGATGACACAAGTCTGAGAGAAGCTTTTGATAAATATGGAGAAGTTATTGAAGGTATATATTAATTTGGCGTATAACATTGTAAATGTAAGCCCAAGGGTGCTTCATGATGAATTTTTTGGTGCGTAGTTTGCTGAACTGTTCTGATATTCTTCATTAAAATTCGTAGCATACTTGCACAAGGATTCAACTTGAAATCAAGTTGTTGAGTGTTACTTCCATGCTTGTGTCACAGGAACAAAAGTGATGTTTGAGAGTGCAACCACATGTTTGTTAACCACATGTTTGTTTCTGTTTGATATTCTTAATTTGATGACTATGGTTTTGAACTTGAAACAAGAAATTTTGAATTCGCGTCTGTGCATGACTGGTATCTATCTGCCTTAAGTTTTCCTAATGGCTCTGTAATATCACTGAGTCTTGCTTCCATGTTCTATCCATTATAATATAAATGTGACTGTGCATTGCATGTTTCCCAGCATTTTGGTATGTTGTGTTTTGCCAAAACTTGGTGAATCTTCATTGCTTCGGCTCAAGCATTATCCCTACTCCTTTATGCATAGACATCATTCTTGGGAATAGAAAAGAGTTATGTGTTTCTGTTGAGATCCTTTGGCGTTGAAATATGTGTTTGGGGAGGCTAGGTTTTATGTTATGAGAAGTTGAATGCTTTGCAACTAACACTGACCTTGTTGACATTTCTTGCAGCAAGAGTCATTATCGATCGTGATTCTGGTAGGTCCAGAGGGTTTGGCTTTATTACTTACACTAGTGGTGAGGAGGCTTCTTCTGCTATTCAGGCCTTGGATGGACAGGTACTGATTCCTTGTGTTTTTTTTGTGTTCATGACTCAGTAGAAGATTAGTGTTGTGCTGGTCATAAAATTGTTGTTAATGTTATTATGTAATGGTATCAGGGACTATCTTTCTTAGCACATTTCTCATAATTTATAATTAGCCAATGGTCATGAACTGAATTTCAAGAAGCTGAAATCTCTACAGAAACAACAAGATTATTGTCATTTGCTGGAAGGTCACTTTCCATATGAGACAATGCTGCTTCTTGAGCAGATCTCCTTTAGAAATTCCAGATCATTATAGAGGAATTTAGAAATGATATTTTTCATTGTGACAGTTTAGCATGTATCTTTTTTGTTTCTATTTGTTTTGGGAGGGCTAGCTATTCTTGTCATTGATTTTCCATTTGATAATGTTTAAACAAGTGTTGAACTACATTTTAATGTGAAAAAGTTTTACCAACTGCTCTTTGTGTTGGGAAATATTTGTAGACAATTACAGTCTGATACAAAATGATGTGAAGAAAAAAGAAAAACATGATTGGTATTAATTTTGTTTCTTTGGTATAAAAAAGTTTCGTTACTATAGCTCTCTGTATGGTATATTGGTTTAGCTTTTTTAGTGTAATTTAATTTGGAACTTTAGTTGGCGTGATTCTTTTGAATGTTTACGCCAGGAACTTCATGGCCGTACAGTGAGGGTGAACTATGCAAATGATAGAGCACCGCGAACTGGAGGGTATGGTGGCGGCGGTTACGGTGGTGGCGGTGGTTATGGTGGCGGCAGTTATGGTGGTGGTGGTTATGGTGGCGGCAGTTATGGTGGCGGTGGTTATGGTGGTGGTGGTGGTGGCAACTATGCCCAAGGTGGCACTAATTACGACAGTGGGAGCAGTGGCAATTATGGCGGTGGTAACCAGAGTTTTGGTGGTGGTAGTGGTGGCAGTTATGGAGGAGGCAACTATTCCCAAGGCGGCACTTATGCAAGTGGAACTAATTACGACAGTGGGAGCAGTGGTAATTATGGTGGTGGCAACCAGAGTTTTGGTATTGCCAGTGGTGATGCTGGACTGAATGTAAGCTCCGCAAGTGATGGATTTGATGGAAGTACAGGATTGGGGCTTGGTGGTGATCAATTTGGTAGCAATGAAAGTGGCAACGTGGCTACTGCGTCCGGGGGTTTTGTCCCAGATGATTCGGTAGTGGGAAACTATAGGGATGATGATGATGATGAGCCTGACGACTATGCCAACAAAAGGGCCTAAAAGAGTATCTAGAAAAACTTTGCAATAATTGGGAATGCTGAGAATATGAAGTGATTGAATTTACTTCCTTTCAGTTTACCAAGTCTTGTTTATTGCCTTTAGCCCCACCCCCACCCTCTCTCTGAACTATTTATTTCTTCAATTCTGGATTCGGCTTTGTAAACTTGAAGTTTGTTGCAATTTTAAGTTGCAAATTTTTATATTTGGAAGTGTTGGTAGAATGTTTTGTTGATTCAGTGAAAAGAACTCTGCATATATTTTGTTCAGCCTTTTTACATTTGTTTTCTTGAATGAAATGATATTTCATGCTGGTTCATTAAGCAAGCTGATTTTGATTATGAAGTATGGGCATGACACAGACTGAAGATGTTATTTTCAATTAGAACATTGTTTGATGTCATGCACTCGTAATACTGAAAACTAGGTGGGGCATAAAGTTCTCTTGCCATTTTGTATTTATTTTGTAATGGATGTGCTATTTTGATTTTGATCTCACATCAGCTGTTTTATGACGAATTGCAAAGTTTAAAACGTAGTTTTGAGATCTTCACTCGAGTCCAAAAAAAGATATCAAAATGATATCGTTATAACTTTAAATCTCAATCCTTTTTGGACGTGGCGTGTTGTGATCCAAAACATTAAAAATTGCACTACAGGGAGTGCACTGCAAATGTTTTGAATGTCATAAAATGTAGATGATTCGAGTTTTGAATGTCATAAAATGCAGACGATTCGAATTCTTTTATGACATGAATTTCTTGACATTCCATGTCAACTGGTGAATTCATGACTCAGAGAAGGCTCTTCACAAGGTTATGAAATTGCATAATAAGTACAAGATATCTTTGGTATAGGTTTTTCCAAAATGAAAGTCGATAAATTGAAAGTAAGAAACATCTCTCTTCTCTAGCTTCTCAATATATTTTTTTGCTTTCAAATTATTTAAACTATTGCTACCTAATTAGTTATAAACAGAAAGCTCATTGACACAAATGTCCAAAATATAAAAATTACAAACAATCCTATTAAACTACATCAAACAACGCCATATATATTATCAAAATATTACACTGGAACTCTTGTTCCAATGTACTATGGTGAGTCTCATTAATTTTTAAATATGCTTTTGAGTCTCATTATTATTATTATTATTATCAATTTTTTAATAAATATAATGAACCCTACAAGTAAACAGTCAATTTATTATTGTGTAAAATATATCTAGTGACCTTTTTTTCTTCCAAAAAATAGTAGTGAATAGTGAAACACTAGTCTATGATGAACTTGGCTATTTTGATAGCTGAAATTAGAGGCATTGAGGATGGCATAGTGAAAATTTCACAAAACCGCCGAGCTGAGAGTAAAGATGTCAATTAATGTGAAACACATGAAATCCAATTGATCAAAAGGGCAAAAACAAAAGCAAAAGAAAGAACAAGAAACAAAAATACAGGGCATTCTATACTTTTTACTCAAAATTTCAACTTCTTTCCGGCTACTTGCCTTTGTGAGTTCCATATTTTCCTGAGAAGGAAATCTTTCAAGAAAAAAGGGAAAGAAAGAAGAATTTGTGACTGCCATCAATGAAAAATTGTTTTACCTCTGTATATATATATGCTGCAAAATCTTCTCTTGTTCTGTTCAATGTCCTTATTCATCCTCAGAAAACAATCGCTTTTCAGCACTTAAAATTACAGAAGAACCTTTCCTGGTTTTCTCCACAATCTTCTTTATCAATAATTTTTCTGTCTCATCATGGCCATTTTCACTTTCATCTCTGCTAAAACCACCATTCCCAGATGAAAAGTGCTCATCCAACGTCCTTACCTCGCGATTATTTAGTGCCAGTGATGCTTTACCATTTTGATCAAACACTGGCAGGGCTTTTTGATGGTTTTTCTGACCTCCTGATGTCAAATCACCTTCCTCCAACTCATTTATGTTCATGAATTCATCATGTGCCTCATTATAAGAGTATAAAGCCTCCCTTGATAGATCAATAACCACAGGTCGGTCTATGGCATTTAGTTCTTCCATCACAATTGGACTTCCCCGGTAAGAGGAGGATCTAAATTCACCGTCCAAAAAATCCCTACAAAAAATCTTACGCTCTGATTCCATGAAGTGAACCTTCCTCTGGCTGTTTTCAAGTGCTGTCTCGAGCTCCTTGACACGGTCTTCTAGTCTGGACTGAATGACTTCATGCAGACACAAGGTTAGCTGTCGGGGAGAGACTGCATAGTTAGCAGAGTGAGGGGTGGAGGTCCCACTTCCATCTTGGTCTGCATAAGGTTGGGCACCGGCTTGGCTTGCAAATATGTCAGATCTCAATTCGCCCTGAGTGATGTCTGGTACAAAGTCTGGGTCAAGCTGCAGCGAGTTTATGCTCATCAAATCTCATAAAACCAACAAAATAACATGATTACCATAACATAAGAGAGCTCATTCTAACTGTACGCAAAGTAAACGTTCAAGGTGCACCTATTGCTGTTAGTTATGTACCTTAAAAATAGACGAAAAATACATAAAGCAATTATCTGGTACATTACCAATGCTAACTTTGACATGAGCATCAAGTGTCATTTAACAAAAACACTTCCGGTCAAGGATTCTAATATGTGAGAAAACAAATCATTGTCAACATGTTTCATTACGTTTCAATAGAAACTTAGAAATTTCAGTTTTCCAAAAATGTTTGCGTCAGTTTCCTAGAGACAAACATTTCAGCTGCTTCGATGAAAATGAAACGAAATTTCGTTCCTTTTTTCTAGAAGGTTGTCCAATTTTCAAAACTATTTGTCATGAGTAAACTCAGTTGAAATTTGATATTTTGAGTCACTCTGGATAAATAAATTTAAAAAAGAGCAATGATACAATAAAAAATGGGAAGGGGAAACCAAAGCATGGTGTTTTTTTAGAATAAGTGCAAGATTTTTGTGATAGGAAAGTAAGGAGACTCAAACTTGACTCTCTTTATTGGCGGGATGTGGTCTAAGCCACTGGGTTATCTGCTAGGGGACATAAATGCAAGATTTTTACATTCAACATTGTCCATAATAATTAGGAAATGTGCCAAAATATGGTATAGGGTGTGAGTAACTGGTCATGCATGCTAGCTTTGATGCAAACTTTTGAAATGATTTAAATATTTCAAAATAAAAAATTAAAAAAAATGTTGTACTTGCCTACTGGTGAAAGCAGCAAAGGCGTAAAATACTAAAGACTATTCACATCAATACATAATAAGTAGTTGGCAATGGAAAGGCTGCAAAGTTCAAAGTCTAGTTGGTCAACGATGCCAAAGTAATGTATATGAAATTTATCTGAAGTTCAAACCACACAGAATTCATATTTCATCCTGTTTGACAACACAATTAAGTACATAAATATTGAATGTATCCAATTGTTTTCCAATGTAGTGTGTTCAATGATGCGCAATCGCCAACCACTTAAATCTAAAAGTACTTTTTACTTCTAAAGTTAGAGCGACTTGACTTATTGCTGAATGCTACCAAAAATGATTAGTAAAAGTCTGTTTTCACTTTTAATCTCAATTTACAAAGTTACATTGAAAATTTCAAGCTTAATAGTCAGCATACAACTATTTCAGTACGAGAAATGCTATATATCCCAAATATTCTACCAAATCTCTCACATGAGTGTGGGATCCACACAAATGTGTGGGTCCCACACCCATGTTAGAGATTTGGTAGAATATTTGAAATCCCTAGCATAACTCTTTCAGTACACAAGTTTTTTGGAACTTAATTTTCAGCTTTTTTAAACAGCCCCAAAGTATTTGAAGAGGTGTTGAAGCAAAACAATTATGGAAGTAGACACGAGACAGGTAAGCAAAATTTTGGCCGTGCCTGGTTTAACTTTCCAAAACTAATTCCACCCTTACATTCTAATGTTACATTTGGTTTAAATTTTCAAATCATGATTTTAAATCAATTTCAAAACATATTTTGAAAACATGTTTGATAAACCAACAGTTTTTGAATTTTTGGTCTACCCAGTCATCTGCCCCGAACATCCGGGAGGATGCCCGGTTGGTTGACCGGAACAGTACTTTTTTTTTGCAATTGCCAATCGCCATCTGTTATTTGAGGAAAAAAAATTATAATAGTTTTTGACATTTTTTAAATATACAAATTATTTTTTTAGACCAAAATAACAAATTATTTTTTTGAATTGAATTTTAAAAAGAGTTTGGTCATGTGTTTTGAATAAAATTTTGAATTGTGTGTTTGGTTATAAGTTATAAGTTTTTCAATTAAGTTTTCAAAACTCATAACCAAACAACTTTTCTCATTTCATATGTCACATCAAAAATTCAAAACTTTTTTCAAAACTCATAACTAAACAAATTTTTTCTTTTCAAATCATAATTCCAAAACTCACAACTCAAAATACAACTCTATTCTCAAATCATAATTCTAAAACTCTACCAAACGCAACCTTTATTTTCTTAAAATACTAATCAAAGGTCAATAGTGAATTCCAATAAATCAAGTCTATATTTACCTCAACAAAATATAAATAAATAAATAATAAATAAAGACTTAGCTTATTACCTCAACTAGGTCAGACAATCTTCCCTCCAAACTTGATGAATTCATGTTTAGTTCCAACCTTTCCAGTTCAGCTTCAAGCTCTGCTTCAATTTTACTCATAGATTCAGAATCCTCCTCTGCTTTCTGATCAGGCAATTCTTTACTGTCAGATTTTGTTGAACCATCCAAATTCTGTTCAGATGAAAATGAATGTGGTGCCCTTTTGTTATAAGAACGGCAATATGCATCTTGTGATTCATAATCCTCAGTGGCAAGCTCTTTCACGGTTAACGAATCTTTCATCTCAAGTTCATCTTGTAGATCTTGAACCAAGTTTTCAGTCTGCTTCAACAAGTCATTCAAATTTTCTACCTCCCTTTTATTTGCTAATAAAGAAGATAACACGCCTACAGATAATCCAAGACCAAAAAGAAATGCCCCATGGGATGATCCTGATCAATGTGAAAATATTAGGAATCAGAATCAGAAAAAAAAAAACATTATTCAAGTAAATGAATTGAGCACCACACAACCTACAAAATGTCATAAAATGGAAACCTACCTCACTATAATGTCTAGGCATGTATGTAATTGCAAGTGTGAATGATTTCACTTGGAATTTTTTAATTCCCTCATACATTAGTAGCTATAGGTTATTAAAAAGAGCCATCCAAAATACAGGTTGACTGGCATTAGCACTTTATTTGTAGAGCCCAAAAGGGGAGGGAAGGGGGGGAAGGGGAAGATAAAAAAGTGAAACAACATAAAAGAAGGACAAAAAAGAAGAAGATTCCATCTATGAAAGCTATTCTTCAACATAGGCAGCTAATTCAAAAATATGGGAAGACAAGTTTCAACTTGATACATTGGTATAATTAAAGACACATACAATGGGGCAGTGACTAGTGTAAGAACTGTAGAAGGAGAAACAAATGAATTTCCAACAACTGGTTCACATCCAAGATCAACATTAAGACCTTAACCTTTTGCATTTGTTATGAATGAACTTATTAAGAACATTCAAGAGGATATCCCTTGGAGTATGTAATTACTTGCAGACATATAATTTCAGTTGACAAAACACGAGTAAACTTTAAATTAGAATTGTGGTGAGATACTTCAGAATCTAAAGGATTCAAGTTAAGTAGGACAAAGACAGAACATATGGAGTTAAGGGATGAAGGTCGAGTAAAATTTTGATCGGATTGTCCGAGATCTAAAGGGGGTTTTTCGGTGTCTTCTTTTTATGGCAAACTTGTGGGGGATAATGCTAGTATGTTTCCTTGGAAGAGCGTTTGGGTAACGGGGTCACCGTCTAACGTTGCTTTTTTCATTTGGACAGTTGCTCTGAGACATATTCTGACTATTGATAATTTAATCCGGCAGAGGCATTGTTTGGTTAATTGGTGTTGCATGTGTTGTAGGGATGCGGAAACAATGGATCATTTACTTTTTAATTGCCCGGTTGCGTCTCGACTTTGAAGTTTCATTGTTGCATTGTTTGGTTTGGTGTGGGTGTAGCCGGGGTTTGTGTTGGGTGTGTTACAAAGTTGGGGTGGGACTCGGGTGGAGAAGAGGGGTCGGAAGGCGTGGGTTTTTGCGTCTTATTGTTTGCTTTGGTTCGTGTGGTTGGAGCAGAATAGGCGAGTTTTTTAGGATGTGTGTCATTCCGTTTCAGGGTTAGAGAATAGGTTGTTGATGGTTTTGTATAGTTGGGTTACGGGTTCGGTCGATCCAAATGTTTTGGTTTTTGTAGATTTTGTGGAGGATTTGATTAGTTAGTTATGTTTGGACCCTTTGTGAGGTGAATTTTTGCATCATCTTGATGCTTTTCTAATAAAGTTTGATTATTCATCCCCCCCCCCCCCCAAAAAAAAAACTTTGATGGGCATGAGATACCAAAGAATGATCAAGTTTGAGAAGATTGACAGTCACAAGGTCAACCGCATCCTGTTAAACCCTGGTTCGTTGGTCAACCCTCTGCCCATGCTGAAGGTGACTAGTCTTTCCAAGCAAGGTCTGAGGTATGAAGCATTGAGTGACTGACACTCCCTCTCAGCTCTCGTATCCGTGTCTAGGACAAGGACATGTCCGTATTCATCTCAGACAAGTGTCACATCAAAGTAAGTGTCTGAATTTTTTACATATTTTTCGAACTCTCTTTTAATTTTTTGAACAGCAACGAAGACACTATACCATTAAACAAGTAAAAGGAGTTAAAAGACATCTCTGACACATCATGATACATTGAGGACACATTTACCACAATTTTTTTTCACCGATTTGAAATCAATTGAAAGTAACTTACAGCCTGTGGTTGGTTGGAAGTCAGATGAGCAATAAAATTGAATGACAGCTATCTCAAACTTGTATGAAATAGTCTTTTATGTTTTATCATATTAAAATCATGCACACATGGAAAAGAAGATTCAGCCAGAGTGAGAGAAGCACACCTGCTAGTGAATGGAGGCTTTTTCCATTGACCATTTTACTAGAACTGCTCAATTTACCACCCAGCTCCTTTCCTTTTTTAAGTTTCACATTTGGGAGCTCCAAAGACCCAACATATGGCAGTGGAGGAACCCCAAATACAGTCTCATGCTCTGCTAAACATATTTCCTTATGCGGCTTATTTTTCTCAGTTTCAATCTGCAAATTGAAAGAATTGTCCCCTCCTTTGTGGATTATTTTCTTTCCATCTGTCACAAAGAATGGTTTCACTGTTGGTGAAGATAGTAAGGGAACAGAATTAAGCACATACTCTTCCATTCGAGCATGTTCCTTATATAATTGAGCCATTAGGCAACTTTCTAGGGAAGTCTGAGGCTTAATGAATTGCCTATTGGATTGTCTACTACTAAGAGATCTTCGTTTCTTTGCAAGACCATAAGCAATGCCCATTTCTTTCATAGAAGGTTCACGAAATAAATCGCCAACATTCTCTCCCACGTTGCCCTTTACTGTCAATCCTTCTGTATCTACTTGAAGGTGTTCATTCTGCAAGTACACAGGAGGACACAAACTTGATATAGAAAGTACATTGCAATCCTTGTGATTATCTGAATGAACCAGTTTTTCACAGTTAAACCCACTAGTCAAAGCCATCTCTGGTGCAGAAGCACTATGTGCAGCTTGTTCCGTTTCTGTAAAAACATCTTCACCTAGTATTTTTCTTGGTGCCAATCTTTGGAAAGAACAGCTCTTGTCACAAAGGTGGGCCATGGAAGGTGGTGATTCAGGTTTCACAAACTTGGAATCCCCAGAAGAAAACTCTGGTGACCTTTCCCTATCCATCGAACGATTCTTCTTCCAACACTTGGTTACATAGCCGGCACCAGCAGCTGCAACAGCAATCCATAAATCCATGTCTTCTCTACCTTTCCCAGCAAGAACACTACCCAAATTCAACAACACAAACTTTCCTTTTTGTTTCAATTCTCAGCATGAAAAACCCAAAGACAAAAATTTCCATGAATCCAAACAATGCTGAAATCCTAGAACCAAAAGCCCTCCAATTCTGTGAGGCAATAATAATCAAATGAAAACAAACAATCCCCCCTGATTCACAACCAAGATACAATGCCTCAACTCAACAACCAATAACACTCTATTTCTTTAGGGCAATAATCAATTGCAAAACCCTCTAATTCTGTGAGGCAATAATCAAATAAAAACAAACAATTCCTGCTAATTCACAGCCAAGATACAACTATTTCTTTAGAGCAATAATCAAATGAAAACAAACTATCTCCACTAGTTCACGATCAAGATATGATCCCTCAATTCAAGAACCAAGTACAATCTATTTCTTTAGAGCAATAATAATCAATTGCAAAACCCTCAAACCCAGACACAAATTGTCAACCAAAAAGACATATTAAAAAGCAACAAATGAATCAGAGCCCCAACGCTAGAAACATAAAATGCTAGTCAGAGCCCCAAATACACTGCTCCTTCAACCTCCAAAGAATCAGACTCATATCAGAAACAACAACAACACATCAGACCAAGCTGAGGACAGATATCAGAAATTCAAGCAATACCCATTTGAAATCAATCCCTTCACTGCAAAACCCATTAATCAAAAGAACCCATGATCAGCAAGAACCCAACATTACCAATGTGTGAACCACAAACCTATAAAATGCAAAACCCACAAATGGAGTGACCCATTTTTCGCCAAAGCTCACAAGTACAGTATCAAGCCATGGACTATGAGAAGGAGAAGAAAGATTATGAGGTAAAAAAAAGGCTTACTTTTCTGATTCTGAAATCGAAAAGGCTGATTTTTCAGAAAGAAAAGAGATGTTTGGCAAACCTAGCGGATCCAAGATTCGACGACGATGCGATTCTTGTTGCTGTGAAGAGATTTTGGGTTTGGGTTTGGGTTTGGATTCCTCGGAATCATAACACCCATTTCCTATCTACACAGAGATGATACCGCTACACAGTTAGGGAGAAATACAAATATATATACATATATATAGTGCTAAGAATGAAATTACTATTGCCAGGCACCAAAAAAAAATAATAATAATAAGTGACGCTTATTTTGGAAAGTACCGGTAGCCAATATTAATATAGGATAATACTTGAGACCCCTTTTTGGGGCACCCCCTCACCCCCTTGCCATGTGTCAGGGGGTGATTGGATGTGCAGAAAAGGAGGACCAATGAGAGAAGAGATGGGGTCAAAAGGGGGTCTAAAAAAGGGGGTCTAAATCACCACCCATTAATATATATGTATAATTCAAACAAATAAGGGAAAATTATTTAAAAGTCCTATTAGGGAGACTTGTGCTACATTTGGTCCCACAAAAAAACTTATGTTCCCATAAGTCCTATGGGCAGTTTCTTGACATATTTACCCTCAATATTAATTGTTAATATCATAATTAATAATAAAACCATATATAGGGAAATTGATATAAACGTAACGTAACGTGACACTTACATGAACGTAACGTGACACCTATACATAACGTGACATCGACATAAACGTAACGTGATATATCTACATAAACGTAACGTAACGTGACACCTACATGAACGTAACGTGACATCTATATAAACGTAACGTGACATATCTACAAAAACGTAACGTGACATATCTACATAAACGTAACGTAATGTGACACCAAATATGAACGTAACGTGACACCAATATGAACGTAACGTGACACCTACATAAACATAACGTAACGTGACACATATATAAACGTAATGTGACATTTACATAAACGTAACGTAATGTGTCACGTTACGTTTCGCAAACTTAATAAGTTTTTATTTTTTTAATCCGTTTGTTTTGAAATAGATATATAATCTTAATATATTTTTATTTTGTATTATTAATTGTAAAATTTAAAAAATTATCAATAATATATGTGAAATCTAAATTAATTAATAAAAATTATAATTTTAAATTAATTTTAAATTATCAGTCCCATTTTTTAGTGCATCATTAATATAAGACACTGTATCATCTTGCTGTAGACAAAAGAAACCCATTCTCAACTGTACCAAGTAAGCAACATAAATTTTGGAAAAGTAAAAGAAACTATCAAAGAATCCTCTGGACATCATGGCCATCAGAAGGGCACATTGACCAGAAAAAGGAAGGTTGGATAATTACATCTGCTCGAATTTCACAAAGTGCTTTTAAAAGTAGTAGACGAATTGTTGGATCAAGTTTCTAGGGTTCCTTCAATCTCCTTTTCTTTCTCTCTCTCCTCCTCATCTTCCAGACTCCAATGGCGTCCCTCATCTGCATTTGTTCCCATGCCACGCCGGAGAAGCAGCACTAGATTTATATCAATTCGGTGGTTGGGAGTGGGCATTTTGGGAAGATGTGAAAATGGGGTAAAAAGATTAGGATCTTGTAGAATACATTCTTATGAAAATAGGACTTGAGACTCTATAAGAAATTACACAGGACTTAACCTAGTATAAGGTTCTGAAAAAGGACTTATAAATAAGTCTCCCAATAAGTTATTATAAAAATAAATAATAAAAAAATTAATATTATAATATATATATATATATTATTTAAATAGTAAGAGTATTTTTAATGAAATTTAAGATCTTAAGTTGAAATTTTGTTTATGGAAATAATATATTTTTTTATTTTAAGATAGAAAAATTTGTCACGTGACATGTTCAAATCTTTGTCATGCATTTGAATAATATTTTTTTATTTTAAGATATAAAAATTTGTTAGAAGTCACCACACTATTAGACACCAAATTATGTCCTCATATATATAATAGTATAGATGTTAAAAGTTGATTTTTTAATTTTTTTTGATGTTTTAAAAAAAATATGTAAAAAAATAGAAAAATAATATAACCTAAAAAAAGTTTTAAAAAGTTAAAAAAATAAATTTTAACCGAGTTGATAAAAACAAGCATAATTATCGTTTCACCTTATTATCTGTGTAGACTCGTGAAATCTGTTAGGCCAAGTTGGGTTCGGGTCGTATGACAATAAGCTAAAAATGTAAATTTTTTAGCTTCTTTAGTCAAAAAAATCAAATATTTTAGTTAAAAAAATTAATTTTTTATCAAAAAAAAGTCACTAATAAAGTCAAAAAGTCAACTTTTTACAAACTTTTCAAAACATTCCATAATAATAAGAGATTTTGTATCTATCAAAATCTGATTTGACTTTAACATCCGGCCTCTATATCTGTCCAAGTCCAGTCCAAAAAGTAATTATAAATTTCAAACCCCCCTATCGGGCTATATATTAGATAATAATAAAATATTTCATAATTAAATTCAATTATACATTATATTTCTTAAATAAATATATTGACATCAATATAAATTGAAAAATTTTATATATAAATTGAATGATTTCTTAAATAAATTTAATTGTATATCATCATTGTGGGGATGTATTTTCTGAGTACCAACACGTGGCCGAGGTGACACCGAAGTGTCAGCCGAGGTGCCACGTGACTTGACAGTTACGCCGAGGTGATCTCGGGGTTGCCGAGGTTATCTCCGAAGATATCGAAATCCGAGATAAGCGGGTAAGGGACAAGAGTCCTAGAATGAAGAGGGAACTCAACCTAGATATGGACAAGAGTCCTAGATATGGAGAAGACTTCAGTTTGGGTAAAGATGAGACTCTTAGAGAGTTTATCCTAATCCCACTGGGAGTCCAAGATTAGCAGTAATCCAAAGTCCATTAGGGCCAGGCTCCTATTGGGACTAGGATTGTATTGGCTATAAAAGAAGGGCACCCCCGGCGGGTCTAAGGTACGCAATTTATAGTCTTGAGCAGTAATTTTAGCACTTGTTGTCTTTGGGAGATACTGACTTGATCGTTGGAGTGCCCCCGGGTGGAAGAACCACCGCCGATGACTTTTCTTTCTGTGCAGATTCTGAGGAGCCGTCTACTGCTGTGTTCTCTGGTGGATTACTAAGGAGGCGGTGTGATCGGAATATCACTCACAATTTTGGCCGTCTGTGGGAAAGAAAGAAGAGTAGATGGCGATAACATCTGAGAGGAAAAGATTGGGGACGACGCTCCAGCTGGGAGTGGAAGACCCGTCGACTCTAACGCTGAAGGAGGAGACCACAACGAAGAAGCTCGTGATCAGAATCACGCAGAGAAAGCCGTCGGACAAGATGGTGATACATCAAAGAAAGCGGACAGGGGCAAATACTATAACGAGGACGACCTCCAGACCTGGAAAGACAGATGTCTGAGGAGGGATGAAGAAGTAAAGGAGATGGAAAATAAGTTGGCAGACCTTCAATTGGTCGTCAACTTCATGATGCAGAATAATGTCATGCAGCCGCCATACCCGCTGCAGGACACACCAATGCCAGCAGCAAATGCCCAAAAGAAGGGACGGAGAGAAGTCCCCGAAGCCCCTCAGTACACGGGGAGTGGAAGGCACTCTCACCGACCCTCCAGGGAAGTCGGCAGAGAAGAGCCGAGAAGAGAAGAGTCCCGAAGGACATATCGCGAGAAGGAAGCAGACCACAAAGAACATCGGCATGTTCCAGGGCGGGTATTGTGTTTCGATGCGTCCTGCGGGGAAAGATCGAAAAAGGGCCACCATGAGGCCGAGAGTAAGCGAAAAATTTGAAGTCCAATGATGTAGGCTGCAGGAAGAAGTAAAGAGGACTTGAGATTACCTCAAGAAAGCGGAGAATCTTGGGTCAAGTGACCTCCCCGGTTAAGCGAGGACTCCATTCTCGACGGAATTAGACAGATTCGTCGAAAAAGATTCGATATCGAGGTTCGGATATATGATGGTAAGTCGGACTCTAACTTCCATGTTGGATTATTTTTGAATTCGATGGCATTATACTGAGGAACGAGCCGCTCTGTAAAGTGTTCCCTTCATCCTTCGGGAGATTGCATCGATTGGTTCCACAAGTTCCGAAGGGCGTGAAATTTGGGAAGGCTGGCCGAGATGTTTGTGGCGGAGTTCATAACAAACAAAGCTACTGACCATTGAGGGTGGATGCATTGATGGCTCAAGATCGGCAAAGATGAGAGCCTCGAGCCTATGCAAAGCGGTACTGAGGTGTTCAATCGAATACTGAATGCAACCAGAGGTGGCAGTCGTCTCTTTCAAGAACGGCCTGAAGGATGACTGTCCACTGCGGAAGTCCTTGGTAAAAACCCTACCATAAGGAATGGAAGAGGTCATGGCGATAATCGAGAAGTATGCGAGGCCGAGGAAGATCGTCGGGGAATAAGGAGACGAAGCGAGAAAAGAACAGCGGCTCGCGAGCGAGGTAACAATGGACAGAACAAACAGAGAGCGAGTTGAGGGCTAAGCAAGCGATGGCAGTGTTCAATTCCGGTCCAAAAAGTCCTTGACCAAATTCGAAATCAGCCCTACCTCAGGGCGCCGGCAAGAGAACCAGGAAAATTTATGGGGAGAAACCATGGTAGGCGTTGTGCCTACCACAATGAGCAAGGTCACCCAACTCAGGGTTGCAGAGCCCTTAAAGCACACTTAGAAGATCTGGTGAGACAAGGCCATTTAAGAGACCTTGTGGATGAAGCCAGAACCAGGGAAGAGCAGGCACGATTGCCTCAAGCGCCAGCATTCCCTCCTCCCCCAGCGCAGCAACCACAGGCAGGTGGACCTCGGGTGGTTAATGTGATCCACTCAAAGGTGAATGAAAACGACATACGGGGGGAGACACAGAGGGTGAAACATCTGCAGCACGTCAACCAGGTCGGTGAAAAAGACCTCGGCTGAAGATTGCCAGGACCAATGATAACCTTCCGAGGCCGACCTTGACATGGTTGACACCGCACAATGATGCCTGGTAGTATCCCTCCGGGTTGGGAGTGCGGTGAAATGCATCTTGATTGATCAAGGCAGCTCCTGCGACATCATGTATGTCAGATGCTACAAGGAGTTAGGCCTTCACCCTGATGACATGGAGCAGTCAAACGGCCCGATGGTCGGCTTCAATGGAACGCCGACATGGCCTTTAGGCGCAACAAGCTTGGAGGTACAAGCTGGCACGAAGAAGATGAAGACAGAATTTATTGTGATTGATACGCCTTCGCCTTACAACATTATCCTGGGGAGGCTGTGGTTGCATGCAATGGGGGCAGTTCCCTCAACCTTGCATCAACTGCTACGATTCCCAACAGAACATGGGATTGAGGAAATCAGAGGAGATCAATTGCAGGTGAAAAATTGCTCCATGGCAGCAATGAAGTTAACCTGCAGCATTTGAGAACCAGAGGAAGCAGAGGTTGAAGAAGAGGACATGAAGGTCCTAGATGATGTCGGCAAGGAGCCGACCGAGAAGAATGAAGAAGCATTGAAGAAAATCTTCATCCAAGAGGGCGATGAGGAACGCTTCTTTCTTCTCGGCACAGGATTAGCCGAAGAAGAAGAAAGGGAGTTGGAAGCTTTTCTGAGAAAAAATATTGAGGTGTTCGCCTCGACACTTTATGAAATGCCTGGCATTGACCCCGAGGTCACATGCTACAGACTCAACGTTGACAGGTCGGCCAAACCTGTAATACAACGAGCCAGAAGACCGACGTTGATGCACGTCGAGGCAGTAGAAGAAGAAGTAGATAGACTTCTGGAGGCCAGGGCCATCAGGGAAGCCAATTATCCGACATGGTTATCAAATACCGTGGTAGTAAAGAAGAAGAATGGCAAGTGGAGGGTCTGCGTAGACTTCACAAATTTGAGCAAAGCTTGTCCCAAAGACAGCTTCCCTCTGCCAAAGATCGACCAGTTGGTAGACGCCACATCTGGACATGGAAGGATGAGCTTTTTGGATGCATATAGGGGGTATCACCAGATAGCCATGTACCCCCCAGATGAAGAGAAGACAGCGTTCATCACCCCGAAAGGCTTGTATTGTTACAGAGTCATGCCTTTTGGGTTGAAGAACGCAGGAGCAACTTATCAAAGGCTGGTGACCAAGATGTTCAAACGCTTGATTGGCCGAACTGTAGAAGTCTACATTGATGATATGGTCGTGAAGACCAAGGAACCAAAGGATCATCTTGCTGACCTAGAAGAGGTCTTTGACATACTCAAAACATATCGGCTCCGACTAAATGCATCGAAATGCGCGTTTGGAGTCGGATCCGGTAAGTTTTTGGGATACCTAGTGACTAGAAGGGGCATTGAAGCCAGCCCAGATCAAATCAAGGCCATTTTGGAAATACAGAGTCCGACATCGGCTAAACAGGTTCAAATGCTAACTGGAAGGGCCGCAGCCCTAAACAGATTCATAAGCTGAAGTTCGGACAAATGTAAACCTTTTTTCAACCTGGTGAAAAAAGCCACGGATTTTCTATGGACAGAAGAATGTGAGGCCGCGTTGGCCGACCTAAAGAAGTACCTTACCTCGGCCCCAATCCTCTCAACACCTCAACCTGGGAAGGAACTGTTTTTATACTTGGCAGTTTCAGAGCACGCAGTAAGTGCTGTGATAATCCGAGAAGAGAAGGGAGAACCGAAGGCTGTTTACTACGTAAGTAAAACCTTGGCCGACGCAGAAACAAGGTATCTACCACTGGAGAAATTGATGCTGGCCTTGGTAATGGCCTCAAAGAAGCTAAACCATTATTTTCAGGCTCACAAGATAGTGGTTCTGAAAGAACACCCACTCAAATCCTTGCTGCAACAGGGAGACTTAACTGGAAGAATAGCAAGATGGGCCGTAGTGCTGGGCCAATACGACTTGGAGTTCAGGCCGCGAATAGCAATTAAGGGCCAAGTTTTGGCCGACTTCGTGGCCGAGTTCTCGCCAGAATACATCGAACATCGGGCTCCGTTGAGCCGAGATGAACGATGTCCAAACAAGGAAGGAGAAGCCCAGACAAAGGCTAAAGAACCAAGGAAGGAAAAACTCAGACCCTGCAGCATTTACATCGGCGATTCCTTTCAACTTTTTGTTGATGGGAGCTCAAACCGGCAGGGGGCAGGGGCATGAGTAGTGTTAATTTTCCCCGATGGGGAGATATTGGAGCAGTCTATTCGACTGGGGTTCAAAGCCTCGAACAATGAGGCGGAGTATGAAGCATTGATTCTTTGGCCGGTCGGTAGCGATGGCAGATGAGGTAATAGTTTTTTGTGACTCACAACTTATAGTGAATCAAACTACAGGAGAGTTTGCTGCCCGAGATGAAAGGATGTCGGCATACGCAAAAGAAATCATCAGGCTGGCGGACATGTTTCAAAACTGCCGACTTCTTCAGGTTAGCCGAGATGATAACAACCACGCCGATGTGTTGGCCAATTTGGCAAGTTCAGTGCAAACCGGAAAGACGAGGACAATAATGATTGATTACCTACCAGGCCCGAGCATAGAGCCACCGAACACAATGCAAGAAGCATTATGTGTGGACATGGGACCAAGCTGGATGGATGCAATTGTTGCATTCCTAAAAGAGGGAAAACTGCCAGAAGATCGAAAGGAAGCACACAAGGTCAGACTGAAGTCGGCAAGATTCAGCCTGATAGCAGAAGGACATCTCTACAGAAGATCCTTCACTGGACCTCTTTTAAGGTGTGTACACCCTCTTCAGGTCGAAGACTTTTTGTATGAAATTCATGAAGGAGTTTGTGGAAGCCACGCAGGCGGATCGTTAGCTCATAGGGCCATTACCGGGGTATTGGTGGCCTTATATGCAAAAAGATGCGAAGCCTATGTGAAGAAGTGAACAATGCTAGAGGTTTGCCTTTGTTGATACATCACAATTCTTGACTGAACCTGTTTCCAACCCTTGGCCATTTGCCCAATGGGGCATGGATCTCGTTGGACAATTACCCCAAAAGCTGGCGGAAGTACTCTTTGGTAGCAACAGACTACTTCACAAAATGGATAGAAGCAGAGCCCCTTGCCAAAATCCGAGATGTGGATGTGAAGAACTTCATCTGGAAAAACATCATCACCAGATTTGGGATTCCAAGAGCAATCGTTGCCGACAACGGAACACAGTTTGACAGCAAACTCATCAAGAAGTTTTGCACAAAGTTCAAGATAAAGAATTATTTTTCAACACCAAGCTTTCCCCAAAGTAATGGGCAAGCCGAAGCATCAAACAAAGTCATTCTGGACGGAATAAAGAAGAGGCTGCAGGCAGCAAAAGGAAAGTGGGTAGACGAATTGCCCAACGTGCTCTAGGCATATCGCACTACGCCGAGAAGATCAACAGGGGAATCCCCCTTTGCCATGGCTTATGGCACAGAGGCAGTCATTCCATTGGAGATCGACATCCCAGGGATCAGAACACAGGGAGTTGAGAACGGGTCTAATGATGTGCTCTTAGCCCGAGATCTGGACCTACTGGAAGAAAGAAGAGAGAAAGTCGCATTGACTGCAAAGATACCAAAGAACTTGCCAAAGCTTACAACAAAAAGGTCAATCCAAGGGATTTTCAAGTCAACGACCTAGTCTTGAGAAAAGTCGTCGGCAATAAGAAGGATCCCAGAGAGGGCAAGCTTGGCCCAAACTGGGAAGGCCTCTATAGAATCACTTCGGTGTTAGGAAATGGGACATATCGGCTCGAAGATAATCAGGGCAAAGCATTGCCTAGACCATGGAACACTTGTAATTTAAAGTTTTTCTATCATTAGATGTTCTTTGATTTTTTGCCGATCTGATCAATAAAATCGTAGCAGAATTTTTTCAGAACTTATAAAACTATGCATGATGTTGTTTTATGAATAATGAGAATCCAAGTGGAACTTAGGTTCACATTGGGGGCAGAGAGAAGACATTAGTAATGCTTAGTCAAAGTTAAGCTGAGATAAATTCCTTATCTTTACTTGTTGAAATTTGTAGCAATTTACAAGTCAAAGTTAAGCTGAGATAAATTCCTTATCTTTACTTGTTGAAATTTGTAGCAATCTACAAGTTAAAGTTAAGCCGAGATAAATTCCTTATTTTTACTTGTTGAAATTTGTAGCAATTTACAAGTCAAAGTTAAGCTGAGATAAATTCCTTATCTTTACTTGTTGAAATTGGTAGCAATTTACAAGTTAAAGTTAAGCCGAGATAAA
This sequence comes from Camellia lanceoleosa, assembly GCA_025200525.1. Lineage (NCBI taxonomy): Eukaryota > Viridiplantae > Streptophyta > Magnoliopsida > Ericales > Theaceae > Camellia > Camellia lanceoleosa. The sequence continues at coordinate 100,030,655 of CM045759.1, forward strand.
TTCCTTATCTTTACTTGTTGAAATTTGTAGCAATTTACAAGTCAAAGTTAAGCTGAGATAAATTCCTTATCTTTACTTGTTGAAATTTGTAGCAATTTACAAGTCAAAGTTAAGCTGAGATAAATTCCTTATCTTTACTTGTTGAAATTGGTAGCAATTTACAAGTTAAAGTTAAGCCGAGATAAATTCCTTATCTTTACTTGTTGAAATTTGTAGCAATTTACAAGTCAAAGTTAAGCTGAGATAAATTCCTTATCTTTACTTGTTGAAATTTGTAGCAATTTACAAATTAAAGATAAGCCGATATGATTGTTTATCTTCACTTGTTAAAATTTGTAGCAATTTACAAGATGAAGATTAATTGACTTTTTATACTTTATACTTATTCAAGTTTATGGCAAGTTTACAGGTGAAATCCTAGCCGACGTAAATCTTAAGGTAAACATGCCCGAGGTATGTAACCCCGAGGAGATTGTGCAAGGGAAGAATTATATGAATCATGCGAAATATTCTAAGTATAGAATCAAATAGAAGCAATGAAGAAAGATTAAAGACTACAGTATTCAAAAAGAAACAGTTGTGTATAAAGGAGGCACAATGGCCTAGCAGAAGTAAATTGTTCAAAAGCAACAAAGAAAGGCACATCGGCCGTAAAGAAGAAGCTTACATTGTTCAGAAAACAAAAGAAAGTACAAAAGTTAAAGAAAAAATGAAAACTAAGTTTCTTGACCCAAGAAGTTGAGCCGAGACCCTGAGGCTCCTCAAGAACAACCTCGGTAACCTTTTCCACAAGAACCTCGGATACCACTTCTACAGGAACTTCGGCTTCCCTGTCTGCCGCAATCTCGGCGTCGATCTCAGCCAGAGTATTCTCAACAGTTTTCTCTGCCAGAAGCAGGTCAGAAGATAGCACGCCCGTGGTAGCTTCCTTGGGCACCTCCTCATCCTCCTCTAGGGTTAAGTCCATGACTTGGTCACCCTCAGGAAGAGACTTGCTTCCACTGGCATCCTTTGGTTTCCTTACCAAGGCCTCGTTATCTTTATCCTCTTTACCTTCGTCCGCAGCCTCGGATTCTAATTCAACTTCTTCCTCAGCTTGAGTCGAGGGTTGAGGAGGAGGAAAGGGGAGAGGGACAACATCAGCCTTGCGCCATGGCGAGTCATCTGGGATGTTCAGCTTTTTGGCCAGGGACATCCAACCAAGGGAAAATCCCCTGCTGCATGCCTCCCGGACTTGAAGCTTGTAGTCCTCAGCGACGTCGGCCATCCCCTGGCTGTAGGCCTTTTCGTCGGCCTCCTTGATTTCGGCTACCTTGGTGGCCAAGGCTTGTTGCAGTTCCTTCTCGGCCTGGGCCATTTTTTCCTCGGCCTCTTTCTTCTCAAGGCGGCAACATTTTTAATGGCCCGGCGTCGGCCCTTCATCGACCTCTTCTTGAGCTCATGACCTCGGCTTGATCTTCCAAGGTCTTTATTTTGTTTTTGAGACTTTTATTTTGTTTCTGGAGAGCAGCAAACTCCTTCTCCATCTCGGACAATTTCTCCTTTGCTTCAAATGCCTGCATGGAGAAGGTGTGGGCGTGTTGAATGGCCTGAAAGTTCACAAGACAGAGGTTATCACAAAATATTGAAACTTTACAAGTATGAAGAAAAGTGGCAGTAAGGAACGTTATCAAATTCACAGACTTACTTGGACAGAGCGCTGCAGCATGAGGGCGTAGTTCTCGTATTCGTTCATTTTGGCATTTCGCTCGAGATCACCCTCAAGGAGGACTGCTGTGCTGAGCGCCACGCCGATGTTGATGTCGGTAGCGCTTTCGTTGGCGTAGACGGGCCTGTTTTCAAGCGTAATTTTTGGCTCCCAAGGAACTTTGGGAACCCTGGACCCCGAAGTCGTCGCAGACGACGACCTCGGCCTTTTGGGCTGAGTCGACCCCGATGGCTGGGCCTCGGCAGATCTTTTGGCAGAAACAGAAGTGGTCTTCACGGTTGAGGTTAATTGGGAGATGGGCAGGGCATCTTCGACCTCGGCCTCAGTAACTTTGGCCTTGGCCTGGGCCTTTTTGACTCTTTTTGGTTTTGGTGGGGGCACCGTTTGGGATGGTGCATCATCCACGTCGGCTGGTAGGTCGGCAAGGAGATCTAGAACAACGGGCTTCGGGCGGACCATCTCGGCTGTTTTGACAAGACGCCGGCGACGCTTTCTTTCTTGAACTGGTACCAAGAATGGTGCTGAAGTAGATGGAAGATCGGCTGGGTCAGAAGTAGAGCCTTGATCTGTCCGGGATGTGGATGCGGTTTGAGTCGTGGCAGTTGGTGGAGAGGCGCTCTTCTTCTTCTTCTTTGGAACGTCGGCCAATGTAGACTTGTATGTTGGGATAAAGTTCAGCAGGAGGGAGCTTTGCGTTTATGGATTGGTAGGTCCAAGAGCTTCTTCAAACCTTTCCCAGGGTAATAGGACTGGCGAAAGTCCTTGGGAGGCTTGCGAACGTCTGCAAAAGGAAACACAACATCAGAAACAAATTTGTTGGAGAAATTGTGGGAAGCAACAGTTAAGCAGTTAACACAGGGACCTTACCCTTGCCCTCCTTGACCGTTCGAGGAAGAGGGAAGAGATGAACTTCTTCATCTGGGCCAAATTCCCAGTTCCCAGAAGCGATGAGATAATCATCTCCAGCCCCTTTGTTAGAGTCTGGAAGGTCGGCTACAATCTTAAACTCTGTGGACCTCGGCTTAAGGTAATAGACATAACCTTTTTCCTTAAGGTTCAGGGCACACATGGTGTAGCAGTATTGGATGTCGGCAAGAGTGATCCTAACACTCTCCTGCCGAGCTAAGGCTATTATACCATAAAGCGTTCTATAGGCGTTGATGGTGAGTTGCATGGGGTTGAGGGTGTAGTAGTGGAGGACTTCGCGGAAAAGGGGGTCTAGGGGGAACCGGAGTCCACATTGGACAAAGGCTACAACAGGAAAGGGCATGTTATCGTTCTCAGGCATAATGGAGTCGTTCTCCCCAACTAGCCTGAGGTGGACATCGGCAGGGATGGAGAATTCTTGCCTAAAATACTCTAGTTTTGTTGGGGAGTTAACCCTATCTCTCCACACACCCATGGTTTTGATGTACGAGTATTTAGCTACAGAGACAGGATATTCCTAAAGAGCTCTAGGGACCTCGGCTTGAGCCTGAAATGTATATTGGTGAAGTTGGTTTCAGTTTCTCCTAAGGATTGATGGTTCTATAGACAAATCCCAAGCCTAAGGTCTACAAAGAACGAGTATAGAAGGCAGAAATCTGGAAAGCAGAAAAGTAAAAACAAAGTCTCAGATTCAAGAATAAAAAAGGTGGAAGACCAAGAACAAGAGGTGCAACAGTGAAAATGTTCATGACATGTACGAAACCATAAAATAGGATAAATTCAAGTGAATGATTCACAGATTGAATGATGAAGCACAATAAAGCGAACAAGAAATTCCAGAAATGACCAAGAATTGAGAAAATGGGGGAAACTGGCTTACCAGAAAAGGTGAAGGCCGGAGTGAGCTACGCCGAGGTCAGATGGCGGACGCTACAGTGGCGAAAGCTTCGCAGAAATGGCAGATGCAAGATAGTAGCAGAGTTGAGAGCTTCAAGTAATGGCGGACCCGAAGCAGGGAAAGAACTCTTTAGAGAGAAAGCAGGAAAAACTCGAATGCAAAAGTGAAGAGGAGAAGAGAGAGACAAGCGTTTTTGTCAAAAGTGAAGCGGCGGCAAAACAAGGCAATAATTGTGCCTAGGGTAACGCACGCGTCAGACGGCGCAAGCAGAGGAAAGACGGCTTATGGGCGCGTCACCAGCACGGGCCAATAAGGGAAAAACGCGTCAGAGAAACGGTTGAAAAATGGTGCATGACAGCTCATGCGCGAAGTAAGATTGATCTGAATTCTTGTTCTTAGAAGAAGACATATCGGCCTGAGATGAATGATCTCGGCTAGAAAGTTCTTAAGCCGACGTACGAGAAAAAGTTCGAATATAGGTTCCATCACCTCAGAATGCCGAGGTAATAGAACCTAGGGGGCAGTTGTGGGGATATATTTTCTGAGTACCAACACGTGGCCGAGGTGACACCGAAGTGTCAGCCGAGGTGCCACGTGACTTGACAGTTACGCCGAGGTGATCTCGGGGTTGTCGAGGTTATCTCCGAAGATATCGGAATCCGAGATAAGCGGATAAGGGACAAGAGTCCTAGAATGAAGAGGGAACTCAACCTGGATATGGACAAGAGTCCTAGATATGGAGAAGACTTCAGTTTGGGTAAAGATGAGACTCTTAGAGAGTTTATTCTAATCCCACTGGGAGTCCAAGATTAGCAGTAATCCAAAGTCCATTAGGGCCAGGCTCCTATTGGGACTAGGATTGTATTGGCTATAAAAGAAGGGCACCCCCGGCGGGTCTAAGGTACGTAATTTATAGTCTTAAGCAGTAATTTTAGCACTTGTTGTCTTTGGGAGATACTGACTTGATCGTCGGAGTGCCCCCGGGTGGAAGAACCACCGCCGGTGACTTTTCTTTCTGTGCAGATTACAGGGAGCCGTCTACTCTGCCTGTGTTCTACGGCTGGATTACTAAGGAGGGCAGTGTGATCGGAATATCACTCACACAATCATAATTGTGAGTTTTAATAAAATCAATAAAGATAAAGTTTAAATCACAATAAAAAATATATATTATAATTAATTAATTAATTTAATAGCAGGCTAGACTGGGTTGAAAATATAAATCTTAAGTCCAACCTATTAATATATTGGGTTGAAAATGTTAGCCCAACTCCGCTCTCTGGGCTAAAATAATATTTTCAATTTAAAAAAAATAAAAAAATAAGGTCAGGTCAGGTAAGCTAACGGGTCGACACCCACCCCTAGAGTAGAGAGATGAAAATGATATATTTTCATAATTGAATTGGTCAAAATATACAAATTTATAGATGATCAGAATAAAGTTGATATTCACAGATAGTTGAGAGAGTTTTAGGCTCTGTTTGGGAATTAACTATTTTAGTTAATTTTTTACAAAAAGACATGCAAAAAGTAGATAAAGTAATATGACAATTTATAATATTTTTTGGCTTCAAACTCAAGTCTCGAAACCCAAAAAAATATAAAGAAAAATTACAAATCAACAGTGCCTTTATAAAATATTTACAAATTTATGAATTTAATTATTAAAGTTAGTAAAGTTTACCATTGATTTGAATTTTTTTTAAAAACATACATGCAATTTTCCCAAAATATAACTATTTCTAGAGAAGTTGCTTGAGAAAAAAAAAACTAACTCTAGGGTGAACATGTTTGATTATTATATTACATTTAGGTATAATTTGTTGTGGAGTTTTATATTATATTAATGCCTCGTTTGGGAATAAGCTATTTCAGTAACTTTTTAACTTTTTATAAAAAGATATATAGAAAAGTAGAAAAATTAATGTAACAACTTATAGTGATTTTTTTAACTTTTTAATTAAAATGTATAGTTGACCAATGATACCTAATTATGTCATTATCAATGTAAAATAAATAGCAAAAGCAGAAGTTATTCTTAAGCGAAGTGCTCCGTAGCTTGAATAAACCGAGGCTCGAGTGGCCCGAAAATTTTCTCTTTCCTCTTCATCACTTTCCTTTCTTCTCCTTTCCTCTATCTCTATTCTTGGAAACAAAAAATCATTCAACACTCTTATCACTCTCACCTCTAATCCCTTTCTCTGATCACTCTTCTTATCTTCCCCTATTTTTCCTTCTCGTTTTCTCACTTAGTTTCTCTCTTTACAAACGGCGAATAGCGACAACCGGCGAAGGACAAACGAAGACAACCGAATTTGGGTTTGATTTTGAACTGATTTGTTTCTCTCTCTGTTTCCTTTTTTTCTTTTCCAGATTTGTTTCCTCTTCTCTCCTCTCTATCTCTATTCTTGGAAACAAAAAAGCATTCAGACACTTTCATTCAACAGATTTGGGTTTAATTTTGAACTGATTTTTGTTTGATTTGGGTTTTGATTTCAATTTTGATTTGTGGTTATGGGTTTGGTTTTGGTTTTGGTTTTGGTTTTGGTTTTGGTTTTAATTTTTGATTTTTGGGTTTGGTTTTGGCTTTGGGTTTGGGTGATTCTTTTTCTTCTTTCTAGACTAAGTTTTGAATTTTTTTCATTTATTACCTACAATTTCTGTTTGATCTTGGGTGGTGTAAAATTCCCATCTCTCTCCCCCCCTCTCTCTCTTTTACTTTGTGTGTTGTTTTTTGTTTGGTCTCATTCAACAATTTAGAAGAAAGAAGAAGATGAAAGAAAGAAAGAAGAAGAAAAAAAAAAAAGAGATGCCAGAGCCATTCGAGCTTACGATTATTCGAGCTACCTAGAGGAGTTGAATTCTTAAATGATGTGAGTAATGTCAACAACCACATTGGATAACACTAAAATGTAATCACTCTAATGTTTTTTTTTTTTTTTTAATAAATATTTTTTTAAAAAAAATGGTTGGTGATTTAATAGTACTATCACTAGTACATTGTTTTAAAAATGAGAATTTGAAGAAAATAAAAAATTAAAAATGAGCATTTATTCATAAATCTCTCTATACCTACTTATATTCTATTTAGTTTTAATTATTTTTTTATATTCCAATAAGTCATATGGATTACATAATTAAAATATCCCTAATAATAATAGAGTGAAGCGCGTATTAATGTTCACATTGATAATATGAATGTTTCGTGATGTAAACATTCATACTGTCAAATTTATTTAATGTGAATATTCACATGACTAAGTTGCTAAGGGTTCAAAAAATATTTATAAGGATAAAATTGTCCACAAAATACCTTAGATATGATATTAGGATTTAGTGGATCAAATATCCAAAATAATAAAATTTATTGAAATATAAAAATATCTTACAAACTAATTGAAATACAAATAAGATTTTCTAATAAATTACCCAAACAAAGAATAGTTAATTTTTGAGAAGATACAAAAACATCACAATATATAATTGGTTTCAATTAAAAAAAGCCATTTTTTGGCTATTTAAAAAAAAAAAATTATTATGTTTGTTTCTAATTACACTTCTTACATTGGAAAAGTTTGTTAAAAAAAAATTTTTTAAAAAATAAAAAATTGCTTGCGACAATAAATGGCATATGGTTATACAAGTGGCAACTGCAAAATTTTTGCTAAAGCATTTTTTTTTCATTCATAGTGATTATTATTTTTTTATTGACAAAAGTCAATCATTAGTTATTAAATTGATCAAATTTTATTATTATTATTTTTTTTCATAATTAATAGATTGGTTTTAGGTGTTGTATTTTGGAGTTTGATAAGACTTGTTTTTCTAATAGAATTGATTTTACTTATTATGAATGAAAAATGGTGCTTTTTCTATAAATCCATCTTTAATTACTTATGTTCTATTTAATTCATATTCTTTTTGACTATTCCATTAGGTCCTATTTGAGATAAGAAGACCAAAATATCCTTTTCATCTACTTATATTCTATTTAGTTCATATTATTTTCTTATGTTTCAATAAGTCCTATGGGTGACATAATTACCAAAATACTCATAATGTGAATGTTTACACTGTCAATGTGAATGTTCATATCGTCAATGTATAGGGGCCCGGCCCATGTACAATGTGAATATTCACATTGACATGTTAACATTCACATTGATAGGAGTGTAAAATTAGCTCCCGGCCTGTGGGCGGCTCGGGGCGAGCCTGGTCCGGCCCATGACAATGTGAATATTCACATTGACATATTAACATTCACATTGATAGGACTGTAAAATTGGCCCGTGGCCTGTGGCGGCTTTGAACCTCGCCCATTCTTGGGCGGCCCGACCCGAAGCTCAGTGAGAAGCCGTGACAATGTGAATATTTACATTGACATATTAACATTCACATTGATAGGAGTGTAAAATTGGCTGCCATGGCTGGGCGACGAAGCCCGCTTCATTGCGGCCCGTGACAATATGAATATTCACATTGACATATTAACATTCACATTGATAGGAATGTAAAATTGGCCCGTGGCCCGAAGATGACAGCCTTGGGTCGGGCCGGTGAGCCTAGGCTTAGGCTCAAGCTTAGGCCGGGCTTGGGCGGGCCTGGTTATTTTTTTTAAATTCTTTTTAATTTTTTCTACCAAAATTTTATTATTTTCCACAAAAAAAGATATTGTGCCTCAGGCCGGCTGGGCCTCGGACCAAGCATTGAATGGGCTTTAAGCGGGCCGATGGGCCAGGCCGGGCTTCAAAGTGATGGCCTAGGCCCTAGCCTAGGGTCTCGGACATGCTCGGGCCCAGACCCAAATGAGCCTGTCCCAGGCTGTTGGCGGGCTTCGAGCAGCCCACGGGCGGCGGGCCAATTCTATATTCCTATCAATGTGCATGTTACCATGTCAATGTGAATATTCATATTGTCAACGGGCCAGGCCGGGCCTACCCCGGGCCGCGGGCAAGCTTCGGGTAGCGTGCAAATTTTACACTCCTATCAATGTTAATGTTAACCTGTTAATGTGAATATTTACATTGTCATGGGTCAGAACTGCCTCGCCGAGCCGCAATCGAAGCTAATTTTACACTTTTATCAATGTGAATGTTAACATCTCAATGTGACTATTCACATTGTCAATTGGCCGGATCGGGCCTGCCCCAGGCTGCGGGTGGGCTTTTGGCCGTCCATGGGCCTCGGGCCAATTTTATACTCTTATCAATGTGAATGTTAATATGTCCATGTGAATATTCACATTGTCAACAGGCCAGGCCGGGCCGGGCCCGCCCCGGGCTGTGGGCGAGTTTCGAGCAGCCACGGGGCACGGGCCAATTTTATACTCTTATCAATGTGAATTTTAACATGTCAATGTGAATATTCACATTGTCAACAGGCCGGGCCTGCCCCGGGCTGCCTACGGGTCGTGGACGGGTTTCGAGCAGCCATGGGGCGCGGGCCAATTTTATACTTTTATCAATGTGAATATTCACATTGTCAACGGGCCGGGCCTGCCCCGGGACACGGGTGGGCTTTTGGCCGTCCACGAGACGCTAACCAATTTTATACTCTTATCAATGTGAATGTTAACATGTCAATGTAAATATTCATATTGTCAACGGGCCGGGCCGAGCCCGCCCCGGGCCGCGGGCGGGCTTTTGGCCGCCCATGGGCCGCAGACCAATTTTATACTCTTATCAATGTAAATGTTAACATGTCAACGTGAATATTCACATTGTCAACGGCCCGGACCGGGCCCGCGGGCAGGTTTCGCGCCACCACGGGACGCGGGCTAATTTTACACTTCTATTAATGTGAATGTTAACATGTCAATGTGAATATTCACATTGTCAACGGGCCGGGCCCGCCCCGGCTCGCAGAGGGGTTTTGAACCGCCCATGGGCCAATTTTACATTCCTACCAATGTGAATTTTAAAATATGAATGTTCACATTATAAAATTGCTAACCGTTCAAAAAATATTTATAAGGGTATCAAAATTAAATATAAGGGCATAAGTGTCCAAGAAAATAGTGTAAACCAAGAAAAAGGACTTTATGGAATAAAATTATACATACATGGAACTAAATGGGTTAAAAAAATTCCTTTATGGACTTCTTAAGTTAAAACACTTCTAAATGGGATTTATCAATAATTTTCCCACTGAAAAATGCTTAGCAAGGTTGTTGCCATTGTTAAACCAAAGAATGAAAAACTATAAATTGTAGTGAAGAAGCAATTATTGGCAATAGCAACAACCAAAATAAAAGTTCAAATTTTTATTTTTCTCTTTTTTACTAATTAAATTTTTATCTTGTATTCGAATCTGGGATGACTCTATAAGAAAAGCATTTCATCCAGAAAGTAAATTCATGCAATTTCTCTTCCCTTTCTACCAATTATTAATCAAAAAAAAAAAAAAAAAACTTTGGCACCGTTTGGGAAGAAGGTTTCCAGATTTTTTTTGACTATTTTAGCTACAAAAAATAAAATAGGTTATTTTAGCCACAATAAACAAAACATTACTCCAACTCATAATCATTACACTCTTCTCTCACAAAAAAAGTCAAAAAAGCCAAAAAGTCAAAAAGTCATTCCCAAACCAAACTTTTTAGCCCAGACTAAAATAACCAAAAAAGCTAAAAAAACAAATCCACTTCCCAAACAAAGGCTTTATAAGATACAATAGGGCTTAAAACATTTTAGTTAAAAAAGGCTAAAATGAAAAGGGTAGTAGGGATTTAAAATTGGTCTTGTAAGCATATGAAGCATCATAGAGAGAGAGAGAGAGAGAGAGAGAGAGATGTAGCACCATCTTGATGTTCTCCATTGTGATTAATATAATCGAAGCTAGTTAAAGTTTCTCTATCAAGAATTATGTTGAATTTCATATGAAGATTAGTCCAACCAAATCATATCGAGTAAAATCTTACAACACTCAAAATATAAGTTAACACCTTGCCTTAAAAGCTATAGAAAAACCTCATTTTGAAATTTCCTCAGAACTTTGGACCACTGTTGCTTTACAAGTTATATGTTAAATAATTATTTTGTTAATATTTTTGAAGAAAATATATAAATACTTGAGGGTTTAGCTTGGCTTGAGTTCAAATTTTAACTAGACTGAACAGTTTGAACAATAAGATTGTGACACATTAACATTAATAGCAAAAAGAAAGTTCAGATTTGTCTACATGCATAATCCGAATGGTAAAGACTTAATATTAGGTTTTGTTAGTCATGGACAATCTAAGTTTTTTGTTTTTCGCAAATGACGACGTGTCACAATATTTTTTGATCGATATGATAAATGAAAGGCTTAGATTTGTCCATACTCATAGTCTGAATTAATGGCAAAACTCAATCTGACACTTTTGTAAAGACCTAATATTGGATTTTGTGAGTGCATGAACAAATCAAGCCTCTTGTTGTGACTAATGTTGACATGCCACAATCTAGCTGCTCAAACTATTCAATCCAATTGATATCCAAACTTAAGACACAGCCAAATTCAATTCAAAAACAAAACTAGAATGAAATTGGATAAGACCGTAAAGGAGCAAGGGCATTTTGATGACAAGTCTTTTTCCAAAGTCCACTTTCACCCTTATTTTCATTTAATTATTAGGTTGAATAGAACTCTTTGCCTCTTTCATATAAAAAAAGGGTTAATTATACCAAAATACTCTACTATTAGCGAATATCAACTTATTCTCATATGAATAATGCTATATGCACTAATTAGTATATTAATTAGTGTATCAATTGATAATGTGATATAATTTAAAATGTTTTTGGGATTTATAATTTGTATAATAAGTGGGGTCAACAATAATGTCATAACTAGTCTTGGTATACTAATTAGTACACTAATTGGTACATGTAGCATAACTTATTCTCATATTTATGACATATATTTTGACCATTTCAATTATAAAATGTATCTCTTTTACCTCTTCAGACCATCTTAAAAAATAGGCATTCGTATAGTTTTCGTAGTTGAGGAATCATTATGTGCAAGTTCCTATATGAAGAGGTAAAGTGGTATTTAATATATATTAGAAGAGAGGGGATGTTAGGTTGCTGGGATTATGAAAAGATCTACCTCACCAACAAACTTGCTCGCCCACCTCTACCTGACCTTAGGTCTTTGATCAGAAAGTGGACTTTAATTATATATATATATATATATAATAGACTTGACACTAAGCAAGTGACAAATATCATCATTTGGGGAAAGTTATTATACCAAGTGACAAGCAAAAAGTCAGCAAAAAAGTGACTTTAGTTTTTTTTTTGGGTACAAAGTGACTAACAAATTGGTTGATGCTGATGAAGTCCCCTATTCTACTCCCCCAATGATTGTGAAAGGTGACCTAATGGCTTGCTTGTAACACATTTCTAATAGGTGCCTTCTAAAAAATTACTACCCATTGTCCCATTCTATTCATGTGTAACAAACGTAACCTTAGACAGAAGGTGAGAACAATAAGTGTTTTCCCCCAAACCTTACCAGATTTGTTGAACATTACAGAAATTCTTAGTTCATACTATTTTGCTAGTTGGATGTCAACGTCTGAACAAAAATAATCGAAGATGAACCCTATTCGGAAGTTGACATCCAAATTGCGCAAATGATATAAATTGAGACAAATTGTGGTATGCAAATAGAAACTCGGTATGGATCCAGCGACATGAACATATACATAGGCCACCTACTAAAAAATAAAGACACAAAGAAACTAATGAAACTTGCCTGAAGTAAATTTCAAGTAGTAACATATCACTAATACTTGTGTGTGAATTGTACATTATTCTCTCTTACACTCTGTTTAGGGAAAAAGTATTTTCTGAAAAATCTTTATTAATTCTCGTACAAGTTTTATACATTATCCTTTAATATAAAGGAAGAAGAATAATAATATTGCAACGGTGATGGAAGACTACAACAATAAAATGCAAGTGCCCTAGGCAGCAAACAACAAAGAAATAAGAAAAATAAAAACAATTACACAAGAATTAAAACTATTCCAAGGAACTTATCAGGTCACCAAAGTTGAAAACCAGCCAATCGGCATTTGTTGCAACAGCCTCTTGAAGTTGAACTCCAGCATAGCAAATAAACAAGTCTGCACCTCCTGGTTTACGAGCCTACATAGAAAAGAAAAATCACATCAAAAAGGAAACACTTTTCTCAAATATAGAGCATAACTTATATCAGAATGCCACTCTTTAGCTACAAGCATGCTGCTTCATTAGGTAACCCTATTGGACACTCCAACTATATTGGCCTCAAAAAAGTTAATAACGCAGCCCTTCAAACTGAATTTGTGTCGCACCGCATAATGGCAAATAGTTTGAAACTAATGTAATTGAGAATGCCAGCCAAGCCATAACATCAAAATAATGAAAAGAGAGAAGGAATATGCATGTTGAAATGTAACAAACAGGAAATCATCTTCAGCCAATATATATATATACACAAGGGACTTCTTTGCTAATGAAGATCCACATTAGATTTTACAATGTTTGGTTAATTTTTCTTACCTCAAGATCAGTTGCACCATCCCCAATCATGACTAATGCCTTGTATCCATAAGCCTGCAAATTTAAATCAGATTTACAATCAACAGTCTTCAAACACCAAAACTGAAATCAATAGCTATAATACTGACCTTCCTTATCTGTTGAACTGCGGTGGCTTTCCCTCCACTCCTTGAAGTAGGTTCATTTGCATCAAACCCCAAAAATTTCCCAAAATTTTCAAATAGCAATTGATTGGCAAAAATATTTTCAGGTGGGAATACCAAGGATTGATGCAACCGGCTTCAAAAGAATTAATTTGGTTAGTAATTTTAAAGACAATCTGGAAATGTATTATTTGCCCTTCCAACTAGTACTCGAACACACATATTTCACAAGGATTCCAGAAAATGCCAAACACACAGGTGTTACCAGATTGGATTCTAAACCTTAATATTAGGGGCTCAAATCCTCTTCGTATAGCCAAAAGTAAAAAAGGATTAGTATAAAACAGTTTATTAGTTCCCATCTAAGAAACATGGACACTTTTAAGAAGGTGATGTATCTGTGTCGGACACCAACACTCTTTGGATATTTCCCGACACGTGTCCGACACTCGCCAAAATGTAACCTACTTTTTAATTTTTTATAAAGACCTAGATACTCTTTGGACGTTTGGAGAACACACATGTCTATTGCTTAAACACGTGTCTATCGATTAGATACGGGTGAAACTAATTATAAGTTTGAACGAAACAACCTAAAATTCAATAATAATAATAATAATAAAACCATATAAATTTATAAGAATTAGTGTCATATTGCATTTTTTTATTTTCTTTGAATGATATATTCATATATTTATGACATGTAATAAATACATAAAATTATATATTTTTATGCGTGTCCCCCACATATCGTGCCCTACATTTTTTGAAAATTAGCATGTTAAGTGTGTCTATGTCGTGTTGCGTGTCTGTATCCATGCTTCTTAGGTTCCCATAAGAGTAGCCCTCAAATCCTCTTGTTTATTAGTTCCCATAAGAGTAAACCTTAATAAAACAGTTTTTTTTAAGTATAAAGCAGTTTATTAGTTCCCATCAGAACATAAAAAATATATGAAAAGCATTGTTAAATTATTAATACATCTATTTGGCCACATAAAAGTACTCATTCACATGTACTTGACCAAACATCTCAATTCCACAGTACTAAAATCAAACCACCTGTAAGTTGGGATTTGTTTTCTTGGGCAACTGCATTTTGATTCCCAAAACAAATCTAATCTTGGTTGTGCACAGAAATGCTATCTTATATGAGGCTGCTGACTGCAAAGCTTACATGCATGAGAATGCACAATAATGAAATCCATGATATTTAAGGTGCAGCATCATCCTGTCATTTTTGTAAAATCTAACAAATTAATATGGTGTATCATTTCAGAATTTTACAACTTGTTACTATTAAAAAGTGCTTCTCGCGACCATCATCAATTATAAAGCTATGCATATCTGAGTCCAAGCTAGAAGTCCTCGTTGTCAGAAATTATTCATTAAGCTTCTGTTTTCAATGTTAAATTGATTTAACGAAGACTACTCCTTCATGCTTATCACAGATACCAGCAAAGGATTTTTCCTAATGAATACTTGGATAAAATTAAAAATAAGACATAAACAAGAAGTATGGATTCCATGGCTCAGAAACGTACATTGATCATTTGACGAAAGCCTCCAGAGATCAGATAAACAGCAGTATTTTTAGCCTTCAGTTTTTTGACCAACTCATCTATGCCAGGAGAAATCCTACACATCAGAGAGTAAGAATGGGAAGCTATATCCAAAACTAGACTGAACTAGAGAGCATTGAAAGGGAAAGGACTAACTCATAAAAGGATTGTCCTTCAACGTAAAGAAAAGCAAATATGGATTTCAAAATAACCAACCCGCCTACATTAAATAACCGCATAATGCATGCCCTGGTGTTTTCTCATGGAAACTAAATGTGTCTCTAGCATTTTACATATCATCTCATATGAGTTCCTTGTGTTCAACTCAGATAAGTCTATTTTCCTTCTCATCAGTATTTTAAAAATTACAAAGGATGACCGCAAACCCATTAATAATGTTAGATTGTCTGGTGTTTCCCCCAGATTAGACATCATATTTGTGTTCAAAAGCTACATTAAACACTACGGCCTTATTGACTTCTTGTGGTAGACTGGATGCCCATTCAGCAAACAAAAACACAAGACATAATTCAGAATCAAATAGAACCCTTGTACCTTGGGGGATGCTTTTCAAGGAAATCCTGGACTTGGGTAAGGGAAGGGTTAAATAGAGACAATCTTGCAGACAATGCCTCCTCAAAAGGAACAGAACCACCCATTACCCTGCAGAGAAGTAAGATTTTTTTGACATCACCCAAATTAAAAATTCATTATTGAACAGGAAGATATCAAACCTTGCTGTCCATTCTGCAACAGCCTTTCCAGCCCCACAGAATTCTGCAAGTTTATCAATCCCCTCATCCAGGCATACTGTACTATCCACATGGAAGCATACTGCATCTGCATTTTGCCACACCTCAGGCACCTCTACAAAGTTAAGAAAACACTAATCAACTGTGGCACTACAAATCCCAAGTATCAAGAACCCAGAATGTAAAAAACCCAGTATTCAACAACTAAATCCATTACTCATTCTGTCACACTTTTACTCAATGAGCAATGTTTCAAACCTTTGACAACAGAAAAATAAGAATAAGAACTCGTCACATTTGATGGGATATTCAACTCAATTCAATCCAAAAACCAACCTAATTTTCAAATCAAACCCTATTCAAGATATGAAACATATTGGCCATATCTAAAATAATAAGAGAATAATTACTTGCATTCTTGAATATAACCTAAGAGGGTAATTTATGTAAAAATTGGGCCGAACTGGGCAATAGGCCGTTATGGGCCACAATGCGAAGGGCTGAGTAAAAAGGTTTTGAAGTTAGTCCGGTCCCAGGAGGCCCTAGAGTTAGTCCGGTCCCAGAGAGCCTGTTGTTATCCCGGTCCAAGATAGTGTTGCAGATAGCCCGGTCGCCACGGCCAATATGGATTAGCTCGGTCGTATCCTTTGAACCGAGGTAAGCTTAGCCTTCCTCAGGACTCTGTTTTGGGTTAGCTCGGCTCAACTCTTCTACGAATAGCTCGGTCTTGACATGCGAAGCCGAGGTAGAAGCAGGGACAGGAAGAGCCTAGCTAATAGTTATCCCGGCCCTGCCAGCCAGTTAGGCATAGCAATGTTATTTCGGTCGCATGTTCATCTTACCGAGGTAAAACCATCTCACTTGGTTTAAGCAGTGAGGGGAGTGTGGAAGGATAAGCATTATCTTTCAGGAGTGTGAATCTTAGGAGGACTCTATATGGAGGAGTAGGAGTCCTACTAGGATTGTGCCACAAGGAACCTATAAAAGCTCACAACATCACCTTTGGAGAGGTAACACAACTTTGATTCCCGAATACACAGAGCTTTTTGTCTATTTGTCTATTTTGCTGACTTAGGCATCGGAGAGGTATCCGGCACACACCCGCCGGCTAGCTCACGTTTGTGTTTTCAGGGAGTAAAGCGACGTCGTACAGAGGAACGCAATCTTGATCAACAGTATTATACGAGAAGATTTATTTCTTTCCCGTACAATTGGCGCCGTCAGTGGGAATATCAGACTAGAACAAACCTCTTGATTAAGTTTTCCTTGCTAATAAAAAGTAATAGCGCACAACGAAAATTTGCCACAGTCCGCCATTGATGGACAAACCCCAGAAGGAGGTGGGAGGCGCGAAGGTTTGCCTCCAGTCCCTCTCATGGCAGACTTGGAGCCCCAACGACATAACCCCAGGAGGGATGCTAGGGGGAGGTGGAATAACAGCCCGTGTCACTCTCGTTCACAAAGTCTTGACAGACAAAGGCGGAGGATCAACCCTCAAACTCTGGAGGATCGCGTGAAAGAACAGAATGAATTAATAAGGAAGATGGCGGCGGATATGGAGGCCATGAAACGCCAAATCAAGAGAAAATGGGTGGTGACAGGAGAGGGGCGTAGAGGCAACACGCCCCATCGCCACTCAGAAGATCGCAGTAGGCATACCACGCCATCACAAGCAGAGAGTAGAAGCCTCAGGACGGGCGATACACAATCCAGAACCTCCAGGACTCGTTGCTCCAGGTCTGAGAGAACGAGGACTGAGAGGTCGTGTACTGAGGGAAGCACCTATCGGCTCTTGCACACACACGAGACATCATCCAGGCAGACGGAGTTGCCAAGATCATCCGACTTACGGACCGTGCTAGAAAAAAGGGCACGATGGAAGGAGGATAATAGGGCGCGTGCCCCTCGCAGGGTATCTGCCCTTCAGCGGTTGGCTCCTCAGACCCATGGAAGCGTCGAGGTTGGAATGCCATTACCACGGCCTGCCTACGAACCGACGGACAAAGCATTAGCGAGGCTGCAAACCTCGCCGTTCGTTCCGGGAATTGAAAACGAGCCCCTACCTTCAGGCTTCCTTCAGCCCAAATTCACCACGTACGAGGGGAAGATAGACCCCTACATGCACCTAAGCCACTTCCGCCAGGTTATGGCGGTATATCGATGCAATGAGGCTTTGATGTGCATCCTCTTCCTATCCAGCCTTGGTGACCTAAGCTTGACTTGGTTTGAAAAACTTTCAGAAGACAGCATAGCCTCCTGGGCACAATTAGCAGAGGCGTTCGTAACAAGGTTTAGAACGAACACCAAAATGCCAGTGGAGATCGACCAGCTTCTCTCTATTGACATGGGCGACAAGGAGACACTTAGATCCTACAATAGTCGTTACTGGGAGACCTTCAACCAGATTGGGGACTGCCCCACCAATCTAGCAATTGCACAGTACAAAAGAGGCCTTCCAGTGGGGAACAGACTAAGGGACTCAATCACCATGACGCCACTCCTCACCATGGAGGCCTTAGTGGAAAGAGTGCATCAGCACATTAGGGTGGAAGAGGATGGCGCCCGTGCCAAAACAAAATCTGGCACGACCGCAATACCAGAGAAAAAGGCCTCAGCAAAGGTCAACGCGGTAGACCGTCCGAGCAAAAACGGACGAGGCAAGCGGGACAACGGAGAAGACCAGGATAAAAGATGGTTGAGAGTCCGCACTGCCATTACCACGGTATTCAAAAAGCCAATCTACCGGATTCTGAGCGAGATACGCGATGAACCTTTCGTCAGATGGCCTACTAAGCTAGGAGAGGCTCAGAAGGACTACGACGAAAGGTCACGGTGCACCTTCCATAAAGAAAAGGGGCATCGCACTGAAAATTGCACGCCATTGAGACAGCACTTGGAGGAGTTGGTGGCAGCAGGTCACCTGGATAAATACATTGAAGGAGGGACGCAACTAGCGCCCCAGGACCACAATAACCCCAATGGGATGCCAATCGACGCCCCATCTCAAGGCGTAATTAATGTGATACATGGAATCTTCGAACCTGAGCATGTATGCGAGCTCAAAGGGTCAATCAAGAAGGTCAAGCACTTAAGGGAGGTACTAAGTGCACAACCTACCATCAAAAAAGGGAAGACAGAGGCCACGAACATCATGTCTTTTTCAGATAGAGACTTGGCGAGAATATATTGTCCCCACTATGATGCCCTGGTTGTCACTCTCTGAGTCAAGGATTTTGACGTCAAGCGGATTTTGATTGACTAGGGTAGTTCATGTGAGATAATGTATTACGAAACATTCAAACAATTAAAGCTACAAGACAAAGACTTGGCGCCTGCCGTGTCTCTCCTGATTGGATTCAACTCAATGCCAGAATGGCCAGTCGGCAAAATAATCCTACCAGTCAGAGCAGGAAGCGTGACAAAACAAGTGGAATTCTGGGTGTTGAAAGTCCCTTCCACTTACAACATAATCTTGGGAAGAACATGGCTGCATGCCATGCGGTCGGTAGCATCATCCTACCATCAAGTAATGCGGTTCTCCAACGAAGCTAGGGTAATTGAAGAGGTCTTCGGAGATCAGATCATGTCCAAGCAATGCTTTGTCACTGTGAATGGCAGCCGCGCTGCCAAGGGATATGTTCATTCGGTGGAAGAACCTGAGAGTAATGAACTGTTCGCAGATGTCGGCAAAGCAGCTAATCAAAAAGCGGTGGAAGACTTGGTAGATGTAAGAATAGATGAAAAGAACCCGGGTAAGTTCTTTTTGCTCGGTTCGTCGTTATCCAGCACTGAGAGATTAGAGGTCTTGGAATTTTTGACCTCTAACATCGAAGTGTTCGTCTGGACACCATACAACATGCCAGGCATTGATCCTAACTTCATCTGTCACCAACTCAATGTCCACCCATCCGCCAGACCAATCATTCAGCGCATACACAGATCGGCACTCCACCATGCCGAAATAGTGGCGGAAGAAGTAGGAAACCTACTGGAGGCAGGAGCAATCAGAGAGGTGTACTACCCTAGATGGATCTCTAATACGGTGGTAGTGCCAAAGAAGAACGGCAAATGGCGTGTCTGCGTCGACTAAAAAACAGTCAACAAAGCATGCCCAAAGGACAGCTTCCCCCTACCACGGATAGATCAACTAGTAGACCTAACAGCAGGGCATAACTGACTAAGCTTTCTTGATGCGTACAGAGGCTACCATTAAATCGCCATGTACGAACCAGACCAGGAGGTCATGTCCTTTACAACTCCAAGAGGACTGTATTGCTACAAGGTCATGCCCTTTGGACTAAAGAACGCAGGGGCAACATTCTAGAGAATGGTCACTAAGATGTTTGAGCCGTTGTTGGGCAGAACAATAGAGGCTTACATCAACGACATGGTGGTCAAAAGCAAGGATAAGAATGACCATTTCAAGGACCTAGGTGAGATGTTTGAGATCCTAAAGAAGCACAAGTTGTGCCTCAATGCGTCTAAATGTGCATTCGGAGTAGGATCTGGCAAATTCCTGGGTTTTTTGGTGACCAACCGGGGTATAGAAGCAAACCCCTCTCAGATCAAAGCAATTCAAGACCTGGAGAGGCCAAATTCAGCAAAAGAAGTGCAGCACCTCACCGGCATGGCAGCTGCACTCAATCGGTTCATAAGCCGGTCGTTAGACAGACTACGACCATTTTTCCATACTTTAAAGGCCAAATTTGAGTGGGACGAAGAATGCGACCGCGCTCTGGAAAACTTGAAGGAATACATGTCTTCTCCACCACTGCTTGTCACCCCAATACCTGGAGAAGAACTCTTCCTGTACCTGGCAGTCTCTCAGCACGCAATTAGCGCAATGTTGGTCCGTGCGGAAGGAATCCAATATCTGCCCATCTTTTATGTCAGCAAGACATTGCTGGGCGCCGAAACAAGATACTTGCCACTGGAAAAACTGGCCTTGGCCTTGATGATGGCCTCAAGGAAGTTGTCGTACTACTTTCACACCTACACCATAGTCGTCCTCACAACTTTCCCATTAAAAGCTTTGTTTGAAAGGGCGAACTTTTCTGGGCGAATTTTGAAGTGGGCAGTAGAGTTGGGATAATTCGACATCAAGTTCCAATCCAGAACCGCGATAAAAGCTCAAGCCTTGGCAGACTTCGTCGCTGAATTTACCCCAGGAAGTCATCATATCTGCCCAGTCGACCTGATTGATACAACCGAAGTAGGGATGGAAGTTGACGCCGGAATAGCGCAACCCCTGGTACAGGGTACTCAGTCAGACCCCAAGGCAGACCAGAATAAAAAAAACAAGGAAGAAGCAAACCATGCTACACCAAGCCAAGACTCACCAACAAATAAAGAATTGGTACAATTAGATAACGAGGGGCAAACAGCAAGCATGGACCTTGAAGAAAACACTAGCAACATTTTGGACCCCAAGGCATCATCTGATCCCTTCACTTGCTGGAAGTTATTCGTTGGAGAGATGTGGAAGCTCTTCATGGATGGAGCATCCAACCGGCATGGAGCAGGACTCGGCATAGTCCTCATCTCTCCAGACGGCCTAGTAGTGGAGCAAGTAGTCAACCTGGGCTTCCCAGCATCAAATAACGAAGCGGAGTATGAAGCGCTTCTTGCAGGCCTCAAATCAGCATTCTACATGAAGGCCACCGAACTAATGGTTTACAGCGACTCGCAGCTAGTGGTAAACCAAATTTCAGGCGACTACAAAGCAAAGGACGACAGGATGGCTAAGTACCAAGAGTTGGTCAGAACAGAAATCAAGAAATTTGAAGTAGTTAGGATAGAACAAATTAGCAGAGAGGAAAACATCAGAGCAGATGAATTAGCAGGCTTTGCTTCAATGACAGATACTTCCATCCCTCATCCATTGCTGATCGACTACCTACCTAGACCAAGCATTGAAGACCCCGAAGCAGGAGAGGTATGTTGCGCCGAGTTAGGCCCTTCTTGGATGGACCCCATCATACTGTTCTTAAAAGATGGCACCCTACCAGAAGAAAAGAAAGAGGCCAACAGAATAAGAGCAAAGTCACAACGATTTTGGCTCTCCCCATCTTTAACATTGTACAAGAAATCGTTCTTAGGGCCCTACTTAAAGTGTGTTCATCCAAGCAAAGTTGAAGCATTTTTGTTCGAAATACACGAAGGCGTGTGCGGAAGCCATCAAGGGGCAAGGTCACTAGCATACAGAGCAATCTCGCAAGGATATTGTTGGCCTTACATGCAAGCAGACTCAGAGAAGTATGTGAAGAAGTGTGAGAAATGTCAGAACTTCGCACATCAAATACATCAACCCGCCAGAGAACTTCTACCTTTAACCAGCCCATGGCCCTTCGCAATATGGAGCTTGGACATAGTAGGACCACTTCCAACAGCACCAGGCAATAGGAAGTTCTTTCTTGCAGCAACCGACTACTTCACAAAGTGGGTGGAGGCAGAAGCCTTAGCATCAATCAAGGAAAAAGACGTGAAGAAGTTCGTCTGGCAGAACATCATCACTCGGTTTGGCATACCAAAAACCCTAATATCAGACAACGGCACTCAGTTCGACGACAGAATCTTTATAGGCTTTTGTGAAGAGTACAAGATAGAGTTCTACAATTCTACACCGGCATATCCCCAAGCAAATGGTCAGGCAGAAGCATTAAACAAGGTCATCTTGGATGGATTGAAAAAAAGGCTAGAGAAAGCAAAAGGTAAGTGGGCAGAAGAACTCCCTCATGTTTTATGGGCTTATCGTACCACACCTCGGCGGTCAACAGGAGAAACTCCATTCTCCTTAGCTTATGGTATGGAAGCAGTAATCTTACTAGAAGTTGGCCTCCCCACAATTCGAAGCGAAAATTTTGATCCAGACTTAAATGGCGAAGCCATAGCATTGGAGCTCGACCTTGCAGAAGAAAGAAGAGAAAGAGCACTGGTTCACATTGCCTCATACCAACAAGAGTTATCCAGGAAATACAACAAAACAGTGCATCCAAGGCAATTCAAGATCGGCGATTGGGTGCTGCGCAAAGTGATGGGGAACACCATAGTACCAGGAGATGGCAAGTTAGGGCCCAATTGGGAAGGACCTTACAAAGTGGTTGGATTAGCAGGAAAAGGGGCATACCACTTGGAAGATGAGGACGGCAAAGCCATTCCTAGGCCGTGGAACACTACTAATCTCAAATTAGTCTATTTTTAACTTTTTTTAAGCATATGTAATTTTCCTTTTCCTTTCTCAATAAAACAAGTAGATTCTTTTCAGTATAAGTTATTTTCTATAAAAAATAGTTTTAGTGAGTTAGGAACATTGTAAACATGGTTGGCTGGATTAAACCAACACCCCTCCTAAGCCCAAGATAAGGATCCAGGCTGCAGGACGTTTGGTCGGAATAACCAAACATTTTACTCTAGGTTGGCTGGAAAAAACCAACTTAGAGGTTGGCTGGATTAAACCAACACCCCTCCTAAGCTCAGGATAAGGATCCAGGCTGCAAGACGTTTAGTCGGAATAACCAAACATTTTTCTAAGTTGGCAGGAATAACCAATTTAGAGGTTCGCTGGATTAAACCAACACCCCTCCTAAGCCTAGGATAAGGACCTAGGCTGCAGGGCGTTTGGTCAGAATAACCAAACATTTTTCTAAGTTGGCAGGAATAACCAATTTAGAGGTTGGCTGGATTAAACCAACTCTTACTACTCTTTAGCCGAAGTAAGGATATCGGCTAAAGAGTAGTTGGCTGGATTAAACCAACTCTTACTACTCTTCAGCCGAAGTAAGGATATCGGCAAAAGAGTGGTTGGCTGGATTAAATCAACACTTGGTACTCTTTAGCCAAAATAAAGATATCGGCTAAAAGAGTGGTTGGCTGGACTAAACTAACTCTTAGTACTCTTCAGCCGAGGTAGGGATCTCGGCTAAAAGAGTGGTTGGCAGGTATACTTATCGTTGCAAATGTTAAGACTGATATAAAGTATCTCGGCAAGCGAATGCTGTACATCATCCAAGACTTCAGTTAGAAAGTAAAATACAAGTATGGAGATTAACCGAAACAAGAGTTGGAACAAAAAAGCAGACTTCATTGAAAAGTCAAAAGCAAGTACAAAGGGTGAGGCCTCAGCCCGATTATAATTTGTTTCCAAAAGCAAAGAAAAGAAAAAAAGCAAAAAGAAGAAAAACACCTTTGGATGTTAGCGTATTGACAAGGTGGCATGCTGCTAAAGCTTCCAGCTGCTGAACTGAAGCAACTACAGAATTCAATGGTTTAGGATATTTCATCGTCCCAAATGAACTTACAAGCACTCTTTTCGCCACCCGCAAAGTAAATGTTAGAGTAAGAGGAGAATGATGTTGTCTACAATAAGCACAGACTGGGTTGATTCGCGCAGTGATCAACCCTTCCATCAAATTTTCTGTTGTTAATAAATCGAACAAACATTTTAAATTAGTACACAAGACTAAAATTTCAATCCTGAAATAGCTTGCAACAACACAAGACTAAAATAAATGGCCAATAATAAATCACATAAGCATCGGTTTATACATAAAGTTCACTCTAAAACTATGAAGCACGTATACAGATATGGATACGGTACATCAATACGGTAAAATCTAAAAAAAGTAAGGTATATGTACGGCTGCATAAGTTTATAAAAAAATAAAAACAAAGCCCAATTAGTACATATTGAGAAAATATTAAGGGGTTGTTTAGGATGACTTAAATAAGTGCACTTTTTGTCTTTTTACGAAAAGATATGCAGAAAAGTAGAGAGGTGATGTGATAGAAAAAAGATAAAAAGATAAAAAGATGAATTATTTTTGAGTTGCCAAACTTGGCCTAAATATTGAGAAAATTTATTTTAAATTAGTACACGTTTAAAAAAAATTTATTTATTTTAAATTTAGAACAATGTAAAAATTAGTTAAATAGTTTAACACCAAAGACCAAACCTACAATTCACATTTAATGCCAAAAAGTACAGACTAAAGGTATAAAACCAAAATTAAATGTCACTATATTAAATAATTTATAGACCATAACATATATCACATATGAACACAAGAACCCGTTTTCAGAAGCTAGCAGCCAAAAACACAAATACCCAGGAAAACCCAAAAACAAATTGTAAATCATAAAGCATTATAACGCAGCGGATTAAATGTTTAGATCATACCTTTTAGCGAAGAACCTCATGGGTAAATCACGTGCTTCCTGAATCTGGTCAATCAACCCAGCAATAGGGTGATATTACAATAGTGAATATCACCTACACAAACCACAGTGCAAATGGCTTTGATCGTTGTTTTTGGGAGAGAGTCAGAGAGAGAGGAGAGTCTGGGAAAAAATGTTATGGGTAAAAACCCCATAACGTATCTCATATACGTATCTCTCATTCTCAGATGTATATAATCAATAATAACCAATAAATATCTATCCATCTATTCATATCTATTGATATGATAGATATAGATATCCTGAATGGTTATCCAAATAAGTTTGAATTAAAATTCAAACTTACATAGATAAGGTTCAAGAGGTTTAGGCTCAAAAAGCTCAAAGGGTCATGCCACATGGGCGCCCAATTTCTAACATCTCCCACTCGCACATGAGTTGGCATGACACTGCCACATCTCTATCTCAATCTCCCAAAAAATGAATAATCTCATACTAGCCAATGCACCGTGCGACTGCTGAGAACACCTGCATGTGGGAGCTCTATACTAGAAACTCAAAATGAGCCAGCATAGAGACATCAACCCAAAAAAAAACAAAAATAGTGTCTCATATACCCCAGACCCATCTAATTACACCGGTCCAAAAAACATCTCTAATCCCTCAAAAAGAGCATGTTTGACTCTTTTAATTCTTGTAATATATTCACACTCAATCCGCTTCTCATACAGAGCGATGTGAGTTGCCGGCAGTGAATATACATCAGTGGTGTAATACTAGATGATCTTCCCTTTGGTCCCATGCCATTTAGTTTAGGATTGACCGCTTTCCCAGTGATGTTCCTTAAGGCCGAATCATACATGACCGCAGGCAACATACCAAAGTAGCAGAACATCAACCCCTTACCTTATGACATAGTCAAAAGTCACAAAAGGGTACAAAAATGAAAGTCATATCAATAATGACATGTAAGACTCACACGATGAGGAAACAGGGATCCATTCTCTCACCTCATTACTCGGTCGCCAAGCACATGTAGTATGAATACATGTTACGGTAGAGTAACTCTTCCAAAAGAGTGACGTCATACTCGATACACCGTACAGATATTAGTCTAGTCGTTTTCTAGCGCCTAACCCGAATTCTCTATTTGCTCGCCTTCTAGGCACCAAATGAGATCTCGCATCTGGCTAATCATAACAGGCACAACATGGAAGGTGGGTATTAACATCCATGTTTGGTCCTTAACACGACCTCATCTTGGTTGTAACCAAGGCGACATACATAATGGATAATTTTAAGCCTCTCTTGGCTCCAAAATAAAAAATAAACCACTAGTCTCATCCTTGCTCGCTCCCAAGCGCCAAGGGCGATTGCTCGTGTGAGTGAGCCAATCTTGCCTGCTGACATCATCATCTGCTAATCATTATGACACAAACCATAATAGTGTCAACATCCCATCATCTCAAAATAAGTGATCGATTTTTAAAAAAAATTGACCACAGCTTGCGCAATTCTAGATTCCAAACATAAGCCTTATCAGCACCTCTTGCGATAAGTATATACAACGGAATCCACCATGTGCGCCTCATATGAAGTGATTCAAGATCACTACCTCTTGTGCAATAACCTCTCTAAAGATATTTTGGTGACCAATTTGCGTTCATTCTGGATGCGCCGAACTAGCGCAGATGTGCCCAACTAGCGCATTGAATTTTACAATAAGCAAATTAGTATATTACTAGTAAAGAATTCTATCCACAATCCAATGAGCAAGGTCAATGTCTAAACAACTCAGTTGACCATTTACCAAAGATAACACTTATCATGCCGAATACGCCCACATAGTGTAGTTTAGGCTCCCACAACAAAGAAAAAGATCAAGGAATATAGGTCATCTGTTTCTCCCAAAGACAATCCGAGGATACACTTAATAGCTAAGGTTCTGGCTTTTACCGATAGGTAAGTCAATGGGTTTGTAATTTTGCATCTAGAATCATTCTAGGATATTCCTTATGTAAGTCATCGAAGACAAAATAGGAATTCTCCCAAAACAATCCCTAAGGATCGTACATCCGAGAATATAAATTACATCACCCATGTCCATCATATCTAAAATAGAGGACTGCCCACCCCAGGTGGCGACAATCCTATAAATTCCTGGCTCATAATGACTAAGTAAGGAAAAACTTCTTTTGGACCATTGATCATGCCTCAGTGGTCTTCATCGATCATCGTTAGCCTATCATGGCTTGACGAAATCTAAGAACCACTATTGGGATAACTATTTTAGGTTGTAAAAAATTTATTAGAACTAGCAACCTTTTTGCGCTCCTAACTTTTCACCATAAAAACAGAAGGTAAATCCCTACGGATCTACTTATTCAATTCTCTAACGAGAAAGTTGGGTCACAATGTCCACAAATCAATGTTCCGAACTTATGTCAATCATAGCCTAAGTCACAATAACCTCACTCCCCAGGAGGAAGTCTTCTTATAGTCTATACTTTCCTCAATGGTGTGACTTTTCGGTATCTAGCGAGCCTTATGCCTCAACAATGACTATCCAAATTACGCATAACTTTAGAACAGTTTCGCGTCATAATGGAAAGTCAACCAAATTATAGAAATGGTTAATCCTTAAAGACTTTTGTCTTAAACTGCGCAACATTAATCCACTTTCTAAAAACAGGGGACTAGAGCCTTTGGCATTATCCTAGGCTCTTTATCATCTTGCGGAGCAATCATGAATGTTTCCTTCTCAATCACCCAGTGATGACGTGGAAAATTTTCACATTTGCTACCACGCAACTAAGAATGTAGAGTATTCTTCTCTAATGGAGTAATCCATTAGTAGGCACATCGCTCCCACTGTCCCTAGGATATTGGAGATTTCTTTCCATTCTCAACTAGGCTACATAAAAGCACTATGCTTAGAATTCTCTATCTCATAGAGTTTTAAAAAACTCTATTTACGTCACCTTCACTAAAAAAAACTTTATGTGACTTAGTTATACTACCACAAAGCTGCTTACCTATATGCACATGACCCGGAGGGTTTACATGACAGCATACAATAATGCGCCACATAACCCTATGTGTTTACAAGACATCATACAATAATGCGCTATAGAACTTTAGGTCTTAACTTCGCAATCTTATGAGAAGTAGAATAAAGATAAGCTGCTTAACGGTTACAAATCGCCCATAGATGGCTCTCTGCTAACCCATTACTCAAAATGGAGTGTAAAATCTGATATGGAGGGCACTGAGTTAGGGATATAGGCAATAAACTAGTGCAATTCCCAATTGGGAAACATTTGCGCTATTATCCACCTAACATTAACAATATTTAATTCCTTATCTCTACTACACCATTGTATTGTTGAGTATTAGGAATAATCAATTTTCTAAGCATCCATTTCTCTTCACAGAGTTTTCTAAAATAACTCAAATAGACACTCGTCACCTTGATCAAAACTAAAAGCACAAAAAGCTGTTATCTAATTGATCTCAACCTCATATGTGCAATGTCAAAAATTATCTCACAACTTTTGACTTATGAGAGATCAAATAGTCTTGACTCAGATGCGTATCGTAATCTATAAATGTGTCGAGATTGAGGCTTAGCTATCATACCCTTACACATATCTAGTCACAAATATCATAGTGGACTAAATGCGCCAATACAAATGACCTTCTACGGCTTTCCTACTTACTTGTGCGTACCCATTGCGAACAAAGTTATACATTTATATGAGAGCAGTATGTCACAAGCGAGTGGGCCCGAGAAAGCCTACTCAAACCATCGTGTCATCATCTCATTAATGTGATTAAGTATAATAAGCCACCGGTTCATGACCAATGTCATAAACTAATTCCAATCATCTTAATGTGTGAGTTCTCGAAGATAAGTTTAAAAGGTTTAGGCCTAATTAGGTAATGACTCAAGACTAATTCATATTCACTAGATCATAAAAGGATGTCATGGAGATATCAAGTGCGCCTAAGTCGCAAATTTAACTAATAAGTACTAATCCCCTACACCTTCAAGTCAATTTTATTCTCCATACACTTTAATGCATCTAGTTAAAAAATGACGATACTCCTCTTGCCATATCTGTTTCTCGCTTCATAGTTACTTGCAATTAATTCTACTATCCACAAGAAAGAGAGAATAAGCTATCAATCTGTGACAACTCTTGAAGTAACTTAAGCGGGAATTAGGCTAAAGAGTCTAATTCAACATAATGCTCTCACAAGCGATGCGTCAAATTCTTAGAGTCATAACAACCTTGTCGGCCTTGACCTTTTCATTACTATGCTGCAACGTTTGCGCTTAGTGGTAAACGTTATTAAAAAACGTTAGCCTAGCTAAGGAATCATACAAAGAAGCCCCTCCTCATGTTTCACACTCAAGTGTGGAAACAATAAGTGTCCAGATTTAGACAAGTTGGTAATGATAATAGATTTTGCAGCTACTAAGCGCTAATCTTTTCACTTAGTGTTAATAGATTTTGCAGCTTCTAAGCGCTAATCTTTTCACTTAGTGTTAATAGATTTTGCAGCTTCTAAGCGCTAATCTTTTCACTTCACATGATATTTCAACGCACACTATTATAGTGCATGAAATTTTGCTCCATCCACTCCCAGTAATTGGGTAGAGAGCAAAACACTGCTCATACTGGCTACTCGTCTTACACTTAATGACTAATTCATTTAAGCTCGCATTTCTTGGATGACGTGACTCTTGAATGTTACTTCATCTAATGATGCAACATCATTAAAAGTCAAATTACAAAGTCAATCCGCGCAGCTCAATAGTCAAGATCATATACAGATCTATTGAGGGCTTAATAATTTCATAACTCCAAAACTCACCAACCAAAACTACGTAGCATGCCGCTAACCATAGCGCACACATTAATTTTTATTGTGCCAAACAAGGCAACAAAAACACGGTGACTTTGAGTCATGTTTCCTTACTTTGGCTCAATTAAGGTTTGACCTAAAGTCTCCAAGACTTTTCCTCATCTAAAGAATGGGATTATATTGTTCACATTTGAACATCTCTACTAAGTCTAGGTTAACCAAATTAACTTCCATAAGCTAAATCAATTTAGTGAGAAATTCGCATTGGGATTAATTTGATTAGCATAATATAATTTTGCCGCAAAAATCTAAATTAAATAGTGACAATATTATACAAGTCGCAAGATTGAAAATCCGCTATGCTCATAATCATCTCTTGCGCCACAGGTGACAATTATCCAAAATTTAATTTAATTTATGCGCAAAATATTGGTTTTCGGGAGTTAATCTACAAAGATTTCTCTCAACCGAATAACCTCCCACTGATTATGGCATGTCTAAAAGTATGATAAAAAATTCTAATTCCATACAATAGCATCATAATGTAGATTCACAATCAATTCATGCTATGTTACATTTAATAACGGAATTAAAACAAAAATAATTAATCATGCTATTCTAATTAAAACAAATTAGAAATTCTAGGCAAAAAACAACAACATGCTGTATTTAATATTCAAATTATGCCATAACAGAATGTATATCATTTTGAAATTTTTTGAAATTTTTCTGAAATTTTCTGGAATTCTAAATAACCAATAAACACACATAAAATTAGAAATAAAAAATTCCAGAATCTGATAAACTGAAAAAAAATATTCCAGTAAACAGTAAAACATTTCAGAAGTTTACAATAAAAATTTCAACCCCAGAAAATTATTTATGCAATACCAGAAGCTTATTAAAGCATAAATAATGAATTATTATTTCAGAAAAAATATTTTTTATTTTTATAAAATTTCCAAAATTTTACAGAATATAGAAAATTTAATTCTGAGTCTAACGGTTCTAACCACGTTTAAAACAAAGCTATAACGAATAAATTATGGCCATTTAACGCGATTCAGAATTTAAGACAGAACAAACAGAGCCTTAAAAACAAGCCAGCACGGAAAAACGGCTCGGCGCGGCTCAGCACGCGGCTCGGCGCGCACGGCTCGAAACGCGGCTCAGCACGCGGCGCGCGTGGACGGCGCGGCTGACGCGCGCGTGACGACGCGTGGTAGCGCGTCTGCACCGCATCTGGCGCGTGGACGCGCGTGCAAGGGCGTGGGAGCCATGGGCGCACGTGGAAGCGCGTGGCTGTGCGTGGGAGCGCATGGAAACGGCTTAAGGCGTCAGGTGGCGCGTGCAGACCACGCGCCGCCTTCCAGGGTGTTTTCTGGTCCGATTTCGGTACTCCCGAACTCTATTTTCCAAAATAAATACATTTATAGTCTTAAAAATGACATTAATGATCATAAAAATGAAATATTTTGGATCTCTTCCTCTTTTATAAATATACACATAATAAAAGAAAGCACAAAAATATCTATACAATGCTCTGATACCAATATAAATCATAAAGCATTATAACGCAACGGATTAAATGTTTAGATCATACCTTTTAGCAAAGAACCTCGTGGGTAAATCACGTGCTTCCTGAATCTGGTCAATCAACCCAGCAATGGGGTGATATTACAATAGTGAATATCACCCACACAAACCACAGTGCAAATGGCTTTGATCGTTGTTTTTGGGAGAGAGTCAGAGAGAGAGGAGAGTTTGGGAAAAAATGTTATGGGTAAAAACCCCATAACGTATCTCATATACGTATCTCCCATTCTCAGATGTATATAATCAATAATAACCAATAAATATCTATCTATCTATTCATATCTATTGATATGATAGATATAGATATCCTGAATGGTTATCCAAATAAGTTTGAATTAAAATTCAAACTTACATGGATAAGGTTCAAGAGGTTCAGGCTCAAAAAGCTCAAAGAGTTATGCCACATGGGCGCCCAATTTCTAACACAAATAAATAATTATAGTAACAAAGAATGTGAATAGAACATGAATGTGATTATTCATTCGAAGTACAAGATTATATGAATTTGTTTTTGTTAATAGAAAAACTGAAATTTAACTTGATCAAAACATAATTGAGAATGAATGTAACAGATCTGTCTTCAAATAGACAAATATTGAAGTCCTGAAACAGAAACAAATCTATAACATTTGGAACAATTTGTGAGAAGACAAGAAAAGAAGAAAGAGAAGTGGAGACAGAGAATACTTGAAGGTTGGTAGCGCAAAGATGACGATGGCCGATGATGGGAGGTTGTAGAAGTCGTACTGTTACCACGCTTCTCTCTCTCTCTCTCTCTCTCTCTCTCTCTCTCTCTCCTCTGTGTGTGCGCGCGCGATGGCGCGAGAAAGGAGTTGGTGAAGGAAAGAGAAATGTCTCTCTACTGTTTATGTTTTTTTTAAAATAAAATATTAAAAATTTGTGAAGTTGCCGACAAATTTTTTTTTTAAGGCACTTGGTTCAAAAGTGCAAATTATAATTTTATTTCAGGATCTAAAATACTTTAGAGGGGTGTTAATAACATCTTATGAATTATTCTAGAGTTTTCATTTTTTTGAGTCTTTATTTATAAATTTTCAAGTTTTTTAAAACAATTTCCTCTCAAATAATATTAAAATTATCTTTGTAAAAACATTTCACCCATTGAATACACACCTCTCATATACTGCATCTCCAAAAAATCTCTCTTTCAAAAAACTCTAACAAAACTCACAAAGAAGAAAGAGAGCCAATGTGATTACCTGTTGCATCATCTGCCATTGTCACAGTTGGTATGCTCTCTCTCTCTCTATATATATATACATTATTTCTTAGTTTTCTCGTAATAATTTCTTCTCTTGTAGGAAAAAAATTATAATAATTGGTTTCGTTGGTTTTTTTGGTATAAATTATAAAATTGTGAATTCAGCAGAGAACTACGCAGCAATATTATCAAAGCTACGTTATAAAAGAATAACTTTTGAACCTAATAAAGGATTTGGGTTATTTTTGATAACTTCTGCAAGTGTTAAAATTTTTGACCATTCTATGTATTAAAAAATTTCTATGTTTGAGTTTGAATTCCCAAACTTTAAAAAATGAAAACTTCTACAAGCGTTAACAATTTTGATCGTTCAATGTGTTAAGAAATTTTCATGTTCAGACTTGCATTCTCAAACATTAGTTATTTGTTTGGAAATGCCTCCTGAACAAATAGGTAATGTTTGGGCCTGTATTCCCGAACTTGAAAAATTAAAACTTTTGCAAGCGTTAACAATTTTAACCGTTCAATGTGTTAAGAAATTTTCATATTCGGACCTGCATTCCTGAACATTACTTATTTGTTCGAAAATGCCTTCCTGAACAAATAAACAATGTTTGGGTCTGTGTTCTTGAATTTCGGTCACATGTTCAGGAGTTCAGTCCTGAAAAAATGACGAACATATTTTATTATTTTTGCCATTTTTTTTTTCAAGAAATTTTTACCCTTACAAGGCCAATCTCCTCCGAGTTAAGAACAAACTCAAAGCTATGAACCTCCTCTAAGTTTTTATTGTTGTACTCCTCTCGTCTTATGGTGTTATGGTTACAAGAAAAATTTCTACTCATTGTCATTACTAGAGAAGTATAGGCAGTCAAATGGTTGCCACTGTTACAGTCGAAATATTGTCACTAAAGGGTTTTCATGTTTTTGAAGGTGGGTAGGTTTTGATGGTGGGATTTGGAGAAGATGTATGAGTGATGATGGAGGTGGGTGCTCTCATAAATCCTAATTCATGATGTAGTAGATGTGTAGGTTTAATTGTGAGATGGGGTGTCCCAAAATTAATGACATCCTTTTTAGTAATTTTATGATATCCTTTTAGTAATGATATCCTAAAATGTATGTTCAAGCTTCAATTCAAGCTTTTAAATGATAATTTCTTTGAAACTATGAGAGACCAAGTAAGAGATCATGTATATAAACTTAATTTGTCCATGAGATGATCAAATTTTTTGGACTCAAGCATATTCAAGTATAAAATCACCAATATATATACAAATTATTTTTTGATCATGGGTTCCTTGAAAACATGACATGCATGTAAGAATCATGAGCTCCTTTCTTCCATTCACAAGAATTATGCAACCAAATAAGTATTGAACTAAAATTATGTCATGCATGTCAATATTTTTCACCATTTCCTTCAATTCATTCTTTTGAGTTTTTTGTGAGTTCACCTCATCAATTTACACCCTTGAACTCTTAATTTTACATGATTTCCTCTTTAATTCATCTCAAGTTCTAAAGATTTATGAGTTCCATGTCTCATATCCATGAAAGAAAAGAAGAATTATTACCTTGAACGATTGAATCACGGAGTTTTGCTTCCAATTTTTCCTTTGCTCTTCTTTTCTTTTATTATTTTTTTCTTTTTTCCTTCGTTTCTCTCTTGATTCCTCCAGAACATGCTTTCTCTCTCCCAAAATATATTCTTTTGTTGAGCCAAACAAAGGCCCATACATATAAAGGCTAATATATATATATATATATTATTTAAATTCATTCTGAATCAGATTTTTACAAAACTTCATATTAAGTCCTAAAAATCATGTTGATTATAATTATGTATTCCGTTTTGATTTCTGAAGCCTCTAAGGTCTTTAATTTCCAGTGTAAGGTTGCAATTAAACCACCCAAATAGACTTACGAATCAGATATACAAGTATTTAGCTTTCGAATGTATGTATATATGTATGTGTATGTATACAAATCTGAACCTTTTGGATCGAGGTTAATGGATGGTAAGCACCATACAGTTTATGTTCATGGCGTTTTTTTGCTAAAATGCACCTTACATTTACAATTTGTTGTTGTTGATTAAGATTTTGTTGTTGTTGTTGGTGTAAACACAAATTTTTTAGCTGCAATTAAAATAAGAAATAAATGCACAAATAAATAATTTTATTGATTATAATAAATAGGTACAATCCTATGTAAATTTGCTTTATTACAGAAGAACAGATCCTCTGATTTGATCTCTGCAGTGGTTGTAATCCAATGGCTGTAAAAGCTTGTTGTTGAATTAGGCAAGTTAATGAATTTCTTCAAGTCTTCAAATGGAGAAACTTGGAAAAAAGAGGCTTGATCGAGGGCTTGAACGACCTGATCTCGAATGAGTTTTGAAATGATCTCTTTGAAAGGAAAGATCAAATTTGTATTTGTAACTTAAAAGGATTGGCACAAGTTTAAAGTGCTTAATAATCCTTCAATCCAAGTTTGAAGAGGTTTAGAGAGAATTTTAAGAAAAGAATTTGACAGACTCGTGAGATTACTTAAGAATTTGCAAGACCTTAGCAAAAAACCCCTATTTCTCAATAGTGAGAGTCTCTATTTATAGGTTTCAAGAGAGACAAGTTAGTTTTGGCAACTCCAAAATTTGATTTTAATTTCCAATAAAAGAGAAATTTGTCTCTCATTTCATAGAAATAATTTGCATTGAACTTTGAATTTGAATTTGGCCAAATTTTAACAAAATATCTTCATGGGCCTCACACCTTTGGGTTAATCTAATTGTCAAGATGGGTTCACTTTTCTTTTGGTGTGACTCATAATTTAAAATAGGTTGAGGTCCATAATTTTGGTAAGACCCACATTTATTTGAAAATTTTGACCATCTTGATTTTGACTAATTAAGAAAATTTTATTTGTCTTGATTAATCAAATGGTGATTAAATTATCTTAAAATTTTGATGTTTATAAATTGCCCCCACTTCAAGACTTATATGCTTGTTTATAAGCATCAAAGACAAGTCTTAAAGTATTTTGTGGACATGCTGGCTTCTTGTAGACCAAGTTTTTATTTATTTATTTTTTACCTGGGGACTAGAGTAATGCATGTGCCACAATTCATGCTTGTGTGAGCATGAAGAACCATAAATACCATTTTTGGCAATGGGCCATTCATGGAAGTTGATAAGCTTGACCTACTCTTTAGCACATAATTGAGAATTTTTCACAGCAGTTTTGTGTCATTTTTGGTAAAAATCAATTCTTCACTTTGACAACCTTGATTTGAGAGATATTTTGTTTTTTTTTTTTCCCTCCGAAATTATATGCATAGTAAGAGGAACAAATTATTCTTTTGCCACTCTTGCCAAAGTTGGAATGCTCAGCTCTTTTTTTTTTGGTTCTTTAGGATTTCTTGTAAAAGAGTATTCTACAAGTATAAATATGCACGAGATGTGCCGCACTCTTACATCGATCGAGGAAGGAACAACCACTTGGATTTTCAGTCTTGTTTTCCAATTCGTTCCACCACATGGGTCAACACACAACCATCAAGCTAGAAGCATAATAAAAGATTGTAGGGTCTGTAGATGTCCCCGAACGCCCCGGGAGGGTTAAGTCCCGTTCCGTTCATATTGGGGTCACTACAGTTCAAGGACTCAAATGTCACGGTTCTTAATCTTGAACCAAAGAGTCCAAATCCGGCAAATCGATTTTGAAAACAGATTTTTTGAAAAGAAGTGCCAAACATGGACTGCTTTACCAGATACAGAGTCGCCACCTAAATGTTTTTTAATGTGAAATCTAGGAAACCCTAACTCGGTGCCAAAGGCCACGTGTCCGTCATCACCAAAGTTGTCTCGGCTCGGGAACTTGGGAACGATTGGGGAAGGTCACCTCGTGAGCACCCCCGCTCGCCCGGTCAAAGACCGGCCTCTACTAACCATGATATCTGATTTTGAAAACATTGTATGTTCTTATTCCGGTTATTAGCCTAGGTTACTATGTGATGCGCACAGCATACAAGTATAGACCGGGTCGCCTGAATTGGGACAAAACATTTAATGTTTATTTTTGAAAGATGGTTTGCTACCCGCAGGTAGGCTTAAAATGCAGATTTTGCCACCCTCGGGTGGGCTTAAAACACTTGATGAATTGTTCCAATCCAAATAACCCAACCTCCACCCACAGGCATTTAAGCAGTTATATCACATAAGCAAATAGCCTCATGGTAAGCATGCTATCATGGCAGTCACTCACACGCATGCGAGGATGCTAAAGCATAAAACTCACCGAGTACTCCAAGCCAAAACAGAAACTCATTAGAAATCATGTATGATCCTAAATATACAGGATTGCCTAATGCAACACATGCAAAAATGCAACTATAGCAGGCTCGGCTATCCTAAACATGGCATATGGAATGCTACAGCTATCATGTATTCAACTTGGAATTGAAATACAAATGCAGTTAGTATGATGCGCCGAGCCCGGTACATGTAAAACAGATGAATGAATGCAAACATGCTATCATACTGTATGCTAATTGAAATATGCCCTAATCTAACCATCATAAGCAGGTAAATAAAAAGGAAGAAAGACGTGGGATTGGAAGACATACATCACATTCACCCACACTTATTACAATTTTGCCCTCGCACAGAGGGTCTGAATAAATATACAGTCCCGAATAAAAGAATAGTACAGTTCAAATAATACAATCCAAATAATGTACAAATTCCTAATTAATTAACAAATTAACTAAGAAAGCTGTAAAACTGGCATGCAAGCCAGAGACTGCCTTGATTCCGCTCCGGGTGATGAATGATGCCTGTTCGGGTTGCCTTTGTGCGGAAATCCATGACGACGCCCCAATTAGCCTCTGTTTGCACCTGCTCTTGAAATGCGTGCCAAGCTCTGAAAAGTTGCTGATTCTTCATTTTGCTGCAACAGAGAGCAGGAAAGGGGCATGGCAATGTATTTTCACAAATGTATGCATGTCTCGATCCTTGTGCCACCAATCACGCATATCGATGTATAATGGCCGAGGAGTCGAATTGCACAACTCAATATGAAATGAATGCATATGAAAATACAACAAAACCTAACTCCATCATGGATAATCCGGAGTGTCGGTGACTGGGGAATTGAGACACGTTAGTCACTCGAGTGCAGGCGTACCTCATTTCCCGTGCCCGGGTTAACTCCTATCCCGAACACGATGCAATATGCATGATATGCATGAAATGCAACTAAGATACAACCTAACATGCGAAAGGCTATGAAATGGCATACACGATGCATGAGGAAATATGGCATACACGATGCACGAGGAAATATGGCATACACAATGCATTAACATACAACCTAGCATACACAATGCTATTGTCACGACCCAAACCCGGCCCTATGGGTTTAGCACCGTAATGTGGCCCGATGTCAAGAATTCAGAAGGCCTCTGAATCGATGTCTGATCAATCAGTCTGAGGGCCTGGCGGAAGCCAAAACAGTAAGTAACTAGTGTCCACTGAGCTGTGAAAATCTGTATGTCAAAAACATTTTATGCATTCATACAGTTCAAAACAGTACAATCCATAAACAGTCTATACAATCATTCACAGTCAGTCAGTACAGGGATCAAGTCCCTAGACAACGATCTGATATAACGATGAGCGGTCTATATAAATGTACAATCTGATGAGGGAGACAGTGGAAACAAAAACACCCCAAGCCCTGGCATGGCGACCCGGAACCTCGCAGTGAGGCACATAGGCTGGCTTGACAACACTGGGGACCAATCCCACGCTACTAGCTTCAGTCTGGTGGCTGAGCACCTACATATATATATAAGCAGTGAGCTAAAGCCCAGTGAGTATCAAAACGTGTAATGGGGTTATGAATGAATGTCCTTCTGATAATGAAATCAATTCATTATACTGATATTTCAATCTTCAAGATTTCGGTCAATCAATATTTCAATCAATCACCATATGTGGTACATCCATTAGCCTATAAATGAGGGTCCAAAAGGACCGGCCTTATGAACCCAACAATAATGATGGCCATCAATCGGTATGGTTCCACAAGGAAACCGACAGAGCTCAGTAACGATCAATAACGATGGGTGCTAAGGATGCCACTGTCTGATTCGAAATACAGGACATACATTCATTCAATAAACAATATCAGTTCAATAAACAGTTCAGTTCGGTATTCAAAATAAAACCATTTGAACATATCTTTACACAATCTGTTACTCACAGAGATTGGGCTATCAGTAGCTAGAGCGCGTCCCCGTGAGCCAACCCTAAACAGTTAACAAATAGAACACACACTAAGTTCACAGTCGAAAAGATGATAATTACATCCCTAAATTCCTCGGTGTGGTTCTATGTTTAAATCCTCATTAAGATGTCTTAAACTAGGCCTAAGAATGCCTAGGATGCGATGAGGATGCAAAAATACAGTTGGAAGGCACTTTTCAAAAGTTGCTGAAAACAGGGGCCTCGCTCGAGCGAGCCTTCCTTCGCTCGAGCGAGTTTGCAAAATCAAAGGCTTCGCTCGAGCGAGAAATCCTTCGCTCGAGCGGTCTGATGAAACAGTAAAAATACTGGATGCTCAATTTTTACGCGCGATGCTCGCTCGAGCGAGCTTCCAAAATCAAAGGGTTATTCGGCGAGCCTTCCTTCGCCGGCGGTCGATGAAACGATAAAAATCTTGGATGTTCGATTTTTACGCCGAGCCGCCAATCTTCGCTTCGGCGGGCTCAGAGGAAAACGTTGGTCGCCGGCGAGAATCCTTCGCTCGAGCGAAGAAGCCAAATCTGGAATTTCCAGATTTGCCTTCCTAGCTCAAACCAAGCATTCTCAACTCAATTCTCGACCTCTTGGGCTCAAATTCTGGAGAATACATCCCAAAACAATGTATAACAAGTTTCAAAAGCCAAATTATGAATTCAAGCCCCAAAGGTGAGTCAATTAAATCCACTTTCAAACCCATTTTCAAGAACACATCCAAAACATGCAATGCATGAGTTTCAAATCAAATTTAAGCTTCAATTCTTGTCCAAAGGGACTCATTAGTGGGAAAACATTCTGAAAACATGAACTAGAATATAAACCTGGACATGCATGTATGATTCAAGCATGAATTCAACTCCAATTTCACTAATTCAACCATGCATGCAACAATTGATCTTCAATTCAACATATATGAGCAAAATCATGTCTTAGCTCTACAATGATGCATGAATCATGCAAAACTTAGCTCAAGGACAACAATAAGGAGATGAATGTCCTACCTTAATCTTGTATTCAAGGTGTGGAAGCTAAATGAGCAATCTACACTTCAATTCTTCTCAAATTCTTAGCATGCAAGATGAATCCCTCCAAACTCCTACTCTCTCTCTCTAATTCGTGGGAGCTAAAGGAGTGAGCTGATGAATATGTTTTTGCTAAGTGTATAGGCTCAATATAATTGAGTAAACAAGGCTCCACTCACCATGGCAATTCGGTAAATAAGCCTAAGTTCGTAATTAACTCAATTTAATCTAGTTTAATCATTCCTAATAAATTTTCAGATAAAAATACCATAAAATCACAAATATTTTACTGATCATGAAACACTAAACGGTTCCTAAATCGGCCGCCGATAAGGCCTTCAATTAGCAGTTTAAACATACGAATTCAAACAGGTAGTCATTCAAGCAAACAGATACAATATGCAATATAACAGACAAACTCATTCAATTTCAGTCTCGATTTCAATCAGTTCATTCAGTACTTTAATCAGTTCAATTATCAGTCATTAGCGGTTCAGTTTAGCATTAATCAGTATATAATTCAGTGGTTATACGGTAATCAGTACGAGGGTTGTTACAGCTATGGAATGAAATGGCATACACAATGCAATATGGGCTTACACCAACACAAGTGGACCTCGACCACACTCACATAGGAGGCCATAATGATGAAAATGAGACAACTCGAGATGTGTGCATGCGTGCACGCAAACCGAGAATTGAACCTACGGCACGGAATGCCACTTTAACAAGACATGGCAAAACAAAAAAAATGGCATACTATCATGCAAAAATCAGAGGTAAAATGAGATTCAAAGCAGCCCCGAAACCTGGTAAAAAGAAACCCGATGCATGAAACGAGTC
Organism: Camellia lanceoleosa; assembly: GCA_025200525.1. Lineage (NCBI taxonomy): Eukaryota > Viridiplantae > Streptophyta > Magnoliopsida > Ericales > Theaceae > Camellia > Camellia lanceoleosa. Next base: position 100,071,206 of record CM045759.1, read on the forward strand.
CCGAAACACGGGTTTTGGCGCATGAAATGGCCTGTAACTATACAATGCATACATAATTTGAATATGAAATGAAAATACAAAAGCAAGGAAGCCCCGAGACAAGAATTTTTACAGTTTAGAGTGAGGCGAAACAGTGGGCCCCGGTAGGGCTAAGTTAGCATACAAAAATGGCTCCGCAAGGGAGGTAATGAAGCAAGTCACAAATGATGGCCCCGAACAGAGAAGGGGCCTTCTAAAATATTGAAGAGGGACCAAAAATATGATGTATTACAATTTATTACAGACTCCAAAAATAGATACAAGTATGCTCAAAATGCTATGCAAGAAATAGGCCAACAAAGGGGCAAAGAAGCAAGTGGTGCATGGAGGTCTCAAAAAAGTGAGGGCCCTTCAACAATGTTGAAGAGGGACCAAAAATATGGATTTTTACAGTTTAGCACCAGCCCCAAAACAGTATACAAGTATGCTCAAAATATCATGCAAAATGAGGCCACCAAGAGGGCTATAACATGAAGTATACAAAGGGTATCTCAAAAAGCCATAGACCCTTAATGAAACATGAAGAGGGCATCAAAATAGGGCCATTTTCAGTTCGGACCAAAGTCCAAAAACAGAGACACAATAGGCTAATAAATCAGGCAAAAATGTGGACCAAAGAGGGGTTCAATGGCAAGTGACACATGGAGGTCCCAAACAGTGATGAGCCCTTCGTCAATGTTGAATAAGGGCTCGAAATAATCTACTTCACAGTTTATGACAGAGCTCAAAAAATATTATATATAGGCCAAAAATATCATGCAAAAATATGGCATCCAAGAGGGGTAATGAAGAAAGTGGTGGTTGGAGGTCTCAAACAGGGTAAGACCCTTCAACAAACATGACAAATGGCTCAAAATAAGCCTAGTTCCAGTTAGGGTCGGAGCCCAAAACAGCAAGAAAAATGGCTAAAAAAATGATACAAAAAGAAGCTCAAAAAGGAGAAAATGGTGCTCACTCTTGAAGACCAACTCTTGGCTGCCTTTTGGCTTGAGAAGTGGTGTCTCCTAGCTGCTGGAAAGTCCCCCAAACTAGTGGAAATGGAAGTGGTGGTGTGGTGCTAGGTGGTGGTGTAGAAATGGGTGTAAGAGCTTAAGGGCTTTGAGGTTTAGAGTAGAGAGAGAGGGAGAATTGATGCAAGGCTCTCAAAACAAATTTTGTAACCCTAAAATCTGAAGGGGAGGGGCTGTATATATAAGCAAAATGGGTGGAAAAGAGGGGGAAAAAAAAGGGGGGGAAAACAAACCAAGTTTTCCCCCAAAATGGCCAAGCCCTCGAACATAGGTGTAGTGGAAAACAAAATTCACTTCTAGGACACAATTGGGGAGGGGGGCATGGCCGGCTAGTTTAAAAGGGCAAAAAAGTCATTTCACCAAAAAGGTGGCCGGCCAGCCAGATTTTCTGGCCGGCCAGCTACTTTCAGGACCAAAAAAAAAGGCTACCGGGAAGAAAAGTGGCCGGTGGGTGATTGGGAAGTCCAATGGTGGCCATTCAAGTGTCCAAATTGAAGCCCCAGAAGTTATATTTCCAATGGCACAAACGTTGCATTAAAATTCCTCCTGTGGAAAAAGTTATGCTAGTTTCCGTAAAGCCGCGCAGATTTCAGTCCAACCGGAGTGATGCCCTACTTCAATCAACCATATCTCCCCCATTCGGAATTGAATTTAGGAGATTCTTGAGTGAAAAATGAAGCCCCGGGAGTAAGATTTCCAATGATGGTGGCCTCATAGTTTGATTCCAAGTATCGAAATGAATAGGCCCGATTCGGCGAGGGCTGCTCGACTTTCTTTTAACGGTTCATGCCCATTTTCTCCCCCGATTGGATTTCTTCCCTCTTCTCTTCTTTTCTTCAACTTCAAACCCCTAAGTAAGGTGTTTTGAAAGATTTTTCAAAGATTTCATCTCTCTTTCATTCATTTCCACTTTGTCCTTGCTCGGTTTACCGAAAAGCGCAATTTTTGACAAAATGCGAGCCTCGGAACATCGCAGAAACTTTATTTCAAAAATGTTTTGAAAGAGAGGGTTTTATGTCTAAAATCTTTTGATCGAGATTGTTCTGGTCCAGAACAGGGGTATGAAGTTGAGATTTGACTCTCTCTTTGCCGAAGAAATTGCACATTTCCCCTACACAACTTTCTCCACCATATAAACCATCAGTCGCGTCGAAGTCTTATGGACGGTCAAAAATAGGGTGTCTACAGGGTCATAAAAGGACAAAGCAATGGAGAGGTAAAACTCATGCCCTGCACCATACATGACATCATCAACAACGCTTCATGTTTTGATACTTCTGGTGGGCATATTGCAATCATTGTATATATTCCATTCACATGTCTAGTAAGAACATGTATATATATATATTTTAAATTGCACCATTTCACCAACTCATTCCAATTATAGATTATTTCAGCATTGAATGCTTACAAAACTAATGCCATCATTGGCCTAGGCTATTAGTTTGACTTATGTGGGGAACGCGTTTATTAAGCTACTTGCTTGGATATTGGGGTAGTGACGTAGACGCTTCCACTATCACCCTTTGACCATAAGTGGTTAGTTAGATATATGTGAGGGAATGCACCTATTGAGCTAGCCGCTTGGATATTGGGTTAGTGAAGTAGACACTTCCACCACTACCCATTCGACCATAGGTGGTTAGTTTGACTTATGTCGGGAAATGAGCCTATTGAGCTAGTTGTCTAAATATTAGGCTAGCAAAGTAGACACTTCTACCACTACCCATTCGACCATAGGTGGTTAGTTTGACTTATATGGAGGAATGTGCTTATTGAGCTAGTCGCCTGAATATTGGGCTAGTGAAGTAGATACTTCCACTACCACCCATTCGACCATAGGTGGTTAGTTTGACTTATATGGGAGAATATGCCTATTAAGCTAGCCGCCTGAATATTAGACCAGTGAAGTAGACACTTCCACCACTACCTATTCGACCATAGGTGGTTAGTTTGACTTATATAGGGGAATACGCCTATTGAGCTAGCCGCCTGAATATTGGGCTAGTGAAGTATATACTTTCACCATCACCCATTTGACCATGGGTGGTTAATTTGACTTATGTGGTGGAATACGCTTATTGAGCTAGTCACCTGGATATTGTGTTAGTGAAGTAGACACTTCCACCACCACTCATTCGACCATAAGTAGTTAGTTTGACTTATGTAGGGGAATGTGCCCATTGAGCTAGCCGGCTGAATATTAGGCTAGTGAAGTAGACACTTCCACTACTATCCATTCGACCATAGGTGGTTAGTTTGATTTATGTGGGGAAATGCGCCTATTAAGCTAGCCGACTGAATATTGGGCTAGTGAAGTAGACACTTCCATCACCACCCATTCGACCATAGGTGGTTAGTTTGACTTATGTGGGGGAATGTGCCTATCGAGCTAGCCGACTGAATATTAGGCTAGTGAAGTAGACACTTCCACCATCACCCATTCGACCATAGATGGTTAGTTTGACTTATGTCGGAGAATAAGCTTATTGAGCTAGCCGCCTGAATATTAGATTAGTGAAGTAGACACTTCCACCATTACCTATTTGACCATAAGTGATTAGTTTGACGTATATGGTTGAATTCGCCTATTGAGCTAACCACTTGAATATTGGGCTAGTAAAGTAGACACTTCTACCACCACTTTTCTGCCCTAAGTGGTTAGTTTGACTTATGTAGGGGGAAATACGCCTGTTGAGCAAGCTGCCTGGATATTGGGCTAGTGATGTAGACACTTTCACCACTACCAATTTGACCATAGATGTTTAGTTTGACTTATGTGGTTGAATGCCCCTATTGAGCTAGCCGCCTAGATATTGGGCTAGTAAAGTAGACACTTTTACCACCACCCATTCGACCATAGGTGGTTAGTTTGACTTATGTAGGGGGAATGCACCTATTGAGCTAGCCGGTTGAATATTGGACTAGTGAAGTAGACATTTCCACTATTACCCATTCGACCATAGGTGGTTAGTTTGACTTATGTGGGGAAATGCGCCTATTGAGCAAGCTGACTGAATAATGGGCTAGTGAAGTAGACACTTCAACCACCATCTTTTGACCATAGGTTGTTAGATTAATTTTTCACCATGAGCATGTCATTCACACACTCACTATCATTTATTTAATTTTATGTTTGCAACTTCTAATTGATGTAGCTTGTCACAATGTATTCATACAATATGCTTGAGCATACATGTCCCCAAGAGAAATAGCATAAAAGTAATGGTCAAAGGACATTTTTTTTTTTTTGGTTGACTGAACTTAGAGGACAACCCCAAGCTATCTATGTACCCCACAAAGGATCAAGTCAAAATGTAGTTCAATTTGTTTTTGTTTTTTTTTTCCCCCTAAGATAGTTTAGACTCACATGAAGGCGTTTAGTGTTTGAGAGATAGTTTAGACTCGTTTCAAGGAGTGTCTTTATTTTTTTGAGACAATTTAGACTCGTGTCAAAGAGTGTCTTGATTTGTGGGACAGTTTAAACTCATGTCAAGGAGTGTCTTGATTTGTAAGACAGTTTAAACTCATCTCAAGGAGTGTCTTGAACTTTTGTTGCGTTTAGGAGATGACATGTTCACTTTCATCGTTGTTATCTTTCACTTGGTCTTCGCCTTGTCTAGTTAACACAATGGTGCATCGTTTGGCTTTGATATGGCCCACATGACTAACTTCAATTGTTGTCACGCGCTTCATTCAATGAGGAATTAGACTTCGTATTCCTTGATTTTTTCCAGATGAAATGGTTTTGACTTTCTTAGCCTTTGTTTTCTGTTCTTCTGTTTTGGACTTTGTGTTTTTGTTCTCCAATCGAGAAAAGATTGACCTTCATGATAGAGAGGTTATTCTTTCATTTTCTTGGTTACTAATGCTCAACCTGTTGAAAACTGACGTATGAGGTAGAGGAGGTTCAATACGATCAAAGACTAAAACTCGAGAGATGGGATTTTGACTTTGGTCGCTCTCTGTCTCTTCATCAGCTGAAACCATGTATACTGTCTCAATCAAGTCATCATTAAAGTACCCTGTTGGAAAGAAGTCAAGTAGGGTGATTGGTGTAGGCAACTTTGTTCAGGCACCTTGTTTACTTGAAGCGTTCCCTTGTTCTTTTTTTTTCGCCATATTCCATTTGGGTTGCCAATGAGAATTCTCCTTCTTCATTTTGAGGAGACTGAGTATTAGATTTATCTTTTCTTGACTTATTTGGTGCCACGAAAATCCAATCCTCATCACTTTTTGCAATTGGATCTTCTTCAATGCTAGCGTTGTCATGACCCAAACCTGCCCCTAAGTGTTAAGGACATAATTGGCCAGTAATCCTGAGATTACCTACGGCCTCAATATAAATCAGACATAACTCATCAGAGTAAAGGGGCCAAACGGAAGCAAAAATTTAAAACTTTGTCCATAGAGCCGTGCTTATATGCACACCAAACGAAGCTATACTCACATATGTTAATAACCCACATCAAAAGTACAGTAGCATAAACTTCCTTACAGACAGGATCATCTAAACTGAGTCAACCCATCACAAACTGTATACAAATATACACAGGGTCCTTGCTAACTAGACAAAATATAATGTATAACAAAATGGCAAGACTGGGTCTCGTACGTAAGACGCAAGGCTGACTCTCCCAAAACTCATGCTGTTCCTGGCAGACTTCACTGGGGCTGGGGTTGGACCTCACTTGGCTCACCCACAAATATATGAATGAGCGTGAGCGAATGCTCAGTGAATCATATCAATTAAACAAGTTACATAAGCAATTATTGGAACAGTCTAAAAAACGGCCTTGGGCCCAATCATTTATGTCAATCGGCCTTCGGCCCAATCATTCATTTCAATCGGCCTTTGGCCCAATCATTCATTTCAATCGGCCTTTGGCCCAATCATTTATTTCAATCGGCCTTTGGCCCAATCATTCATTTCAATCGGCTTTTGGCCCAATCATTCATTTCAATCGGCCTTTGGCCCAATCATTCATTTCAATCAGCCTTTAGCCCAATCATTCATTTCAATTGTTGTCCACCATTCAATTTAATGAACTTGCAAAACTTACGCAGACGTAACAATTGGACAGTAACATACTACAAATATCTTGTTAAGATATTACTCACAGTGATCGGTTGATTGGTTCGCCCTGGAACTTGACCCTACACATGCCATGAACATAAAAGGGTCACTAACAATTCAATCCATTTAAAATTCACATTTTCCTCTTTAGTCTTCGTTTTTATCCTTTTAACTCATTTACAATATTTAACATATGCCTAAGAGTGCTTGCAAGTGAAAGGGAACGGAAAACGAAATACAGGATACATTTTCAAAATTTCAGAAAACAGGGTTCCCGCTCGAGCGTGGGATTCCTCGCTTGAGCGGACCCTTAAGTCTGCAAAAGTACTGGTTACCTCAAATTTCCGCTCGAGCGTGAACTCGTCCGCTCGAGCGGACTGCCTGTCTACATGGCTTCCCGCTCGAGCGTCAACTTCTTCACTCGAGCGGGAACCATGTCTGCAGAAAATGCTGGGAGCTTGAATTCTCCGCTGGCGCACTTCGCTCGGCGGAGTCAAAATTCTGAAATCCTGCATCGAGTTCTTGAGTTCAATTTCGACATTCAAACCAACATTCTTGCATTTTATGGTTCAAACCTCAAGTATGCTAGTCCTAGCATGGCATAAACACCAAATCATAGCACAATGAAGCTCAATTTCAACATTAAATCACATGCATGTCTCAAATTGACACTAAACTCAATTCTATCATACCCACTCATGCATTCAAAGCTCCTATCCTCATAGATTGTACATGCATGTGATGTATTACTTTCATTTCCAACTTAGATGACACAAACGATGATCAAAACATGAGTTCCAACTAAAACTCTACATGAATCATGTATACCAAGCTTGTACATGCTATTTTAACACAATTTTATACATGCATACATATACCAAGCTTTAATTCTAACAAAACTAACTTAACTCATGCTCTTGATCCTTATTTAACTCTAAATTTACAATCAGCAAACACAAACCCATGATTCAAGGAGTACTTAGTCACCTAGGAGCCTTATACACCCAAGTTCTAGCCAAATCTTGAGCTTAATCTTCAAATCTCCAAGTCTCAAGACCAAAATTGCCCAATTCTTCTTTGTCTCTCTCTATGGTCGGCTCTCTCTAGTTTTTGAGTCCAAGATCAGCCACAATGCAACTAAGGAGGAGAATTGAGGTGTATAGCCTCTTTACAACAACCTCCACTAAATCCATTATAATAATAATAACAATTGGGCACTCAATTCATCAATTTAATCAGTTTAATCTGCCCAGAATCAATTTCTAATTAAATTTCACCGTAGGCTCTAAAATTTATGCCAATCACAATGGCGTGATCAATTTCGGGTTCCGTGGCCGATAAGGCCCTCAATTTAATTTTCAAAGCAGATTATTCAAACAGATATTCCTACGGTGAACAAATAAAACTCCAAAATCACATATATTCACATAAAATCATGCTAACACATAACCATACCCAAATTAAGGACAAATTAGCATATTACGGAACAGAGGTGTCACAAGCGCGCTCTTGACTTGGGACTTGTATTGTCACAGGTTCAAATGAGCCAAACTGAATGGTTTTGGAGATTGCCACCAGTACCACAGTTAAGGATTGTAGTATTTCCACCTTAGAGTTTGAAATTGTTGAACTTTGGGACCCAACAAAAACAGCTGTATGGTTGGACTGTGCAACTTCTTTTAGGTCTAGTTGGATTTTGTTCTTCTTTGCTAAATCTAGTATTAGCTCCTTCAACATAAAACATTTCTCAATGGGATGACTAACAATCCAGTGGTAGTGACAATACTATGGGTCATTGACGCAACCCATCTCTTCTGGATGCTTGCATTTTGGTAATTTGATGACTTTTTTCTCAAGTAGATCTTCTAACATGTCAGACACATCAGAGTCTGGCAAAAGGTATTTCTTTTCTTGTAGCTCCTTAAGACTTAATCATGATTTTCATTTGGGAATGGTCTTCCTTCTTGACATCATTCTTCTTATCTTTGTAGGATGCTTTGTCAAAAGACATTGTGATGATCATTGACTCCTTAACTAAGTGGCCGAACGACTTATCTCATTTCTTGTCATCTATATCTTTTAGTTGCTTGAGGGTAAAAGGGTTCTTTCCACCATGGTTGGCTATGTTGATCTCCATGTCATGAGCACATGTAGCCAATTCCTCAAATGTATGCAGTCGAATGCCTTAAAGGATGTAAAAAAGTCCACAGTGCATGCCTTCCATGCACATTTCAATAGCGGAAACCTCAGGGAGATGATCTTTGCAGTCTAGGCTTAGAGTGCGCCAACAGCTGATGTAATCCACTGCAGACTCATTTTTCCATTGCCTAGTGTTAGTTAACTCTACCATACTCACAGTTCGGTGGGTGCTGTAAAATTGATTTAAGAATTCTCGTTCCAATTGTTTCCAACTATTAATTAACTTAAGTTCCAAGTCAGTATACCAATTGAAGGCATTTTCTTTGAGGGATCGAACAAACTGTTTGACAAGGAAATTTCCTTCTGTCCCAACACTGTTGCATGTTTCAAATAACCGATTGCCATTTTGAGACTATCCATCAACCTTGTGTAAGGCTTAGAGTACATGAGAGTGCTTTGAGGGATGCCACCATACTGGGCTCTGATTTTGTTTGTTATTATGTCTTGGAGTTGTTGGACAGACAATGAAGCAATAGAAACTAGTTGAACACTTGGACCAACTGCTGGCTTTGCAACAAATGTATGGTGAGTCTCATTACCAATGACTTGTTTGGAGTTTGATGCGAGGTCCATCTTTTTAACAAGTGTGGCTTGCGATGTAAAGCCAGGTGGATGAGATTTGTCTTGACTTGTTTCGCCAACATTTTGTGCTTCTAACTTGTTTATTAGTGAAGCGATTTGGAGATCTTTCTCTTCAACAGTCTTGGTGAGTTTTTCAATAGCACAAGCCATTATTTCTAATTGTTCCTCCACCAAAGTAGTGCCAATAGTCATGACTTGCATAGCTACTGAACATGATGAAAGAGAGTGACTTGGCGAGACAAAATTTCTCAGACTACCAGGAGATGACCCTGAGTATGAACCCATGTTTGAGTTTGCTTCACGAGCTAAGGAAGTTAAATGTGGAGAGAAACCTTCTGGCAATGAATCTTCCAAGATAGAAGCGAGTAGCTTCAAGTTCTCTATTTCCTTTTTCTTTGCCTTGGATGTGGAAACAATTGCGAATTTATGAGATATGTCATGCACCTGCTTTGTTGCATTAGTGATTGGTATAGCCCTATGAGTTCTTAAAGAAACAATAGCCTTGGTCTTGCTGTGAGTAATCAAGCCTGTAGAGGTGTTGTTGTTACTTGTCGTTACGACAGTGTTCTTGCTAGCAGTCTTATTGCTCGGAGCAGTTTGAACCTTCTTGAAGGCCATTGCACTTGATCAAACAAACTTTGGGAAGTTGATTTAGGAGAAAGAGATGAGAGGCAGAGGGGTCCCACTGGGCGTGCCAAAATTTGTAAACATAAATTTCGTATCTGCAATTAAGACACAAAATAAATGCACAAATAAGTAATTTTATTGATTATAATAAATGGGTACAATCTTCTGTAGATTTGTTTTATTAAAAAAGAACAGATCCTTTGATTCGATCTTTGAAACGGTTGCAATCCAACGGTTGTAAAAGCTTGTTGTTGAACTAGACAAGTTGATGAATTTCTTCAAGTCTTCGAATGGAGAAACTTAGAGAAGAGAGGGTTGATCTAGGGCTTGAACAACTTGATCTCGAACAAGTTTTGAAATGATCTCTTTGAAAGGAGAGATCAAATTTGTATTTATGACTTGAAAGGATTGGCATAAGTTTATAGTGCTTAATAATCCTTCACTTCAAGTTTGAAGAGGTTTAGAAAGAATTTTAAGAAATGAATTTGATAGACTCTTGAGATTACTTAGGAATCTACAAGACCTTAGAGTGAGAGTCTCTATTTATAAGCTTCAAGAGAGACAAGTTAATATTGAAAAATTTGTAAACACAAATTTCGTAGCTGCAATTAAGACACGAAATAAATGCACAAATAAGTAATTTTATAGATTATAATAAATAGGCACAATCCTCTGTAGATTTGCTCTATTACAAAAGAACAAATCCTCTGATTTGATCTCCGAAATGGGCATAATTCAACGGCTATAAGAGCTTGTTGTTGAACTAGACAAGTTGATGAATTTTTTCAAGTCTTCGAATGGAGAAACTTGGAGAAGAAAGGCTTAATCGAGGGCTTGAACGGCTTGATCTTGAATGAGTCTTGAAATGATTTCTTTGAAAAGAGAGACTAAATTTGTATTTGTAACTTGAAAGGATTGTCACAAGTTTGAAGTGCTTAATAATCTTTTCTTTTAAGTTTGAGGAACTTTAGAGAGAATTTTAAGAAGAGAATTTGACAAAGTCTCGAGATTGCTTAGGAGCTTGGAAGACCATTAGCCACAAAAAAAAAAAAAATGTGTCCCCCTTCTCTTTCTCAATAGTAAGAGTTTTTATTTATAGGCTTCAAGAGAGACAAGTTAATTTTGGCAACTCCAAAATTTGATTTTAATTTTCTATAAAAGAGGAATTTGTCTCTCATTTTATAGAAATAATTTGCATTGAAATTAGAATTTGAATTTGATCAAATTTTAACAAAATATCTTCATGGGCCCCACACCTTTGGGTTAATCCAATTGTCAAGATGAGTTCACTTTTCTTTTGGTGTGACTCATAATTTAAAATGGATTGAGGTCCATAATTTTGGTAAGACCCACATCCATTTGAAATTTTGACCATCTTGATTTTGACTAATTAAGAAAATTTTATTTGTCTTGATTAATCAAACGGTGATTAAATTATCTTAAAATTTTGACATCTACAGTTGGTAATGAGTGATAATGATGAATCTGTGCTGTATTGATGATGAATTTTTGTTTGTGGAATGATTTTAATAGATAGTGGGTAATGAAGATGAAGCAGATTGCAAGAACAAATTTGTTTTAAACAGATCTGTTATAATTGATTTTTAACAGATAAAATAATAAATCTATTCAAATAGAATGGAAAATTGAATAGATAGAGAAAAAATTAGATAGATAGAATTTTATTTAGACAAATATTTAAACGGATAAGCGAAAATTTTTGAACATATAGGGTAAAAAATGGAATAGATAGGGAAAAAATTGAACAGATAATTAACAAAAAGTCAAACAAATAAAAAAAAGTTAAGGGGTAAAATTGAAAACAAAATGTTTTATAAGATTTCTCACCAAACTATTTCATAAAACGTGGATCTCTTAACAACAAAAAATATTCATTGGATCTAATGTCTTAGACACACTCTAAATTGAATTTATTACCAAGTTTCTCTCTTTTTTAATTTTATTTTACATTGTCTTTATTTTATTTTATTTATTTTGTTTCTTAATAAGTGAGTGATTTTAGAAAATGCCTTTTCATACAATTTTTGAAATTGAGGCCCAAACAAGTATTTTGATCTAATAAAAATAGTCTCTAAGGTAATTGCCATTTTGGTAATATGATGTTTATGATTTGTTACAGTACCCAAAATTATATTATAATGCAATGGTTTTTTTTATTTATTTAAGAAACCAAAATCTCCATTTCTTCCACAATGATAATTTGCTACAAAGACTTGAAAGGTAAAGAATCCGGTTGGTTGAGTTGTCAAAATTTGTTAAGTAGACATTACAAATTTAAAGGTAAATTAATTAAATTTAATTATCATCAAATTTTATTAAAAATAAGTTTTAATAAAATCGTCGCTAAAAATATTTTTTTTGTGACGATTTTTTACATATATTGTTAAAAATTGACAATTAATGCCTTTTTTTTGTTACGATTTTTATAAATTATCACTGAAACTTATAATTAATGATATTTTTCTATAATAAAATTTTCAAATTATCACTAAAAGTTAAAAATTAGTAACTTTTTTTGTAATATTTTTTAAAATTGTAGATAAATTTATAATTAGTGATAATTTTTGATACAATTTTTAAATTACAGTTAAAAATTAACAATTAATAATATTTTTTGTAATAGTGTTTAATGAAAAATACAATTAATTATCATAGAACATATTAGACAATAAATTCACCTATTAGAATCTACACAAACCCTCCAAAATTTAACCCTAATAAACACCTAAAAAGTCAAAATCATATGAAAATACATTTTATAGATTTTGATAACTTAACCAAATAGACTGATTATTTTGGTAACTTAACCAAATACACGTCAAGCTCCTCTTTGTTTATGCTCTGTTTTTAAAAAACCCTAATGTTACATTGACCCCCAAAGTTGAATCATGTAATTACATAGGAAGGTTTATAATGTTCTCAATAAGAATACTTTTTGATTTTTTATTAAAAAAAAATATATATATATATAAAAAAAGTGAATAAAAAAAAATAAAAAAAAAATGTTGATTGATGTAACCCGAATAAATATATATATGCAAAAAAAATCTACTTTTTTAATGCATCCCAAACACCTACAAAATAAAATTAAAAGAGAAGTTATATTCATCTGCAGAACTTGGCAAATGAACTGCCGGAATCCAAAACTAAGTAGGTTTATACTGTGTTTGGATCATACAGTTTTCGACAGACGATAACCCATTCAACTATCGCACCTAGTTGAAATGAAAGTTTTAGTGCCAGAATAATTCTTCAATCAGAGATGATAAGAAAGAATTCCATAATAATTTGAAATCACAAAGACAATCTTCTTCAAGGGACCCAAAAAAAAACAAAACTATGAGTTGACCTAGGGAGACTGTTGAAAGTTGCCAACAAAAAAATAATATGCTCTCCCCTAGGGTTTTATTTCGTCGCCATCAAATAGATAGTACGCAGCGATTCACACAATCAGCCCTCCAATGCAGACGCTCCCGAAATAATCTCAATCAGTTCTGTGGTGATTGATGCTTGGCGGGTTCTATCAGAACGACAGTAAATAAGATAGATCAGATACAAATACAACAAAAAAAAAGTTATATATATAGAGAGAGAGGGAGAGAGAGAGAGAGACCTGTTATAAGTAAGTGTGAGGCGATCAAGCATGTCACCAGCATTTCTGCTAGAGCTATCCATGGCAGACATCCTTGCTCCTTGCTCACTGCAAGCATTCTCCAAAACCGCATTGAACATCACCTGCGAAAATCATCAGAATTTGTTTCCAATCAAACAATCTTAGATAATTTATTCTGGAAAACCCTCTTCGAGTTAGAGAACTACAAATGCCCTTTTAGCAGCATTAGTACAACCCAAATTCAAGAATTGTTAAAAACATCAAATGTGGTAGCACCTACACAAGAAAACTGGAATTCTGTAAGATTCTGAAGTATTTCAGACTTTGTCTCGCCACCTTCAATTTCATAGGAATCCAGATCACCAATCTTTCCCCCTGCTTCAGCTTCCTTCTCCACAATCTATATTAACACACCGTCAAATTCATATAAACAAAGTCAAATTCATATAAACAAAATAAAGCACAAATGAAATTTGTGGTTTTTTTATTTTAATAAATTCAAAGCACTCTAATCACCTCTGGAGATAATATAGTTGCTGTTGTCGGCATAAATGAGACAACTGAACCAAATTTGTTGAAAACGATCCTCAATGCATCATACTCCACATTCTTCAAGATTTCATCGGCAAGAACAGAAACCTGCCAGGGCAACAATTTGGATATAGCAAGGGAAGAAAAAAGGAACACAAAATCAAGCACCTAGTGGTTCAGGGAGTTCATATCCTGATTGACCAGGGAGTTTGGTTTGAAAGGACAGGAGCATTTAAATATGCAAATACATCAAGCAAGATTGATTCTAGAGTATCCATACACACACATACAGACATACCTTTTTAGTATATACAACTTTGGAATTGTATGCCTAATTTTGGAGGAACAAAAATGAAATATGAATGATCTAAGATTTGCATGCGAGTGTATAAAAAGACAAATGAAACTTTCATGAATCATGGTAATTTGGCTAATGATACTTGAGTTCGTTCTCAAGTTCAATTAATTCTTGATCCCTACACAAATTTTTTTATTCAAAGTTAATGTTAGACACAGCCAAACAACAGAAAGTTAAAACTAAAAATTAACATAAGCCTCATAGATCATTGGGAGCCATCCACAAAATAAATACAGGAATATAAGTACATTGATAATCAGGGGTGTTTGGGAAGTAAGTTTTTTGGTTTTTTTTCACTAAATGACAAATTGGTTACAAAACCAAAAAAAAAAACAAATCCGAACAACATATCACATCAAACCCCATAATCATTTCACTTTTTTTTCTCACAAATGTTACATCCAATCACAAAAAAACCCAACTATCTTCCTAAACACAAAAAAAATTTCTCCAATAATATCCTACAACTAAAAAAATCTACAAAAAATCCACTTCCCAAACACCCACTATCATAATCTTAAGATTAATTCACTTATCAACAAAAACAATTTTTCATTTGGGATTTTGTTGGGGATGGTTTTTCCAGACCAACAACTGTCAGGATATATGAGGACGGCTTTGTCATTTAGATTATTAAATAAAAAAAAAAACTGAACACTTGTTCCTCCTCTCTCTACAAATCCCTACTCCCTAGTCACATATGCTAAGAAAACTACCATTGCAAGTGCTTATGTGGAATTATCACAGTCCATGCTCTTCACCAAATATATCCATGCTGTACCCAGGAACAATATGCAATGCAAATTAGTGAAGGATTGTCTCTATCTGCAGATCTGTGGGTTGAGAGTGCCTTTGCCACCTAGTTGGATGGAGTATGAAACTTAGTTTCATTTCCATCCATATATCTACATTAGAACAAGCATGTTTTCCAGCAAAAGAAACTCCCATTTTTGTCAAATAGATCAACAAGAAACCTTCTAAAAGAATGGAAGGAACTGCCAACAAGATATTCATAATCAAGCATAAGACCAAAAGCCAAATAATCAAAGAGAAAATGAACAGACTGAAAATTTGAGAGAGACCTTAGTGTAATTTCTTCCTTCAAATCATAAACAGCAATAAATACAATAAACTAACCTGGGTGTAATTCAAAGGATTTTTCTGCAGCTCAGTTAAGGTTATCTCAATGTCCTTCCTCGAATCCCGTATCAGTTGAGCCTTTGCCTTCTCTCCCAAAACAACATATCTATTTTCTTTATCAGGACCTGCATAGTAGTACAACATTCAACTAGTAAAAGCTTTCAAACTTTCCCAATGGTAAAAAATTGGAAAGGTCACCGCAACAGTTGCTAGCAGAAATACCAGAATTCAACTTAAAAAGAGCCCTGCTTGTCTTGACTGATGTAGAATTAATTCCACCACAAAGACCTTTGTCAGAAGAAATTGTAACAATGACATTCTTCTTGACATCAACACCTAGCAATGCAACAAGCAATACATTAAGGATAAGGCTATATTTAATGAATGAATTAATCAGAGATGCAGTCTATAAAAGGATCACAAAAACAAAACAAAAAAGGTACGGCCAAACTGATGCCTATCATCCTAAGCTGCACTTAGGACCTTGCATTAAGGCTCGTGCTACACTGAATCGTTTTAGGTTGTTTCTAAGTTGATAAGCTGCTGGTTTAGTATTACTGAAGTTCAATTAAGTTTTAGGAGTTGAGGGTATTTTATCATACATATGCAGACTGTAGTGGTGGTCCATGGGTCTACATTGTGTCAAATTATGTTACTTGATCTTTATATTTCATCTTAGTTGGTTTCTATAAGTGACACTTAAACTTCTACTTTTATATTAAACTTAAATTATGATTGGCCAAGGTTTGTTGAGGAACATACTTGGAGTGTCGCCAAGAAGTGCAGTAAATGGCTGCCATAGGCCACGGGAATTCTCAGCTCTAACTTGAATCGCTCGCAGCTTAGAGGCTGCAACCATTTTCATTGCCTTTGTGATTTTCTGGATATTCTTAACACTCTTCATCCGGTTTCGGACTGCATACATAAATATTAGCATCATAAACAATCAATAATCACAAGAATGCTTATATTTACTGAATGGCAGAGACCATTTAACTGCAGTATCAATAGTTGAATAATGTCTTACCAATTTGTGTCGAAATAGAACGGACTCCAATAAAGGCCTGCTCCCTGCCCACCCAAGCTAATTTGTTAGAGGACTAGAAGTGCAGATGCAGAAGCCAGATGTAGGTAAAACTTTCTTCTTCTATTTTTTTCTTGGATAAATAAAGATGCAAATAAAACTTGTAGAAGTTAAATGAAAAGTTGGACTTATATGGATATTATGCATGCCCAAAAATAGAAGGTCAAGCTTGTTTGAGTGGATTATTACAATAAAAATAATAAGAATATAATCAATATTCAAAGTTTGCACTCTTAATGGTGATAATGTATGCATAAATCTAAGACAATCCAATATCAGCTCCCATGCTTGGCCAGCACTTTTGTAAAGACAATCAATTAGCATTACCCACAACTTTGTAATTAACAGGAAAATAAGTACTGTCCAAATTTGGAAGCCTTATGCTAAACGTAGCTTCTTGTCCCCACCATCTGGGTTGGTGACTACGTGATATTCTAACATCCGAAACGAATTAAAACTTATAGATGCGCCTTAGAGAAGCCCTACTTGGCTCCACCTATTTTCCGTTTTCTTTCTGGACCTCATGGTCTTCAAAACCAAATATATAAGAATTCATTCCTCTACATCTCCATGACCTTTAATCATTAACTCATCGTTTAGATGACAAATGAAAATTAATAACAAGAAGAAGACCAAAAATTCTAATGTTTAGAATCTAGCTTATCCGAAAAGATTGACCATCCGAAAAACAACTGTCAATTAGCTACTAACACACTCATGTTTAGGATATAGCTTATCTTATTTGGCTCATGAATGCAGAAGAATCCTCCCCTAGAATAAAATTGTATTCTATGTTACATGGACTTTGGTACGGCGTCAGGTATTCATCTAATTCCATGTGCAATAACACGAAGACACAGTGTTCACAATGTATCATCTAACACTTCCTGCATGCAAATTGACGTCTCTATTCTACATAAAAGACAAATATGTTCGTGTATGTGCTAGTATATATAGTATATACATTTGCACCTTCGTGTACCTGAACACATATCTTCCTTGACGTTATAGAACATATGTCCACATATATTCTGTTGGGAAAATTATAATAAAAAAGCCCCCAGAGTTTGATCTTTGTATCAAAATAAACCCTAACTTTTTAATTTTGTAAATTTAAATCCTAGTCTTTTGATTTATTAGAATGTTAACCACCAGCATATTTCTGTTAAGTAAAACCAATGAAAAAATGTATTTTAGTCATTAAACTCAACGTAAGTGTACATAAAATATCTAAAATACCATTTTTCATTGAGTTTAATGACTAAAATATCAATTTTTTCCATCAGTGTTACTCAAGGCTCTGTTTGACTAGAAATAAAATTTGATAGAAAGTGAAAGTGAAAGAAAAGAAATTGAAAAGAAAATATATTTTCTTGCAAATTTTGTAACAAAAAGATAGAAAAATTTAAAAGTCTAGTTATAAATAACTCACACATTCAATTTTTCTTGTGTTTCTTTTGAAATAAATTAAAAATTACAAGAAAATTAGTTTTCTTCTACTCTCCACCATTTTCAAGCTAAACAAACTCACTAAAGTTTTTTTTTAAAATTTTTTATATCATCATATAAACAAACTGAGCTTAACATAAATAGGCAAATGGTTTAAATTGAAAATTTCAATTGACATTTATTTTGTTACAAGATCAAATCCTGGGGCCTTTTTTTTTTTTTTTTTTTTTGTGTGTGTGTGTTGTAATTTCCCCTATTTGGTTAACGATCAGTCTGACGCACTACGCATAACTTTTCAGCTAAAGATAAACTACAAATTTTGAACATAAAAACAAAAATGTACACCACAATCCGTGCAAATTAATTGAAAAAATAAAAGCAAATAACGATCGGAGAGAAGAAAATGCACCAAAAAGTTGCAAATCAAAGAAAGAAAACCCTAGATCACAAGTATTCATAAACATTAAAATTGTGAGAAGCTCATAGTGAAAGAAATCAGAAGAGATCGAACTCGGAAGGAGCGAGGGAAGATCTGAGGGAGTTGATAGGGTTGGGGGAGATCATAGGAGCGAATCGCCTTCCCTCACGTCTCAGAGCAGCCATCGCCATTTTTGAGATTCGATCTGTGTTTTGTTCGACTTTCCTCTTCTTCCGAACTTGATTCGATAGGGTTTACTCAAAATTTAATTTGCGTTTTGCTATGTATCTGTGGTTTTCTCTGACACTTCTTTTCACGGCCAAATTATAGACAAAATTGCGGATCCCACATTATAGTCTAGTAAGAAAGAAATTTGGTATTTTTAGTATTACCTTTTCACTTAAAAGAAAATGGTATTGGTTCCAAATTTTCTATTAAATAAATGTTTAAATATTTTACATAGTTGTGAGATCTATAAAATATTCATATGAGATATTTAGGCCTATTTTGAGAATGTGGTAAAAATTAACTTTTTTGTTTTTAATCAAGATTTTTGGATTTTTCATAAAATGACTTGAGAAGTTGGTAAAAAACTGTTTTTTTTTAGTTTTGTAGATAATTTTTTTTTTAAGTTGTCATGTTATGATGTAGAATTATAAAATTACCAAAATGCCCTATTGCAATATATAATCCTAAACAACAATTAGGGTAATATCGTAATTTCAGGGAGTTGATTATAATCAACTGCCAAATCAAATTTCAGTCGCAAACGCCTGCGTCTCACGTCTGGCTGAGAACGCCAAACGCTGCGTTTTTCTTCCTTCCCAAAATAGCACTTAGGCCTCGTTTGGGAACAGGCTAATTTAGTAACTTTTTGGCTAATTGGCTAAAAAGGTTGGTAAGAAAAACCTGTATGTTTGGGCCAACTTTTTGGCTAATTACGAAACGACGTGCAAAAAGTAGAGAGAAAAGGGAATCTTTGACTTTTTGGTATGGGTTGTTGGCTTTTTGGCTAAAAAGGTAACTTTTTGGCTAATTGGCTATTTTAGCCTCTTGCCAAACGAGGCCTTAGTTATTTGTTTGGTAAAAAAATTTATATCCCTAGCATTACCCTTTTGATTAGGAAATGTTATAAGTTTAAAATTTTCTACCAAATGAATGACAAAATGTCTCACATAGGTGTGAGGTCCATAAGATTGCGGATCCCACACCCATATGAGACATTTGGTCATTTGTTTGGTAAAAAATTTGGTATTCCTAACATTACTCTTTTGCATGAAAATTTGGTATCTCTAATATTACCTTTTTGCATAGGAAAATGCACCAAACAAATGACCAAATATCGTGGGCCTTTCGCTTAGGAAAATTCTGTAGGTCCCAAATTTTCTACTAAACAAATAACTAAATGTCTGAGAGTTACAAAATTACGAACTCCACACTCATGTGAGAAATTTAGTAATTCGTTTGGTAAAAAATTTGATATCTCTAACATTACCCTTTCACTTAGGAAAATACTATATGTCTTAAATTTTCTACTAAACAAATGGCAAAAGGTCTCACATGGATGTCGAATCTACAAAATTATGAATCCCACACTCATATGAGACATTTGATTATTTATTTAATAATTTTTTTTTTTTTAGTGTTCCTAATATTACCTTTTCACTTAACCTCTCGCTTCACGGCAAACGCCCAATCGGGTAATGGTACCGAACGGTGTCGTTTCACTGCTGGTTATCTAAAGGTTGTTTGGGAAGAAGTATATTACCACACTTTTTTATCTTTTATTTTTTTAAGCCACATTATTATTTTTTACATATTTTTTGATAAAAGTTAAAAAATATATTTATTTACTTTATGAGAAATTTAAAAATAAATAAATATATAAAGGTTTGACACTTATAACAAAACAAAAATTTTATTTTGTCAATTTAAATTATTTATTTATTTTCGTTAAGTAAAACTGATAAAAATAATATTTTAGTTATTAAATTTAACAAAAATTTATATTTTAGACATTTTATGTAATCTATAATAATTTAATGATTAATTTTATTTTTTTTTCACGTAAGAGTTTATTTTGTTTCAATGGTCAAATTCTATTTTTTTTAATATTTATTTTCCCTTTAGTTTATGTCGGACCAAATTTTAAAATTAAAAATTAAAAAAAATGAAGAGTTAGTTTTGGTATTAGATGGGATGTTCGAATTATTATTTTTTTTTTTTAAAATTCCAAATTAATTGATGGGATGAAAATGGGGAGTTTGGAAAAATTATGTTAGTATTTATTAGCAATAGAAAGGGATCCCAAGTAACACTTTTTTCATCCAAAAATTGTGACCTTTGGATCCAGAGGCCATAACTAGGGACAACGAGTAGTTGAGTTATAACGTATGAATCAATTTATAGATAAAAGTCCTATTTTACAAGTGAGTCTTATATTGACCATACTTATTTATCTATAAATTATACTCTTTTTGTTTCACTTATCAATGTTCCTAAAAATTGTTAGGACAAAATAAATATTTTAAGATTTATTGGTATATTAAAAAGTATACAATATAAAATTTATAGATAGACTAGTGGATAATTTGGCCATGAGAAGAAGGGTTAGAGAAGACCAGACCCAATCGCAAAACCCAAATAAAATTGGGTGTATAACAGAAGTTGGGCCTGCTAAACCCAAGACAGCCCGGCCCAGTAGAAACTATCGGGTCGGGAAATAAGCCGAATCGTTTCGAAACATATAAAAAGGGTTTCGAAATACGCGCCCTCTTCAAAATCCCCACACAACCCTAACCACACAGCGCGCGCGCGCGAGAGAGAGAGAGAGAGAGCTGGAAAAGCTTCTCTACAGTGTATCAATGGCGATTCACAGCTCGAATTCCGATGAAACAAAAGCTTCAACACCTCATTTCCGCAAGGCCAATCACAACCAGTTCTTCGGTATGCTTTCTTATCTATCTATCTATCTATCTATCTATCTATCTGCAAATTTCATTCAATCATCGATCCTCAGCTCATCTCCAAACGAATATAACTTCTGTAGAAACCATATTTAACCTGCATAGTATACAGAATCTAACGTATATAGTTTGTGTATACACACAGATGCTCATACTACTGCCGGTGGTGGAGTTCATCTGAAATGGAGATATTGTGGAAATTATGAATATATGTATATATTTGGGTAGATTACACTTTGCCCCTGTTTGGCCCTGTCTTACCAATTTTTTTATTTTTATTTTTTACTTTGGCCTTAAAAGTTTTTTTTTTGTTTTGTTTTGTTTTGTTTTCCAATTTACTCCACAAACTAACTTATGTCAAAATTAGATAAAAAATGACACATTGACAGTCACGTGATGTAATTTTTTTATTGTATATAACTTACACATCTACCGTAAACTCAAATCCCAATATAATAATATATTTTTTAATGTTTTGTGGAAGTTAACATTTCATTTTCTATCTAATTTTGAAAAGAATTTAGTTTTAGGAGTAAACTGGGAGAAACTTGAAACATGGCCAAAGTGGGAGAAAAAACAAACTTTAAGGGTCAAAATGAGAAAATGGCCAAACATAAAGGAGGCAAAGTGTAATTTACCACATATATGTAAACTATTTGATTGGCCTATTGTAAATTTGTACTTGTTTGAGTATCTGCTATATATCGTCCTTGTCTAGTCGCTTTCACATCTGATTTTTATTGAGGATAATGCAATTTTGTTTTTAAGATGTGTTGAAATAATTGGTTATTATGATGTATTTGTGGCATTAGAGAGTGTTGAGCTGTATGTGTGTTGTGGTTGCAGTATGGAGAGAATTCTTGTGGGGAGGTATTGCTGGTGCTTTTGGGGAAGGAATGATGCATCCAATTGATACTGTAAAGACACGGATGCAAAGTCAAGCCATTTTTAATGGATGTCAGGTATAAGTTGTCAAGTGGGTTCAATATTTCATGATATCATATGGAAAATGTATGAGGGTTGGGCTTTTGAATAAAAAAATAGTAGTAATTTTCATTGTATATAGTTGGCTTTTATTCATTTAACACTTTATTATTTGAAATATTAGTGACAAGGCTTAGTTGAATTGAATTGACTTTTTTGTAATTATAAATTTGGTTAAGGGATCTATCTCATGTAAGCCAGCCATTTTTTGTTATTTTTTATGCTATTGATATATGGCTTAAATACTATCAGAATCAGAAAAGCATATTACAAATGGTTCGGACAGTCTGGGTCACTGATGGGCTAAGAGGTACATCATCTTTAATTTGTGTAGGATTTTAATTTTGTAGATGACAGTTCTTTGCACATTGAATGTCTTTTCATATTCACAAAACTTCTGCATGGACGATCTTGATTGAGGAATATTTTCTTGACTCTTTAATCATTTTACATTCTAAAAATATATATTTTAAAAACTAGGGGCTTCTTGTACTGTATTTCCAGACGAGGTGAAAGCATGGTTACTAAAGGCTTTTTGAAAGCGTGAAAAGTAACCACACTTAAATTTCCTTGTTTTGAAGCTAGATTTGGAGTAGAAGCCTACTAATAGTCAAATTGTAGAGAAAATGTGGTTGCTAACTTCACTTTTATTAAAAAAAGTGGTTAGCAATCATGTTTTCAACAGAGTTTGAATATAAATAAAAAATGTGAAAGCGTAGTTAATAAAAACGTGTTTAGCAACTACTTTTTCATGTTGTTTGGGAAATAAGTTCAAAATACTCCTATTTTTTTATATTATAAATATGTTTAAAAGATATGTAAAATGGTTGAAGGTCCAATTTTCTCTGTACCTGATATGCATTTTGGAGTTCATATACTGTTGAATGTAGAGAAGCTACGGGAACATTCAAATTTTTAATAATTGATGGATTTACAAATCTGATGTATAGGAACTTGAATAATTGGGATCCTTCTATTGCCTCTTTCATACATCAGTGAACTTGCTGTTTCATATGTTTGTCTGAATTGATTATGTTAACAGGCTTTTATAGAGGAATAGCTCCTGGGGTTACTGGATCTCTTGCAACTGGAGCAACGTATTTTGGTGTTATAGAGTCCACTAAGAAGTGGATTGAAGAAAAACACCCTAGCCTTGGGGGCCACTGGGCACATTTTATCGCTGGAGGTCTTGGTAAGCTGTTTACCTTTTCATTCTTTGTCAAACATTGGCAGTTGCCAGTGTTAACAAGGGAAATTGGGTCCATCTATCCATCTGTGCTCTTTTTTTTTTGTGGATAAATCTCTCTGTGCTCTTTGTACTCAAATGTGTGTTGAGTTTGATGTCGTCCAAGCGCTTGTTACAATCATTGTGCATGGACCCCTCGTATTGGTGCATCAAAGGCATAGATTTTCTCCTAACCATTGTTTAATGTCGATGTCATTGTTGTCCATATTTTTTGTTATAGTACGGCATGCTTCTTTTTTATTTTATTTTATTTTTTAATTTTTATAAATTAACAACATTAGTGATCTTGGATTATGAGCTGTTGGCATGCCTTAGAGAACTCAGAATATCTGTCTTCCTTTTCTCCATGCATTTCAGGAGATACACTAGGCTCTTTTGTGTATGTTCCATGCGAAGTGATAAAGCAACGCATGCAGATTCAAGGCACTAGAAAATATTGGAGTTCTGTTGTCATGAAGGACAATACGAAACCTGGCATGCAAATGTATGGCTACTATTCAGGAATGTTTCAGGCTGGCTCTTCAATATTGAAGGAACAGGGGCTAAAAGGATTGTATGCAGGGTATATTTTGATATCAACCCTCAACCTTAATTCTTTGGAACACGTTTTTTTTAGAGAACACCTATTTGACTTGACTCTTGAGATGATTCAAGCTGCACCAGTACCACTTAGAATTAACCCCCTTATTGGAACTCCGCTGAAAGTGGAGTTTCCTAATTATACATAAGTGGAAGAATAATGCTAGGCTAGAGGTACCTAAAATTTTACACTATTTTACTCTCTCTCACATGGGGTGTGGGACCCACACCATCACATCATGGGGTCCCACACCCCATGTGAGAGGGGGAGTAAAATATTGTAAAATTTTAGGTACCTCCAGCATTGTTGTAATTGGAATCATCATTATTTTAGACATTCTACTATTCAATTGAAAAAAAGTTGTGAACAAGCAGGTCTGAGGCTCGAAGTCTTTGGTAGAACTGTAATGGGTTCATGGTATTGGGTGTACATTTAAAGTTGAATTGAAAGCTTTCAATGCATGCGGTCACCTATACCATGGCAGCTTTATCTGTTTCCCTCGCATAAATTTGCGCTTGATGAACTGTGTTATTGACATTTGTTTTCTTTAATTCTCTTGAATTCTACATGTCATTGTTTTTCGTCTCCTGTTTCTTTGGCAGATATTGGTCTACACTTGCAAGGGATGTGCCGTTTGCAGGTCTAATGGTAAATAAATTTATTTCAGAATTCTGCTGTTTCTTACTTCATTGTGGTTCTTTTTTAAACTGTACATAGAGATATAAGCTATCAATTTATATGGCTGTAGAGGAGATTGCTCAATTCTGTTCAAGCTGACTGATTCACTAAAATCAATACACGACTTGCCTGGTCAGTGAATTGAGTGTCGAGTTCTTGTATGAAAAGCATGCTTAATGATCCACTGAAGATTCTTGACCTATGGTGTTGTTTGCAATCTAAGCAATTCTTCAAGGCGTTGGACTAATGTTCCTGTTTGTTTTGATATATTAAGTTTTGCATGTCTTTCTAACAATTGTTTTTTCAAAATTCAAAATTGTTGTGAATCCTAGTTTATGCTTTTCCTTGTTGAAGTTATAGATAATAAAAAAAATTTAAATTAATTGCGTGCTGAAATAGTTAGAGTTGGTTCAAACGTGAAAAGATTAAACTGGATATTTGGTAAACTAAAAGGACATTATTAGTGGATGTTGCTCCCTTTTAATTGAAAAGACTGGATACAGAAGTAACATTTTTTAATGCAAAGTGTCTGCTCTCAGACTCTACCCGTGTTCTCATGCATAGCAATGTTCCTTGCGTTTGATGAACTAAAGAAAAATATAAAAGAACCTCATCAAAATGGAAAAACATTGTACGCAATTGAAAACTCCTAATAATTATACAGTGTTGTAAGTAAACCAAATATTTCAGATGTGTATTGCTTCATCAAAGAGATTATATTGTGCATGGAAAGGTTACACATCTGTACATAACACCGAAAAAAACTCTCCTTGATATATTATTTGCCACATGATTTGTATACAGAACAGAAATTCGTTTTCTAACTGCTTTGCAATTCCAGCTGTTAGGATTTCATATTTGATTTGGGTCTAGAGACAGGTAAATGTGTTCACTAAAACTGGGACCCCTTGGCTTCCCTTCTGTTAGCATAGCATGTTTCAATCAGTAGCGTGTGTATATTATATTTTAAATTGAGTATTGTTGACTGATGGTGTACCATAAGACTTTTAATTTCTCAAGCTGGAATCACATGTGATAATGCTTGATTCTGGTCTTTCTCTTCCGCCTGTAAATGTAGAAGCTGCTGCCAATATGCATGCATCTATTGTTTTGGTTGACTTCTATTGATCTGCTTTGACTCTCAAATTATAGTAATTTGTGTTCATATTAATTTTTTTGTTGTTTGCAGGTTACCTTTTACGAGGCCCTAAAAGATTTGACGGAGTATGGAAAGAAAAAGTGGATTCCCAGTTCAGGTTACCATGTTAATAGTTCCATTGAGGGACTCTTGTTGGGAGGACTAGCTGGTGGTAAGTGTCTTGCTCGTGAGACTTCTAACTAATAAAGTACTAGAATTCTAGTAATTGAATTTGGCAAAGTACTTTTTTAACTTCTATTGAAACTAACATTTTTGACATGTTGAAAATTTTATAGGTTTTAGTGCATATCTCACCACTCCCTTGGATGTCGTCAAGACAAGATTGCAAGTACAGGGATCAACTTTAAGGTATCACCTATTTTGTTTCTTTCATTATTTTAATGAGATATAGGTGTGGTGAGACTAATCTTCACAAACTTCTCATAATAAGCATCTTTTGTATGCCTATATTAGATGTTTTCGAGCATTGGTCATGGGTTTTTCTTTCCTTCATTTGTTCTGCTCATTTTCATATGACAGTTACTGCTTGCTCTTTCCCTCTTCATCAGCTGGTTAGCTGTTCAGTTGCCTAGTCATTCTCCTCCCTCTTTTCCCCTCCGTATCGCTCACACGCACACACATACACACAAGGGAGCACAATCTCACACGCCTCCCTCTATTTATATTACTCAAATGCACTTCAACTTAGTACTCTAGGCTAAAGTTGCCTGAAGGTTGCCATTACATGAATGTGCACGGTATTTTGGAATTTTACGAGTTTGGAATCAATGGAAACAAAGTAGTCTGTCTCGTTTGTGGTCAAGGGATTTGCTTCTTTCAGTTGATCTGTCACAACTGTAATAGTTGTTTCTATGTTTGAGCAATGCTTTTTGTTTTTGATTGAATGGAGAGAAAATGAAAATGAGTAAAATATTAAATATAAGATCTCTAATAGTGTGGTGTCATCTTCAGGTATAATGGTTGGATAGATGCGGTCCGTACTATATGGATGACTGAAGGCATAGCAGGAATGTTCAGAGGTAGCATTCCCAGAATCATGTGGTACATTCCAGCATCTGCTCTTACGTTCATGGCCGTTGAATTCCTCAGAGACCATTTTAACGAAGCATCAAACAACGATAAAGTGCATGAAGTCGCAAGCATATCAATTGACAAAAAGGGATCTTCTTTCCAAGAGGTGTCTTAAAAACTTATACTGAATTACACGACTTTTCTTCACCATCCAGTTAATTTTAGTGAGATAGAGCTCTGTACCATATTAGAATTCAAGATCAATAGGTTACCATATTGGAATCAATTGTATTCTTTTGATGAAAGCCTCAGGAACATGGAAATGACATTGAGAATTTGTCCGAGTTAGGATTGAGAATTTTTTTTTTTAATATGTTTTGTATTACAATTACAGGAACAATGATGAAATGTTGTCCAATCTTGATTTTTGTTTCTTGCCGCTGTGGTTCTTATTGTGTGATTCGCAACTTTTTTGTTTTCATGTCAAGAAATGGTTAAATGGTGTTTTTGGGTGATGCTATTTTTGTGATTTAACCTTTCCTGGACAAATTTAGGTTGTGTTTGGTGTGGAGTTTTAATTATGATTCCACAATGTATTTTGAGCTATGTGTTTGGATAGAACTTTCAAAATACATTTTCACACTACTTTTGAAAACACTTTTTAGGCGGGATTTGAATTTTGAAATTTGTTATACCTGGACGTGTGGTTGGTTGACCGGAGTAGGGTTCAAATTTTTTTTTTTGGAGCAATTATTTAAATATTTTTTTTTTTTGAATTTTTTTAAGTTTTTAATGAGTTTTTAAAATTTTTTTGAGTTATGTGTTTAGTTATGAGTTGTAAATTTTTAAATCAAATATCATGTCACATAAAAAATTCCAAACTCATAATCAAACAAATTTTTCATATTAAAATTATAATTTTAAAATTCATAAACTCAAAACACAGTTCTATTTTTAAATTATATTTATAAAATTCTATCAAACGCTGCCTTAATTATTTTTGGGTGGGTCTAGTTTACACTAACAAGATCTTTTACAAGGATTTTTAAGGTTGGTGGTCGAGGAGAAGATGGCGGTAAGGGTAGGCGTGTAGGTTAGGATTTAGAAGATTAATAAGATGAGGAGAATTTTAATATTATAGATGTAATAAACAAATAGGAAAAATTTAGGGACAAAAATTCTTAGATCATGCCATGAGATTTACGTATCTTAAAAGAGTTCTACTTGTTAAAATGCATAAGAACATAAAGATAAAAATTTAATCATTTGCTCATTCCAATCAGCAAGACAAAGCATTTAGTTTAATTTTTTTAAAAGAAAACAAAATTTTGTTTATCATGCTATTATTCTCTCTTTATTTATTTTATTTTATTTTATTTTTTATTTGTGTGTGTCTAAATGACAATGCCAAGCACTTTAAAAATGACACAAGATATAGTTTAGTTTGATTTGGTTTGTTTTTACATAATCATAATAACAAAAAGAGACTTTCAAAATTTTGGCGATTGATTTCAGGCTCAAAGTTACTGTTGTTTCAGTTAAGTGTGGACTGTCATGCACACAAACACACCACAAATAGTCATCACCCACTGACTAATGGGAACAAGGCGGCATTGAGGAAAAATACCTAAGAGCAAAGTAATAAGTATGATCTAACAAGACTAGCACTAGACTCAAAACTAGGGCTCCACTGTACATCAAATGACTAATCCTTTCTGTTAACCTCTACATGGTTGCAATCGAGCTTCTCAAATTCTTACTTTGGAACTTCGGTTTTGACTTTCACAAAGAAACGTTGAAGATAACCGCTATTGTCTTCTGGGGGGTACCTTGTCCTTCAATTTGGAGCATAAAGCACTCTTAGAGCAATCTTCTTTAGATATTGGTGTAGCCATGAGTTCATTCTTCTCCGTTTTGACACATCTTTCATTATCATGTCCTACAACTTTTTCTGCAACGTCAAATGCATTTCTCTTTACAGAAAGCGGGGAGGTATAGGCAGCCATGGAATCTGTTGCTAGGGTACGAGCAGGAGCCTGTTGAAAGCACTTGTCATCTTCATATTGTTTTTGTCCAAAACGGGGTTTTTGAAAATTGAAAACATCTTTTTGTTGTTATCTTTCACCAAACTAGGTTTTAGTATTTTTAAGAATACTGATTCTGAAAACCAAAAATCAAACAGAGAGGTAACATATGGTGCATAGTTTAATGATTTTCAATACCTGCCGATGCTTCCCCTGAAGTCTGGGTGAATCTGAATCTTCAATAGGCTTTGGTTGCAATCTACATGCACTACCCTTTGCTGGGCTGATAACTCTCCCATCAAGCCTGAGCTGTTTTTCCACCCGAACTGTAGCATCCTTATGTGCATAATGTTGAACTTTCAGCTTATAAATCCCCTCGAAACCTGGAGGAATGTCGCTGCACAATTCCTTTTTAACTTCTCGCGAGGGCTGTTGAATTGCAGAATCCACCTTTCTCGAAACAGAATGAATCTCCGTATTTGAGCCAGGCACAGAGGTTATAGTAGCATTTTCTTCCCCGGAGGTTCCACAACTCCTCCTGGATGATTCTCTTGAATTTGCTATATCAACTCTTCCAACATCTTTTCCAGCAAGCATGTCAATGTCCATGTCAACTACACCGTCATCCCCATTAGCATCGCCAGTGTCTTGTGCACAATTCGAAGAAGGATGTTCCTCATTAAGCTTGCACACATCTTTATGCTTTTTGACACGACGAAAGACTCCCCAGAGAAAGAATTCCCCATTCCATCCTGTTATATATAGCATTGACATGAACAAAACTGTCAAATCATCAAAATTCAAGCACAAGCCTAATGATGATGTAGCTCAATAAAGAAAGACACCCGTTGAAAAAGTTCACAGATTTATTCAGCAATTTTCTTTAAACATCAAGGAAAAATGGACATACAGACTCGAGAGTTTACTTTGAGATTTGGACGACAGAAGTTTGGATGTAAACACAAACAACTCTACACCATCCATGTAACATCTCATCACCAATTCTTGTGTCTCCATGAACTCCAGGAGGAACATATAATTTGCAGATCTACAATCCAACAGAAACAGAGTTTTCAGAATCTTAAAGATGAAATTTTCCACAACCCAAGACAGGTGTTAGAACAGACCTCTGACTGTTGTTGGAGAAGAAGTACATTCCAATATCATCCTCGTTTGGACAGTCATCCTGAAATATCTCTGTCCAAACACTGTCACGGGGAAGCATTTTAAATTGAAGAACTTCGGGCAATTTTTTTGAGAACTCGTAGATTTTGCGACGAACTTTTGACGGAGGATGAGCCCGGAACCCATCATTGAGTTCCTTATTATTATTAGTAACAATTTCAAAGCTTCCCCTAGACAATACAAACAACAAGATCGTTAGGCAGGCAATGCTTGTGTCTTTTCTGATTTCAAAGAATGGAAACTAGCTGCAGTATTACGTACCACAATAAGCATTATTTGTCAAACAAGAACGAATTTAATTGTAAAAAAAAGAAACTATAATATGATTGTTATAGAAAAGTTACTTGTTCTCATACATAATAAGAGATCAACTGGCAAGTTTGATAGTAAATGATTTAAGTCAAAGGAGTTCTACAGGTCAATCATAATTTGGTATTACAAAGATGATATTTCTCATAAAAGCATTTCTTTGAACAATGAAAGCAGGAAACCAAAGACAAATTCCACCAACATAGCAAATAGAAACTTAATAATATAATTAAATGCAATTCCATGAGAAAGAAAATTTCATTTTAATCCATTATTTCAGAAGGCAAAAGTAAGGACTTGAACCCAGCTAAACCCCCTTCGTGGCAGGAAATACTCAACCTAAGAGTTGGTAGTAGCCAATGATAGATAATTTAAAGAAACCGTTACATGCAAAAAACAAGAGAGTTAATTTCCATCAATATTAAATTTCCAAGAGAACAAGATCTTTCAGAGTATAAACAAACCTATATTACAGCATACACTCTAATAAATAGAAAGCAACAGAAATTCTAATCAGAGAAAATGCAACCAGAATAGAGACTATACATAATAACAAAAAATATAATGGAAACATTAGTAATTAGTAAACAATTAACATTTTTAACCAGTTTGTTTATAAGGCCGGCAGTTCATGTAATTTAAGGCATTAGCAAGATGCCTTCTAAACGACAGTCCAATGATAAAGAGAAATATAGGCACCATATATTCTAAAAAATAACATATATTTCCTAACAAAACCTTCAGTTTGAAAAGCCAGCATGATGCAGCTAAACTTGTCCAACTGATATTCATCACATTATAGCATGTTCTGGGCAAATTTAGAGAAACGTTTCTCAAGAAGGGGTTTGTTTCCACCACTTTCATCTTGCACGAAGAGTAGATATGTCATAGTCATTACTATTTAACACAATTGCATTATGTAATTTTCCCAAGAAAGAACATCCATAGCAGTAAAATATTTTGAAATATTTGTCCATGTTAAATAGCCTGCATAGTAAATGAAGAACAATAGAACAACACAAAAAAGAATACTTTTTGAGTATTGAATTTTGTCATCATTGTTGGATGAACAGTGTTAACAAATATTTTGAACAAACAGAGATATATGGGATTGATGAATGGATATATATATATACTCACTTCCAATAAGAATGTAGAGCAGGAACTTGTAAGCATTTCTCAGCTTCAGGCAGAATATCCATCAAGTCATGATTCTCAGCATCAAAATTTCTGGACGCCACATTCGCACAATCATTACCACCTAAAAGAAAAGATGTTCACCATTTAATTCAAGTAATTTGATAATCAAACGACAAGTCATCAACCCACAGTCAGAACTGACCAAATTTCTTATACCATGTGAGAAGAGAATATTCAGAAGGGGAGAAGGGGGCCAACAAAGGTGGGTTCAGGTACAGTTTGATAAAACCGACCTTGGTGGTTCAACCCAAGGCACATATAAAATTTTGAGTTTTTTTGATTTAGGTCAGGTCTATTTTCCTTAAAAATAGAGAATGAAGATTAACTAGCAGCACTATTTGTCAACTTGACCCATAAAGTTGCAGGCTCGAGAATTTGACAAAGCATGGGTGCTCTTTATATAATAGAACGGACAAATCCTATTACAGCATAAATAAGGTGGACAGGAGAAAAATATTTGGTGTATGCCTAATTGGAGATCCATCACTCACCTCATTGGACTTAACAGAAAAGGCCAGTCACATTGCACATGGCTCCCACCACTGCAGTGTCTGCGAGTAAGGAACGTTACCTCCGCTAGGGCTGCTAACGAGCCAAGTAATAGGTTGTTCAAGCTTGGCTTGAAAATTTAACAAGTTTTAAAACATGTTCAAACCTGACTTGTTTACATAACAAGCCAATTTTGAACGAGGTAATGAGTAGAACATGAATTGCACTCGAGTAGCTTCATTTTTATAGTGCATATATGCATATCGAGCCAAGTAGCAAGTTGTTCAAGCTTGGCTTGTTAACATAACGAGCCAATCTCGAACAAGCTTTTAACGAGTCAAGTTCAAGTAGCTTGGTTCGTTTTGCCGCCCTAACCCCCACGTGCGGAGAGGCTGTTTCCATGGTTTGAACCTATGACACTCACGCCACAATGGAACAACCTTACATCTGTGCCAAGGCCTGCCTTCATTGGACTCAACAATTTGACCATGTTTTTTGTATCTCCAATGATACTCCAAAATACAAATATTACCCACCAAACATATAAGACAAATGTTGATTCAAGTTGACCAAATAGAATTTATTTGGACACTTGATACAACAAGAAACAACTCATGTGAACATACATGATTAGACATATATACAGATAATACAACATTATTCACATTACAAGTTCATAAAAAAGTCACTGAATTGGTATTGAACTTTGGTATTGAAGATTTCAGTTCATTTTTCATTAAAAAATTGCAAGAACACAACCAAGTATAGTTTACCAAGATCAAATTTGGCACAAGTTAGGTTCACTAAATATTGAACAACTGACAATTTAAATCCTAGAATAAAGCCTCTAATGTGCATTGAGAAATACAAAATCTAAATATTGTAGAATACTATGCAAATGCCAGATCATCATTCCTCATTCGAGTGATAAATTTTATCATCACTAATTGGGACAAAGACTTGTTATGTAAGAAATTTTATGCAAAAAATCTGTAGAGATTTATCACCTTCAGGACCTTCTTGCTGAACCACTGAATTGATCTGCATTTTGCCATGTCTGGAAGGTAAAAGTCCTGAAGGCCTGAAACTAGGATTTGCTTTGACAACCACAGGGGAATTTGGAGGTGTAGCTCTGGGCTTGATGGGAGTCCTCGGGGACACAAGTCCCAGAGTTACTGCTGGCCCAGAACTTGAGTGAATATTAATCTTGGAAGGGGAGTGAAATTTCTTGGCTCCCGAAGACAGCAAGATTGCTTCTTCAGCAGCCATATATTTCACTTTCCCTGTTTTAACAATCTTTTCCCATTTGGGAAGTTTGCTACAATCAGCTGAAGCCTTATTTTCCTTGTCCACTGTACCTGAGGGTTTTGTCTTAGATGAGTCTTCCTTCAAAGATTTTGGTGAAATCTTACCTTCCATTTCACATGTTTCGCAAAGCCACTGATTTGGGATATCGTCGTTGAAGCTTTTCCTGCAGTAACTGAAAAAGCGGCGGGATGGCAACACATTCAAATGAAGATAACAATACAATGTAACTATCATGTACAACAGGTCCAATCAGAAATAGGCACCAAATGAACTATATGCAAGCAACATTAGAACTTGAAACTAAGTGCATATATGTCTTCATTGATAGGCTGATGTGCAAAGCAACTTTAGAAATCAGGATAATAAAAACCAAGGAGATGGCCACATGCCCAAAACCTATAAAGTACGGACACCTCTTTGGAGGTAATGTACAGGTGTCCGACACATGTTGGACACGCTGGGACCCTCGGAACACGCTGCGGACATGCTAGAGACACAACCATTTTTTAAATTTTTAAATTTTTTTTTGAACTAAAATAACATACCTAAGGTTGATAAATTTAGCAAAATCAAATATTTTGACATAAAATAAATATTAAATATTTAAAAATATGACATATAATAACTATATAAAATTATATGTTTTGCACGTGTCCCCAACGTGTCGTGTACTGCATTTTTTAAAAATTTATATGTCTGCGTGTCCGTGTCGTGTCACATGTTCATGCTTCTTAGCCCAAAACTGGAAACACCACACACACACACACACACACACACACACACACACAGTGAGACAGAGATTTTACACATGCTCACGAGCTGTTTTGCATTGAGAGCACACACTGATTGCATCTACAACACCAACATCACCACATATGCCACAAGGTTCTTCCTGCACAGAGGGAGAGATGATATAAGAAATGTTAAAAATGATTCTCTCTGTACAAAACATTGCAACTTATTGAAGTTAAAGAAGCTGTTGGTTGATCACATTCTGGCATTGAATGGGTCAGTTGAAAGCAGTTAAAAGGCATCTTGAGAGCAGGCAATCTAAACCATTTCAGTCCAAACAGACTAAGTGAAGATTAATCTCTGTTAAAAGTCAGTTGACATAAAAGATAACTAGTTGAAAATTGAATGAACAATTAAAGAGTTGTGTTCTAAGAATTAGGATTTGTACTCATAAAACAATCAGCCTACAAGCTACAAGTCTTGTTCAAAAAAATAAAATAAAATAAAAAATACAAGCTACAAGTCTTGCAATAAAAAGTTGCACATAGATGCTGAGGAAAATGAGACAC
Organism: Camellia lanceoleosa; assembly: GCA_025200525.1. Lineage (NCBI taxonomy): Eukaryota > Viridiplantae > Streptophyta > Magnoliopsida > Ericales > Theaceae > Camellia > Camellia lanceoleosa. The sequence continues at coordinate 100,105,794 of CM045759.1, forward strand.
AACAAAAAGGAAAGGGAATTTACAAATTTCAAAAGTATAACAACCAAAAACCTAATCAGGGAACTTCGTTTACCCATAACCACCATGTCTTGCAATAAAACTAGAAGTAACACTATGTTTGGGAAATTAGGTGGGAAAAGAAAATAAATGATTTTATAATTTATGAGAGAAAAAAAGAAGAAGAAGATAAAAGATTAACAAATATGAGAGAAAAAAAAAGAAAATATAATGATATCTTTCCTATTTTGTTTGGTTAAACTACATAAAAGACATGAAAAGAAATAATTAGATGTTATAACATTTTATAATTGTAAATTTTTTTTTTTTTTAATTTCTTCTATATCTAAAGGGCGGTTTTGGTATTATAAAAAAATAATAATTAGTTGGTTTCTTTTCTTTCATAATTTTTCACTTTTGGAGAGATTTAAAATGAGGGTGATGAGATAAATGAGTTTCTCTCAATTTTTTTTCTCATTCCATCCCATTTCTCTCCTCTTCACTTATCCAAACAAGTGATTAATGTAAACAAGTGATATGACCCAGGAGAAATGCATTTTTCTTCTTTTTTCCACCCCAAATCACACAATCCGAATGGGCTTTTAAGAGATAAAGAGAGGAAAAAACACAAATCTACAAAATAATGAAGGTACAAAAATCAAGAAATAAACTAAATAAACAATCCCCAATTTACAAACTACTACATTAGCAAGAATGCCTAGATACCAAAAAGGCAGATAAGTAAGCAAACCCCTCGTTTCCCTTCTTTTTTTTTTGGTACATAATGTTAAGATTTAAGCTTTAAGTTTTTATTTTAATAAATACAGTTATCTATAGCTAGGAGCTTGGTATTACCTAGTCTATTGGAGAATCCCTAGTATGTAGGAGTCATGGTTGGTGTGTATAACCAATTCATGTAATCAAGGGTTTAGTTCCACAAAATCTGCTAAGTGACATTGTGCTTGTTTGCAGATGTAGCTTTGCTGCTCTTATTTAAGCTGTATTCCTTCATTCAATTCAATTCAATAAAATTAGCTTGAAGCTTTTAGCCATATTGTCATTGTTTTAACACTTCAGCAATTATTCATAGAATCAGGTTTTTCCAACATCTGGTAACAGAGCCACCACTGGCTTGATAAAAAAAAAAAAATATCCCAAACAAGCAGCAGCTTTTGCCTCTTGCAGCAGCAAGCATTCACGGTGACTGACAAATCAGTAGAGAATTTTGTCCAGCCAGCCATACCTCGCTTTGATGGTCACTATGATCATTCGAGCATGTTGATGGAAAATTCCCTAAGGTCCAAAGAGTATTGGGATCTTGTGGAAACGGGATTTGTTGAGCCAGAAGAAGGAGCAGTACTGACACAGCCACAACAAAAGAAACTTGATGATCAGAAGCTGAAAGATATGAAGGTGAAAAACTACTTGTTCCAGGCTATTGATCGTGTAATTTTGGAGACCATTCTCCAAAAGGATTCATCCAAAAGCATTTGGGACTCCATGAAGAAAAAGTACCAGGGCTCAGCAAGAGTGAAGCGAGCACACCTTCAAGCCATAAGAAGAGATTTTGAGACTCTTCAAATGAAAAATAGAGAATCAGTTACTGATTATTTTGGAAGAGTTATGGGGATAGCAAACAAAATGCGAATCCATGGTGATAAGATTAAAGATGGTCCTGTTGTTGAGAAGATCCTGAGATCTATGGCTCCAAAATTCGATTATATTGTGTGCTCTATTGAAGAGTCTAATGAAATTGATGAAATGTCAATTGATGAGCTGCAAAGCTCCTTACTAGTCCATGAACAGAGGCTGAATCGATGCACCTCAGAAGAGCAAGCTTTGAAAGCTTCTACGTTTGTTGAATCCATAAGCTCAAGAGGAAAAGGACGAGGTAGAGGACGAGGATGTGGAAGAAGTGCTCGAGGCAACCAAGACAGAAGCAGACAACGCAAGTATTTTAGAAGAGATGATGATCACTCCCAATTTCAGAATAAAAGAAGAGGACAGGTGGACAAGTCCAAGATTGAGTGCTATAGGTGTAGAAATCATGGGCATTATAGCAATGAGTGCTACACAAAGATGCCAAAAGACAAAGAAAAAGGAGAGAAGTTGAACTTCATTGAGAAAAGGGAAGAAGAAACACTTTTGATGGCCTTTCATGCCAAGGACGACCCTGAGCTTGATGGATGGTATGTTGACACAGGTTGTAGCAATCATATGAGTGCTAGTAAGTCTTCTTTCTCATCTTTAAATGAAGACTTTCAGACTACTGTAAGTTTTGGTGATTGTTCTACTGTAAATGTGATGGGAAAGGGAGATATTCCGATTAGCAATAAGAATGATTTTGTTGAAACAATTTCGAATGTTTTTTATGTTCCTAATCTGAAAACTAATCTGTTGAGTGCTGGCCAATCGCAAGATAAGGGTTATATTATAACAATTCAGAAAGGTGCATGTGAGATATATGATCCAGCAAGGGGTGCTATTGCTATTGTTCAGATGACACCAAACAGGTTGTTTCCGCTAAAAATCAAGACTGTTCAGGCTTGCTTGTTGGCTAAGGAGAATGATCCATCGTGGCTTTGGCATTTTCACTATGACCATTTGAACTTTAATGGGCTGAAAACACTTCATCAGAAGCAGATGGTGACAGGCCTCCCTATGATCACTCCTTCATCCAAAGTTTGTGAAGAGTGTGTTGTTGGCAAGCAACATCGCGATCATTTTCCAAAAGGGAAGGCAAGGAGAGCTACAAAAATGCTGGAGCTGGTCCATTCCGATATTTGTGGACCCATAAATCCGACGTCTAATGGTAATAAGAGGTATTTTATTACATTCATTGATGATTATAGTCGGAAAACATGGGTATATTTTTAGCAGCAAAAATCAAAAGCTTTTTCAGCATTTAAAAGTTACAAAGCCTTGGTTGAGAAAGAAATTGGGAGAGTTATTCAAACTCTTCGAACCAATCGTGGTGGAGAATACAACTCACGAGAATTTGCAAATCTTTGTGAGGAACATGGAATCAAAAGGCAGCTGACTGCAGCCTATACACCACAGCAAAATGGTGTGTCCGAGAGGAAAAATCGTACAATCTTAAACATGGTGCAAAGTATGTTGGCAAGGAGAAGCGTTCCAAGGAGTTTTTGGCCTAAACTAAAGTAGTCAATTGGGGCGTTCACTTATTGAATAGAAGTCCCACACTAGTTGTCCGAAACATGACACCTGAAGAAGAATGGGCTGGGCGCAGACCATTTGTTGATCATTTTAGAATTTTCAGATGTATAGCATATGCTCACATTCCCGATGAAAAAAGGAAGAAGCTCAATGACAAAGGCGAAAAATGTATTTTTCTTGGTGTTAGTGAACATTCAAAGGCCTACAAGTTGTATAATCCCATCACCAAGAAGATTGTTATCAGCCGGAATGTGGTTTTTGATGAAGAAAAGATGTGGAATTGGACTGGAAAAGGCAAGGAAATGAAGCAAATTCCAGTTGATTTTGATGATGCAGAGAATAGGATTGAAACGCAGTAGTAGTCCTTTGATGAACAATTGCCCAGTTCCTCAGTGACTACACTAACAAATGAGCAGCCGCCTCCAACAAATGAGCAGTCACCTGAGAATCAACGTCCAAGGAAAAGACCAGCTTGGATGATTGACTATGTAAGTGGGGATGAACTCTCAGATGATGATATTACTGCTCACTTTGCATTGTTTGCAGATTTTGATCCCATCACATTTGAGGAAGCAGTCAAGGATGCTAAATGGCAGAAGACAATGAATGTTGAGATCAAATCCATGGAGAAAAATAATACATGGGAGCTGACTGACTTGCCAAAAGGACAGAAAACTATTGGTGTGAAATGGGTTTTTAAAACCAAGTTGAATGAGAAGGGGGAGATAGACAAGCACAAGGCTCGTCTGGTGGCAAAGGGATACAAGCAAGAGTATGGTGTTGATTACAAAGAGGTATTTGCTCCAGTTGCAAGGCTAGACACAATTCGTTTGGTAATCTCTTTAGCTACTCAAAACTCTTGGCCTATTTTTCAATTAGATGTAAAGTCTGCATTTTTACATGGTAAATTGGAAGAACAAGTATATGTAGATCAACCTCCAGGCTATGTGCGGCAAGGCAATGAAGAGAAGGTGTATAGATTGAATAAGGCACTCTATGGGTTGAAGCAAGCACCAAGAGCTTGGTATAACTGCATAGATGCTTACTTTGTCAAGCAAGGCTTCCAAAAGTGCCCATATGAACACACATTGTATGTTAAGGTTGATGATGAAGGTAAAATGCTCACCGTGTGTTTAAATGTTGATGATCTGATCTACACAGGAAGTGGTGTTGATATGTATGATAATTTTAAAAGGTCTATGATGAATGAGTTTGATATGACTGATTTAGGACTGATGCACTACTTTCCTGCATAGAAGTAGTACAATCAGCAGCTGGTAATTTTGTTTCTCAAAAGAAATATGTCCAGGAAGTTTTGGAGAGGTTTCAAATGCTGAAATGCAATCCAGTTGGAACACCGACTGAAATAGGACTAAAGCTGACTAGAGATACTAATGGAGACAGAATTGATAACACATTTTTCAAGCAAATTGTTGGAAGTTTGATGTGTGTAACTTCAACAAGGCCTGACATCATGCATGCTGTTAGCTTAATTCGTTGCTATATGGAGAATCCCACTGAGATGCATCTCAAGGCAGCAAAAAGAATATTTCGATACTTAAAAGGCACAACTGATTTTGGAATTCTTTACAAAAGGGGTGAAAAACGAAGTTTCTTTGGTTTTACTGACAGTGATTATGCAGGTGATATTGATGATCAAAAGAGCACTTCTGGTAATGTGTTCTTGATGAGCTCAGGAGCTATTTCATGGTCATCAAAGAAGCAGCAAATTGTGACACTTTCAACAACTGAAGCAGAGTTTGTAGCTGCTGCTTCATGTTCCTGTCAAGCTATCTGGCTGAGAAGAATGCTTGAAGTCCTTGGTCATCAGCAGCAAGGCCCAACAACAATATTTTGTGATAATGTTTCTGCCATTAAGCTTTCCAGAAATCCAGTTATGCATGGGAGAAGCAAGCATATAGATGTTCGTTATCATTTTTTGCATGATCTTTGCAAAGATGGTGTGATTGAGTTAGAGTTTTGCAAAAGTGGAGATCAAGCAGCTGATATCTTAACCAAACCTCTCAAACAACCAGTGTTCGAGAAGCTCAGAAGCATAGGTGGTGTTTGGGAAGCAACATCCCAAATTTTTTATCTCATAAAAACCACTAAAAGACAAAAGTTTTGCAAAACCAAAAAAAACACATCCAAACAAAATATCACATCCAATCCCATAATCATTTCACTTTTTCTCTCACAAACATCACATCCAACCACATAAAAACCCAACTATCTTCCCAAACACTAAAATTTTTTTATCTCATAAAAACCTACATCTACTAAAATCTACATAAAAACTCACTTCCCAAACACCCACATACTTGGAGTTTGTTCATCAGCAGAAGCTGGTTGCATTGTTGCTGATACACAAAAAAAAATGAGTTGCTGAAATGATGTTTGAATTCTAAACTGTTTTCTGCAGAAATCAGTATAAGGGAGGGTGTTAAGATTTAAGCTTTAAGTTTTTATTTTAATAAATACTGTTATCTATAGCTAGGAGATTGGTATTACCTAGTCTATTGGAGAATCCCTAGTTTGTAGGAGTCATGGTTGATGTGTATAACCAATTCATGTAATCAAGGGTTTAGTTCCACAAAATCTGCTAAGTGACATGGTGATTGTTCGCAGATGTAGCTTTGCTGCTCTTATTTAAGTTGTATGCCTTCATTCAATTCAATTCAATAAAATTAGCTTGAAGCTTGAAGCTTTTAGCCAAATTGTTATTGTTTTAACACTTTAGCAATTATTCATAGAATCAGTTTTTTCCAACACATAAACCCCTCATTTCAAACCATAAAAGAGATTTCAAGGGAAAAGAAAACAATAAAGCAACCAAAATCATAGTAAGAAATCGCACATACCAACAAAGAAATTTATCAATCTCAACAGTGAAGTATTAATATATATATATACAAAAAAACACAAGTATACACAGCGAACAATAAATTATAAATATGGTGGTTTTTAACAGTCCAATGGGTCCAACACAAAAGAAAATAAGAGTTTTTTAGGGTTTTACCATGTGGGTTTGACTTGAATCTGGTATCTTTTGTCAGAAATGTAAGTGTTTTGTACCCTCGAGAGTGAGGTAAAAAGTTAGCGAGAGCTCCAATACAGCTTTGTGATGCCACAAGACGAAGAAGGAAGGCCTACCCACTGCTTCTCTACCACTCCTCGTCAATACCCATCACCAATCTAGGCTTGTTTGCCAAGAAAAGTAGGATTTTTTCCGAGAAAAAGTTCGCCAAACCGTTTTGCTGTGTTTTTTGTTTTTGTTTTTTCCCTCTCCTATGGAAAATATAATAATAATAAACAAGTGACGTGATTTATTAAATCATTTATTTGTCATTCAATAATATTAGCCCTATCGTGCTGGAAAAATATAATTGACATAAATATATAATAATTTTATATGATGTTAAATTATAAGAATCTCGTTTGGCAAGTCATTTTCTTAGTTAAGAAATTAAAAATTTATTAAAAAATTAAAAAATCAACAAATCATATTAAAAAGTCAAATGTTACGTTTAGTGGAATTTTAGAATTATGATTTGAGAATAGAATTGTATTTTGAGTTTGTGAGTTTTGGAATTATGATTTGAGTGTAGAAAATTTGTTTGATTATAAGTTTTAAAAAGAGTTTGAATTGAGTGATGTGACATATAATATTGAAAAGTGTGTGTTTTGAAAAGTGAGTATGGAATTAATTTTCTAAAGTTGTAACTAAACAACACACTCAAACTAAGGGGTAGAATTAAATTTCGAAAACTCTACCAAACAGAGTCAAAAATTCTCTTTTCTCTTTATTTTTTGCACATCTTTTCGTAAAAAATAAAAAGTCATCCCAAACATACTAAATTTTTTTTACATCACATTTTAGCCAAAGAGCCAAAAAGTTACTAAAAAAACATGTTTCCAAACGAAGCCTTAATAGGTGTTTGGCATGCACTATAAAAGTACATTTTTTTTTGCATACATATACTATTGGGCCATATCAATCAACATCTTGAGGTATTTTGAGAAGCAAAAAAAAGGCAACTTTTAGTTTTTTTACCCATTTTAGGTCACATCACCTCTCACATTGTTTACCCACAAAAAGACAAAATAGACTAAAAAACTAAAAAATTAACTTTTTATCAACTTTCCAAAACACCACCTCTTCTCTACTTTTCTAATTACTTTTTCTACTTTTCCACATATATATATTTTTTTTTATAGAAAGTCAAAAAGTACATTTATTTAAAACATTTCAAACTACCCTTTAATTTGACATTAATAATAATAGTTAAATTGGAAAGATAAATAGGCCCTGTTTGTTATTTTCAGCTTTCAGCTTAATTTAAGCTGTTTTGATATGTTTGGTTTAGCTTATGCTTATAGCTTATAGCTTTGTGGAAGTCAATCGACATTACGTGAAATTTGAAATTTGGATATCTTTGAGAATAATTTGGAAATCACTAAACCGAAAGTTATAAGGTATAAATTTGTTTGGGCATAAATATATGATCTCCCAGATTCGCAAAACAGGGCCATAGAAGCATTCAAAGTTATTCTAATTATTTATTTATTTTTATTTAGTTGGAAATTTAAGAGAAAAAATAGGAATTAAAAAAATATTTTAAAAAATTAAATATAAATATGTTGTGGTTAGATTAATAAAAAATAGATAGATTAATTAAATTGAGTATTAATTTTTCTTTAATATTTATTTTAAAATTGTTTATACATTTTATATAATTATATATATGTATATAATTTTAAATTAAATGCAAATTTTTCATAATAAACAACTTCCTATTAAATAATAAAATATAAATAAGATAGCGAAAAAAATAATAAATATATTTAATTTTAATATAAAAATTGAATATTTGAATAAAAGTAAAAAAAATAGAAGAAAATTAATTCGTAAAGTATTTATTGGTACATATAATTATTTTAAATTTTATTTATGGGTAATTTAGATTAATTATAAAATTTTTAAATATTAGATTTTAGAAATAATTAAATATAAGGGTATGTTATGTGGCATTTTTAAAAAAAAAAAAAAGAAAAAAAAAAGAAAAAAAGAGAGACATCAATAAGATAGGTAAAAATAAAATATAAAAAAATTTAATTTAATCTGTGCGATACACATAATTAAGCACATTTCGTCTTATTTATTTATTTATTTGTATATTGAGATAATTTTTTTCAAATTTCATAATAATTAAATTATAATTATATATATGAAAAATAAGTATTTCTCAAATAAAATCTATATAAAATTAGTTATTATGATTGAAATTGAGTTTGTGTCGAACTTTATATGTAAATAAAAAAAGGCATGCTAATGTAGATTTTTTAGAAAAAAATAAATCTATAGAATGTGCCACCTTAGCAAGAAAAAAACACTACTTACATATATATATATATATAATATGTCATGTGCTTTATACATTATCTGATTGTATAAATTCGTAACAGAATCCTAACTAAAAATGTTAATGGTAACAAGATAATACTTTGAAATGATAAACTATTGAGTTTTAAAGTTGAAGGGGATAAAATGCAAATAAGTCATAATTTAATTGTTGAGTTTTAAAATTTAAATGGATAAAATGTAAAAGTAATTTAAAGGGATTTAATGTAATTTAGAGAACACACACACACACACACATATATATTTCAAACAAATATAGTGCATAAATGTGTGCTTATTATATTTAATTTATTTAATTATTTTTATTTTATTGCATCCAGTGATAAAATTAAGTGGAACATTATTCAAACTATTTGTGACTTTGAGAAAACAATAAAACAAACCATATACCAAAAAAAAAAAAAAAAAGGAAGGAAGAAAAATAGCAAAACGGTACCGCATTAAGCTCGTAGCAGCATCCCCCCTATTTTCTTGGTTAAGTACTTTTAGAAAAAATTGATGAAAACTCCTTTATATAATATATATATATATATTAGAAACAGAAAAAATAGACCATATATCAAAAGAAAAATATAGTACAAGAACAATAAAAGAAAAAAAAACTATTACAAATTACAAAAAAATATTTCAAAAAATTGTCGTTTGAGAAGATTTCAAATCTACTCGCAAATGTAGTAGGGGCTCCAACCTATGGATGAAAGGTTTGCCTCAAGCATAAAATCATACCCTCACCGTCACCGAGAACATTAACCATTGTTGTTGCTTGAACTCCACCACTACCGTCGTTGCACCAAAAACTCAAAAACTCACAACAATAAATAAATCATTGATAAACTAAAAATCTATATATGAAACGAAAAGAATATCACAAAACCCCTATTACTAACATAAAAAGAATAGATCTATATTCTAGTAGTATAGATTTACATTTTAAAAGTGTGAAGGAGGTCGTTGGACCGTCGCCGGACCAACATTGAAGCTTGGTTGAAAATCACTAAGAGAGAAAGTTCTTGCCTCTCTTGCCTAACAAAAAATTTTTAATGTGTAGAGATTACGAGAATATTTTTTAATCTATAATTTTATTTCCCAATAGTTCCTAAAGTATGCCTCGTTGGTATGAGAACTTTTTATGGACATTTTTGACCTTCATTCGTTAGATAAAGATTCTATTATTTGTAATGTATAAACTTTTTTTCATTTAACATGTCAACACTATATTTTGATGCGTAACGCATTAATTTCTATCAAATACATTGAGAAATTCATTATCAATCTAGGTGTATTTGTTTGCCAAGAAAAATAGAATATTTTCCAAGAAAATGTGGGTTTGTCGTCTATTATCTTAGTTGAGTTTTTTTTAGAGAAATTTGATGAGAACTCCTTCATATAAAAATAAATAAAAAATTAATGTGTAAAGTTTATGAGAACTTTTTTTACTCTAAAATTTTATTTTTACTTTTCATTGGTTCCTAAAGTATGCCTAGTTGGCATAAGAACTTTTTATAGACATTTTTTACTTTCATTCATCAGAGATGTATTATTCATTATGTACATATGTTTTTTCATTCAACATGTCAATGCTATACTTTAATGGATAACACATTAGTTTCTATCAAATTCATTCAGAAATCCATCACCAATCTAAGCGTGTTTATTTGCCAAGAAAAATATGATATTTTTCGAAAAAATATGGGTTTGACATCTATTATCTTGGTTAAGTATTTTTAAGAAAATTTGACGACAACTCCTTATATATATATATATATACATATATATTGTACAAGCACGAAATAATATTTCTCGTATAATTATGTTGATCAAGCTTTCACTTCTCCAAACGTCATCGTCCAATCACCTCAAAACACAAACGTGAGCTAGCCAATGGGTGCGTGCCTGAAACCCCTCCGATGCCTAAGTCAGCAAGTTGACAAAAGGCACAAAAGCTTTGTGAATTCGGGAGTAAGAATTACAATACTTGAGATTAGGGTTTGGTTTGAGCTTTTGTAGATTCCGTATGGCACAATCCTAATAGGACTCTAACTCTCCTATGTAAAGTCCTTATTGGAATCACATTCCCAAAGGATAATACTTATCATTTAACACCCTCCTCACTGCAAGCCAAGTGAGATGGCACAAGTCTTTGTTCGGCTTTTTGTCGTGCAACTGGACTACTTTTGCTCTGTCCGCCAATAGCTTAGCCGTGCAATGTTTGCATGGTGCGCCACTAAGCTAACGTTGCGCGGCTCTCTTCCTAGCTTGGCTCTCCTCTTTGTTTAATTACCTTGCTTGGTAGCTCGGCCATGGCGTTAACCGCCACTAGGAAGTAGCTAGGTCTAGAAATATGGGCATTTATTAGTTCGGTCAAACATCTTTGACCGCCACTCCAACCTAACTTGGCCCAATTTGGCTACACAAATTACCCTCTCATATATAAATTAATGTGTAGAGTTTATAAGAACCTTTTTTTAATCTATATATATATTATTGGTTCCTAAAGTATGCGTCTTAGGCAAAAGAACTTTTCATGGATGTTTTTGACATTCATTCGTTAGATATAAATGTATTATTCGTCATGTATATAGATATTTTTCCATTCAACATGACAACGTTATACTTTAATGCATAACACATTAATTTCTATCAGATCTATTGAGAAATTTATCACCAATCTAGGTAGGTTTGTTTGCCAAGAAAAATAAAATATTTTTTGAAAAAATGTGGGTTTGTTGTCTATTCTCTTGGTTAAGAATTTTTAGACAAATTTGAGGAGAACTCTTTTATAATATAAATAAATAAATTAATGTGTCACGAACCAAACTTGCCCCTATGGGTTTAGCGCCGTAACCGGCCAGTTATTCTTAGATTACCAAAAGCCTCTGGATAGATTAACAAATAATTAAGGGGCTAGCGGAAGCAGATATAGAATATACATAGTCCATAGAGTTGTGTTGACGTACGTGGGACAAAAATTTAAAGCTTGAATATATACAAATGACGTCAAAGTTTCATAAGTCAAGTGATCATGACCCAATCCCAGAGGTTTAGGGCTGGAATCGCAACTTACTAATAAATTCTAATCTTAATAAATTAAATGGCGCAAGCGGAGGCAAATAAAAAAAAATTAAACAGATAATTTACTTCATTTTACTATTTTAATAAGAGAAAATACATCTATAGGGCTTTTATTTATTTATGTTTTTATTATGCAGTGACCAGCCCTCAGAACAAAAGACAAAAACAAAAAAAATAAATAAATAAAAATAAAAGGAAGAAAAGAAAAAAAAAAAAATGGATCGGCATCAATTCTTGTTCAGGTTCCACCACTACATGCGGTTATGGATCTTCCTTACATCTCGTTACTTGAAACGGTAACAACTATAAGCACATAACAGAATGAGAAATATTATGCCAAGAGTATAGAGAACACAAAATAGCCATGGATAGTTATTTGAGCTAAAACATTAACATAATTTAATTTGAATAAATAAATTATTCAAAGTGGCAGAAATTGAAATACGGAAATTATGTAATTAAATAATTATAACCACGGTACAGAACATAACAGAACAGAGGTTACTGGAGTGACAGTCAGAACAGAGGTCAATGGATCCATGATAAACAGAAGACCACAAAGTGGCGAAACAGAGGCCAATGGTTATTTAAGTCCCCCAAGGCGTGGAACTCTCGTGGTGATACTTACAAAACATAATTTTTTATAAGGTCATTGTCAAATACTTTCTAAAATTTAAACTGTGTGAGTGAATTTCCGATCACACTGCCCTCCTTAGTGATTCAGCAGAAGAACACAGGCAGAGTAGACGGCTCCTTGTAACCTGCACAGAAGGAAAAGACTTCGGCGGTGGTTTCGACCACCCGGGGGTACTCCGACGATCAAGTCAGTATATCTCTCAAAGATAAATCAAGTGCTAAACTCACAAGCTTGAGTGTAAACAACGTACCTTAGACCCATGGGGGTGCCTCTCTTTTATAGCCAATCCAATCCTAGTCCCAACAGGAACCCGGTCCTAATGGACTTAGGACTCCTGCTAATCTAGGACTCTCAGTGGAATTAAGACATACTCCAAAAGAGTTTATCTTTAGCCCAAATCGAAGTCTTCCCCAACCTTGGACTCTTGTCCACATCCAGTTTGAGCTTCTCTTCATTCTAGGACTCTTGTCCTTTATCCGCTTATCTCGGATTCGATATCTTGAGGTATCCTCGGCCTAGCCGAGATAACCTCGGCACAACTACCATAACGTGGGGAACTCACGACACCCGGTGTCACCTCGGCCCGCGTGTTGGTACTCGAAAATATATCCCCTAGCGCCCCTAGGTTCTATTACCTCGGCATTACGAGGTGATGGAACCTATCTTCATTTTATCTCGCACATCGGCCTAAGAACTTTTAGCGAGATCATTCATTCGGGCGGCATGTCCTCTTGATTCAAATCAATTCCCTTACGTGTATGAGCTGTCATACACCAATCTTCAACTATTCTGAGGACGCGTTTCATTCTTACTGGTCCGTGCCAGTGACGCGCCTACAAGCCGTCTTTTCTCTGCCTGCGCCGTCTGGCGCATGCGTTACCCTAGGCGTCATTATTGCTGTTTTGCCGCCGCTTCACTTTTGACAAAAACGTTTGTCTCTCTCTCCTTCGCTTCACTTCTGCATTTTAAAATTCTTGTTCTCTCTCTCTCTGAAGCTTCTTTCGAATCCTCCATTGCCCCAAGCTCGAAGCTCTGCATTAGGTCTGCCTTTGCCATTTCTGTGGAGCTCAAGCCGCTGTCGCCTAAGTCACCTGACCTCGGCAGGACTCATCTCGGCTTCATCCTTTCTGGTAAGTCCCTGTTCCCTTCGTTTCCATTTCTCTGATCGTTATCGGTTCTTCTCGCTTCTAATGTTCTGTTTGTCATGTATTTCTTGAATCATTTCTTGATTTTGCATCTGAATACTTGCACCATCTCACTTCTGTTTTTGGTCTTCCACTTTCTTGTATTCTGAATCAAACTTCTTTTGCTTTCTGTTTTCAGTTTTACGCCTTCCATTCTCATTTATTCGTAGATTTAAGTTTGGGATTTGTTGTAGAACCATCAATCTCTAGGAAAGATCTGATACAAGCAGAACTTAGGTTTTAGCCGAGGTCCTTAAAATCCTTAAGAATACTCTGTTTCTGTAGCCAAACACTTATAAAGACCATGGGTGTGTGGAAACATAGGGTGGATACCCCCACAAAACTAGAACACTTTAGGCAAGAATTCTCCATTCGGATGACGTCCGACTCAGACTAGGCGGGAGGAGGACTCCATTATGCTCGATGGCGATAAAATGCCTTTCCTGTAGTTGCCTTCGTCGGTGTGGACTTAGGTTCCCTCTTGATATCCTCTTCCGAGGTCCTTAACTACTGACCTCAACCCCATGCAACTTACCATAAATGCCTATAGAACCCTTATCGGAATAATAGCTTTAGCTCGGCAAGAGGGTGTTAGAATCACTCTTGCCGATATCCAGTATTGTTACACCATGAGTGCCCTTAACCTTGAGGAGAAAGGTTTTGTATACTACCTCAAGCCGAGGTCTACCGAATATAAGATTGTAGCCGAGCTCCCAGACTCCAACAAAGGGGCTCTTGAGGATTATCTTATTGTCCTTTGAGGCTGGGAATTTGGCCCGGTGAAGAAGTCCACCTTTTCCCTCTCCCACGAACAAGAAGGAGGGCAAGGGTAAGAGCCCATCTCGAACTACTTAGCTTCATTGTTTTTCTTCAATTTTCCAAAATATTTTATCTGTTTCTCATGTTTTGTTACATTTTGCGGGCGTTCACGACCTCCCAAGGACTTTCGTCGATCCTACTTCCTCGAACTGAGCGAAAAAGCTCTTGGACCTCCCTCTTGAAAGCATAAAGGCCCCTTTGGTCTTGAACTTCATCCCCACATATACTTCAAAGTTGCCCGACGTTCCAAGACAGGGAAGAGGAGCACCTCCTCATCAATCGCCTCCATGAACAAGTTGCTTCCACGTCTGAACAGGTCCAAGAAAAAAGCGACGCAGACTCGTCAAAAGCAATTTGAAATGGAAAAAGAAAGCGGTGCTCAATCTCTTGGCCGACACTGCCAGATGACATGGAGGATGAGCAGCTCAAACTATGCCCCACCAAAACCGAAGAGAACCAAGAAGGCCCAAGAAGGCTAAGGTCTTGAAGGCGATCTTGAGGCGAAGATGCTCGCCAATCTCGGCTAGCGGAGAGCGGAAGACTACCTATGCTCTGTGAAGAGGTGGTGAGGCCTTGACCCTCTGGATCTGGTCCACGAAAAAGCAAAAGCCTTCAACCTCGGGATCGGGGTTCCCAAAGTTCCTGGGAGCCCAAAATTACACTTGAGGACAGGCGGTTTATGCCAATGAAAGCGCCTCGGCGTTAACGTCGGCGTGGCACTCAAAGATGGCGTTTCATCGCCGAAGGTGATCTTGAGAGAAACTCCAAGATCAGTGAATACGAGAACTATGCCCTCATGTTGCAACGTTCTGTCCAAGTAAGCCTTCAGAACTTTGAAGATCTTGTTTTATCTTCATACTTGTAAAACATCATTTTCACTCTGTAATAACCTTTGTCTTTATGAACTGTCAGGCCGTTCAACATGCCCACGCCTTCTCTGTAAAGGCATTTGAAACAAGGGAGGAGCTCTCTGAATTAAAGAAGGAGTTTGCTGCCCTTCAAAAGACCCAAAAAGAGATCAGCGAGGATGAAAAAAAGCTGGAAGAAGCGGTAGGCGACCAAAGGCCCAATCACTTGCTCTTCAAAAGGTAATTTATGGCGTCAAGGAAGTTGCGAAGCGAGAAAAAAAGCCGAGGCTAAGAAGGCCGAGAAAGAGCTTAGGGATGCTCTGGCCACAAAAAATTTGAAATCGGCCGCCTACAACCAAGGCATGGCGGGGCGTTCTTTGAAGACTACAAGCTTCAGTCAAGCAAGCTTGCAACAAAGGATACGTCCTAGGTTGGAATGCTCGACCAAAAAGCTTGATCTTCGGTCGACTTCGCCATGGCGCAAGACTGAGAGCCTGCGTCTTCCTTGCCCACTTCCTCCATCTCCAAGCCAAGATGAATCTGTATCTGAAGGCGAGGATGAAGATGAAGAAAAAGATGAAGATAAAGGTGAACCCTTGGTGAGGGAGGGCAAATCCTCCCAAGGCCGACAGATTTTGGACCTCCTTTGGGGATGAGCAGTCGAAGCAATTCAAGGAAGCTGGCTCGATTCGCTGTCTTCGATATGCTTCTAATTGGGAGAAGTGTTGATGAAACCTTAGCGAAATCGGCCTTGAGGTTGCGGCTGACAAACACTCGGAGGTCGTGGCAAATATAGAACCTGGGGTTCCGGCTGAAAAAGATGCAGAGGTTGTGGACCCAAAAGACACGGAGGTGGTTCTTTCAGAACCTTCCGAGGTTCCATAACAACCTTCGCTCAAGTTGAAGAAGAATGACCTTGACGCTTTTTGTTTTCTTCTATTTCTTGTACTTTGTTTTCTTTTCTTTGTAAGCTGTTCCTTCTGTGGCCGATGTGCCTCTCTGCTGCTTGTAAACAACTTATTTATGCAGCTGTATATTCTTGAATGCTTCAGGCTTTTAATTCTTCTTTACATACGAATGATTCTATACTTAGAATATTTTGCATGATTTCCAGATTCTTCCTTTTTTGCACAATCTCCTCGGGTAACATACCTCGGGCATTACACCTGCAAATTTTACTTCGGCAAGAGACTGTCCTGCATTATTTCAACAAGTATAGACAGATACTATTCAATGTTAACTTTTCTCAAGTTCCAAAAGGCCATAAATAACAATTTCAATTTGCCTTTCTTGTAAATTGCTACAAATTTCAACAAGTAAAGATAAGGAATTTATCTCAGCTTAACTTTAACTTGTAAATTGCTACAAATTTCAACAAGTAAAGATAAGGAATTTATCTCAGCTCAGCTTAACTTTAACTTGTAAATTGCTACAAATTTCAACAAGTAAAGATAAGGAATTTATCTCAGCTTAACTTTAACTTGTAAATTGCTACAAATTTCAACAAGTAAAGATAAGGAATTTATCTCAGCTTAACTTTAACTTGTAAATTGCTACAAATTTCAACAAGTAAAGATAAGGAATTTATCTCAGCTTAACTTCGGCTAAGCATTACTAATGTCTTCTCTCTTTCAATGTGAACCTAAGTTCCTCTTGGTTTCTCATTATTCAAAACACAACATCGTGCCAAGTTGTATAAGTTCAGAGAAATTCTGCTAAGATTTTATTTATCATATCGGCAAGAAAAAATCAAACAATATCTAATGATAGAAAAACTTTAAATTACAAGTGTTCCATGGTCTAGGCAATGCTTTGCCCTCATTATCTTCGAGCGGTATGCCCCATTTCCTAACACGAAATTATTACGTAGGGGCCTTCGATTTGGGCCAAGTTTGCCCTCTCGGCATCCTTCTTATTGCCGACCACTTTTCTTAAGACTAAGTCGTTGACACGAAAATCCCTTGGATTGACCTTCTTGTTGTAGCTTTGGCAAGTTGTTCTTTGGTATCTCGCAAAATTTGGATTGCACTTTCTCTCTTCTTTCTTCTAGTAGGTCGGATCTCGGGCTAGAGCACATCATTAGACCCGTTCTCAACTCCTGTGTTACGATCCTGGGATGCCGATCTCCAATGGAATGATCGCTTGTGCCATAAGCCATGGCAAAGGATTCCTGTTGATCTTCTCGGCGTAGTGCGATATGCCCGAGCACGTTGGGCAATTCGTCTACCCACTTCCCTTTGGTACTGCGGCCTCTTCTTTATTCCATCTAGAATGACCTTGTTTGATGCTTGGCTTGCCCATTACTTTGGGGAAAGCTTGGTGTTGAGAAGTAATTTTTATCTTGAATTTGGCAAAAATTCTTGATGAGTTCTTTGTCAAAGCGTGTTCGTTGTAAACGCGATTGCTCTTGGAATCCCAAATCTGGTAATGATGCTTTTCGGATGAAGTTCTTCATCCATCTCGGATTTTGGCAAGAGGCTCTGCTTCTATCCATTTTGTGAAGTAATCCGTAGCCACGATGGGTACTTCCGTTGCCCGGTTAGCAGGGGCAATTTTTCCAACAAGATCCATGCCCCATTGGGCAAATGGCCAAGAAATTTGAAGCAGGATTCAAGTCGGAAATTGGTGGTGTATCAATGGTGCAAACCTCGACATTGTTCACACTTCTTTACATAGGCTGCATCTTTCGCATATAGGGCCACCAATACCCCGGTAATGGCCCTATGTGCTAACGATCTGCCCCTGCGTGGCTTCCACAAACTCCTTCATGAATTTAAATGCGAAAGTCTTCGACTTGAAGAGGGTGTACGCACCTTAAAGAGGTCGATGAAGGATCTTACATGCAGATGTCCTTCTTGTCGGTGAATCTTGCCGACTTCAATCGACCTTGTGTGCTTCCTTAGATCTTCCGGCGCTTGCCTTCTTTTAGGAATGCAACAATTGCATCCATCCACTTGGTCCCAAATCGCACATAATGCTTCTTGCATTGCGTTCGGTGGCTCTATCTTTCGGGCCTGGTAGGTAGTCAATCATTATTGTCCTTGTCTTCGGTTTGTCTTGAACTTGCTAAATTGGCCAGCGTCGGCGTGGTTGTTGTCATCTCGGCTAACTTTGAAGAAGTCGGCGGTTTTGAAACATATCCGCCACTGATGACTTCTTTACGTATGCCGACATTCTTTCATCTCGGGCAGCAAACTCTCCTGTAGTTTGATTTACTATAATCTGTGAATCACAAAAAATAATTATCTCATCGCCTCTGCTGCTATTGCGGCTTCAATCCAAAGAATCAATGCTTCATACTCGCCTCATTGTTCGAGGCCTTGAACCCCGATCGAATTAATTTGCTCCAATATCTCCCCATCGGAAATTAACTACTCGGCTCCTCCGCCCTGCGGTTTGAGCTCCCATCAACAAAAAGTTGAAAGGAATTGCGATGTAAATCTTTGCGAGTTTCTCCTTCCTTGGTTCTTTGGCTTTCGGTGGGCTTCTCTTTCCTTATGCAGGGCATCGTTCATCTCGGCTCGACGGGCCGATGTTCGATGTATTACGGTGAGAACTTCGGCCACAAAGTCGGCCAAGACTTGGCCCTTAATTGCGGTTCTCGGCCTAAACTCCAGGTCATATTGGCCCAAAACAACGGCCATCTTGCAATTCTTCGGTCAAGTCTCCTTCTCGCAACAAGGATTTTAATGGGTGCTCTGTCGAATCACTATCTTGTGAGCACGAAAATAGTGGTTCAGCTTCTTTGAAGCCATTACCAAGGCCAGCATTAATTTTTCTAATGGCAGATACCTTGTTTCTGCCTCAGCGAAGGTTTTGCTGACATAGTAAAGCGCCTTCATTACGCTTTTCTTCTCGGATAATCCAAAGACTCACTGCGTGCTCTGAAACTGCTAGGTATAAGAACAGTTCCTCCCCAGGTTGAGGCGTTGAGAGGACTGGGGCCGAGGTAAGGTACTTCTTCAGGTCGGTCAAAGCGGCCTCGCATTCCTCCGTCCATAAAAAATCTGTGGCCTTTTTCACCAGATTGAAAAAAGGTTTACACTTGTCCGAACTTCGGCTTATAAATCTGTTTAGGGCTGCGGCCCTTCCAGTAAGCATCTGAACCTGCTTAGCCGATGTCGGACTCTGTAATTCCAGAATGGCCTTGATCTGATCTGGGCTGGCTTCAATGCCCCTTCTTGTCACCAGGTACCCCAAAAACTTACCGGATCCGACTCCAAACGCGCATTTCGATGCGTTTAGTCGGAGCCGATATGTTTTGAGTATGTTGAAGACCTCTTCTAAGTCAGCGAGATGATCCTTCGGTTCCTTGGTCTTCACGACCATATCATCGATGTAGACTTCCACAGTTCGGCCAATCAAGTGTCTGAACATCTGGGTCACCAGCCTTTGGTAAGTTGCTCCTGCGTTCTTCAACCCAAAGGGCATGACTCTGTAACAGTACAGACCTTTGGGAGTAATAAACGCTGTCTTCTCCTCATCCGGGGGGTACATGGCTATCTGGTGATACCCCCTATATGCGTCCAAGAAGCTCATCCTACCATGTCGGATGTGGCGTCCTGGCTAGTCGATCTTTGGCAGAGGGAAGCTGTCTTTGGGACGAGCTTTGTTCAAATTTGTGAAGTCTACGCAGACCCTCCACTTGCCATTCTTCTTTTTACTACCACGGTATTTGACAACCACGTTGGATAATTGGCTTCTCGGATGGCCCTGGCCTCTAGAAGTCTAGCTACTTCCTCTTCCACTGCTTCGACGTGTATCAACGTCGGTCTCTCGCTCGTTGTATTCTGAGTTTGGCCGACACATCGCGTTGATGCTGGCATGTGACCTCGGGGTCGATGCGGGCATTTCATAAGGTGTCGGCGAACACCTCAATATTTTTTCTCGAAGGCTTCCAACTCCCTTTCTTCTTCTCCGGCTAATCTGTCGAGAAGAAAAGCGTTCCTCATCACCCTCTTGGGCGAAGACTTTCTTCAATGCTTCTTCACTCTTCTCGGTCGGCTCCTTGCCGACATCATCTAGGACTTTCATGTCCTCTTCTTCAACCTCTGCTCATTTGGTTCTCGAATCTCGAGTTAACTTCATTCTTTGCCATGGAGCGGTTTTTACCGCAATTGATCTCCTCGATTTCCTCAATCCCATGTTCATTTGGGAATCGCGGCAGCTTGATGCAAGGTGGAGGAATCGCCCCCATTGCATGCAACCACGGCCTCCCAGGATGATGTTGTAAAGCGGCGTATCAATCACAATAAATTCTGTCCTCACCTTCTTTGTGCGGCTTGTACCTCCAAGCTTGTTGCGCCTAAAAGGCCACGTCGGCGTTCCATTGAAGCCGACCATCGGGCCGTTGGTATTTCCATGTCATCGTGGTGAAGGCCTAACTCCTTGTAGCATCGACATACATGATGTCGCAGAGTCGCCTTGATCAATCAAGATCGTTTCACCGCACTCCCCAACCCGGAGGGATACTACCAGGGCATCATTGTGCGGTCTTGAACCATGTCAAGGTAAACCCGTGAAGGTTATCATAGGTCCTCGGCAGTCTACAGGCCGAGGTCTTTTCAGTCCGACCTGGTTGACATGCTGCAGATGTTTCACCCTCTGCGTCTCCCCCCGTATGTCGTTTTCGTTCACCTTTGAGTGGATTACGTTAACCACCCGAGGTCCACACACTGTGGTTCTTTGTCTTTGGGGGCTGCTTGGTGCTTGAGGCAACTGTTCTTCCTGGTTCGGGCCTCATCCACAAGATCTCTTAAATGGCCTTGTCTCACGGATCTTCTAAGTGTGCTTTAAGGGCCTGCAACCACGAGTTGGGTGGCCTCTCATTATGGTAGGCACAACGCCACCGAGGTTTCTCCCATGAATTCTCCTTGTGCTCTTGCCGCCAAGTAGGGCTGATTTCGAATTTGGTCAAGGACCTTTTGGATCGGAATTCGAAACACCGTCGTCACTGCTTGTTTAGTCCTCAACTCTGTCTCCTGTTTGTTTTGTCCATTGTTGCCTCGGCCTCGCTTCGGCGAGCCGTTGCCTTTTTCTGTCTTTGTCTCCTTGTTCCCCGAGGTATCCTCCTCGGCTCGTGCATACTTCTCAATCCTCGCCATGAGCTCTTCCATACTCTTCGGCAGGGTTTTTGCTAATGACTTCCGCAGTGGACAGTCATCCTTTAGGCCGTTCTTGAAAGAGACGACCGCCACCTCCTGGTTGCACTCAGGTATTCGATTGAACACCTCATAGTACCGCTTTGCGTAGGCTCTGAGGCTCTCATCTTTGCCGATCTTCAGGGCCATCAATGCATCCACCCTCAAAGGTTGCAGTTTGTTTGTTATGAACCTGGCCACAAACATCTCGGCGAGCCTTCCAGATTCTTTACGCTCCTTCGGTAGTTTGTGGAACCAATCGATGCAATCTCCCCAAAGGATGAAGGAACACTTTGCGAAACAACGGCTCGTTCCCAGTATAACGCCATTGAATTCAAAAATAATCCAACATGGAAGTTAGGGTCGACTTACCATCATATATCTGGAACCTCGGCATCTTTGAATCTTTTTGGTGCCACGAATTTGTCCAATTCCGAGAATGGAGTCCTCGGCTTAATGGGGAGGTTACTTGCTCGGCATTCTCCTGTTTCCTCTTGAGGTAGTCTCTCAAGTCCTCTTTACTTCTCCTGCTGACCCATGTCAATGGACTTCACCTTTTCGGCAAGACTACTCTCGGCCTCATGGTGGCCTTTTTGATCCTTCTCCGCAGGGGCGCATCAAAACACAACACCCGCCGGAACATGCCGATGTTCTTTGGGGTGCCAGATCCTTCTCACGATGTGTCGCCGGGACTCTTCTCTCCTCGGCTCTTCTCGGCCGACCTCCTGGATGGTCGGTGAGAGTGCCTTCCGCCTCGTATCTTTGAGGGGCTTGGGGACTTCTTTCCGTCCCTTCTTTTGGGCGTTCTTCTTGGCATTGGTGTGTCTGCGGCGGGTATGGCTTGCATGACATTATTACGCATCATAAAGTTGACGACCGATTGAAGGTCGGCCGGTTTATGTGCCATCTCCTTTACTTCTTCATCCCTCCTCGGACATCTGTCTTTTCCGTGCGGAGGTCATCCTCGTTAGTACTTGCTGCGGTTCGCTTTCTTTGATGTGTCGCCGTCTGGCGGCGTCTTTTCTGCGTGATTACGATCACGAGTTTCTTCGTTCGATGCGCCTCCTTCCACGTTAGGATCGACGGGTCTTCCACTCCAGATGGAGTGTCGTCCCCAATATTTTCCTTCTGGCGTTATTAGCCATCTACTCTTCTTTCTTTCCTGAGGCGCCAAATTGTGTGAGTGAATTTCCGATCACTGCGCCTCCTTAGTGATTCATGAGAAGAACACAGCGAGTAGACGGCTCCTTGTAACTGCATGAAGGAAAAAGACTCGGCGTGGTTTCGACCACCGGGGTACTCAAGCGATCAAGTCGATATATCTCTCAAAGATAAATCAAGTGCTAAACTCACAAGCTTGAGTGTAAACAACGTACCTTAGACCCATGGGGTGCCTCTCTTTTATAGCCAATCAATCCTAGTCCCAACAGAACGGTCCTAATGGACTTAGGACTCCTGCTAATCTAGGACTCTCAGTGGAATTAAGACATACTCCCTAAGAGTTTATCTTTACCCCAAACTGAAGTCTTCCCCCAACCTTGGACTCTTGTCCACATCCAGGTTTGAGCTTCCTCTTCATTCTAGGACTCTTGTCCTTTATCCGCTTATCTCGGATTCCGATATCTTCGGAGGTATCCTCGGCCTAGCCGAGATAACCTCGGCACAACTACCATAACACGTGGGGAACTCTGCTGACACTTCGGTGTCACCTCGGCCACGTGTTGGTACTCAGAAAATATATCCCCACATAAACAAACATATCAATGGGTTTCATTTTAAACAAATAGAGTTCAGAAAATAACCTACGTAATTGAAATATTAATATAATTTATAAAACATAACTTGTATAAAATAAATTATAGTAAGTCAAAACGTACGTAAAATATATTATAGTGACTCAAGGTATAGTATAACTCACCTTAATATTGATCCTTAGCCTTTACTTTCCACTATCACAATCCTTCTTACTATAAGTTTCCTACCTTCAGTATTTTATGTGCTTTTTTTTTCTTTTTTCTTTTTTTTTTCTTCCTCTTGTGATTCGTACTTCTCTTGCACAACTCCTCCCTATTTATAGGGAGGCAAATCTGCCCTCGGGCCAACACGTGGCCACAGCTTAAATCCCCCTAGATTTGATCATAAATCTCATAGATTAATGCTTATCTGATGAATATTTGTGATAATTATACTTTGGCCTAGTTCTTTAACATAATTATATAAATTACTCGATGGCATTGTCTCCAATGAGCCTTCCCACAAGTAGGACAAATTAAAATAGTGCCACCTCGGGGATTGGTAGGACCTTGATTTCCTGAACTGGTTGTGCCCGTATTTACCTTTTTGGGGGGCACAGCACCGGGTCTTCTATGGTCTCTTTCCTAGAATCATTTCTTTTGGCTTGGTTCCCCGGAATGCGAGGCTTTAATCCCATTTTCTGCAATGTACACCCGGTCTACCACTTCCGCATAGGTTGGTAGTTTCAAAACCTCAAGCCTATCTTTGATTTCAGCATCCAATCCTGGTTCGAACTTTTTTACTTTTCGAGCTTCGGTGGGATGACATATGTCGCAAACCGAGAGAGTTGTGTGAACTTGCTCTCATATTCGGCCACTGTCATAGTTCCCTACTTTAAATGTATGAATTCCGACGCCTTTTGTTCCTGCAATGAATTTGGGAAGTATTTTGCATAAAATACTTTCAAGAATCTTGCACAAGTCGCAATTTCTTCTTTCTCCATAGTGAGAAGCCATCATTCTTGTGCATTATCTTTGAAAGTGAAAGTGGCGAAAGTTACTTTCTGTCTTTCGGTGTAGGGTAAAGCGCGAAAAATATTTTCCATGTCTTTAACCCAAGCGTCCGTTACCATTGGGTCTGGACCACCAGTAAATGTGGTGGGTTTTAGATCCTGGAATTGTTTTATGGTAACCGGCTCTTCTCATTGTTCTGGCATCCCATTGTTGACGTTAGTCTGCAAGGCTTTCTAAAAGCTAGTAACCGCTCTTTTCACAATTTTTTCCATCGATTCAGTGTCACTGACTGATGACTCACTTCCGTTACCATTACTGGTCATTCTACAAAGTAATAAACGAGGCATTACATCCATAACGCAACATATATATAAGTATGTATAGTGCAATCTATATCTATATAAAATACCAACTTTACTATTTTTACAATTAATATTACATCATTGTTTCAAAAGTCAGAATATGTTAGTGTCTTATCACTGTGGTACAACAAAACAAAAAACAACAACAAAAAGGGATTAGAACACATCATGGTTAGTGTACAAAAGGTTTTATTCTACCAAATCTAGAGTGGTGGGTCAAACGGGTTAAACAACCACGGGAAGTAGTGTTGCATAAAAAGCTCAAATTCTCATCCTAACTGGACCACATCAAAACACATCCATGTTGCCCCTTCTTGCCACAAAATCTGGGGGCAAAGGGCCTATTATGTAGTGTGGGCGGTCATATCCTGGAGCCTTGCCGAGGACACGAGTGGGTCCGAGAAAGTATCCGCGCGTATGGGCACGGCTTTGCTTTCATAGTAAGTATGGGACCTCAGTGGGATCAGTCTGTATATAGATTGGTCGATCCATCAGTTGGGTAAAGCCTGGATGCAGTTTTCTAATTATATCCTCTGAATCTCCCCATCGTTCAGGTAAGGCAGGGATGGGGTGCTCTGCTAAAATCTTATCCAAATTAATGGCCCCAAGCTCATTCCAAAATGCCTCATCAAGGTTAATCTCGGACATTCTTACATCACCAGAATAAACGTGAGATTTTATATAAAAGGATTAACGTTGCAGGTAAATATTTATTTTTTATTTTATTTTATTATGTTTATCTAGCTATATAGTTTTATTTATAGATTTATTTATAACTTTTCAAACTTTTTGATCAAATTAAAATAGTTTTTTTTTTCTTTTTGAATGAACCATTGTTTTGGTACCACCTTTGTCATGACCCAACCCCAGGGGCTTAGGGCTGGAATTGCAACTTACTAATAAATTCTAATCTTAATAAATTAAATGGTGCAGGAGGAGGCAAACAAAAAAAATAATTAAATAGAGAATTTACTTCATTTTACTATTTTAATAAGAGAAAATATATCTATAGGGCTTTTATTTATTTATGTTTTTATTATGTAGTGACTGGCCCTCAGAACAAAAAACAAAAATAAAAAGAAGAAAAGAAAAAAAAAGACAAAATAATGGATCAGTATCAATTCTTGTTTAGGCTCCACTACATGAGGTTACGGATCTTCCTTACATCTTATTACTTGAAAGGGTAACAGCTATAAGCACACAGTAGAGTGAAAAATATTATGTCAAGAGTATAGGGAAAACAAAATAACCATGGATTGTTATTTAAGCTAAAACATTAACATAATTTAATTTGAATAAATAAATTATTCAAAGTGGCAGAAATTGAAATACGGAAATTATGTAATTAAATAACCATAGCCACAGTACAGAACAAAACAAAACAGAGGTCACTGGAGTGACAGTCAAAACAGATGTCAATGAATCCATGACAAACATAACTTGTATAAAATAAATTATGGTAAGTCAAAACATAAGTAAAATATATTACGGTGACTCAAGGTATAATATAACTCACCTTAATATTGACCCTTAGCCTTTATTTTCCGCTATAACAACCCTTCTTACTATAAGTTTCCTATCTTCAGTATCTTACGTGCTTTTTTTTTTTTTTCCCTTCCTCTAATGATTCGCACTTCTCTTGCACAACTCCTCCCTATTTATAGGGAGGCAAATGTGCCCTTAGGCCAACACGTGGTCATAGCTTAAATCCCCCTAGATTTGATCATAAATCTCATAGATTGATGCTTATCTAATGAATATTTGTAATACTTATACTTTGGCCCAGTTCTTTAACATAGTTATATAAACCAACTAATTCCTAATTAAATTACACTTTATCGCATACTCGTAGAAAATTAATTATTAATTTTACTACAACACCCACTATTATTATTAGTATTATTATTATTATTATCATGATTGGTTGTGGTATTAATTAAATATTTAGGGTGTCACACAAGTAAACCACAGATATTAACAAAAAAGGCTTAGTCTAGTGTACATATACCCAAAAAGAAAATAAAAACTAAAGCATCTTTAACATAAGCCACAAAGTTTGACTTTTTCCAATAGGAACCTTTTTAGGAGGCATAAAGGCTGGCTGACAAACTCAACTCTAGGCCATCAACTCTGGGCTTGGTTACATGCCTAATTACCTACATATATAATATAAATAGAGTGAGTGTGTAACAACCCTCGTACTGACTACCGTTAAACCACTGAATTATATACTGATTACCATTAAACTGAACTGCTAATGATTGATAAGTGAACTGGATGAACTACTGAACAAACTGAATGGAACTGAAACTGAAATTGAATAAGTTTGTCTATTGAATTGCGTGTTGCATCTGTTTGAGTGTGTGATTATCTGTTTGCATTTTATGTTTAAACTGCTAATTGAAGGCCTTATCGGTGGCCGATTTAGAAACCGTTTGATGTTTTGGAATCAGCATAATATTTGTGATTTAATAATATTTTTATCTGAAAATTGATTAGGAATGATTAAATTAGATTAAATTAAGTCAATTATAGAGTTTGTCTTAATTACCGAATTGCCACTTAGTGGCCACTACATCACACACACTTAGAGGCTTGTTTACACTTTGATCACAACATTTGATCAGCCCTTTTCTTTGCTCCATAGCCGACCAAACAAGAGAAGTAGAGAGAGAGAGAGAGTTCATCTTGAAGAATTAAGCTCAAATTGTTAAAATTGCTAGAAGAACTTGAAGATTTGAGGCATGGATTGCTAGATTGAGCTCTAGACTTGTAATTGAGACTTAGGTGAGTGAATTCATATTCTCCTTGTTGAGTTTAAACCTCATTCTTGCATGATTCATGCATCATTGTAGAGCTAAGTTATGGAATTGTTCATATATGTTGGATTGAAGTCAAATTCATGCATGCATGTATATATTGGTGAGTTTGAAGTTGAGTTCATGGCAATTTGTCACATGCATGTTCATGGTATTGTTATAGTCCATGTTTTCAACTTGCTTTTCAAAGAATTGAGCTCATTTGAGCATGATTGGAAGCTTGAAATTGGTTTAAAGATCATGCATGTCATGTTTTGAAAGTGTTCTTGAAAATGGTTTGAAATTGAGTTTGAGTTAAACACCCTTGGGCCTTGATTTCTTAAATTGAGTTTTAAAACTTGTTATTCTATGTGTTTGAAAGAGTTTTCCAGAAAATGGGCCCAAGAGGATCGAATTTGGAGCATCAAAACTTGGTTTGAAACTCAGAGGTCGAATCTGGATTTTCCAGATTTTGGACGTCTTCGGCGAAGTGCTTCGGCGGGAATGTATGCTCCAGATTTTCTCGCATTGTTTCTGATCCGCTCGGCGGGATTTTAACGGCGGGGAAAATCGCAAGATCCAAAGATTTTTGCACCTTTCATCAGTCCGCTCGAGCGGCGGAATGTACGCTCGAGCGTGGGCCTTTGTGTGCTAGTTCGCTCGGCGGGAAACTCAAGGCCGAGCGGAGGCCTGTTCATCAAAAAATTCTGGAATTGCTTCCTTAGTGCATTTTTGCATCCTCATCGCATCCTAGGCATTCTTAGGCCTAGTTTAGAGCATCTTAATGAGGATGTAGACATAGAACCACACCGAGGAATTTAGGGATTTAATTATCATCCTTTCCAACTGTAAACTTAGTGTGTGTTCTATTTATTGACTGTTTAGGGTTGACTCTCGGGGACGCGCTCTAGCTACTGATAGCCCAATCACTGTGAGTAACAGATGTGTAAAGATATGTTCAAAATGGTTATCTTTTGAATCTTTTAAGAACTATTTATCGAATCGATATTATTCTTGAATGAATGTATGTCCTATTTCGAATCAGACATTGTGGCATCCTTAGCACTCATCATTATTGATATTCTGAGCTCTGTCGGTTTCCTTGTGAACCATATTTCTTGAATGATTGGCCATCATTCTTTGTTCAGTTAAGACTCGGTCCTTTTGGACCCTCTTGTTTATAGGCTATTGGATGTACCACATATGACTGTTGATCGAAATCTTGCAAGACGAACTCTTGTTTAAATGAACTGATTTCATTACTGTAAGGACATTCATTCATAACCTCTTTACGCTTTATGTTATTCACTGAGCTTTAGCTCACTGTTATATATATATGTAGGTGCTCAGCCGCCAGACCGAAGCTAGGAGCGTGGGATTGGTCCCCAGTTTTGTCAGCCAGCCTTTGTGCCTCACTGTGAGGTTCCGAGACGCCATGCCATGGCTTGGGGTGTTTTTGTGTCCCCATTAGTCTCCTACTGTTTTGCCTTTGTTATGCGTTCAGTATAGGCATTTCAGCATCTTGTTATCGAGGGATTGAGTCCCCGTACTGAATGTCTGTAATGATTGTGTATACTGTTTTGGACTGTATGAATGCATAAATGTATGAAAAATGTTTTTGGCATACAGATTAACACAGCTCTATGGACACTAGTTATTTACTGTATTGGCTTCCGCCAGTTCCCGAACTCGTTTCATCAGATATCGACATGTGCCTTTGGTAATCTCGGATTCTTGGCATCGCTGATGCTAAACCCATAGGGCCG
The DNA here is from genome assembly GCA_025200525.1 of Camellia lanceoleosa. Lineage (NCBI taxonomy): Eukaryota > Viridiplantae > Streptophyta > Magnoliopsida > Ericales > Theaceae > Camellia > Camellia lanceoleosa. The sequence goes on from CM045759.1 coordinate 100,134,763, forward strand.
GGTTTGGGTCGTGACAGAGTGAGAGCCCAGTGAATTATAACAGAGTAAAAGGGTAAATGAATGATGTCTTATATCAGATTCTAAAAGCATAAACAAATTCATATTCATATTCTTGTTCAAATCATATACAGAAATCAGAGTTCATGCTTAATCATACATGGTACATCCAATAACGCTAACATATCAGATATAGAGCATTAAGGGTCATACTTGACTAGTTCCATAAAGGAACCTCCGGTACTAGAAACAGATAACATACTTAAGCCACGGTATTGTTATCCTCGGGAGAGGGCCATGAGACCATGGTATTATTATCCCCGGGTAAGGGCCATATGCTAAGGATGCCACGAATACTTTTCAATATATGGACAATCATTCATTGATACAAAACATAGCATTTCAGAAAACAAATCATTTCTTGTCATATCATATAGGAAAATACTTAAACGTGAACATAGCTTTACAAAGCTATTACTCACAGATGGCTTCAAAGCAGACAGACAAAGTAGAAAAATCGGATAACTTGCGGCGCGTGACCTACACAGACACAGAATGAATACGTACTGAATACACATCTAGAATCATTAACTTAGTTCTTTCTTATTTTGGTGTGTTTCTAATTCTTATCCTCATTATTATGTCTTAATCATGGCCTACGAATGCCTAGGATGCAATGAGGACGTCAAAATATGCTGTTCAATACTTAGTTAAATTTGTTGAAAATAGGCTCTTTGCTCGAGTGCAACTTTCTTCACTCAAGCGGATGTTCAAAAATGTGATTGCTCGCTCGAGCACAACTTCATTCGCTTAAGCGGTCTGTAAACTCTGTATAAGTATTGGTTATGTGAATTTTCCTCTCGATGGTCGCTCGAGCGTAAGAATGAGGTCTTCGCTCGAGCGTAACTCTTGTCGCTCGAGCGGTCTACAAAATGTGTAAACTTCTGGGAGCATTCATTTTACGTTTGAGCCAACTTTTGGTCACTTGAGCGGAAGTGAAAACACAGAATGGTAGCTCGAGCGTAGGATCTGTTGCTTGAGCGTAAAAGTAAAATTCTAAAATTTCCAAATTTGCTTCTAAGCTTCAAACTCAAACTCAAAGTTGCAAATCATGTTCTTTTGGGCAAAAACTTAAGAGAACTTATGTAAACTTGTTAAACATCAAGAATTCAAAACCATTTCACCAAATCAAAGCCCAAAAGGATGCCAATTGTGCAAAATAAAACTCCAATCTTTGAAAACATAACAAGCATGTATTACATTGACTTCAAAGCTTCCAAAACATGATCATTTGATAATGGTATCAAACAAAATGAATTCTCAAAATAAAGGTAAGATGGACACATGTATGAGAGAATTCTTTTAAATCAAACTCAAATTGTGATGAGATGAATATACATGCATAGTATGATCTATATTCTTTCATTTTAGCTCAATTCTAGCATTACACAACTTAATTCTTTGGATTCATGTGCTAAGTGATTCAATTCCAAAGTTACAAGGTTGAATTCTTACCTTAGATGATCAATTATGCTCTAAATAGTTAATTGTTTGAAGTTCCAAGCCAACCTCCAAGTTCTCTAGTTGTAACAACCCCGACCCGTGATTAGCTTAAAACATATGACTAATGATGCGTAATGAGTAATCAAGGTGGAAGTTTGCATTAATTACACGTGTATATGCTATATGAGTTTCTATCTATTTTGCGTAGGAATATCTGTCTATGATTTTGTTTTGTTCTGTGACTTGAAGGCCTTGTCGGTGTCCGATCAAGAAATTGACTTGGTTTATGTGTTATTTAGCATTTTAGAATTTTATGGTAGGTTGAATTGAAATTCGATTCAGAATGAATTAAATTAGAATAATTAATGTCAAGTTGCTTAGCTTAAGTTAAGTTTAATTACTTCCCTAATCAAGCCTATATAAGGCCTATTGTTACGACCCAAACCCACTCCTAAAAGTTTGGCGTCGTAACCGGCCAGTAATCCAAGATTACCAAAGGCCTTCTTGTACAATAAAAAATAACCAGGGCTAGCGGAAACAATATACAAAAATACCAATAGTCCAATGAGCTATGCATCTATATGAACAAATATGTACATACATAATTATTAATTTACCCACAAACATATACATATCTTATAACATAATGACTTATACAAAACATGTGCACGCATCGAAAGTGTACATTATGATCAAAAGCTTGCAGATGGCCTTCCAGGCCTAGCCCTAACTCAGAGGCACTCAAAACAACTTAGAAGACTTCAAACGGTGGCTTGGCGAAAGACCCCTTCTAAACTTGTCACCCAAAATGCTCACCTATACATATACATAAAAACAATGAGCTAAAGCCTAATAAATAACATTAAAGTAAAGGGGTTAGTGAACGAATTACAACTATAACATATCCATAAAACAAATCATGACACAATCATCTATATCAGTCTCATATCATAACATCACATAAAGGTACATCCCACAGACCATATCACTTATCGTCTTCCGACTAGAGTAATCGATTCCGGATACCGATTAAACACATATCACCACGATGAAGTAGCTAACGAGATCTCGTATCACATATATGTCATGGACCTGCATTTACATGCCATCCCCTATGACTTGGGATTATCTGTGGATGCCATAATAGATTCGCAAATAAGGCATTCGTTCACATGATCAAAATAGCATTTAAGAAGTTATAACTTATCATAACAGGTAAAACATTAGTCATATCAACATATCTTTACAAAAATGTTACGCATTGTGGACTTCCAAAACCGGTTGTTCGGTCTTCGAGTCTTGCCCTACAAACATAAACATTCATAGCACATTTCTCAATACACATTCGAGTCATTCAATTGATTCTATTCGATTATCCGCTACTCATTCGTTCAGTTACTTCTATTCTTCTTTTAATTTCTTTCATTCTTATGAGATGCTTATGGATGTAAATGACACATGAAAACCGTGTAAATGAAGGCTCGGAAGTCAGAAAACAGAAAGAAAACAAAATTGAAAAATCTGCCCTATTTACCCGCATGTGCGATGGCCTTGGCCGCACAAGCGGTTGAACTTCATAATACAATTTTGGCCAAAAAGGGTTTCGCCACTCGAGCAGTAGCCCAGGCCGCTCGAGCGGTCTAGGTACAATTTTAGTCGAAATTCTGCTCTTGAATGGAACCTCATTTTTTCCAAAATCAAACTTCATTTCCATGTATTTTGAGGCCAAAAACTTATAAAAACATGTTGAATGCCGTATATCTAGTTTAAACAAAATCATAACTTTAAAACAAAAGCCAAGTCCCAATCAAGCAACCAAAAATCATGAGTTAAATGTCAAAACCTAAAGATGTAGTTAAACCTCCAACTCAAGCTTTCATGGAGGAAATCTTAGAATCCATGCAAGAAAACAAGTTTATGAACATGAATTACATGATTTGATGCCATGTATGCAAAGTTATAAGTCAATTTCCTTCAATTCTTGCCATGTGTGCTCATATATGCTTCCTAGGTCAAAATACAACACCACACCCTCAATTAAACATGAATTCCTCCTATCTCAACTTAATATTCATCTATGTCTTAGCTCCATGTCAAGAAATTAGAAGGAAATTCTTACGTTGAGTGTTGATCTTTGAAGCTAGTTTGATATCCCCTTTGTTCTTCTTCTTCTCTTCTAAGTCTTTCTCTTCATCTCTCTCTCCTCTCTCTCTCTCTCCAGATTTTTCTTCTTCTTTTTGTTGACTCAATGAGCTCATATTTCATATGTACATAAATATCTATTTCTAAACTTAATCAAGTAGTGAGAGCCAAACATGACTTAACGAATCAGACGAAATAAATTTTTAATTAAACTTTCCAAATGGTTCTAAAAATTTCCATTAGCATATCCATGTACTCAATTTTAGTTTCTGAACCCATTAAGGTAGTCAATTTCAGTTTTGAAGTCGTTGCCCTAATAGATATTGTTTTGATTCAAACATATATTCTTAAATTAATTCATATTAAATAAAGATAATTGTGATGCGTATTTTGGGGCCGTTACACTTATATACCACTTGAGTCATGTTTTCTTCATCTCCTTTGAGCCTACAAAAACAAAACGTGGAGAGAGGGGGAGATGAGAAGAATGAGTTCAAATTAGGAGAATTGCTAGAGAACTTGGAGGTTGGCTTGAAATTTCAAACAATTAACTATTTAGAGCATAATTGATTATCTAAGGTAAGAATTCAACCTTATAACATTGGGATTGAATCACTTAACACATGAATCCAAAGAATTAAGTTATGTAATGCTAGAATTGAGTTAAAATGAAAGAATTGTAACAACCCTCGTCACTGTTTATCGATTAACTACCGAATACTGTTAAACTGAGACTGATTATAATAAGTAATGGAACTGATTGAAATACTGAACTAATCGACTGAAATCTAAAACTGATTGATTGACTGTATCTGTTTAAATGCATTTCTATCTGTTTGACTGTTTGACTATCTGTTCATATTTTTATGTTTAAACTGCAAATTGAAGGCCTTATCGGCGGCCGAACCAGAAATTGATTGATGTTTTGAGATCATTGGAATTTACATGATTTTATGGTATATTTAATTGAAAACTGATTTGGTATGATTAAATTAGATTAAAATAAGCTAAATCACATAGTTTGGCATATTTACCATTTTGCCACACTAGTGGCCCACTATCTTAACACTTTGATCTTCACATTACACTTAGATACAACATTTGATCAGCCCTATTCCTTGTCTCAACCGACTTTAGAGAGAGAGAGAGAGAGAGTGAGCTAGAAGAGTGATTCATCTTGAGTTTTGCTTGGTAGTTGATGGAATTGAAGAGTAATTTGCAAACTTGAGCTTATATTCTCATAATTGAAGACTTAGGTAAGGAAATTCAACCTCTCATTGTTGTGTTTAAGTTGATTCTTGCATGGTTCATGTCTAATTGAGGAGCCAAGTCATGATTTAGTTCTAACATGTTGAATTATAGCTTAATTCATGCATGCATGTTTGTATTGTTGACTTTTGAGTTGATTTCATGGAAAATTGTTACATGCATGTCCAAGTTCTAGCTAAGGTCCATGAAACCATCTTGTTTTTGAAAGGTTTGGCTCATTAGAGCATGAAATTGAAGCTTTGAATTGAGTTAAGTTCATGCATATTCATTGAGATCATATTCATGAAAATTTGGTTTGAAATTGGATTTAATTGAAACACCCTTGGGCTTTGATTTATCAAATTGATCTTTGAAACATATAATATTATGAGTTTTGACGTGTTTTCTGGAAAGTGGGCCCAAAGGAATTGAATTTGATGCATTTGAAGTTGGATTTGAGTTTGAGGTTCAAATCTGGGAATTCCAGATTTTGAACTCACGCTCGAGCGGGGTTACTGGCACTCGAGCGTGAAATTTGTGCTCCCAGTACTTTGCACTGTTTTGAAGTCCGCTCGAGCGGAATAATTGACGCTCGAGCGGGTGTCGAGCGCCCATCGAGCGTGATTTTTGGGCATCCAGTACTTTTGATTATTTTACAGTCCGCTCGAGTGAGGAAAGTGACGCTCGAGCGAGGAATCTTTGTCTGCATGTCCGCTCGAGCGGGGAAATCTACGCTCGAGCGGGATTCTGTTTTTCTGAAAATTCTGAAAATGCTTTTAAGGTGCATCTTTACATCCTCATTCCATCCTAGGCATTCTTAGACCTAGTTTAAGGCATCTTAATGAGGATATAGATGTGGAACACACCGAGGTAAATTAGGAATTAAGTTATTATCTTTCCCAACTATGTAGCTCAGTGTGTGTTCGTTCTGTAAACTGTGTAGGGTTGGCGACTGGAGACACGCTCTAGCCTAACTGTAGCCCAGAACTCTGTGAGTAACAATTGTGTAAAGATATGTTCAACTGAGAATGTTTTCTGACTGTTTAACTCAACTGTTTTATGAATCGATACTGTTAATCGAATGAATGTATGTCCTATATTTTGAACTGTATTATGGCATCCTTAGCAACTACTGTCTACTGTTACTGTTACAGAGATCTCTGTCGGTTCCCTTATTGGAACCATTACTGTTTACTGATTGATGGCCATCATTGACTGTTCGGTCTTTCAAGACCTACTGTTTACTGTATTGCTATGCTAATGGATGTACCACATACGACTGAACGACTGAATGATCGATATACTGAATCAATGAACTATTTTCATTATTGTAAGGACATTCATTCTAAACCCCTTTACACATTATGTTATTCACTGGGCTTTAGCTCACTGCTCATATATATATGTAGGTGTACAGGCACCAGACCAGAGCTAGAAGTGTCAGGGTAGACTCCCTTTTTGTCAAGCCAACTACTATGCCTTACTGCGAGGTTCCGAGCCTGCCAAGCTATGGCTTAGGGATGTTTTAATTTTCCCCCGTCTGTCTCTGTATCTGTTTTGTATAACTGTATAGACATAGCACTGTACTGTACTGTTTAATAGGGATTTGGTCCCTGTTCTGAATGTTTGTAAATATTGTGCATACTGTTTTGTACTGTGTATATATATATGTATGAAAAGTCTTTTTGCATACAGACTGTCACAGCTCATTGGACATTGTTCATTTACTGTTTTGGCTTCTGCCATGCCCCTGTACTCTGCTTCACTGTATTACTATTAAGCAGGCCTTCGGTAATCTCGGATTACTGGCCGGTTACGGTGCTAAACCCATAAGGGCAGGTTTGGGTCGTGACAAGAATATAGCTCATACTATGCATGCATGTCCATCTCATCACAATTTGAGTTTGATTTCAATGAATTCTCTTATGCGTGTGTCCCTCTTACCTTTATTTTGAGAATTCATCTTGTTTGATACCATTTTATATCAAATGATCATGTTTTGGAAGCTTTGAAGTCAAGGTAATACATGCATGTTATGTTTTCAAAGATTTGAGCTTCGTTTTGCACAATTGGCATGCTTTTGGGCTTTGATTTTGCAAAATGGTTTTGAATTCTTGAAGTTTGCTAAGTTTACACAAGTTCCTTGAAGTTTTTGGCCCAAAAGAACTTGATTTGCAGCTTTGAGTTTGAGTTTGAAGCTTGGAAGCAAATTTGAAAATTCTAGAATTTTGCTTCTACGCTCGAACGACAGATCCTGCGCTCAAGCAACCACTTTGTGTTTTGCACTTCCGCTTGAGCGACAAAAAGTTGGCTTGAGCGTAAAATGCATGCTCTCATAAGTTTACACATTTTGTAGACCGCTCGAGCGACAGGAGTTACACTCGAGCGAAGACCTCAGTTTCACATTCGAGCGACCGTCGATTAACCGTTGAGCAGAAAATTCACACAACCAATACTTTTGCAGAGTTTATAGGCCACTCAAGCAAAGGAAGTTGTGCTCGAGCGAGTAATCACATTTTTGAACCTCCACTCGAGCGAAGAAAGTTGTGCTTAAGCAAAGACCTTGTTTTCAGCAAATTTGACTAAGTGTTAAACAACATGTTTTGATATCCTCATTGCATCCTAGGCATTCCTAGGCCATGATTAAGAATTAAGACATAATAATGAGGTTAAGACTTAGAAACACACCAATATAAGAAAGAACTAAGTTAATAATTTCGGTTGTGTAATTCAGTACGTATTCGTTCTGTGTCTGTGTAGGTCACGCGTCGCAAGTTATCTGATTTGTCTGCTTTGTCTGTCTAGTTTGGAGCCATCTATAAGTAATAACTTTGTAAAGCTATGTTCATGTTTAAATATTTTTCTATATAATATGATATGATATGACAAGAAATGATCTATTTTCTGAAATGTTATGTTTTGTACCAATGAATGATTGTCCATATATTGAAAAGTATTCGTGGCATCCTTAGCACATGGCCCTTGCCCGGGGGTAATAATACTGTGGTCTCATAGCTCCTGTTCGGGGGTAATAATACCGTGGTCTCATGGTCTTTGCCCGGGGGTAATAATACCATGGTTTTATGGCCCTCACTTGAGGGTAACAATACCGTGGCTTAAGTATGTTATCTGTTCCCGGTATCGGAGGTTCCTTTATGGAACTGGTCAAGTATGACCCTTAATGCTTTGTATCTGATTTGTTAGCGCTAATGGATGTACCATGTATGATTAAGCATGAACTCCAATTTTTGTATATGATTTGAACAAGAATATGAATTTGTTTCTACTTTCAGAATCTGATATGTGACATCATTCATTTAACCATTTACTCTATTATTATGCACTGGGCTCCCGCTAACTCTATTTATATTATGCATGTAAGTGACCAGGCCTAGAGTTGATGACCTGGTGCTTGGGTTTTGAGTTAACCAGCCACTGTGCCTCCCGGGGAGGTTTCCTTCAGAAGAAGTCAATTTTTGTGAATCATGACAAAAATATTTTTGTTATGTTTTGTTTTTGTTTATATGTATGTTGGGCTCAGTCCCTTTTGTTAATACCTGAACAGTGTTACATGACTTATACATCATATGTATATAGTTAAGTTTAAATTTCCTGTTCCATGTATGTCAGCACAACTCTATGGACAATGTATTTTATATATTTGCTTCTGCAGCCCCTTAGATTACATGATGTTTAGGTCAGAGGCTTTTGGTAATCCTAGGATTACTAGCCGATTACGGCGCTAAACCTATAAGGTCGGATTTGCGTTATGACAGAGTGGTATCAGAGCACGTGTGTTAATCATGTTGTTTAATTTCAATGATGTCTCAAAATATTATTTGAAAATTTTGGATTTTTAATATACATATTCTATATTATTTGACACAAAATATTATCTGTTTGAAATATAGGTTGTATGATATATTTGTTATAAATATTATTTAAATGAAAATATTTTTGAAAATATCACTATTCACCTTTTGACAAAATTGATTGATTGGTTGGCTGGTCACTATTCACTTTTTGACAAATTTAAAATTGATTAATTGTATTATTTTGACAAAATTGATTGATTGATTGTATTATTTTGACAAATATGACATTGTTGAATTATTTCCTTTTGATATATTCACATGAAATGATTGGTTATTTTTATTTGAGTATATTTATAATCTCTTCAACAATTACAAAACTTTTAGAAGGGGTACATATATATACACATTTGATATAATATAAAAAGAAATAGTTGCAAAATTGCAGCATATTTCACATGTTGAAGTTTGATTTTACATGTTGAAGTTTGAAATTGAAATGTTGTAGCTACATCTTTATATAAATTAATGTGGATGTTGCAGGCACATTTGTTTTTACCTCAATTCTTTATATATATACACAATATATATTAGTCAAAACCCACATGTTAGTAAGTTTTGTTCAACTTTCAGCCACAATGTTTGACAAAAAGAAAGGGTGCCACATGATGAAAAGTTGAAAACAAATAGACGCCTCGTGATTTGTCAGAGGAGCGTCTGCCTCTCCAACGGGTATATTTTGGGGTATAAATAGAAGTGTTTTATGTGAAGAAAAAAAAAGAACTTGAAGAGAAAAATCTACATATTCCAAAATTTTGAGTGTATTATATTTTGTTTTTTCACTTTTAGATCTAAGTGTAGTCTTTATTCTTACACTTTCATATCTACTCTTTGTGAGAAAATTATTGTAAAAGAGGATTGAGTACCTCTTATCCTTATTTATTATTTTGTGAAGGAATTTTGTAAGGGTGAGAAGTTTATTATTGAGTGAGGCTCAATAGATAAGAATAAGACTTGTGCAAAATTCACAGGCTTGATGAAGCCTTAGTGTATTGATTCATTTTGATAGTAAAGAAATTCTCAAGGAGATTCCTTGGGGAGTAGACGTAGGCTCGACGTACCGAATCACTATAAATCTCAGTGTTCGATTTTCTCTTCCTATCTCTATTACTTTTATATTGATAATTATTGTTTTGTTTTTTTTTTATTTGTTAAAATTCTGAATATTGTGTTTATTATTTTTTAACAGTGTAAAATTTTTTAATAACCTAATTCACCCTCCTTCTTGGGTTGTCTAACTGGGATAACAATTGGTATCAAAGCCTAGACTCTAGTTTTTGTGACTTAACCTTCTTAGAGTAGATCATGGCAACCCCTAGTTATTCCTTACATGAGGAACAAGCATCCAATAGGCCACCACTGTTTAACTGTGATGCCCCAAATTTTTTTTTTTTTGAGACATCATAGGACTTTAAATAACAATAACTTGCTAGATAAAAATTTAACTACTAATTAGGAAATTTTAAATTCTTACACAGTCAAAGTCCAACAACAAAATAAAATTACAAGTTCACACACAACGTCACAACATAGTTAAATACTAATACAAGAAATAACAGGATTTTATTTTGATAAAATCTTGACTCTAAGTTAGCCAAGATTCGATATTAGCAGCAGCTCCAATTTCAGCATCAGTCTCTTCTTCGACATAATCTGGCATGAAACGCTAGGGCAACAAAATATATGCCATGAGTTTTGTAACACAGTAAGAAAACATAACCAACCTACCATTCTTTTTGAGAAAAATTAATAAGATAAAAATATAATCGTAAACATAAATTATAACCATTAAAATAATTCAAATAATTTTAATAACTTAGGCGACCCTTGAAATCTAACCAAAGAGGTTTAACTTACTAACCACTAAGTCATGGCCACGGTTAATTTGGAACCCCCCCTTGGTCAAATATTCAAGAATTACCAAAGATGCCTATGCCCGGAGTTATATACCCAAGCCGTAACATCCGTGGTCTGCTCCAAGGGAACGGTCTGCCAGGGGTACGTAACTTCCCTGCGTGCCACCCACATATCCACCCTTATTCCAAAACCAAATACCGATAAGGGTTCAAATAATCTCCGTGCCATCTTAGGGTTTCGCGACACAATTTACTTAACAATTATTAAAAACCAGGGCTTGCCCTGAATACCCGGTATTAACCCTTTATCAGTAACTTTATATATACCATCAATCATTTCGGTTAATTTATATGTTAAACACAAATTATTCAATTCTCAATCACCAATAATGTTATACCAATTAAAAAAAAAACTCCCAACATAAAACATTATACATGTCATACAATGTACAATATTTAATAGACAATTAATTTAAGCCATGGTATGAACATAATAACTTAGATACAAGAAATAAACCATAATTATACACATGCACAAATTTTTGATTTACAAAATTAGACTAGTACAATATTAAATAAATCACAACACTCCCATACATGGATTACTAATTTATAATAGTTGATGGATTAGACCCACACAATATTGAAGTGATGATTTTATCATGTCCAGAAAGTTTCAAATTGTAACTTAGGTATTAAAAATTATGAATAAATTATTTACACAATTCTAAAATTCGTGCAATTGAACAGAATACTCAATAGGGATGTTTAGGTCACTTTTTAGAAAGAATTTCAGAAAAAGAAGGTGCAAATAATCCTGTAAAATTTCCAACAGTTTTTATGACACAGATTCGTCACATTTCCTTACATTAATTCCATGCTTAAATTTATAGATCAAATCCATAATCTAAAAATTTATCATGAAACTAGAATTCTCAAATTTCATCTTTTAGTTAGAAATTTCCAGATTTGGCTTAGTATAGAATTTTAAATAAATTTTCAAAGACATAGTAAAATCTGTCTCACAGTTTCAGATTTAGTTAAAAATTTGTATAAATTCGTATAAAGCTCAAAAATTGTTGCCAAAATTCCTGGATAACTAGACATCATTATAAACAACTTTGTAGAAGAAATCATCTCGAAATTTTGAGTATAAAATTGTCTAAAAATTCGGGCAACATTCTGGCAGATTCAAAACAGACTATTTTCATCACAGTTTTAGATTTAGTTAAAATTTTGTACAAATTCATAAAAAGCTCAAAAATTGTTTCCAAAATTCTTGAATGAACTAGACATCATTATCAACAACTTTGTAGAAGAAATCATATTGAAATTTTGAGTATAAAATTGTCTAAAAATTTGGGTAAACATGCTGGTAGATTCAAAACAGATTATTCTTAACACAGTTTAGACAATTTATCATATGTATATAATCTGAAAATTTCAATTATATAAAAAAATGAGAGGATTGAGAGGGTTTTCTTACTTAATAGTAGGATTCAAATGGGTGATGAAGTGGTAGAAAAATTTTATTTCTTTAACCTTCCCCTCTTCTTTCCTTCTACTGAATCTCTCCTCACCCGTATATACTCCTTCTTTTGTTTGTATGTGTCCATGAACTAAGTCTACCTATGATATATATAGGCAGATCTCTCTCTCTCTCTCTCTCTCTCTCTCTGTCTCTCTCTCTTCATGATGTTATTCCCTGCCATAAACTTCACTCTACCCAAAAGCCATCATTTGGTGGAATCCACGAAGCCAACATGCAAGTTAACATGTGGCATACCCTTGCCACTGAATTTGATTCTCCTATATATTTTATTTTTATTTTTTTATAATAATTTATAACAATAATTATTGAACATCAATACTTTATTATTCTTAATAAGGTCTTTGTTAGTGATAGAATTGTGTTAATTTAAAACTAATTTTTTTTTCTCACTATTCTATATTTTAGTTAGGTTCTAAATAACATAAATAAATTAATTATTAATTTATTTTCTTTTAAGAATAATTTAAATATGGGTTTTCACATTAACGACATAAATTTTAGCTATTGGAAAGCTAGGATAACCATACATACTCAATCTAATGATTATGAATGCTAGAAAATTATTTGCAATAGTAAAAAAATTCCTACCAAAACCGTAGATGGCCTTAAGGTACCAAAATTTGAAGATGAGTGGAATGAATTAGATACTAGAATGGCTCAAATTAATGTCAAAGCCACAAACATGTTGTACAGCGCCTTAGATGCCAACGAGTTCAACAGAATGTTCACATGTAAAACCGCAAAAGAAATTTGGGATAAGCTTATAGTGACTCATGAGGGAACCGAACAAGTTAAAGAATCTAGAGTTAGTTTGCTAATCCATAATTTTGAACTCTTTAAAATGAAGTCTGATGAAACTATTCCTCAAATGTTTACTCGCTTTACTGATATTATTAATTGTTTAACTTCTCTTGACAAAATATATACTAATGCTGAAATTGTAAGAAAAGTGCTTAGGTTATTGCCAAAAAGTTGGGAGACAAAAGTCATCGCCATTACTGAAGACAAGGATTTATCAAAGCTAAGTCTAGATGAGTTAATGGAATCTCACTTAACTCATGAGCTCATAATGCAAGAAGGAAAAGAAGAGGAGGACAACAAGAAGAAGAAAGGAATAGCCTTCAAATCCACCTCGAAACATCAAGAGGATGAGGAAGATAATTCAGATGATGATGAGGAAATGGCATTCATTACTAGGAAGTTCAAAAGGTTTATGAAAAAGAAACAAGGCGTGCGAAATTTTTTCAAAAAAGACTTCAACAACAGGGATTTTCAAAGGGGAGAAAATCACAAAAATCTGAAGTTATCTGCTACGAATGCAATAAACCTGGACACTACAAATCAAAATGTCAGGAACTTAAGAAACAATTCAAGAAGGATAAAAAGAAAGCAATGATTGTAGCATGGGAAAAAGATAGCGATGAAAGCGACTCAGAAATTGAAGTTTGCAAAAATGAAGTTGCTAACCTATGCTTAATGGCACTTGGAAACGAAGATGAGGTAAATGACGAATCTTTTACATTTGATGAATTACAATAAGCTTTTGATGAATTACATGCTGAATTTAAGAAACTTAGTTTGAAAAGTAATTGTCAAAAGAAAGTGATTTCAAGTTTATCAAAAGAAAATGAATCCTTAACTTCCAAGATAAATGCTTTAGACAATGAAGCCATGAAAATGAAAAAGGAAAATAAGATTTTAACTCGAAAAGAGTCTTCAATTTTTGAGAAAAAATTAATTGTATTGCAAAAAGAAAATGAGTCTTTAAAAAATGAGCAAATTGTTTTGAAAGAAAATATTGAAAACTTGAACAATACTCTTTCAAAATTCATTCAAGGTAGAGAGACTTTAGATAAAATTCTTAAAAATCAAAATCGTACTTTTGGTAGAGCCGGAATTGGATATAAACCTTTTTTCAAAAGTAAAAACTGTCAAAAATGGTTTTGTGTATGCATCTTCTAGTCACTCTCATCTCACATGTCATTTTTGTGGTACAAAAGGTCATATTTCACTTTCATGTCTTGTTAAAAGAAATCCTTTTGCTAAACTAAAAAAGATGTGGGTTTCCAAGGACATTTCAACAGTGTCAAATTCTAACTTTTATGGACCCAAGAAAATATGGGTACCAATAAAAAAAATCAAATTTTTGTAAATATGTTTCAAGACAAAATCTAGTAACGATAAATAGTATCTCGATAGTGCATGTTCAAGGCACATGACCAGAAATAAAGCTATGTTTGCCACACTCCAACCAAAGGATGGTGGATATGTAACTTTCAGGGACAATAGTAAGGTTAAAATCATTGGTGTAGGAAGTATTGGTAAAAATCTTTCTCCTATCATTGAAAATGTTTACTTGTTGAAGGTTTAAAACATAATTTGCTTAGCATTAGTCAATTATGTGATAAAGGTTATAGAATTATTTTTGAGAAAACTCATTACACTATTAAGAACACCCTAGAAAATAAAACTTTATTTGTAGGTCATAAACATGAGAATGTATATGTGTTTGATTTGCATGATTTGTCTTCTCATTTTAATATTAAATGTTTATTTGCTATAAATGATCATGGTTGGCTTTGCCATAGAAGATTAGGATATGCTCGTTTTGATTTAATTTCCAAACTTTCAAAAAATGAGTTAGTCATTGGTTTACCAAAAATTATTTTTGAAAAAGACAAACTTTGTGATGCACGTCAATTTGGAAAACAAACTAGAATTTCTTTTAAATCCAAAAATATTGTTTCAACTACTAAACCGCTTCAACTCTTGCATATTGATTTATTCGGACCATCTAGAACATTAAGTTTAGGAGGAAAATTGTATGCTCTTGTTTATGTTAATGATTATACTAGATATACATGGGTATTATTTTTATACACAAAAATGAAGTTTTTTATAATTTCTCAAGCCTTTGTCAACGAATTCAAAATGAAAAAAATCTTAATATTTGTAGTATTAGAAGTGATCATGGCAGAGAATTTGAAAATGATGATTTTATTATGTTTTGTGATGAGTTTGGAATTGATCATAATTTTTCTGCACCTAGAACTCCTCAACAAAATGGTGTGGTTGAAAAAAAAAATAGAACTCTTGAAGAAATGGCTCGTACTATGCTTTGTGAAAATAATTTGCCTAAATATTTTTAGGTGGAAGCTGTTAACACTGCATGCTATGTTGTAAACCGTGCTATGATTAGACCTTTTTTTAAGAAAACCCCTTATGAAATTTGGAAAGGTAGAAAACCTAATATTAGTCACTTGCGTGCATTTGGTTGTAAATGCTCTGTATTGAATAACAATAAAGATAACTTAGGAAAATTTGATACTAAATCAGATGAAGTTATTCAATTTCCAGTAAAGCTTATAAAGTATTCAATAAAAGAACTCTATGTGTTGAAGAATCTGTGTATGTTGCTTTGGATGAATCTAACAACATTATTTCTAAGAATCTTGTAAGTAATGATATTGCAGAAAATCAACCAAGCATGGAGAGCATTTACATAAAAGAAAATGAAGAAAATCCATTATGTGAACATGAAGAAGAAATGACAATGGAGAAACTTCAATAAATATATACTTTTCCAGAAAACGACTCAAATTTACCAAAAAAATGGAAGTATGCTCATGGCCACTCCGAAGACCTTATTGTGGAGAAGTGGTTTGGAAATACTCTTGGATCCTGAAGGACGTTCCTGATCCTTTGATTGCCACCTGAAAAAGGGATTAAACTCTGGTTAGGGGTGTTAGAATTAGCACTCCGACAGACAAGTTAGTATATGTCTCACGTTTGCTTGTGTCTTAAGTTTCTTGGGTCTATTCTCACATACCTCTCTTCGCTTGATGTTCCTCTATTTATATTCGCTTCTAAGCCCTAGGGTCGGGCCCACTTGTAATCCATCGCATGATTGCTCATTCGGCCATTCTGTCGTATGCCAATTCCTACTCGGCTTTTTGTTCAACTGGTTCTATGGCCGATTAATCTATTCGGCTTCGGGATCGTCTAGGACGGAGCCGAATAATATATATATATATATCCTGATTTCCATCAGACCCGATATTCGACTTTTCTGCCTGTACTGATATTCAGCTCCCACAGTTGCCCCCTAAACATCCTACTAACACCGGTTAGTCGGCATGTTTGGTTTCGAACTTGAAAAGTCAAAAAAAATACAGCGGTTAACCTCATTCCAATATAGTGTTAGAACGCCTACACTTTTTAGGCATCATTACAATTTCCCGCCCCTTCGTACGCTTCCTTCATTTAATGCGATTTGAAACTATGTTGTCCCTTCGAATGTATGTTTTTTGAATACGCAAAGTTTCTGGTTTGCCTTTCAGTATACCTCTTTCATTTCACAACCTCTGCAACTTCCTCTCGTCTCTCATTGTCTTCTCCACTTCTTATAAGTTCTCTTCTCCTCCATTTCGAATCCCATTTCTTTGTTTGTTTTTAGTTTAGCATATTCCCTAAACTGGCTAGGATGGCAAAACATTTGAAAGCCCTTCTTTCTGCAGATAGAGTTTCTGATTTTCAACGCCATTTTTCCATTCCTGACGACGTCCATCTGTCACTCGTGGCAGAGAGCACAATTGATATGGAGAGGACTGATGAGAGTACAATCATCTTTCCTCTCTTATCAATTGCTGAGAGCGGAGTTCGTTTCCCCCTTCACCTATTTTTAAGGGCTGTCCTTCGCCACTGGGGTCTAATCCCTTCTTAACCCAATGTAAATTTTTATCGAATCATAATGGGAATTGTAGAGTTGAATTGACGCCTTAGGATCAATCTTGGTATCCCTGCTATTCGGCATTGTTGTGCCTTGGCCAAATCTTCTGGCCTGCAAGGGCGCTACTTTCTCAGGGCTAAGGACACTGACCATCATTTAGTGACTATGCTTGCCAGCTTTGACAAGCGTGTTGACAATGTCATGGTCGTTGTTCGAGGCAACTGGGAATTTGGCGAGGGCAAAGATTGCTTAGATCTTGTGCCTAGACGAAAAGGCGAACCAGGTGGCCGTATAGTTCCTTATGTGTATTTGCTAAATATTTACCCGGCTTACCTTCCATGCACTTATCATTTTACTTATGCAGGAAACGATTTGAAGAAAGTTCTAGTTTCGGCCAACGACATTGTACTTGTGGAAATCAAAATCGCACTCCAGTACTTGCGGAAATCAAAACCGCACTCCGACGCTGTACTTGCAGAAACCAAACCTCCAAAAGCAAGGGAGGGTGGCCCACATACTTCTCAGATACGAGTCGACTTACTCTACGTTTTCGGCCGTAGATAACATTCCGATTCCAAGGGGCAAACAGCAGCTTACGACCCTTATTTTCCCCAACTTCAAAAACCTCAGGTAGATTGGTTTGGAAGCTTTAGATTTGGAGTAGGCAGACAAACAAGTAGTCGAAGAAGTTGCTAAGCAGCCGAATCAGTCCATCTTGGAAGCCGAAGAAGTTGACGAGGCTCTAAATTTGGCTTTTGAGGAAGCCAACCTTAATCCATCCAACCCTCCATCCACTTCAGGCTGAGTGGACGTCTCATTTGAAGATATTTTTACCGACTTAGGGGACCTTCCCGGCGTATATCCTGAGAACATGGCTGGGGAGTCACTCATGTAGCTGACCAGGAGGAAAAATGCCGAAAGGATGGCTGCTAGGAGGAGAGTCGAGACCATCCGATCTGGACCTCCCCCTGTTTCCGTGACTGAGTCTTCTCCGCCTGTTACTGTGGAAGAAACAGCTCAGATTGAAATGGCCGAAACGGAGCAAATTGTGTAATAGGGCGATTAGGAGGCCGAATAGAGGGGGGAAAAGCGTCTCGCCGAGCGAAAAGCCGACTCTGCGGAAAACCTAACCGATAAACGGGCGCGCATAGAGGAGTCGGACTCGGTTGTGCTGTTCATCATTCAACCAAGGATAAAGAACGTGCTGATTGCTTCTGATGCATCGGCTGTGAAAGATCTGGCTGTGGCCTTGAGTATGGCCTCTTTAATTTCCCTGCCGGTTGATAGAGTAACTTTTCGGGCAGAGCCGGATTTGCTGTCAATAGCATTAGCAGCTCAATGGGCCATATTGGTACATGACTTGAGCCTTATCTACAGTCTTCCACATATATATATTTTTTCTTTTTCTTTTTTAACTCTAATTCCTTGTCTTGCAGACGACGGACAAAATAGCTGAGATTGGCTGTCGTTAACATGACACTATTGAACAGATCAATTTTCTTAAAGTTGAAGTTAAAAATGAGAAAAGTAAGGCCATGGAGGCCTCTCTAAGAGCCGAGTCCGAGGCGGCGAAGGCGGCGAAAGCGGCGGAAGAATGTATGAGGGCTGACGCCGAGGCAGAAAAGGCGAAGAGTTTCGACCAACTCAGGTTGGCTGCCAAAGAGAGGGCAAACGCAAGTGAAGACGTGCTCAAGTTAGCCAAGGAGGTGATCACCAAACTAGAAGCTGATTTGAAAGAATCGAATAAGGCAAAGGAAATAGCCAACTCCGAGATTTCCAAAGCACTCCAAGCTGGGAAGGACGCCGCCTTGGAGAACTACGTGGAGGAAGTGCCCAAGTTCAAGAATTGGGGCTTCAAACATGGCTGGCTCAAAGCCCTCACTGTTGCTAATGTGACATTGGCACAGCCGATTCCGTATGAGCAGGTGGACGTTGAGCTGCTGGAGTCTGACCCTGAAGATTGACTGGGGTGATATTTTGATTTTTGTTAGGCATCTTCCGTGCGTAGTTTTTGTAGAATTTTCTTAGTAGATTTTTGTTTATTTACTTCGGTTAGAAGTTAAATATAGAGTAATTTTCATGTGTAAAATGACTACAATCTGTACTCAATTTATTAATGAAAAATTCCTTTGTCTTTCTGTCTGCTGCATGTGCTAGTTAACAATTTAGTAAGATGTAAGATCATGAGATGAGTAAATTAAACATCCGATAAAATAACTGCGTATCTTTGCAATTTAACCAAATAAATTAATGAATTTTCCTTTGCCCCAACTGGTGAATGCACTGGACTACCGAATATATGTGGTTCATGGACTGGCTGGGGCATAACTTAGCGGCGCAAAGCCTTGAAATTTAGCCGATTAGATTAAGGAATCTGCCTTTGCCCCAGCTAATGCTTGAACTGGAACGCTGAATATTAGTGGTTCATGGATTGGCTGGGGCACGTCAACTAATCGGCGTAAGGCTTTGAAATTTAGCCAATTAGATTAACGAATCTGCCATTGCCCAAGGCTTTGAAATTTAGCCGATTTGATTAACGAATCTGCACTTGCCCAAGGCTTTGAAATTTAGCCGATTTGATTAACGAATCTGCCCTTTCCCCAACTAATGAATGAACTGGAACGCTGAATATCGATGGTTCATGGATTGGCTGGGGCACATCAACTTATCGGCGCAAGGCTCTGAAATTTAGCCAATTAGATTAATAAATCTGCCCTTACCCTAGCTAATGCATGAACTGGAACGTTGAATATCAGTACGCAAAGCATTGATGAGATCGCCTCGGGAGTGCTGCACCCGTAATGAATAAATGGGGTGTGGGCTGCGTACGCGGAGGTGCCATTGTTGTGTTTAAATCCAACAAATTGAGAGAGGAAAAAAGTAGTGTGGACGACTATGGATGGCAAGAAGACTATTCTTCAATAGCAAATGGGAGGACAGGACACTGGCGGAACTGGATGTAGAGATGAATCGAGGTGGCGAGCCTACGCTCACAGGGAATAGGACATCAGGGGAGCGTGAGAAGTGCTATTCCCCACGTCGTCGAAGTAGGTCACCTAGGAAGGAAAAACAGTAACGAGGTAACTCCTCTCGTTCGAGAGGAGAAACCAGTGGGTCACCGTGTCCGTTGAGTTTTTTGGTCTTCGTTGGGAACAAACCAATGACGGAGGGGGATTTAATTATCCGTGACCCAAATGTAGCAGTTGAGTTCGCTCGACAGATTTTTCTGCCAGAAGTTCAACAGTCCATGGTCGGCCAGGCTAATTATGAAGTTTTTCGGGAAAGTATCCATGAAGCTGTGATGGGTTTGTATACCTCCTATGAAATCGGTATGCATCTTTGTGCCGCGTGAAGAGAGATAGAGTAAAAGGATGCTTGCATCCGGAGCTTGCAAGCTTGCGCGAAGAAGGCTGAAAGTGAGCTGAAGAAAGCTAACACCTCCGAGACTCAGTCGGCGAATCAAGTGAATCCGATTGTCGCGGAATGAGTAAACTGGCAAATTTTGGATCACGTGATTGCCAACCGAGAAATGGTGAGTATGTTCACTATAGAAGCTGTGAAGACCAGGTCCTATGAAAAAGGCTTCCATGACGGTCAAAAAAATGGAATAGAAAAGACGAAGGAAAAACTAACCAAGGAAGTCTGCTGATGCGAAAATTGCGGATTTAAGTATGGATGGATCAAGGCTCTGCAAGCCGCGGGCGTTGATCTAGCATCACCTCTGTATCATTGTTATACTTTTCCGTTTGAGGCTTTCGAGGCCGAGAAGACTGATGACGAGGATGGAGCCAAATAATTTTTATGTACATTGTTCCGTTTTTATGTAAAGAATATACTTATGATCTATTTAATAAAAATTTTATTTTGAATGTCTCTATGTTTTTTTAGTTAATGCTTATAAATTAGGTTATGACCATCTACTACTTTATGTCAATCGCGTTAGCGCTTGTCAATCGCAATATCCACGAAAGGAGCTCTGAATTCGGAGGCTTATTCGGCCCAAATGTGTCGTTCACACATGGAGCTTCGAATTCGAAGGCTTTTTGTGTTGGCCCAACACGATTTCCATGAAGGGCGCTCCAAATGTTCACGGATGGGGCTCCGAGTTTGGAGGCTTTTTGTGTTTGGCCAATCGTGGTTTTCACGAAGGGCACTCCGAATTCGGAGGCTTTTTCAGCCCAAATGTGTCTTTCACGGATGGGGCTTCGAATTTGAAGGATTTTGTGTTGGCCAATCGTGATTTCCACAAAGGGCGCTCCGAATTCGGAGGCTTATTTGGCCCAAACGTAGTTTCACGGATAGGGCTTCGAATTCGGAGGCTTTTTGTGTTGGCCAATCGTGGTTCACGAAGGCCACTTCGAATTCAGAAGCTTATTTGGGCCAAACGTGTCATTAACGGATGGGGCTCCGAATTCGGAGGCTTTTTGTGTTGGCCAATCGTGGTTCACAAAGGGAGCTCTGAATTCGGAGGCCTGTTCGGCCCAAACGTGTCATTAACGAATGGGGCTCTGAATTCGGAGGCTTTTTGTGTTGGCCAATCGTGGTTTACGAAGGGCGCTCTGAATTCGGAGGCTTGTTCGGCCCAAACGTGTCTTTCACGGATAGGGCTTCGAATTCGAAGGCTTTTTGACAACCATAACTCAGTGGGCAGGAAAGAAAAAACATTGTATTGAAAAAAGAAAGATGTACACGGCGTAAATTCAAAACAAAATGTCGTGCCATACAAATTAGCTTAATGATAAAATTTGCGCAAGTGTGTGGAATTCCATGAACGCGGAAAACTTCTTCCATCCATGTCTTTGAGCCAATATGCCCCTGTCCCTGTGATTGAGTCAATCTGATAAGGGCCGTCCCAATTAAGACCCAATTTTTCATCAGCAGGATTCCTAGCAGTAGGAATCACTTTCTTGAGTACCAATTCTCCTGCTGTATAACAGCGTAGCTGAACACTTTGATTATACAATTTAGCGAGTTGTTGCTGGTACCGTGCCATGGAAGCAAGGGCACAGTCTCAGCATTCTTCAATCAGAGTCAAGTCCAAGGCCAACATCATGTCATTTCGGCCCATGTCAAAAGCCTTCGATTTGAAGGTTAGAAGGCTGATTTCCAGGGGGATGATTGCCTGGGTTTCGAAGCACAGAGCAAATGGCGTTTCCCCAGTGGATCGCCTCGGAGTGGTGCGATGAACCCACAGTACGCTGGGCAACTCTTCGACCCATCTGCCTTTAGCTTTCTCCAGCCTTTTCTTGATGTCGTCCAAAATAACCTTGTTGGTGGCCTCCGCTTAATCATTGCTTTGGTGATAAGCCGGCGAGGAAAAGTAGGGCCGGATACCATAAGTGTTGTACAATTTTTGATACATGCCACAATCAAACTGGGTATCGTTGTTTGAAACAAGCGCTCGTGGTATGCCGAATCTCGTTATGATGTTTTTCCATACAAAACACTTAATATCGGAATCTCAAATATGTGCTTGTGTCTCTGTTTCGACCCATTTTGTAAAATAATTCGTCGCAACAATTAAGAATCACTAGTTGCTTGGGGCCCGCGGTAATGGTCCAACGATATCAAGCCCCCATTGAGCGAATGACCAAGGACTAGTGATAGAGTTTAACTCCTCGGCAGACAGATGAGTTAAGGGAGAAAACTTTTGGCATTGCTCACATTTCTTGACATAACACTTGGCATCGGTTCGCATGATCGGCCAATAGTACCCCTGCATTACGGCTCGATGGGCCAGAGAACGTCTGCCTGAATGGGTACCACAATTGCCTTCATGTATTTCAGACAAAAGTTCCTCGACTTTATCCGGGTGAACACATTCTAAGTACAGCTAGAGAAAGATTTTTTGTAGAGCTTCCCCTGCGGATCCAAGTAGTATCGGAGGGCTTTGTTTCGCAGTTTGTGTGCTTATTTCTTATCCATTGGGAGCTGTTATGAAGATAGCAATACGGCAATAGGGTCTATCCAACTCGGACCCGATTCGATAACGTTGATCTGAACTAATTTTGAAGAGGCAACGCTCGACTCAAGGACGAACCCAACTTCGATTGTCTGCTTAATTTCTGAGTTGATGGCAGAGGCTAAGCAAGCCAGGGCATCTGCATGTGTGTTCTGATCCTAGGTTATTTGATTCAGTTCGTGGTGATCAAATTTCGTGAGCAAAGAATTCGCCGTTTTCATATAGGCTGCCATGCGGTCATTTTTGGCTGCATATTCCCTTTCAACTGGTTGATTACTAGCTTTGAGTCACAGAAAATAAGCAGATGCAACGCACCGAGGTGAAGTGCATTTCGTAGGCCGGTTAACAATGCTTCGTATTCGACCTCGTTGTTCGATGCATCGAAACCCAGTTTGATGGCCTATTCGATTATTGCCCCTTCGGAGGTCATGATTACTATGCCAGCCCCATTGCCACGCTGGTTGGATGACCCATCACAATACATCTGCCAAACATCGCCAACATACATTCTCCAGTTGGGCTTGGTTTGCACTTGATCAGACTTAAAGTCGGCGAGGGATCCTGTGAATTCAGCTACAAAGTCGGCAAGCACTTGCCCCTTTATGGAAGTTCTGGGTAAAAACTAGATATCATACTGGCTGAGTTCCAGAGCCCATTTCGATACACGCCTCGATACTTCCGCGCTGCAGAGTGCTGACCGGAGAGAATAGTCCATTAGTACCCCAATGGTATGCCCCTGAAAGAAATGCATCAGTTTTCTTGTAGCCACGATGAGGGCAAGGATAAGCTTTTCCAATGAAAGGTAATGTGTTTCGGTGTCGGCCATTGCTTTGCTCACATAGTAACTGGTTGCTGCTCTCCAAGTTCTTTCCTTAACAATACGGCGCTGACCGCCCTGTTAGATATCACCGGATACAAAATGAGGGGATCCCCTGCGGCAGGTGTTGCCAAGAGTGGTACTGATCGGAGACAAGACTTCAAGCCATCCAAAGTAGCCTCGCATTCGGGGGTCCATTCAAATGCTCTGCCTTGCCGAAGTGTGTGAAAAATTTGTCGGCAGCGATCTGTGGAACGACTAATAAACCTGTTGAGTGCGGCGACCATTCCCATCAGCTTCTGAACCTCTTTAACTGACTGAGGGGAGCCAAGCTCTAGAATTGCCAGTATTTGCCTCGAGTTGGCTTCGATTCCGCGGTTTTAACGATGTAGCCAAGGAATTTTCCGAATCCGATGCCGTACACACTAGCCAAGGCATTCAATTTCATCCTGTATTTTTGAAGGATGCCAAATGTCTCTACCAGATCGACTAGATGAGAGTTCTTTTCCTTGGACTTGACCACCATATCGTTGATGTATACTTTCATGGTATAGCCGAGTTGTTCCTTGAACATGGCAGTCACTAGTCTTTGATAAGTTGCCCCCGCATTCTTTAGCGCAAAGGGCATGACCTTATAGCAATAGGTTCCTCTTGGGGCAAGGAATGCAATTTTTTGTTGGTCCTCAAGATGTATGACAATTTGATGATAGCCCATGTAGGCATCCAAGAAGCTCATGCGTTGATGATGTGCCGTTGCATCTACGAGTTGGTCTATTCTGGGCAAGGGAAAACAGTCCTTGGGACAAGCTTTGTTTAAGTTTGTGAAATCCACACAAACACGCCAAAAGCCATTCTTCTTCTTTACAACCACAGTATTGGACAACCATGTAGGATAGGTTACTTCGCGAATCACCCCGGCATCAAGTAACTGATTTACTTCTTCAATAATGGCGAAAGTATACTCCGCGGCTGACCGCCGACTTCTCTGAATAATCAGCTTACATTTTGGATCAACGTTTAAGCAGTGTTGGGCCACAAATGAATCCACTCTTAGCATCTCGTATGGGGACCATGTGAACACATCAATATTGCCGAGTAAGAAGGATACCAACTCCTGCCTTTCAACTTTATCCAAGAAAGCGCCAATCATGAAAAACTTGTCAAGACTTCGTCAATTTCGACCCGATCTAGGGCTTCAGTTGCCTTTTCGCTTGGGATCTTCCCAATGTCTTCGAGGCTCTCCCTATTCGGTACCTCAATTGAATGCACTTCCAGCTCCCTTGGCCTCTTTGTAGTAAGAAGATAGCATGCCTGTGCCGATTTTTGAGAGCCGCGAATTTGTTTGATATCGTACCCAGTTAGAAAACGAAGTAGTTGATGGTAGGTGCTTGGCACGGCTTGCATTGTATGTAACCAAGTTCTGCCCATGATGAGATTACACGGTGAGAGAAGCTTGACAACCAGAAATTCTACATCTACTGATCTGGTGCTGGCCCGTATTGGTAGTGTGATTTTGTACAAAGGATACTTCGGGTTAGCATTGAAGCTGAATAACAGGTAATCAGCCGAAGACAGGTCCGAATCGGTGAGGCCAAGTTTGACGAAAGTTTTGTAATACATTATTTCTGAAGTGATGCCCTGGTCAATGAGAACACGCTCAATAGTGAATCTGTTTACACGTAGCTCAATGACGAGGGGATCAGTGTGGAGGTGAGTTACTCTAACTAAGTCACTATCGTCGAAACTGATCCTTCTAGTGTCATGGGACCATTTCGCTAGCGTCATTGGGCTGTGGAGGCTAGACTGCAACTAAATTGTATGCACATCGGATGACGCCGGTAAGCTGTACATCATATGAATTATACCAAGAGGAGGTGACTCCGGCTGTAGAGCTACTGTATTTGTTGAATTATTCTTTTGGACATGTTGCGTAAGACGGCCATCTTGTACCAATTCTTCCAGGTGATCCTTTAATGCATAATAACTATCAGTGTCGTGATCGTGGTCTTTATGATACTTACACCATTTATCCCGTCTTCTCGTATCGGGAGGTCCCGTCATCTTGGGCGGCCACTTGAAGAACGAAAGGTGTTAAACTTTCGACAGAATCTTACTGATCGGCTCTGTTAGTTCCGAGTATTTCTTGCTTGAGCGCCTGCTATCCACTTGATACTGTTCATTAGCTCGATGTGAACATTGGTCGTTTGATCGTCGCGAGTCACGCATTTTAGCTTGATTCCGCCGCTCGGGGCTTCTTGATGGCACGACGCTAATCGGCTGAACAATTCCTGATGTGGCCGTCTCAACGGCTTTATGTCCGGCTTTGACCCGTATTTGTAGTATTCTTCGACCTTCTTTATTAAAGCCCAGACGATTTTGGGGGGCCGTTTTTAATGAATTGCGGAGGGGACTATCAGGATGCAATCCCATCTTAAAGGCGGTGATGGCCATGGAATCATTGCAAGCATCATCTACCAGATTAAAGCACTCCCAATAGCGGGCCGAGTATTCATGAAGAGTTTCTTCTGGTTTAATTTACATGGCCCAAAGAGAATCGGCTTGTTTCGGCTGGACCTCATTAATGATGAATCTTGCCCTGAATGACTTTTGGAGTTGGTGGAAACTCTTAATCGATGCCGGCTCCAGTTTATAGTACCACCTCACGGCTAGTGGTCCCAGACTGCTTGGAAATATTCGATACATGAGGGCTTCGTCGTCAGCATGGAGGGTCATCGCTTGCTTATAATGACGAATGTGATCAGTAGGGTTTGATTTTCCGTCGTAAAGGGTGAACAATGGTGCCTTGAACTTTTTAGGTAGCACAACCCTTGCAATTTGTCGTACAAAAGGGTCATGTTTATTTTCTTCATCTGAATCATCATTTCTCCCTCGTTTATGCCGTGCATGTGGACTTTCTTCAGATGAGCTGGATATATCAACGTGTCCTTTCTTTCTGGGCTCCAGTGATGGTGAGTCTGAAGCACTATCATTATTGCGTTTCTGAAGTCGACGTCGTTGACCATCCTTCTTTCCTGAAGGTTGACCCAGGTCTTAGTATGCAGCTTGTTGGGATTTCGCCACCTCCAAGGCCAAATCCTGGCGCAGACGCTTGTTCTTAGCCATCATGTTCTCTAGCCGCTATTCATTTTGATTTTCTTGATCCATAATCGTCTACATTGTCTTATGCATTGAAGTTGAGGGTGAGGTCTGAGCTACTGAATCGGAGTTCAAGGCACGTCGCGCGGCGATATTCTCCGGTCCTAGCATGTTTCTTGGAGTGAGGTCATCTTTTGGTGTAGTTTCGTCAGCAACTATCGGAGGATCTTCTGTGATGCCTACCATGGATATGCTTGAGTATTCCCACAAACGGCGCCAATTGTGGAGAAGTGGTTTGGAAATACTCTTGGATCCTGAAGGACGTTTCTGATCCTCTGATTGCCACATAAAAAAGGGATTAACATTCTGGTCGGGGGTGCCGGAATTAGCACTTCGACGGACAAGTTAGTATATATCTCACGTTTACTTGTGTCTTAAGTTTCTTGGGTCTGTTCTCACATACCTCTTTTTGGTTGATGTTCCTCTATTTATGCCTCTGGGCCCTAGGGTCGAGCCCACTCTTAATCCATCGCATGATTGCTCATTTGGCCCTTCTGTCGTATGCCAATTCCTACTCGGCTTTTTGTTCAACTGGTTCTAAGGCTGATTAATCTATTTGGCTTCGGGATTGTCCAGGACAGAGCCGAATAATATATATATATATCCTGATTTCCATCAGACCCGATATTCGGATTTCCTGCATGTACCGATATTCGACTCCCACACTTATCATAGGTGATACGGCGGAAGGTATAAAAACTCGTTTCTCTGTTAAAAATGTTTGTGGTAACTTAGCGTTTGTTTCACAAATTGAACCAAAATTGTTTTTAAAAGCTAAAAATGATGAAAATTGAATTTTAGCAATGCAAGAAGAATTAAGTCAATTTGAAAGGAATGAAATTTGGTTTTTGACTCATCGACCTAAGGATTATCCCGTTATTGGTACAAAGTGGATTTTTCGAAATAAAATGGATGAATAGCCTCTCGGTTTTGAAAATCATAAATACCCGGATCATGTTTTCAAACTTTCAAAAGCTTTATATGGCTTAAAACAAACTCCTAGAGTATGGTATGAAAGACTAAGTAATTTTCTACTTAACAAAGGTTTTTCTAGAGGAAAAATTGATACAACTATTTTTATAAAAATCAAAAAGAAAAAATGCTAATTGTTCAAATTTATGTTGATGATATCCATTTCGGTGCTACTAATAAAAATGTGTGCAAAAAATTTGCTAAAGATATGCATGGTGAATTCGAAATGAGTATGATGGGGGAGTTAAATTACTTCCTCGGTCTACAAATTAAACAAACCAAGGATGGGATCCATTTAAATCAAACAAAATATATCAAGGATCTACTTAAAAGGTCTGAAATGGAATCATCAAAGCTTGCAGCAATTCCAATGAGCACATCAATAAAAATTGACAAAGATAAGC
Source organism: Camellia lanceoleosa (assembly GCA_025200525.1). Classification (NCBI taxonomy): domain Eukaryota; kingdom Viridiplantae; phylum Streptophyta; class Magnoliopsida; order Ericales; family Theaceae; genus Camellia; species Camellia lanceoleosa. Next base: position 100,162,973 of record CM045759.1, read on the forward strand.
AAGGTAAACTAGTAGATGAAAAGAAATATCGAGGTATGATCGGTTCTTTACTCTATATTACTTCTAGTAGACTAGATATAATGTTTAGTGTTTGTATGTGTGCACATTTTCGATCCGCACCTAAAGAGTCACACATCACCGCAGTCAAATGTATTTTCAGATATCTTGCTGGCACTCCAAATTTGAGACTATGGTATCCTAAGGGAAGTACTTTTGAACATTTTCGTTACTCGGATGCCGACTTTCCGGGATGTAGACTTGATCGAAAAAGCATAAGTGGTACTTGTCATTTTTTGGACACTCACTCACTTCTTGGTTTTGCAAAAAACAAAATTCAATGGCTCTGTCAACTGCTGAAGCATAATACATTGCCGCCGCTGGGTGTTGTGCACAATTGCTTTGGATAAAATAACAACTTCAAGATTTTGGACTTCACTATGATGATATTTCTATAAAATGTGACAACACAAGTGCCATTTACCTTTCCAAAAATTCTATTAAGCACTTATGTACTAAACACATTGAATTATGGTATTATTTTCTAAGAGATCATGTACTCAAAGGTGACATTAAACTCGAATTTATGCCTACAAATTGTTAATTAGTTAACATATTTACCAAGCTTCTTAATGAAGAACAATTTTGTTATATTAGAACTGAACTTGGTATGATGAATACTCTAATATAATATTTATATAAATTTTAAATAAAAATAAAATAATAAATAAATAATTATAATTATAATTATAATTATAATTATAATTATATTATAATATATATATATTCTCTCTCTCTCTCTCTCTCTCACCCATTCTGTCTCTATCTCTCACTCGTTCTCTCCCTTACTCTCTCTTTTCTCCTTCACTCTCGCTCTCTGTTTCATCCAACTCCGACTCTGTCTCGCTTCCCCTTCATCATCCAACTCCGACTCCATCACCACCATCATCCAGCACGTTTATCACTACCATCATCCACCCACATCCCTCACCGATCTACCAAGATCCATCACTGCTCTACACAAAACCTTTATCATCGATCTTCAACATCATTTCTGATTTATCAAGATCAAGTACCAATCCATTAAGATCCGTTACTAATCCACGAAGATCCATCATCGATCTACAAAAATTCATCACTGATCTACACATATTCATTCCTGATCTTCTTAATTCTTTCTGATCATCAACATCATCGCCAATCAACATGTCTAAATTGTTTTTGCACTTTGTTAGTGGTACAAACTCTCTTGTATTTAATAGCAATTGCTTCCACCTGGTATGAAGAAAATATTTTTACTTGTATTTTCTCTTTTTATACTAGTGCACTTGGTGTAGTTGTTTATGGTCGAATCTTAATGGCCCTTGGTTTTATAAATTGGTAATCATTTTCTTACAATTTGTGTAATTTTCTTTTGTGCATTAATTTAGGGGGAGACTCGTATTAAGTCATATTTTGAGATTAAATCAATAAAATAAAAAATAAAAATACGAATAATCTTAAGAGGGTATTTGTATATTCTATGCATAATTTTAGGGGGAGTATATATCATTATCAACGAATTTTTTTTCTCCTTATTTGTAATTTTTTTATATATAGCAAAGACAGATAATTTTTTAGAGATAAATGCTTGCAATTTTATTTCAAAAAGAGAAACTACTGATAGATTACATGTACGGGTTGAGAAGGCTTCATAGATTTTTTGCGTTTCACTTCTCTCAACAACTTTTCATGAGCCTCCTTTACATGCCTCTCTCTATTTTCAATTTCTGTGAGTCTTGGCATTATAACTGTTGCATAATATTGAACCGCATTCTCTAACTGCGAATTTTTCCTTTCTAGCTCTCTCTTCTTCTGATGAATATTAGCCAATTGTTATTTTAACAAGCACACCCCGTCTCTCCATTGCTGATTTTCTTGTATTCTTGTTTGAATCGCAGTCATTACTTGTGTACTAAGAGCCATAGTGTTATTAATAGCATCGATATCATTCCGATTACCAAAAACACTATGACTCTCAGTTACTAGAATAGCGTGTGACTGCACCATTTGTAGCCTCTCATTTGCTTGCATTACAGGCACCTCATGTATGTCAGAACTATTGATGGCTAAGGTAAGAAATGACATGATTACACAAGAAGGTAAAACAAATTTTTCTCTAACAACACTTGACGATTTCTTATCTCTGCCTATCATCTTTGTCACTTTTTATACACTCCTTCGATCCAATACTTGATACATATCTGATCAAATCTTTTGTTTGTCAACATTTTGGGCACCAATGCATCATTTTTTCAGGAGATGCTCCAAAATCCCCACAATGATCACGACAAGACATAAGAATCATTATTATATTTTTTGTGCATCTCAAATTATTTTCTCAAATGTGTCTGTCTGATTTTTGTTTTGATCACTGCAAATTTTTTTTTTCTTTCTAAAACCTTTCTATCTCCATATTTTATTTTGATGATGTCAAAAGGGGAGAAAATTATCAGTTTTAATTTTAAAACATAAATTTACAAATTATCAAATATCTTATGTTGCAAAATTATCAAATAATTTTGTTGATTTTTATTTTGTGTCAAATCTATACAAATATTGTCATCATCAAAAAGAGGGAGATTGTTAATCATATTGCTTAATTTTGATGATATCTAAAATATTATTTGAAAATTTTAGATTTTTTAATATACGTATTCTATATTATTTGACACAAAATATTATCTGTTTAAAATATAGGTTGTATGATATATTTTTTATAAATATTATTTAAATGAAAATATTTTGAAAATATCACTATTCACCTTTTGACAAATTTGATTGATTAGTTGGCTGGTCACTATTCACTTTTTGACAAATTTAAAATTGGTTAATTGTATTGTTTTGACAAAATTGATTGATTGGTTGTATATTTTGACAAATATGATATTGTTGAATTGTTTCCTTTTGATATAATCACATAGGATGATTGGTTATTTTTATTTGTGTGCATTCATAATCTCTTCAACAATTACAAAACCTTTAGAAGGAGTATATATATATACACATTTGATATAATATAAAAAGAAATAGTTGTAAAATTGTGACATATTTCACATGTTGAAGTTTGAAATAAAAATGTTGTAACTACATGTTTATATAAATTAATGTGGACGTTGCAAGCACATTTTTTTCAACTTATTTCTTTATATATATACACACAATATATATTAGTCAAAACCCACATGTTAGTAAGTTTTGTTCAACTTTCAGCCACAATGTTTGACAAAAGGAAAAGGTGCCACATGATAAAAACTTGAAAACAAATAGATGCCTCGTGATTTGTCAAAAGAGTATCTGCCTCTCCAATGGGTATATTTTTGGATATAAATAGAAGTGTTTTGTGTGAAGAAAAAAAAAGAACTTGAAGAGAAAAATCTGTGTGCTCCAAAATTTTGAGTGTATTGTATTCTGCTCTTTCACTTTCATATCTAAGTGTAGTTTTTATTCTTAAACTTTCATATCTACTCTTTATGAGAGAATTATTGTAAAAGAGAGTTGAGTACCTCTTATCTTTATTTATTATTTTGTGAAGGAATTTTGTAAGAGTGAGGAATTTATTGTTGAGTGAGGCTCAACAGATAAAAATAAGACCTGTGCAAAATCCACAGGCTTAGTGAGGCCTTGGTGGTGTATTGACTCATTTTGATAGTAAAGAAATTCTCAAGGAGGTTCCTGGGGGAGTGGACGTAGAGCCGGCGTACCGAACCACTATAAATCCAAGTGTTTGATTTTCTCTTCCTATCTCTCTTACTTTTATATTGATAATTATTATTTTATTTTTTTTTATTTGTTAAAATTCTGAATATTGTGTTTTATTATTTTTTAACATTGTAAAATTTTTTAATAACCCAATTCACTCCCCTCTTGGGTTGCCTAACTAGGACAACGTGTAATACCGCACACACAAGTCCATATGAGCTATAGGATGTCCTAGAAAAGAATTAGGGCATTCCATTTGCATATGAGAGTGTGTGTGTTAATTTTTTGTAAATGTGGAAACTGAATTTGAACATGAACACAAGAAATTGAAATGAATGAACTGGGAATGAATGTGCTAAATATTACAAAAAGAACTATTTGCCTATGTTTATTATAATCCTGTTTACCTATAGTGATGGAAAATGCAAGAGATGATGATGCAGTGGGATCTTCTGAGGCTCGAATGAGCTGAATGGAACAAATGCTCGTAGCCCTAACTAAAGCAATGATACAACAACAAAGACAACAACCTTCGCCACCTCTGGTCCAAGTTGAGCTGGACAATAACGACATTATAAATTTAACTCAGAAGTTCATGAAGATGAAACTGCCGACTTTCTTAGGAGGTATTGAACCATTAAAGGCAGAGACATGGTTACTAGAAATGGAAAAATTGTTTGAAGTATTTCCCTCAATTCAACAAAGATTGAAAACTGCACAAAGCCACCAAAAGAGTTACGCAGATGTCTGAAGAAGAGATCGAGAATGTAAAGTCAGGCATGTGTTTATCAAAATAACTCCTATGAAAGAGTAGATGCGGTTTGGAGTAAAGGGCAAGCTAACGCCGAGATATGTCGGGCCATATGAAATCCTTGAGAAAATCAACCCGGTGACGTATCGGGTAACCTTATCGCCGGTCATGGAACATATGCATAATGTTTTTCATGTTTCGATGCTACGGGAATAACTACGAGATCCATTACATGTCATTGAACCAACACATGTGCTCTTAAAGGATGATTACACATACGAAGATAAGCCAATTCAGATTGTGAATTATAGAATTAAAAAATTAAGGAACAAAGAAATACCTTTGGTAAAAGTTGATTAGCAAAACTATGGAGGGACATATGCAACATAGGAGACGGAAGAGGATATGATGAAGAGATACCCTGACTTGTTTCCGTTAGATCCGATATTCTACCAAAATGAAGGTAATTCGAGTTTGGAGGACCAAACTCCAAAATGGGAGGAGACTGTAACAACTCCGACCCGTGATTAGCTTAAAACATGTGACTAATGATGTGTAATGAGTATTCAAGGTGGAAGTTTGCATTAATTACATGTGTATATGCTATATGAGTTTCTATTAGTTTTGCGTAGGAATATCTGTCTATGATTTTGTTCTGTTCTGCGACTTGAACGCCTTGTTGGTGTTCGATCAACAAATCGACTTGGTTTATGTGTTATTTAGCATTTTTAGAATTTTATGGTAGAATGAATTAAAATTTGATTTGGAACGAATTAAAGTAGAATAATTAATGTCAAGTTGCTTAGCTTAAGTTAAGTTTAATTACTTTCCTAATCAAGCCTATATAAAGCCTATATACCACTTGAGTCATCTTTTCTTCATCTTCTTTGAGCCTACAAAAACAAAACGTGGAGAGAGAGGGAGATGAGAAGATTGAGTTCAAATTAAGAGAATTGCTAGAGAACTTAGAGGTTGGCTTGGAATTTCAAACAATTAACTATTTAGAGCATAATTAATCATCTAAGGTAAGAATTCAACCTTGTAACTTTGGAATTGAATCACTTAGCACATGAATCCAAAGAATTAAGTTGTGTAATGCTAGAATTGAGCTAAAATGAAATAATATAGATCATACTATGCATGCATGTCCATCTCATCACAATTTGAGTTTGATTTCCAAGAATTCTCTCATGCATGTGTCTATCTTACCTTTATTTTGAGAATTTATCTTGTTTGATACCATTTTATATCAAATGATCATGTTTTGGAAGCTTTGAAGTCAAGATAATACATGCATGTTATGTTTTCGAAGATTTGAGCTTTGTTTTGCACATTTGGCATGCTTTGGGCTTTGATTTTGCGAAATAGTTTTGAATTCTTGAAGTTTGATAATTTTACACAAGTTTCCTTAAGTTTTTGGCCCAAAAGAACTTGATTTGCAGCTCTGAGTCTGAGTTTGAGTTTGAGTTTGAAGCTTGGAAGCAAATTTAAAAATTTCAGAATTTTGCTTCTACGCTCGAGCGACAGATCCTGCGCTCGAGCAACCACTTTTTGTTTTGCACTTCTGCTTGAGCGACAAAAAGTTGGCTCGAGCATAAAATGCATGCTCCTAGAAGTTTACACATTTTATAGACCGCTTGAGCGACAGAAGTTGCGCTCGAGCGAAGACCTCGGTTTTATGCTCAAGCAACCATCGAGCAAAAAATTCACACAACCCGTACTTTTGCAGAGTTTACAGGCCGTTCAAGCGAAGGAAGTTGCGCTCGAGCGACTAATCATATTTTTTAACCTCCGCTCAAGCAAAGAAAGTTGCGCTTGAGTGAAGACCCTGTTTTCAGCAAATTTGACTAAGTGTTGAACAACATGTTTTGACATCCTTATTGTATCCTAAGCATTCCTAGGCCATGATTAAGATATAATAATGAGGATAAGAATTAGAAACACCCCAAGACAAGAAAGAACTAAGTTAATAATTCTGGGTGTGTAATTCAGTACATATTTGTTTTGTGTCTGTGTAGATTATGCATTGCAAGTTATCTGATTTGTCTACTCTGTCTGTCTGCTTTAGAGCCATTGTGAGTAATAACTTTGTAAAACTATGTTTACGTTTAAATATTTTCCTATATGATATGACAAGAAATGATCTATTTTCTAAAATGTTATGTTCTATACTAATGAATGATTGCCCATATATTGAAAAGTATTCGTGGCATTCTTAGCACATGGCCCTTTCCCGGGGGTAATAATACCATGGTCTCATGGCCCTTGCCCAGGGGTAATAATACCGTGGTTTCATGGCCCTCACTTGAGGGTAACAATACCATGACTTAAGTATGTTATCTATTTGTAGTACTGGAGGTTCCTTTATGGAACTAGTCATGTATGACCCTTAATGCTCTGTATCTGATTTGTTGGTGCTAATAGATGTACCATATATGATTAAGCATGAACCCCGATTTCTATATATGATTTGAATGAGAATATGAATATGAATCTATTTCTGCTTTCAAAATCTGATATGGGACATCATTGATTTAACCTTTTACTTTGTTATTATTCACTAGGCTCCCGCTTACTCTATTTATATTATGTATGTAGGTAATCAGATACGTGACCAGGCCTAGAGTTGATGACTTGGAGCTTGGGTTTTGAGTCAGCCAGCTACCATGCCTCCCTGGGAAGTTCTCGTCCGAAGAAGTTAATTTTTGTGAATTGTGATAAAGATGTTTTTGTTATGTTTTGTTTTTGTTTATATGTACGTTAGGCTCAGTCTCTTTTGTTAATACTTGAACAAGGGGTTACATGACTTATACATGATATGTATGTAGTTAAGTTTAAATTTCCTGTTGCATGTACATCAACACAACTCTACGGACAATGTATTATATATATTTGCTTCCATAACCTCTTATATTACATGATGTTCAGGTCAGAGGCCTTTAGTGATCCCAAGATTACTGGCTGGTTACGACGCTAAAGCTATAGGGGCTTATTTGGGTCGTGACACTAGCAATTCTCCAAATTTGAACTCAATCTTCTCACCTCCCTCTCTCTCCACGTTTTGTTTTTGTAGACTCAGAGAAGATAAAGAAAAGATGACTCCAGTGGTATATTGGCCTTATATAGGCTTGATTAGGGAAGTAATTAAACTTTACTTAAGTTAAACAATTTGACATTAATTATTCTAATTTAATTCGTTCCGAATCGAATTTCAATTCAACTTACCACAAAATTCTAAAAATACTAAATAACACAAACCAAGTCGATTTCTTGATCGGACACCGACAAGGCCTTCAAGTCGCAGAACAAAACAAATCATAGACATATATTCCTACGCAAAACAGATAGAAACTCATATAGCATATAAACATGTAATTAATGCAAACTTTCACCTTGATTACTCATTATGCATCATTAGTCATATGTTTTAAGCTAATCAGGTCAGGGTTGTTACAGTTTTCCTCCTCCCTTTTAGTAGTTTGGTCCTCAAAACTCGAATTACCTTCGTTTTGGTAGAATATCGGATCTAATGGAAACAAGTCAGGGTATCTCTTCATCATATCCTCTTTCATTTCCCATGTTGCATATGTCCCTCCGTGGTTTTGCCAATCAAGTTTCACCAAGGATATTTCTTTGTTCCTTGATCTTTTAATTCTACGATTCACAATCTGAATTGGCCTCTCTTCGTATATGTAGTCATCCTTTAAGAGCACATGTGTTGGTTCAATGACATGTAATGGATCTCGTAGATATTCTCGTAGCATCGAAACATGAAAAATATTATGCATATGTTCCATGACCAGCAGTAAGGCTACCTGATACGTCATCGGATTGATTTTCTTAAGGATTTCATATGGCCCGACATATCTCGACGCTAGCTTGCCCTTTATTCCAAATCGTATCTGTCCTTTTATAGGAGTTTCTTGGATAAACACATGATCCCCGATTTCATATTCTCGATCTCTTCTTCGGACATTCGTGTAACTCCTTTAGTGGCTTTGTGCAGTTTTCAATCTTTGTTGAATTAATTTCACATTTTTTGTTGTTTTTGCACAAGTTCTAATCCTAACAAAGGTGTTTCACCTACCTTGGCCTAATAGATCGGAGAACAGCATTTTCTACCATACAAAGCTTCGTAAGGAGCCATACCGATACTCGAATGGTAGCTGTTGTTATATACAAACTCGGCCAATGGTAAGTAGATCTCCCAATTGCATCTAAGGCACAGATTCTAAGCATATCTTCCAGAGTCTATATCGTCCTTTCTGATTGACCATCTGTCTATGGGTGATTTGCACTACTTAGTCTTAACTCTGTTCCCAAAGCTTACTGTAGACTCTGCCAAAATCTTGAAGTAAACTTGGGATCTCTATCAAATACTATGGAAACTGGAACAACATGAATTTCACAATCTCATTGACATATAAGTTAGCCAACTTATCTGCATTATACAAAGATTTGATAAGCAAAAAGTGGCAGATTTAGTTAAACGATCAACAATGACCCAAATAGAATCCATATCTTAGGAGGAATGAGGCAGTCCAACAATGAAGTCCATGGTAATAAGCTCCCATTTCCATTTTGGTATTGGAAGCGGCTGAAGTAATCCAACGGGTCGTTGATGTTTAGCTTTAACTTATTGGCAATGTAAGCATCTAGCCACAAAATTAGCAATGCTTTTCTTCATTCCTGGCCACCAGAAATTTTATTTCAAGTCATGGTACATCTTTGTATTCCCTGAATGCATCGCAAACTTTGAATTGTGAGCTTCAGTCATAATATGTTTCCTCAAATCAGAACAATTCCGTACACAAAGTCTACTCTGGAATTTCAGCACACCATTTTCAATCACAAATCCTGACTTCGGTTTTGGACCAATCTCATTCACAATCTTCTTTAGAAATTCATCTTGCAGTTGCTTCCCTCTAATCTCTTCAATGATTGCAGGTTGAGCGGAAATGGCGGCTAAGATCCTGCCCGATTCACGCAACACAATTTCAATCTTATTCTTCTCCAAGTCACATAACAACTCTTTCTGACTGATGAGCAAACATGACAAATTCCTAATAGATTTTCGGCTTAATGCATCTGCAACGGTATTTGTCTTCCTTGGATGGTACAGGATTTGCAAGTCATAGTCTTTGATCAATTCTAGACATCTTCTCTGTCTCATGTTTAGTTTTTTTAGGTTAAAGAAATATTTTAAGATTTTATAATTAGTATATACCTCATAAGTCACTCCATACAGATAATGGCGCCAAATTTTTAAGGCAAAAACCATAACTGCCAATTCAAGGTCATGAGTTGGGTAATTCTTTTCATGTGGGCGGAGTTGTCGAGAAGCATAAGCAATTACTTTCCCATTTTGCATCAATACATACCCTAAACCTTTGTACGAAGCGTCACTGTAAATTTGAAACCCATCAGTACTATTTGGCAAAGTCAAAATTGGCGCAGTTACTAACCTGGTCTTTAATTATTGGAAGACAGACTCCCTTTGATCATTCTAATCGAACGGTGTATTTTTCTGAGTCAACTGTGTCAATGGCATGGCAAGTTTTGAGAAATATTTCACAAATCTGTGGCAGTAGCCAGCAAGTCCCAGAATACTTTTAATTTCTGACACATTGGTTGGTCTTGGCCAATCTACAATGGCTTCAATCTTCTGTGGGTCTACTGATATGCCGTCTTTGTTGATTACATGTCCCAGAAATGCTACGCTGTCAGGCCAGAATTCATATTTGGAAAGTTTTGCGTATAACTTATTCTCTCTGAAAATCTGTAAGGCAGTTCTCAGATGATTTTTATGTTTTTCTCTACTTTTGGAATAAATCAAGATATCATCAATGAACACAACTATAAATTCATCCAGAAATTGTTTAAACACCCTATTCATTAGGTCTATAAAAGTGGCGGGTGCGTTAGTTACCCCAAATGGCATCACTAGAAATTCATAGTGCCCGTTTCTAGTTTTGAAAGCAGTTTTCTCAATGTCTTCTGCCTTAAGTTTCAATTGATGATAGCTCGATCTAAGGTCAATTTTAGAAAACACTTGGGCTCCCTGAAGTTGGACAAACAAATCGTCTATTCGAGGCAATGGATATTTATTCTTGATAGTTACTCTATTCAATTCTCGGTAATTTATACATAACCTTAAGGACCCATCTTTCTTTTTAACAAACAAACTTGGAGCACCCCAAGGTGAAGTACTCAGTTGGATAAACTTCTTATCTAACAGTTCTTGAAGTTGGATTTTCAATTCTTTCAATTCTGAGGTTGATATTCTGTAAGGGGTTTTAGAAATAGGTTGTGCTCCAGGTACTATATCAATAGTAAACTCAATTTGCCCTATCAATTAGATCCTCAGGCAGTTCATTTGGAAAGACATCAGGAAATTCATTAACCACAAGAATAGTTTCCACATTAGCACTAATCGAAGATACAGTCAATACACAACACAAGTAGCCCCGACACTTTTTTCTGAACAACTTCCTGGCTTTCATAAACCAAATCAAGTACAGCGGAAGAACTACCTCATTCCCAATAAAGACAAACTCAGGCACACCGGGTGGTCGAAACATGACAGATTTACTCACACAGTCAATGGTGGCATAGTATTTAGTCAACCAATCCATACCGGAATACAATCAAAATGAGTAATGGCCAATGGTAGCAAATCAGCATATAATAATATATCTCTAACCATGATGTCACACGCAGGATACACATAAGCACATAACATAGAGCCTCCAGATGGTGCAGATACAAATAACAAATAATTCAAAGGTTCTAAGGGTCTAGTTAATTTTTGAGAAAAGGCATGCGACACAAAAGAGTGTATAGAACTAGAATCTAACAACACATAGGCACGTTGAGCACAAATAGAGATCATACATGACACCACTGACTTAGTGTTTTGCACATTACCAGGTAGTAATGCAAACACTCGGCCTTGCCTTAGAATTTCTCTCCCAGTATTGGTTTCACATTTGTTCTTGGTGCAGGGGTGGATCCAACTAAACTTGTCCTAGGACGGTTAGCATTATCGGATCTCATTGGACAATCTCTAATCATGTGGCCAGTCTTGTCACACTGAAAACAAGCACCAGATGCATGGTAACACGTGCCTTTATGCTTCTTTCCACATTCAGAATAAACTGGCATAGAGCCACTGCTTTGGCTTGAACTACTTGAAGATCCAGTATTTTGCTTTTTATTTACAAAGGACGAATGGCCCTTCCGAAAATTGGATCCAGATCTTTTACCTCTTTATTCAGTTGTTGGAGCTTTTTGTTTCTTTACTGCCAGTGTGGCTTTTGCCATCAATGCCCTGTCAAATACTTCTACATATGTAGGCAATTTCAGAATGCCTACCTGATCAAATACGTCTAAATCTAATCCCCTTTCAAATTTTCAAGCTTTCTTGTAACGCCCTAACTTTCGAGCCATTAATAAATCAACTCAGCCTCAAATTTAAACCTCTAACTAATTAATAACCACAAAAAAATACAAATTTATCTCCAAAATAATTACACAAATATATCCAAAATATATCTTATACAAATCTCTAAAAATAATATATAGTGGTGAGCCCAAAAATATCTAACTCAATAATCTCTTTAGAACTTCAAATCTAATCTCCACTAAATTGCTATGTACCTGAAAAATAAATTAATTCGGGAAGTATACAATACGACAGGAATAAAAAAGCTCGGACAAAGAATAAATTCACAGGGACCCAATAATTACACAAACGATTCAATTCGAGATACCAAGCAATTTACCAAATTACACAAACAAGTCAACTTGACGTATTATAATTTATCCAGGATCAAATATCCGGTCCTACTCAGTACATGACTAGTGACCGGCCTCACCCCCTTTACCCAAGCACAACCGCTTATCCGGGTTATTGGTACAAAGCATATTGGCAAAGTCTACTTGATCCATGTACGGAGCATTTTCATATCATTTAGCTTGACAAATCAACATTTCCAACATAGAATAACTACACAGAGTTCCTCAAATGACTAGAGTAATCAAACAAATCAACAATGAATAACTCCACAAAATTTATCAAATTATCAAAATCATCAAGAGGAGTACAAATTGAAGGTGATTAAAATAACACTGTTTGCAAATAGATTTAAAGGAAGCATATTGTATACCACCTGAATTACCCAAAATCAATCTCCTCCGTCGCCAACACTCTAATCTTGATATTTCTCTATGGATCTCCAAAAATAACTCTAATCTTACTTTGATAATGTCATGACCCAAACCCGCCCCTATGGGTTTAGTATCAGAATCGCCAAGAATCTGAGATTACCAAGGCCCGCTAATGTAAAGACAAGTGTAGTACAAGGGCATGGCGGAAGCCAATACAGTAAATAAATAATGTCTAATGAGCTGTGACAGTCTGTATGCAAAAAGACTTTTCATACATATATGTATACACAGTACAGAATAGTATGCACAATATCTACAACCATTCAGAACAAGGACCTAATCCCTATTAACAGTACAGTAACAATCTATACAGTCAATACAAAACAGAACAGAAAGGGGAAAACTAAAACACCCCATAGCCTTTGCTAGACAGGCTCGGAACCTCGTAGTGAGGCATAGTGGTTGGCTTGACAAAACTGGAGTTTACCCCGACGCTCCTAGCCGCGGTCTGGTGCTTGTACACCTACATATATATATATATATATATGAACAGTGAGCTAAAGCCCAGTGAATAACATAATGCATAAAAGGGTTTAGAATGAATGTCCTTACAGTAATGAAAAACAGTTCATTAAATCAGTATTTCAGTCGTTCAGTCAATATAGTCATATGTGGTACATCCATTAGCATAACAAGTACAGTAAATAGTAGGTCTTAAAAGACCGAACGGTTAATGATGGCCATCAATCAGTAAACAGTAGTGGTTCCAACAATGGAACCAACAGAGATCTCTGTAACAGTAACAATCAGTAACAGTAGTTGCTAAGGATGCCACAATACAGTTCAGAATATAGGACATACATTCATTCAGTTAACAGTAGCAGTTCAGAAACAGTACAGTTCAATTGTTCAGAAGATAATCATTTTTGAACATATCTTTACACAGTTGTTACTCACAGAGTTCTGGGCTACAATAAGGCTAGAGTGCATCTCCCGTCGTCAACCCTACACAGTTTACAGAACGAACACACACTAAGCTACACAGTTGGGAAAGATAATAACTTAATCCCAAATTGCCTCGGTGTGTTCTACATCTATATCCTCATTAAGATGCCTTAAACTAGGCCTAAGAATGCCTAGGATGGAATGAGGATACAAAGATGCACTTTAAAGCATTTTACAAAATTTTCAGAAAACAGGGGTCTCGCTCGAGCGGACATGCAGACAAAGGAGCTCCGCTCGAGCGTGACTTTCGTCGCTCGAGTAGACTGTAAGCTACAGTGAAAATACTGGATGCTCAAAATCCACGGTCGACGGGCGCTCAACCTTCGCTCGAGCATGAGACACAAGTCCTCGCTCGAGCGTGAATTCTCTCGCTCGAGCGGACTGTAAGCCCATGCAAAGTACTAGATGCACACATTTCATGCTCAAGCGTCACCTTGCTTGCTCGAGCGGAAGGCATGATCACAGAGTGTACGCTCGAGTGTGGAGTTCCTCGCTCGAGCGTGGGTTCAAAATCTGAAAATTCCAGATTCGAACCTCAAGCTCAAAACCAAGTTTTAATGCATCAAATTCGATCCTCTTGGGCTAATTTTCTGGAAAACACTTCAAAACCCATAATATTACATGCTTCAAAGATCAATTTGATAAATCAAAGCCCAAGGGTGTTTCAATTAAATCCAATTTCAAACCAAATTTCATGAACATGATGAACATGGAACATGCATGGATTTAAACCAATTCAAAGCTTCAAATACTTGCTCAAGTGAGCCAATTCTTTCAAAACCAATATGAAAACACGGTCTATAATATAAACATGAACATGCATGCACCAATTGCCATGAAATCAACATCAAAATGCAAGGATAAACACATGCATGCATGATACAAGCTTTAATCCAACACTACAAGACCAATTCTTGACTTAGCTCATTAAACTATCATGATCCATGCTAGATAGAGCTTAAATATACAATTTAGAGGATGAAATTCATACCTAGGTTCCTCAATGACAAGTCTACAGGTTCAATTTGCCAATTTACACTTCAATCCCTCAAGATTCAAGCCAATTCTCTATGTTGAAAGCATAACTCTCCTATCTCTCACTCTTGGTCGGCTAGGACACTCAACAAGGCTGATGAAATGTGTTGTGCAAGTGTAATAAGGCTCAATTATGTTATATTGAGTGGGCCACTAATGTGGTAAAAATGTAAATAAGTGCAACAATGCAATTTAACTTATTTTAATCTAATTTAATCGTACCAAATCACTTTTCAGATAAATATGCCATAAAATCAAATAAATTCCAATGATCGTAAAACATCAATCAATTTCTGATTCGGCCGCCGATAAGGCCTTCAATTAGCAGTTTAGACACAATGACATGAATAGATCAATTAACAATTAACAGATAGAAAATGCATTTAAATAGATACAGTCAATTAATCAGTTTCAGATTTCAGTCAGTCAGTTCAGTATTTCAATTAGTTCAATTACCCCTCATAATTAGTCTCAGTTTAACAGTAATCAGTAATTAATCGGTAAGCAGTGGTGAGGGTTGTTACAGATAAAATCTATAACTCTCATCTACCATATCACCAAGGCAAAACAAAATTTCCAGATTTAGAGTCACTTCAGAACAAGATTAAAAAGGCTATTTCAGATTTTTTCCAAATCCGGTCCTCTTATGGTTCGTAGAGAATTTTCTCTAGTTTTCAGAACATTTTTCAAAATAGAATAGCTTTTCCATATTTTTAGTTATTTCAGAAATACTCCAGTTCTGTCCAGATTTGTCAACCGTTACGAAAATCATATTTTCTCGCAAATCGCTCACTCTTTTTCCATGAAACCAATTTTCCATGAAAGATAACTCCTTAACGAATATTTTGACATAAAATAGAGGTCTAGAAGATTTTTATGCATTTTGCTATAATTTTTGAAGTTTGCTGTAAAACAGATTTTTCTAGTACAGTTCTTGAAAATAGAAATTTGGTGAGAAAAGAGGCCAACTAGGGGAAATTTTCCACTTCTCTTATGATTAAAACATGCTAAATCATATTTATTAAACTCATAAATTTAAGGTAAAGGTGTGCCTTTGGAAATTTTGAGAGTTTGATATGCAAAAAGGTGGTCTTATACCGATTAAGAGAAATACAAGAAAGGTAGAATCAAGGCTTAACTCCTTTCATTTTTAACACAAGAATGCCATCAAAACACTTCTGAAATGAATGTTTAAAATTTCTAAGAGTATGTATTTGAAAGGAAAAGAAATAAGAGAGAGTTGTGTTGTGGCTTACTTGATTGCCTAGTGAAGTGTTTGCACAATTTCTTCTCTTTTTTCCTTTCCTCTACCAACAAAGCTCTCTTCCTCTCTGTTTCTCTCCCTCTCCTCTCCTTCTCAGCTGAAATGTGTAGTGTGTGAATGTGTTTGATGTGCAAAAATGCTAAGGGAGAGGTCCTATTTATAGAAAAAAAAATTTGTGGTGGAAAGTCTAAAAAGCCCTTGGTTGGAATTGGATGGAAGAATTTGTAATTGGTTGGAATGGAATGGACGTTGATTAAAAAGATTAATTATAACTTGGAACATGATTTAGTCCTAGTTTGGTCAACATAGTACTAGATTGAAAATTAATACAAGCATATCTCCATAATTTGGGGTTTTAGTCAAAATTCTTCATGAAATCAAGCATTCTTGTCCCAAAAAGTACACAACAAAGGGTCCTCTAGGGTGGCTAGCCACATGATGATGATTTGAGGGGATTATTTTATTTTTTGTGTGTATAATTTGAAGATATTTTGTGTACAAATTTATTTATTTAAGAAACGTACAAGTATATATATATGTGTGTGTGTGTATGTGTGTGTGTATAATGGTACTAGTTTAGGTCAATTAGCGATTTAATAAAAATGTAAGGGCTTTGGGTTTAATTTATGAATTGGGACATTTATATTAGTGTAGAATTAAATTAAATTAGGGTTAGAGAGTCTAATTCGGTCTGGATTCTTGTTTCGAATAAAAAGGCGATCAACTGACGAACGTAATAAAGACCGAAAAAAACCTAGGGTTTTTAAGTGGTAATTCCATATTTAGGGATCCAATTAATCAATATTAGGGTATTAGTAATGATTCCTAAGTTCCAAGTTCAATTAGGGTTTGTACGGGTTCATCTATGATGTGTTTTCAGTTCTAGGATTAATTTTGCAAATAAACGAGAAACTAAAGGCTTTATTATAATAACTCAAAATTTAGGAACCTAATAAGGTTACTAAAGTTAGGGGTCTCACATTTCTTGTAGTCCGTATCCACCATATGAGGAGCAAACCGAGCTAATTTAGTGAATCTAGCCTCATGCTCAGCTACAGACATGTTGCCTTACTTAAGTTCTTGTAATTCAGAAACCTTTCAGTCTCGGAAGCACTGAGGAAAATACTTGTCGTAGAAGATCTCATTGAATTGCGCCCATGTCATGTTCCCATTGCTATTTCGAACTAACAACTACCATCTTCGAGCTTTATCTTTTAAGGTGTAGGTGGCCAACAGAACCTTCTGAGTCTTAGAGCAAGGAAACACTTCAAACAATTTCTCCATTTCCAGTAACCAGGTCTCTGCTTTTAATGGTTCAATACCCCCCAAGAAAGTTGATAGTTTCATTTTCATGAATTTCTAAGTTAGGTTGATAATGTCATTGTTATCTAATTCAACTTGCATTGGCGGTGGAGGCAGAGGTTGTTGTCTTTGTTGTTGTCTCATTGATTCAGTTAGGGCTTCGAGCATTTGTTTCATTCGGCTCATGTGAGCCTCTGAAGATTTAGCTATTCCATCACTTCTTGTATTTTCCATTGCTATAGGTAAATAGGACAATAACAAACACAGGCAAATAGTTCTTTTTGCAATATTATGACCATTCATTCCCAGATCATTCATTTCAGTTTCTTGTGTTCATGTTCAAATTCAGTTTCCATATTTACAGAAATTAACACACACACTCACACATGCAAATGAAATATCCCTGATCCTTTTCTAGGACATCCTATAGCTTATATGGACTTGTGTGTGCGGTATAACACGTGTTCTGATACCACTCTGTCACGATCCAAACCCGCCCCTATGGGTTTAGTGCCGTAACCGGTCAGTAATCCTTGGATTACTAAAGACCTCTGTACAGCTTAGCAAATAATTAAGGGGCTAGCAGAAGCAGATATACAACATACATAGTCCATAGAGCTGTGCTGACGTACATGGGACATAAATTTAAAGCTTGAATATATTCCAATGACGTCAAAGTTTCATAAGTCAAGTAAACCACAGATATTAACAAATGGGGCTTAGCCCAGTGTACATATACCCAAAAAGAAAATAAAAACTAAAGCATCCTTAACATAAGCCACAAAACTTGACTTCTTCCAATGAGAACCTCCTTGGGAGGCACAAAGGCTGGTTGACAAACTCAACTCTGGGCCTAGTCATGTGCCTGATCACCTACATACATTATATAAATAGAGTGAGTGGGAGCCCAGTGAATAATAACATAATAAAGGGGTAAATGAATGATGTCCCATATTAGATTCTAAAAGCAGAAATAGATTCATATTCATATTCTTGTTCAAATCACATACAGAAATCAGAGTTCATACTTAATCGTACATAGTACATTCATTAGTACTAACAGATCAGATACAGAGCATTAAGGGTCATACTTGACTAGTTCCATAAAGGAACCTTCAGTACCGAGAACATATAACATACTTAAGCCACGGTATTGTTACCCTCGAGTGAGGGCCATGAGACCACAGTATTATTACTCCCGGGCAAGGGCCTTGTGCTCATAGACCATGATATTGTTACCCCCGGGCAAAGGCCATGTGCTAAGGATGCCACGAATACTTTTCAATATATGGACAATCATTCATTGATACAGAACATAACATTTCAGAAACCAGATCATTTCTTGTCATATCATATAGGAAAATACTTAAACGTGAACATAGTTTTACAAAGCTATTACTCACAGATAGCTCTAAAGTAGACAGATAGAGCAGACAAATTAGATAACTTGCGGCGCATGACCTACACAGTCACAGAACGAATACTTACTGAATAACACACTCGGAATCATTAACTTGGTTATTTCTTATCTTGGTGTGTTTCTAATTCTTATCCTCATTATTATGTCTTAATCATGGCCTAGAAATGCCTAGGATGTAATGAGGATGTCAAAACATGTTGTTC
Organism: Camellia lanceoleosa; assembly: GCA_025200525.1. NCBI lineage: Eukaryota > Viridiplantae > Streptophyta > Magnoliopsida > Ericales > Theaceae > Camellia > Camellia lanceoleosa. The sequence continues at coordinate 100,181,860 of CM045759.1, forward strand.
AACACTTAGTCAAAATTTGTTGAAAACAGGGTCTTTGCTCAACTTTAACTTTTTTCGCTTGAGCAGTTTGTAAACTTTGCAAAAGTACTGGTTGTGTGAATTTTTCGCTTGACGGTTGCTCGAGCGTGAGATTGAGGTCTTCACTCGAGCGTAACTTTTGTCGCTCGAGTGGTCTGCAAAATGTGTAAACTTCTAAAAGGATGCATTTTATGCTCGAGCCAACTTTTGGTCACTCGAACAGAAGTGCAAAACACAGAGTGGTCGCTCGAGCGTAGAAACAAAATTCTGGAATTTCCAGATTTGCTTCCAAACTTCAAACTCAAACTTGGGCCAAAAACTTAAGGGAACTTGTGTAAACTTGTCAAGCTTCAAGAATTCAAAACCATTTCGCAAAATCAAAGCCCAAAAGCATGCCAATTGTGCAAAACGAAACTCAAATCTTTGAAAATATAACATGCATGTATTATCTTGACTTTAAAGCTTCCAAAACATAATCATTTGATATAAAATGGTATCAAACAAGATGAGTTCTCAAAATAAAGGTAAGATGGACACATGTATGAAAGAATTCTTTGAAATCAAACTCAAATTGTGATGAGATGGACATGCATGCATAATATGATCTATATTCTTTCATTTTAGCTCAGTTCTAGCATTACATAAGTTAATTCTTTGGATTCATGTGCTAAGTGATTCAATTCCAAAGTTACAAGGTTGATGTAACAACCCCGACCCATGATTAACCATTAAACTATGATTAAGGATGCATAATGCGTAATCAAGATGAAATTCTAACTTACTTGCATGTGTGTTACATTATTTGTGTTTCTATCTGTTTATCGTAAAAAGATCTATTTGTGTTTCCGTTTGGTTCTACAAAATTGAAGGCCTTATCGGCATCCGATCAAGAAATTGACTTGATTCATGTGTTCTTTAGAATTTTTAGAATTTTGTGATAGGTTTAATTAAGATTCGATTCGGAACGAATTAAATTCGAATAATTAATAGCAATTAATTAACCACTAATGATATTCTCTAATCAAGCCTATGTAAGGCTAAGAAATGACTCTAGAATATTTTATAGACACTCATTTCCTCATTTCTTGGGCCTACAAACGTGTGTGTTTGTGTGTGTGTGTGTGTGTGTGTGTGTGTGTGTGTGTGTGTGAGAGAGAGAGAGAGAGAGAGAGAGAGAGAGGGAAGTGATCAACAAGGGAATTGCTAGAGAACTTGGAGGTTTTGGCTTGGAATTTCAAACAATTAACCATTTAAAGTGTAATTGATCATTTAAGGTAAGAATTCAACCTTCAACCTTCTAGCTTTGGGATTAAGTCACTTAGCACATGAATTCAAAGAATTAAGTTGTGTAATGCTAGAATTGAGCTTAGATAAGTGAAAATGAGAGTGAATTATACATACATGCATAATCTCATGCTTTTGAAGTTGAAGTCGAAGAATTTTCCACATGCATGAAGCTTTACTTGCATACTTTGAAGAATTTAACTTGGTCTCACTTGTATTCCTTCAATTGGTCATGTTTTAGAAGAGTTGGACTTGCATCATCACATGCATGTGTAGAGACATGAAGTTTCACTTTGATTTTAAAGAATTGATTTGTGTTTGGGCCTTAATTGTACAAATTAACCATCATTTCATGTTTTCCTACAAGTTTCCAAATGTTTTCTAAAGTTTTTGGCCAAAATAAACAAGATTGAAGCTTTAAAATCAAGTTTTGAGCAGTGAAAAACAATCTAGAAATTCCAGATTCTGCATCTCCGCTCAAGCGACAGATCCTACTTTCAAGTAACCACTTTGTGTTTTGCACCACCGCTCGAGCGACCAAAACTTAGTTTAAGCGTAAATTGCATGCTCCCAGAAGTTTAACATTTTTGCAGACTGCTTGAGCGACAAAAGTTGCACTCGAGCGAAGACCTTACTCTCACGCTCGAGCGATCATCGAGTAGAAAATTCAAGCAACTAGTACTTTTGCAAAAGTTTGCAGACTGCTCGAACGACCGATGTTATGCTCGAGCGACCACTTTGGAACCTTCGCTCCTCCGCTCGAGCGAAGGAAGTTGCGCTCGAGCGAGGCCCCTGCTTTCAGCATATTTGCCTAAGTGTTTTCAAGTACATTTTAGTATCCTCATTACATCCTCGACATTCCTAAGCCCTAGTTAAGACATAATAATGAGGATAAGAAGCAGAAACACACCTAAAGAAGAAAGAACTAAGTTAATAATTCCGGGTGTGTAATTCAGCACGTATTCGTTCTGTATCTGTGTAGGTCACTCACCGCAAGTTACCTGATTTGTCTGCTTTGTTGTTTACTTTGGAGCCATCTGTGAGTAATAACTTTGTAAAGCTATGTTCACATTTAAGTATTTTTCTATATGATATGACAAGAAATGATCTGTTTTCTGAAATGATATGTTCTATATCAATGAATGATAGTCCATATATTGAAAAGTATTCGTGACAACAATTTCATGACTCAAGTATGTTATCTGTACCCAGTACTGGAGGTTTCTTTATGGAACTGACAAGTATGTTATCTGTTCCCAATACTGGAGGTTCCTTTGTGGAACTAACAAGTATGTTATCTATTCCCAGCACCAAAGGTTCCTTTATGGAACTGACAAGTATGACCCTTAATGCTCTGTATTTGATTTGTTATGCTAATGGATGTACCCTACATGAACAAGCATGAATTTTGATTTCCGTATACGATGCAAACAAGATTATGAATATGAATCTATTTCTATTATCTGAATCTGTTGGGACATCATTCATTTAATCCTTTACTCTATTATTATTCACTGGGCTTCCGCTCACTATTTATATTATGTATGTAGGTGAGTAGACGTGTGACCAGGCCTAAGTTGCTGCCTGGAGAGTTTTGAGTCAGCTAGCCACCATGCCTTCTTAGGAGGTTCCCGTTTAAAAAGTCGAGCTTTGTGAACCATACTTAGAGTTGTCTTGTGAAGAACATTTTGTTTTGTTTTTGTTCATTCGCACACCTTGTAAAGCTTAGCTCAATGGATTGCGTATGTATATATATATCTTTGCTTCCGCAGCCCCTAATTATATGTCATTTTGTTCAGAGGCCTTTGGTAATCCAAGGATTACTGGCTGGTTATAATGCTAAACCTATAGGGGCGGGTTTGGGTTGTGATAGTTGAATTCTTACCTTAGATGATCAATTATGCTCTAAATGGTTAATTGTTTAAAGTTCTAAGCTAACCTCAAAGTTCTCTAGCAATTCTCCTAATTTGAACCCAATCTTCTCCTTTCCCTCTTTCTCCACGTTTTGTTTTTGTAGACTTAAAGAAGATGAAGAAAAGATGACTCAAGTGGTATAGAGGCCTTATATAGGCTTGATTAGGAAAGTAATTAAACTTAACTTAAGCTAAGCAAATTGACACTAATTATTCTAATTTAATTTGTTCCGAATTGAATTTCAATTCAACCTACCATAAAATTCTAAAAATGCTAAATAATACATAAATCAAGTCGATTTCTTGATCGGACGTCGACAAGGCCTTCAAGTCGCAGAACAGAACAAAATCATAGATAGATATTCCTACGCAAAACACATAAAAACTCATATAGCATATACACATGTAATTAATGCAAACTTTCACCTTGATTACTCATTATGCGTCATTAGTCATATGTTTTAAGCTAATCACGAGTCGGGGTTGTTACAGTAGAGTTTATGAGAGCTTTTTTTTAAGTATACGTCGTTGGCATAAGAACTTTTTTGTTTTTTGTTTTTTTCTTTTTTTTTATCTTTATTCGAATAAAATGTATTATTTGCCATGCACAGACGTTTTTCCATTCAACATGCCAACGCTATACTTATTAATTTCTATCAAAATTCATCACCAATCTATGTGTGCTTGTTTGCCAAGAAAAATATAAAATATTTTATGAGAAAATATGGGTTTAGCGTCTATTCTCTTGGTTAAGTATTTTTAGAAAAAATTAATAAGAATTCCTTTATATAAATATATATATATATATTTAATGTGAAGAGTTTATCAGAACTTTTTTTAATCATTAATTTTTAATTTTTTTTTCATTGTTTCCTAAAGTGTGCTTTGTTGGCATAAGAACTTTTTATTGACCTTTTTTACTTCATTCATCGAATACAAATGTATTATTTGTTATGTACAAATGTTTTTCCATTCAACATATGAATGCTATACTTTAATGCATAACGCATTAATTTCTATCAAATCCATTGAGAAATTCATCATCAATCTAGGCGTGTTTGTTTGTCAAAAAAAAAAGAGAAAATATTTTTTGAGAAAATGTGGGTTTGACATCTATTCTCTTGGTTAAGTATTTTTAGAGAAATTTTATGAGAACTCTTTCATATGAAAAAGTAAAAGAATTTAATGTGTAGAGTTTATATATAAGAACTTTTTTTAATATATGTTTTCATTGGTTCCTAAAATATGCGTTGTTGGCATAAGAACTTTTTATAGACGTTTTTTACTTTTATTCATCGGATACATATATGTATTATTGGGCAGGATTTGGTCAAATCTCCCTCATGATAAAATTTTAATATATTAAGGATAAGCACAAAAAAACTTCCTTCAAAAGTCTAGTATACATTACTATTACCAAAATATCTTCAATGACTAATTTAATATTTAAAATTTAAAATGATATAAATTTTTATCTTGATTTTGATTTTTAATAAAATTAATATTTTTATAATCTTCTCATCAAAATCTATCAAATAAGATTCAAGTTGACTATAAAATTCGTTAAAAAATTAAAAAAAAAAAAAAATATATATATATATATATTGTCGAAATTGACGTAAATAGTAACATTTTACTTTATTGCACAATAACATTTTATTTTGTTTCATAGTAACATTTGACTCTGATTCATAGTAAAATGTTACTTTGTTTCACAGTAAAATTTGTATAATATAAGAAATAACTCAAGAACACACTACTAGAATAAAATTTTACTGTCATTTTTGAACAAGGCAATAGCAAAAAAAAAAGAAGAAGAAGAAGAAGAAGAAGAAAAAGAAGAGTACATATTAAAAGAGCAATAACAACAATTAGAGATAAAATTTTACTTTCATATTTACAAACTAATAAACAAACACAATACATGTTGGAACAATCTTCTGTGTAAAATAAATAACTTGAAACAAATCAAATAAATAAAAATAAATTACTTACATAATTTATTTTACCGAAATGTAAAAGTACAAAAAGATCAAGTCGAGTGTGTGACACTCTGTCTTTAAGACAGATTCGCCCCGCTATGGTGCTTGCGAACAAATAACGTCTATCTCCCAAAATACAATGATTTTCACAAATTATAATTGCACTCAAAACAATTTGTACGGTGAACCAAAACCTGTGTTCTATACTCTCAAAATTTTTTCTAAAATAATATGATGAATAAATTATGCAAGAGAGCAAAATTGGAAGGAAAGTACTGAATTTCGGATTGGAAATGTGCTGGAATGGTTCAGGTATAATTAGGGCCGAATAGGTATGAATTCAAATTTCAACAGGTCTGAATTTTGAATTGAACAGATGTAACCAATGTTGAACAGATAACTGCTGGGCAGTTTGAATCTGTCTAGAAACTATTGGGCAATTTTCTATCTGTTAAAAACAATTTGAACCTATACGAATTTCAACAGATTGAAAAACTATTTGGACTGATTAATCTGTTGTGGAATTCGGATCCAAAAAGAGGTACAATTTTTGGAAAAAAAAATTGATTTCAAATTTGAATTTAATTTCATTTTGAAATTCAAATAATTTCCTCCAAGAAATTTGAAAAAAAAAAATTCAAATAAATTTTGTCCAAAAAATTAATGTTAGAACCGACCCGACTCACAACCCACACCCGCGCCCGGTACGGATCGGTTCAGCCGGCCGGTCAGACGGATGACAGTGGCAGCGCGTGTAGTGGTGGTTTGAGCTAAGGTTCAATTTGTCCATAACTCCTCCTGTCTACAAACTTGGGATGTCCCTTAGGGCCCAACCCAAGTATTGCCACCTAGAACTTATACACACACATAAGTTCTCTTAAATTTCCAATGTGGGATAACCATTTCAAGGAAATCCACATTTCACTTCTTCAATTTCCTATTCCACAAACCAAAAAACGACGTCAAGTTCTCATTCACTCATAAATGGTTTTGACGAACCGTCTTCACTGTGTGACTTGCCATGCGGCAAGGAACACGTCACCTCTTTGGACCCATCCCAAAAGACATTTGGGACCCACTCAAATTTGGGCTCAAAGTTGGCCCAAAATAAGCCTATAAAAAACCAAAAATTCCAACAATCCCCCACATGAATAGAATTTGACGGAGAGAAAATGCAACAACATGATCTAGTTACTGAGAGTACAGAAATTGGGAATATTCTGCAAATGATAGGTAGCTTTTTTGGCTTTGAACCTTCCTTTGTGAGACACTATCGGATTTACTAGCTAATCAATGAACATGATGTCTTGAACTGTTCAGCCATTTTTGTAGACCAAGACAATAGAACTAACACAGTATATTTCCAAACACAGTTTAGTTCTCACTATTATGTTCATTTTGGCTCTGAAAAACCTGATTTTTCATGAGTGCTCTAGAGAATTGTAACCCTTCACAAATCTCATAAAACTGGCCCAATTCACACTCATATAGGTGATTCTTATGCAGAGTATCCCGCCATACTCCATTAGGCATACCTAGATATAAGAATTATTAAAAGTATTACTTAACCTAAAACGCTGTAGATATCACTATTTCATCATAGAAATGGGTAAGAGTTTGACTCCCCAGTGATCTTTCTGAGTCACACACAACTCGGTTGTCCCTTTGAACCTAGATCTTGGGATCTCCAGTCAACTAGGTTAGGTTGCCGTTGTGACAACTCTTTAATAGGCTTAAGTTCCATTCTCCTCAATGAATTCTCAACTAACTCTCTTGCTAACCCTTTGGTTAGTGGATCCGCTATGTTGTCTTTAGACTTCACATATTCAATGGAAATAATTCCATTAGAGGGTAGTTTTCTGACGGTGTTATGTCGACGATGAATGTGTCGTGACTTACCATTATACATATGACTCTATGCTCTTCCTATTGTTGATTGACTATCGTAATGTATGTATATAGCAGGCACCAGTTTTGGCCACATTGGAATATCTTCAAGGAAGTGGCGAAGCCATTTTGCTTCTTCCCTAACTTTATCTAAAACTATAAATTTTGATTCCATAGTAGACCTAGCAATGCAAGTCTGTTTGGAAGATTTCCAAGATACATCCGCCCCACCAAGAGTAAAGACATACCCACTGGTGGATTTTGAGTCTCTAGTATCTGATATCCAATTTGCATAACAATATCCTTCAAGAACTGCTGGATATCTAGTATAATTTAGCCCAATGTTACGAGTAAATCGGAGATATCTTAAAACCCTTATAATTGCTTTCTAGTGTTCTACTCCTGGATTACTCGTATATCTACTTAATTTACTTACTGCATAAGTTATATCTGGGTGAGTACAGTTCATCAAGTACATTAAGCTTCCAATAATTTAGCCATACTCTAATTGAGAAATACTTTCCTGTATATTCTTAGAAAGAAACAAATTAACATTCATAGGTGTTTTAGCAAAATGATCATCATCTTTATTAAATTTGTCAAGTATTTTCTCAATGTAATGTGATTGTGATAAAGTATAACCTTCTGATATTTTGGTAATTTTCATACCAAGAATTACATCAGCAATCCTCATGTCCGTCATGTCAAAATGTTTATTTAATATTTTCTTGGTAGTTTTAATTATGTCATTATTACTACCTATGATGAGCATATCATCCACATAAAGACATACTATAACATAACCATTGTTTGTATTTTTAATATAAACACATTTGTCACATTCATTAATTTTGAATCCATTTGACATCATTACTTTGTCAAATTTTTTATGTCATTACTTTGGCACTTGTTTTAAACCATTAAATGATTTAACCAATTTACACACTTTCTTTTTTTTTTTTCCTGGAACATAAAATCCTTCTAGTTGGTCCATGTAAATTTCTTCATCTAACTCACTATTTAAGGAAGCGGTTTTTACATCCATTTGATGAATTTCTAGATTGTACAACAATGCAATAGCAATTAGCATTCTAATGGATGTTATTCTAGTAACCGGTGAGTATGTGTCAAAGTTATCAAGACCTTCTTTTTGTCTAAAACCTTTAACCACAAGTCTTGCCTTATATTTGTCTATTGATCCATCCGCTTTCATTTTTCTTTTAAAAATTCACTTGTACACAAGAAGTTTACAACCTGGTGGCAGATCTACCAATTCCCAAGTGTGATTTTGCAGGATGGATTCAACTTCGCTATTTACAACTTCTTTCCATAAAGGAGCCTCAGGACTAGACATAGCTTCTTTAAAAGTTAAAGGCTTATTTTCTAACAAAAATGTTAGAAAATCTAGACCAAAAGATTTTGAAGTTCTAGCATGTTTACTACGCCTAAGTTCCTCTTCGTCATTTTGATCTATCTCTTACTCTTGTTCTTGATCATGACTAGTAATAATATCATAGGATCTTTTATTAGTACTAGCCTCTTGTCCAGTCTTATTTGGAAATACATGCTCAAAGAATGATGCATTTCGAGATTCAATAATTGTATTTATATGCATTTCGGAATGTTCTGATTTATGAATCAAAAACCGATATGCACTACTATTCATGGCATAACCAATGAATATGCAATCAACTATTTTAGGACATATCTTAGTCTTTTTAGGACTAGGAATAGCCACTTTAGCCAAACACCTGCACACTTTTAAGTATTTGTAGGATGGTTACTCTCCCATGCCACAATTCATAAGGTGTTTGATTCACTTTCTTTCGAGGTACTTTATTTAAAAGATAATTAGCAAAAAGTATTGTTTCCCCCTATAAGTTCTGAGGTAATCCAGAACTTATTAACATGACATTCATCATTTCTTTTAAAGTCTTATTTTTCCTTTAAGCAATTCCATTTTGCTGAGGTCAGTAAGGAGCAGTGATTTGATGAATTATTCCATGTTTTTTACAAAACTCACCAAAAGGTAATTCATATTCACCACCTCTATCACTTCTAAGTTTCTTAATTTTCTTACTAAGTTGTTTTTCAACTTCATTCTTATATTGAATGAAAGTTTTCAAAGTTTTATCCTTGGTTCGAATTAAATAAATATAACTATATCTAGTATAGTCATTTATGAAAGTGATTTTCCACCTCTAGTTTGAATTGATTTAAAATCACAAATGTCACTATGAATTAATTCAAGTGGTTCCATACTTCTTTCAATTGAATGAAAAGGAGTTTTGGATAATTTTGTCTTAACGCAAATTTCACATTTATGATTTGAATCAATGTCAAATTTAGGTAAACATTCCATATTAATTAACCTATGCAAAGATCTATAATTAACATATCCTAACCTATCATGCCATAAATTTGAAGACTCAAGCAAGTAAGAAGAAGATGCATTTTTATTAATAATAGAGGGTACAACATTCATTACATTCATTTTGAAAAGGCCATTAGACATGTAACATTTTCTTACATACATACCATTTTTGGTAAGTACAAACTTGTCACTTTCAAAAACTAGTCTAAACCCATTTTTACTCAACAAAGATCCGGAAACAAGGTTTTTGCGAATGTCCAGTATATGTAGCACATTGTTGAGAGTGAGTTCCTTTCCAGATGTTATTTTTAGAATAATCTTTCCTTGTCCTTCAACTTTGGAAGTTGAGGAGTTGCCCATAAAAAGTTGTTCACCGTTGTCTACTACAGAATAAGATGTGAATATTTTTCTGTCGGCACAAATATGGCAAGTAGCATTAGTGTCCACCCACCACTCTTTAGGATTTCTGACAAGGTTTGCCTCAGAACAACTGCCAAAAGATTTATGTCATCTACACTATTGGAAATTTTGTCTACTTTGGTTATATTGGCTTGAGCAGACTTCTTGCTTGATCTTCCTTTGCCTTTGCAAAACTCAGTTTCTAAGAACTTCTTTGGATTTTTACTATGATTCACTGGCATAGTCACAACATAAAAAAAGGTTGGCGCAATTGTAGCCACCATACCAGTACTGGTTTGAACATTATTTTGACCAGTTTCTGTAGTCATGAATTCTAAATTATAAAACAAAATTATAATTAGAATTTTATACTACACAGAAAATTTAAACCAAAACCACAAAATTAAATTTTGTAAAATAAAAGAAACAAGAATTGTAATTTTTATTTTCAATTAATTTGAAAATAAAATAAAATTTTATTTAACGAAATTAATTCCACACAGAAAATTAAATTTCTGTAACACTTCAATAATTAAAATACTGAAACGAAATTTTAATTAATGAACATTCAGAAATAATTTCTGAAAACCAAAACTAATTTTTGACAAACTTCACAAATAAATATTCGGAATTGTTAATGACATCAGTATATTACTACTAGTTGTCAAATAAAATAAACAGTATATTACTACTATTTATCAAATAGTATATTACTATTATTTATTTTTCTAACCAGAATATTATTTTGTAAAATCCCAGAAAATAATTTGTAGAAGAAGAAGAAAGAGAAAATAAAACAAACGAAAAATTCTGTATAAACAGAATAATTCGAATCTGTCTTAAGATTGTTAGAACAATCTCCTATGTAAAATAAATAACTTGAAACAAATCAAACAAATAAAAATATATTACTTACAAAATTTATTATAATGAAATGTAAAAGTACAAAAAGATCAAGTCGAGTGTGTGACACTCTATTCTTAAGACAAATTCACCCCGCTATGGTACTTACGGACAAGTGACGTCTATCTCTCAGGATACAATGATCTTCACAAACTGTAGTAGCACTGCAAACAATACGGCGAACCAAAACCTGTGTTCTATACTCTCGAAATTTTTCCTAAAATAATATGATAAATAAATTATGCAAGAGAGCAAAACTAGAAGAAAAGTACTAAATTTCGGATTGGAAATCTGCTGGAATGGTTCAGGTATATATAGGGCCGAATAGGTGTGAATTTAAACTTCAACAGATCTGAATTTTGAATTGAACAGATGCAACCAGTGTTGAACAAATAACTGTTGGGCAGTTTGAATCTGTCCAGAAACTGTTGGGCAGTTTTCTATCTGTTAAAAACAGTTTGAACTTGTCCAGAGTTCAACAGATTGAAAAACTGTTTGGATTGATTAATCTGTTATGGAATTCGGATCTGAAAAGAGGCACAATTTTTGAACAAAAAATTGGATTTCAAATTTAAAACTCAAATAATTTCCTCCAAGAAATTTGATTTGTCCAAAAAATTAATGTTAGAACCGACCCGACCCGACCCACAACCCACACAGTACAGCCGGTTGACGGCGACGGTGTGCGTATGGTGGTTAGAGCCAAGGTTCAATTTGAACATAACTCCTCCCTTCTACAAACTTGGGGTGCCCTTTAGGGCCAACCTAAGTGTTGCCATCTAGAACTTATATACACACATAAGTTCTTTTAAGTTTCCAATGTGAAATAACCATTTCAAGGAAATCCACATTTTATTTCTTCAATTTTCTATTCCACGAATCCGAAAACGACGTCAAGTTCCCATTCACTCATAAATGATTTTGACGAACTGTCTTTACCATGTGACTTACCATGCGACAAGGAACATGTCACCTCTTTGGACCCACCCCAAAAGACGTTTGGGACCCACTCAAATTTGAGCTTAAAGTTGGCCCAAAATAAGCCTATAAAAAAACAAAAATTCGAACAATACATACAACAAAAACAAATCTAAAGGAAAAAACTAACAATTAATCGAAATTCTACACCATCCGTAATTTTTTTTTAACAATTATTCAATCTTCGCTGAAACCTTCATAAAAGCCAACTAATAATGATAATCGGCAGCTCAATTGTAGTTCATAAATTAATTTTAGAATTTTTTTAAAAATATCTGATAAAAAAAGAAATTAATAAAGATTGGAGATGCTTTATAAGCTACCACACTTTCATTTTCACCTACAACAGGACCACTCATCACTGTCACTGCCAAAAAACCCAGGCTCAAATCCATGACAGAAACATCTTGAACCCATGGAACCACCATTACATCGCTTCGTCCTCGACTCGACACCATAACTCTTCAATTACTAACAACAAACACCATAACCACAAGCTCTAACCCATATACGGGTAGTTAATTCCAAAAAAATTATAAATACGTAGAAGGTGGACTTTATCTATTAAAGTTTAAAACTGAGGGACTTTAACAATTACAAAATATTAGAGTGTCCTTTTTCCAATACTAAAATAAGTTGAGGAAGTTTTGATCAAATTTTCCTATTATTTTTGTCAGATGTTTTTCTATTCAATATGTTGTTGGTATTTTTTTCATAATAATATAAGAAAAATATAAAAATAAACTAAATAGAAATGACAAAATAATTTTTATTAAAATGATGAAATACAGAATAAACGACAAACTAAAAATACATAAATGAATTAGATTACCATACTAATAGAACAAATTATTAATATGGATAATTAAATATTAGAACTCATCTTTGTAAATTAAATATTGAAAAATTTAAGAACAAATGATAAGAACGTAAACCAAAACTTGCACTAGACAATTTTCTTAAAATAGATTCACTGCCTCCCGATGGATGCTGCAGGTACATTAGCGTCTATCTCTCAGGATACGACAGTCAAAACCAGCTAATACAGAAGCACTTTCTGAATAGTTTCAGCGAACTTGGCAATAGATGCACACTCTCCAACAAGAATCAAAGAGGTTAGCAAAAAAAGATAGGAGAAATTTTCTTTAGTATAAAAAGCCATCTCCAACTTTTTATTTCAAAACACCATCTCCATTTTCCATAAAATATTTCTCCAAAATTATCCTCCCAAGTTGGAGGGGAAATGTCTCTATTTATACAAGTAGGAGAATTCTTAGCTATGAAGGTTATACATCAATAGAGCCATCAAATGACATTAACCAAGGCGATTAGGGTTAGAGTTACAAATGTTGAAAACCTATGACTACTAATATGGTCATCAACTCCATCATCAAAAGATGAGAGTTACAAAAATTTACATTTCTCGTGTGCTTAATATATACAAATAAATATGTATGTAATGATGTTTGAATAAACCAACTAGACGAGTTACAAAGTGGATACTAATGTTGGGTCACAATCCGATCCAAACTCAATTCTCAAACACATGCACAAATTAAGCCTAACAGAACATAACTTAGCCCAAGCTCTAGATTAAGTTCAAGTCCAAGACCAACCCAGCATATGCACAAGCATAAGCCTAAGCCTAGTCCAAACTAAAACTAAGTCTAAATCTAAGCCCAACTTTATTGATGTCCACTTTATGAGACAATTCTCATTTACAACTTAATGGTTTCGGCTCATTGTTTTTGTATTGCAACCTTCTCATTTAAGAAAATACAAAACCATTCAGACCCATCTTAACCGACGGTTGGGTCCCACTTTAATTTCAAATTAAAGTTACCGAAAACCCATTATTTTCCAACATACGTCAATGTTATACTTTAATGCATAACACATTATTGTTATCGAATCTATTGACAAATTCATTACCAATCTAGGCCTCAAGAAAAATATTTTCTAAAAAAATGTGAGTTTGGTGTCTATTCTCTTGGTGTTAAGTATTTTTAGAAAAATTTGATGAGAACTCATTTATATAATAGATGTATATATATATATATATATTAACGTGTAGCGTTTATGAGAACTTTTTTTAATTTATTACTTTTTTTTCCCATTGGTTCCTAAAGAATGTGCCGTTGGCATAAGAATTTTTTATGGACATTTTTTTACTTTCATTCATCAGATGCATATGTATTTTTTGTCATCTACAAACGTTTTTCTATTCAACATGTCAACGCTATACTTTAATGTATAACGCATTAATTTCTATCAAATCTATTGAGAAATTCATCACCAATCTAGGTGTGTTTATTTGCCAAGAAAAATAGAATATTTTTTGAGAAAATGTGAATTTGGCATTTAATCTCTTGGTTAAGTATTTTTAGAGAAATTTGATGAGAACTCCTTTATATTAAAAACAATAATAATAATGTGTAGAATTTATGAGAATATATATATATTATTGGTTCTTAAAGAATACGTTGTTGGCATACGAACGTTTTATGGATGATTTTAACCTTCATTTGTCAAATACATATGTATTATTCGTCATGCATAGACGTTTTTCCATTCAACATGTGTCAACACTAATGCATTGATTTCTATCAAATCTATTTAGAAATTTATTGATTTAGACCCCAAAAAAAAATTGATTAATCTTATTTTTTTCATCTATTCACGAGTTGGGTTTGGGGCGGGTTTATAGTAATCTGTCCTTGTCTCTTATCATATCAAGGACAGGGTAAATCAGGAGGTGACGGGTGCGGAGGGAGAAACAGATTAATTTTATAAATTGAAAAATTAGAATATTAATAAAAATTATAGAAAAACATAGCAATTATTTCGGTCCATTTCCCTAAATAAGCCAAAATAGTAAGTCAATTCCCAAACTAAGCCTAGTTTTGAAAGAATTCCCAAAATAAGCTAACTCCTGGTTCACAATCACGATTTCAACATATATGCGCCTGCCTCGCGTGAAAGTTGGGAAGTCTTAAAATCGTGGTTACAAAAAGCGCTTTTCATTAATAAATCGCGGTTACAAAACGTGATTTTAATTAATTTTTTTTCCTTTTGAACTCGCTGTTCCAAACCACGATTTTATCCCAAAAAAAATTTCTTCTGAATTCGCTATTCATAACCACGATTTTATTAAAAAACATTTTTCTTCTGAACTTGCTGTTTCTAACCACGATTTTATCAACAAAAAAAAAATTGTTCTGAAATCGCTTTTCTAAACCACGTTTCTTGGCAAAAAAAATTTCCATTAAGTGTAATCGTAGTTCACAACCACGATTTTAAAACTTATACATAAGATCCCAGCCCCGTGTTTTGCATTTACGCTTGTTACATTTCCTCTCTCCCTCCCTATTGTCTCTCTCTCGGTCTTACTACTCTCTCTCTCTTACTCCTCTCTCTCTGTCTCTGTGCTCCCTGCTCTCTCTCTGTGCTCCATGCTCTGTCTCTGTCGAGCTCCCTCTGCTTCAATACTGTCTCTCTCTCGTTGGTATGGCTTCTATCATCTACTTTAATGCTAATAAATTAGGGTTAGGGTTTATATTTGTGAATATCTTTGTGTTTGTATTTGTGTTTGTGAAAATGTGAATAAATTAGGGTTAGGGTACATGAATGTGGGGTTAGGGTTAGGGTTTATATTTGTGAATAAAATGTTGTGAAATCAGAAATAATAAATTAGGGTTAGGGTTTATATTTGTGAAATTTTAATTATAGATAATTTGTTGAATGTGAATGTTGAATGTGTTGAATTTTAATTATAGATAATCTGTTGAATGTGAAATCTTAAATCTTAAATTAGGGTTAGGGTTAGGGTTTATATTTGTGAAATCTGTTTAGAAATCTATTGAATGTGAATGTTGAATGGTTTATATTTATCTTAAATCAGTTTATAATTGTGAAATCTGTTGAATGTGAAATCAGATTTCTATTGAATGTGAAATCAGATTTCTGTTCAATGTGACATCTGTTGAATATGAAATTTGTTGAATGTTGAATCTGTTTAGAAAAATTTAAATATTATGTTTGAAATGAGAAAATGAGGGTTATGATTTTCTATTGAAAGTGAAATCAGAAATGAGGATTTTGGTTTTGAATTAGGATTTTGAATTGATGAATGTAAAACCATTTTTCAAGTAGGGTTAGGGTTTTAAATTGTGAAATCAGAAATGAGGGTTATGGTTTCAGAAATTAGGGTTTAAGAAATTTATGATAAGTTAAATTTTTTTAATAATGTTATATGATTTTTTTTAGGAACAAATAATTTTTACATAATCAATAAATAATTATCTATAATAATAATAATTTTCTTGTATATTATTATCGTAACTAACTTTATAATTTATTGGAAAAAAAATGGCAAAACACAAGAAAATCTATTTTTGTCTACATAAAAATTATCTATAATTAAAATTTCAAAATTTTCTATCCCTTTCTTTCAAATTTTCCAAATTATTATTTTTTATTTCTTTCACTTTCACTTTCACTTTCACTTTCTACAAATTTTTCTTTTTAATCAAAACATATTTAAGGAATAATCATGCCATTCCCTTTTATTTTCATTCCAATAAATTACCTTAGTCTTATGCAGCTAAAGTGTAACTAAATATTTACAATAATTTTGATGCTGTTAATTAATTACATAAGAAAGAGAAACGTTAATTTGGCTATAAAAATTATTATTAATTAGGTGATGTAGAGTAATGATAACTTAAAATTAATAAAGTAACAAGTATAATTTTGTTCTAAATTTCAATTTTTTAAGTAAGAATAAGAAACTGAAAAGTAAGGAACAAAATTTGTGATAAGAAATAACTATGGAAGTTTTCTCATAATTTTGGCCAAGAACTATATATATATATATATTTTGGAGATAGGGATATGGCAAAATAGAAAAGTCAGATAATTGAATTTTATGTCGGTGTAGGCCTTCTTTCGTTTTCTTATTAATTTTTTTTAAAGAGTGATTGTGATTGTTAATATTTTCTATGGGTGACCCTTTAAGTAGTACACTTAAATTTTATTAACAAATTAAAAATCTAACTACTTAGAATGTTGACCCAAAAAATAAAAATAAAAAAAAGAAAACTTTAAAATATGCCATTGATGCCACTTGCCTCTACGATAAGAAAAATTGGTTTGACTAAATTTATGCACTAAATTCAAATCTAATCGTGGTTAAATATAAAAAGTATAGCTTACTTGAATTTCATGCCCCATTTAGGGTTGAATTTCATCTTAGAGTTTTTCCTCCTTAAATTTCATGACATTCCCTTTTATAAATTTGATATAAATAAATGACTTTTTAGAAGTGATCCACAAAAAAATTGATATAAACATTAGAGGTCAAATAATTTGATCCACAAAAAATTAGAAGTCAAAAAATTACTTTTTACCTCTTTGCCAAAAGAGGCCTTTCAAGTCGTCATGGAAAATGCTATTATGAAAACATTTGATATAAAAAAAAAAAATTTGTTTAAGAATTATGTTTGAAAAAATTAAAATATTTGATTTGTAAAATGAGTCATTCTCGATAATTTTTACCCACTTGAATTATCCAATTGACTTATTCTCTATGCGCCTGCATTATGTTTATTCAATTAAGTTTTAACTTTTATGATAGTCGGATGTCTGATTCAGCTTACGTATATATCGACTAATCTTACAATCAACACCAAACGTCCCTTCCACTTAGATCCGACAAATCTCAATTAATACCTATAAACATGACACATATTGAGAGTTCAAATTGAGATCTGAAAGGAGCATACCTAATTTTTAACACATAATGAGAGCTCATTAATATCAATGAAACTCAAGTTTGACTCGATTCAGGTCGATAATTTTTTTGTTATGTTTTTTATATTGCTTAAAATTATGAGAGCTCATTAATTTTTTATTTATGTTATTTCTTATGTTATTTCCCTAAGTTATTTCCTATGTTATTTCGTATGAGGTTATTTCCCTAAGTTAGGGAATAATGTCATAGGAAATAACCTACCAAATAACTTTGTCATTAAGGTCTCTATTGGCAGAAGCTTGAGCAAATAAAAGTAACTTCTCTTTAATTGTCCATGAATCTCACTAATTGGACCACCAGTTTTAAAAAACGATGTGAACAATGTTTGAAATAAAAATTAAGAACAAGTCATACAAAATCAGTCGAGTTATTTGAACTCAATGAAAAAAATAATAATTTCATAGAAAAAGTTACACTATGATTTAAGATTTTTGTATGACTTGTCCAATTTTGTCCAATCGCACTGAATAAATACAATACTTGATACAAATTATAGTATAAAATTATATGAACAGAAAAGTAAAAGAAGAATGTTCGTAATGTCTTCATATTCAAAATTATTGATATATCTGTCTAGGTTACAAATCACGCTTTTAAGGAAATTTTATTTATACATAAATTTTGAAGTAATTATTTTTTTAAAGTAAATTTGATTAAGGAAATTTGATTTAAACATAACCATGCTTTGGTTAGGTAATTCTTTCTATCTTCAGAAAACATGGTTGCAAACCGCGGTTTTACTGTTGACTCGTGGATAATAATCACTTCTAAGCAAAATGTAAAAATTCAACAAAGAATTCAAAATCTACACTCATAAGTTTACCTACCTCATAAGAATTCAAAACCTACACTCATAAGATTGTTGAATTCAAAACCTATATAAAGTCACAACCTACACTCATAATTTATGTAATGATTAGAAATTTAGGTGAATTAGAAATATTGTTACTTTGATATAGGTTGTTACTTTGATGTAAAGTTAAATTTACCTACACTCATAAGTTTACCTACCTCATAAGATTGTTGGATTTTCCTACACTCATAAGTTTACTTACACTCAAAGTAACAAGATTAACAACTTACACTCATAAGTTTATGTAAATTACTTAGATTTATAATTTATCAATTACCTAAATCAACTTACATCAATTATATTTATTTAATGATTACAAATGTTGTTACTTTATAATTTATAATCATTTTTTTTATAATTTATACAAAATTAATTCAAAATTAATAAAAGATTTTCAGACCTAAAACTTAGCTGAATTTGTTTTAATGTGCACAAGAGCATGATCTTAATCATAATAAATAATGTAAAAAGCATAACAAAAGAACATGACGTTAATTTTGTATGTGTTGTAAGATTTGTTTCTTAAAAAGCTAAAAAATCTAAAGCATTATCATTATTTTAACTCATATTTTAATTAAAAAATCAATACTGCTTGTTGGATTACAATTGCTGATTACTTAAATAAAGTTTTTGCGTCACAAGTAATTGTAATTAAATGAGTTAAAATTCATATAATTCTTTTACAAGTACAAGGAGATATAAGTATATTGTTGCTATTTCAATGTTTTTTGTCTTAATTGAAGCAAGTATATGGAGACTGTTCCAATTATTTTCTACTGGGGGGAAAACATAATTCAGGATCCCGATGAAGGCGTCTCATATGATGCTGAGCCGAAAAGAATATATGTGGTGCAAATTGGCACCACGCTTAGCAATTTGGAGGAGATGTTTATGTCAAAGGTGGCAAGTTACAGGGAAAGTGTCCGATTGACCTTCAAATATAGATATCCTTATCGCCAGTGGCAAACGCACAACAAATACAAGATATTACCGATCAATGACGATGAGGAGTTGAACACCGTATTAAGTATCGGTGCAAGTTTTCAAGCACCAAATTGTTTGGAAGTCTACATTGATAAAGAGGTTGTACACAATATCCCGAACATGACACAAATGGATTCTCATCCGTTCACTACATTGCTGACACATGGAATTGACACAACAGCGTTTCAGTCTCCTATGTATGAATCAGGTCAATGTTATCCACTGTGCTACACACAACAATCATTTCAGGGCCATGGTGTAGAATCAAGTTCACGTGGTGGATATGATTATGAATTTGACAATAACACATAAGATGTGCCCACATGCAGTCATCATACCACTCCGGTTGAAGTTGCTGGTAATATGGTTGAAACAGTGAACGAGGCGCAGTTTGCTGAAAGTGACATGTACGGTCCTGATGTCGCCCTAAACGATGATGACAATGAAATGTGTGATGAAGAAAATTTATTAGGCGGATCAGATGATGATGATGATGATGATGATGAATATGACGCCCAGGCTCCCGTTGACCCTGAAAATGTCCCTATTCCACCTAGAGTTGAAATCCCTTTCTATGACAACATTCACATGGGTGGTGATTTTGACATTAGTACCCGTGATGTCGTTCCCCGTAACCGGATCTGGAGCGTTGAAAATCCAGAGTTGGACAGAG
The DNA here is from genome assembly GCA_025200525.1 of Camellia lanceoleosa. Taxonomy (NCBI): domain Eukaryota; kingdom Viridiplantae; phylum Streptophyta; class Magnoliopsida; order Ericales; family Theaceae; genus Camellia; species Camellia lanceoleosa. The sequence continues at coordinate 100,201,920 of CM045759.1, forward strand.
GAATGGTTTTTGTTGATAAGAAGCAATTTCTACGTGCTGTGAAATTGCACCATGCAACAAATAATCGAGAGTATAAGGTCGTAACCTCTAAGCGAAACCTTTGGTGTCTGCTTGCAAGCATGACTGCAGTTGGTGGTTGCGTGCATCTCTTAATAGGAAACATGGTCTTTTTAAAATAAAGCAGTAGAGGGGTCCTCACCATTGTTTATACCCACGAATGAACAGGGACCACACTAATATTAGCTCCAGTTACATTGCTTCTCATATTTTGGGACAAGTTGCGGTTAGTATTAAAAATAAATGTTTACATATATATACATATTTGTTTGTTTATAGTGTTCACACCCAGATAATCGAACTCATATTTGATTGTCGTATGCAGAATGAACCTAATATGCCAATTAAGAATGTCATCGAAGATATAAAAAAGACCATGAACTATAGTATATCATACAAGAAGGCGTGGCATGCAATGGCAAAGGCAATTAAATGGTATTCGGTGATTGGGATGAATCATATAGACAGTTGCCTAAATTCATGCATGCATTACAGACATCTAATCTTGGCACCATCGTGACATGGAAGCATAGATATACCGGGCATACAACCATTATGCTCGTCTTCCACTTTGTTTTCTGGACTTTCAAACCCGTCATCGATGGCTTTAGATATTGTAGGCCTGTTATAACTATAGATGGTACATTCTTATACGGTAAATACACTGGTGTGTTGCTTGTAGCAACGATTGTCACTGCCAATGGAAAAATATTATCACTTGCATTCGCTGTTGTCAACAAAGAGAGTTTGGAGTCTTGGTCGTTCTTCATTCAAAATATCAAGGAACATATTGTCATGAACCGACAGGGAGTGACTTTGATATCTGATCGGTAGAGTATTTTAGGCTGGATTGGCATTGGTTGAATCCTCGCTCGCCCAATTTGTTGGATATCATTGGCCGCTTGTATGTTTGCACATGTTTGCAGTAACTTTAACACACATTTAAAAAATAAGGAGCTCAAACAACTTCTATGGAAAGCAAGGAATGCTGATCAACGACGAAAGTGCAATAGTTACTTAGATCAGATACAGGCTATTAACCAAGAAGCCATCAATTGGGTCCATAAGATGAATCCTGAGGACTGGGCCCTTGCATATGACGGTGGATATCGCTGGGGGGTATTGACCAGTAATGATGCAGAGTGCTTCAACAGTGTCTTGAAAGGTGTAAGGAACTTACCTATCTCAGCTATGGTTGAATTTACATTTCGACAGCTCGCCAAATATTTTGACGAGATGGGAGCCCAAGCTGAAACAGATGTACGCAATGAGTTCCAATACCCTAGAGAGATACAAAAAACTATCGAGGAGAGTATTGCAAGGGGAAATACTTTCCAGTTGATATCGTATGACAGGTTAGTTTGTAATGTGAAAAAATTGTTATTATTATGTTGTTGAGTTAATTACACCTAAAAACATGAACTTGATTAGTTTGTATCAATATTGTCTTATAGGCCCTGCCGTGTATTTGAGGTGCAAATATCTTTTTGCCGTGGACGAGGTCGCAATAGACAGATTGTGCGAATGAATCAACCCACGTGCAGTTGTGGAAAATATGAGATAAGACACTATCCATGTTCCCATATGCTCGCTGTAATGTCTGAATGCGGTGACAATCCATTCCAGTACGTTGATCCAGTATATAGACTTTCTGTATACATGAGGGTTTGGGAAACTAAATTCAATCCAATACCACATGAAGATTATTGGGATGATCTGCAGTGGACCTTAATGCCTAATGAACTTCGTCTGTGAGAAGTAAAACGAGGTCGATGGCTCGTGTTCCGAATGAGATGGATATATCAGACAGGCATTTGACAGCTCGTTGCAGTGAGTGCCACCAGACAAGTCATGACAGGCGAACATGTCCGGCGCGACTTGGTCGATGAAGACTATGTAATACTTACATGTTGTAATATATCATTTTGAAATTCTTTATTTGTAATAGATCATTTAATTATGTATTTTTAAATTCTTTATTTGTAAACGGGGTCGTACATTTAAAATGTGTATTACAAAATGTGTACTTGATTCAAAATGTGTAATGCAAAATTGAAAATGTGTATAATTTATTCAAACTTGTATAATTTCTTGAAAATGTGTACTAGTTTTTAACTGTGTACTTGATTCGAAATGTGTATTACAAGATTCTATACTTAATCACGTAGATCTTCTACCATTTCAAAATTTCATATTTTTGAATAAATTTAATATCGAATGCTGCAATCATTGTTCACATTTTATAATTTAATAAATTTACAAATTTTAAAAAAATTAACCTATTATAAATTAAAATTTTAAAAATTGGAATGCTGCAGTCATTGTTCACAATTACAAATTTTATATGTAATTTGCAAAATTTATAATTTATTCAAACTTTAACCATTACAAAATCAATATTTAAGTTTTGTCAAATATGCCATAAATGTAATCATTAATTTCGAATTGCTTCTGTGTAAGTGGCACATAAATTTGTCTTTTCTCGAACCCATACGATTTACTTCATTGTATTTTAAATCGTTAAGTACAAAATCAATAATTACAGTTTTTCTGTTATTATGTTTTGATTAAATGAGATTTTGATATGGATGATCTAATATTTCAGTTGTACAGGCTTCATGGCACATATGCCTGAGGAGGTTCCACTGTTCAGACAGGCACATCAGGCTGACAATATGTGGGACCGTCCGGTATGCAATAACGTTTGTTGGACTTTACGTTTACAATTAAAATACATTGCATTTTGTTGTATATTTCGTGATAATACTATTATTTAAACTGGTCATTCTGTTGTGCAGCATGAGGCATGCACCGTGTTGACATGCCATCGGGCAGATTCTGGATTGTGGGAGCATCCGTTGGACCATAGAGCCTTGTAGTATCTATTACTCGCGGGATTCTATGGTGTGTATCGTATCGGGCACATTCGACTGGACCACGCACTCATCACTGCTCTCGTCGAGAGGTGGCGCACAGAGACTCATACATTTCATTTCCCGATCGGGGAGGCCACCGTCACGTTGCAGGACATATCCGTCCTATATGGTCTTCGGATTGATAGCCGAGCAGTTACTGGAGTTGACCCATCTTTCACGACGGAGCAGTGGATAGCCTTATGTGCTGAGCTATTGGGAGTAGCACCTACACCAGCAGATTTATAGTCAGGTAGAGTGATGGTGAGGTGGCTGGCCGAGCAGTTTGCTCATCTTCCAGATCATACTCCAGATGAGTTGGTACAGCAGCATACCCGAGCATATATTCTGTGGCTTATTGGGGGGGTACTTCTCCCTGATAAGTCACAGAACCTACTCAAGCTGATGTACTTGCCATTGCTAAAAGACATTGAGGAGATTGGGCAGTACAGCTAGGGTAGCACGGCTCTGGCATGGTTATATAGGATGCTATGTCGAGCAGCTCAGGTGGGTACGAGGGAGATTGGCGGACCACTTGTGTTGCTATAGGTTAGTAACAATTTTATTACATGTCAATTCATATTGTATGCCATATATCAGTATTGTAATTGTGTTCAAACTATTGCAGATTTGGGCATGGGAGAGATTGATTCGCATTGCCCCGTCTAGGCGGCAACTGGTTGGTCCTGGTGAGCTTCCTATGGGTGAGGGGGACATGCAGTTGCCTACCGGACCACGAGGTAGCCGGTGGAGGGTTGACATGGGCCACGAGGTCGTCTCGACCTACGTAGTGGTAGTTTATAGGGACCAGTTGGACCGGATGATCGATGGCGAGGTATGAAATTTTTTGATTGCATTTTAGTTGTCTTCTTAATTGTACATGTGTTCAGTTCACGAGCAAAATTTAATTTATTTGTCTTCATTGTAGTTTATCTGGCAGCCTTACGCTGGAGTCCTCAGTACGCTCCCCGACTACTGCCGACTGGGTCAGGAGATGTGGATGGCGAGAGTGCCACTTATTTGTTTTGACGTGGTTGAGTGGCATCTCCCCTATCGTGTCCTCCGAGGCTTTGGTGGTGCGTCCCGTGCAGATCGGTTCGACATCGAGTGGCGATTGCGTCATCGATAGGCGTGGCCGAGCCTTGGCATCGACCGCATCTGTTTTATATGCGATATATACGGTTGTGGGATACTGCTTGGACGACATTCTGGTGACTACAACGATGAGGTGATCCCCTCTTCCGATCCTTATATGTTGTGGTATCGGCGACATACACACCTACTAGTTGGGAATCCGAGCCACGTGTTTGAGTCTGGATATCAGGGAGTTGGGCCTTATCTTGAGGCATTGGTGAGTATCATATTATGTGTCAGATAATTAGTAAAATCATACTTGATTTACTTTCAGTCAACTGTAGGCTAATAATATGTCTGAATGTTTATTCAGGTGGCTGGAGCTGGGAGGTCGTTTCACTTGGCTGAGGATGCCCATTTGAGACGTGATGGACAGCATGCCTTGTAGGCCGTTGCAGAGATCTGGGAGTTATTATACCAGGCATTCCAACTTGCCCATCGGGGAGATCGTTTGCATTACGGCCACTACAGTGTACACACTTCAGCAGCTGCTCCAGACACATCAACGCCGTCCACGTCAGCGCCTTCCATTTTAGCGCCTGCCACATCAGCTCCTTCGACACCAGTCACCCCACCACATACTACCGCATACATATCTGCAGATTCCCTCGACGTACTTCCTACGCAGCATACTGGCATACCTTATGTGCCTGACCCTGATTGGACACCGCCTCGATACATGCATGATGTTGTTACCCCACCCACCCAGTTACCACCACCAGACAGTTTGACCACGACCATGAGTACACATGATGCAGTTCTCACTGACATCTCCCACGTTGACGCTGAGGCCCATATTGAGCCCCCCCCAGAGCGCGCGGGAGAGGCCGAGGTTTTGGTTGTGGCGGACATCGCGGCCGAGGTCGGGGTGCGGGCAAAGGCAGAGGTTTAGCTCCAGCTGCAGATCGTGATACAGTTGCACCAGATGATGGAGTTTCATAGCTCACAGCAGTATCCGATCTTCTGCCACAGACAGGATCAGGGGCAGCACATGCAATAGAGGGGGGGTCACACTCACAGGCTCCACAGGATACGCATTTACAATTGGGGGAGCCAGATATTCAGAGAATCTACCGCAGGAGACCGATGAAGGAGGTCCACGGTTGGGGTTGTGGGACTGGGGGCAAGTTATGGCATTAGCGGGTGTGATGTGGAGTGTATAGTTTATTTTATTTATAGTTTTTGTAAATCAAACTTGTACAGATGATGTAAATGTGTCATACTTATTTATTCAAAAAATATAATTTTATAATTTTTTATTCTTACTTGTTTTGATGATTTCCATAACAATGAAAAGGAAAACAGGAAAAAAAGGATAAGAATTGATAGGATTTTATTATTGAGCGAGATTGGAGGACCACTTGTGTTGCTACAGGTTAGTAAAAATTTTATACAAAAAAAATCTGGGAAAAAAATGTAAACATTGTATAATGGATAGTTGTGGGGAGAAATATGAATAAAAAGGAAACAAAATAAATATCTAAACAAACACATAATTTTGTTTTGCCTTTTCTTTCACTTTTCTGAATGATTGCATTCCCTGTCTTCTTTTTATGTACAAACCAATGATAACCAAACAAAATGTAGACATATATATTTGTTGTTCATCTAGCTTAAACGTGTATTTCAACTATTTGTTATATGAACATGTACTTCATTAAGTATCATTATTATATTCTACATCAATAATGCATGAAGTCATGAAAGTCTAGTTCAAGTAGCGTTCTTTAAAATAACAATAACAGAGAGAAAGTAAAGGTAGAATTACAAGAACTATTCGAAAACAATTGAAATATCTCCCTTCATTGATAAGTCGTGGATAAGCATTAAAAATTGCATGCATTACAGAAATGGTTTGGGCGTTCATCCAAACAATTTCATTCATTATCATCATCATCTGACATCTCAATATCAGATTCATACATAACATCCATGCTCCAAGCGTAGTACTGGAGTGCATCATCCATTAACCCATCTTTGGCACGCTCATTTGCGGTCTTCATTAGTCTGGACCTTTGCAAACGTTGGGTCATGCGATTAACCTCGTCGCAGATACGATGCAATGCCCTCTGTAGCAACTGTGGAGTGTCAGTTGGCATACGCATGGCTAACCGGCGAGGAGATTTAAGATTAACTTCACGACATAGCTCAACGAGAACGTTTGCTCGAGTTTTGCAAAATTCCCACTCAGCTCTCATGGTATTGATGGTGGCACGTGAGTAACGCAAATTTGGATTTATTGGGTATTCAAATTCATCTCCATCTGCAACCCAATAGCGACCCATTGCTGAATATAGATCAACCACCATATATCTCATGATGATATCGCTCGAAATAGCTGTAAAACTTTTGTTATGGTATGATGTGATATTTATACCATATATACACATGGTAGCTGTATGTATGAGATTATTGTAAACAACTATGCATCAGAGTTGTCACGTCAACTTTTATGACCTGAACAACTATGCATCAACTTGATAGGAGTTGTCACTTCGACTTTTATGAATTGCATAATTTATTGTTATTCCAAAACAAAAAGTAAAAACATAAAAAAAAAATTAATAAAATAAAAACCAAGATGATCAACCGACTAAACGTCTGAATTAGTCAAATTTCTCTGCCTGAAATTTTTTTAAAAAAATAAATGTGAAATTACAATTTAAAAATCTTTAAAATATTTTTAAAATTTTGGAAATATTTATTCACAAATTTGTTTTACTTTTTAGGTGTACTGACATATTTATTAATTTATTGTTATTTTGTTATGACACCCCCTCATAATTTTAATGGATTGCATAATTCACAAGGGCACAGTAGGTGTGGTACGATAATAAATTGTAGCTCGGCGCAGTGATACGTCCAACATTTGTCAGTGATGCTCGCCAATGACTTTGTGCATTGATGCATCTGACTTTGTGCAGCGATGCAGTGATGCATGTGACTTTGTGCAGTGATGCAATGATGCATGTCACTTTATGCATTGATGCAGTGATGCAGTAATGCATGTGACTTTCTGACTTTGCGATCACATGGCAATAGTGTTGATAAACAATTATGTGATGGACTGAAGGAGTAAAGTGTAATTTACCGAATATAAAAAGAAGCAAAAAATGCAAAGATGAGAAAATGGGATGACTGTGAAGTTCATTAAGTGAAAACAAGATAAAATATAGGCTATTTATGAATAATATTACTTTAAAACAAAGAAAATTTAATCATTTAATTTCATTTATAATTTGTTGAGAACACCAATTTGTATTGAAATCATCAATTCCAAGTGACTACTTACTGTATTAAATAAGTAAGCACGAAAAAATAGTTTCATGTGGCAATGTGACAACTCACTGCATGTTGTTTTATTTGACAACTCACTGCTCCAATATGAAGGGATTGCATCGTCATCCTCTGGCCTACAATTATGATTTTATCTGACAACCACGTCCGTGACTACATCACAGGTACACAAAGTCACGGGTACTCAGGATTGCATGAAATGAAAAGCTAAAAAATAATATCACGGGTATCACTTCTTCCATAGTGCCCCAGCATGTATTATCGTCACTAGATCATCTCTAGTTAACCCTCAGTATGATGTCTATAAATAGCGACACCCCCAGTATGATGTTTGTTCAAGTCATAATAATAGTAATATATCTACAATTACTATTATTATTTGTTTGTTTATTTTATGAACAACGTCTTCAAGAGGTGCAGGAAGTTCACGCCAGCAAAGAAATCCAAAAGTGTGGCTGCTACCTCCATTTACTTATGACTACAAGAGCGAAAAGTACTCGAGTCCGAAGGATTATTATGCTGGTATCCGAGCAGAATGGGCGTTCAGGGTAACGAAGCAAGAAGGATTGTTTAATGATCTACGTAACTTTGGGGCACCAGTACCTCATCGTCGTTCACTGGCCATGGCTAGACGAAATGTGAGTGACTATGAAAAAGCAGTTAGCAGAATTAAGAAAGAGAACAATAGAATGTTGATGCAGAGATGTCGACAATTCATGCTTCAGCTAGCCACCAAAATGGCAGAAGCAAGCAACAGAGATTTGACAGTGATTGAGCGAAATAATGTCTTAAACAATGAAAAATATTTTTTTGACTACTACATGTCAGATGAGGAATGAGAAATGAAACACCTTTATCTTTCATATATGTTTGTATGTTATCTCATATCTTTGTTATTGGAGTGTAAGACAATGTTGTTGTTCATCTAATGTATGGATGTATTTCAAGTATTTGTTTTATGAACCTGAAATTTATGAAATTACTACATTTATAACTGCACATTTAGTAGTTCATGACTTTCTTTATTGAATTGTAATGAGTTAATGAATGTTCTGGATTAATGTATGCTGAATTATGTGAATACTTAAAACACATAAAACAGAACATGTAGCTCGGTGAAAAGCTTCCCTTAACTAGGGCTCGTGAAATAGGGATCCTATATGTAAAGAATTTCAATCTCTATCGGGAAAGAAGAAAGAGTCGTCTTCCAATTCCTGGAAGTCCAGTCAAAATAATGACTCTGGTAACGAATGGGGGGTTGACAGATAACTAAACTTGGGGGGCTGGACAAACAAGCTCAAAGCCAAGTGGTTGGTCCAGTTGGGGAACTAAATTTAAAACCCAATTGGTTTTACTTGATTTGCTTGTCAAAATCACTATTTACAATTAATTATACACAAACAGATTACCTCAACACCAATTTGATATATATGGGATTCTCAATTCAGAAAGTCACATGGCAACAGCGAATTCACTGATTTACCTTACAGTGAGCATGCCCTTATTTGGTCGGTACATGCAGATGAATTGTCAAGTCATGTGACTTGGTGTAGAGGCTTTGGTTTTCTCGATTTTTTGCTCGATTTTTTTATTACAGTGACAACTCATTTCTTATTAATATATGTGGGATTCTCAATTCAGAAAGTCACATGGCAACAGTGAATTCACTGATTTATTTTCTGATGAGCATGCCCTTATTTTGTCTAAGACATGCAGATGGATTGTCAAGTCATGTGACTTGGTGCATAGGTTTTGGTTTTCTCAATTTTTGCTTGATTTTTTATTACGGACAACTCATTTCTTATTAATATATGTGGGATTCTCAATTGAAAAGTCACATGGCAATGGAATTCAATCGATTTACCTTTACAAAGGAGCATGCTCTTATTTTGTCGGTACATGCAGATGGATTGTCAAGTCATGTGACTTGGTGCATAGGCTTTGGTTTTCTCGATTTTTTGCTCGATTTTTTTTATTACAGTGACAACTCATTTCTTATTAATATATGTGGAATTCTCAATTCAGAAAGTCACATGGCAACAGTGAATTTACTGATTTACCTTACAGTGAGCATGCCCTTACTTTGTCGGTATATGCAGATGGATTGTCAAGTCACGTGACTTGGTACACAATATTTCCTTTTCTCTGGTTTTTCATTCTAGTGACAACTCACACCTTGTTCGTATATGTGAGATTGTCATGCAGGGCTATCTTTCTAAAGCTGTTCATAACCAACTATATAAACGACTAAAGGTGAAGACACAACCTTACAACTCATTTCGCCCTACGAAATTATATTTCATTTGTTTTAAAAAATTAGCATGGCTACATGGTTCATGGGAGAGAGTGGGAATCGCAGAGGTGGTAGGAGCTTGCAAAGGGGTGACAGTTCACGACGAGGAGGGAGAAGGGGAAGTGGTGATGCTGAAGATGAAACACCATTTACTTTGTTAGATGCCTCTTGTGCTTATCATGATAGGTTTGGGAAGCGACATTTTGTCATGCCCAAGTACTATCGAGATCCATGTGGTTTGGTGGAGGACCCATCAGATAATCAAACAGGATATGGTTTAGCAAACGCTAGACTTCTGAAGTGGCCCGCACTATTTATAGAGCGAAAGATTATGTCAGGAAAATCGATTGAAGGTGCCAAAAGCACGTTCTGTTGAGATCCAAAAGGAAGATCCTGATAATGTTGATCGACTACGTGAAAGACTACAACGTGAGATTTCTCAAATGCGCCGTAGGTTAGCCCACAATATGCAGCTATACATAGTTAAGAAGGATGCCCAGAAGAATAGAACAGAACCAAATGATGCGGCTATCAAGGGTATCATGAAGGATCCTGAGCTTGTCTCTGACGCTGAGCTTTCGGATTATTCAGACTCTGAGCCACCTACCGATTTAAGCGCGAATTAGGTATTAATGTCTACACTTCAACAATATTAGGTCATACATTAATATGTAATGTCTGTGTTAGAGTAAGTGTTTCCGTTATGAGTTTGTCAGATTGTCTGGCTAATATTTGTCTGTCTAACTGTTATGTTTATCTATGTATTGTGTGTTCAGTTCATGGTGTCCACAATATATTGTTGTCCGAGACTTATGTCTGTACTACCTATGTATTTTTGTGGGAGACTTATGTGTTTTTTTCCTCAAGGTTTTATGAATTACATTATCACCTTCTAACCCAAAACAAAGACAGCACAAAAAAAAAAAAAAAAAAAAAAAAAAATTATTTACATGACAACGGCTTTAGTAAAGCCAAAACAAATTTCTGAATAACACATTCTAACCCAAAACAAAGACAAGAGAAAAAAATAAAAAATAAAAACCTTTACATGGAAATGGCTTTAGTAAAGCGAAAAGAAATTTATGAATTACATTATTACCTTCTAACCCAAAACAAAGAGAAAAGAAAAAATATATATATTTAAATGAAATCAGCTTTATTAAAGCCCAAACAAATTATTGAATAACACCTTCTAACCCAAAACAAAAAAAAAATAAAATAAAATAAAATAAAAATTTATATCAAAACGGCTTTACTAAAGCTCAAAAAATTTATGAATTACATTATTACTTTCTAACCCAAAACAAACACAAGAAAAAACAAAAACAAGAAAAAACAAAATAAGTTTACTTTAGTCAAGCCAAAAAAATGTTGAATTACACATTCTAACCCAAAATAAAGACAAAAGAAAAGAAAAAAAAATTAACATGAGAATGGTTTTAGTAAAACAATTTTAACCAAAAAAATTATTCTGAAATACATTATCACTAAAACAATGACAACAGAAAAAAAAAAAAACCAAAAAAAAAAACCAAAAAAAAAAAATTTCTTCTTTAGAGTTCAATTATATTGAAAATAATAAAAAAAAAATTATGCTAAAAGCGTGGTTCGAAATAACGAGTTCAAACGAAATATGTTTTTTTTGATAAAATCGTGGTTTGCAACAGCGAGTTTAGAACAAAAATGTTTTTTAAGAAAATCGTGGTTAGGAAAAGTGAGTTCAGAAGAAAAAAAATTTTTGAAAAAATTGTGGTTAGGAACAGCGAATTCAGAAGAAATTTTTTTTTGGATAAAATCGTGGTTTGGAACAGCGAGTTTAGAACCAAAAAAAAATTAATTAAAATCGCGTTTTGTAACCGCGATTTCTTAATCAAAAGTGCTTTTTGTAACCACGACTTTAAGACTTCTCAACTTTCACGCGAGACAGGCACATATATATTGAAATCATGATTGCGAACCACAAGTTAGCTTATTTTGGGAATTCTTTCAAAACTAGACTTAGTTTGGGAATTGATTTACTATTTTAACTTATTTAGGGAAATGCCCCAATTATTTCTCTATCTCAAGCTTTTTATTATTCATAAAATTACATGTTTTAATAAATATATAATTTTTTTTTTTAACCGCACTCAAAGACTCTTGTTTTTATTTTTTATTTTGAAACATGATACAAGCTCTAATTTATTAAGCAACTTTGATTGGTAGCTCTAATTTTCTTCCCCCTAATCCCCCTAATTTCCTTTTTTGGAAAATTGTTTTTTTTTTTTTTAACACTTGCCTTGCATTTTTTTTTTTTTGCCATTTTTGACAGTTTCGGGGGATTCGGGGGCGGAGCTTTCGAGCTCCCCCGCTTTTCTCTTTATTAAGGTTATATTTGAATTATGAATTTTAAAAAAAATAATGAAACATACGTGAGAAATATAAATCAAATTTTTTTAAAAAAAATCATTATCTAAATTTAGAATCCAAACTGTGTTAAAATTACCCATTGAACTGAAGAATTGAACCAAACTGACTTCTTTGGGTTTAGTTGGTTTGTTTTGATTTTTTAGTGCATTAGTTTAGTTATAGGTTTTCAAATCATCAAACCGATAGTATTGAGGTGGTTCTTGGTTTAGGCTTTGCCTAAATTGAACTAATATTAAAATTTTATTTATATTGACATATCTTCATCTAATTGCTTTGTTATAATGGATTTGATTACACCTAATAATTTTTTGTAAGAATTTTTCCTAAATATGGTTTAATGTGGCTTATGCATGATTATACTAGATTCATCTCATTAAGTAAGATACATGTACATCAATTAGATGGTGATTAATCATTGATGAATGCACCAACATATACATAATATATAGAAGACTAATGGAGATAATGTCAATGCAATGAATGTGATAGACTCATTATGAATGAATCTTAAAGATGCATTATGTATCTATTATGAATGTAGAAGATACATTACTCTATCTAATGAATTCATTAATATAGAAGATGCATTATGTATATCATGAATGTAAAAGATACATTAACCTATTTAATGAAATTCATTGAATGAATGGATTCTTTGATGTGAAGAATACTAGTATAAATAGTGTAAAGTCTCAAACCACTCTCTATCACAAAACTCAAGTTGTTATCACAAGAAGGCTCCCATTGCCTAGAGAGAGAAAAGTGGTTTGAAGATCTTAGACAAGTAAAGAATTTAAAGATCAAGGTCTTCCATTCAAGATTTCTTTTTCTTACAAGAGGATTTCATACTATTATGGATCAATGTATGTATTCACTTATTTTGTATAGTAGAAATTCATATAGTTTTCATGTATAGAATTGAATCCTTAATGATTTTTAGTTTATGTTCCGCAAAGTTTTCTATCATTTTTCACATATAAGAATTATTATGTAAACAAAGTAAGTACCAAAAGCTTGAGTTAGATTTCGCAATTGATTTAATTTGTATTGGTTGTATTAATATATTTAATTTGTATTGATTATATTTAAGCTCGAGTTAGATTTAATTTGTATTAGTTTGTATTAAATAATATTTTGCTCTTTGTTTGTGTTATATTTAAAAGTTAAAGATTTGTTTATTTTAATTATTTACTCTTAATTGACTTACTTATTTTTAATATAGTGGAACCTGTACGGGAAAGAAATAAACCTTCTCGTATAATCCTGTTGATCAAGTCTGCGCTCCTCCGTACGTCGTTGTTTTACTACCTAAGAATACAAACGTGAGCTAGCTGGCGGGTGTGTGCCGGAAACCTCTCCGATGCCTAAGTCAGCAAGCTAGACAAATAGACAAAAGCTCTGTGTATTCAAAAATCAAAGTTGCGTTACCTCTCCATAGGTGATGTTTGTGAGCTTTTATAGGTTTCGCGTGGCACAATCCTAGTAGGACTTTTACTCCTCCATGCAGAGTCCTCCTAGGATTCATACTCCTGAAGGATAATGCTTATCCTTCAACACCCCCCTCATTGCTTTAACCAAGTGAAATGGTTTTACTATGGCCGGACTACTATATGACCGAAGTAAGCATGGCCACGCCGAGCCATAGTGTAGACCGAACTATCGTTAGTTCGGTTCTTCCCTCAATGCCCTTACCTATGTTTCTCTTGTATAAACCGTGGTAAACTCAAACGGAGCTAACTTCTAGCAAGGTTTTAGACCAAACTAACCATACTGCACCGTAACCGGTATAAGTTCTAAGCATCTTTAAACCGGTCTGACTACAAAGCATCCCCCGACCGGTCTAACATTACACCTCACTCGGACCGGACTAACTTCTGGGCTTGGGACCGGACTAACTTTAAGCCTCTTCAAGACCGGAGTAACTTTATGGCCTTTTTACTCAGCCCTTCGCACTGAGGCCCATAACGACCCAGCTCGGCCCAATTTGCATATAAATTACCCTCTCAATTGCCCCTTAATTCCATCTACGCAGCATGATAGGGATTATCTGTCTACCAACCGGGCTAAAGTTTTAACCTTTCCAGCCGAGCTAAAAAACCCTTTAGCCTTTCCAGCCGAGCTAAAACTCCGAAGCCTTTCCAGTCGAGCTATATTTAGGCTGAGCTACCCTTATCCGGTCAAAACATCTCGTTAGTCGCAGAAACTGAATCGTTTCCCATTCTTTTGACACATGGCAGTTCGATTGCCCCTTTGCGGTACACGCCTCGTGCCATAAAATTTGAACAGTTCCCGCCCTTCCATTTTCGTCCTTCTTTTACAAAACAAACTCTTCATTTTTTGGATCTACAACCACTATACTCATCCTCTTCTCTCTCTCTCTCTCGTTCCTGGGTTTCCTCATTCCTAATTTTGCTGAGTTCTTGCCTCTTCACTGTTGCTGCTTCCATCTCCAGTTCTTCTGCTTCAATCTGGTAAGCAAATCCATCTTTCTTGCTTTTGTTATTTCCGTATTTGATTTATACAATCCATAGCAATCTATTTATGTTTTTGCAAAACATATTTTTGTTTTTTCTACCTTCTACTGGACTTGCACTTTTTTGGAAAAAACTTAGCAATAGAACACTTGAATTCATATAATAACCTGAGAAACACTAGGTTTGATCCAAGAACATGATGCAACCGAACTAGGATACTGTTTATGCTAATATAAGTCTAGTCAGCTCATAACCGAACTAACACTGCATGTTTACACCAGTAGTTTTAATAAGACACCACCTTTTGATTTTCCTTAGCTGAGATAAACGAACTGAACTAAGTCTAAACTTAGTGTACTGGGAAACCTTAATTTTAACCGAGCTAGGTCTTTGGGGCTAAACCAGCTTTCTTAGTTTTTAGACCGAATTCAGAAAGCTGCCCCTAGAAGCTCAACCGGTCTAACAGAACATTTTCTTTAACCGAGATAACGAATCGCTCACCAAGACCGAGCTAACAAACCCCTTGTTTAACCCGAGCTACCAAGCGCCTTGTTGTAATCGAGATAGAACCTGTAACATCCTACATAGCCGAAGTAGGACTTCTCATTTTCTTGCTTTTTACTTTGTAGTACGGTCCAACAATCTGTGCTTAACACCGTTGTTTTCTACTTTGCAGACTTAGGTTGCCCAGGCACTCATCTGAGCGCTCAACCGAACTACTGAGCACAAATTTTCCACCGATCTAATTTATTCGTAACTTATAAAATAAATGGGGAAGTATAGATTCTTAGTAAACACACCTGGTGGTCTAGCCGAATTCCGCAAAGATTACAATATACCTGACGACGTCCATCTGACTTTAGCCGAACAAGATACCACTCCTTGGGGAAATGAGGGCTTTGTACCTTTTACCCTCCTATCCATAGTAGAAACCGGTCTAAGATTCCCGGTTCAACCCTTGCTTTGCGAATTCCTTAGGCAAACCAGAATATGCCCAACCCAGCTTTCCACAAACTCTTACCGAATAATAAATGGAATAACCGAACTAAACCGTCGAGCTGGCATTAACCTCGGCCTAGCCGAGATCTTCCACCAGTACTCCATTGGCTCCAAAGATGACGGCTAGGTCTACTACCTAAGGATACACCGTCGCAGAGAAAAAATAATAAAAGATACGCCGGATAAAGACTTAAACGATGACGATTTTTTCTGGGTATCTGGGAATTTTGAAGACCACCAAGCCCAGATCCCAGGCCAAAGTATAAATTGGCATAAAGGAATCCTTGGTATACTTTACTTCGGTCACTTTTCATGCTTCTCTTTTATTTTGGTTACCTGATCCTGAACCGAACTAACAGTTGTTTTCATTATGCAGATTCAGCCCATCTTCAATCCTTGTATAGTTACCCCAACCTGAACACACTCCGTACCGCACTACGTTTTCCAGAAAGAAGTTGGGCCAAACTTCTTAATTTTGAGCCGACATACCGATACAGCGGTCGCCGAAAAGCCAAAGTGATCGATTTTTTATTGGAGGACGCCTCCGAACCGGACCCAACCTTGCCCCAAATTATCCTAGTCCCTCTTACAGCCAAACAAGAGATGGCCAAGAGAAACAGAGTCAGGGCGCTTTTGACTGAAACCAATAGACCCGAAGTACCGCCACCAAGCCAAACGCAAGAGACCGTCGTGGTCCTTCCTTCTCAACAGCCTTCTTCATCCCGCCTATCCAAGCGCGCCCGGACTACCCCAACCGAGCAGCGTCTAGCAGATGAAGACGAAACCACCCTTCCACCGAGCCACCCACCAAGTCCACAACCGGAGCCTTCTGACCGAGCTACCTCCAGGTGGGCACCCAAGTTCACCTTCCAGAATCGAGATATCCAAGACTCTGACTCGGTGGTCGCGGAGAAGGACCACTTATTGGCATTCAACCTGGCCAAGAGTATGTGTCTTCCAAAAGATATGGAGCACCATAATCAGCTAAACACTGAGCTGAAGGTCATTCGGTCTTCAACGAAATCCATGATCCTGGTAGGTAGCGCTCTTCTTTTTTATCTTTCTAATTTTTTGAACTTTCAGCTCGGCTAAAGAAAAAGTCATTATTCTTTTTGTAGGCCATTCAGAAAAATTACACTGCACACAAGCGAGTGTTGGAGCTCAGGAGAACAACAAGGCATGCCATGGCAGAAGCCAAAGCCAAGACCGCCGAGCTCAAACAATCCCAAGCGATGACGGCTGAGCTGGAGGCCGAGGTAACTCGTCTAACCGGACTAGTTACCTCAGCTAACGATGACAAACAAAGAGCTCTAACCGTCATGAAAGATAAGTACTTACGCGAGCTCGCCAAACTAGAAGGCACCAAGGACGCCGAAATAGCGGCGCTGAAAAAGAAGGTAGACGACGCTGAGCTTAAAGGCTTCAAAGAAGGCGAAGCTGCTCACATTCAACAATATG
Organism: Camellia lanceoleosa; assembly: GCA_025200525.1. Lineage (NCBI taxonomy): Eukaryota > Viridiplantae > Streptophyta > Magnoliopsida > Ericales > Theaceae > Camellia > Camellia lanceoleosa. The sequence goes on from CM045759.1 coordinate 100,218,953, forward strand.
AAGCAGCAAAGGACTTATTCTTGGCGCGGCCGAGAGGTGATGGAGCGGCTTCAGGCCCAAACCGAGGTCTACAACGTTCCTCAGTATTTCATTCCGGCCTCACTGGTGGAATATGCTGCCGACCTTCAGAAGCAATTTCTTGAAGCGTCTGACGATGATGAAGAAAACAAACCAACTGATACTCCGGTTGTCAATGAGCATGGCAACCATCAATCAGCTCGGTTAACTGTTGAGTCGCCGACTGACACCGTGCTGGCAATTGATACTGAGCTCGCAACCGAGACTGATCTTTCATCTGCAACCGGTGTTCAAGTTGACATTGAAGCTGATCTTGAAGACCTTTTTAATTGATTTTGTAATTTTCTTTTTCTTTTTGCTCGTGTAACCGGGCTGTGGCCCTTCCTTTGTACTTGTTCTGAACTTTAATCAATGAAAATCCTCTTTTCTGCTCAACACTTATTTCGGTTTGAACTGTATGCTTGTACTGACTTTTCCATGATCTTTTGCTCCAACTGTTACCTCGGTTTAAATTCCTGTTTGAGCTTGCTTCCTAACTGCAGTTTGGCCGAGATACTTTATTCTGGTCCTAGCTGATCAATCTGACTAAGCTTACTTGCCAACCACTCTTTAGCCGATATACTTACTTCGGCTGAAGAGTATCAAGAGTTGGTTTAATCCAGCCAACCACTCTTTAGCCCATGCCTTTACTTCGGCTGAAGAGTTTAAAGAGTTGGTTTAATCCAGCCAACCACTCTTCAGCCTATGCCCTTACTTCGGCTGAAGAGTTCAAAGAGTTGGTTTAATCCAGCCAAACACTCTTCAACCCATACCCTTTCTTTGGCTGAAGAGTAATAAGAGTTGGTTTAATCCAGCCAACCTCTAAGTTAGTTTTTCCAGCCAACCTAGAATAAAATGTTTGGTTATTCCAACCAAACGTCCTGTAGCCTGGATTCTTATCCTGGGCTTGGGAGGGGTGTTGGTTTAATCCAGCCAACCTTTAAGTTAGTTTTTCCAGCCAACTTAGAATAAAATGTTTGGTTTGCCCTTAACTCACTAATTTACTAAAACAAATGTTTACAGAAGAAAATGTCTAACTGAAAAGAAAACTACTTGTTTTATTGAGAAAATGAGAAATTACACAAACTTTAATAGGAAAAAAGCTAAAAACAAAATAACTTGAGATTGGCAGTATTCCATGGCCTGGGAATTGCCTTGCTGTCCTCATCTTCTAAGTGGTATGCCCCTTTACCTGCTAATCTAACCACTTTGTAAGGTCCTTCCCAATTAGGCCCTAACTTGCCATCTCCTGGTACCAAGGTGTTTCCCATCACTTTGCGCAGTACCCAATCTCCGATCTTGAATTGTCTTGGATGCACTGTTTTGTTGTATTTCCTGGATAACTCTTGTTGGTACAAGGCAATGTGAACCAGTTCTCTTTCTCTTCTTTCCTCCGCAAGGTCGAGCTCTAATGTTATGGCTTTGCCATTCAAGTCTGGATCAAAATTCTCGCTTCGAATTGTGGGGAGACCAACTTCTAGTGGGATTACTGCCTCCATACCATAGGCTAAGGAGAATGGTGTTTCGCCTGTTGATCGCCGCGGTGTGGTGCGGTAAGCCCATAAAACATGAGGGAGCTCTTCTGCCCACTTGCCTTTTCCTTTCTCTAACCTTTTCTTTAATCCATCCAAGACTACTTTGTTTGATGCTTCTGCCTGTCCATTTGCTTGGGGATATGCCGGTGTAGAATTGTAGAACTTTATCTTGTACTCTTCACAAAAGCCTCTGAAGATTCTGCCGTCGAACTGAGTGTCGTTGTCTGATATTAGTGCCTTTAGTATGCCAGATCGAGTGATGATATTCTGCCAGACAAACTTCTTTACGTCTTTTTCCTTGATTGACGCTAAGGCTTCTACTTCCACCCACTTTGTGAAGTAGTCGGTTGCTGCAAGAAAGAACTTCCTATTGCCTGGTGCTGTTGGAAGTGGCCCTACTATGTCCAAGCCCCACATTGCAAAGGGCCATGGGCTTGTTAATGGTAGTAGTTCTCTAGCAGGTTGGTGTATTTGGTGTGCAAACTTCTGACACTTCTCACACTTTTTGACATACTTTTCTGAATCTGCTTGCATGTATGGCCACCAATATCCTTGCGAAATTGCTCTGTATGCTAGTGATCTTCCTCCTTGATGGCTTCCGCATACGCCCTCGTGTATCTCGAATAAGAATGCTTCCACTTTGTTAGGATGAACACACTTTAGGTAGGGTCCTGAGAATGACTTTTTGTATAATACTAGGGATGGGGAGAGCCAAAATCGCTGCGACTTCGCTCTTATTATGTTGGCCTCTTTCTTCTCTTCTGGTGGGATGCCATCTTTTAAGAATAGGATGATGGCATCCATCCAAGAAGGGCCTAGCTCCGCGCAACATACCTCTTCTGCTTCGGGGTCTTCAATGCTTGGTCTAGATAGGTAGTCGATCAGCAATGGATGAGGGATGGAGGTATCTTCCATTGAGGCAAAGCCTGCTAGTTCGTCTGCTCTGCTGTTTTATTCCCTGCCGATTTGTTCTATCCTCACCACTTCAAATTTCTTAATCTCTGCTCTGACCAACTCTTGGTATTTAGCCATCCTGTCATCCTTTACTTCGTAGTCGCCAGATATTTGGTTTACCACTAATTATGAGTCGTTGTAAACCATTAGCTTGGTGGCTTTCATGTAGAATGCTGATTTGAGGCCTGCAAGAAGCGCTTCATACTCCGCTTCGTTGTTTGATGCTGGGAAGCCAAGGTTGATTGCTTGCTCCACTACTAGGCCGTCTGGAGAGATGAGGACTATGCCAAGCCCTGCTCCATGCCGATTGGATGCTCCATCCACGAAGAGCTTCCACATCTCTCCAACGAACAACTTCCAGCAAGTGGAGGGATCAGATGATGCCTTGGGATCTTCCATGTTGCTGGTGTTTTCTTCAAGGTTCATGTTTGCTGTCTGCCCCTTACTATCTGATTGCACCAAGTCTTTATTTGTTGGTGAGTCTAGACTTGGTGTAGCATGGTTTGCTTCTTTCTTCCTAGCTTTGCTTTGGTCTGCCTTGAGGTCTGACTGAATATCCTGCACCAAGGGTTGCGCTATTCCGACGTCAACCTCCATCCCTAGTTCGGTTGTTTCAGTCAGGTCGACTGGGCAGATATGATGACTTCCTGGTGTGAATTCTGCGACAAAATCAGCTCAAGCTTGAGCCTTTATCGCGATCATGGGTTGGAACTTGATGTCATATTGTCCCAACTCTACTGCCCACTTCAAGATTCACCCAGAAAAGTTCGCCCTTTTAAACAAAGCTTTAATGGGAAAGCTGTGAAGACGACTATGGTGTAGGCGTGAAAGTAGTGCGACAACTTCCTTGAGGCCATCATCAAGGCTAATGCCAGTTTTTCCAGTGGCAAATACCTTGTTTCGGCGCCCAGCAATGTTTTGCTTACATAAAAGATGAGCAGATGTTGGATTCCTTCTGCACGGACCAACACTGCGCTAATTGCGTGCTGAGAGACTGCCAGGTACAGGAAGAGTTCTTCTCCAGGTACTGGGGTGACAAGTAGTGGTGGAGAAGACATGTATTCTTTTAAGCTTTCCAGAGCGCGGTCGCATTCTTCGTCCCACTCAAACTTGGATTTTAGTGCATGGAAGAATGGTCATAGTCTGTCCGACGATCGACTTATGAACCGATTGAGCGCAGTTGCCATGCCAGTGAGATGCTGCACTTCTTTTACTGAGTTTGGTCTTTCCAAATCCTGGATTGCTTTAATCTGGGAGGGGTCTGCTTTGATACCCCGGTTGGTAACTAGGAAACCTAAGAATTTGCCAGATCCTACTCCGAACGCACACTTGGACGCATTGAGACGCAATTTGTGCTTCTTCAAGATCTCAAACATCTCACGTAGGTCCTTGAGATGGTCGTTCTCATCCTTGCTTTTGACCACCATGTCGTCGATGTAAGCCTCCATTGTTCTGCCTAACAATGGTTCAAACATCTTGGTGACCATCCGTTGGAATGTCGCCCCAGCGTTCTTTAGGCCAAAGGGCATGACCTTGTAGCAATGATCCTCTTGGAGTTGTAAAGGATGTGACTTCGATCCGGTTCATGCATGGCGATTTGGTGGTAGCCTCAGATGCATCCGTAGCTAAGTCGGTTGTGCCCCGCCGTTAGGTCTACCAGTTGATTTATCCGTGGTAGAGGAAAGCTGTCTTTTGGACATGCCTTGTTGACTGTTTTGTAGTCGACGCAGACACGTCACTTGCTGTTCTTTTTCGGCACTACGACTGTGTTGGAGATCCATCTTAGGTAGTGTACCTCTCTGATTGCTCCTGCCTCCAGCAGGTTTCTTACTTCTTCCGCCACAATCTCGGCATGGTGGAGTACCGATCTAGGTGTGCGCTGAATGATTGGTCTGGCGGATGGGTAGACATTGAGTTGGTGACAGATGAAGTTGGGATCAATGCATGGCATGTCGTATGGTGTCCAGGCGAACACTTCGATGTTAGAGGTCAAAAATTCCAAGACCTCTAATCTCTCAGTGCTGAACAACGACGAACTGAGCAAAAAGAACTTATCCGGGTTCTTTTCATCTATTCTTACCTCTACCAAGTCTTCCACCGCTTTCTGATTAGCTGCTTTGCCGACATCTGCGAACAGTTCATTGCTCTCAGGTTCTTCCACCGAATGAAGGTATCCTTTGGCAGCGCCATTCACCGTGACAAAGCATTACTTGGACATAATCTGATCTCCATAGACCTCTTCAATTACACCGGTGTCATTGGGGAACCGCATTACTTGGTGGTAGGATGACGCCACCGATCGCATGGCATGCAACTATGTTTTGCCCAAGATGATGTTATAAGTGGAGGGGACTTTTAATACCCAGAACTCCACTTGTTTCGTCACGCTTCCTGCCTTGACTGGGAGGATTATTTTGCCGACGAGCCATTCTGGCATGGAGTTGAATCCAATCAGGGGAGATACGACAGGTGCCAAGTCTTTGTCCTGTAACTTCAATTGTTTAAATGTTTCGTAGTACATGATTTCACATGAACTACCCTGGTCAATCAAAATCCGCTTGACGTCAAATCCTTGACTCAGAGAGTGACGACCAGGGCATCATTGTGAGGGCAATATATCCTTGCCAAGTCTTTATTCGAAAAAGACATGACGTTCGTGGCCTCCGTCTTCTCCTTCTTGATGGCAGGTTGGGCACTTAGAACCTCTCTTAAATGCTCAGCCTTTTTAATTGATCCTCTAAGCTCGCATACACGCTCAGGTTCGAAAACTCCATGTATCACATTGATAATGCCTTGAGGTGGGGCGTCGATTGGCATTCCGTTGGGGTTGTTATGGTCCTGGGAGGCTGGTTGCGCCCCTCCTTCGATGTATTTATCCAGGTGACCTGCTACCACCAACTCTTCCAGGTGCTGTCTCAATGGCGTGCAATTTTCAATGCGGTGCCCATTTTCTTTGTGGAAGGTGCACCGTGATCTTTCGCCATAGTCCTTCTGAGCTTCCTATAGCTTGGTTGGTCATCTGACGAAAGGCTTATCTCGTATTTCACTTAAAATTTGGTAGATCGATTTTTTGAATACCGTGGTTATGGCAGTGCGGACTCTCAACCATCTTTTATCCTGGTCCTCTCCGTTGTCTCGTCTGCCACGTCCGTTTATGTTCGGACGATCTACCGCGTTGACCTTTGCTAAGGCCTTTTTGGCCCCGTTTGGTGTAGCTGTTAAAATAGCTTATAGATTATAACTTAACAGATTATAGATTATGACTTTAATCAGAAGTTGTTAATCTGTTTGGTGTAACTGTTGGATTATAGATTTAAGTTGCTGAGTAGTGTTTGTTAAATAAGCTGTGAAATAGCTTTTTCAATTAATTTTTATTTTTTGTTTGTCTACATTTCTCATAAAAAAAAATAATAATCTATAGTCCATTTGAGTCTTTTTCTATTTTTAAAAAAATAAAAAATGAAAAAATTTAAGAGTATAACCATAAATTAACATGTTCACAGCAGAAACTGATAATCAGAAGCAAGGGGTGAGCAGCTTCTTAGAATTAGCTTTTTTGAGTTAAAATAAGCTGTTAGAATCAGAAGCTGTTTGAAATAAGTTTAACCAAACAGTCCAAAATAACTTTTTCAAAGCTAAAAGCCATAAGTTGGCTCTGAAAAGCTAAAAAAAACACCCCATTTGTCTGGTACTGCGGTCGTGCCAGATTTTGTTTTGGCACGTGCGCCATCCTCCTCCACCCTGATGTGCTGATGCACTCTTTCCATCAAGGCTTCCATGGTGAGGGGCGGTGTCATGGTGATTGAGTCCCTTAGTTTGTTCCCGACTGGAAGGCCTCTTTTGTACTGTGCAATGGCAAGATTGGTAGGACAGTCCCCAATCTGGTTGAAGGTCTCCCAGTAGCGACTATTGTAGGATCTTAGGGTCTCCTTGTCACCCATGTCAATGGAGAGTAGCTGGTCGATTTCCACCGGAGTCTTGGTGTTTGTTCTGAACCTTGTTACAAATGCTTCCGCCAATTGCGCCCAGGAGGCTATGCTGCCTTCTGGAAGTTTTTTGAACCAAGTCAAGCCTAGGTCGCCAAAGCTAGATGGGAAGATGATGCACATCAAAGCCTTGTTTCGCCGGTATACAGCCATGACCTGGCGAAAGTGGCTCAAGTGTGAGTAGGGGTCCGTCTTTCCCTTATATGTAGTGAATTTGGGTTGAAGGAAGCCTGATGGTAGGGGCACGTTTTCAATCGCCGGAACGAACGGTGAGGTCTACAACCTTGCTAGCGCCTTGTTCGTTGGTTCGTAGGCAGGGCGCGGTATTGGCATTCCAACCTTGACGCTTCCATGCGTCCGAGGAGCTAACCACTGTAAGGCAAAGACTCTATGTGGATTGCGTGCCATGGCGTCCTCCTTCCATCGTGCCTTTTCTTCGAGTACGGTTCGTAGATCAGATGATCTGGGCAACTACGTCTGTCTGGATCTTGTTTGGTGCGTATATGAGGGCCAATAGGTGTTTCCTTCAGTGTATGACCTTTCAGATTTCGTCCTCCCAGACCTGGAGTGACGAGTTCTGGAAGACCTAGATTGAGTATCGCTTGTCTGAGGCTTCTGCTCTCTGCTTGTGAGGGTGTGGTATCCCTACCACGACCTTCCGAGTGGTGAAGGGGCGTCTTGTTTGTGTGCCCCTCTCCTGTCGCCGCTCATTTTCCCTTCATCTGGCGCTTTAGAGATTCCATGTCCGCTGCCATCCGTCGTATCAATTCGTCCTGCTCCTTGACACGATCCTCCAAAGCTTAAGGATCAATCATCTGCCTTTGTCTCTCTAGACTTTGCGAACGAGAGTGATAGGGGCTGTTAGTCCGCCTTCTCCCTCTTGTATCTCTTCTGGGATTCTGTCGTTGTGGCTCTAAGTCCGCCATAGGAAGGATCAAGGGTAGACCTTCGCGCCTCGTATCCCCTTCTGGAATTTGTCTGTCAAGGGCGGACTGTGGTAATTCTTCGTTGTGCGCCATTGATTCTCAAGAGGAAAAACTTGATCAAGAGGTTTGTTCTTGTCTGAATTCCCACAGAAGGCGCCAATTGTACGAGAAAGAAATAAACCTTCTCGTATAATCCTGTTGATCAAGTCTGCGCTCCTCCGTACGTCGTTGTTTTACTACCTGAGAATACAGACGTGAGCTAGCCGGCGGGTGTGTGCCGGAAACCTCTCCGATGCCTAAGTCAGCAAGCTAGACAAATAGACAAAAGCTCTGTGTATTCGAAAATCAAAGTTGCGTTACCTCTCCATAGGTGATGTTTGTGAGCTTTTATAGGTTTTGCGTGGCACAATCCTAGTAGGACTTTTACTCCTCCATGCAGAGTCCTCCTAGGATTCATACTCTTGAAGGATAATGCTTATCCTTCAACACCCCCCTCACTGCTTAAACCAAGTGAGATGGTTTTACTATGGCCGGACTACCATATGACTGAAGTAAGCATGGCCACGCCGAGCCATAGTGTAGACCGAACTATTGTTAGTTCGGTTCTTCCTTCAATGCCCTTACCTCTGTTTCTCCTGTATAAACCGTGGTAAACTCAAACGGAGCTAACTTCTAGCAAGGTTTTAGACCAAACTAACCATACTGCACCGTAACCGGTATAAGTTCTAAGCATCTTTAAACCGGTCTGACTACAAAGCATCTCTCGACCGGTCTAACATTACACCTCACTCGGACCGGACTAACTTCTGGGCTTGGAACCGGACTAACTTTAAGCCTCTTCAAGACCGGAGTAACTTTATGGCCTTTTTACTCAGCCCTTCGCACTGAGGCCCATAACGACCCAGTTCGGCCCAATTTGCATATAAATTACCCTCTCAGAACCACAGTTTCAACTTAAACCAACTAGAGCTACATTAGGTTACGTTAAGTTGATTTTAGTGTATGATTGGTTTTGATTCTAGATCTAAAAATTTAAAATCATTCATAATTAAGTTGATTCCAAGTTTAATGTCAAACAAAACCAAATCAGCACATGAACACTCTTACATAAACACCCTTAATCCAAACACAATGAAAACCTGATTGCTCCAAGAGATCTGTTAAAATATGTCACCTTCTTGAAAGAAACTAATAATCTATGCATTATAAAAATAAACAAAAAATAAAAAAAGAGTAAATTGCCTGATTTGGGGTGCTTTGGGAACCTAAATTGAAGTATTAATACTCATATATCTCATATTGCAATAAGCAGATAACATTCTATCAATAAGTAGATTAAGGACAAGTTTACTGAATTTTAAATTTTGTACCATAATTTATTAGAATAAATTTACTCGAAAAGAATGTATTGCAAATATTATAATATGAGTTCTCTCACAAGCACAAAGAGAGAAGTCCAAAATATTTACAAAGAGCATACGTATCCAACAACAAAAAAAATGTTTATAAGCAACTACAAAATCAATCACTGAACATGCATGATTAGGGTTTGGAAACCATTTTATGCTAGTTTTGTAAATCAAACTAATCAATTCAACACGGTTATATGCATTATGAAAATTTAAACTTTTAAAAATCACTTGCGATCAGTTCAATTAAAAGGTCATTTGAGATCAACTTGAAAAATAAATAAAACTAAACTTGAACACATTTTGAAACTTGTTTTGTTTTCAAGTCAATCTTAAACAGCCTATTAGTTTAATTAAAACTCGTTTAAGAATGACTTAAAAGGCAAAACACATTGTGGAACTCTTTCAAATTTTAAGTAAATTTTTAACAATGTAAATTTGCTGGATCAGGATTGTAGGGAATGATTCAGTTTTGGCCTTATGGTCATGCATAGAAGTTACACTTTAAGAGATGGTATAGCTAAGCTAATTGACATATTCACAAGTGCATTGGGCATTGCTAAGTCCCCCGAAACCGGGCCCCCGAATCCCCACAATTTCCAATTCAAGTAAAAAAAAGAAAACAAAAAAAAAAGAAAAAAAAAAAAGAAAACAGTTTCCAAAAAAGAAAATTAGGGGGATTAGGGGAATTATTTTTAGGGGGACAAATCATTTTTGCAAGTGCATTAGGGTTTATACTCCCAAATTTGTTTCAATTTTTTAGCCCGAAACATACCAACAATGCTTCTCAAAACAACGATGATGCTCTTCCTACATAGTCAAGGAAAACAACAATCTCCATGCAGCTAGAATTACAGAACATTTTAAAAGTAACACAAAAGGTACAAATGGTTGTATTGAGGGCAAAATACGAGAAGAAATTCTGTATCCAAATCCAGATCTCCCACTGTCTCAAACCACTTCACCATATGATTAGATCAAACAAATCAATTGTGTGGTGGAGAAGTGGCTTGAGATAGGAAACAAAGACCCCTATGGATCTCCCTTTATCCAATACCACTTCACAGCATGACTAGATTAGACAAACCATTGTGTGATAGAGAATTAACTTGAAACAAGGAACAAACACCTACTCAGATCTGCTTTTATCCCAGACCAACAAACACCTACTCGGATCTCCTTCTATCCCAGACCATTTCACTACATGACCAAATCAAACACATCATGTAAAGAGAAGTGACTTTTTTTTAGATCTCAAAAAAAAGATGCTCTGTCATCACGACATCCGTAGGCCCAGGCTCCGAATAACCAATTGCCGGCTTGATTTAACCCAACTCATAAGAAGGAATCTACCATTAAAGCACCAGTGGAGCTCATCAACCACCCCTAATAAAACTAGGGATGACAATTAAATCCAAACCCAATGGAGACCCACCCCACCCCACTATTAGTAGAGTGGATTTTCCCTAAATTTTCCCCCATGGCTCGAATATAAAATTGATTGGTGAATCTTCGATTTTTTCAGGGCTGGGTTGGTGAATACCCAATGGTGAAAAATCCGTACCCTTGTCTCCAAGTCAAGGTAAAAACAAAAGAGTCTCCGTGAGTCCAACACCATACTTGATGAAGTTATAATAAAGCTGCTAACCAACTATGCAATAACAAACTATTGGTTCTTTATCCTAAAATAATTTTTATATACTATTGCTATTTTTATACTTCACACGCACTCACATATATATATATATATATATGATAAGTTATCAATTAGTGCTTCTAAATTTAATTATATTTTCAATGTGATTGTTAAACTTTTAATTCTTTGAAATTTTAAGTGTAAATCTCATACTTTTAATTTTTTTATTTATGTCTTTCAACTTTTATAATTTAGTCAATCTAGTCCAATTTATAACTAAATATAGGGAAATAATAATAATAATTCTTTTATGTTATGCTTCCTAATTTATAAAAATTAGAATTAAAAATAAAAAAATAAAAAATCACGAATAGTTTCATGTAAATTTTTTACGTATTCAGGGTAAATTGTTATTATTATTACTACTACTCCGAACTATGTTTATTAAGTTTTTTTTTTTTTTTTTTTGGACGTAAAACATCTTTTTTTAAAAAAATATTCTATTCATTTTTTATTATTTGGTTGAACAAAATATGAGTAAAAATGTTTTTCATTATAGCTTCAAAAACTACTTGACAATAAAGATTATGTAATCAAACTTTTCAGCGCATTTGACTTTTCAAATAGGTATCCTAACTCTTGTTGGACAATTTTCACTGTATTTGAAAAAATAAATTATATTTGTATACTTAACAACAAACGGAATACAAAAGAAATAAAGGAAATGAGAGAATTTGTTTGATTACAAAAATTAAACCAGAAAATAAAATAAAATAAATAAAATAGATTTTTATTTTATTACAAAAACAAAATGAAAATCTGAAACAGAAAAAATAATAAAATAGAAAATAATTAATTGCTTACCAAATTAATATGTTGAACAAATTTTCTGATTAAGTCTAGTATTTGACATTGTGTCCTTAAGACAGATTCGTCCTCTCCACGGTACTTTAAGATTGTAGACATCTATCTCCTAGGATAAAATGATCAACAACAAACAATAGCAGCACTACAAATTATTTGCACAACGAACACACTAAGTGTTTACACTCTTTCTCACAGAAATTTAATGTAGCAAAATGTAGAGAATTATTGCAGAGGAGGAGTACGAAAATTGTGAATAAAAACATCAAATGAGGGGCTAGTCTAGTTATAGGAGAAATTGTGGTTGTTAGGTTTGAATTAAACAGGTACAAACCTGTTTGAACATGTATGGTTTGAATTTAAACAGGCAAGGCACTGTTTGGGTTTGAATTTAAACAGATATTGAATCTGTTCCGGTTTAAATTCAAACAAATAAAACCCAGGCAGAATTCTGGTTGAGGAAAAAATCGGGCAGAATTTTTTGGAATTAATTTTCGAAATTCAAATTTCAAAAAATTAGAATTTAATTTTAGAAAAATAAAATTCAAAAGTTTTTGACCCAAAAAATAATTAATATTGGGCTAGATAAGCCCAACCGAACCTTACACCACCCACTCGGACGGCGTCGGCGCGCGTGTTTATTTTTGGGTTCAATGAGTCTAGCCCACTTTGCCTATAACCTTCCTCTCTACAAAACTAGGGTACCCTCTTGAGATCTACCCCAAGTTCCAACTCCAAGCCTTATAAACCCACTCAATGTTTCCCACCAAATCAATGTGAGACAAGCATTTATTGACAAGCATTTATTCAAACCTTTAGGAAATTTCACCAAAAACACCATTTCCATGGAGCTCTCTTTGACTTCAATTTCTCATTCACCCGATAATGGTTTTAAGCAACCAAATATATCACATGAATCACAACGCAGCATAGAATGCGTTATCACTTAGACTCGCCAACTTTAGCGCATGGATTCCACCTAAAAATTAGACCAAATTTAAGATAGAATCTAATTTTTCCAAAACTTCCAAAACCATTTCTAACAACTCTTTCATGCAATATAAAATTATTGCTTCAATTATGAACTAAACATTGAAAAACAAATACAAAATATTTGTGTGTAAAATCAATTTATATGAAAAATATTTCATATCGAAACACATGAAACCTAAATCAACTTATTCTTGGTGTAAAACTAGAAAATTATCGAATAAGATCTACACAATTTTTAGTTAATTTTAATTAATATTTTCTTGGTGTGTGAGATTCTTTCAATAATTTGAAAGTTATTTCTTTCTTTTAATTGATTTTTCCTTTCTCTCTTACTTTCCTTCTTAATTTTGTTTGTTTGTTTTCATTAAATTGAAGTATTACTTGATCTAAAAAAAAAACTGAAACAGTATAATTTTTTTTTTTAATAAAAAAATCGTTAATTTTAAATTGTATTTAGTTTATGAATTTAAAAAGAAATTTGAAAAAAAAGTGTATAAAATCTATCCAAATTTGTTCTCAAATTTATAAATCAAACTCAATCTTAATTAATTTGTCTCTTTTACTCACTTTTTTCAATTCTTAATTTTTTGCTTTTATTTTGTTTATATTAACGGAGATATACCAAAAGCAAAGCAATGAAGCAAAGCAAATAGAATGGGGGGCGGGAAAAACCAATCCCCATGAGGGGTGGGGGTGATGGTAAGAAATTGGTCACCATTAGGGATTGGGAAAGGAGGATGGAAAAAAATAAAAATTGAGAATTGGGAGTGGGGAGGGTAAAACCCACTCTACCCACCCCATTGCCATTCTAAGCAGAACAAAAGTTCGATCGGAGTATAACTTGAGATCTCTAAAAAAAACTATTAAAAAATCCAACATTTCACACTTCTCACTATTGTGGAAAGGCAATGCCTTTACCACTGGGCCACCAACCCCTGTGGTAGAAAAGTGACTTAAAACAAAGACAAAAAAAGATCTAGATAGAGAATTTAAAATAAGCCACACCATGACAAGTTATCTAAAACAAATGTTTTGCAAAGTACTAACTAGGAACATGGGGTGCATCATTCTCACCAAATTAATAAATAACTAGATCTAGAGTTACAAGAGAGAGAGAGAACACCCACTGATAGCCACAGTACCACCCAAAAGGAATCAAAAGCCCATCTTCTGTCCCAAGTTAAAAAGGTAAGGAAAAAACCAAAAAATAAAATAAAGTTGTCTTTAGATATATTCCCACAAACTAGTAGTAGAATCACATGCACGCCCCCAGCCTCTGCACATCAACTTCAACATCAATACCAACCATTCTACCCCACCACCCTAAACTTCTCATCGACTTCTTCTAACCTCATCAGAACATAAATGCCGAAAACATGAGGATTATTAAGGAAGAGAACACACTTGTCGGATGAAGCATAAGCCCGCCCTCACTGACGTCAGTGTTGATGCCGGTTCCTGTAGGTCCTAACACGCCTGTGGGAGTTGTCACATAAGGAGAACCACCCACGGGAGTGGTGGTGGATGGTGTCATGGTGGTGGAAGGTGTCGTGGTAGTAGGTGTCGTGGTAGTAGGCGTGGTGGATGAGGGTGTGGTGCTCACCGGAGATGTACTAGTGCTAGTGGAACTGAACCAATTGAAAAGAGAAAAGGTCACTATACAAGCTCAAAATAATTTGTACCCAAAACTAAGACACTATAGAAAGTAACATAAAGAAAGCTAACGGAAACATTAAAAACTGAGTGAGAAATTTCACTGGTAAAAAATATAGACAAAGCTAAAGTAGTGTTGAAGTTTTTCATAAACTCTTTACACAAAGCAAGCATGTCCACATTTGGAACTATCAAAGCTCATCTTGGTTTATGATATATCATCCAAAACACCTTGGGGGCCATTTAATGGCCACCTCAACTTGATTTATTTCAGAGAAGGTATTAGTGTTTTTGGGCTTCATTCCAACAGTTTCAAGAATTCAAGTAAATCCCTCTTTTACATTAAACTGATAGATACGGTCTATATTAATTTCTCAATTATTAAAATCCAAAGAATTGATTTGATGCTAAACTTACTCTTAACACCAACCAAACTGAACCTAGTCAGTCACTGTGATCCCACTACGATACAAAACGAGATAAAATAATTAAAAAATCAAAAAGTCGTTACAAGTTATCATATCATTTTTTTACGAATAAATTACACATACAACCCTCTAGATTTGCTTAAAGTACAAATTACCCCCTGTGGTCTGAAAAATTATAAACCTCTTTGTTAGCATTTTTTATTTAATAAAATTAACTAAAAAATAAAATTCAAAATTGTTCTTCTATACAATAATAAAATTACCTAAATTATTAATTGAAGCATATTTCTAACATTATTAAAAACTGTTAATTGACTTGATGATTTATTAATAAAAAGAGCAATTTATTATGAAATTAAAAACCTCAAGACTGGAATGTAATTTCTAAAATCACATGGAGCAATTCGTATTTTAATCAAATCTCAAGGAGTGTATTTATAATTTATCCTTCTTTTTTTTTTTTTACTTCTCTACATATTTTTTTCATTTTAAAAAAATGACCAAAATTATCAATTTTGAGAAAATATCAATTAATGACTAGATTTTTTCTTTAGATCTAACTGTTGGGAATTTTTTTTTTGGATAATATCCAAAAATTACTATTTTTTTAATTTCTTTTTTTGGGAACCATACGAAAAAAATAGAAGCCACTAGCTTTGATTGGAAGATAAGGTAAAATGAAATTCAAACAGGGCAATGGTGAATTTTGATGCTTAACCAATCAAGCACCAGGGGGTGTTTATTACAGTACATCATCTCAAGTGCTGAGAGGGCGGTCCCACCATAACAACAGTGGGACAATACTTGCACAGCCCTCCAAAACAGTCAAAAAGTTGGCTCAGATCTCAAAAAAGTCCTTCCATCCAAGGGCTTTGAGAGATGTGGCCCCACACAATCACACACATAATTGTGAGCAGCATGATAGTGCCAGCAACACAAATTTGTTTTTGTTTACACATTCAATGTGGACAGGCTCTTCTCAAAAAAAAACAAATGCGGACAGGCCTTGATTTGTCACATTCACACCTTTGGTTTGTGTAATTATCTTGTATTTTCGGAATATTGTTCTAAATCAATGATATGATGACGATTTTAGGAATGAGATAAGGTTGATCTATTTTTGTTACAATAAGTCAAACGTCCAGGAATTAAACACGAAATCCAACATAAAAGTTATATTGATGGATAGAATTTTTCATGGCCGCATTAAGGAATAGATTATTTTAATTATTTTTAAATTTTTTATAAAAAAATATGTAAAAAAATAAAAAAAAAATAATATGACAATTTATAATAATTTTTTAACTAAAATAGCTACTTTCAAAACGAGAGCTCAAGTGATTGTACCCCTTGATTTGTACGGAGAGATTTGGTTCGAGGTTTGAACTCATGAAGAAGTATTGCATGTCCATTAATAGTAATTTAGTTTAAGTCCGTTTGTTTTCAGAGATAGAATGGAAGGAATTTATAGTAAGGAGATTGTTAATGAGGGGATTGATAGTGAGGGAATTAAATAACATTGTATTTGTTTTGATGATAGTTGTTAGTGTAGAAATTGTTAAATTATTTTTATATAAAATAATAAAATAAATAAAAAAATATAAAAAATTAAACATTAATATTTTTAAAAAAATTCCCAATATATAAAAAATAAAAAAATAAAAAAATTTCTAATCCCCTCACTATTTTTCTAATACCATCTCTACCTCCTCATTCTCAATCCCCTTTCCAAGGCCTTTACTAATATCAAGGAATTAATAGTCCCCTCCCTATCTCTCAAAACAAACATCCCATATAATAATCTCACCTCACTATCAATCACAATTCCCTCCCTATAATCCCAAACAAACGGGCCTTATTAATCTGTTAACATCATAGCTATGGGGAAAGAAAGAATAAAAATCACAAGTAGACTCCACTAAAAAATCTTGTAAAATCCTATTCATACATATATTTTCCATGTCTAATTTTGTGTTTGGTTGCCTGCTTTTGTTAAGAGTTACAAGATGATCACCAAATGTTTGTTGTAATTTCTCATTTATTGAGAGTATCATCTAAACAATATCACATGATATTTAAAGACTACAGAGTAATTTTCCTTTGGTTAGCTATGATATTGACCAAATAAACCTCGCAACAACCTCATGAGCTAGTAGTGCCATACAAGGGTTTTAAGGGATAGCATGGTCTTTTTGCAAAATGGTACTCACTTTGTACCATAGAACCCTATTTAGGGTTCACCTTTAGTAAAAAAATAATAATAAATAAAAGTAAATAATAAAAGAGTCTTTGGATACCATCATAACAATAATTGAAGTATCTTTGAAAGAAAGGGAAAGCTACAACTGTAAAACCAATAAATGGGTGATGAGTCAGGGACATCATCATGCAATTACAATACGATTCAAAATGACAAAAAGAGCCCACATAGATTATTTCAAAAAGTCAAAAAAGATAGGATTGTTATATATATAAGCATAAGCATACCATGTTTAGCATTTAATATAATATTAAAAAAAGTAGAAGTAATTTGAAAATAGCACAGAAAGGAGGAGAGGCTGAAAATGCTTTCATAAAGCATGCTTTCCAAAGAAGAAGAGAGATGCCCATCCCAATAAAGGACGAAAAGAATTGAAAGAAATGAGTTTCAAGTATTATCCCACTCTGCTTTTGTATTTTTATATATTTTTTCTGTCTTATTAAGGATAAAAAGACAATCATACCCAATTTTTTTAAAAATTGAAAGAAACAATTAACTATCTTCTTACTAAGAATAAAAAAAATGTATGATTAGAAATGGAGAGTGTGAATATGACTACCCTTTTAGTATTTGCAACATAAAACAAAATTACCCTTAATCTTTTGTATCATGATATTAATACCACAGGTTCATATTGTTATATTTATTTTTATACATTCCAAACCCCAATAAATAAATAAATAAATAATTTTTCCAAAATAAATAAAACTTCAATATAGCCACATTTTTATGTTATTGGCCAAACTTTGGAGGGAGAATTCAATCTTTAATGGGGTATATCATATTATTCAAAATTTATTTATTCACTTTTTTTGGAGCACAAAAGTTTATTTATTTATTTTTTTGGTTAACAATCAATTGAAAGGAGTTGCAAATATGAAAAATTGAATAACGTAACAATAAAATTTAAACTTAGACATCATTTCGAGTAAAAGAACGTTTTAGCCACTAAGCCAATCTTGGCCTTAAGAAAAATTAGATTAAAGAGTCAAATATATATTTAAAAAAATATAGTAGAAAAGATTGGTGTCCCACATGCTGAATTTATAAGTGGGATCCACTGAGGCAAAAGACAATATACTATATAGTACCAAAGTGTCAAGGACCAAAGTGATGTGTGACACCACACACCAGGATTCAGGGATATTATGGGCATTTCACATCACCTAAAAACACACCCAACCTCCAACACTGAGCGGCTCACAGCTTCACACCAAGTCCAAAAAACAAAAAATGAAAATAAAAGAACTTGTAAATAAATCATAAGCATATAAAATAAATAAAGCATACCTGGCGCTAGCAGGATAAACGCAACCAGTAGTGCCTGTAAATCACCATAAGAAAAAAAAACAAGAAAAGGGTAAATTTTAAGAAAAAATTTGAATCCTGTAACACCAATACTATGTGCATATAGCCACACATTAATTGTTCTATTTTGGTTGTTATTATTTCAACCTGAACAATTCGGTCATTTCGTTCAAATTTGATGTTAAAATTAGTGAGTTTGTTACATGTGTCAATCTCTTGAAGTTTATAAAAAACAACGTCCAATTAATTACACATTAATATGTGTTTAAAAGGGAAAGATTGAATATACATTTAACTTTTGACATATAATAAGACTTGAACCCATAACCTTCAAGGTTATGAGGCCAAGTCTCTTGAGGTGTATACATAGAAGAAATTGATGATTATTCAACGGAAGAACCCAATTGAAACTACACTAAAAGTGTAGAAATTAAATTATTCAAATTAAAATAATATAAACAAAAGTAAATATCATGTCAAATTATAAGAGTGAAAAATATAATTTATCTTCTTTTTTTATTTTATTTTATATACACATAATATTATATAAGAAATTACACTTTAGTGAGAATAATTCAAAATAATTATTGCTTTCATTGAAATAAAAGTATGTCCCATACAAGTGAAGGTTGTGACATGCAATACCGATCTAAGTTCCACCCACTTAAGTTCCACTCACTTATGCAAACATGCAATTATTTTGAGTCATTTTCACTTAAATGCAATTTGTCCTAATATTATTGAAGAACAAGAACAAGAACATTGTGTTGTTTGCCCCCTGGCTGCATAGGAGTTTGTGTGTGCTTGGCTGTGTTTCTACTGTTTGGTTTTTGAGTGTTTTTTTTCGGTTAGTTTTATTGTTTTTGCGGTTGGATTCTCTCCAACTTTTGATGGTGTGCTAGCACATTATCAGTGCCAACTTAGTTGGGATTGATTTGCTTCGTTTTGATGCTCTTTGCAGTCATTGCTCTCTTTATTGATGTAATACTCTTTTGGTTCATTAATATAATTTATTTTTTGCTGATAAAAAAAATAAAAAAAAAAAAAAAAGTAGAGAGAGAGAGAGGGGTTCTCACTGGGGTCTGAAGTAGTAACAGAGGCAGTGCCAGCAAAATCACAAGATCCTTGAGATTGACCCTTCTTTTGGAAGAAGCTGTTAACAGCGTAGTTGCAATGAGCCTTAAGAGTGTTAGGGTTGTAGCAAGCAGCATTCTGGTGGATTGGGTTACAATCAGCCCCAGCTCCACATGCATAGTCCAATGTCTTCTGTAGTGTTGCATCACCCACTCCATCCTTGCACACACACCATGTTGCACCTACCCCATACCCAACATCAACAACAAATTAATTAAAGAGTTACAAACATAAAAATCAAACGTAGAATATATGTGAATGAACAAAATTTTATAAAATTTGTTAGTAAGATCTCGCCTAAAGAATCAAACCCATTCATATACATTTCGTGTCTAATTTTATAATTAATTTATGTATTCTTAAACTTATTTTAAAGAACAGTTCTGCTACCAACACACAGATATTTATATGAATGGACAAGATCATTGACGCATCACAGAGATGAAAAGAGAAAAAAGAAAAGAATCAGCTCCATTCCATGGGATTTAAACAGAAATGAAAATAAAGAAATTCGTCTTTGGAAAACAATGACAAAGCTCAAAAGTTGTTACAAGACATACACAATTTTTTTTTTTTTTTAAAACGAGAAAAAATAATTAAAGTGGTGGAGATAGAAAACTAATATCATAAGTCTAATATAGGAGTGAGGCACTATAACTGAACTTAATAAATAACTTAAATCCTAAATAAATAAATAAATAAATAAAAGCAAAAAAGGGGTTAAATGCAACTTTAAAAAAAGTTGGAGGAGATAATAAAATAAATTAACATGGATTTGCAAACACATTTTGAAAGATTTATACACAATCTAAACTGGGCTCAGATTTTAAGGAATTACAAGCAACTAAAAATTTTAATAAATAACAAAAAAAAAAAAAAAATTGAAAAAAATGAATGATGGGTATGAGCATTCATCAGAGAAAAAAAGCATGGAATAAGTAAAAATAGGACATCCCAAACACTAAATACAGAGACAATATGATGGTTTGACGGTTTGGGCATGGCTAGAAATGAGAAGAGAGTAAAGTAAAAATGGGTGATAAGAGAGAGAGAGAGAGAGAGAGAGAGAGAGAGAGAGAGAGAGATTACTTGAATGACCAGCCAAGGCCAAGATAAGAGCTGCATACAGTAAACCATCCATGGTGAAAGATAGAAGAAGAGCTATCAATGGTGCTCAGAAAAAAAGCCTGCAACGGCTTAGCAGAAGATGAGAGAGAGAGGAGAGGAGAGGAGAGGTGCATGTGGGAGGTCATAGCTATGTATATAAAACAATGGAGTTTTATTACACACCCTTTACTTTTTAATAAAATCTCATTTTTGCCCCCCTTATTTTTTATTTTATCTAGGGATATAAGGAAACTATAAATAAAGCTTATTAAAATAAGATCTTTATTTATGTTTTATTCATAATTTTTTTTTTCTTTTCTCTCTCAATTTACATGTTTATTTAAGTGTTTTATATTCCTTTTCAAGTTTTAACTCTATTCAAGTTAGTTTAAATTGAGTTTAAGGTTGGTAAATATTTGACAAGTCAAGTTTAAACTTAGCTAATTTCGAACCAATTGAACTCAAAACATTCCAAACTTCAACTCGGTTTGATAGTTTGCTATGTTAATTTGTGACAAAAACACTCACAATTTAAGATTGACATTTTATATTTTTCTTGTATAATTGAGTACTTTACCTTTTATCAAATTTTATTCAAATGCATATGCATACACTAAAATTTCACTTTAATTCTATGTTTTTTCAATAGTAGATGATGAGATAGAAATACTATAGAGATTTTGATAAGGGTCTAGTTTGTCTCTAGTTCGAGATTAAGATTGGACCCGTCTAGTCGACATCGTGGGCTCACTCTTGGGTCCCGTTTCGATAATTTAAATCGTTCACATTTTAGAGTTCTTCGAGTATATCATTTGGTCAAATAATTAAGTCGATTGGATAACAATAACTACGTATTCGAATCAGTTTTGTATAAAAAAAAAATAGATAGTAAAAAAATTAACGGTTCATATAAAATTGATTTGAATACGTGGTTGTCGTTATCCGATTGATTTGATTTTTTACTTAAATGATGTACTCAACAAATTCTAAAATATGAACGATTCGAATTATAGAAATGAAATCCAAAAGTGAGCTTACAGTGCGGACTGGACGGTCCAGTCTTGATTCCAATTAAAAACAAGCTAGACTTTTTTTTGTAAATGTATAGATGTACATAAATAATTAAAAAAAAAAAAAGAAGGTAAATTACACTAACACCCCTTGAGGTTTCTGTTTAATACAGAACCTCCCTTCATATTTGAAAAATTACATTTCCTTTCTTGAGATTTGTAATCTCATTATAAATTATCTCATAGATTGCTGATGTCATGCCATAAAATTTTTTAAATGACCATTTTGTCATTTTTCCTAACTTTTTTTTTCTTCCTATCATCATGACTACATTCTATAATTTTTTATCATTAAATTCTACCTGAACATATTGTTATTGAGTGATGATATACAAACATAAATTTTATATAAAATTTTCAAACACAATAATATAACTTAATGGTGACTTTTCACTTTAAAACAAAACACCCATAAACATGATTTATATTTACAATAATATCACTATCACAACATTTTTATAATTTTTTCGTATAAATTTTTATATATGAATAGAATTTTTCATTTCTATTTTCACCATCATTTTTTTTTCCGTCTATTCACCCACATTTATTATAATATTATCAAATACCGTCATTCACATTTATTACAATATTACTGAATTTTTTATAATTTTTATATTTTTTTGTATTTGGTAAATTTTAAAAAAATCACAAAATATTATACTTCTTGAGTATATTTAAATTATATGTATCTAAAAAAAAAAAAAATAAATTACTTAAAATATTTTAAAAAATTCAATAAAAATAAAAAAATATGAAAAATAAAAAATTTAATTTTTTGTGTGAATTAAATCAAAGAAAATGCTTATTACTTCTCTTAAAATGACATGAATTAAATATTAATATTATTTTATTATTTTATATATATAAAGATTAAAAAATAAATATATTATTTTAATTTAATAAAAAATATATAATTTTTTTTAAAAAAGAGGAACACTATTAAATAAAAACTTCAAAATGTCTGTGTAATTTACCCTTAAAAAAAAAGAATACCATGCATGATGGGATGGAGGTGGACCAGGCTCGTGTCGGTTTATGAGGACCTTGTTTTTGGTGCTATTTCAACCATAATATGAGAGAGAGAGAGAGAGAATAACCATTTTTCTTTCCACCGTTTAGTCTAATCTTTACCCCATATTTAGGAGAAGATAGGCTATGTCATGGGGAAGAGCAAAATCAAAATCAAATTTTTAACCAAAAATAAAAAAAGAAAAGAAAAAGAAAAAGAAATTCAAATTCAAAATCAAAATTGAGAATACTTTTGAGGTATGTGACTCTTCTGTGTGTTACTGTGGCAATGTTCGTACTGTTTTTTTTCGCAGACACACGTTCAAATTAAAGGCTGTGATTTAGATTAGCATTACCTACTAAAAATCAATAACTTAGTTGGATTGGATCAGCTCCTGTCACTTAAATTGTTTATCTTATAAAAAAGTCTATTGAGCAAAACAATCATAAAAAAAAATTAAATTAATCAAATATCAATAATCACATGATGAGATTATATTTATTTTTTTAAAATAAAAATAAACAGTTTATCCTATGAACAATTCTTTAATTTTTTAGGACATATAATTCAATTATGTAAAACTGTCATATCCAACCAACTTGGATTTTTATGAAAAATGATCTACTAAATAAACTTTGCCAAAATATTCTAAAAAAAAAATTTGCAAGAAAACATTTCATATAACATATAACTAAAACGAATCTCAACATGAGTGGACCATAACACACACACACAAACACACAAATCCCATAAATAATCAAAACATAGAATACAATTCTCATTATGCCTCTTTATTCCTGCCAACCAATCATAACTATTTTACTAATGTCAAATGTCATGTAAAATTAACCAGCAAAACTAATCTCATGACTTTCAACAAAAAAAAAAAAAGAAAAAACACTCCTCTTATGCATACTCTATAAAAGAGAACAATATATACACTAAAATTGCAGTTAAAAAAAAAAATTAAAAAATTTAAATCAGATGAAAAATGAATTGAAATTAAGCAACTTTAACCTATTCTTACTCTCTGCTACATTTAGGTGTTAGATATGCAATTACAGTTACAAGGGAGGAAACAAGAAAGTTTCCAACGCTAAAAACAGTCCTGGTCGGTCTCTTTCACTTACCTCGGTATACAATTCTTTGGTTTTATGTTTATTTCCTTATTATTCACTTCACCTACATATATTAACAATTGCATTTCCAAATTGTTACCCCCCCCCCCCCCCCCCAAAAAAAAATAAAATAAAATAAAAATACAGGGTACAATTATTTTCCTATATATACACCAATTGTAAATGAGCCAAGGAAGTTAGTCCCAATCAGCATCAAAGAACCCTGCATCTTTCATCTCAGAGTAATATGCATTATTCAAAAGCAAATCTTCCTCCTGAAATCATCATCATCATCATCATCATCATCATCATCATATGGAACAAATGCACTGAATCATGATCAAACTTCGCAAAATTAAAAAGCATTACTCTTAAACTATGTTTACATGGATGCAGTATGAGTATTGGGTGCGGGGTGCATGTCCAAGTATCAAACATTTATAAACCTAAATCTTAAGATATTGGGATATGTACCAAAAGTTGGACATAGACATTGAGACACGTCATAGCCACTTGGATAAGATGTTGTAAATTATGTAGGAATGTACTTGAAATTAAATATGATTTAGAAAAAAAATATGAAATTTCTCTCTCATCCATGCATATGCGAGAAATGTTTTTTTACCAACAAATGTGAGTTTCTTCTTCAAATATCATAAAAAATTTGAAGATCCAAGTCTCTAAATCAGATACATATCTCACATTAGTACCCTAGTCATATTGAGTGGACATGGGTACTTTTGAGGGATATGTGAGTCCATGAAACACAGCTCTTAAATATAGAGACAGGGTAAAGAGTGAATCACCTGGAAAAGATCAGCTGAAAAGGTTACATACAGAAAGGGGAGATAAAGACAGTGATAGCAGATAACCGTGAAATTGTACAACCTGCAGATGAGACGGCAATTCACAAGTGGTAAGTTACGGTCATCTAAAAGAAATCTTGGTTAGTTTATTTCCTATGTGCTTAGGAAATTAATTTAATTTAATGGTACCAAAGTCCAAAGCCAGCCCCAATTCCTGCAAGTCCACAAGCAAACAATGCCACTGCATTAGTCCCAAACATGACAACAGCATAGTTGTAGAACATGGGTTTCGCTGCCCAAAAAAAAAAGGGGGGGTTAGATTGTGTAAAATCCATAAACAGAAGAAATTAGGGAGAGGAAAGAAAGAACAATGATCACTGCATCAAAATTGAACTTACGAGGCAACCTGTCTCTCCATTTTGAGTAATGCACAAATAATATGAAGCCATAAACTGCTGTAAACAATAGCTTGTGGATGGTCCACAAGCCCCACTTCATCCTCTGTGTAGTTTCATTGCTGTCAATGAACAGGGGGACCCCAAATCCAAATACAAAAATTGCCTGCAAAATGGAAAAGGTAAGCCTTCAAGGAAAAAGGCTGTTTGTTTAAAAAATGAGTATGAAATGTCAGATGCGGAGGAAAACTACATATAATAAAAGTTCAGGTACTTGCAATGGAAAGATAAGAATCCAATCCTACACCGTGCCTGTGAAAAGATAAAGGAGAATAGTTTTCCTAACATGTGATCTGTACCTAGGGAACTTAACTCATCAACATGAGCATTAAACAATAATTCTCATGAGAAAAGGCGAAGAACTTGCCAGACTTATTCCAACGCATCCACCTAAAAATGGGAAAAAACGATAAAAACTAAGATAACCGAAAGAAGCCAGATTTTGAGCAACATATCCCCTTATAGAAATCATAGTTGTAAATAAAAAATAGTCTTACGCAATTTAAGTGAGCCCTAGTGAGTAAGAAATCCAACTATATTCTCTATTAAAGTGAAAACGCTAGTATAGATCATGATGGTGCATGCCAAGCCTTTCAGTCACCTGTTCAAGTATCGTGGTTTGGAATGCCAAACTCATTAATTCTCCCAATTGCCGGTATGAGTTCATGGATCCTGCACTGGTCTTCCAATTCAATCCTTCTTCACACAAATTTTGTATTCTATGTTTCCACCATAGTTTCAAAAGGCTTGTAACAAAAGTGCATTAAGATTCACCTTGAAAACAAACTCAAGTAAAAACTTGGGGCTGAAATTCCATTTAAACTCATGCCTCACTTAGAGGCCTCATTTTGGCTAGCTTATAAGACTTGAGCTAATTTTCTAGAGTACCCGATGATGAGCAATCAAGTGGCTCAAATTTCAATGAGATTGCAACAAATTTTCCAATCAATCACAAGCATGTCCACTTCCTTTAGAACTCAATTTATAACTTAATTAACATTAGGAAGTGGTTTTCCAGGTTTAGAATTGAGATAAATCATGAAACAGAGAAAATAACCAAATTGCCTTCAGATGCCCTTCAAAAGGTCGACTTGCACCCATTATTGTATGTGCAAAACTTCTCATTTTGACCTACTGAAAGGACTTCCAGGCATATAAAATGGGCCTCGACCTGATCTAAAATGAAAGAGTTATGAATATTTTACAAAAATGACTCTTTATTGAACTGCCAGGGTAAATGGTCATAACTCAAATGGTACTAAGAATTTAGCAACCAAACCAATGGGAGACAAAAGTAATCTCTTCAAGTTCTCCAACAATACATGGCTTGCGAAAAATGGAATTCGAATGTGTCCAGAATGTCTGTTTGAAGTCGACCTAAAGAGTAAGGTGAACCGGGAGCATACAAAAACACCCTAAAATGAGGGCACCCTGTGTGCCGGCCCAAAGAGTCCTTGTCAAGCTGGTACATTGGTCCCGGGGGTCCTAGAGTGTGGACCTTTCATGATTTCTGCCCAAGGACTTCCCTTTTTTCTTTTAGCCTTATTTCGTACAAGAAACCTTAGAATCATCTAGAATACTATATATCCTAACTCGGTCCCCAACCCCTCTAAACATCAGCCCAGGGGTAAAAGACTCTCTAGAAGACCTTAGGAAGACGCGAGCAAGAATAACCATCTTACTTTTAGGTTACCTTAGGATATGTGGAACTACCACCAAGCTTCCTGGTGAATGCTCAAACAAGCCAAGTCATAACTACTTGCAAGCACACACGTTCATTTAAGGCTGTGACATTTGAGCACAACCAGAGCCCTAACCATATTCACTTGAGATCTACAAACATGACATTTGCAGTTACTTGAAAAAATACAAATACAAACACACATACTGGCACAAACCACACACACAATCACAGGCACTAATTTATAAAACTAAAGCAAGTGTTACCTTGAAAAGTATATCAGCACCAACAATGAGGCCTGAAAGAGCAAAAGCACGTGATAGCGTTTCCAACCCAGTAGCATAATTATCTTGAAATAAGAAAACCAATAAGCTAATCTCCAAACATAGCATTCCAGCTGTGGTGAACATTGACAACACGTTCCATGCAACTTCCTTCCCAGGAGAACACTGCCATGCCTATTTCACAGAAAGCAAATCATATGATGAATTACCAATCCAAATCAGTGGCTCTCAGAACTGACTGCTGATAATATGGACACAATTAAGACTACTGGTTGACACAAGTGAAATCATGTTCTCTTAAATGACAAGAAAAGGTTTCTTATAGTCCTTTATTAAATCATATTGGTAGCTTTATAGTTTTTTTTTTTTTTTTTTCCCCTTCTCGTGCAGCATTTCAAAAATCAACGTAGAACATCCCAAGTCGTTGGTGAGCCAAATCAAAATCTGCCAAGAATTAGTGACAGATGACAGTCATCTAACAATACGGTTGCAGAGCAACCATTTCTCAGTAGCTTCACAATGTATTTGAAAGAGCAAATGAAGACTCCTTATGGATTGATGTTCGAAGGAAATCTTTTTGAAAATGTCCATAAATAATAATAATTTTTGTTCCTAAAGGTTTTTGTGTATGATTAAGGACCTAATGTTCCATGAAACATTGTCTAAAGCAAATGGTAAAAATCAGATTATTATTATTATTAGTAATTTACTATTATTCAAGTTTTGTTTTTTTGTAATACTGTTTTACAAAATGTGCTATGTTGATTATATATATATATGTAATTTGGAAATTTCTTTTCATTCCAGATTATGGAAAGTCATAATCATAACCAAAAAATTGTTCCATATCAACAAGCACAACAAGCAAACAGTAGAATGAGAATGAGTATGGAATATCCATTCCCTGCATACCAAATGTGGCCTTAGTGATGGTCATTTTACTGGCAGTAGAAACGTTAGAAATCATAGTGAAAAGGAAATTAATGAGAATGAGATCTGAAACACAATCAAGGTAACAATCCCAATTAATATAATTCTATTATTAAGTACACAAATAGCAGCAGAAATTGATCCCATTCAGCAGCATGCATGCTTCATCAATTACTACTAGTAGTCATAATGGCTGGATACATATTCCACTTATGCTCCAAGACTGCTAGGCAAAGTCAGGCCATTTGAGATGTAATGCACCAAATTGTTTCAGCTGATTCTACAAACTGGCAGGTTTCCCAGTTGCAACAATTTTAGGAACATTTCTTGCATCTGTGTAAGCAATTTGGACCATACCAACACTGCAAATTAAAGCTCTTCAAATTCTCAAAAAATATGTTTCAGCATAGTAACACTTCGACACTGTTTTGACAAACAAGTATCCAGTAAGTACATTTAATGTGTCAATCATCATCTATATTGAGCTTCCAAACACTTGCAGGACATCAAACTGAGAGGTAATTTAGAAACTTCAAAACTAACCATTAGTTCTTGAAACCTATTGAAATTCAAAAAACTTTTAGTGCATCTGTCTAATATTTGCAATGAGAAAGTAAATACAACAATTCAGTGTCGATGAATCATAGTCATTTATACACAATATACTAAACTTTTTGGAAATTATAATATTACCTATACATTTAACAGATTTTTTTGTAATTTTCCCTCTAAGTTCCCATATGTGGCCCCCATTTTTTAGCTTATAGCCTTTATTTATTTTGTTTTCTTTCAATTTTTTGTTTTTTGATCAGCGACACAAAGAACTTTCATTAAAAAAAGGAAAATTAAAAAACTTTACAAAGGAGGACCAGTATTTTGTTTTCTTTCAAATTGTCCTAGAGGAGGAGGGGATAGGGGAGATGGGGAATAGAGCAGTTCTAATCTTTTTATCTTTTCAAGTCCTTAATCCCATATTCTCATTTCTAAACCCTTTAGTTGATTGTCCTGAATTGGTCACAAAGTATTAGTTTAACTATTATGTTCCAAAGCAAATTCTTCAACAATGGTAATATCTTGATTTCTTCTTTCAATGCTAATCATGAAGTGATACAATTTAAGTTCATTCAAACTCATCTTAACCACAATTAATTATATTCTACTTTCCAATCAAAATTAAGATAATCATGCATTCATCTCATACATTCAAATTATAATAAAAGGCAGTTTGGCACACCCTCTTTGTACTAATCTTTTCATTTGGAGATAAGATATATTGAAGTACATTTTTTTTTTATTTTTTTTGGGTGAGAACTAGATGTCCAGCTTATGCTATTTTAAATGCATATTGGAAACTCTAAGAAACCTCCAAGACAACATCAATCACTTGGCTAACTAGCAGCGCAAATTATCCCACTCAATTAGGTTTATTTCTTTTCATTTGCTTACCAACCAAACAACATGAAACAAAACCGCATTAGTGTACTCCACATTCAGTTAAGTAACCAACTAAAAAGAAAAAGAAAACCTAGAAATTGCAGAATTTACGAGACGAACTGCGAAAGCAAATGATTGTAGTACCTGAAGAGAGGACCAAGCGAGGTTGAGGAGGGCTGCAAACCAAAGGAGAGCATAGTAAGAGATCATGAGATAGGATCGGCCATGACTGAGCTTCCTGAGATTCTTCTTGGCGTGAAAAGCCAAGTAGAGCACGAACAGCGCTGAAGGGACCGCCAGAGCAGCGTCGCGCCAGAATCCATGGCACCCCGAGGAAGCAGAGGAGGGGAGAGAGAGGCCGTGACCATCGTGGCCGTCGATTTTGGCGGGAAAACTCGAAGTTGGAGATAGAGAGTGAGCGATTTCGAATGTGAGTTCTTCGAGATTTCTCATCCGAAGAGAAGGGAAGATCGGATCGGATTGAATCGAAAGCAACACCACTGAAACCCTAATTTTTAGGCGGAGATCGTTGAGGTCTAGAGAGAGAAGAAAGGTTATACGTACATGAGAGAGAGAGAGAGAGAGAGAGAGAGAGAGAGAATTTGGTGCAGGAAAGTGAAAACCCTAGAGAGAGTTGGAAGAAAAGCTCCAAGACTTAGGAATGGAGACCACAATCGGAGCTTGGTAGTCGGTGAATCACGATTAGGCAGTGTCTGGTTGGGACCTTCCCAAAAAAATGATTATTCTTTCTTACAATTAATTTTAATTAATTAAATGTAAAAAACACAAGTAAAGTTAGTGCCTTGAAATTTTTGTTTTAAATTACATAAATAAATAAATTATACAAATATTTTTATCATTTATTTTATTTTTAATTAATTTAATTTTAATATTTTAAAAAATAACTTGTCAATTTCAAAATAATTATAAATACTCATTTTTCTTATATATATATTTTTTCACTCTTTAAATATATTTTTTTATTAATTTGTCACGCATTATATATGCTTTTCGATCTAGTTATTATAATTAAAATATTGTTGGCTTTTTGGCTTTCGAAAGGTATTTTTGTAAATGCGAGCGTGCCAGCAAGGATCAATCAGTCCTTACAGAAATTATAATTGTCAACCAATTATCAGACGATTGTGTTTTAGTTCTTTCAGCCTCAATGAAGAGGACTTTTACTGGTGGCTTGACTTAGGAGAAATTAAGCAAAATAACAGTTAAATGACGAACAATTGAAGTATTTCATTAAGATGAAAATTTACAATGATCCAAACTCAGCCTCGTAAAGGTTTACAGCAACAATCTACTTGAAACTACTCCTATGAACGAAGTGCAGTGCAGGAATTTAAAGTGCAGGAATATAAAAAATAGGTATTTAAAGTGCAAGAAATGTAAAGACTGGAAATGTAAAACTGGAAAAGAAAATATGAAGTAAATGGCTGGTTTGTTGGATCTGAGTCTAGGGGCCTTTTCTGGGAGCTTTTCTGCTATTTATACTCCTCAAGGATGACTATCGAACTACACTTCAAACCGTCAAACTGCTCCTCCATGATTGCTTGATCATGCTACCTTAGAAGTAGTTCCACTACGCCATTACTTGCAGTTGGGCTTCCCTCCTATATTTGAATTTGAATGTGAGTAACCGTTGAAGCCACGTCACCTTGTATCTCTTCGTTGATCCAATGCTACTCAGACCACGCAAGAACCAATATTAACCGCCACATGTACGATCATGATTGAAGATTAAACATTCTTCTTGTATTGCCCTTTACTTCGCTACGTGTCGAATTGTAACTGACTTTTACAAAATATGTAGCCAACATTACCCCCCGCACTAATATACCCAATATTTGGTGATATTAATGGATCAAAGCCTAATACTTTGGTTTTCCCTGCAGTGTTAGAAATGAACATTCGAAGAAAATTAACCTGTCCAAGGAACCTTTGTAATTCTTTCTTACTTGATGGAGGCCTGGCTTCAATGATGGCTTTGGCTTTATTCCAATCAATCTGTATTCCTTTCTTGTGCACTACATAACCCAAGAAGTTTCCAGATGATACACTAAAAGCACACTTAAGAGAATTGAGTTTCAACTTGAACTTCCTCATTCTTTCAAAAGCTGCTTCTAAATGAAATAGATGCTCCTCCATGGACTAAGATTTCACTACAATGTCATCAATATGACACTCTAAATACCCTCCAATGAGGTCATGAAAGATAGTGTTCATAGCCCTCTGATATATAGCCCCAGCATTCTTCAGACCAAATGGCATTTTAACCCATTCGAAGGTGCCAATATTTCCAAGACATCTGAATGTTGTCTTGTGGATATCCTCCTCTGCAATGCAGATTTGGTTATAACTAGAGTGTCCATCCATCATTGATAAAACTTGATGCCCTGCTGAACTGTCTACCAACAGATCCACTATAGGCATAGGGTACTCATCTTTTGGAGTTGCTAGATTTAAGTTTCTGAAATTAATGCATACCCTCATTTTACCATTCTTCTTGACTACAGGCACAATATTAGATAGCCATTCAACATACTTGGCTGTCCCAATAAAGCCTGCCTTGAGTAGTCTAAGAATCTCTTCCTTGACTTTCTGAATTACTTCTGGACTCATTCTTCTTAGTTTCTGCTTGTATGGCTTGAAATTAGGCTTCATAGGAAGCCTATGTTCCACTAATGACCCATCCAATCTTAGTAGTTCATTATAAGACTATGCAAAGCAATCTTTATATTTCTTTAGAATAACCAATAACCGGTCCCTGTCCAGATCATTCAAACAAGCACTTATATAGGTGGGTTGTTGCATAGAACCTTCCCCTAAATTTACTTCTTCTAAGGGGTCTTGTGTTTGAGAACTTATTGAAGCTTCTTCCTTGGTTTCTTTTACTTTCGAAGCAACCTTCTCGCTTTGTTTTGCTCCCAGGTTCTTTAGTTCAACATTTTTGCCCTCCTCCTCATAGACAAAATCCGTCCATAAGGCATCCTCTTCCTGTATCTCTTGGACTTTTATTTCAATGTTCAATGCACAGTATTTACCAATGGTCAAAATTTAGACCTGTTGCTGCTCCTGTTTGCAGCCAATTATCATGGCTTTTCTCTCTTGCTCCTGTATTTGCTGGACTATTGATTTTACATCCAATGTTGAAAACTTAATTAGAGCCAAAGACTTGGCTTCTTGTTCTTCATCTCTTTGCCTACAACCAGGC
This sequence comes from Camellia lanceoleosa, assembly GCA_025200525.1. Taxonomy (NCBI): domain Eukaryota; kingdom Viridiplantae; phylum Streptophyta; class Magnoliopsida; order Ericales; family Theaceae; genus Camellia; species Camellia lanceoleosa. Next base: position 100,251,216 of record CM045759.1, read on the forward strand.
ATCATCGTCATCTTTAATGACAATCTCTTCATTAACACTTTCTTGGACTAAATGCTTCAGGTGTGTCACTTTCTCATCAGCCGTCACTTCGGCTGAGCCATCAGCTTTCCTCAGTATACTAAGTGGTGTCACTTCCTCAATATACAACTTGGCCTCTGCAAAGTCTACACAGGCTATGAAAGGTTGAGGATCTGCATCAATTTCCTCTGTCTCTCCATTGCCTAAGGCTATCATAATTTTCTGATGCAAAGAAGAAGGCACACATTTGTTAGTGTGGATCCAATTTCTCCTAAGTAAAGCATTGTATTTAGCATTACTGTCGATTACGAAGAATGCTGTCATACAGTCCCTGGTTCCTACACTCAAGTTAATGGGTAGAATCCCCTGAGCCATCTGTTTGTCTCCAACAAAGCCAACGGTGGTTGTGCTGGTTGGAATCAACCTGGGATTCTTTTTCCCTAGTTTCTTCAAAGAAGATTTCGGTAGTAAGTTCACTGTTGCCCCATTATTTATCAGGACTCGGTTCAATTGTATCCCATCGAAGAAAGCCTTGATGTACAAAGGCTTGACATGTTGTGTCATAGAATTCGAAGGATATTCAAAAGGATATGAGAGGTTAATGCTCACCTCTTCTTCGTTCTCATATTCAGTTTCCATTGGGGTAGCCATTCCAGAATCATTCTATACCATACTTACTTGTGAATCTTCACTAGAGACTGGAATTTGATCAACTTCTTGACCATCTTGGTTCTTATCCCCAGCTTCGAACTCATGAGGTAGTATATGTACCATATTGACTGATACTGGAGGAAATGAGCCAAACTGGATGGCTGGCTGTGCCTGTTTCCCCTCTTGGCTACCTTGATCAGTTACCTCAGAAGCATCCTCCATGCTGCATTCTGGCACTTCATTGCTAACAGGTTCTTTCGAATGGTTTTTCTCGACTGGTTTTTCAACCAAAAATGTTTGCTCAGCCATGAAGGCTTCGAACATTTCTTCCTCCACCATTTCTTTCTTTTGGCTTATGCCAATTTCTTCTTTTGTCTCGTTATCACTCTCCATCAGAGCTTTCTCCAATCCTGCTAAGCTAGACTTCTCTCTGGCTTTTAGTTCAGAATGAACCTTGGCCAACTGTTCTCTGCTGCAACCCACTTTGCTTTGTAGAGTTGGCTTTGGAGTCTTCTTTCCTTTTGTCTGGACCAATGAAGAGCTCTCTCAATTTTCTTTGATATCTTTCTGGTACTGAGTGTACCTGCGCTGAATCTTTCTCCTTTGTGATCTCGAAATGACTGGGACCATATCTGGTTCCTTTGTCTTTGGGTGTTTAAGCAATACCCAATTGTTCGGAGCCACCAAAGAAGGCTTGACCATCCTGCCTTGGTTTCCAACATCTCTCTGGATAGGCACTTCCCTAGGTTTGTTTTGCATTACAAACCAGTCTGGAACTCCAGGTACCCACGAACTTACTGACTCAGATGTGGAACTGCTTTTTTCTACCTTCGAAGCCGGCTGTAAAGGTAAGTGCTTGGCTCTGACCTCATGTTTCAAGCTTGATTCAGGCCTTCGATGAAGGTAGCCACTTTTTGTCCTGCGTGAGGCTGGTCTAGGGGGCCAATCTCTATCTTTGATCTCATGAACTGAGCCTTTCTCTAGTCTTCTTTCAGAATGACTGCTCTCCATTCTGTAATAGTTAGGTGGCCTGGATTCATATAAGGGCCTCTTGCCTTTAGCATGCATTCTATCCATTGTAGGCTCAACCACTAGTGGTCGCTGCCTATCACTAGCTGGATACGGCCTTTTGTTGTAAGCATTGGTTGATTTAGGACGTCTTTGTACATCTCTGTAATATTGTTTCCCATCAACTAGAAGCCTTTTCAACCACTTATAACTCAGTCTGCACCTGGAACACATCCTTTGCATTACTGCTGCCTCTAAAGAATCATCATCCAGTGATTCTTTATCAGAGTGTTCCCTCCGGTGTGAGAAACCTTGTCCAATAGCTGGTGGGTTCCTGGTGTCCTTCTTGATGACTGTCTGGTTGGCAACATGCATCTGCACATTGACTTCTTCCAATTCTGTCAAGGACAAGTTCTGAAAATCTGGCATAATGACATTGGCTACCACCTCTCTAACTTTTGGAAATGGATTATTGTCAATCCCTATGGCCTTTTTCTGGTTTGGCTGGGAATTTCAAACTTCCTTTCCGAATTTGTTCTTGGATCCTGTCTTGAAAAACAATGCAGTTTTTAGTCGAGTGAGACCAATAGTTATGCCATTTACAATATACTTTTCCCTTAAGTTCATCTAGAGCTAGTAGTTTTACTCCTTTTGGTAACTTAAGAAAGTTGGCTGCAAGCAAATGATCAAAAATGTCATCTGCTTTTGTTAAATCGAAAGAGTACTTCCTGTGAAGGTCTTTCTTTTTAAACTGTTAGTCAATTGTTGTATCCTTATGAATTAATGCTTCACAGATCATAGGTTCTTTGTCCACAATCTCTACTGCATCGATCTCATAGTTAGGATCTCTATAATATGTCTTGTACGAGGCATTATTTCGATCTTATTCCTCCTCTAGTAATGCTTCATATCTAGACACCTTATAGGTTAGTTCCACAAAATCTCTGAATTCAATTGAGTCAAACTTCTTTGAGAGCCTGAACTTTAAACCATTTTGAGCCAATCTTACGAATTCTGGCTCTGGCAGTATGACTCTACATTTATTTCGAGTCCTTTTAAATCTGGCAATAAACTGAGTGGCCTTTTCTTCTGGCCTTTGACTCAATCTTGCCAAGTCTGCTATGGAAACCTCTGGCTCCGATTGGAAAAATTGGGCAGGAAATGCCTCATTCATTTGTCGCCAAGTTTGAATAGAGCCAGGTGTAAGGTTGATGTACCATACAAATACTCCTCCAGTTAGAGAATTTGGGAATAGTCTCAGTTTCATATAGTCATGATTAGAAAATTCACCGCATTGAGCAGCAAACCTAGCAATATGCTCTACTGTTGATTGGTTTCCACTCCCATAGAAAAAGGGTAAAATCTAGTATCCTGAACCCCCTTGGATATTCATGTACCCTATCTACCCATTCTGGGTATGGTTTTCTGTACACAGGAGTTTGGATCCCCCGATCCATCGGTCCATACATCTCCCTAACAATATCAGTAATTTGGTCCCTAGGGACCATATTTTGTGCCTGTTGAACCACTACTGGAGGAACAAACACAAGGTTTAGTGGACAAACTTGTGCCTGTGGTCCTCTTGGTCCATAAGGTGATACATTTGGGACTGGTTGCCTTTGTGGTGCAGGTTGCTGTTGGGGGTATGGGTAACCTCTTTGAGCCTGTCCTGCGAAAGGACATGCGAAAGGTGCTAGAACAGGTGTTGTGTCCCTTCCATTTGTGGGAAAACCTTCCAATCCCCTGGGTATAAATTCGAATAAGGGATTATTATACCCTTTAGTGCCAGGTATGGCTTCGAATATGAGATTTGTAACTATTCTTACGCCAGTTTCTTGTACTTGACCAGATCCACCCACTTGTGTGGCTTCATTGTTGAGTACTGAGGCATTTTGGCCTGCTATAGGCCTCGAAATGGGTTTATACCAAGACTGAGGTGATGGTCTTTCATAGTTTTGATTACTAGTTTGACCATTAGAATATCCATTAACTTGCATAGGCTGTTTGTCTCTAGCCAATCTTTGCTGAGGGACATTTAAAACTTCCTCTGTATGTCTTGTGTTTGTTGGTTGGTAATTATTCATTCGATCCAAAAAAGATGTTGTCCACCTTTCCATTTTGTTTATTAATTGTTGTCCCATAACATCTACTAGGCCATCCCATGGATTTGTTGGCTGAGTAGATGGAACAGTGGATGGTCTAATTCCTTGGTTTCGTTCAATATTATGAACATATGGTTCTTGTCCCAAAGTACTGGTCTGTTCGACCATAGGTTCTGATAATATGGGAGTTTCCACAGGATGTGCTACCACATTATCCTTTGGATTAGGCATTTCTACCTCTTCTTCTACGCCTTCTTCCAAGCATTTGTTTTCTCCTTATCTTATTCATCTAGCCATTTTAACGTGTCCCACTGGGCGTACCAAAAATATATGTTGGCTTTTTGGCTTTCGAAGGGTATTTTTGTAAATGCGAGCGTGCCAGCAAGGATCAATCAGTCCTTACAGAAATTATAATTGTCAACCAATTATCAGACGATTGTGTTTTAGTTCTTTCAGCCTCAATGAAGAGGACTTTTACTGGTGGCTTGACTTAGGAGAAATTAAGCAAAATAACAGTTAAATGATGAACAATTGAAGTATTTCATTAAGATGAAAACTTACAATGATTCAAACTCAGCTTCGTAGAGGTTTACAGCAACAATCTATTTGAAACTACTCCTATGAACGAAGTGTAGTGCAGGAATTTACAATGCAGGAATGTAAAAAATAGGTATTTAAAGTGCAGGAAATGTAAAGATTGGAAATGTAAAACTGGAAAAGAAAATATGAAGTAAATGACTGGTTTGTTGGATCTGAGTCTGGGGGCTTTTTCTGGGAGCTTTCCTGCTATTTATACTCTTCAAGGATGACTATCGAACTACACTTCAAACCGTCGAACTACTCCTCCATGATTGCTTGATCATGCTGCCTTAGAAGTAGTTCCACTACGCCATTACTTGCAGTTGGGCTTCCCTCCTATATTTGAATTTGAATGTGAGTAACCGTTGAAGTCACGTCACCTTGTATCTCTTCGTTGATCCAATGCTACTCAGACCACGCAAGAACCAATATTAACCGCCACGTGTACAATCATGATCGAAGATTAAACATTCTTCCTGTATTGCCCTTACTTCGCCACGTGTCGAATTGTAACTGACTTTTACAAAATATGTAGCCAACAAATATGTTTCTTGAGATTTACTTAAAATACGATTTGTGTCACGTGGTTTTGAAAATTATATCCGGCCTCTTGAACTTTTTAGTTTCATAACAAATGATTGTTTTCATTAATAAATTATCAACTTAATTAATAATTTTTTAATGATGTTAGAAATTTATTTCAATTAATAATTTAATTAATTATATCATTGTATAAAAAATCATTTAAGAGTTTTACTTTTTTCAGTTAATTCTATTAAGTAAAAATTTTGATAATAAAATATTTATAATTTTTTAAACTATATAAAAATTCATATTTTAAATAAATCTTTAAAAATATATTTATAATTTATCCGAAAATTTTAATAGCACACTTGGTACGGATGAAATAGAATATTTTTATGAGACGGTGTCGTACCCATTCAATTAGAGCATTTCCAACGGTGAATCAGATTTTTCACCAAATCTGAGTAAAAAATAACCCATTTCACCAAATTTGATACCACTCGCTCTAATGGTGCATCAATTGAATAAAGTCCAGATGTTTGGGTCGACCGGTAAAGCAAAAATAATTTTTTTTTTTTTTTTACCTGTTTGAACATTTTTTGACCGGTTTGAACCTATCAATTTCAAAGGAATTCGGTCGACCGGTTGGTCAACCGGCCGGGCAACCAGTTGGTCGACCGGGTCCTCCTTCCAACGGTCACCAACAGTGTTTTGGTGAAATCAGTATTTCGTCGTCAGTTTTATGAATTGTTTGATGAAATCTCAATCTGATATTCATTTGGTGCAACTATTGGAGCAGTGAATAGTAGCTTTTTCATCAAAATTTAAATTTGATATCAGTTTTGGTGAACCGTTGGAAATGGTCTTAGTAAACCGATTTAAATATTTGACATGTAATATACTTTTTTATTTATTTATTTTTAAAGTTCTAAAAGCATTTCCAATCTTTTATTATTTCTTTCATTACAATTTAAATTTGATAAAAGATAGTGCTAAAAAATTATCTTTAATCCTTTCATTAAATGTTCATCAAATTAATAGAGAGTTATTGTTATTATTATTTTTTTTAATCAAATTAAGAAATCATAGGATCAAATTTAAAAATTTCAAAAGATGAAACATTGGAGATTAAATATATATATATATATAAACTCATTCAAATTTGACAAAAAAATAAAACTCGAGATAAGGCGAGAAATTTTAAAAACATTTTCATAAAAATTCTTCATATTTTACTAATAAATCTCATCTTACAAACAAATACTCAAATTAGTCTCAATTTTTGTTTTTTATTGATATGTTAAGCCGTATTAGTGGGAAATTTTCTTCCATGTGGTCCTATTTTTTGTTTTGGTAATATTTTGATAGACAGTTATACCCTTTTATTAATGTGACATATATGATGTGATATTTCAATGTGACAAGCATTAATGTAACATTCTAAAAAAATTAAAAACTCCATACTGTACTTTTTCTAAATGTGACAACGTAGCGGGTATGATGTGACACTCTAAAATTTTTACTCAAAAAAAAAATAAAAACGCTTTAGTGTATTCTCCCAAATGTGACAACGTGGCTAGTATGATGTGACATTTTAAAAAAATAAAAATTTCTCAGCGTACTTTTTTCAAACGTGACAACGTAGTGGGTATGATGTAACACTCTAAAAAATATTTAAAACTCTTTAGTGTACTTTTCCTAAACATGATGTGTGACACTCCAATGTGACGGGTATGATGTGACATTTTAAAAAAATTAAAAACTCTTTAGTATACTTTTTTTAAATATAACACTCTAACGTGGCGGGTATGATGTGACACTAAAAAAATTTTTAGTATATTTTTTCCAAATGTGACACTCTAATGTGGAAGACAAATGAATCATTACACGTCCAAAATGACTAAATGAATCATAAGAAAAAATATGGGACTATGTAAAGTACAAGTCTAAAATATGGGACTTATTGGTCAATTTCTCTATTTTATAAAAGAATTGGAGTTATTTATATGAAATTAAACTTTTACTCCAATTTAAAAATTGAATTAAATAAAAAAATTAATAAAAATATCAAACATTGTCTTTCCATCTTTTCTTTTGAACTGAACAAATCGAGAGTCTTTTCTAATGGATTTATCATTAGTTATTGTCATTCAAACTAGAATTTTCTACCACATCTCATCTTTACTTCTAGATATTTTTTTAACGTAGATAAATATCACTAATCTTTAGATTACTTCTAGATATTTTTTTTTAACGTAGATAAATATCACTAAATATTATCTTAACATCTTTCCAGAAATTAATCTCCACCACAAGTTGTTTCACAAATGTAAGGTCATGATTTTACTTACACTATTCATTACCTTATTACTACAACTATAAATTAAGGTTTGAAAAAAATAAAAAAATAAACAACTTAGCAACTTGAATTGTATTCCAAGTCTGCAGCTAAATAAAAATTAGATCCTCTCACCTTTTTAAATTGTTTTTATGTCTATAAAACTCATATATCCTTTTCTTTTTGATTATTTTTTAGATTGTAAATCAATACTGATGGAACCTTACGTGTAGATTTTAATAGGTAAAATTATTATCTAATAGTTTCTATAATAATTAACGACATTTTTCATCAAATATTAATTTTTAGCGATAATTTAAAAATTGTCAGAAAAAGTCACTAATTATAAGTTTTAGTGACAGTTTAAAAGAATCGTCACAAAAAAAGTTACTAATTTTCAACTTTTAGCGATAATTAAAAAAATTCGTCACAAAAAAACCTCACTAATTGTAAGTTTTAGTGATAATTTAACTGTCATAAAAAAAGGGTCATTAATTATTAATTTTTAGCGATATAGATAAAAAATTATCAAAAAAAAATATTTTTAATAACAATTTTACTAGTATTTATTTTTAATAAAATTTGATAAGAATTAAGTAAAATTATTAGAATGTATTGGTAGTTACCTACTTATAACCATCTGAGTCTCTTTTATCTCTATGAATTAGATGATCAAATTTTCTAAGCTTCTCATCATGTAAATTAGAATTGACTCATCCTCTAAAAAAAAAAAAAAAAATTCATTCAAATTTTTTTTTTCTTTTTTACACAAGAGGGGAAGGGGTATTGATCTTTAAAATGGATATTATTTTAAGGACCCGGGCTTTCTCCGATCCCAAATTGGACTGGACTGGACAGGACAATCTAGTTTATTAGACTTACTTTTAGATCTTGTTTTGATATTTCGAATTGATTATATTTTAGGACTTGTTGAACGTATCATCTCTATCAAAAATCAAGTCAATTTGATAACGATAACCACATATTTGAATCAGTTTTGTATGAATTGTTTATTTTTTCATCGTACATTTTTTAATATAAAACTGATCTGAACACATGGTTGTGGTTGTTGTTATCTGATCAATTTGATTTTTTTGTAGAGATGATATACTCGACGAACCTAAAATATGAATTATTTAGATTATTAAAACAGAATCCAAAAATAAGCCCATTAGGCTGGACAATACCTTACCAGTTCGATGAAGGACCGGAGAAAAGCCAATTTCTTATTTTAATACTTAAAATATCAAAACATCAAAATTATTGGGTACGAAAATAAAAATCAGAGAATAACCTAGTATATGGTCTTTGTTTTGACAGCTAAATTAGTATATTTTTTAATTTTTTATGAAAAAATGTGAAATATGAATTGAGTTTGAAATAATATTGTAAAGAGGTGATGTGACTTAAATAAGAAGTAATATGACCTAAATAAGATGATTGTAGCTCAAATAAGATGATGTGCTACAATAGCATGTACTATTTTAACATATGCCTAACAACTACTTAAAATATCAAAATATACCTTCAAAGGCCCCCAAAAAGTAAAAATAAAACACAACAGTGAATCCTCATCAATCTCCTCTTTCAAAAGTATTATTGATAACTTTTTTTTTTATCAGTAAAGTAAAAATTTTATTAAAAATATAAAATTAAAGGTATAAGAAGATAAAATACATTGAGAGAAATTTGAAAAGTACAATCTACCCTTACTACTGTTAGTTGCATCCATACATTCAACTCCTCGATCTCACTTTTTTTATAAAAAAAAAAAAAAAAAAAATTAAAAACAAAACACAACAAAGATAGTTAAGTAGATCTTAAGACTAACCCCAAAATTAATAATTGGGTTTGGCTTTCCTCTAGTCTGTAATCGGAGTAGAGGGTATTGTTGGGCTTGTGGAGGCCTACCACGGGTCTTGTTTCGATAATCTGAACCGTTCAATGTGTAGAACTCGTTGAGTACTATATACTTGTAAAAAATCACGTTGATTAGATATCGATAACTATTTCATCGGATCAGATTTCTATCAATCGTTTATTTTTTCACCGTCTATTTTTTTTTATACAAAACTGATTTGATCACGTAGTTATCGATATCCGATCAACGTGATTTTTGCAAGGATATAGTACTCGACGAGTTCCACACATTGAACAGTTCAGATTATCGAAACGGAATTCGTGGTGGACCCCCACGGGCCCAATAGTACCTTCTAGTACGGACTGGAGGGAAGCCAGCCCCTTAATAATTCCCCATACATCTTGTCACCCACACATGTTCTCCACCTTCTAAAGCAAAGCTCTGCCTCCCGCAATTCTTGTTTCTCACGCACTGATCACAACGAAACACCATTGGCCAAACACTCCCATGGCCGAAACATCACCCTCTACGGCTGAACATCGTTAGTCGGATACACCCATAGCTGAACACAACCCATTTCCATGGCCGAACACACCCACTTCCATGGCCAAAACACCTCATCTTATGTGACCGCGGTCGAACAAACAGTCCATGGTTGAAAGATTTCCATGGTCTAACACCACCCATAGTCGAAACAACTCTATCCATAGCCAAAACACCACCACCCATAGCTGACCCCACAAGGCCTATGGCCAAAGGACTACCATAGCCAAAACACTACCTCCATAGACACCAAAACATGCTGCACACAACCTTCCAATCTCTCACTGCTGAAGCTTCTCCTCTTGTTTTGCAATTCAAAAGCCCCTTCTTTGCAAAACAAATGTCGACTTTCTCTTTGTAGAACAAAACACCAACCACCGCCCACCATTCACCCACTCAATTGATCAACACCAAAATCGACTCACACCCAAAACCCCAAGTAACTCTAAACACCTAAGCAACACCCAGCCGGCCAACCAAACACCCAAACCTACCAAAACACCGTCGGATGAAGACCTAAAGACAAACACCTAATAGCAAAACTAAAGATCAAGCACAACCTAAGCAAGTGGATGAACAATGATGAGAAAGTGAGGCTAGCCAACCGCCATGGCCATAAGGCGGCGGCCAGCAGGCCAACGGTAAGGCCAGGGGAGGAAGTTTTTAGAAAGAGATAGATAAGTTTTGAAAGAGAGAAAAAAAAAACATTTTTAGTATTATTGATAACTAAGTGACCACCACCTTCTCCACCCATGTTTTAATAGTTCTTACACCATAAACTTAGAAATGACAATAGAAAAATGATATACAAGTCTATTTTCTAAACTCAGTTTTATAATAGAAAAATGATATAGAAGTCCACTTTTTACACCTATTGTTTGGACCTCATGATGTGTGAGTTGTGAGGCCCCTAAAAATTTTACTTTCTTAAAAGTCCCTTACTTTTAAATTATTTCTTTGAAGTCCCTCAATTTCTTAATTAACTGCAATTTTAACCGTAGGATACCAACTAAAAACTCGCAAACCCTAATCGATTTCAGTAACTTAGGAATCATTTCTAATATTCTAACACTGATTAATTGACTCCCTAAATATAGAAATTACCACTTGAAAACCCAATTTTTTTTTTATTTTTATCACGTTTGTCGGTTGATCGCCTTTTTATTCAAAACAAGAAATCCAAACCGAATTAGACTCTCTAACCCTAATTTAGTTTAATTCTACACTAAAATAAGTGTTCCAATTTACAAATTAAAACCAAAGCCCTCACATTTTTATTAAATTACCAATTGACCCCAAGTATTATTTTATATATATATACACTTGTACCTTAAAACTTATTTTATATACCATATTTTACAATTTCCAACATTTGTACACAAGAAAAAAATAAATTAATTCCCTCAAATCATCATCATGTGGCTAGCCACCCTAGAGGAACCCTTTGCTGTGTACTTTTTTAGATAAGTTTGCATAAATTATGAAAAATATCTTTGACTTGGTACAACTTATATATATATATATATAACTAGGTTGGTTTGATTAGGAGGAAAACCTTAACTAGATCATGTTTAGGTGCCTAATTAAGGCCTCTAAACTTCCATTTATTCCATTGGATTCAAACTAAATCCAAAACATCCCATTCAATTTCAACCAAAGGGCATTTTGGACATTTCACACTAATTTTTCTATAAAAATAACCCCTACCTTAGCATTTTACATACAACAATGACAACAACAACACATACACACACACACACACTATGTTTGGCTAAGAGAAAAAGAGGGAGGAGGGTGAGCTTGGTGGAAGATAGGAGAAGAAGAGAAGTTTGCTAGCAATTCTAACGAGTCTCAAGTAAGCCACAACACAACTCTCTCTTATTTTTCTTTTCAAATACATGCTCTTAGAAGTTTTAAACATTCATTTTAAATGTGTTTTGATGTTATTCTTGTGTTAAAAATGAAAGGCGTTGAGCCTTGATTCTACTCTTCTTGTATTTCTCTTAATCGGTATAAGACTACTTTTTTCCATATCAATCTCTCAAAATTTCCAAAGACACACCTTCACCTTAAATTTTTGAGTTTAATACATATTATTTAGCATGTTTTTATCGCAAGAGAAGTGAAAAATTTCCCCTAGTTGACCTCTTTTCTCACCAACCTTCTTATTTCAAGAACTGTGCCAGAAAAATCTATTTTACAACCAATTTTCAAAAATTCTAGAAAAATGTATACAAATCTTCCGGACTTAGATTTTATGTCAAAATCTTCCTTAATGAGTTAGATTTCAAGGAAAATTATTTTCATTGAAAAAGAGTGAGCGATTTGTGAGAAAATCCGATTTTCATAACGGTTGATGAATCTGGACAGAGCTGGAGTATTTCTGAAATAACTAAAAATCTGGAAAAGTTATTCCATTTCTGAAAAATGTTCTGAAAACTAGACAAAATTATCTACAAACCATAAGAAGGCCGGATTTGGAAAAAATCTGAAATAGTTCTTTTAATCTTGATCTTTAAGTGACTCTGAATTAGTGTCACGACCCAAACTCGCCCCTATAAATTTAGCGTCGTAACCGGCCAGTAATCCTGGGATTACCGAAAGCCTCTGAGACAAATTAACATAATATTAGGGGCTAGCAAAAGCAAATAACAAATATACAACGTCCATTGAACTGTGCAGACTTATATGAGACCAAAAAAAAATAAATAAACTTTTTATATACATATATATACATCATCCTTATGTCATTATATATATACAGATTAGGCAAAAAGGGATACACAAGATTTGCTTAACCAAACAAGAAAACAAAACTTAAACTTTAAATCACATAGCCATAGCCATAGCTATTTGACATATTCGGAACCTCTACGGGAGGCACATAGGTTGGCTAACAAAAACAGATTCCAGGTAGATGCCTCTAAGTCTGGTCACACGCCTGATCACCTACATACATAAATAATACAGTGGGCTAGAGCCCAGTGAATAATAACAGAGTAAAGGGTTTTAATGAATGATGTCTATCACAGAATTAGAAATCAGAGTTTATATCAGAAACATATTCCTTTCGGAAACAAAGTCTTATGCATATTCAGATTTCAAATCAGAAATAGATTCAGATACATGTTCATATTCATATTCAAATTTTGCATATGATCATACGTGGTGCACCTATTAGTTGTCATATCAACTTGGTCTTGAGACCCACAAGTATAGTCATTACCAACGACCATAAAGGTCCATATCTTGCACGCAAGTAGCCATGGTATTGTTACCCCTAAGCAAGGGTCACATGAATATAGGTCTCGGTATTGTTACCCCTGGGTAAGGGCTACGTGAATATAAGTCTCAGTATTGTTACCCCCGGGCAAAGGCCACGTGCATATTAGCCACGGTATTGTTACCCCCGGGCGAGGTCCATGTGCATATTGGCCACAGTATTATTATCCCTGGGCGAGGGCCACGTGAACTAAGGATGCCACAAATACATTTTAGAAAAGTGGACATTCATTCATGATTCATAAAATAGGATTTCAGAAACAGATCATATCATTTCAGTCAGAAAATATTTATAATCAAACAAAGCTTTACAGTGTTATTACTCACAGTGTTCTTGTACTTGATTCGTCCTTGCGTTTGACCCTACACAATTCATAACACATTTGGTTATTTTACAATTCATTCCATTTTTTAACTTGTTTAACATTCTTAGGCTCCTTTCATGTTCTTTAATTCATCTACAATGTTTAATGCATGCCTAAGAGTACTTTGAAATGAAAGAGAACGGAAAACGAAACATAAAACATCTTTTCAAAATTTCTAAAACAGGGCCCTCCGTTCGAGCGGACCCCTTTGGTCTGCAAAAGTACTGGTTGCTTGCAAATTACGCTCGAGCGAGACTTTTGACGCTCGAGCGAGGAGTTTAGTAATACACGGTATGCTCGAGCGAGACTCTCCACGCTCGCGCGGACATGCCGAATTCTGAATTTTTCTAGATTATGTTTGAGCTTCAAAACTTGGTTCCAACCAATGTAATTATTATCATAAGACTCATATTTCCACCATATAACTTTTAACATGAATATAAGGGCCAATTTTATAAGATTTGAAGTTCATCTCTCCAAGGATTCATCATACAAGCCCAAATTACCTCTAATTCATTTCCTTAAACTTCATAACTCACAAATTCTAAAACTTGAATTGAGCTTTCAAAATAATTTCAAGACTTGGGTTCATACATGACTTGTCTAAAAACATACAAATTCTTAAATGATCAAGAAAATATGATCCATTTAAAATCATTTACATCAAAACTCCTTTAATTTATAAATTAAGCTCACTGTTCATAAACCCATAAATTTCCAAAGCTTAATTCTTATTTCATCAAAACATGAAATCAATTATTAGAAATCCATGATGTATGTACAATCAGAATATTAAAACTTGTAGAACTTGTCCATGCATATAGAAATTAAACTCAGTTCATGTATGATATTCTAAAATCAAACCCAAAATAATTAATTTCTAAATTAATTTTCATAAATTTGAACATAGCTCCAATTTCTCATTTTCTTTTTAATTACATAAAATTAACTTCAAGCTCTTACTATTTTCCTTTAAATCATGAAATTGGAGTCATGAAACTTTCAAATCTCTTAAAATTCATTGATGCATGTAAAGATGAAGTCCAAATTCATGAGGAATAACACAAATTAAACTCACTTGATAAATTTTCCAAATTAATCTCTTAGTTGTTGACCTTAATTCTTTTCTTTTCATTATATGTAAATTACATACAAGTGGATTCTATTTCTTCTTGATTTTCAAAACAAGAAATTAAACATATGAGCCATAATTTTTGTTCTTGAAAACATGCAAGATATATATACACTCTTATGTTATGCAAGATCTTCAAAACCAAGTGAAAATGATGAAACATGAGACATGCAACCATGGATGTAAACTTAGTTTACTTGTCATCATCTTCTTGAAATTTCCTAACAAATTCCATGTAATTAATCCCAATTATTTCATAAACTCAACCTTTAGATGAGTTTCCTATAAGATTTTAGCTTAAATTTCATACTTAGAGCTTTAATTTGTTGAAATTTTTGAGCTTTTCCCTCTCTTTCTTTACTTCCCTTCTTGTATTCTTCTTTCCTAGGGTCTTGGATTAATTTCCAGCACAAAGTCTCTCTCTCTCTCTCTCTCTCTCTCTCTAGAATGGTTCTCTTACCAAATGAATGGTTGAACAAAACAAAATGTAGGCTTAAAGGTTCTAAAATTTATTTCCATATACATTTCATTTTAATTAATTTGAGTAGGAGTAGATTAGTCACTAATTATCCATTAGTTTAATTTATCACCTCTTAATTTTAATTAATCTTGATTAATCAAAATTTAATTAATCATAACTAATCACAAGTCTCACATAATTTAATTAGTCTAATTGACTTCAATTAATGCCCAATTAATTATAATTAAATTTGTCAATTTGAATCAGATTTTTAATTGAACTCCCAAAAGGCTCCAAATATTAAATTAAACATATTTTCATCCTCAATTTTGGTTTCTTAAATTATTTAAGCCTTCAATTTTTGATCAGACTCAAAATTTCGTCAATAAATTACATATTCAAATTAGGCACCACATAAATGAATTTAATTCATAATAATCTTAATTTCCAATCCTCTTAACTTAATTAACTCTAATTCGGACCTAATTAATCAAATCTCAATTTATAAATTTAAATTGAATATTTAATTAAACTCCCATATGGTCCGATACTCCAAATTAAAATAATTTAATTCACCATTTGTACTCTCTTGAGCCATTTAGGTTTTCAATTTCTAATTTCAAAATAAATCTTCAATAGAATCATATACGAATCAGTCTCCATAATTTTCATAAATCCCGGATTAAATCAGAGTAATAGGCAATTAAATTCAAATCTCTTTGATTAATTAAATGCTAATTATTATACGCGGCGGGGTCATTACAATTAGGAAATTCTATTTACATTGATGTTTTGTGCTCTTAACTTTATGAATGTGCTTACTTATATATAATCATGTCTTGGTATGATATTATACATGTCATGGTTATGTATTTTTTGTCCTTTGATGATTCTTACACTTATGTAAATTTATTTTCCTTCTCGTTTGTATTAACTAATTATAGCGATTAATCTAACGGAAAACTTAATGGGGTGGCTAATGGGATTTTGATCACTCAATTATTATTATGAGAAGAAGTTATTGGTTAGTGGGATGTGTTCCCTTTGATAAGTTAAATCTTGTGCAAGTGGTTGTTTCGAAACCCTTGAATGGAGTGGTTGTATTCGGACCCTAGATAGTTTGGTGTAAGGAGGGATTTGGGCAAGGCCCATCATTACCGTCTCTTTTGAGGCCCTGCGGTTAGCGTTTCGCGGTATATAACCGTTGGTAGGTATCCGAGATAAGGTCTGCAACAAAGCAGCAAAAGAAGGGGCATACCGAATAATCCGCGTCCAATTCTTGGAGTTAGGAGGACGAAATCTCTTTGGGGGATTTCTAGACTACTAACAACTAACCATATAATCTGTGCTATGAAATTAAATGCCACGATCCTTTCATCTGTTTGTTTTTGTAAATGCTGTTGTGTATTGGACTGGAAAAAGAGATGGCGTGTGTGTGTGTTTATTGGGCATTCAAAGCTCATGGCGTTTCATGTCAGGTATTGAAGAAACATACGAGGCCGATGAAGAGCCAAAGACATTTTAAGACTTTTATTTGTCTTAGATAAAATTAGAAGCCATTTTGCTTACGAGTCTGTTCGTGCTTTTGAAATATTAATGGAACTCGTTTTGAAATTTAAGTTTTGAAACACTGTAATTATTATTTGCTTATAAATGTTTGTAATCCTATGACTATCTCCACGTTACTTATGAGACCTTGCATTAATACCTCTTAAGATTTGTCAAAAAGATAGCTTGCTATATAAGGTGGTTGGACTTAGAATGGAGGTTATATTGACTCCTCCGACCTTCTTGGGAACTTACCTGACTATTGACTAAAAGACTCTTTAGTGACGTTACCTTAACCCTTAGAGTACAAATTAGGGTGTCATATGAGTGATATGATTGATTGATGATTACAAAATATATGAGAGAGAATTGTCTTTAATATCTTAAGTGATTGTCACATCATTGAACTTAAAAAATTAAGTCTAATTTTTTGTCTTAAATAGCAATGCTCATAACGATATTGTTGCAATTTAGAAACAACTTCTTCTTCTTCTTTTTTTGTTTGTTTGTTTGTTTGTAATTAGTAATGAAACAAGTAGTGGTAATACTTATTGGGTCATAGCTTTAAGCTAATATCACATCGAATGCTTCTTCAGTCACATCTAAGGCAATACCCCTCTTTTCAAGGGGAATTGCAACATCCTTCAATTAAAGCCTAACAATTTTTCTTAATTACTCGTGAGAAAGAGGATTAGATACTACAATCTCATCAAACCATTACGTAACTTGGGCTTGAAATGCTTCCTCACTCTATCACCTATCAAAAACCTTAGTCTTAGTCTATTCATAAAAAAAAAAAAAACACTACTCAAATTAATGAAAACATAACGGGTCTGTTTGGTAACCATTTTGTTTTTAGTTTTCAGTTTATATTTACAAAAATTTAAAAAACTGTGCTAAAAACTTGTTTGGTAAATTTTTGATTTATAATACTAGTTCTTAGTTTATAAATTTGACCCAAAAAATGTAAACTGAAAAAAGATGTTTTCATTGGTTTATAAATTTGGCATTGTAACGGAAGTGACTGTAGCATAGCTACAGTAACTTAGTTGTCGGCATAACGACCATGGTTCAAATCTTCGGAGCACCCGAATTCAATTTATTTTCTTCCAACGGTAAAAGAAATTGTATCTAAATCTTATCATCTTCATCTACTTCATGTTGACTGAAACTTCAATAAATCAGGTCAGTCTCTCTCTTCTCTCTCTCTCTCTCCCCTCACTTCTCTCTCTGTCTCCCCATTCTTCTCTGTGTTAATCGAGCTTTGATTTTTTTTTCTTTTCTAAAACATTATGTTGCAAATCTGCAGATCTTTGTAGATCTTTCAACCAAATTAATCTCAGGTCTCTCTCTCTTCTCTGTGTTTTACCGAGCTGCCATAGTGGTTTTTTTTTTTTTTTTGTTGAAACAACAAATCTGTTCTGCAGATCTTTTGCAAAATTTCCAAACCACATTGATCTCAGTCACAGGTCAGTCTCTCTTTCTCTGTTCTACAAATTTGTTATGCAAAATTTTTGAACCACAAATCTGTTATGCAAATCTGTTCTGCCATGGTTGTTTGTAGATCTGTGCTACATCCATGTAAATTTGTTTTGTTTTGTTTTTTATTTTTATTTTTAAGAACATATAATTGTTATTCTTTATATTAAATCTGTAGATCTTCTTCATTTTAATGATATTGTTGCCTTTTTGCTAATTTGGATTTAAAAGATATGTTAATCTGTAGATCTTCTTCTTCATTTTAAATTTGGAGTACATGATAAGGATTTAAAAGATATTGTTGCCTGGATCTCATTTTAATGATATGTTAATGATATTCTTTATTGTAATGATATTATAACTGTTATTCTTCATTTTATTCAAAAGTAACTACTGCTTGAGATAGATCTAGAAAATTAGATCAAAAGTAATTGGTGCTTGTTCTTCAATGCTTCTTCTTTGAATTTATCTATGAATAAATATAGATATTTAGGCCTCTTCAATTTATGGTGATGTGATCTTCTTCATTTTATCTATGAATAAATATACATATTTAGGCCTCTTCAAGTAACTGGTGCTTGTTCTTCAATGCCTTTTCATTTTATTTGACTTACATTTTTTCAAAAATATTTATCTATGAATAAATATACATATTTAGGCAATGGCAACAACAGTACACAATGATCTCCCCATTGATGATGATGATGTTGTTGAAGTTGGTAGAGGAAACAGTGGTCGCCTCAGGAAAATGAGCTTCTTTTCATTATCCTCATAGATGAGGAGGTGAAAACCAAGAGTAGTAAAATAACTGGGACATTCACTAAACAAGCTTGGAACAGGTTGAGAGATCAAATAAACGTAAAAACCCAATACCAGTATAATGCACACCAGCTTCGGAACAAATACAATCAGATGCGTATTATGTTCAACAAATTTACAGCATTACTGAAGCATATTAGTGTTGGTTGGGATAGCCAGCGGCTTACTATCACTGCACCAGATGACGTTTGGGAAGCCCTTTACAAGGTTTAATTAAACTTTTGCATTTTGTTTGCTACATTTAATTGGGGAATTCTTCATGTTAACCTAAAATTCATTGGTTTGTAGGTTAGTAGTCATGCAAAGAGGTTCAGGAAGAAATGGATGGTTTACTACCATGAGTTGTCTCATATCTTAGGAGACACATTTGCAACTGATAAATTAGATCATCCTTCTACCAAATCACCTTTTGAAAGTAGTGCTAGTTCTGATCCTGAATTTATGGTAAAGAATGAGGACTTAGATACATTGCAAATTGATAGTGATAATGACAATGGAGATGGCCAAGGCAAGGGCAAGAGCAAAATGACAGGTAAAAAGAGTAAGAAGATGAGCTCTTTTCGAGCTAATATTTCTGAAGCACTCAAAGAAATGAGTGAAAATAGCAAGAGGAAGGTGGACCTAATGGAAAAGCGATTGACAAGTGCTTCAGTTACTAATGTTAGCGATGACAGTGGTTCAATTGAAGATGGCTCTACTGCCTCACGTTCATTACTGAAAGAGTGCATAGCACTATTGCATGCTATGGAGGAAATTCCTACACTTGCTTACACTAAAGCTATGAACAAGCTTGCATCGAATCCCATAATAAGGGAGGTATTTGTTGATATGCCTGTTGGTGGGATGAGGGATTGGGTCCTTAATCTTTGAAAGTTATTCTTAGAGAGTTCAAGCTTAGTGTGGTATGTATTTTTTGTTGTTTAATTTATTAGTAATGTTGGATAATATTTGGTAGTTAAAAAATGTTAGTTCGTATAGATGTTTTCATGTTTTCAAAAATGTTGGATAATATTTGGTAGTGTATTGTATTTTTTATTTTATTTTATTTGTTTCAGAATTATTTATTATGGAGACAGAGTTGGGTGTATATATCATGTTTTTAATATTCTATTGAAACGCAATTACATTGCTCTTGATGGGTAGATATAAAATTGTTGACAATGCACTTGAATGTTACTACTATATTCAATGAATGCCACAGCTATATTCAATTATCTTGAATGTTATTACATTGTGAGCTGATGGGTAGATATAAAATTGTTGACAATGCACTTGAATGCTACTGCTATATTCAATGAATACCACAGCTATATTCAATTATCTTGAATGCTGTTACAATGGGAGTTTATGGGTAGTTGAAGTATTGAACACAAACAACCCAACTTGAATGCTACTGTTATATTTAATGATCTTCTCCTATATAATGCTTGTTGGTAGTCATTCCAAGTATTTTTTTTTATCAAAAGTTCAACAAAGCTTCTACATTGTCAACAATTGGAAAAGGTATGTATGACCATATTTACATTTGTTTTTTTAAGAGTCCAAAGGTATGTATGATCTTCTCCTATAAAAAATATTTACAATTGGTATTTTCCATGGTATTTAGGTTTCACTACATTTGTCTCTAGTAGTAAAAAAAATAAAAATAAAAATAATGGTATGGGAAGTATCAATTTCTTTCTATCACTACATTCAATTTTTTTGTTGAATCCCACAAGAGTATTGTTGAATAATTTTTCAACCAAGAAAGAAAAGTAGCTTTGATATAACCTTTTATTCTACAATAGAATAAACATATTTGTACTTTTCATATTCACTTTTTTGTTGGGCTATATGCTTCATAATAGTAATTCTGAGTATATAAGCTAACATCGAAATGAAGATTGCAAGCATTGTTAGGACCATTCTAACATATCAGTAGAAAAATGACTAATACTTGTGTGAAAAGCCCCTTTATTGCTACTGAAAAAAATTGAAAAATAAAAATAAAAATAAAGATTGCAAGTATTGCTACTGAAAAAAATAAAATAAAAAAAAAAATTCTTGTGTGACCATATTTTCATATATTTTCATTGTCACTAATACTTTTGTTTGTAAGTGTAACAACCCTCACCACTGCTTACCGATTAATTATTGATTACCGCTAAACTGAGACTGATTATGATAAGTAATTGAATCAACTGAAATACTGAACTAACTGACTGAAATCTGGAACTGAATTGATTGAGTATGTTAGTTAAATTGCAATTCTATCTGTTTGATTGCTAAATTATCTGTTCATGTCTTTGTGTTTAAACCGCTAATTGAAGGCCTTATTGGCGGCCGAATCTGAAATCGATTGATGTTTTATGATCATTAGAATTTATAAGATTTTATGGCATATTTATCTGAAATGTGATTTAGTATGATTAAACTAGATTAAAATAAGCTTAATGTCAAGAGTTGACCTAATTACCATTTTGCCATATGAGTGGCCCACTACCTAGACTATACTTGAGCCTTCCTACATTCTAAACAAAACATTTCTTTAGCCTCATTTCTTATTCTAACCAACCATAGAGAGAGAGAAAGTGAGAGAATTGAGCTCAACTTGTAGATTTGCTTGGGACTTGAAGGAATTAAAGTGTAGATTTCATATTTGAGCTTCTAGTCTTGTGATTAAAGACCTAAGGTAGAGTGGCTACCTTCTTAATTATGAATTCAAGTTAGTTTGTGCATGGTTCATGGTAGATGAGAGCCTAAGGCCATAAATGGGAGTTAAATTGTTGCCATGAAGCTTAATTATTGCATGGATGTATATATATTGAAGTTTTGAGGTTGTAGTTCATAATCCCTCACATGCATGTCCATGTTTTGAGAGTAGACCATGATTTCATCTTGTTTTGAAAAGAATTGGCTCATTTGAGCAAGTGTTTAAAGCTTGGAAGTGGTTTAAATTCATGCATGTTGCATGTTCAATCTTGTTCATGAAATTGGGTTTGAAAATGGATTTAATTAAAATACTCTTGGGCCTTGATTTTACAAATTGAGTTTTGAAACATGTTATTCTATGTGTTTAAAAATGTTTTCCAGAAATTGGGCCTAAGAGGATCGAATTTAGTGCCTTTAAACTTGGTTTTGAGCTTGAGGTTCAAATCTGGAATTTCCAGATTTTGGACCCACACTCGAGCGAGGAACTCCACGCTCGAGCATACACTCTATGATTATGCCTTCCGCTCGAGCGAGTAAAGTGGCACTCGAGCGTGAAATGCGTGCATTCAGTACTTTGTATGAGCTTACAGTCCGCTCGAGCGAGAGAGTTCACGCTCGAGCGAGGACTTGTGTCTCACACTCGAGTGAGGGTCGAGCGCCCGTCGAGCGTAAATTTTGAGCATCCAGTATTTTCATCAGTATAGATCGCCGAGCGACGGAAGTCACGCCGAGCGAGCTCTTTGTTCAGATGTCCGCTCGGCGTGAAAGCTACGCCGGCGAGACCCTGCTTTCAAAAATTTTGTAAAGTGTTTAAAAGTGCATCTTTGCATTCTCTTTCCATCCTAGGCATTCCTAGGGCATGTTTAAGACATCTTAATGAGGATATAGATGTAGAACACACCGAGGCAATTAGGGATTAAGTTATTATCTTTCCCAACTGTGTAGCTTGGTGTGTGTTCGATCTGTTAACTGTGTAGGGTTGGCGACTGGAGACGCGCTCTAGCTTACTGTAGCCCAGAACTCTGTAAGTAACAACTGTGTAAAGATATATTCAAAAATGATTATCTTCTGAACAATTGAACTGCATCTTGCTTCGAATCGCCATCGTTAATCGAATGAATGTATATCCTATATTTTGAATCAGACAGGCATCCTTAGCAACCGCCGTTATCGATTGTTATCAAGTAGAGATCTCGCTCGGTTCTCTTGTTGGAACCACTCATTTCTTGATTGATGGCCATCATTAATCGCTCGGGTCTTTTAAGACCCTCACATCTTATCTTGTTATGCTAATGGATGTACCACATATGGTATCTTGTTGAACATTGAAATACCGACTTAACGAACTGTTTTTCATTACTGTAAGGACATTCATTCTTAACCTCTTTACGCATTATGTTATTCACTGGGCTTTAACTCACTGCTCATATATCTATGTAGGTGTACAGGCACCAGACCGGGGCTAGAAGCGTCGGGGTAAACTCCAGTTTTGTCAAGCCAACCACTGTGCCTCACTGCGAGGTTCCGAGCCTGTCAAGCTATGGCTTAGGGGTGTTTTTATTTCCCCCGTCTGTCTCTGTGTCTGTTTTATATAATTGTATAGACTGATAGCACTATACTGAACTGTTAATAGGGATTTGGTCCCTGATCTGAATGATTGTAAATATTGTGCATACTGTTCTGTACTGAGTATATATATATATATGAAAAGTTTTTTTTTGCATACAGACTGTCACAGCTCATTGGATATTGTTTATTTACTGTTTTGGCTTCCGCCATACCCCTGTACTCTGTTTTACTGTATTACTATTAAGCAGGCCTTCGGTAATCTCGGATTACTAGTCGGTTACGGTGCTAAACCCATAGGGACGGGTTTGGGTCACGACAGTAAGGGGTCAACACAATATCACAGTGATATATATGGAGCCGATGCATGCTCTTGATTTGAGTTTTGACTCAGACAGTGACGATGAAAATATACAATTTCTGGTGTGTGTAGCACTACATGAGTATTGTTATACTTACTTTCAACCTAGACCATGCCGAACGTCCATATTACACGGACATAACTACGTATTAGAAATATTGAATGGCCATGAAACAAGGTCGAAGGAAAATTTTAGAATGAAACTAGATGTATTTATTAGTTTGTGCGAGGCACTTAAAGTATATGGTAAACTAGAACACTCACGTTATCTAATTGTCCGAGAGCAAGTTTGTATATTTTTGTTAACAATTGGTCAAAACGAACGGAATCGTGTTGTCTAAGAGCGATTTCAACATTCTAGCCAGACCATCTCCAAATACTTCAACCGAGTCTTGAAGGCAATGTGTAGGCTTGGTAAACAAGTTATAAGGCCTCTAGATTTTGATGAGGTGCATGCAAAAATTCGACATAATCCACGCTTCTACCCTTTTTTTAAGGTAATCACTAACAGAATATTTGAAGTATAAATTTTAGTAAAATATCATGCATTATTAAAGTCATTTGTCAAATAGGATTGTGTTGGAGCAATTGATGGTACCCACATATCTGCAAGGGTGCCAGCATCAGAGCAAATACCATATCGGGATATGCATACTGTTACAACGCAAAATGTAATGTGTGTTTGCTCATTTGACATGCGATTTACGTATGTATTGGCCGGTTGGGAGGGCACTGCAAATGATTCAAGAGTGTTCATTGAAACCATACATGATCCAACAAATTTATTTCCAATGCCACCAACAGGTATGTATTATATGGCATTTTGTTAATTTATAATGAATATTCTTTTGCCAATCCATAATAATAGATACATACATGTTGAACAGATAAATACTATGTTGTTGACTCGGGTTATGCAAATATGCCTGGCTTTTTATCGTCATACCGTGGTGAGAGATACCATCTAAATGAGTTTCGTAGTTAATGTCGACAACCAAGAAACTAGAAACAAATGTTCAATTACCGACACTCCTCACTATGCAATGTGATTGAGAGATACTTCAGTGTCTTGAAGGCTTGTTTTCCAATTTTGAGAGACATGCCTCCATATTCAACTAAGACGTAGAGATACATCCCCATTGCATGTTGTACAATACACAACTGGATTAGGATACATTCTCAAGGTGATGCATTGTTCACTAAATGGGCCAATCTATATTGTATCATTGAAGATGTTGGGCCTAGTGGAGGTGGTAGTAGTAACTCGACACATACGGGAAGTAGTTCTCAGCAACCAATTGATATAGACATTAGTCAACCTCAACTACGTTACATGTCTGATGTAAGGAATCAAATTGCTGGTCAAATTTGGGAATTTGTCAGAAACAACTGAAATATTATTTATGAGTATAATAAATTGTGGAAGATGTTTTTTTATGGTTTGTGGAATAATTGAGATCTTATTATTATGGTTTGTAAGTTGTTATGAACATTACTAATATGGTTATTAAATTTATCTATGGTTGGTATTGTATCAATATGATTATTATGGATGCTTATTACAAAGTGTATGATCCCATTGTTAAAAATAAAAAAAATAAAAAAAATAAAAATTTTAGGCCTTAACAAACATGTTTTTTAGTTTATGTTTTCGAAAATTTTCAAATGTTTTGTCCAAATCAAAAGCGCTTATTATTTATGTTCTCCTAGAAATAAATATAAACCAGTTTATAAAATATTTGTAAACATAAACAAAAAATGTAAACATTACCAAACGCTACTCTCCATTGTACACTAGTCCATTGATGATTATTTCTTACAATTAATTTTATGGATAAATTATAAATACACTCATTGAGATTGGCTTAAAATACAGATTGTCTCATATATAGTTTGAAAAATTACAAATATCCATTGTCAGAATTTTTTATTTAACAAAATTAATTAAAAAATTAAATTTCCTGTTTGCTCTCCCATACAATAGAATTACATGAATTATTTTTTGAAATAAATTTCTGACATTATTAAAAACTATTAATTGATTTGATGATTTATGAGTAAAATACAATTACATCCCTGAGGTTTACTTAAAATACAAATTACCACCTGTGATTTTGAAAATTATAAATATGTCATTGTCATAGTTTTTTATTGGACAAATTACAAATATACTCATTGAGATTTGCTTAAAATATGATTTGTCCTCTATGATTCTTGGAATTACATTCCACATCCTAAAGTTTCCAATTTCATAATAAATGACACATTTTATTAATAAATCATCAAGTCAATTAGTAGTTTTTAATAATGTCAAAAATTTATTTCAATTAGTAATTCAAATAATTTTATCATTGTATACGAGAGCAATTAGTAATTTTATTTTTTCAGTTAATTCTGTTAACTAAAAAATTTTGATAAGGAGATATTTGTAATTTTTGACGGATGTGGTTGCCAGGGAATGTGGAGGCAACTTAGTGCTACTAACATTTAGCTCCGTCCAGCATATGAAAGAAGGGAAGGCTCAGTTGGAAGACTGGGGTCAGAAGTGGTGCGACTCAGTTGAAGAATGGGAGGAAGGTCAATTTGTAGAGCAGGAGAGGTGTGTATGGTTATATTGCTTTGGTATACCAATTAACCTTTGGAGTGTCACAACCTTTCGCAGTGTAGCTAGCCATTGGGGTTCGGTGGTTCAATTTCAGGAAGATATAATTAATCTTAGCACCTTCCACCAAGGAAGAGTTCGTGTACTCACGAGGTGCATGGAGATGATCAATACAACCGTTTATTTAGAGTGCAAAGGTAAGCTAATTCCGGTGAGAGTTTGTGAGGAACTTCCACGGTGTTTATGTCATAGCAGCAGCATTAGCACGAGCAAGAACCATGTTCAGATCCAAACCAGCAACAGAGAAGAGGTTGACCAACTGTCTGGTAATGGTGGGTGTAGAAGAAATACTAAGCAAGCTTCTTCAGGAAGGGTGGAAGGTATGGAGGGAGGTTCGGATGGATTAAGCAGGGTGATGGAGACAATGCCAGCCGGATTAGAGGTGTTAGGCAGGGGAAATGATGGCAAGCATGCAATAGCCGTAGGTGCAACTCAGGGATGCATGGGGAATGGCAATTTAGGTGCACTTTCCAACGAAGGCAGTCTAATTCAGCAAGTCAACACAAAGGTGGTAATGATGAATGAGATTCAAAATCTTAATGGGAATACAGGCATTTATGGGCCAACAAAAGACTTCCATGGTCCTGAAGGGGACAGACCACACATTAATCTGGAGGTCTTTCTCAAGGGAGTGCAAATTGGGCCCCAGCTTTGTGGATCAAATAATCAAGTGGGCTCAAACTTGGGTGATAGTATGGACTAGTTCAGTCTTAGGCCCAATTTGATTCAATCCATTCAAACGAAATTGGGTAAGAGGGTTGATGGCAGCAGTAAAGGTAAGAATGGTACAACACACAAAGCCCACCATCCTTGGAAGAAAGGCCCCATTGCAAAGAGTGGCAGCCGTGTAGTTGGTAGTACTAGCAGACAAAAAGGTGTGGTCCGAAGTATGGGATTTTCAAGAGGTGCTTTATTCAGAACTTCTGCAGTAGCTGTGGCTTCATCTCTATCATCTTCATCTCAGAATGCCTCGAGAATTAGAAGGAGAAATTTGGTAGAAGAGGCTAAGAAAACTCTGAAGGTAGGAAGTATACTGGGGCTGTAGTTCCATGGCCAAGAAGATGAGGTTGTGAGTAAGTTAGTGGAGCTATAAGAGAAGGATGTGGAAAGAGCAGCAGGTGCTGAAAGGGCAAACAGAAATTAGCAATCTAACAATGGGGGAATTGGGTGCGTCATGCATGTGTTATTATGAAGATCTTATCTTGGAATGTGAGAGGGTTGAGAAGGCCAGAAAAAAGGGGGAAAATCAGAAATTTGGTGAAGGATAGGAAGGTAGAAGTCTTGTTGCTGTAAGAAACTAAAAGAAGTTCTCTGGATGAGTTTTTTGTGAAAACCATGTGGCCATATGAAGAGATGGATTTTTTGGGGGTGGATCCAGATGGTAGTGCTGGTGGTCTTTTGTGCATCTGGAGACCAGATGTATTCCAACTTAAAGATTGCTGTTGCAGTAGGAATTTCATCCTAATATCAGGTTCAACATGTTTTTCTTTTGACTGTGTTGTTGTTAATATTTATGCCCCAAATGAGGTTGTGAGAAGGAGTCAATTATGGGATGCTCTGGTGAGTGTGCACCCTCATTATTCAAACCCATGGTGTGTGGGTGGGGACTTCAATGAGATCAGGTTCATGAGTGAGAGGATAGGGTGTTCAAGAAGAGAGAGATGAATGAAGGATTTTAATGAGTTTATTGACAGATTGGAATTTTCTGATTTGCCTATGCTAGGTAGACAGTTTACTTGGTGTAATGCTCTAGATGGGGAAAGATGGAGTAGGATAGACAGATTTTTGCTG
This sequence comes from Camellia lanceoleosa, assembly GCA_025200525.1. Taxonomy (NCBI): domain Eukaryota; kingdom Viridiplantae; phylum Streptophyta; class Magnoliopsida; order Ericales; family Theaceae; genus Camellia; species Camellia lanceoleosa. The sequence continues at coordinate 100,278,997 of CM045759.1, forward strand.
GATTCAAGATGGCTGGAAAAGTTTTCTTTCAAACAGTGGGGCCTTCCTAGAACCATTTCAGATCACTGCCCAATTTTGCTAAAGGAGGATGATAGGGACTGGGGTCCTAAACCTTTCAGGTTCTTAAATCCGTGGCTGTCACATCCTTCCTTCTTACCTGAAGTTCAACAGGTCTGAGGGAACAGTCATGTTTCAGAATGGGCAGGGTTTAAACTACTGAGTAAGCTAAGACTTTTAAGATCTCACTTAAAGGTGTGGAACAAGGAGGTGTTCGGTAACATTGACTCTCAATTAAAAGTAGCCGAAGAGGAATTGCATGATTGGGACTTGAAGTCGAGGCCTTTGATCGATGGAGTCAAGAAGAAGAGAAGCTAGAAGTTTGGTGTGGAATCTAAGTAGAAATAAGGAGAGTTTATGGCACCAAAAGTCCAGAATGCTATGGGTTCGAAATGGCGATAAAAACACCAGATTTTTCCATATCATGGCCAGCAGGAAGCAAAGAAAGAATTTGTTAGACTCAGTCTGTGTGGAGGGGGTGAATCTTGAGGAACCTACTCTAATCAAACAAGCTGTGACCAGGCACTTTAGGCAACAGTTTTCAGAGGATTGGGCTGTTAGGCCTAAGTTATCAGGTCCTTTTGATGTACTTAGCTCTGAGGCTGTAGCTAATCTAGAAATATTGTTCTCCAAGGATGAGATTTGGGCAGCTATTACAGATTGTGATGGGAACAAGGCCCCTGGGCCAGATGGATTTAATCTCGCATGCATTCAGAGGTGTTGGTCTACTATGAAAAGTGAAATAATTCAATTTTTTCAGGAATTCCATTCAAATGTAAAATTATCAAGTGGGATAAACAGTTCTTTCATTGTGCTTATTCCTAAGAAGGATAACCCTGTAGGTTTGAGTGATTATAGGCCTATTAGTTTGGTTAGCTCTATTTACAAGATCTTGGCCAAGGTTCTATCTAGTAGGTTAAAGCAGGTGCTTCCAGCTGTGATCAGCGAGGTGCAGTCAGCTTTTCTAAGTGGTAGACATATTTTAGATGGTGTATTGATAGCCAATGAAGTTGTAGATGGGTGGAGAAGAGCTAAAAAGAAAGGCATTATTCTGAAGTTGGATTTTGAGAAAGCCTATGACTCCTTAAATTGGGAGTTCTTATTGTCAATGTTGGGTAACTTCGGCTTTGGTGCAAGATGGATTAGGTGGATGAAAACTTGTATTTCAACAGCTAAGGTGTCTATATTGGTCAATGGCTCACCTACTGAGGAATTTCAACCCCAAAAGGGTTTACGGCAAGGGGATCCTTTAGCCCCTTTTTTGTTCATCATGGCAGCTGAAGGTCTCAATCTGTTATTGAAAAGGGCAGCAGAGAAGAGCTTGTTTAAAGATGCTGTAGTAGGCTCAGAACAGTTGGGTATTTTACACCTACAATTCGCAGACAACACTATTATTTTTTGTGAAGGTGGTAAGGATAAAATTATGAATATAAAGAGGGTGCTGAGGTGCTTTGAGGTGATATCTGGTTTAAAGATCAATTATCATAAGAGTGTTGTGTGTGGGGTGGGCTACCAGGATGATCAATCCAAGGAGTTTGCTAAGATCCTGAATTGTTTTTCTAAGAAACTGCCGTTTAATTTCCTAGGCTTGCCTTTAGGGTCCAATCCCAGCAGGAAGATCACTTGGGCCCCTGTTGTGGCTAAAATTCAAAAGAAACTTTCATCTTGGAAGAGAAAGTTATTATCCTTCGCTGGTAGACTAACTCTGATTAAATCAGCCCTAACCAATTTGCCAATCTATTCCTGTCTCTTTTCAAAATGCCTAGAGGGGTAGTAAAGATTATCTCTAAATTGCAGGCCAAATTTCTGTTGGGGGGGGGGGAGATCTGCAACCAGCAGGAAAGTGCACCTAGTGAAATGGAAAGAGGTTACTAAGAGCAAGAGTCAAGGAGGCTTGGGAGTGAGGGATCTAGGTGAGGTAAATGAGTGTTTGCTTTTGAAGTAGTGGTGAAGGTTCGGTAGGAATGACAAGGCTCTGTGGAAATCCGTGGTGTGCTCTAGGTATGGCAGGATTGGTGGGGGTTGGAGCCCCCTGGTAAATCAATCAGGTGGAACTTCAATTGTGTGGAAGGACATCTCACAGCTCTCTATGGTCAATCAGCAGCTGGGTAGTTTTTTTTCTGATCAGGTCAAAATCATCATTGGCTATGGGAGGAGAATCAACTTCTGGCATGACGCTTGGTTGGGTAGCAGAGCCTTGAAAGCTGAATTCCCCAGATTATTTAGTTTATCAACGGGGAAGGAGGAGTCTCTGCAGCAAATCAGTGCAAAGAAGAGCACCCCAGGGGGGTGGCAGCTTCAATTTAGAAGGAATTTACTAGCTTGGGAAGAGGAGGAGGTTCAGAGGCTGCTAGGGATGTTGGTTCTATCCCCTCCTCTAAGATCTGATATTGAGGATTCCTGCTCCTGGGCAACAGAGAAATCAGGGCAATTTACAGTTGCATCTGTGTGGAGGTGGAGGGTCGTAGCTAGGGGCCTTGGTCTGGGTGTTCCTCCAGGGATGTGGGTAAGTTTTGCTCCTCCAAAAATGCAGTTCCTTTGTTGGTTGGCTTGGCGTGGTAGGGTAAAAACTACTTCATTCCTCCAAAGAATAGGGGCTATTGATACGAATGCTGACATTCTCTGTGTTCTCTGTAAAGCTGAGGTGGAGACTGTTGATCATGTTTTTTTGTTTTGCCCTCTAGTGTGGAAGTGTTGGTCTACCATGGTTGACTGGTGGGATTAGGTTTGGGCCACACCAGGATCAGTAGCAGATCTGCTATATTGGTGGGTTGGAGGTAGGTTCAAAGGCTGGTTACTTAAAGCATGGCAGATTGTCCCTGCTGTTGTGTTATGGTCTGTCTGGAAGCTGAGGAATGACTGCGTGTTCAAGGGTGTTCATCCCAACATTCAAGATTTGTGCGAGAAAATTAAGGTGCAGATAGCCTTGTGGACCAAATGCCATGTGGTGGTGAATTATTCAGTCCATGACATCGTGTCCAATCTTCATCAGATCAGGTCGGCCCCTTGAGGCTCCAAAATTGCAGAGATGTGCAGAGTGTGTTTTGGTTCGCAGCAGCATCTGTATTACTGCATTAGGAGTTACTGTTGTTCTGGGGCTTTTGGTTATGTTGGTGGGCTTTTGTTGTGTTGCAGTAGCACTCCAATTGCTGCATTGCAGCTTCAGCCTTGGTGAATTACTCAGGTTTTGTGGTGAATTGCTGGGTGAATTTCTGCAATGGTGTATTTTGGTTCTGGTTTGCAGTGGGCTGGTTTTCTGCTATTGGTTGTTGTTCTGCTCTGCTATTGGTTTGATGTCGGTTTGCTCACTGCTGCTGTGAGTGTTAGTGTTATGTGTCCTGTATGTGTTTAGTTGCTATGCCTTCTGTGTGCTAGTGGTGTGGGATGCACTGGCCGCAATTTAATTTAGGCAAGGGAGGTGTCTCCAGCCCTATATTCTGTCATATGCTCATGTTGCTGTCAGTGGTTGGGTGTTGGTGTCTGTGAACTTAGGTTGAGTGGTATACAAGGAGGAATAGCCAGATTCTGTACAGTTGGCTGAAGAGGCTGCTGGCTGCTATGTTACCTGTTTGTGTCTCCTCTGGTGTTCTGTATGGTTTCATCTTTTGTTAGGCAGCTGCTATCTGCACTCATTGGATCTGCTGTGGACTGTGGTGTAGACATGCTACTGTGTAAGGTTCTTGTATGCTTAGTTTTTCCTTCCTTTCTGCTTGTCTTCTGTCTTTTCGGGTTTGGTTCCTCACCAAACTCCTTCCCATATTTGTTGTATTCTCATTTCTTGTCTGACTTTCCATCAATAAAGGTCCCTTCTTTTGCTGATAAAAAAAAAAAAAAAAAATTGAAATTTCTTATTACCTTCGTATATAACACTAAAATCATTTGAATCTTTAATTGGAATACATTTATGATATCATTAAAACTGTTAATTGACTTAATAATTTATTAATAAAATGGCTCATTTGTTATGTAATTAAAAACTTGATGGGGCGAGATGTAATTTTTAAAACTATATGGGGTAATTCATATTTTAAGAAAATCTCAAGAGGTGTATTTGCAATTGACCTATAATTTATTATTAAAATGGGTCATTTATTATGAAAATAGAAATTTCAAGAGGCATGATGCAATTTTCAGAATCACAGGGACAAATTGTATATTAAGCAAGTCTCATAGGTGTATTTGTAATTGACCTATAATTTATTATTAAAATGGGTCATTTATTATGAAAATAGAAATTTCAAGAGACATGATGCAATTTTCAAAATCATAGGGGCAAATTGTATTTTAAGCAAATCTCATAGGTGTATTTGTAATTTATCCTAATTTTATTTACTTTTTAATTAATTAATTAAATGTAAAAATAAATATTATAAATAAATAAAACATATTTATTATTTATAAATTACACAAATATTTTTATCATTAATTTTATTTTTAATTTATTTAGTTTTAATATTTTAAAAAAATAACTTTTCGCTTACGAAACAATTATAACTACTCATTTTTTTTTAATTATAGAATTTTGTCACTTTTTTAATAGTATGTTTTTTTTATTAATTTGACACACCTATAATGCTTTCCATTCCAGTTATTATAAAGTTAGAACAAAGATTGAGAGTACAAATTCCTCATCCCTTAAAGACTCCTAATTAAGTGGCGGAAAATTATAGTCTATTTTTGGAATATCACGTGTCGGTATTTTTAATAAATCATAATTTATTTTATTTATTTATATTTTTCAATCACTCAACACAATACTCCACTTACCTACTTTCTTCACCAATCACAATACTATCAAATACCAAGTGTCACTCCATCTCATAATCTTCCTCATCAAAGATAAACCCAGTCATCTTTCTACTCATCTTATAAGTTTCATAAATCATAAAGTGACTCAAAAACTTTGGTATAATTTTATAATTAAGCTTTTAAGTTTAGTATAATTTTGTAAAATTTAGTTTTTACTTGGAAGTCATTGTGAGACCCTCAATCTTGGTATAAGAGCCTATAAATTGAATCTAAAAAAAATTTAAATATGAAAATCCAATGTTTAATGAATGATATAATAGATGTAAAAAAAATTTAAATCTCAATTATGAAAATAGTAAAACTGAAACCACAGTTGCTTTGGGATTTACTTATTTTTTGTTTTATTTTGTTTTTTTTTTCATACTCATTTTTGCCTTTAGTGAACTTTTTATAAAAAATATTTTAAAAAGTTTTAAGTTTCTAAATTTAGCTTTAAAAAAAAAAGTACAGAAGAAAACAAAATATAATGGATTGTTTTAGCTAACATAGCACACCATTAGTTACTTTCTCATCGATATAGCATGGTCGTGTAAATGAATTTAGACTCTTCAATTTCTAATCTAGAAGTACCAAGTAGCCTTTAATGTTGAGAGAAGGAAAAAACTTATATATACTTTTTGTTAGAAAAATTATACATTTTGTTGGATGAATGTTATGATTTTTGTAATAAAAATTATGAATTTTAAAGTTAGGATATACACGTAAAAGTTATATATAACTAAAGTTATATTTTTTGTAAGAGAAGTCATACATTAAGTTATATTTTTTGTGAGAAAAAAAGTTATATTTTTTATGACGAAAGTTATTCATTTTATAAGAGAAATTATGCTTTTTGCATAGAAAAATGTTAAGAATCCACTTTTACGACCCTGAATTCATTTTGAATATATTTATGTGGTGAAAAATAAATCGATAAAGTGTAGGAATTCAATATGAAATAAATTTAAGCCATCAATCTCCCTTTTTAGATAAACTCTAAGGCCTTGTTTGTCGTAATTTAAAAAAGTTAAAAAATCAAAAAGTTAAAGGCACATCATCTTATTTAAGTCACATCACCTCTCCATTACATCACTTTAAACTCAACCTATATTTTATAAAAAGTTAAAAAGTATACTTATTTGGATCATACCAAACCCACCTCAAGTGGAGAAGGGTAAATTTATAATATTTTTGTTGTTTTGCATAAGGCGGAAATGATGTTGACTTATAGCATTCTCCTTCAATGTTATCAGTTATTCCTTGTGAAAATTCATCTTGTTTAGTTTATTTTTTGAAAACTGTTTTCGAATTTTTTTTTTTGTTATTTATTTTCCATGTGTTTTTTGGTCATTAATATATATATATATATATATTTTTTCAGGTGCACATGATACACTTAAAAGTCAAATATTTGTAAAGCAATTTAAAAAAAAAAAGCTCACAAAAATCCAAAAAAACAAATACAAAAATTATGTTACTTTTTTATTTTTATTTTCTTTTATCTTTAGTGAATTTCTTTTTTCAAATTTCTTCACAAGTATTTTATTTGTTAAACACATCTAAAATAGGTACATCTAAAAATTTAAAAAATAAAATAAAATCAATAAACACGAAGAATGAAAAAAAGAAAACTCAGAAAACAATTTTTTTTTGTTCGAAAATCAAACAAGATCATGTGTGAATAACATGAGTATTCATCATCAATAACTCATCACACTCCATCAAGAATTTCCATGAAAGTGCCATAACCCAAACTAAAAATACACAGTTGAACATACAATCAAAAGACAAAAAACTAGAAAAAACGTCTCACCTCATCATCATCATCATCATCATCATCATCTATTTCTTCACTTTTTTTCACTACTTGTGCATCATTATCATTATCATTATTATCTTTTTTTTCACTCTTTTTCACCACTTGCACATCATTATCATTACCATCTATTTCTTCAATCTTCATCTTCATCTTTTTCACCACTTGCGCAAAATCACTCCTCGGCCCATCATGGATTCGAAAAAAGAAGTCTGACCTTTGCCCAGCGCCATTCATTGATCCCCCATCCTTTTCAACTTGATATGTCAACTCCTTCCCGTTAGACGCAGCATCTATAGAAACAGTTGAATTTTCATCAACCTTACTTTTTAAAAGCTTATCTGTTAATTTATTTACCACCCACTTCTCCAACCATCTTCTAATAGGTCTCGCCCAATATGCCTGGAAGCAATTATAATTTTATTTTATTTTTTGGTTAGCAAAATACACTCTGTTGAAGAAAATTGCATTACAAGACATGAATACACACAACAAAAAACTAAAATGAAGGCACAAAAAGTATCAAGGCAAAACCCAACTCATACCAACTAAGTTGGCACAAAAAGGTACAATTTAGTATAAATTGAGAAGGAATGAAATAATAAAAGAAAGTCATAATACTTACGGGTTCATAACTCTCCACTAACATAACATCCAATGCTGCTTCACTCACACTTAAGGCAACACCCTTCTTAGCCACGCGGATTGCAACATCCTTCAATAGAAGCCTCACAACCTTGGCCAGTTGCTCATGAGAAAGAGGATCAAATACTACTATCTCATCTAGCCGATTAAGCAACTCGGGCTTGAAGTGCTTCCTCACCTATCAATAATAGTAAATCTTATTTATTTATATATATATATAAGGAAAAAAGAGGCATATCTATTGAGAAATTCAAATTTTCATGGCATTGTTTCTCTACTAGTTGTTTTACCTCTTGCTTCACTGACTCCCGAGCACTTTCCATTGTACACTTGTTCATTAATGCCTTCAAAATATAATCAGCTCCAATACTGGAAGTCATAATGATGAGTTTGCTGGTGAAGTCGACTGTGCAGCCTTGGCCATCAGTCAACCTTCCATCATCAAAAACTTGAAGCAAGGTGTTGAAAACATTGGAATGTGCTTTCTCTACTTCATCAAATAATATAACACTATATGGTTGTTTCTTCACAGCTTCTGTGAGTTGCCCGCCTTCCAAATGCCCAAGATAGCTGAAATCATTAGTAGTATATACTATATACTATACATTAGGTAAGTAATCATCCTCGTAGTAATCTCATATCTCAGAAAGAGTAATTTAAAATACAAGGTTCAACAATACACACCACCAGTGCACTTACCCAGGTGGAGAACCAAATTAATCAGGAAACAGAGTGTTGCTCCATAAATTCAGACATGTCAAACCGAATCAATAGATTTATGTCATCAAACAATTGTTCCACAAGAGCCTTAGCAAGCTCAGTCTTCCCAACACCTGTTGGTCCCAAGAAAAGAAATGAACCAATGGGCTGTTGAGGCCTTCCCAGCCCAAGCCTCGACCTCAACACAGTTTCGGTAACAGCCTTGACTATTTGATCTTGTCCCACCACTCTTTGATGCAACCTATTAGCAAAGTCCATCAGCCTCACTTTCTCATTTTGGTCAAGCCTCGTCACAGGTATGCTAGTTCGACGACTCACTACTTTTGCTATTTGTTCTGGTCCAATAATATCCGTCACCATTACATTTTCCTCTATGATCTTTTCAAGCTTTGCTATTGCAACCTCAACTTCTTGAAATGGACCACAACTCAATTCCACAACTCGAGGTAAATTGCATCTTATACGAACCTTTTCTAATGCCAACAAGAGCTTCGCTCTTTTTTGTTTGAGTCTGCGAAGCTCATCCATCCTTTCCTTTTCTTTTGTGTACTTCATCTTCAAAGGTTGAAGCTTGTCCCCCAAGTCATCAAATTCTTTTACCTAAAATAGTGGTTGAAGTTTTAGTTCAAAATAATAATAATAAAAAAAACAATTACCATTACATAGTGTTGGTATAATAACCCAAATAAATAAATAATTATGAATCAATATAATGAATGCCATTATATGCTAAGTTAACTCCAATATTCGATGCTCATCTTCCAATTACTCCAGCAATTTGTCACAGGAAAATAGGTCCATCAATATGCAATATGACTATCACCATTAATGAATGTAACTCTACCTTTTCAATTCACCCTATTGCATTATTATATAATTATACTTTAAGAAAGATTATGAAATGCACAACGATTGTAATGTAACTCACGACTTAATAGCTGAATGCAATTAATGAGAGTAATGAATAACCAGTGAATTTCTTGTATAAATAACACTTACTACTAAAATAACATATATAGTAACCATTATCAAATCCTAAATATACTATAATGACAAATAATGACAACATACTCACTTCAACAAGCTGAGCCCTACTATCTTTGTTTTTCTCCTTATCAAGAGTATCAAGTTTAATTTTTAACTGAGCTATTTTCCTTTCTATATTATAGATCTCTTCAGGTTGACTATCAAGTTGGACCTTGACATCTGCACAAGCTTCATCAAGTAGGTCAATTGCCTTGTCTGCAAACGACACCCTGAGAAGAAAAAAAAAAAAACAAAACATGTATATGAATTAGTATTGCTCATTCCAACAATAGTCATGACTAAAAATTTAATTTCATCATTCAAAATTCACAAACATAAAACCCAAAATAATAAAAGACAACCCGGAGATAGTAATATCCATGTACCAGTGATATATCGAGCTGTGCAGCAACCACAAGAGCTTGATATTGAATTCTAACACCATGATGTTCTTCATATGTCTCTTTGAGCTCTTCAAGAGTACTAATTGTATCAGCAACACTTGGCTCAGCCACATTAACTTGTTGAAACCACCTCTCATAAGCAGTATCATTCTCAACATATTTCCTATACTCCTCAAGAGTAGTTGCACCAATACATCTGATTTGGCCTCTAGCAAACATTGGTTTGAAGAGATTGGAAGCAACAATGTAATTTTGAATTTGACTAGCACCAAGAACAATGTGTATTTCATCAACGAAAATGATAACTTTTCTTTTAGCCTCTTCTACTTCCTTCAGAACTGATTTCAAACATTCCTCAAACTCTTGAGTACATTTTGCTTTGGAAACCAAATCCCTTATATCTAATGCAAATAGCTTCACATCAACAAGATTACTAGGAACATCCCCTTTAACAATTCTCTGAGCTAAACCTTTAATCATTGCTAGTTTGCCAACACTAGGCTCTCCAGTAAGAATGGGATTGTTCTTGGTTCTTCTTGATAAAATCTCAATAACACTCTGGATCTCTTCATCTCTACCAATCATAGGGTTAAGCTTTCCAACTTGCTCTAAGAGGTCACAACCATAAGTCTTCAGAGCTTGAAATACAATATCTCCATAAGCAATAACCTCAACAATTTGAGAATCACTTTCTATCTTTGTTGGTTTTGCATCACGAAGCTTCTCGACCTCCGATTTCACCCTTGAGGTACTGACCCTATCTTCTTTAAGAAGATCTCCAATTTTGGAATCTTCTAAAAGACCAAGGATCAATTGATCAATGGCTAAATGTGTGTCATCTTGGGATTTCTGTGAGGACTGAGCCCAGTGAATCGCATTTGTGAGGGCATATTTTGTGAATGACAGCACGTGACCAAGGTGACGTTGAAGTGTCAGCCGATGTGCCATGTGGCATGGTACTGATACCGTGGTGATCTCGGCTAGGCCGAGGTTATCTACGAAGATACCAGAATCTGAAGTAAGCAAATAAAGGACAAGAGTCCTAGAATAGGGGGGGATTTCAGACTGGATAAAGGTAAAGCTCTTAGGGAGTTTATCTCTATTTAGCTGGGAGTCCAAGATGAGCATTGAGCCAAAGTCTATTGAAGCTAGGCTTCTACCGGGATCAAGTCAGTGCTGGCTATAAAAGTAAAGCACCATCGTGGGTCTAAGGTATGCTTTTTATATTCTGTCTAATGAGTTAAGCACTATTGGTTATCTTTGAGAGATATTGATTACTTACTTGATCGTCGGAGTACCCCCGGGTGGACGAACCACCGCTGGGTTCTTATCTTTCTGTAACAAGTTGTTTGGGCTTAATCTATTCTGCCGGTGCTCTCCTGTTGAGTTTCCCTGTTTGGTTATGTGGTCAAAAATCAACACCCACCATTTGGCACTGTCTATGGGAAACGTAAGGAGAATAGATGGCCAACAACGGGCAGAAAGAGAATATTGGGGACGACATCACTAGTGGGAGTGGTAAAAATGCCAATCCTAACGTGGAGAACGAGAACTATAATGAAGAACCTCGGGATCAGAATTCTGGGGAAAAGGACGTCGGCCAAGAGGGAGATGTACCAAAAAAAGCAGGCTAAGGCGAGTATTAAACGAAAGCGACCTTCAAGTATGGAAAGTTAGGTGCCTAAAGGGGGACGGCGAGATGAAGGAAATGACAAACAAATTGGCAGATCTACAATCGATTGTCAACTTCATAATGCAGAATAACGTAATGCAACTATCGTTTCCATTGGAGGACACGCCGATTCCAGCGGCCAAGAACGACGTCCCAAAAGGGGGGCAGAAAGCAATCCCTACAGTCCCTCAGCACGACAGGGCAAAGGAGCATTAGCATCGGCCTTCACGAGAGGTCGGGCGAAGAAAGTCGATGAGAGGAGAGTCTCAAAAGACACATCGTGCCAAGGGAACTTATGTCAAGAAACATCGGCATATTCAAGGGGAGGAACTTTGTTTTGACACGGTGAATGAAGAGAAGTCCAAGAGGACACATAACGATACCGGGAGTAGTGCACCAAAGAGACTGAAGTCCGTTGACAGCCGAGCTCCTGGTCGGACTAAGGAGGATCTGAGAAACTACCTCTAGAGGAAGAGGCAGAATGCCGAGGTCACATCTCCGGTCAAGTCGAGGACGCCGTTCCCAGTAGAACTGGATAGGTTTGACGTCCCAAAAAAGGTTCCATATGCCGAGGTTCCAGATATATGACGATAAGTTCGATCCAAACTTTCACGTCAGCCTGTACCTAAATTCAATGGCACTATACATCGGGAATGAGCTGCTGCTATGCAAGGTGTTCCCTTCATCTTTTAGGGAAATCGCGTCGGATTGGTTTCACAAGTTACCCAAAAAAACTGTGAAAAGTTGGGAAGGCCTGGTTGAGATGTTTGTCGCCAGGTTTATTACAAATAAATTGTAGCCATTGAGGGTAGACTCCCTAATGGCTCTGAAAATTGGCGAGGGTGAAAGCCTCAAGACTTATGCTAAGAGGTATTATGAGGTGCTCAACTGAATACCAGGATGCAACCAGGAGCTAGCAATTATGTCTTTTAAGAACGACTTGGAAGATGACTGCATGCTTCGAAAGTCACTGGCAAAGACTCTGCCGAAGAGTATAGAGGAACTTATGGCCAGGATCGAGAAATATACGAGAGCCGAAGAGGATACGCTAGGAGCGAAGGCGTCAAAGCAGGAGAAGAGGAATTGCTTGCCGAAGCGAAGCCGAGGTAATACAAATTTTAATAGACAAGAAACAAGACTGAGGGCTGCACAGGCAGTCACCACAGTGTTCCGGATCTCGATTTGTAAAGTCTTTGAAAGGATCAGGAACCAGCTGTATTACAGAGCACCAGAGAAGATTCCTGGCGAATTTATAGGAATAAGCCCTGGGAAGCACTGTGCTTACCACAATGAGGATGGGCACCTGACTCAAGGGTGCAGAGCCCTGAAGACACATCTGGAAGATCTGGTTAGACAAGGTCACGTAAGGGACCTAGTAGATAAAGCCAGAACGATGGAAAAGCAGGCAAGGCTGCCCCAAGCATCGACAGCACCATCTCCACCAGCACCATAACCGCAAGTAGACGGACCTCGAGTGATTAATGTGATTCACTCGAGGGTCAATAAGAACGAGGTACGTGGGGAGACTCAGAGGATGAAGCATTTACAACACGTGTATCAGGTCCAGTAAAAGAGGCCTAGGACAGATGAGTACCAGGGACCAATGGTGTCCTTTACGGAAGCCGACTTGGATATAGTGCAGCATCCACACAACGATGCTCTGGTAGTAACCCTCAAGATTAGATAATGCCAGGTAAGGCGTATCTTGATTAACCAAGGAAGCTCTTGTGACATCATGTATGTCAAATGCTATAAGGAGCTCGACCTTCATTGAGATGATTTGGAGCAGTCCAACAGCCCAATGGTTAGGTTCAATGAAATCCCGACATGGCCTCTTAGAGCAATAAATTTGGAGGTGCAGACAGGCACCAAGAAAGTAAGCACAGAGTTCATAGTAATTGACACCTCCTCCCTTTACAACATTATCTTGGGAAGGCTATGCTTGTATACAGTAAAGGTTGTTCCCTTAACACTGCACCAGCTGTTATGGTTCCCAACAGAGCGTAGAATTGAAGAAGTCAGAAGGGATCAGGTGCAGGCAAAGAATTGCTCCATGGCAGCCATAAAATCCACCTGCACTGTGCGAGAAGCAGAAACATTAGAGATTGAGGACGAAGACATGGAGGTCCTGGATGACGTTGGCAAGGAGCCGGTTGACAAAAGCAAGGAAACCTTAAAGAAGATCCTGGTCCAACAAAGGAATGGAGAACGCTTTTTCCTTTTAGGCTTAGGTTTGGCCAAGGAGAAAGAGAAGGAGTTAGAGTCATTCTTGTGAGCAAACATAGAGGTGTTTGCTTAGACGCCATACGAGATGCCTGGCATTAATCCCAAGGTCACTTGCCATAGACTAAATGTAGACAGGCCAGCTAAACCTGTCATTTAGCGAGCAAGGAGGCCAACGTTGGTTCATATGGAAGTAGTCGAGGAGGAAATGGACAAATTGTTGGAGGCCAGAGCCATTCGGGAGGTAAACTACCCAACTTGGTTGTCAAACACAGTTGTTAAAAAGAAGAATGGGAAGTGGAGGGTCTGCGTGGACTTCACTAGCCTGAATAAGGCTTGTCCCAAAGACAGTTTCTCACTCGCCAAGATCGATCAATTAGTAGATGCCACTTCAGGGCATGGAAGGATAAGCTTCCTAGACGTTTACAAGGGATATCATCAGATAGCAATGTACCCCCCTAATGAGGAGAAGACTGCATTTATCACTCCAAAAGGGCTGTATTGCTACAGAGTGATGCGTTTCGGGTTGAAAATGAAGGAACAACCTACCAGAGGTTGGTGAGCAAGATGTTCAGACATCTAATCGGCAAAATAATGGAAGTATACATTGATGACATGTTCGTGAAGACCAAAGAGCCTAAGAATCACCTGGCCGACTTGAAGGCAGTTTTCGATATTCTTAGAACACACCAGCTGTGACTCAATGCTTCGAAATGCGCATTTGGAGTTGGGTCTGGTCAGTTTCTAGGATACCTAGTTACTAGAAGAGGCATTGAGGCAAGCCCAGATCAAATCAAGGCCATTCTTGACTTAAAGAGCCCAATATCGACAAAACAAGTACAGATGCTGACAGGAAAGGCCGCAGCCCTAAATAGGTTTATAAGCAGAAGTTCAAATAAGTGTAAACTATTTTTCAGTTTATTAAAGAAGGCCACAGATTTTTTGTGGACAGAGGAGTGCGAAGTCCCTTTGGCCGACTTAAAAAAGTACTTGATAACAGCTCTAGTTTTGTCAAATCCAGTACCTGAAGAGGAGCTATTTTTATACTTGGCCATTTCAGAACATGTAGTGAGTGCAGTCGTAATCAGAAAAGAGAATGGAGAACAAAGGGCAATATACTATGTGAGTAAAACCCTAGCAGGTGCAGAGACCTGGTACTTGCCTTTGGAAAAATTGACACTGGCCTTAGTGATGGCTTCCAAAAAGTTGAATCATTACTTCCAAGCCCACAAGATTGTGGTATTGACTGAGCATCCCTTGAAGTCCCTGTTGCAGCAAGGAGATCTGACAGGCAAGGTAGCTAGATGGGCAGTGGTATTGGGCCAGTATGACTTAGAGTTGAGGCCTAGAACGACAATCAAAGTCTAGGTTCTGACCGACTTTGTGGCCGAGTTGCAATTCCACGTCGAGCTTCGATGAGTTATGTCTTAGAGTGTCCAGGGGAACAAGAAGAGACCCAGCTAGGAATGAAAAACCCCATAGCAGAACAGAAGAAAGAAAAAAAACCCAAGCTCTACGATATCTACATCAACGACTCATTCTGTTTATTTGTTGATGGGAGTTCAAACCATCAAGAAGCGGGGGCAGAAGTAATGTTGGTATCATTAGATGGGCGAATGCTGGAATAGTCTATCCGTTTGGGGTTTAAAGCTTCAAACAATGAAGCAGAATATGAGGCACTAATCACAGGGTTGAAATTAGCAGCAGCAATGGAAGCAGACGGGGTGGTAGTTTTCTATGACTCCCAACTTATTGTGAACCAGACAACAGGCGAGTATGCAGCCCGAGATGAAAGAATGATAGCCTACGTTAAAGAAGTTGTTAGACTGGTAGCCTTATTTCAGGATTGCCGACTACAACAGGTTAGCCGAGATGACAACAGCCATGCTGATGCCTTGGCTAACTTGGCTAGTGCAATGAAATTATGGGAGGCAAGGACAATAATGGTTGACTATTTGTCTGGCCCAAGTGTGGAACCACTAATCACAGAATTTGAAGCACTGTGTGTAAAGATGGGTCCAAGTTAGATAGATGCAATAGTGACGTTTCTTAGGGACGAAAAACTGCCAGATGATCGCAAAGAGGCACATAGGACCAGACTGAAGTCAACTAGGTTTAGCCTAACAGCAGAAGGACATCTCTACAAAAAGTCTTTTACTGGTCCCCTTTTGAGGTATGTGCATCCCTCCCAAGTTGAAGATTTCTTGTATGAAATACATGAAGGGGTATGTAGAAGCCATGCTGGGGGCAGATCACTTGCTCATAGGGCCATTACTCAGGGGTAGTGGTGGCCCTACATGCAGAAGGATACTGAAGCTTACGTCAGAAAGTGCGAGAAGTGTCAAAGGTTTGCACCCTTAATACATCAACCGGTAGTAGATTTGAACTCAGTATCCAGCCCTTGGCCATGCCCAGTGGAGCATGGATCTTGTTGGACAACTGGCCCAAGCAACTGGGCAAATAAAGTTTCTACTGGTAATAACTGATTACTTCACAAAGTGGGTAGAAGCTGAATCCCTTGCAAAGATTCGAGATATTGATGTGAAGAACTTCATATGGAAGAACATCATCACCAAGTTTGGGATTCCAAGGGCAATAATAGCAGACAGTGGCACTCAATTTGACAGTAAGTTAATAAAAAACTTTTGTACAAAGTACAAAATCAAGAACTACTACTCTACTCCAAGTTTCTCCCAGAGTAATGGTCAGGCAGAAGCATCCAATAAAACTATCTTAGATAGGATCAAAAAAAGACTAGAAGTAGCAAAGGGAAAGTGGGTGGAGGAGTTGTCCAATGTACTCTGGGCATATCGGACTACGCCGAGAAGATCAACTAGGGAATCTCCATTTGGCATGGCTTATGGCACTGAAGCAATTATCCCATTGGAAGTCGGCATTCCAGAGATCAGAACCCAGGGAGTAGAAAATGGTGCTAATGAGGCATTTCTAGCCCGAGATCTAGACCTACTGAAGGAGAAAAGAGAGAGAGCAGTAATTTGGCTGTGGGCATACCAGCAACAACTTGCTAGGGCTTACAACAAGAAGGTCAACCCAAGAGAGTTCAAAGTTGGGGGCCTTGTGCTAAGTGTTACCCAAAAGACAACCTAAGAGAGGGGTGAATTAGATTTTTATAATTAAAATTAATAATACCCTAATAAAAATTATGACTAGCACAATAAATAAATATAATTAATGAAATAAAAATAATTAAAACAAGTGTCTTAACAATTATGTTAGTTAATAATTTTAGCACAGTAAAAATGTGAAATATAGCTATGACAATTTAAAATAAAATAAAGAGATAAGGGAGAGAGAGACAAACAAATTTGTAGTGGTTCGGCTTTAACTCAGCCTACGTCGATTCCTCAAACTTCACTTGAGATTTTCCACTATCTTCTAGCTTCACAGGGGTGCTAGCAACCTCTTTACAAATGGAGCAATCCTCCACGGAGTTTACATAGACTTCACAAGCCAAACCCTTACAAATCTTAGGTGATTCACAATCACTCTCAAGATTTCAAGAATATAATGTTTGCAACACTTTTACAAGATAAAATGATATTTTTGCTTTCAAAGACAGCTTACAATAAATATCTCTCAAAGATAGATATATAAAATGAAGTTTTGATTTTTCTATAAATCTCACACATGAAAGATGAGCTTAATGCTATAAAGCTCAGTGTATAATTTCTAAGAATAGATGTGAGTGATTATAGATCAAAGAATATTTTCAGGTTTTTGTAACTTGTTTACATTAGAGGCTTTGGTATATATAATGAAAATTATAGCCGTTGTATTCATTTGAATTTATAGCCGTTTATAACCGTTGCAGTCATTTGAATTTATAGCCGTTGTACTTCCATCATTACCAATTTGAATATCTTCCACTCTATCATTACTAATTTGAATGTCTTCCACTTGAACCTTTTGGCCTTTTGAACCTTTATAGCCGTTGTACTTCTATTATTACTAATTTGAATATCTTTCACTTGAACATTTTGGCCTGCTGCTGTGCTGGGCTGTTTGAACTCCTGATTTAATCAAATATTAAATACATTTTAACAACATTTAGGATAAAGGTTTAGGTAAGAAATAATTGGACAAAATAAATTTTGATTCTGTTTTTCTCTTTCAAATAAATCATCAAAATAAATTTTGATTCTATTTTTCTCTTCCAAATAAATTAAAACATAATTAAATAAATTATCAAAATAAATAAGTTTAACACTAATGAAAGTAGTCGGCAACAAGAATGATCCTAGGGAGGGCAAGCTTGGCCCAAATTGAAAGGGGCCTTATAGAATCATCTCAGTCGCCGGTAATGGGGCATATCGGCTTGAAGACAGTGATGGCAAAGAGTTGCCAAGACCCTGGAATACTTGCAACTTGAAGTTTTTCTATCATTAGATTATTGGTTTTTTGAAGTTTATGTCTTAATTTTATTAGCCGAAGTAATAATAAGATTTTAGTTTGATGAATTTGTAATTTGTATGATGGGATTGACCAGTCCCATGGAGATGTTTCTGAATGAAACATGATGAATAACTTAGACTTATTATATAGCAGAATTAAATTATACTTGCATATAATAGAATTGAACTAAGTTGGCGATGTTTCTAAAGTGAAACATGATGAATAACTTAAATTTATTATATGGTAGAGTTGAATTATATGTACATATAATAGAGTTGAACTAAGTTGATGATGTTTTCAAAGTGAAACATAACAAATAACTTGGACTTATTATATAACAGAGTTGAATTATACTTGCATATAATAGAGTTAAACTAAGTTAGCGATGTTTCTAAAGCGAAACATGAGGAATAACTTAGACTTATTATATGGCAAAGTTGAATTATACTTGCATATAATGGAGTTGAACTGAGTTAGCGATGTTTTTAAAGTGAAACATGACAAATAACTTAGACTCATTATATGGCAGAGTTGAATTATACTTGCATATAATGGAGTTAAACTAAGTTGAAATTAACTTGGACTTGCCATATCGGAAGAGTCAAACTCAGAAGAGAACTAAGTTCATTAATAGAGAAACCGAGGTTGAAACACCTCGGGAAATCTTTGTTTGAAACTAACTTCGGCGAAAGACCATTAACACACGCTTAATGTGAACTTAAGCAGAACTTAGGTTCACATTAGGAGGTAGAGAGGTGGAGAATGATAAATAAAAGTTTAAGAGCTTGGGACTTGTTGAAATTCATTTACAAGCTAGAATTGGCTTAACACTTGTTGAAATTTCAGAAAAATTTACAAGTTGAAGTTAGCCGAGGTAATATCCGAGATACATACTGGTCGAGGTAACCAATTAGGTTGTCCAAGCTTGGAAAGGGTGCAGTCTTGAAAAAAGATAGCATATAAAGGTAAAAAAGCAATACTGAATAACATTTGTAAAAATACTTTGGTATTTTTAAAGTGTTAGCCGAGGTATGCCAATTGTTGGCTGAGGCAAACAGTCAAGATTTATATCCAAGATATTATACCTCGGGGTTATTATATAGCTAAGGTATACTTTGAAGAAATGCAAAAATATTCTAAGTATAGAAACAGTAAACATGCACAGAAGAAAAAAAAGGCATACAATCAACACTTGGAACAAAGACTTGCATTCAGAAGATGGAACTTGTTCACAGGAAAAAAGGCACTTCGGCCTTGCATAAGAGATTACTTGTTCATCTACAAAGACAAAAAGGGCACATCGGCCAGATTGAAACTACATTATTCAGACAAAAAGTACAACTAAAAGAAGAAAAGTTCAGATGAAAAGAAAAATTAAGTGTTGAGGACATGGGCACTGGTTTCAAATTGCTCAACCTCGGCTATTGGAGTTGTGTCGGCCTTGGTTGGCAAAGTGTCTTCCTTCTCAGCCGCTATCTCGGCATCAATTTCCAGCAAGGTCTGGTCCAAGCTCTTATCGGCCGCTTGGACCTCAGTCTTAGAAGTTATTCATTTGGAAGAGGGTGCCATGGAAATCAAGTCCTCCTCCTCATCATGAATCAAGTCTATAACTTGATTATTCAAAGTTTGGGACTTGACCCTAGTAGCAGTTTCCTACTTGTCAGCATCATCAGCCTCAGAGTCCTCGTCCTCGGCATCATCTTCATTATCCTTGGGAACAGGAGGAAATGGCAATTTGAGTTGGTTGGTATCATGGATAGAGGAGTCCATAGGAACTGACAGTTTGTCTAAAGTCGCAATCCAGCCAAGGAGAAAGCCTCGGTTACAGGCTTGGGTAACTTGGGCTTTGTATGCGTCACAGATGGCAACTTGCCCCTTTAAGAAAACCTTTTTATCAGCAGCTTTGATTTCAGCCTCTTTAGTGGCCAAGGCATTTCGGAGCTCTGCTTGGGCTTCGGTGGTTTTTGCTTCGGCCTCCTTTGCTTTGGCTTTAAGAACCTCGGCCTCGGCCTCGGCAGCATCCACCTTTTCCTCGGCTTGATCTTGAGCTTTTTTGGCAGCCTTGGCTTGATCTAGCAGCGTCTTCATTTTTGCCTCGGCGTTATTAAGAGAGGCGAGGAAGCTAGCAGGCTCTTTAGTCTTGCGGACCAATCCTTTCTTTATGTCCTCGACTTTCACTACAAAAGAATGAGCATGCTGGATTGCCTAGAACAAAAGGAGTGAAGAAGTTAGTTAATTTTTTTGTAGTATGAAGAACTTAACATAAAAACAAAAAAAGTACCAAGAGTTGAAGACTTACCAGAACGGAGTGCTGCATTATTAAGGCAAAGTTTTCATACTCGGTGACCTCGGCCATACGATTTAGGTCATTTGGCAGAAGGATAACGGTAGAAAGAGCGACGCTGACCTCGATGTTGTTAATGGCACTATCACCGGCTTTGATTGGTTGATTGCTAATTCTAATGGCAGGAGCCCAAGGGTCATCGGCTTTGAAAGAGCTTCGGTTTGTAGCCTCTTGGGACCTCGGCTTCTTCAAATGTGAGGTGTCGAACGGCTAGTCTTCCACAGGCCTCTTTTCCACATTGAAGGCACTCTTCTCAGCTTCGGCCAATTTTGAAATTGGCAAGGTATCATCGGTATTAACTTGGGTAACTGGGGCCTTTGCCTTAGCCCTTTTTACCATCTTTGGTTTTTGCTTGGGCTGGGATTCTGATGGGGAAGATTGAACTGTCACCACCCCTGGAAGGTTGGCCAGGAGGTCCTCTACAACAGCCCTGCTGCGGCCTATTTCCTCGATTATTGCAGCAACGGTGATTTTGGTGCTAAAGTGAATTGCTGGTAAAGCGATTGGTGGGTTTGCTAGGTCAAACGCTGATTCTTTAGAATCTCGTCATCTATGGCTTTGAGTTTTGTCAGTAGGGACGTTTGGTAGAGCTCGACGTCGGCGTCGGTGTTGTGATATCGGGATGAGTTGGCGGGCAGAGGTTGATGGCAGCTCAACAGGATCCGAAGAGGAAACCTGATTAGCTCTAGGGGAAGAAGCGACTGGTAGGGTTGAGGTAGACAGTGAAGTTTGACTTCTGCGAGGAACGTCGGGCAAAGTCGACTTGCACGTGGGTATGTAATTCAGCAGCATAGGGGCCTTGTGTTTCTGCACAAGGAGATCTAAGAGCTTCTTTAGCTCTCGGCTAGGGACGAAGGATTGTCAAAATCCTTTTGCTAGCTGAGAAAGAACTACAAAGAACAAAGAGTAAACATTAGTAGAGATGAGTGAGTTGGAAAGCTTTAACCAAAACGAAGTTACAGTAGGATAAACTCATTCTTACCATCACCCTCTTTAAAAACTGTTCAACTCAGAGGATAAAGATGAAGATTGTCATCTGGTGTAAAATCTCAGTTGCCCGAGATAATGAAGTAATCATCTCCAACACCATTGTTGGAATTTGGGAGGTCGGCTATTAGTTTGAAGGTGGTGGATCTGGGCTTAAGGTAGTATATGTAGCATTTTTCAGACTTAAGGTCACGCATGGTATAACAGAATTGGATGTCGGCTAAGGTAATCCTAGCTTTTTCTCGATGTGCTAGTTCAATTATGCCATTAATAACCCTATATGAATTGATGGCTAACTGCATGAGGTTAAGCTTATAGTAGTGAAGGACCTCCCTAAAGAAAATGTCTAGGGGAAACCGGAGTCCACACTTTATGAAGACGACTACTGGAAAGGGCATGGAGCCCCTATCAGGCATGATGGAGTCCTCCTCGCCAGCTAATTTGAGTTGAACATCTGCTAGAATGGAGAACTCTTGACAAAAATACTCTATTTTCTTTGGGGTATTCACTCTCCACCTGAACATACCTATGATGTCGGCTAGGGCAGAATTTCATAAAAGAATGGTTGGTATGGGTGTAAAGGCCTCAGCTAAACCCTAGAAGGCACTAGGATAAAGATTTATGAAGATCTGAGGAGTTTGTTTCAGTTTTCTAAAACAACAAGGTTCTAAGTCAAATCACAAAGCTAGGTCTATGTAGAAACGAAAATCATAGGCAAGAATCTGGAAACAAGTCAAAGAGAAACAGAAAAGAACATGATTCAGAGTCAATAAAGCAACATTTTTAAAAAAAACACTGAATAGGTATAAGTGGATGTGCAAGGGCCAAGAGCAGTGGCAAAATTTGTTCAAATTTATGAACACTACGTAAACGTGTGTACGAGAATCACGAATAGAGTGCACAGATATAAGTATATGTTGAACATGAATCACAAGCAAACTCAAGGTACAACAAAAGTTCAAAGAAACGGGAAATTGATTCATAATCAAAGAAGAAACGGGATACAATCATGCCAACGAATTCAATAGCAACAGAATAGACATGTGGTAAAGAAAGGATATATTCAGAATAAGGGAAAGCTGAAACTAAAAACAAAGGAAATTAGGAACTCACCGGTTGGAGCTGAGATCGAGGACACCAGTTTGAGGTTCGCTAGAGTCAAACGGTGATGACGAGTGGAGTAGGATAGTAAATGCTTCGTCGGAGGAGGTAAACGGAGTGATTGCAGAAAGCTTGAAAGAACGGTAATGGAGGTTTGAGGAAAATTTCGTAGAGAGAGAAAACTTCGAAAGAGAGCAGTAAGAATGCGAAGTGGAAGGACAAAGAGAGAGAAAGAGTTTTTGTTGAAATGCGAAAAGGATGCAAAACATAATTAAACGCCTTGGACGACGTGCTTGTCAGACGGCGTGCGCAGAAGCAACGCGACCTGATAGTGCGTGTCGAGTACAAATCAATAAGAGAAGGACACGTGGCGGAAACGATTGAGAAAACTATGCGTGACAGTTCATGCGCAGACGAAACTCTTGGAGTTCTTGATTTAATAAGGCAATAACCTCGGCTAGAGAAACGATCTCAGTTAGAGAGCTTGGTTCTTGGTCATTGGAAAAGTCGAACAGTAAAGTCCTGGAAACGTGAAGTCAAAAAGTAATGATCTTGGTCGTAGAAAGAAAGAGTGAACTCTGTCCAGCAAGACAATGTAGGTTTCATCACCTCAGATTGTTGAGCTAATAGAACCTAGAAGGTAGTTGTAAGGGCATATTTTGTGAATGACAGCACGTGGCCAAGGTGACGTTGAAGTATCAGCTGAGGTGCCACGTGGCATGGTCCTGATACCGTGGTGATCTCGGCTAAACCGAGGTTATCTGCGAAGATACTAGAATCTGAGGTAAGCAGATAAGGGACAAGAGTCCAAGAATAGGAGGGGACCTCAGTGTGGATAAAGATAAAGCTCTTAGGGAGTTTATCTCTATCTGGCTGGGAGTCTAAGATGAGCATTGAGCCAAAGTCTATTGAAGCCAGGCTTCTACTGGGATCAGGTTAGTGCTGGCTATAAAAGTAAGGCACCATCGTGGGTCTAAGGTATGCTTTTTATATTCTGTCTAGTGAGTTAAGCACTATTGGTTATCTTTGAAAGATATTGATTACTGACTTGATCGTCAGAGTACCCCCTGGTGGACGAACCACCGTCGGATTCTTATCTTTCTGTAACGGGTTGTTCGGGCTTAATCTATTCTACCGGTGCTCTTCTGCTGAGTTTCCCTATTTGGTTGTATAGTCAAAAATCAACACCCACAGCATTAATTAGTGGTGTACTTGCTTCAATTGTATTCAGGGAAGGGTTTTGGAAGGGAAATTTCTCCATTGCCTGATTGAATATACTCTTAACTAAGTTTGGGGCTACTTTACTACTGTGGAGAAGTGGTTTGGAAATACTCTTCTGATCCTGGGGAACGCTCGAGTTCTGCTGATAGTCACCTGAAAAAGAATGAACACTCCGGTCGGGGGTGCCGGAATTAGCACTCCGGTGGACAAGTCAGTCTCTACACTCAAGAATGCTTGTATTCTAAGTTAAGCACAATAATTCTCACATACCTGCTTCTGGCTGATGTCTCTTCTATTTATATCTTTTCTTCTTTGGGCCTCGGGATTAGGTCCATCCCCCACCTCATATTCGGCACATTTTATAATGGGCCGATCTTCACTCGGTCCCTCGCTTAATCGGTTATTTGGCCAAGTAGGGTTGGCTTTGAGCTTTCGAGCCAATTGCCGAGTGCTTCGAACATTGACTCTACCAGATTCGACTATCCGAAATCTCTACGACTCCCAAATCTCGGCCCCCACAACTACTACTAGCATTCGAAATTGCTTGCCAAAAGATACCATTATGATCAGAGATCAAAGCCACTGGTACATGAATAGGTGTAAACTGTACGCATCCGTCAAACAAAGCCAGATCATGAGCCTCAACAATGGCCTCATTTGTGGTTTGGGTGAACTCAATAAGATTTATAGAACTCAATAGGATGATGTTTTAACCTCCTGTAACAACAAAAATGTGACGCCCCAAAAATCGCTAACTTTAGAGAATATATTATCAATTAAATACAGAGTTTATATAAGGTTAAGAGTCTAGGAAACGGCACTAATGAGTCCTATGGCCAATAACCAAGTAAGATCCCAGATCGCCGGAGGAGTCAAGTTAGCATACCTTCTAAGTCCAACTTTCTTAGGCAGCACACTACCCTTTTGACAGATCTTAAAAGGTATTGACGCAAGGTCTCATAAGCAACGCAGAGATAGGCATAGGATTAAAAGGTAAATAATAATTACAGCGTCTCAAATTTTAAATTTACAAAACGAGTTCCATTACTAATACAATCCAAAAAGAATAAATAAAGGCACAATTGGACTAATGAGCGAAATGGTTCCAAACTTTCTCTAAGGAAAACCTAAGTCTTCAAATGTATTTGACACTTCGTTGGCTTCATACGTTTCTTCGATACCTGGCATGAAACGCCATGAGCTTTGAATGCCCAGTAAACGCACACACAACCCATCCTTTTTTTCTAATTCAATACACCATCACAATTATAACAAGCAAGTAATGAAGCATGATAATTGTAGACACCCCATTTTTGACCGACCTTAAGACTCAGACGTCACCGATTGAGTGCTTGGTGATGTTGCATATCGCGCTCGTTTCGAAGTTTCAGAGTCTCGGCCGCGAGCCTTGCCTCCAAGCTTCTGGGCTTTTCTGTGCTTTGCCTCGGTTTGCGAACCAAGCTCTATTTTCACTATCTTCTCTTCCCGAAGGGAGGGAGAGGTCTCGTAGATCATCTCTTAGTGGCCGTAGGTTACGTTTCGTGGTCGTAGGCCATTTTTCCCGTTTGGAGCCCGGTTTCTGGTTTTTCGGAGCCGTCGGCCGTGTGCCTCGGTTCGGGACCGCTTAACAACCTCCGTTTGCTTCGATTTTTGGTTCACACCTTATTTCCTCCCTCACTAGGGACACTGTGGTCCGAGAGACCAACTTCGTGGTCGAACACCACCTCCGGTGCTTAAAAGTCAGTTTTCGGGGCTCCGGGCCGCGTGTTTCGACCCCCGAACCTTCGTTTTGCATCCATTTTATTTCATTTTTGGTGGAGGCCTTATTTTCATTATTGGGAAGCTTGTAGAAGGGTGGGAGGCTAGCAATTGTTCTGAAAAGCCAGCTTTATTCCTTCATCGCTCTCCGTCGCCCGTTTTCCTCACTAGAAAGCTAGTGTTGACCACCCCCGGGCCACTTTTTGGACCATCAACCACATGTTTGTGTTGTACACACCTGGGAGGCCACCGATATGTCATGGCCGGCCAACAATTGTTCCTGACCCTTTTGAACCCCTCTGAAAAGTTGGATTTTCTCTCTCCTGGTTCACTTTTTCTGGGTTTTGACCACATGGTTGTGTTGTGTACACATGAGAGGCCACCAATATGGGTGGCCAGCCAGCTTTCTCTAAGTGACCCTTTTGAACCTGGTCGGCCGGCCAGGGGAGGTGGCCAGCCGGCCACCTGAACCCTCTGAACCTGGCCGGCCATGCTCCCCTCAGCTGGTTCCTTACAACTGCACCCTCCTTTTCCCCCCAGATCTTGTATCCAATAGGGGGGTCTTTTGGGGGGGGGGGGAAATTTGAATTTGACTTTCCCCCCCTTTTCTCCACTCCTCTCCTCTATAAAACCAGCCTCCCAGCCCCATTTTTCAGGGTTACAAAATTGGGTTTAGAGCTCTTGCATACAATCTCCCTCTCTCTCTACTTCAACCCCCCCAAACCTAAGGTTCTTGCACCAATCCATAGCACCACACCTCCACACTCCATTCCAGCCACTTGGAGGCTATTTCCAGAGGTTAGGAGCACCATTTCTTCAACCAAAAGCTGCTGGAGCTTTGTGCTACAAGGGTAAGTTTCTTTTCCCTCTTTTTTGTTCCTATTTTGCATGCAATCTTAGCCTTTGTTTCTTACATTTTTGGGCTTTGACCCAAACTATAAATAGTCATATTTTGAGCTCCTTTTCATATTTGATCAAGGACCTCTTGCTATTTGAGGTCTCCTACTATCACTTGCCTCTTTAACTCTTTTTTAGGCCTTTTTTTGCATAGTATTTTAGGCTTATTTTTTAGCTGTTTTGGACTTGGTCATAAACTGTAAAATATCTTTTTTTGAGCCCCTCTTCAGCATTGTTGAAGGGCTCTCCTCTATTTGAGGCCAGAAGCTACCACTTGTCTCTTTATCCCTCTTTTAGGCCTTTTTCTTGCATGATAGTTTGGCCTCACTTGTGTTTATTTTCGTGGCTTGATATAAACTGTAAAGTGCCTTTTTTTGAGCCCCTATTCAACTTTGTTGAAGGACTCCTTTCCATTTGGGGCCAGCTGTTGTCCCTTATCTCTATTATCTCTTTTAGGGCCAGTTTTGCATGATAGATAAGCCCAATTTGTGTTCACTTTTGAGACTTGTCATAAACTGGAAAAAGGATCTTTTTGACATCATATTCATGTTTTATTAAGGGCATTTTCTTATTTGGGGTCATATGCTTCCTTGTATGCTTGATTGTATCCTATTTTGAGCCTTACACCTAAGCTCCAATTGCATGCTTTGTTTGGCCTTCTAGCCACTGAAATCCAGTGGATTTTCAGTGACTAGAACACTATTTTGAGCCTCCAAATCAGAGGGGGACGACCCCCTCTCTCATTGACTTGTTTGGTGGTCATTTTGGCCTTCCAAAGAGACCCTATCTTGCATGCTTCTTAGTCACATTTCAGGGTCAATTTGGTGAGTTTTAAGACTATCATATTTGATTTTCAAAGTTGATTTGGGGCTGCCACATGTCTATCTTGTATATGCTTAAGAATCCCTTGTATAGCCCTCTAAAGGAGCTTATCATTTGTGCATGTGTTGGCTGCTCTTCAGAGGTTATTTGGGCATATTTTGGTATGTTTTATTCACTGATTTTTTCTGGTTTGATGAGTTCTTACCTGCTTCATACACTTTCCATGTAAACCATGTTTGCCAGTCAAAATTGCATGCTAATTTAAGCCATCTTGCTAGCACTTTTTGGCCACTCTCTAAACTGGAAAAGTTCATGTTTTTGGATTGCCTTGACTCTGTCTTCATGCTTCATGTTCAAATAATGCATGCTTTGTATAGCTATAAGTCATTCCATGTGCCCAGTTTTGAGTTTCAGGTCTCATCTCATGCATCGAGTGCCATATTGCCATGCTTCGGGGCTGTTTAGCATCATGTTTTAGTGCTGAAATTTGCTTGTTTGCATATCATGTTCCATGCCTTACCATGCTTTGGTAGAGTGGCATTCGTGCCTTAGGTTCGGTCCTCGATTTGCGTGCATGTGTGCACGCATCTTGAGTGTCTCATTTCCATCTCATGGCATCCTATGTGAGTGTGGTTGAGGTCCACTTGTGGTGGTGTAAGTCCATTATGCATTGTGTATGCCATTTCATTTCATAGCATTGTATATGCTAGGTTGCATGTTAACGCATTGTGTATGCCATGTTACCTCGTGCATCGTGTATGCCATTTCATAGCATTATGCATGTTAGGTTGTATCTTAGTTGCATTCATGCATGTCATGCATATTGCATTGTGTTTTGGATAGGAGTTAGCCCGAGCACGGGAAACGAGGTACGTTTCGTACTCCGAGTGACAGAACGTGTCTCAATTCCCCAATCGCCGACAATCTGGATTACCCATGATGGAGTTTAGGTTTTGTTGTGTTTTCATGTGCATTCATTTCATATTGAGTCGTGCAATTCGACTCCTCGGCCATTATGCATTGAAATGCGTGATTGGTGACACGAGGATCGAGGTGTGCATAGATATGTGAAAATACTTTGCCATGCCCCTTTCTTGCTCTCTGTTGCAGCAAATCAAGAATCAGCAACCTTCCGGAGCTTGGCGCGCTTTCCAAGAACAATTGCAAACAGAGGCTAATCGGGGCATCGCAATGGATTTCCGCGCAAGGCAACCCGAACATACATCATTCATCATCCGAATCAGAGTTGAGGCAGTCCCTGGCTTGCATGCCAATTTATTGCTTTCCTAGTTAAGTTTGTTAATTAATTAGGGTTTTGTATTTATTCGGACTGTATTTATTCAAGACTGTATATTATTCTTTCGGACCCTCCGAGTGAGGGCACAATTGTAATAAGTGTGCGTGCGTGTGATGTATGTCTTCCAACCCCACGTCTTTCTCCCTTTTATTTACCAGCTTATGATGGTTAGAATAGGGCATGTGTCACGACCCAAACCCGGCCCTATGGGTTTAGCATCAGAATCGCCGATGTCCGAGATTACCAAGGCCTCTGAGCGATGTCTGATCAAAGCAGTAGAGGGCCTGGCGGAAGCCAATACAGTAAATAACTAGTGTCCATAGAGCTGTGAAAATCTGAATGTCAAAAACATTTTTATGCATTCATACAGTTCAAAACAGTACAATCCATATACAGTCTATACAATCATGTACAACACTCGGTACGGGGACTTAATCCCTCGATAACAGTACAGTAAACAGTCTATACAACAGTACAAAACATTAAGGAGACCTATGGGGACACAAAAACACCCCAAGCCATGGCATGGCGTCTCGGAACCTCACAGTGAGGCGCAAAGGCTGGCTTGACAAAACTGGGGACCAATCCCACGCTCCTAGCTTCGGTCTGGTGGCTGAGCACCTACATATATATATAAACAGTGAGCTAAAGCCCAGTGAATAACATACAGTGTAAAGAGGTTATGAATGAATGTCCTTACAGTAATGAAATCAATTCATTATACAGTATTTCAATCTTTCAGTATTTCAGTCAATCAGTATTTCAATCAATCAGTCATATGTGGTACATCCATTAGCCTATAACAGTAGGTCCAAAAGGACCGGGCCTTAACAGACCCAACAATAATGATGGCCATCAATCAGTATGGTTCCACAAGGAAACCGACAGAGCTCTGTAACAGTCAATAACAGTGAGTGCTAAGGATGCCACAATACAGTTCGAAATGCAGGACGTACATTCATTCAATAAACAATATCAGTTCAATAAACAGTTCAGTTCGGTATTCAAAATAAAACCATTTGAACATATCTTTACACAATCTGTTACTCACAGTGATTGGGCTATCAGTAGCCAGAGCGCGTCCCCGAGAGTCAACCCTAAACAGTCAATCAAATAGAACACACACTAAGTTTACAGTTGGAAAGGATGATAATTAAATCCCTAAATTCCCTCGGTGTGGTTCTATGTCTACATCCTCATTAAGATGCTCTAAACTAGGCCTAAGAATGCCTAGGATGCGATGAGGATGCAAAAATGCACTAAGAAAGCAATTCCAGAATTTTCAGTGAACAGGGCCTCCGCTCGAGCGCAGGTTTCCCCGCTCGAGCGGACAAGCACACAAAGGCCCACGCTCGAGCGTACATTCCGCCGCTCGAGCGGACTGATGAAAGGTGCAAAAATCTTTGGATCGCGATTTTCCGCTTCGGCGTTAAAATCCTTCGAGCGGATCAAAACAATGCAAGAAAATCCTGGGAGCATGAATTCCCCGCTCGAGCGGCACTTCCCCCGCTCGAGCGGACGTCCAAAATCTGGAAATTCCAGATTCGACCTCTGAGTTTCAAACCAAGTTTTGATGCTCCAAATTCGATCCTCTTGGGCCCATTTTCTGGAAAACTCTTTCAAACACATAGAATAACAAGTTCTAAAACTCAATTTAAGAAATCAAGGCCCAAGGGTGTTTCAATTAAACTCAATTTCAAACCATTTTCAAGAACACTTTCAAAACATGATATGCATGATCTTTAAACCAATTTTAAGCTTCCAATCACGCTCAAATGAGCTCAATTCTTTCAAAGCAAAGTGAAAACATGGACTAATATATGAACATGAGCATGCATGTGACAATTAGCCAAGAATTCAACTTCAAAAGTCAACAAAATCAACATGCATGCATGAATTCTAGCATGAATCAACCTATGTAAACTCAAACATGGTTTAATCCTACAATTGAGCAAGAACCATGCAAAATGAAGCTCCAAGATGGCAAGAAGGTGATGTATTCACTTACCTAAGTGTTGATTCAAGGTAGGAAGCTAGATTAGGCCAAGTTACACTTCAATTCCTAGCCAATTTCCAAGATGAATTCAATTTCTCCCAAGATGAACTCTCTCTCTCTCTCTATGCTCTCTTGTTTGGTCGGTTATGGGGAGAGAATTGGCTGATCAAAATGTGTCTCCTTAGTGTATAAGGTTCAATGAGTAATAATAAACAAATGGTCCACTCAAGGGCATTATAGTAAATAAGCCTAAGTTCTCAATTAGCTCAATCCAATCTACTTTAATCATTCCTAATCAATTTTCAGATAAAAATATCATTAAATCACAAATATTATGCTGATTACAAAACATCAAACGGTTTCTAAATCGTCCGATAAGGCCTTCAATTAGCAGTTTAAACATAAAATGCAAACAGATAATCATGCACTCAAACAGATGCAACACGCAATTCAATAGACAAACTCATTCAGTTTCAGTTTCAGTTTGTTCAGTAGTTCATCCAGTTCACTTATCAGTCATTAGCAGTTCAGTTTAATGGTAATCAATATATAATTCAGTGGTTTAACGGTAGTCAGTACGAGGGTTGTTACAGTCTCCCCTCCTTATAAAGAGTTTAGTCCTCTAAACTCGAGTTACCTTCAGTCTGGAAGAAAACAAGATTCAGCGGGAACAAATTCGGATATCGCCTAGCCATGTCATCTTCCCTTTCCCAAGTGGCATACACACCACCGTGGTTCTGCCAGTCAACTTTCACTAGCGGAATCTCTTTGTTTCTCAGTTTCTTGATCCGTCGATTTACAATCTGTATAGGCCGTTCCTCGTAAGTGTAGTCATCACTCAACACAATGCGAGTAGGCTCAATCACATGAAACGGATCTCGAAGATAGTCTCTCAACATCGAAATGTGGAAGACGTTATGCATATGCTCCATTTCAGGAGGGAGCGTAACTTGATACGCCACCGGATTGATTTTCTCAATAATCTGATACGGTCCGACATATCTCGGTGCTAACTTGCCTTTGACTCCAAAGCGAGTCTGGCCTTTCATTGGTGTCACTTTCACAAACACGTGATCACCCACTTCATACTCTCTATCCCGTCTTCTGACATCTGCGTAACTTTTCTGTCTACTCTGTGCAGTTTTCAGTCTCTGCTATATCAATTTCACTTTCTCAGTCGTTTCATATACAATCTCGGGCCCAAGTAAAGGCCCATCTCCAACTTCTGCCCAGCAGATTGGAGATCTACATTTCCTGCCATACAATGCCTCGAAAGGCGCCATTCCAATACTCGAATGGTAGCTGTTGTTGTAGGCGAATTCAGCCAATGGCAGATGGCTTTCCCAATTTCCCTGAAAATCAAGGACACACATTCTCAGTAGATCCTCTAGAGTCTGAATGGTCCTTTCTGACTGTCCATCTGTCTGAGGATGATAGGCGCTACTCAGCCTCAATTCAAGACTAAAGCGACAGAGGCTCGCTGTAACCTTGATGTAAACTTGAATCCTCGGGAAACAATAGATACAGGCACTTCATGCAATCTCACAATTTCATCAATATAGATAACAGCCAATTTGTCCGCATTATAGATTGTCTTGACAGGTAAAAAGTGT
Source organism: Camellia lanceoleosa (assembly GCA_025200525.1). Lineage (NCBI taxonomy): Eukaryota > Viridiplantae > Streptophyta > Magnoliopsida > Ericales > Theaceae > Camellia > Camellia lanceoleosa. Next base: position 100,310,797 of record CM045759.1, read on the forward strand.
GCAGATTTAGTCAGTCTATCAACAATAACCCAAATAGAGCCCATACCTTTCCTGGAGCGCGGTAATCCGACGATAAAATCCATCGTGATATGCTCCCATTTCCACTCTGGTATGGGTAAGGGTTGCAGTAATCCGGCAGGTCGTTGATGTTCAGCTTTGACCTGCTGGCAATGAAGACACTTGGACACAAAATTAGCGATCTCCTTCTTCATTCCTGGCCACCAGAAATTCTGTTTCAGATCTTGATACATTTTCGTATTCCCTGGGTGAATCGAAAACTTCGAACTGTGGCCTTCTTGTAGAACTCTTCTTTTCAATTCAGTGTCATTAAATTTTACAGATCTGTCTTAAAATTTCAGTATATTGTTCTCAAATTTGAAACCCAGTCTCGGTTTTGAATCTCTTTCTTCAATAACCTTTTTCAAGAAATCATCTAGTTGTTGTTTTTCTTTAATTTCCTCAATCAATCTTTGGTTGGCGAAATAGCGACTAAGGTTCCACCTTGTTCTTTCAAAACAATTTCAATTTCAGACTTTTCCAGATCAAGAAGCAACTCTTTCTGTCCAGTCAACAAACAGGCTAAGTTCCCAATCGATTTTCGGCTCAATGCATCGGCAACGGTGTTGGCTTTTCCCGGATGGTACAAAATCTGTAGGTCATAATCTTTTATCAGTTCTAGCCATCTCCGCTGTCTCATATTCAATTCTTTCTGAGTGAAAAAGTACTTCAGGCTCTTGTGGTCAGTATACACTTCACATGTTGCTCCGTACAAATAGTGACGCCAAATTTTCAGTGCAAACACTACTGCAGCAAGTTCTAAGTCATGGGTCGGGTAGTTCTTTTCATGCGGTCTCAACTGTCGGGAAGCATAGGCGATAACTCTCCCATTCTGCATTAAAATACACCCCAAACCCTTATGAGAAGCATCACTAAAAACAGTATAACCATCCGTACCTGAAGGTAGAGTCAAAATCGGTGCAGTCACAAGTCGGGTTTTCAATTCTTGAAATGCTGATTCTCTTTGGTCGATCCGATCCAAAGCGATATCCCTTTCTGTGTCAACTGAGTCAGTGGTAGGGCAATTTTGGAGAAATCTTTGACAAACCTTCAGAATATCCAAATCCCAAAAAGCTTGGACTTGGTTACATTCGTTGGTCTAGGCGATTCACTCTGACTTCAATTTTCACGGGTCATGAAATTCCATCTTTGCTAACAACATGCCCCAAAAACATTATATGATCAAGCCAAAATTCACATTTAGACAGTTTAGCATACAGTTTCTGTTCTCTTAAGGTTTGCAGTGCAAGTCTCAGATGATGTTCATGTTCTTCTACAGTCTTAGAATAGATCAATATGTCATCAATAAATACCACAATGAAATCATCAAGGTATGGTTTAAAAATTCTGTTCATGAGGTCCATAAATGCGGCAGGGGCATTCGTAACTCCGAACGGCATAACTAAAAATTCAAAGTGGCCATACCTCGTTCTGAAAGCAGTTTTATCAATGTCTTCCGGTTTGACTTTCAATTGGTGATACCCCGATCTAAGATCAATCTTGGAAAATACTTGTGCACCTCAGAATCGGTCAAATAAATCATCAATACGGTAATGGATACTTATTCTTCTGATTACCTTGTTGATTCACGGTAATCAATGCACGCGATCTCGATGGCCGTCTTTCTTCTTTACAAATAAAAGTGCACCCACGGTGAAATCTTGGGTCCGATAAACTTCTTGTCTAACAGTTCCTGCAATTGTACCTTCAATTCTTTCAGTTCAGTTGGAGCCATTCTATAGGGGGCTTTAGATGTCAGCTGGGTTCCCGGAACCACATCCACAATAAATTCAATTTCCCTGTCAATCAAATCCCCTGGCAATTCATCCGAAATACATCGGGAATTCTCGACTATCTAATACAATTCACATTAGTTTTAACATTATCATTAGCAGTCTGATCAATACTGAAACCACGGATATCCTTTACACCCCTTTCTAATCAATTTGACGGCCTTCTGAAGAAATCGATATGGAGGAGGTACTACTCCTCCCATTAAACACAAATTCGGGCAAACCCGTGGGCGGAAAACTACTTGTTTTGTTACACGGTCTATAGTGGCATGATATTTTTGTAGCCAATCCATCCCCAATATTACATCAAGTGGTCTATGTTCAATGGTAGTAAATCAATAAGCAGATGCATATCTCCAACAATAATCTCTGGCGGGATACATATATGCACATGTCATGGATCCCCAACAGTGATAATCTGACTAACAAATAGTTCATGGGTTCTAGGGTCTATTCAATTTACGCGAAAAGCATGCTACACATAAGAATGTGTAGACCGAATCAATCAATACATAAGCATTACGAGCACGATAGAGAGGATACGACACAACGGTCTCGGTGTTTTGCACGTCTCCGGTACTAGGGCAAACACTGCCTGCCTCATAGGCTCTTTCTGGTAGCTTTGGGGTTCGGTTTTGGTGCTACATTTGATCTTCTTGCGCTTTCTTGACTTTACTACTAACCGTGGAGCGAAGGCGGTCTTTGATTACATGGCCCACCTTGCCACACAGAAACAAGCTCGAAACACAGTAGCAAACCCCTTTGTGCTTGTTGCCACATCTGAGCGGTGGAGTAAATCCACTTCCTTGGTGGGGCTAGTAGTCGACCGTGATTCATTTCTTGTTATTTGGGTTATGCTTACCCTTCTTAAACTTAAAACCCTGTCTTTTCCCTTGCCACTCACTTGTCGGTGTTTCAGATTGTTTCACTGCTGCAATATTTGTCTCGGCCATCAATGCCCGGTCGAGAACACCTACATAAGTTGGCATTTTCAAAACATTTATCCGGTCCTGGATAACGACACTAAGGCCGCCTTCAAATCTCCTGGCCTTCTTATAATCGGTATCCACCATATGTGGTGCATACCTAGCAAGTTCGGTAAATTGCTTCTCATATTCGGCAACAGATGTTTTGCCCTGTCTCAGCTATTCAAACTCAGTCACTTTTCTGTCCCTGATGCACTGGGGGAAATACTTTTCAAAGAAGGACTCCTTGAACTGAGCCCAAGTCACAATGGTATTTGCATCACGGGTCAACATCCACCATCTTCTGGCTTCTTCCTGAAGGGTGAAGGTTGCTAACAAAACTTTGTTTGCTTCAGAGCACGGAAAAACCTCAAACAACTTTTCGGTCTCAAGAACCCAAGCTTCAGCCTTTAACGGTTCTAAGCCTCCTTGAAAGGACGGCGGTTTCATTTTGCTGAATTTCTAAGTCAGTGCAATAATGTCCACCTCATTAGCATTCACATTTTGTACATTACATTCGGTTGCACCGGAGGAGGAGGAGTGAAATTGTTGGTTCGGTTGTTGTTCGAGTCTTTCCATTATCAGTCCCATCATTTGTTCAAGTCTGGCCATTCTGGCCTCAGAGGATGATGCTTCGGTTTCATTTGCATTATCCATTTCACTATAGCAGTTATACCAGTTATCATTATAAACAGTTGTACAATTAAACAGTTTAACACTTTAACATATAATCAGTCAGTCATAAGCACACACTTTTCAAATTCATGAGATGCCCTAATTGCTTCTAGGACACCCTATAGCTCATTTGGACACGTGTGTGCGGTATAACTCGTGGTTAAGTATCGCTCTGATACCACTCTGTCACGACCCAAACCCGGCCCTATGGGTTTAGCATCAGAATGGCCGATGTCCGAGATTACCAAGGCCTCTGAGCGATGTCTGATCAAGCAGTAGAGGGCTGCGGAAGCCAATACGATAAATAACTAGTGTCCATAGAGTGAAAATCAATGTCAAAAACATTTTTATGCATTCATACAGTTCAAAACAGTACAATCCATATACAGTCTATACAATCATGTACAACACTCGATACGGGGACTTAATCCCTCGATAACAAGACAAAGAAATGATCTATACAACAGTACAAAACATTAAGGAGACCTATGGGGACACAAAAACACCCCAAGCCATGGCATGGCGTCTCGGAACCTCACAGTGAGGCGCAAAGGCTGGCTTGACAAAACTGGGGACCAATCCCACGCTCCTAGCTTCGGTCTGGTGGCTGAGCACCTACATATATATATAAACAGTGAGCTAAAGCCCAGTGAATAACATACAGTGTAAAGAGGTTATGAATGAATGTCCTTCTGATGAAATCAATTCATTATACTGAGATTTCAATCTTTCAAGATATTCATCAATCAAGATTTCAATCAATCGGTCATATGTGGTACATCCATTAGCCTATAACGATGGGTCCAAAAGGACCGGCCTTAGAACCCAACAATAATGATGGCCATCAATCAAGATGGTTCCACAAGGAAACCGACAGAGCTCAGAATACCAATAACAGTGAGTGCTAAGGATGCCTGTCTGATTCGAAATGCAGGACGTACATTCATTCAATAAACAATATCAGTTCAATAAACAGTTCAGTTGGGTATTCAAAATAAAACCATTTGAACATATCTTTACACAATCTGTTACTCACAGTGATTGGGCTATCACTAGCCAGAGCGCGTCCCCGAGAGTCAACCCTAAACAGTCAATCAAATAGAACACACACTAAGTTTACTGATTGGAAAGGATGATAATTAAATCCCTAAATTCCCTCGGTGTGGTTCTATGTCTACATCCTCATTAAGATGCTCTAAACTAGGCCTAAGAATGCCTAGGATGCGATGAGGATGCAAAAATGCACTAAGAAAGCAATTCCAGAATTTTCAGTGAGCAGGCCTCCGCTCGGCCGAGTTTCGCTTCGGCGGACAAGCACCTAAAGGCCCACGCCGGCGTACATTCCGCCGCCGGCGGTGATGAAAGGTGCAAAAAATGCTGGATGCGCGATTTTCCGCCGGCGTTAAAATCCGCCGAGCGGATCAGAAACAATGCAAGAAAATCTGGAGCATGAATTCCGCCGAAGCGCACTTCCGCTCAGCGGACGTCCAAAATCTGGAAATTCCAGATTCGACCTCTGAGTTTCAAACCAAGTTTTGATGCTCCAAATTCGATCCTCTTGGGCCCATTTTTCTGGAAAACTCTTTCAAACACATAGAATAACAAGTTCTAAAACTCAATTTAAGAAATCAAGGCCCAAGGGTGTTTCAATTAAACTCAATTTCAAACCATTTTCAAGAACACTTTCAAAACATGATATGCATGATCTTTAAACCAATTTTAAGCTTCCAATCACGCTCAAATGAGCTCAATTCTTTCAAAGCAAAGTGAAAACATGGACTAATATATGAACATGAGCATGCATGTGACAATTAGCCAAGAATTCAACTTCAAAAGTCAACAAAATCAACATGCATGCATGAATTCTAGCATGAATCAACCTATGTAAACTCAAACATGGTTTAATCCTACAATTGAGCAAGAACCATGCAAAATGAAGCTCCAAGATGGCAAGAAGGTGATGTATTCACTTACCTAAGTGTTGATTCAAGGTAGGAAGCTAGATTAGGCCAAGTTACACTTCAATTCCTAGCCAATTTCCAAGATGAATTCAATTTCTCCCAAGATGAACTCTCTCTCTCTCTATGCTCTCTTGTTTGGTGGGTTATGGGGAATTGGTGATCAAAATGTGTCTCCTTAGTGTATAAGGTTCAATGAGTAATAATAAACAAATGGTCCACTCAAGGGCATTATAGTAAATAAGCCTAAGTTCTCAATTAGCTCAATCCAATCTACTTTAATCATTCCTAATCAATTTTCAGATAAAAATATCATTAAATCACAAATATTATCTTGATTACAAAACATCAAGCGGTTTCTAAATCGTCACGATAAGGCCTTCAATTAGCGCTTTAAACATAAAATGCAAACAGATAATCATGCACTCAAACAGATGCAACACGCAATTCAATAGACAAACTCATTCGGTTTGATTTGATTTGTTCAAGAGTTCATCGATTCACTTATCGGTCATTAGCGATTCGGTTTAATGGTAATCAATATATAATTGATGGTTTAACGGTAGTCAAGACGAGGGTTGTTACTGATCTCCTCCTTATAAAGAGTTTAGTCCTCTAAACTCGAGTTACCTTCACCGAAGAAAACAGATTCGTGAACAAATTCGGATATCGCCTAGCCATGTCATCTTCCTTTCCCAAGTGGCATACACACCACCGTGGTTCTGCCAGTCAACTTTCACTAGCGGAATCTCTTTGTTTCTCAGTTTCTTGATCCGTCGATTTACAATCTGTATAGGCCGTTCCTCGTAAGTGTAGTCATCACTCAACACAATGCGAGTAGGCTCAATCACATGGAACGGATCTCAAGATAGTCTCTCAACATCGAAATGTGGAAGACGTTATGCATATGCTCCATTTCAGGAGGGAGCGTAACTTGATACGCCACCGGATTGATTTTCTCAATAATCTGATACGGTCCGACATATCTCGGTGCTAACTTGCCTTTGACTCCAAAGCGAGTCTGGCCTTTCATTGGTGTCACTTTCACAAACACGTGATCACCCACTTCATACTCTCTATCCCGTCTTCTGACATCTGCATAACTTTTTCGCTTCACTCAGTGCGCTACCGCTATATCAATTTCACTTTCTCCGTTTCATATACAATCTCGGGCCCAAGTAAAGGCCCATCTCCAACTTCTGCCCAGCAGATTGGAGATCTACATTTCCTGCCATACAATGCCTCGAAAGGCGCCATTCCAATACTCGAATGGTAGCTGTTGTTGTAGGCGAATTCAGCCAATGGCAGATGGCTTTCCCAATTTCCCTGAAAATCAAGGACACACATTCTCAGTAGATCCTCTAGAGTCTGAATGGTCCTTTCGATCGCCCATCCGTTCGAGGATGATAGGCGCTACTCAAATTTCAATTCAAGACTAGCAATCAGTAGGCTCGCTGTAACCTTGATGTAAACTTGAATCCTCGTTAAACAATAGATACAGGCACTTCATGCAATCTCACAATTTCATCAATATAGATAACAGCCAATTTGTCCGCATTATAGATTGTCTTGACAGGTAAAAAGTGTGCAGATTTAGTCAGTCTATCAACAATAACCCAAATAGAGCCCATACCTTTCCTGGAGCGCGTAATCCGACGATAAAATCCATCGTGATATGCTCCCATTTCCACTCGTATGGGTAAGGGTTGCAGAATCCCAGGTCGTTGATGTTCACTTTTGACCACCGCAATGAAGACACTTGACACAAAATCGGCGATCTCCTTCTTCATTCCTCGCCACGAAATTGCTTTCAGATCTTGATACATTTTCAGATTCTGGGTGAATCGAAAACTTGAATCGTGGCCTTCTTGTAGAACTCTTCTTTTCAATTCGGTGTCACACAATTTACCGTCTGTCTTGAAATTTCAGTATATTGTTCTCAAATTTGAAACCCGGTCTCGGTTTTGAATCTCTTTCTTCAATAACCTTTTTCAAGAAATCATCTAGTTGTTGTTTTTCTTTAATTTCCTCAATCAATGCTGGTTGAGCAGAAATAGCAGCTAAGGTTCCACCTTGTTCTTTCAAAACAATTTCAATTTCAGACTTTTCCAGATCAAGAAGCAACTCTTTCTGTCCAGTCAACAAACAGGCTAAGTTCCCAATCGATTTTCGGCTCAATGCATCGGCAACGGTGTTGGCTTTTCCCGGATGGTACAAAATCTGTAGGTCATAATCTTTTATCAGTTCTAGCCATCTCCGCTGTCTCATATTCAATTCTTTCTGAGTGAAAAAGTACTTCAGGCTCTTGTGGTCAGTATACACTTCACATGTTGCTCCGTACAAATAGTGACGCCAAATTTTCAGTGCAAACACTACTGCAGCAAGTTCTAAGTCATGGGTCGGGTAGTTCTTTTCATGCGGTCTCAACTGTCGGGAAGCATAGGCGATAACTCTCCCATTCTGCATTAAAATACACCCCAAACCCTTATGAGAAGCATCACTAAAAACAGTATAACCATCCGTACCTGAAGGTAGAGTCAAAATCGGTGCAGTCACAAGTCGGGTTTTCAATTCTTGAAATGCTGATTCTCTTTGGTCAGTCCAGTCAAACGATATCCCTTTCTGTGTCAACTGAGTCAGTGGTAGGGCAATTTTGGAGAAATCTTTGACAAACCTTCAGAATATCCAAACACCCCAAAAAGCTTGGACTTGTTACATTCGTTGGTCTAGGCTACCACTGACTTCAATTTTCATGGTCAACAGAAATTCCATCTTTGCTAACAACATGCCCCAAAAACATTATATGATCAAGCCAAAATTCACATTTAGACAGTTTAGCATACAGTTTCTGTTCTCTTAAGGTTTGCAGTGCAAGTCTCAGATGATGTTCATGTTCTTCTACAGTCTTAGAATAGATCAATATGTCATCAATAAATACCACAATGAAATCATCAAGGTATGGTTTAAAAATTGCTCATGAGGTCCATAAATGCGGAGGCATTCGTAACTCGAACGGCATAACTAAAAATTCAAAGTGGCCATACCTCGTTAAAGCGCTTTTATCAATGTCTTCGGTTTGACTTTCAATTGGTGATACCCGATCTAAGATCAATCTTGGAAAATACTTGTGCACCTCAGAATCGGTCAAATAAATCATCAATACGGTAATGGATACTTATTCTTCTGATTACCTTGTTCACCACTAATCAATGCACAGCCTCGGAGCCGTCTTTTTCTTCTTTACAAATAAAACAGGTGCACCCCACGGTGAAATCTGGTCCGATAAACTTCTTGTCTAACAGTTCCTCGCAATTGTACCTTCAATTCTTTCGATTCGATTGGAGCCATTCTATAGGGGCTTTAGATGTCACCGGGTACGGAACCACATCCACAATAAATTCAATTTCACAATCAAATCCTCGGCAATTCATCCGAAATACATCCGAATTCTCTGACTATCGGAATACAATTCACATTAGTTTTAACATTATCATTAGCAGGTACAGTCAATACAGAACACAGATATCCTTTACACCCCTTTCTAATCAATTTGACAGCCTTTACAGAAGAAATCAGATATGGAGGAGGTACTACTCCACTCCCATTAAACACAAATTCGGGCAAACCCGGTGGACGGAAAACTACTTGTTTTGTTACACAGTCTATAGTGGCATGATATTTTTGTAGCCAATCCATCCCCAATATTACATCGAAGTGGTCTATGTTCAATGGTAGTAAATCAATAAACAGATGCATATCTCCAACAATAATCTCACAAGCAGGATACATATATGCACATGTCATGGATCCCCCAACAGGTGATGATACAGCTAACAAATAGTTCATGGGTTCTAGGGGTCTATTCAATTTACGCGAAAAAGCATGCTACACATAAGAATGTGTAGACCCCGAATCAATCAATACATAAGCATTCTGAGCACAGATAGAGAGGATACCTGACACAACGGTCTCAGTGTTTTGCACGTCTCCCGGTACTAGGGCAAACACTCGGCCCTGCCTCATAGGCTCTTTCCTGGTAGCTTTGGGGTTCGGTTTTGGTGCTACATTTGATGTCTTGCTGTGCGCTTTTTACTACTAACCGGTGGAGCAGAGGCGATCTTTGATTCATGGCCCACCTTGCCACACCAAACAAGCTCTAAACACCGTAGCAAACCCCTTTGTGCTTGTTGCCACATACAGAGCAGGGTGGAGTAAATCCACTTCCTTGGCTGGGGCTAGTAGTCGACCCCGTATTCTGTTTCTTGTTCGCTGGGTTATGCTTACCCTTCTTAAACTTAAAACCCTGTCTTTTCCCTTGCCACTCACTTGTCGGTGTTTCAGATTGTTTCACTGCTGCAATATTTGTCTCGGCCATCAATGCCCGGTCGAGAACACCTACATAAGTTGGCATTTTCAAAACATTTATCCGGTCCTGGATAACGACACTAAGGCCGCCTTCAAATCTCCTGGCCTTCTTATAATCGGTATCCACCATATGTGGTGCATACCTAGCAAGTTCGGTAAATTGCTTCTCATATTCGCAATGATGTTTTGCCTGCCTCAAATTATTCAAACTCGGTCACTTTTCGTCCCCTCGATGCCTGGGGAAATACTTTTCAAAGAAGGACTCCTTGAACTGAGCCCAAGTCACAATGGTATTTGCATCACGGGTCAACATCCACCATCTTCTGGCTTCTTCCTGAAGGGTGAAGGTTGCTAACAAAACTTTGTTTGCTTCAGAGCACGGAAAAACCTCAAACAACTTTTCGGTCTCAAGAACCCAAGCTTCAGCCTTTAACGGTTCTAAGCCTCCTTGAAAGGACGGCGGTTTCATTTTGCTGAATTTCTAAGTCAGTGCAATAATGTCCACCTCATTAGCATTCACATTTTGTACATTCTGTTCCGGTTGCACCGGAGGAGGAGGAGGTGGGGGCTGTTGGTTCGGTTGTTGTTCGAGTCTTTCCATTATCAGTCCCATCATTTGTTCAAGTCTGGCCATTCTGGCCTCAGAGGATGATGCTTCAGTTTCATTTGCATTATCCATTTCACTATAGCAGTTATACCAGTTATCATTATAAACAGTTGTACAATTAAACAGTTTAACACTTTAACATATAATCAGTCAGTCATAAGCACACACTTTTCAAATTCATGAGATGCCCTAATTGCTTCTAGGACACCCTATAGCTCATTTGGACACGTGTGTGCGGTATAACTCGTGGTTAAGTATCGCTCTGATACCACTCATTACGACCCAAACCCGCCCTATGGGTTTAGCATCAGAATCGCCAAGAATCCGAGATTACCAAGGCCTCTGTAACAAGAATACACCAAACAGAGTAGAGGGCCTGGCGGAAGCCAATACAGTAAATAACTAGTGTCCATAGAGCTGTGAAAATCTGAATGTCAAAAACATTTTTATGCATTCATACAGTTCAAAACAGTACAATCCATATCTGATCCTATACAATCATGTACAACACTATGCACGGACTTAATCCTCGATAATGATAAAGACAAGAAATGCCTATACAACAGTACAAAACATTAAGGAGACCTATGGGGACACAAAAACACCCCAAGCCATGGCATGGCGTCTCGGAACCTCACAGTGAGGCGCAAAGGCTGGCTTGACAAAACTGGGGACCAATCCCACGCTCCTAGCTTCGTCCGTGGTGAGCACCTACATATATATATAAACAAAGTGAGCTAAAGCCCAGTGAATAACATACTGATGTAAAGAGGTTATGAATGAATGTCCTTACTGAATGAAATCAATTCATTATACAAGATTTCAATCTTCAAGATTTCACCAATCAAGATTTCAATCAATCACCATATGTGGTACATCCATTAGCCTATAACAAGAGGGTCCAAAAGGACCGCCTTAACAGACCCAACAATAATGATGGCCATCAATCAAGATGGTTCCACAAGGAAACCGACAGAGCTCAGAATACCAATAATAAAGGAGTGCTAAGGATGCCACAATACGATTCAAATGCAGATTTACATTCATTCAATAAACAATATCGTTCAATAAGCCTACCGGTATTCAAAATAAAACCATTTGAACATATCTTTACACAATCATTACTCACGGTGATTGGGCTATCGAGCAGAGCGTCCAGAGTCAACCCTAAATAGTCAATCAAATAGAACACACACTAAGTTTACGTTGGAAAGGATGATAATTAAATCCCTAAATTCCCTCGGTGTGGTTCTATGTCTACATCCTCATTAAGATGCTCTAAACTAGGCCTAAGAATGCCTAGGATGCGATGAGGATGCAAAATGCACTAAGAAAGCAATTCGAAATTTTTTAGTGAACAGGGCCTCCGCCGGCGCGAGTTTCCCTTTCGGCGGACAAGCACACAAAGGCCACGCTCGAAGCGTACATTCCGCCGCCGAGCGGTGATGAAAGGTGCAAAAAATCTTTGGATGCGCGATTTTCCGCCGGCGTTAAAATCCCGCCGAGCGATCAGTAAAACAATGCAAGAAAATACTGGGAGCATGAATTCGCCGAGCGGCACTTCGCTTCGGCGGGACGTCCAAAATCTGGAAATTCCAGATTCGACCTCTGAGTTTCAAACCAAGTTTTGATGCTCCAAATTCGATCCTCTTGGGCCCATTTTCTGGAAAACTCTTTCAAACACATAGAATAACAAGTTCTAAAACTCAATTTAAGAAATCAAGGCCCAAGGGTGTTTCAATTAAACTCAATTTCAAACCATTTTCAAGAACACTTTCAAAACATGATATGCATGATCTTTAAACCAATTTTAAGCTTCCAATCACGCTCAAATGAGCTCAATTCTTTCAAAGCAAAGTGAAAACATGGACTAATATATGAACATGAGCATGCATGTGACAATTAGCCAAGAATTCAACTTCAAAAGTCAACAAAATCAACATGCATGCATGAATTCTAGCATGAATCAACCTATGTAAACTCAAACATGGTTTAATCCTACAATTGAGCAAGAACCATGCAAAATGAAGCTCCAAGATGGCAAGAAGGTGATGTATTCACTTACCTAAGTGTTGATTCAAGGTAGGAAGCTAGATTAGGCCAAGTTACACTTCAATTCCTAGCCAATTTCCAAGATGAATTCAATTTCTCCCAAGATGAACTCTCTCTCTCTCTATGCTCTCTTGTTTGGTCGGTTATGGGGAGAGAATTGGCTGATCAAAATGTGTCTCCTTAGTGTATAAGGTTCAATGAGTAATAATAAACAAATGGTCCACTCAAGGGCATTATAGTAAATAAGCCTAAGTTCTCAATTAGCTCAATCCAATCTACTTTAATCATTCCTAATCAATTTTCAGATAAAAATATCATTAAATCACAAATATTATGCTGATTACAAAACATCAAACGGTTTCTAAATCGGCCGCCGATAAGGCCTTCAATTAGCAGTTTAAACATAAAATGCAAACAGATAATCATGCACTCAAACAGATGCAACACGCAATTCAATAGACAAACTCATTCAGTTTCAGTTTCAGTTTGTTCAGTAGTTCATCCAGTTCACTTATCAGTCATTAGCAGTTCAGTTTAATGGTAATCAATATATAATTCAGTGGTTTAACGGTAGTCAGTACGAGGGTTGTTACAGTCTCCCCTCCTTATAAAGAGTTTAGTCCTCTAAACTCGAGTTACCTTTAGTCTGGAAGAAAACAGGATTCAGCGGGAACAAATTCGGATATCGCCTAGCCATGTCATCTTCCCTTTCCCAAGTGGCATACACACCACCGTGGTTCTGCCAGTCAACTTTCACTAGCGGAATCTCTTTGTTTCTCAGTTTCTTGATCCGTCGATTTACAATCTGTATAGGCCGTTCCTCGTAAGTGTAGTCATCACTCAACACAATGCGAGTAGGCTCAATCACATGAAACGGATCTCGAAGATAGTCTCTCAACATCGAAATGTGGAAGACGTTATGCATATGCTCCATTTCAGGAGGGAGCGTAACTTGATACGCCACCGGATTGATTTTCTCAATAATCTGATACGGTCCGACATATCTCGGTGCTAACTTGCCTTTGACTCCAAAGCGAGTCTGGCCTTTCATTGGTGTCACTTTCACAAACACGTGATCACCCACTTCATACTCTCTATCCCGTCTTCTGACATCTGCGTAACTTTTCTGCTTCACTCAGGCGCTACCGCTATATCAATTTCACTTTCTCGATCGTTTCATATACAATCTCGCCCAAGTAAAGGCCCATCTCCAACTTCGCCCAGATTGAGATCTACATTTCCTGCCATACAATGCCTCGAAAGGCGCCATTCCAATACTCGAATGGTAGCTGTTGTTGTAGGCGAATTCAGCCAATGGCAGATGGCTTTCCCAATTTCCCTGAAAATCAAGGACACACATTCTCAGTAGATCCTCTAGAGTCTGAATGGTCCTTTCTGACTGTCCATCTGTCTGAGGATGATAGGCGCTACTCAAATTTCAATTCAAGACTCCAAAGCAGAGGCTCGCTGTAACCCTTGATGTAAACTTCGAATCCCTGTCAGAAACAATAGATACAGGCACTTCATGCAATCTCACAATTTCATCAATATAGATAACAGCCAATTTGTCCGCATTATAGATTGTCTTGACAGGTAAAAAGTGTGCAGATTTAGTCAGTCTATCAACAATAACCCAAATAGAGCCCATACCTTTCCTGGAGCGCGGTAATCCGACGATAAAATCCATCGTGATATGCTCCCATTTCCACTCTGGTATGGGTAAGGGTTGCAGTAATCCGGCAGGTCGTTGATGTTCAGCTTTGACCTGCTGGCAATGAAGACACTTGGACACAAAATCAGCGATCTCCTTCTTCATTCCCGCCACGAAATTGCTTTCAGATCTTGATACATTTTCGTATTCCCTGGGTGAATCGAAAACTTCGAACTGTGGCCTTCTTGTAGAACTCTTCTTTTCAATTCAGTGTCATTCGGTACACACAGTCTGTCTTGAAATTTCAGTATATTGTTCTCAAATTTGAACCCCGGTCTCGGTTTCAGTTTCTGTTTTGGCTCGGAGTACTAGGTAAGTTTTATGCTTTAGCATCCTTGCATGTGTGTGAGTGACTGCCATGAATAGCATGCTTACCATGAGACTATTTGCTTATGTGATATAACTACTTGAATGCCTGTGGATAAATGTTGTGTTATTTGGATTGGAACAATGCATTGACTGTGAGTTTTAAGCCCACTAGATAGTGGCAAAATCATATTTTCTAAGCCCACCTGAGGGTGGCAAAATCTGCATTTTAAGCCTACTTGCGGGTAGCAAACCATCTTTCAAAAAAACAAACATGAAATGTTTTGTTCCAATTCAGGCGACCTGGTCTATACTTGTATGCTGTGCGCATCACGTAGTAAATCTAGGCTAATAACCGGAATAAGAACACATAATGTTTTCAAAACTAGATATCATGGTTAGTAGAGGCCGATCTTTGATCGGGCGAGCGGGGGTGCTCACGAAGTGACCTTCCCCAATCGTACCCAAGTTTTCGAGCCGTGGCAACTTTGGTGATGACAGACACGTGGCGTTAGGCAAACGAGTCAGGGTTTCCTAAATTTCTCCAAAAATAAAATATTTAGGTGGCGACTCTATATCTGCAAAGCAGTCTATGTTTGGCACTTCTTTCTAAAAATTTGTTTTCTCAAAACGATTTGCCGGATTTGAACTCTTTGGTTCAGATTACGAACCGTGACAATTAGAGTCCTGAACTGTAATAAGCCCAAGACGAACGGAACGGGGGACTCATCCCTCCCGGGATGTTCGGGGACGTCTACAGTTTCTGGTGACTCTGCTGGGGATTTAAAGAACTTGACTCGAACTCATGATATCTGGTTTTGACTACACTTGTGTGTTTTTTTGCATTGCATGTGCATTAGTGCGCCTAGGACACCGTGTTTGCCATCTGCTATTCCTGAGCGGTTTGCCAGAGGCTGCGTGCCATAAAGCTTATCGGTTACGGGCTCTGCCAGTATGGGAACACAAACCCCGGTTTTACCGAGGCACCCTTTTGACCATTCGACCTAGTGCATATTCGGAATCCGTAGTGACCATTCCAAATTAGGACAGGTTGCTTACCCGATATAAGTTGTTTGAAACCACTGCGTGCGTAGTGAAACCCTAGTTCCTGAAAAAATAGGACAGGGAAACCCTACCCCAACATAGGGGTGTTTTGGCTCTCACTTATCTGTTATGTGCTTTTAGAGTGCGTCTCTACAGGAATGCATGTATCAGTTTACAAGTTTGGGCATCAGGCCTGCGGGCACCAATTCAGTATTTTGGGATTCAGTTTACCTAAGGGTAGCAATTTACAGGCCGAATTTTGGGGGGCAGAATTCAGTAGAGGGCACAGTCATCCTGCTATGCTCGTATCTGTTTTGGTGAAATCAGGCTGAGGTGCTGTCTGTTTTCTCTTTTGCTAGGTAGTCTTGGAACCATAGCTTCAGAAGGCTCCGATATCCCCCCAGGTTCATCAGACTTGGGCTGATAGACTTTGTCAGGTCAGAGATTCAGTTGAAGGGCAATCAATGTTCCTTTGCCAGGCGAGTAAAGGGCCATCGAGCACGAATCACCGATTGAGGTTCCTAGGGCAGTGGCCCATATCCGCCGCACCAGTGAGCGATCAGGCTGAGGCGGGAGTTTTTATCACAGAGATAAATATACGGTCGATCGAAGCCGAGAACATGGCAGGGATGGAGGAAATGATGCGCCAGCTCCAAGAAAGTATGAAACTCATGCAGCAAAATGCTGTCCGCCAAGCGGAATTTGCCAAACAACAAGCCGAGGTCATGGCTCAACAAGCAAAGTTGATCGCCAGGTTACAGCAGCAAACCGGAGCATCTGCTTCACATCAGGCTCCTCCTCCACCCAGAGTTCCAACACTCGGGGAGACAGCTAATGTTCAGGAAGATACAGACATTCCGACAGGGCCACCTCCGCCCCCGATCCTACCGCAGCTATCTAAAGCACCCGCCAACCTGCCGGATTCTCCCTTTGAGTCCGAGGTGGACCCCACAGCATTGAAGTTGAGCAAGCTTAGGAAGCTGTTCAAGAAATCTCAGGGTGTGAAGTCCATCCCAGACATTGAGGACGGGTACACCAACACAGCTGTGACACTGCCAGATAGGTTCAAGATGCCACAAATTGACCGCTTTGATGGATCCTATGGTACATCTACGGTTGTTCTCAGACATACTACGGCCGATGGGCCTCACCAGACTACAAAAACTGTCTTTGTTTGGCCGGACCCTGTCAGGTGTAACGGCCATCTGGTACGCAAAATTGGAAGATGATGTCAAGAGGAATTGGAATCAGATGGCCGAGGCCTTCGTTGCACAATACTCGTATAACACGCAAATCGAGATTACGACCCGTGATCTTGAGACGATAAGGCAGGAGCCTAAGGAGAGCTTCTCAAAATTCGTGGCCTGCTGGAGGGCCAAAGCCTCAATGATGACCATTAGGCCAACGGACAATGATCAAATACGGATGGTGGTGCGCAACCTCCAACCCAAACTAATGCAGAAAATGATCGTGCTCCCCTTCCCTACCTTTTCAGATTTGCATGAGATGGGAGTACAGATCGAGGATGCCATAAAGCAGGGCCTTGTTGACCAGGAGAAGGAGCAGCCTAGGCGGGCATTTTCCCGCAGTTCAAATGCGACCACCAGTGGTGATGTGGCCGCAAGATCTTCTGAAGTGGGCATGGTCACCACCACCACATCAAAAACAGCTACCCCATTCACCAGTGCATCCGGAAGTAGCTCACAGACGGCCAAATATCCACCCCGAGTCAAGAGGGTTTTCATCCCACTTCATATGCCTTTGTCAAAGGCTCTTGAGGTTTTACTCCGGAAAGGACATTTAAAACCGTTGGAATAACGGCCCCTACCCGATCCTATCCCTGCAAAGCATGACCAGACTAAATACTGTGCCTACCATCAACAAATTGGTCCTAACACCGACAGTTGCTTTCGTCTGCGCCATGATGTACAAGATCTGTTTGACAACGGGGTCATTGCCGCACCAAGTCCTGCAAAGTCTATCGACACTTGATCAGTGAACTTGTGGGGGGGATAATGTGATGAGATCAGGGGTTGAACCAACTGCGGGTGGCGCTCGATTTACTCTAGATGTGGGAATGGCAGGCGCTGTTTTGAGCATTTGCGAATGCTAGTTTTATAGTTTTTGACTTGGGTGTTGAGTCAGTTATGTGGTTTTGTTTTAAGTCTGTCTCTTCGTTTTGAGTCAGTCTTTTTGTTAAGGGTCTGTCTTGTTGTATCAAGTTAGTCCTGTTGTACAAAAGGTAGGGTGATTCCGGGGGTGTTACCTCGGGCATCACCATTTTGTTTTGCGTTTGTCTCTTCGTTTTCTTTTGAGTCTGTTTCTGCCAGGGAGCCAGTTGTACCAACAGTTATGAATGAAACAATAGTGATTTTCATGCTCTCGCGTTTGCTTCCGCCTTGCGCCAGTTGTGCCAGAAGCTTGAATGAAATGGCAGTACATTCCACCTGCTCTTTTGTGCTCTGAAATTATTACATTGACCTAAGTTTTTCAAAACTTTTTCTAACACTGTGGTGAAAACGAAGAGGAAGGAATTCCTCGGGTTTTGCAAAAATTTGATCAATTGAGAGAAGAAGAGGCGTGCTAAGCCCTTAATGAATGAAATCATGCTTGTTAATGTGAGTATTGAGAAGGATCCTGGCTTGATCGGGATTGGCTCCACACTGTCTTCAGCACGAGCGATTTGTCGCTTTTTTAAAAGATTTCAAAAAATGTTTTACGCGATCCTGCGAAGACCTGTGTGGAATCGCTCTTGAGATTGTGCAGCCTAGGATCGCTCTCAGCCTCAAGACTTAAGCCCTTGCTTTAAAACCTTGAACCACAATTCGGAGTGTTCAACGATCAACCATCAAGAGAGGCCTGTGTGGCCAGATTGGAAGCAGCCCTCGAGCAAGAGGCACCAAAGTCACATCAAGAAGATCAGACCTCATCAGAAGAAGCTTATGAAGCTAGAACAGAAGCATCCCTCGAATTAGAGGCACAAATGCCCGATGTGCTCGAAGAGCCGAAAATGGATCCTTCTGCAAATCTAAACAACAGTTATTCTCTTCTCTTAGATTCAGATGATTTCGGAGTCTCAGAACCATTCGGCATGGACTTGTTACACTTTTACCCTTTGAGAGGCTCGCTGGGCCGAAAACCCGGAAGGGCGACCGAGGCAAAAGTTAGAGCAAGAAAAGAAAAAAAAGAAGAAAAAGAAAAGATACAAAAAAGGAAAAAGAAAAGAAAAGAAAAGATACAAAAAAGAGGAAGAAAAGAAAAGAAAAAGAATTGAAAAAGAAAAGAAAGAACAAAGCTCACAAGGTCGAAAACCCGCAACGGGCGCCTTGGCAAAAGTTAAAGCCCAAAAAAAAAGTGAAGGTTAAATACCCGAGTGTACCTTAACCCCGAACTACGTAAGGCTTGATTCCCATCTTTGGGATACGTAGGCAACTTCATTCTGAAGTCCAATCGTAAAACACTTCAAATTCGATTGTGTCCATGTAATGGTTTTGATCATCTTTGCCTTCTTTGTATCCGAGAGTTTGGTTGTAATCATCGCTTCGAGGACTAATTACAATGCGCTGCGGTGCCATTCAAACAAGGGGCAACTTTCTGTTTCCATTCAATGCACTGCGGTGCCATTCAAACAAGGAGCGACTTTCCGTTGCCATGCAACTCTGTTCGAGCAAGGGGCAATTTTCCTCCAGATCCGAGGTTGTGTGTCTCAAGAGTAGGTTCCTGTAGACACCCGATTTTTGACCGAACTTAAGACTCAGACGTCATCAATTGAGTGCTTGGTGATGTTGCATATTGTGCTCGTTCTGAGGTTGCGGAGTCCCGGCTACGAGCCTTGCCTCCGGACTTCCGGACTCTTTTGTGCTTTGCCTCGGTTTGCGAACCAGGCTCCGTTTTCTCTATTTTCTCTTCCCAAAGGGAGGGAGAGGTCTCATAGACCATCTCTCGGGTCAGAGGCTACGCTTTTGTGGTCGCAGCCATTTTTCCCATTTCGGGCAGGTTCCCTTGCTGAGCCGTCAGCCGCAGGCCTCGGTTCGGACCTCTAACCACCTCCGTTTGCCCCGATTTTTGGTGTACATCATATTTACTCCCTTTCGAGGGACACTGGGGTCCGAGAGACCAACTTCGTGGTCGAACACCACTTCCGGCGCCTAACAGCCCACTTTCGGGGCCCCAAACTGCGTGTTTCGGCTCCCGAACCTTCGTTCTACATTTTTGGGCTCTGACCCAAACTTTAGATAGTCATATTTTGAGGTCCTTTTCATGTTTGATTAAGGACCTTTTACTGTTTGATATCTCCATCTGTCACTTGTCTCTTTACCTCTTTTTGGGCCTATTTTTGCACGGTATTTTAGGCATACTTGTGGGCTGTGTTGGACTTGGTCGTAAACTAAAAAGTGTCTTATTTTGAGCCCCTCTTCAACTTTTTTGAAGGGATCTCGGCCATTTGAGACCCGCAGCTATCACTTATCCCTTTAACCACCTTTTGGCCCTTTTTGGTGCACCCTTTGCTCAAGGCTTCTTGAGGAAGCCTTGACCCCTTGTCTTGGCTTCCTCAAGAAGCCTACCAGCTTTCCAAGCTTCTCAAATAAGCCTAGACTCTTTTGCACCCCCCTTGAACCTTTCTCTTTGCTTAGCCCTTAAGATAAGTGCTTTACTTGGCCTATATAAGCACTTCTCTTCTCCTTTTGTCTAGGGTTGGAGGTTTTGAACAAAAAAAAACCAGAGGATATATACATACATTCTGATATATACATATATCCATCCATCTCTCTCTATATCTATCCCATCCAAGCCTCCAAACACCCTTGTTCTTGGGCCATTCCTTCACCAACTCATAGCACAAGGCACCCTTGCTCCTTTCCAGCAACTTGGGGCTATTTTGCAGAGGCTAGAAGCTCATTTCCTTGGATCAAAACCTGCTGGTTCGTTGGTCTACAAGGGTAAGCACATTTTTTCCCAAAACTAGCATTTTCTTGGTTCATATCTAAGCCATAGTTTCATGTATTTTTGAGCTTCGATGTAAACTACAAAGAGGCTTATTTTGAGCCCTTCTTCAACATTGAAGAAGGGCTCAACACTGTTTGGGACCTCCATGCATGACTTGCTTCATTACCCCTCTTTGGTCCCCTTTTTTTGCATGTCTTTTTAGCCTACCATGCTTCTGTTTTTGGGTCTTCGACAGGCTTGAAAAGAGTCTTAGTTTGACCCCCTATACATGTATCATGAAGGGTCCAAGGCTGTTTGGTGAATTCTTGGTGTACCTCTCTTTATAGCCCTCTTTTGGCTCATATTTTGCATGCTATGTTGAGCATATCTACATACTGTTTTGGGGGTTTTCATAAGCTGTAAATGTTCATATTTTTGGTCCCTCTTCAATGTTGTAGAACTATATTTTTCAGTTTGAGCATTGCGTATACCATCTGCTTCATTGTTCCCCTCTTTTCCCCCATTTTTGCATGCTATTTTTTCCATACTTGTGATTGTTTTTTGGCCATGCTTTGTACTGGAAAAATTCTAGTTTAGGGACTGCCTAGTATCTGTCTTTACATTCCATGTCCATATTGTGCATGCATTGCATAGCTATAGGCCATTTCGGGTGCCTAAATTCGCATTTCGGGACCATTCCTCGCATTTGGTGTCATTTCGCCATCTTTCGGGACTGTTTCCCCCCATATTTCAGTGCTGAAATTCCATTGGCATATTTGCATATCACTTTCTATGACATTTCATGCCTTAATGCCATTGTCTCGGTTTGCGTGCCCGTGTGCACGCATTTCGAGGCACTCCATTTTCATCCATCGGCTTCTTATGTGAGTGTGGCTGAGGCTCACTCATGTTAGTATAAGTCCATTTTGCATCCTCAGACGCCATTTTGGTCTCATTGCATTATGTATGCCATTTCCTCGGTTATGCGTCTGCAGCACGATTTTGAGGCATCTCATTTTCATCTCATGGCGTGATTTTGGCATGCTTGCGAGTTATCCATGTTAGTTTAAGTCCATCGTTGCATGTTGTTGCATGCCATGTTAGTTTACATGTTTAGGTTGCGAGCCTAGCATACATTGCTCATTTACATGTTCATGTTGCATACTTAGCCGCCATGCCTAGGTTGCATTTCATTGAGCATGCATCCCTTGCCTCTTGACCAATCATGATAGGGGTTGGGGCCCTTTGATTTGTTTTGTGCTTGCATTCCATTTGATATCAAAGTTGCTAACTTGGCTTTCGGGCCATCATGCATTGAGATATGTGATTGATGGCCCGGGGGTCGAGGGCCATGCTCCCTTGAGTTCATTACATGATAGGGAGTGTGTCCATGCATACATTTGCCTAGAAATTCTATGCCTTGCACTGCTGGTTTGCTGTTGCTGTCAAAACTGTCTTCTGCAGGAATTTTGTGCCGACCGGCAGTATAGATTGCCGACCGGCAATGTATTTATTGCCGATAGCTTCATTTCCAGCCGGTGGACTTTATACACGGCCGGTGGACATTCTATCCAGCCGGTGATGATCCTTAGGATTCAGGGGGCCTGTTCCAGGACTTTTGTAATTTTCCAGAGAAGCAGGACAGTGAAACAGAGGCAACAGTGGCATGGTGCGGATTTCTGGGCAAGTCGGACTGAAGCATATATCATTTGCGTATCCCGAGGTGGAGGCTGTGGCCATCTCTTCTTTGCATTTAATTTAATTAGATTAGAGGTCTTGTAATAATTTATTCGTTTATTTTTCTTGGACTGTATTATTATTTTGGTCCCTCCGTGTGAGGGCGTATTTGTAATAAGTTTGTGTGGGTGTGTGCATGTCTTCCAACCCCCACTTCTTTCTTCTTTTATTTACCTGCTTATGATGGTAGATTAGGGCATGTTTATTTTAGCATACCTTATGCAATGCATGCGTGCATTCATGCATTTGTTTACATGCACCAGGCTCGGTACATCATACAAACTGCATCGCAATTTTCAAATCCAAATTGAATATGTGGTAGTTGCTGTATTTCATGTGCCATGCTTAAGGCAGCCGAGCCTGTCTAGATCATACCTATGCCTGTGTTGCATTAGCCACTTAACATGAACTAGGTCATGCATGTTTGCTAACCGGGTTATTGTTTTTGGCACAGAGTACGATGTAAGTTTTTACGCTTTAGCATATCGCATGCATGTGAATGTTGCCATGACAGTATGATTGCCATGCGGCTAAGTGCTTATGTGTTATAAACTGTTTGAATGCCTTTGGGTGGAGGTTGGATTGCCTGAGTTGGAACAACTCATTTAAAATCCGTATTTTAGCCTATTTGCGAGTAGCAAAATCTAACACGTTTTTCGAGGCAAAACAGATATGCAATGTTTATTTCCAAGTTAGGCAATCTAGTCTATACTTTTGTGTTGTGCGCATCACATAGTAATTCTAGGTTAATAACCAGAATAAGAACGCATAAAGTTTTCAAAAACGGATATCACGGTTAGTAGAGGTCGGTCTTCGGAACGGGCGAAAGGGGGTGCTCATAGCTAACCTTCCCCGATCGTACCCAAGCTCCCGAGCCAAGACCACTTTGGTGATGACGGACACGTGGCCTTCGGCGCCGAGTCAAGGTTTCCTAAATTTCCCATTTTAAAATATTTAGGTGGCGACTCTGTAATCTGGCAAAGCAGTCCATGTTTGGCACTACTTTTCAAAAAATCTGTTTTTCTTCAAAACGATTTGTCGGATTTGGACTCTTTGGTTCAGATTTAGAACCGTGACACGAAGGGAGTCCGAACTGTAGAGTGAAGCCCACGGGCGCGTCTACAGTTCCGTACTTGTTGAGCATTGGTCGTTTGCAAAAATAGATTTTGAGAATTTTTACTGAGGTTGACTAATTTTCTCGAAAATTATTCAATTTTTTTTCCAAAACTGGACCATTCTTGGACCCAAAAAAGGAAAATTTTCAATGCTCATAACCTGACTCGCATGATTTCAAATCAAAAATCGAACAAGCATGCTAATCTAATTCTTATGCTGATCAAAATTGTTTTAGTAGAAAACCAAAACAAAAAATGGTCAAAATGATGAACTAGGGGCACAGTTGAGTCAGGCTTCCTGTCTTTTCCCTGTTGTCAATGCATTTGCCAGAAAGGGCACCATACTTGCCGAGAAGGGCACTCTACCTGCTGGAAAAGGGCACAACTGAATCTAACAACAAAGGGCTGAAAGCTCTCATATCCTTCGAGCAGCGAGGCATCAAGTCAAGTGCGAAGCACGAACTGGAATGGGGCAAGTTATTCCATTCCCTCATCTGGACAGATCTAATCATGTCCAAACTCCCCAGTAGAGCATCATCAACCGATGTCAGCTGTAGATTTGCTACACACCCAGTTGTAGCACAACCCCTCTATGGGAGAAACTCACTAGCTGCGTGCAGAAGAAGAAGAATCTAGCAGAATGCTAGGGGCAAGAGCCCACAACTTTCTGTTTATCCATCAACCACCCAGGGGAGGGATTTAAAATGAGAGATTGAAGAATAGAGAGGTGTGCGTTGAGAGAAAAAGTGAGAAAAGGGCTTTTCAGAAAACTAGAGATTGAGTGCCAAGTGATGTGAGAATCACAAGTGAGAAAGGGTAGGAAACAATACCCGGTGAAACAGGCTCCCTGCGCACGTCTGAGTGTCGTGTCTTTTTGTTTTATCTCGATTCTTATTTTGAGTCGTCTCGAGTGTTACTTGATGTGTCTAGGTTGGGTGCCTTTTATTTCCGTGTTGAGTCATTTTGCTGTGTTCAGTCGTAGGCTCAATACCTGGTCGAAAACTCATCTCTTAATTTCAAAAATAAAATCGTTTTGTGCTCCGAGTGCCGTGCCGTTCTCCACATTTGTGCAAAACAGAGTTTGTTCTTTCATAAAACCGCAGGGTTCAACCCAGGTCGTGTGAGAACAGTAGAACCAGGACCTATCTGAAGCTATAATGGTTCCGGACTGCAAAGCAAAAGCAAAAGAGAAAAATGTTGGGCATCTGAGTTTGTTCCAACTTCAGTAAGCTCCGAAATCGCATTCCGTATGCACCCTCGTCAGGCCTTGTCAATGCTCCGAAGTATGAGTGTGCCTCTACCTTAAGCTCAAGATCGAGTCTACTTCAAGCCAGAATGGCAATCAGAAGTGCTCTCCCTGAGTACCATCCCCTGCCAGAGGCATCTTGGCCGTGTTTGCAATAAGTTCCTAGGAGACCAACTGCGACGGTGGAAACTAGAGTTCGAATGGCTGATGCCTAGAACGTAAAGATTCGGGATTTCCGAGACTAAAGTCTGGTTTAAATACCTAGGGGTGTATCCCCGGCTTGAAATCTGTATAGAAGCCCCATAGGTTAAGATAGCATGTATGCACCTCAATTCTAGATACTAAACCAACTTAGTCTGTCACCCCGTTGGAGAATAGGGAAAGTTGTGAATATGATCAGAAAAAAAGGCAACATCCAAAGTGTTCTACGTGAAGAACCCTTGTCAGCATTTCAGAACCTTTATACTGTGAGTTGAAGGTAAAGTGTTCGAAAAGCACAAGGGGAGATCCTCGTCGGAGAAGAGCAGTTCACCGCCACTCACCTCATAAGGTGCTTTCTAAAGCGCCGCTTTGTCCATTTATTGCTTTCCTTAAGCATCATGCTTTGTAATGCATTGTACCTATCAAGTTTCTTTCTCAGTCATGCACGATATTGTATGTACGGTTCATTCAAAGAAGTTCCGTTTAAGATCATTCACTTAGTGTATCAATCACACTTCATTTGCTTCACTCAGTGTATCAATTACACTTCATTTATTTAATGTATCAATCACACTTTATTCACTTAGTGTATCAATCACACTTCACCTTTTAATGTATCAATCACACTTCATTCAGTTAGTGTATCAATCACACATTCTCATTTTGTGTATCAATCACACTCTGTTCACATAGTGCATCTATCACACTTTGTGTTCTCATTTTGTGTATCAATCACACATTCACATTTAGTGTATCAATCACACTCTGTTCACTTAGTGCATCTATCACACTTTGTGTTCACTTTTAGTGTATCAATCGCACTCTGTTCACATAGTGCATTTATCACACTTTGTGTTCGCTTTTAGTGTATCAATCACACTCTGTTCACTTAGTGCATCTATCACACTTTGTGTTCACTTTTAGTGTATCAATCACACTCTGTTCACTTAGTGCATCTATCACATTTTGTGTTCACCTTTAGTGTATCAATCACACTCTGTTCACATAGTGCATCTATCACACTTTGTGTTCACCTTTAGTGTATCAATCACACTCTGTTCACATAGTGCATCTATCACACTTTGTGTTTACCTTTAGTGTATCAATCACACTCTGTTCACTTAGTGCATCTATCACACTTTGTGTTAGCTTTTAGTGTATCAATCACACTCTGTTCATATAGTGCATCTATCACACTTTGTGTTCCCCTTTTAGTGTATCAATCACACTCTGTTCACATAGTGCATCTATCACACTTTGTGTTCACCTTTTAGTGTATCAATCACACTCTATTCACATAGTGCATCTATCACACTTTGTGTTCACCTTTAGTGTATCAATCACACTCTGTTCACTTAGTACATCTATCACACTTTGTGTTCGCTTTTAGTGTATCAATCACACTTTGTTCACATAGTGCATCTATCACACTTTGTGTTAATCACACTCTGTTCACATAGTATCACACTTTGTGTTCACTTTTAGTGTATCAATCACACTCTGTTCACATAGTGCATCTATCACACTTTGTGTTAATCACACTCTGTTCACATAGTGCATCTATCACACTTTGTGTTCACTTTTAGTATATCAATCACACTCTGTTCACATAGTGCATCTATCACACTTTGTGTTCACTTTTAGTGTATTAATCACACTCTGTTCACCTAGTGCATCTATCACACTTTGTGTTCACCTTTAGTGTATCAATCGTACTCTGTTCACTTAGTGCATCTATCACACTTTATGTTCGCTTTTAGTGTATCAATCACACTCTGTTCACATAGTGCATCTATCACACTTTGTGTTCACTTTTAGTATATCAATCACACTTTGTTCACATAGTGCATCTATCACACTTTGTGTTTGCTTTTAGTGTATCAATCACACTCTGTTCACATAGTGCATCTATCACACTTTGTGTTCACTTTTAGTGTATTAATCACACTCTGTTCACATAGTGCATCTATCACACTTTGCGTTCACTTTTTGTATATCCATCATACTTTGCTTCATATAGTGTATCCATCACACTTGCTTTGCTTTGTGTATTTATCACACTATGCTCACTTTGTGTATCCATCACACACGATTCGCTTAGTGTATCTATCACACATTTGCTTAGTGTATCCATCACACTCGTTTTGCTTTATGTATCTATCACACTTTGCTTCGCTTAGTGTATCAATCACACTTTATTCATATAGTGTATCCATCACACTCTCTTCACTTTTGTGTATCTATCGTACATGCTCGCTAAGATTGCATAATTTTCTTACATCATAACTGCATGAAATGTAGTTTGATTTGCCATCTTACTTAAAACTGTTGCATATATTTGCGAATACTTGCTTCATTACAGCTTGCTGCATTTGCATGATCATTGAATTACATCCGGCTTTGTGCATATCGCTTTGCATTTCCCCCCCTCCCGCTTGCGGGCATGCTTGTGGGCACGTTTCTTGGTTTATCTTGTATGTTTGTCTAAGTCTTCGGCCTTGTCAAAAATGGGTCGTCTCTGGGCTTTGACATTCACTCCCGTCACTTGTGACTTCTGAGTTCTGTCAAAGAGGGGCAACTATAGACACCCTATTTTTGACCGAACTTAAGACTTAGACGTCACCAATTGAGCGCTTGGTGATGTTGCATATCGCGCTCGTTCCGAAGTTTCAGAGTCTCGGCCGCAAGCCTTGCCTCCAGACTTCTGGGCTTTTCTGTGCTTTGCCTCGGTTTGCGAACCAGGCTCTGTTTTCTCTTCCCGAAGGGAGGGAGAGGTCTCGTAGATCATCTCTCAGTGGCCGTAGGTTACGTTTCGTGGTCGTAGGCCATTTTTCCCGTTTGGAGCCCGGTTTCCCATTTTTTGGAGCCGTCGGCCGTGTGCCTTGGTTCGGGACCGCTTAACAACCTCCGTTTGCTCCGGTTTTTGGCGCACACCTTATTTCCTCCCTCTCTAGGGACACTGTGGTCTGAAAGACCAACTTCGTGGTCGAACACCACCTCCGGTGCTTAATAGTTAGTTTTCGGGGCCCCGGGCCGTGTGTTTCGGCCCCCGAACCTTCGTTTTGCATCCGTTTTATTTCATTTTTGGTGGAGGCCTTATTTTCATTATTGGGAAGCTTGTAGAATGATGGGAGGCCAGCAATTGTTCTGAAAAACCAGCTTTATTCCTTCATCGTTCTCCGTCGCCTGTTTTCCTCACTAGAAAGCTAGTGTTGACCACCTCCGGGCCACTTTTTCTGGCCATCAACCACATATTTATGTTGTACACACCTAGGAGGCCACCGATATGTCATGGCCGGCCAGCAATTGTTCCTGACCCTTTTGAACCCCTCTGAAAAGTTGGATTTTCTCTCTCCTAGTTCACTTTTTCTGGGTTTTGACTACATGGTTGTGTTGTGCACACATGGGAGGCCACCAATATGGGTGGCCGGCCAGCTTTCTCTAAGTGACCCTTTTGAACCTGGTCGGTCGGCCAGGGGAGGTGGCCAGCCGGCCACCTGAACCCTCTGAACCTGGCCGGCCATGCTCTCCTCAGCTGGTTCCTTACAACTGCACCCTCCTTTTCCCCCTAGATCCTGTATCCGATGGGGGGTCTTTTAGGGGGGGGAAATTTGAATTTGACTTTCCTCCCCTTTTCTCCACTCCTCTCCTCTATAAAACCAGCCTCCCAGCCCCATTTTTCAGGGTTACAAAATTGGGTTTAGAGCTCTTGTATACAATCTCCCTCTCTCTCTACTTCAACTCCCCCAAACCCTAAGGTTCTTGCACCAATCCATAGCACCACACCTCCACACTCCATTCCAGCCACTTAGAGGCTATTTCTAGAGGTTAGGAGCACCATTTCTTCAACCAAAAGCTGCTGGAGCTTTGTGCTACAAGGGTAAGTTTCTTTTCCCTCTTTTTTGTTCCTATTTTGCATGCAATCTTAGCCTTTGTTGCTTACATTTTTGGGCTCCAACCCAAACTGTAAATAGTCATATTTTGAGCTCCTTTTCATGTTTGATCCAGGACCTCTTGCTGTTTGAGGTCTCCTACTATCACTTGCCTCTTTAACTCTCTTTTAGGCTTTTTTTGCATAGTATTTTAGGCTTATTTTTTAGCTGTTTTGGACTTTTTCATAAACTGTAAAATATCTTTTTTTGAGCCCCTCTTCAACATTGTTGAAGGGCTCTCCTCTGTTTGAGGCCAGCAGCTACCACTTATCTCTTTATCCCTCTTTTAGGCCTTTTTCTTGCATGATAGTTTAGCCTCACTTGTGTTTATTTTTGTGGCTTGATGTGAACTGTAAAGTGCCTTTTTTTGAGCCCCTCTTCAACTTTGTTGAAGGACTCCTTGCCATTTAGGGCCAGCTTCTGTCCCTTATCTCTATTCTCTCTTTTAGGGCCACTTTTGCATGATAGATAAGCCCTATTTGTGTTCACTTTTGAGATTTTTCATAAATTGGAAAAAAGTCTTGTTTTGACATCATCTTCATGTTTTATTAAGGTCATTTTCTTATTTGGGGTCATATGCTTCCTTGTATGCTTGATTGTATCCTATTTTGAGCCTTACACCTAAGCTCCAATTGCATGCTTTGTTTGGCCTTCTAGCCACTGAATTTTCAGTGGCTGGAACACTTTTTTGAGCCTCCAAATTAGAGGGGGGTGACCCCCTCTCTCCTTGACTTGTTTGGTGGTCATTTTAGCCTTCCAAAGAGACCCTATCTTGCATGCTTCTTAGTCACATTTCAGGGTCAATTTGGTGAGTTTTAAGACTATCATATTTGATTTTCAAAGTTGATTTGGGGCTGCCACATGTCTATCTTGTATATGCTTAAGAATCCCTTGTATAGCCCTCTAAATGAGCTTATCATTTGTGCATGTGTTGGCTGCTCTTCAGAGGTTATTTGGGCATATTTTGGTATGTTTTATTCACTGATTTTTGTTGGTTTGATGAGTTCTTACCTGCTTCATACACTTTCCATGTAAACCATGTTTGCCAGTCAAAATTGCATGCTAATTTAAGCCATCTTGCTAGCACTTTTTGGCCACACTCTAAACTGGAAAAGTTCATGTTTTGGGACTGCCTTGACTTTGTCTTCATGCTTCATGTTCAAATAATGCATGCTTTGTATAGCTATAAGTCATTTCATGTGCCCAGTTTTGAGTTTCAAGTCTCATCTCATGCATCGAGTGCTATATTGCCATGCTTCGGGGCTGTTTAGCATCATGTTTTAGTGCTAAAATTTGCTTGTTTGCATATCATGTTCCATGCCTTACCATGCTTTGGTAGAGTGGCATTCGTGCCTTCGGTTCGGTCCTCGGTTTGCGTGCATGTGTGCACGCATCTTGAGTGTCTCATTTCCATCTCATGGCATCCTATGTGAGTGTGGCTGAGATCCACTTGTGGTGGTGTAAGTCCATTATGCATTGTGTATGCCATTTCATTTCATAGCATTGTGTATGCTAGGTTGTATGTTAGCGCATTGTGTATGCCATGTTACCTCGTGCATTGTGTACGCCATTTCATAGCATTGTGCATGTTAGGTTGTATCTTAGTTGCATTCATACATGTCATGCATATTGCATTGTGTTTGGGATAAGAGTTAGCCCGAGCATGGGAAACGAGGTACGTTTCGTACTCCGAGTGACGGAACGTGTCTCTATTCCCCAGTCGTCGACAATCCGGATTACCCATGATGGAGTTTAGGTTTTGTTGTGTTTTCATGTGCATTCATTTCATATAGAGTCATGCAATTCGACTCCTCGGCCATCATGCATTGAGATGCGTGATTGGTGGCACGAGGATCAAGGTGTGCATACATACGTGAAAATACTTTACCGTGTCCCTTTCTTGCTCTCTGTTGCAGCAAATCAAGAATCAGCAGCCTTCCGGAGCTTGGCGCGCTTTCCAAGAACAATTGCAAACAGAGGCTAATCAGGGCATCGCAATGGATTTCCGCGCAAGGCAATCCGAACATACATCATTCATAATTCAGATCAGAGTTGAGGCAGTCTTTGGCTTGCATGCCAATTTATTACTTTCCTAGTTAAGTTTGTTAATTAATTAGGGTTTTGTATTTATTCGGATTGTATTTATTCGGGACTGTATATTATTCTTTCGGACCCTCCAAGTGAGGGCACAATTGTAATAAGTGTGCGTGCGTATGATGTATGTTTTCCAACCCCACGTCTTTCTCCATTTTATTTACCAGCTTATGATGGTTAGAATAGGGCATGTTTCAATTAGCATATAGTATGATGGCATATTTGCATTCATTCATCTGTTTTGCATGCACCGGGCTCGGCGCATCATACCTCACTACATTGTATTTCAATTCCAAGTTGAATACTTGTTAGTTGTAGCATTCCATATGCCATGTTTGGAATAGCCGAGCCTGCTATAGTTGCATTTTTGCATGTGTTGCATTAGGCATTTCTGTATAGTTAGGATCATGCATGATTTCTAACATAGCTTCTGTTTTGGCTCGAAGTACTAGGTAAGTTTTATGCTTTAGCATCCTTGCATGTATGTGAGTGACTGCCATGAATAACATGCTTACCATGAGACTATTTGCTTATGTGATATAACTGCTTGAATGCCTGTGAGTGAAGGTTGGGTTATTTGGATTGGAACAATGCATTGACTGTGAGTTTTAAGCCCACTAGATAGTGGCAAAACCATCTTTTCTAAGCCCACTTGAGGGTGGCAAAATCTGCATTTTAAGCCTACTTGCGGGTAGCAAACCATCTTTCAAAAAAACAAACATGAAATGTTTTGTTCCAATTCAGGCGAGCTAGTCTATACTTGTATGCTGTGCGCATCACGTAGTAAATCTAGGCTAATAACCAGAATAAGAACACATAATGTTTTCAAAACTAGATATCATGGTTAGTAGAGGCCGATCTTTGATCGGGCGAGCGGGGGTGCTCACGAAGTGACCTTCCCCAATTGTACCCAAGTTCCCGAGCCGAGGCAACTTTGGTGATGACAGACACGTGGCCTTAGGCAAACGAGTCAGGGTTTCCTAAATTTTCCCAAAAATAAAATATTTAGGTGGCGACTCTGTATCTGGCAAAGCAGTCCATGTTTGGCACTTCTTTCTAAAAATCTGTTTTCTCAAAATGATTTGCCGGATTTGGACTCTTTGGTTCAGATTACGAACCGTGACAATTAGAGTCCTGAACTGTAATGAGCCCAAGACGAACGGAACGGGGGACTCATCCCTCCCGGGACGTTAGGGGACGTCTACAATAATCATTCAATAATAAAGGATTACAAGGTTAGATGTTAGAAATCTAGAAATCTCCCAAAGAGACTTCATCCTCCCAACCACAAGAATCGGACGCGGATTATTCGGTATGCCCCCACTTTTGCTGCTTTGTTGCAGAACTAACCTCGAATGCCTACCAACGGTTATATACTGCGTAGCGCCAACTGCAGGGCCTCAGAAAAGACGGTAATAATGGGCCTTGCCCAAATCTCTCCTTACACCAGATACCTAGGGTTCGAATACAACCGCTCCGTTCAAGGGTTCTGAAAACCAGTTGCGCAAGATTTTAATTCCCAAATAGGGAACGTAACCCGTCAACCAATCAATATCTTAGTAATCTTGTCCAAAAATTTGCAACCCATTACCACCCATTAAGTTTCTCGTTTGAATTAGATAATTTAAGTCAGAGTTCGGACATGCTCTTGAAACAACATCTATTGCACAAGTTTGAACAACTAAATAGTACAAATAGAAGGAGATAAGGTTACAACACATGAGATTCACATATGAAGATAAGCACAAGTAGCTCTAGGCATATTCAAGTAGTTAAGGGAATCAATTCGTGCATAAATATAATTTCCAGATTTGCATAAGTGTGAGTACCATCGAAGGATTAAAATAAAATACATAAACTTATGACATGTGAAATATCATATCGAGACATGATCATAAATTAATAAGCATATTTATGAACACAAGAGCATAAAACACTAATGAAAATAGAATTTCCAAATTCAGTACTACCTAAAGATTATACTTAAAAGGGCTATTTCAGATTTTTCTAGAGCCCGGCCTTTCTATGGTTCGTAGGGAATTTTATCTATTTTTCAGAACATTTTTCGAAAATAGAATAGCTTTTCCAGATTTGTAGTTATTTCAGAAATACTCCAGCTCTGTCCAGATTCATCGACCGTTATGAAAATCAAATTTTCTCACAAACCGCTCACTCATTTTCAATAAAACCAATTTTCCTTGAAAGATAACTCCTTAAGAAAGATTTTGACATAAAATAGAGGTCCATAATATTTTTATACATTTTTCTACAATTTTCGTAAGATGGCTGCAAAACAGATTTTTCTGGCACAGTTCTTGAAAATAGAAAGTTGGTGAGAAAAGACGTCAGTGAAGGGAAATTTTCCACTTATCTTGTGATGAAAACATGCTAAATAATATGTATTAAACTCATAAATTTAAGGTGAAGGTGTGCCTTTGAAAATTTTGAGAGATTGATAGGGAAAAATGTAGTCTTATACCATTTAAGAGAAATAGAAGAATGATAGAGTCAATGCTCAACTCGTTTCATTTTTGACACAAGAATACCATTATAACACATCTAAAAATACCATTTTAAACTCCTAATAACATGTATTTGAAAAAAGAAAATAGAAGAGAGAGTTGTGTTGTGGCTTACTTGAGGGTTGTTAGAATTGCTAGCAAACTTCTTCTCATATCTTCTACCAAGCTCACCCTCCTCCCTTTCTTCTCTCACTTGAATATAGTGTGTGTGTGGGGGGGGGGGGGGGGGAGGGGGGGGAGGGGTGTGTGTATATGTGCTCAACAAATGGGAATGAGTGGTATATTTATGGAGAATTTGGTATGAAAAGTCCCAAATGCCCATTGGTTCCAATTCAATTGAATAGTGCCTTGATTTAGTTTAAATGTAATGGAATGAGGGAGGATTAGAACCTTAAATATGTATTTAATTATGATCTAGTTAGGTTTAGGGCTAATTTAAATACCTTCTAGTTAGAAGTACACATATATATATAGTAAATCTTTATAGGTACCAAAGTCATTATTGCTCCAAGATTTCAAGGAATTTGTTTGTACTAAAGTACAATAATTATAGCCTAGGAGGTATGATGGCTAGCCATGTGATGGTGAATTGATGGACTTGTTTTATATATATATATATATATTTTTGTGTACAAATCTTGGAAATTGTAAAATATAATATTAAAAAAAGATTTTAGGGTACAAGTGTATATATAAATATATAATGGTACTTGTTTAGGGTCAATTTGTGATTTAATAAAAATGTGGGGGCTTGGGCTCAATTAAAGTATCTATTTCAAGTGTAAAGTTAATAAATTAGTATTAGGAAAAATAATTCGGTTTGTATTATCTTGCTTTGAATTTAAAGGTAAATAACCGAACGAAGACTGTGAAAATCGAAAGTTAAGGTTTAGAGTGATTAATCTAAAATTTGAGAGTTAAATAATTAATATTAGAGTGTTAGAAATGATTTCTAAGCTTCCAGGGTCGATTAGGGTTTGTATGGGTTCATCCGTGATGCGTTTTCGATTCTAGGGTTTAATTTGCGAACAATCAACAAATTAAGGGCTTTATTATAATAACTCAAAATTTAGGAACCTAATAAGGTTTTCAAAAGTTAAGGGTCTCACAAAAAATAATTTCAATCAAAAGTGTAGGTGGTGTTTATTTATGGGCAAAAGGAAAGTAAGCACTTTTTCATAAATCTCTTTTTACCTATTTATGTTCTATTTAGTCCATATTATTTTTTTATATTCCAATAAGTTCTATGAGTGACATAATTATCAAAATACTCCTAATAATAATATTCACATTTATACTATGAATGTTCCGTGATGTGAATGTTCACATCATCAATGTGAATGTTAACATGTCAATATGAATATTCACATTGTAAAATATGAATATTCACATCACCAAATTGCTAACCTTTTAAAAAATATTTGTAAGGGTATAAATGTCCATAAAATACCTTAAATATGAGAATTAAGATTTATTAGATCAAATGTCCAAATAATGACTTATTATAATACAAGAATATCTTATGAATTAATTAGAATACAAATACTTGAAAAAGAATTTTCTAATAAATCTCCATTTTATTAGAAATAATTAAACATTACAAAGGGGAGAGAGAAACATACCCCAAAAAAAAAAAAAAAATCACCCACCAACACACACCACAAGAAATCCCAACAACAATAATATATATTTTTCTGACTAAATACTAAAAATATTCACTTACTACCCTATACTTCCACTAAAATATTATTTTAATCTCTTCATTTTTAATTATAACAGTTAGCTTCTTATATTTTTAAATCAAATGATAATCTATCCTTCCATCCATCTACCATTATCAAAGTTGGCAAAATTCATTATTTGAAGCATATGTGGCATTTTTGTTGTTTTATTAGCACCCTTTCATTTTTATTAAAATCTCATTTTAGTTCTCACTCTTTCACCAAAATCTCACTTTAGTCTCTCCATTTTCAATTTCCTATAAATGTGAGATTGAAACTTAAGTTAAAGTGTGAGGGGTTTATTGTTACAATTGAAAGTAAAGGAATCAAAATAAAATTTTGGTGAAAGTATAAGGATAATGTAATTTATCCACAAATAATAAATAAATAAATAAAATTACAATAGTACATAGTTTTGTACCATAAATGTGTTGAAATTTATTTTACATCCCACCAACGCAAACAGAAATACATTATGCACACACTAAAGAGAAAAACACAATCAAAAAGAGAATTTACATCCTTTGGCACAACCTTACATCCATGTGAGAGAGAGAGATTCTATTATATGAACAAAATATAAAATACATATGACTCAACCTTGTGCTGAATAAATATTTATAAAAATTGTAAAAATATATGTATTTTTTACTATTTAGTAAATTTATTTTCTGGGTGGATTAGTATTTAGTAAATATATATTCTTTAAAATTCACAAATTTTATATTTTTTACGTGTATTTAAATTAAATGGATTTATAGGTTTGGCCAAGCAATAAGACTTGGGGATAAGATCCAAGATCTCGAATTCGAGTCACCTTTGTGTTTGGTTCATGAATTTGGGAAGAAATTTGTAGAAGGAAAAGGCAAGTGTAGATGAAATGTGTGTGAAATATAATTAATTTTCACCTACATTTAGCACATTTTTTTTTCTTCTCTTTCCAAGTCCATGAACCAAAAACAACCTTAAGTGGCCATTGAAAGTTTGCATAGTTGTTAATTTCAAGACCCCAGGTTAATCGAGATGCACACAAGTTGATCTAGACACTCAATTATCAAACAAAAATAAAATATCTAAAAATTAAAAAATAATAATTAAAATTTGGTCAAAACTCTCTTAAAGTAAAACTTGAACTAGAAATTTTGCCTGAAAAATGACTCGTAGCTCGAATTCGGTGGCCCGAATTCGGCTCGAAACCCAAAACGACGTCGTTTTAGGTTTCGAATTTTTTTTTTCTGCCTTTTCTTTCTCATGGGATCTCGTGTTTGTCGAACTCCAAGAGTCACACACACACTTTTCTCATGGGATCTATGCTTTTCACATAATGCATCACTTTCTTTTATGAGGAATTTTCTAAAGGCTGTGCACATTGTGTTTTCTAGTAATTGTACTTCTTGGGTAATCGTGTATGTTTCAAGGTACAAATCAGAAATTCCTTGCTTGCTCCACCATATTATTTTTGTCATTTTTTTTCTTGTTCATTGTTTTTAGTGAGGGAGAGTTTGGTTTATCATTGCAAGAGTTTGTTAGCATGAACACTTTGTTTTGTTTGATACGGGAGATTGACATTAGTTGGTTTGCATGTTGCTTTGCATTGGCTTCTTTATTGTTTGAGCTTCCTTTGTCAATTCGTGAAAAAAAAAAAAAAAAAAAAAAAGGGATTAATGTTGTCTGGTGTGTCTTAGGATTTCATTTATTCATGTCATGTGTCGGGTGCATAAGTCTTAGTTTTCATCTATCCATGCTACATGTTCTTAAAATCTTCAAGCCGCATCTATTCTTGTTTTCTATCTCATGCTTCAAGATAATCTTGTCATATGTTTATTACTTTTTCATATACTCTTGTGGCACTAATAGTTGTTTTGGAGATTGTGGCACTAATAACTGTTTTGCATATCTTAATCTTGAGAAAGAAGTTTGTGTTTGTTGGTTGTAATGGGTTGGGGTGATTAGGATTTTATTTGTTAGGTGTGTTTTGTCACGGCATTGCCAAAGGAAGAGATTGTTAGGTTTTATTATTGGCAATCCCGTTTGACAAGGATTTCTTTAAGAAATTGATTTTCTTCCAAAACTAGGATTACTTTTAGATTTCTATGAGTAATTGGATTTCTTCCAAAACTAGGATTACTTTTGGATTTTCTATAAATAGTTGGTTTTCTCCCAAAACT
Source organism: Camellia lanceoleosa (assembly GCA_025200525.1). Classification (NCBI taxonomy): domain Eukaryota; kingdom Viridiplantae; phylum Streptophyta; class Magnoliopsida; order Ericales; family Theaceae; genus Camellia; species Camellia lanceoleosa. The sequence continues at coordinate 100,347,992 of CM045759.1, forward strand.
ATTTAATTTCTCCAGATCTTCTTTTTTGGTTCTTAAGGTTTATATCTGGGAATATTTTGTTAGTTTTCTTTGATGTTTTATTGAGTATTCAACTCATGGTTTAAAGAGAGTGCATCAAAAGTTTTGTTTGTTATACACAAGAGAGAGAGAGAGAGAGAGTGAGAGAGAGAAATTTGTTCTTCGGTGGATTCTGAAGAATTCGAGCCTAAAGTTTTAGTGGATTCTGGAGTGGCTCATTGTAAAGACAATTCCGAGGTGAAGACGGGGTTGGAAGAGGCACATAGAGGTTGGTTCAATTAGGCGTGGATTCGCTAGGTAATTGAGAGTATACCTGTGTAATTCCTTTAAATCTTCTTAGTGGATTGTTTTGTGGCTGTTGCCCGTGGTTTTTTAATCACAGTTTGAGGTGTCCAATTGTGGTTTTTCCACATTAAAATCGTTGTGTTGATTTGTCTTGATTGTTTGATTGGGATTGTTATATATTGCTTAAAATTGTTACATAATCGCAAATCAATATCTAGGGGATTTGTTATCACCAAAGCCAATGCCACTCTTGTCAAAACAAATTTGTTGAGACCCAATGATATTGTCCAAAGTCTTTGATCCTTTGTTCCAAAGACCAATAGTAGCCATAGCACACTTGAGCTCCTCCTCTTTCTTGATCAATAGTTCTTCCAAAGCAACTTGTGACATCTCGAGAGATTCAATCTTTTCTTCATCCATGGCATAGGTTTCCTGTAGCTCATTCCTCTCTGTCTCACAAATCAACAGTTTTGCACAAAGAGCTTGTCGATCATCAGCTATCTTGATGGCATCAATCCTGGCCTCGGAAATCTCCTCCTTAAGTTTGACATTCTCACTTTCACATGCTTTGAGTTTCTTTGTGAGTTTGTCATTTAATTTGAATAAGTTAAGAGACTCCTTATACAACTTTTCATGAAATTGATTTTCTTCCAAAACTAGGATTACTTTTAGATTTCTATAAGTAATTGGATTTCTTCCAAAACTAGGATTACTTTTGGATTTTCCATAAATAGTTGGTTTTCTCCCAAAACTATTTAATTTCTCCAGATCTTCTTTTTTGGTTCTTAAGGTTTATATCTGAGGATATTTTGTTAGTTTTCTTTGATGTTTTATTGAGTAATCAACTCATGGTTTAAAGAGAGTATATCAAAGGTTTTGTTTGTTATACACAAGAGAGAGAGAGAGAGAGAGAGAGAGAGAGAGTTGTTCTTCGGTGGATTCTGAAGAATTCAAGCCTAAAGTTTCGGTGGATTCTGGAGTGGCTCATCGTAAAGACAATTCCGAGGTGAAGACGAGGTTGGAAGAGGCACATAGAGGTTGGTTCAATTAGGCGTGGATTCGCTAGGTAATTGAGAGTATACCTGTGTAATTCCTTTAAATCTTCTTAGTGGATTGTTTTGTGGCTGTTGCCCGTGGTTTTTTAATCACAGTTGGAGGTATCTAATTGTGGTTTTTCCACGTTAAAATCGTTTTGTTGATTTGTCTTGATTGTTTGATTGGGATTGTTATATACTGCTTAAAATTGTTACATAATCACAAATCAATATCTAGGGGATTTCTAGATTTTTCATCTTGTATTCTTTTTCTGTTTCCTTCTTAGCTGTAACTTTGTCTTTAAACAATGTTAGCTTTGTATTTGGCCGATGTGCCCTTTTGCAATCTGAACAGGTAATCCCTCTTGTAGGCCGAAGTGCCATTTTTCTTCTTTTGAATGGAAGCACAACTCCTCCTTTCAAAATGTTTGAACGTTTGTTTTCTTTACTGTCTTGTATGATTCCATACTTAGAATAATTTACATGTCTTCAAAGTACGCCTTAACTATGCAATTTCCTCAGGATAAAAATACTTTAGATATACCTGCTGAAAGTTTATCTCGGCCTTGTCTTAACACTTAAAAAACATTGTAAGAAAGTTTTCACAAGTGTTTATCTTAAACTTGCCACTTCACTTTCAGTTATCAAGACTTCTGTCTTCCATTATTTTCCAAGTCTTGGCAACATGGTAATCTCGGCAAGTACGTAGATACTTCTTTCAACATAACTTTGGCTTAACTTCAACTTGTAAATTTTTCTTAAAATTTTAACAAGTGTTAAATCAACTTTAGCTTGTAAATTGCAACTCCCAAGCATTATTCTCCAACTCTCTGCCCCTTAATGTGAACTTACGTTTCACTTATATTCACATTAAGCATGGACCTATGATCTTGTCGCCGAGATCAGATTCAAACAGAGACTGGCCGATGTTATCAAACTCGGTTTCTCTGTTAATCTAACTGACATGTACTTAGTGTCATTCAAAGTTTTCATTCTGTTGACACAGCAAATCTAGATTAATTCAACTTAGTTCAACTTGATTATATGCAAGTATAATTTCAACTTTACCATATAATGAGCCGAAGTTATTCGTCATGTTTTAATTAGAAACATCGCTAACTTAGTTCAACTTTATTATATGCAAGTATAATTCAACTCTGTCATATAATAAGTCTAAGTTATGTCATGTTTCAATTAGAAACATCGCTAATTTAGTTTAACTCTATTATATGCAAGTATAATTCAACTATGTCATATAATAAGTCTAAGTTATTCGTCATGTTTCAATCAGAAACATCGCCAACTTAGGCCTCGTTTGGGGAGTGGCTATTTTAGCCAAAAAGCCAAAAAGTCAACTAAAACTAGTCACATCACCTCTCTACTTTTCTGCACATCTTTTCGTAAAAAGTCAAAAAGTTACTAAAATAGCCTGTTCCCAAACGAGGCCTTAGTTCAACTCTATTATATGCAAGTATAATTCAACTCTGTCATATAATAAGTCTAAGTTATTCATCATATTTCAATCAGAAACATCGCCAAGTGACTAGTTAATCGTTTTACACAAGTTTGAAATAAAAAATTGAGCTAAAATTTTATTAATTACTTCGGCTAATAACAGAAAAATTTTTAAAAAATAAAAAATCTAATGATAGAAAAACTTCAGGTTGCAAGTATTCCAAGGTCTTGGCAACTCTTTGCCTTCACTGTCTTCAAGCCGATATGCACCATTGCCCAGGACCAAGATAATTCTATAAGGTCCCTCCTAATTTGGGCCAAGCTTGCCCTCTTTGGGATCCTTCTTGTTGCCGATGACTTTTCTCAAGACGAGGTCCCCAACTTGGAACTCTCGTGGGTTGACCTTCTTATTGTAAGCCCTAGCAAGCTGCTATTGGTATGCCCCCAGCTGAATTGCTTCTTTCTCCATTCTTTCTTCCAATAGGTCCAGATCTCGGGTTAAAAATGCATCATTAGTCACGTTCTCTACTCCCTGGGTTCTGATCCTTGGGATGCCGACCTCTAATGGGATTACTGTCTCTGTGCCATAAGCCATAGCAAATGGGGATTCTCCAGTTGATCTTCTCGGCGTAGTTCGATATGCCCAGAGTACACTGGGCAACTCATCCACCCACTTACCCTTTCTTGCTTCCAACCTCTTCTTAATCCCATCAAAGATAGTTTTGTTGGATGCTTCTGCTTGTCCATTGCTTTGAGGAAAGCTTGGAGTAAAGTAATAATTCTTGATTTTGTACTTTGCACAGAAACTTTTGATCAGCTTGCTGTCAAACTGTGTTCCATTGTTTGTTATTATTGCCCTTGGGATCCCAAACCTGGTGATGATGTTCTTCCATATGAAGCTCTTCACATCAACATCTCGTATTTTTGCAAATGGTTCAGCTTCCACCCACTTGGTGAAGTACTCTGTTGCTACTAGCAGGAACTTTCTTTGTCTAGCTGCTTGAGGCAGCTGCCCAACAAGATCCATGCCCCATTGGGCAAATGGCCAAGGGCTGGACACTGGGTTCAAATCTACTACTAGTTGGTGTATCAAAGGTGCGAACCTCTGACACTTCTCACACTTTCTGACATAAGTTTCAGCATCTTTCTGCATGTAAGGCCACCAGTACCCCTAAGTAATGGCCCTATGAGCAAGTGACCTGTCCCCAGTGTGGCTTCCACATACTCCTTCATGTATTTCATACAAGAATCTTCAACTTGTGAAGGATACACACACCTCAAAAGGGGACCAGTAAAAGATTTTATGTAGAGATGTCCTTCTGCTGTCAGACTGAATCTTGCCGACTTCAGTCTGATCTTGTGTACTTCTTTACGATCATCTGGCAATTTTCCTTCTCTAAGGAATACTATTATTGCATCCATCCAGCTTGGTCTCATCTCCACATACATTGCCTCATGCTCTGTGTTCAGTGGTTCTACACTTGGACCTGCCAAGTAGTCAACCATTATTGTCCTTGCCTCTCCTGGTTTCATTACACTAGCTAGGTTGGCTAAGGCATCAACATGGTTGTTGTCATCTCGGCTAACTTGCTGTAGTCAGCAATTTTGGAACACTGCCATCAGTCTGCCCACCTCCTTTACATAGGCCACCATCTTTTCATCTCGAGCTGCGTATTTGTCTGTTGCCTAGTTGACGATAAGTTGGGAGCCATAAAAGACCATTACCTCGTCGGCTTCCATTGCTGCTGCCAACTTTAATCCTGCGATCAGTGCTTTATACTCTACTTCATTGTTTGAGACCTTAAACCCCAAATGAATGGATTGTTCCAGCATCTGTCCATCTGGTGATACTAGCACTACTCCTGCCCTCGCTCCTTGTCGGTTTGAACTTCCATCAATAAACAGGCGGAAGGAGTCGCCAACGTAAATACTACCGGGCCTGAGTTTCTCTTCTTTCCTCTATTCTGCTATCCCCAGCTGGGTTTCTCTTTGTTCACCTGGACATCGTGTACCCCAGCTCAACGGAGCCCGATGTATGATGGCGCCTAGTGTGAACTCGGCTACGAAGTCGGCCAAAACTTGGCCTTTGATTGCTATTTTGGATCTGAATTCCAGGTCATATTGGCATAACACCACTGCCCATCTGGCTATCCTGCCTGTCAGATCTCCTTGTTGCAACAGGGTCTTCAAAGGATGCTCAGTTAACACCACAATCTTGTGGGCTTGAAAGTAATGATTCAGCTTCTTGGAGGCCATTACTATGCCAGTATCAGTTTCTCCAAGGGTAGGTATCTGGTCTCTGCATCTACTAGGGTTTTACTCATGTAGTAAACTGCCTTTTGTTCTCACTTTTCTTCCTTGACTAGCACTGTACTTATTGTATGCTCTGAAGCAGCCACGTATAAGAACAGCTCCTCTCCAAGTATTGGATTTAAAAGAACTGAAGCGGTGGTCAAGTATTTCTTCAAGTCAACCAAGGCGACTTCGCACTCCTCAGTTCATAAGAAGTCTGTGGCTTTCTTTACTAAACTGAAGAAAGGTTTGCATTTATCAAAAATTTTGCTTATGAATCTATTTAGGGCTGCAGCCCTTTCAGTCAACATCTGCACTTGTTTTGCCAATGTTGGGCTCTTTAACTCTAAGATGGCCTAGCCTTGATTTGATCTGGGCTTGCTTCAATGCCCTTTCTGGTGACCAAGTATCCCAGGAACTTCCCTGACCCAACTCCAAATGCGTACTTCGATGCATTAAGTCAGAGCCGAAATGTCCTTAAAATATCAAAGACTGTCTTCAGGTCGGCCAGATGATCCTCAGGTTCCTTGGTCTTCACGACCATGTCATCAATGTATACCTCCGCTGTTTTACCTATTAGATGTCTGAACATCTTAGTCACCAATCTCTGGTAAGTTGCTCCTGCATTTTTTAACCCGAAAGGCATCACTCTGTAGTAATACAGCCCTTTTGGGGTGATAAATGCAGTCTTCTCCTCATCTAAGGGGTACATGGCTATCTGATGGTACCCCCTGTAAACGTCCAGGAAGCTCATCCTTCCATGCCCTGAAGTAGCATCCACCAATTGGACAATCTTGGGTAGTAGGAAACTGTCTTTGGGACAAGCCTTGTTCAGGCTGGTGAAGTCCACGCAAACCCTCCACTTTCTATTCTTTTTCTTCACAACAACCGTGTTTGATAACCATGTCGGGTAGTTTACCTCTCGAATGGCTCTGGCCTCAAGAAGTTTACCGACTTCCTCTTCTACTGCCTCAACATGCATCAATGTAGGCCTCCTTGCTCGCTGGATGACAGGTTTGGCCGACCTATCCACATTCAATTTATGGCAAGTGACCTCGGGGTCAATGCCAGGCATCTCGTATGGAGTCCAGGCAAACACCTCAAGGTTTGCTCTCAAGAATGCCTCTAATTCATTTTCTTCATCCTCGGCCAAGGCTGAGCCGAGAAGGAAGAAGTGCACTTCATCCCTTTGCTGGACCAAGACCTTCTTCATGGCTTCCTCACTTTTCTCGGCTGGTTCTTTGCCAACGTCCTCAGGGACCTCCATGTCTTCATCTTCAATCTCTGCTGCTACTGTTTCTGCTTCTCGTATATTGTAGGTGGATTTCATTATTGCCATGGAGCAATTCTTTGCCTACACCTGATCCCCTCTAACCTCCTCAATTCCATGCTTTGTTGGGAACCGCAACAGCTGGTGCAATGTTGAGGGAACAGCCCCCATTGCATGCAGTCATGGCCTTCCCAAAATAGCATTGTAAGGGGAGAGAGTATCAATTATTGTGAACTCAGTTTTTACTTTCTTGGTGCCAGCCTGCACCTCCAAACTTACTACTCCTAGGGGCCACGTCGGCATTCCATTGAACCCAACCATTGGACGATTGGATTGTTCTAGATCATCTTGATGAAGGACAAGCTCCTTGTAACATTTGACATACATGATGTCATAAGAGCTGCCCTGGTCAATCAGAATTCGCTTTACCTGGCACTCTCCAATCTGGAGGGATATTACCAAGGCATCAATGTGTGGATGCTATATCATCTCCAAGTCATCTTCAGTAAAAGACACCATTGGCCCCTGGCACTCGTCTGCCCTAGGTCTCTTCTGTCGGACCTGATACACATGTTGTAAGTGTTTTACTTTCTGAGTTTCTCCAAAAATCTAGTTCTCATTGACCTTCGAGTGAATCACATTGATCACTCGAGGTCCACCTGCTTGCAGTTGTAGTGCTGGTGGAGGTGGTGCTGCCGATGCCTGAGGCAGTCTCGCTTGCTCTTCCTTTATCTTGGTCTCATCTACCAGGTCCTTTAGATGACCTTGTCTTACCAGGTCTTCCAAATGTGCCTTTAGGGCTCTGCACCCTTGAGTTAGATGTCCATCCTCATTGTGGTAAGCACAGTGTTTCCCCAAACTTCTTCCCATAAATTCACTAGGAATCTTATCTGGTGCTCAATAGTAGGGTTGATTCCGGATTTTTTCCAACACTTTGTAAACCAGAATCCGGAATACAGTAATGACTGCCTGTGCAGCCCTCAGTCATGTCTCTTGCTTATTGTATCCATTATTACTTCGGCCTCGCTTCGGCGAGCCATTTCTCTTCTCTTGTTTTGACGCATTTGTCCCTGGTGTATCGTCCTCGGCTCTGGCATACTTCTCTATTCTGGCCGTTAATTCTTCCATACTTTATGGCAGTGTTTTTGCAAGTGATTTCCAAAGCAAACAATCATCGTTCAGGCCGTTCTTAAAAGACACGACCGCCATCTCTTGGTTGCATCCTGGTATTCGGTTGAACACCTCATAATACCTTTTGGCATAGGCCTTAAGGCTTTCGTCCTCGCCAATTCTTAGAGCCATCAGGGAGTCCACCCACAATGGCTATAGTTTGTTTGTCACAAATCTAGCCACGAACATCTCGGCTAGGCCTTCCCAACTTTTCACAGTTCCTTTCGACAACTTGTGAAACCAGTCTGATGCGATTTTCCCAAAGGATGAAGGAAACACTTTGTAGAGCAACGGCTCATTCCCGGTGTACGGTGCCATTGAGTTCAGGTACAAGCTGATATGAAAGTTAGGGTCAGACTTACCGTCGTATATCTGGAACCTCGGCATGTGGAACCTTTTCGGGGCCTTAAATTTGTCTAACTCCACCGAGAACGGCGTTCTTCACTTGACTGGAGAGGTTACCTCGGCATCTTGTCTCTTCCTCTGGAGGTAATCCCTCAGATCCTCCTTGGTCCGTCCGGGAGCTCGACTATCAACGGATTTCAGCCTTTTTAGCGCGCTACTCCCGGTGTCGTTATAGGTCCTCTTGGACCTCCCTCTATTGGTCGTGTCGAAACAAAGTTCCTTCCCTTGAACATGCCGATATTCTTTGGGATCAGCTTCTTTGGTACGATGTGTCCTCCTAGAATCTCCCTTTACTAACTCTCCTCGCCCGACCTCCCTTGAAGGCCGGTGAGAGAGTTCCTTGGTTCTGGTGTGCTAGGGGATTGGAGAAATTGTTTTCTACCCTTCTTTCCGGGCATCTTTTTTGGCCGCTAGAATCGGCGTATCTTGTAATGGAAACGGTGGTTGCATGACGTTGTTCTACATCATGAAATTGACGACCGATTGCAGGTCTGCCAATTTGTTCGCCATTCCCTTTATCTTGCCGTCCCTTCGCAGGCATCTATCTTTCCATACCTGGAGGTCGTCCTCGTTATAAAACCCGCCTTGATCTGACTTCTTTGGTACGTCGCCCTCCTAGCCGACGTCTTTCTCTCCGGGATTCTGATCCTGAGTTTCTTCGTTGCAGTTATCCTCTTCTACGTTAGGATCACAGTATTTACCACTTCCAGTAGGGATGTCGTCCCTAATCTTCTCTTTCTATCCGTCGTTGGCTATCTATTCTCCTTTATTTCCCACAGACAGCGCCAAATTGTGTGTGCTGTTTTTTTACCACACTGCCAAACAGGTACTCAGCTGGAGAACACCGGCAGACTAGATTGCGCTTGAACGACCTATCACAGAAAAATAAGGCTCTGGCAGTGGTTCGTCCACCCGGGGGCACTCCGACGATCAAGTCAATACGCAGTTATCTCTCAAAGATAATAATTAGTGCTTAACTCACTAGCCAGAATACAAAAGCGTACCTTAGACCCACACGGGTGCCTTACTTTTATAGCCAACACTGACCTGATCCCTATAAAAGCCTAGCTTCAATGGACTCTAGCTCAGTGCTTATCCTGCACTCTCAAATAGATAGAGATAAACTCCCTAAGAGCTTTATCTTTATCTAAACTGAGGTCCTCCCCCATTTTAGGACTTTTATAACTTATTCGTTTATCTCGGATTCCGGTATCTTCGCAGGTAACCTCAGCCTAGTCGAGATTACCTCGGCATGAAAACAAGGACACGTGGCACCTCGGCTGGCACTTCGGTGCCATCTTGGCCACGTGTTGTCATTCAAAAAATATGTCCCCACAAGTGTGATTGATGCGTGATCGGTTCTGCTTTGTTGTTGATGTTGGTGTTTGTGTTAATGCAGACAGTGATTTAAGAGAATTGTTGTTGAAGTTGGGTTTTGTGTAGTAGAAGAGTGGGAGAGATTTGGTGTAAATACAAGGACTATGGCACCACCTTATATAAAAAGGGTCCCCATGAACTTTTCCACCTATGCCAAGAGCTAATGCAAGCCGTGATGAGGAATGACTTTGAGGTGGACTTGTTTGGTTGACTTGACTTGAGTTTGAGGTTGGAGTTGTTTGGTTGATTTGTCTTCGCCGATGTGGAACTGGGGAGGTTGTTTTGACTATGTCACAGTAGTGATTTATTGTGAGTCTATGGAGGTTTTTTTCGAGTCTTTTTTGATAATTCGAACCGTTCATATTGTAGGGTTCGTCAAGTATATCATTCATATAAAAATCAAGTTAATTAGAAATCCGTAACCCCATGATCAAATTCAAATTGTTTTACAAAAATTATCAAGATAATGTCAACCGTTTATTTTTTTAAAAACAAATGTACTCTTGTTATAAAGTTATAGATTTCCAATCAATTTGATTTTTTGCATGGATGATCTATTCAACAAATCCTATAATATGAATGGTTTAAATTATTAAAAAAAAAAAAAAAAAAACCTCTACAAACTCACAGCAGATCGTCACAGCAGCATCCCCATATCCTGTGAATGTGGTGGGTTTAAGAGTTAGTGGATGTCTTGGATTTAAAAGTTCTGTAGTGGCTTTTACAACAATATCGTTTTAAATTTTTTATTTTATTTATTTATTTTTTTAATTTCAATCTCTTACTTACATTACATCATCTCTAATCTTATTAGGCATTTTACCTATTTAAAAGTTGGGTAAATTACACTTTGCACTCCTGTATTTTATACCAATTCTCACTTTGACCCATACATATGAAATCATGACAATTAATCTTCTGCACTTTTAGTCAAATCTCACTTTAGTCCCTACACATGAAATCGTAACAGTCAATCTCCTGCACTTTTAGTCAAATCTCACTTTAGTCCCTACATATGAAATCATAACAGTCAATCCCTACACTTTTATGCAAATCCCATTTTGGTCCCTACGCAAGTGTCAATATCCCTCTTCTGTTATCTCATTTTTAAATCTTTAACAAAATTCAATCATGTGACAAAAATGTGACTATGAAATGAGGGTAAGAAAGAAAAATCATCAATGTTTCCCACCAATACACTTTGTCTTACATGATAAGCGCGTGAGAGTTATATAATACAATATATATATGTGTGTGTGTGTGTATGTGTGTGTGTGTTCATATAGTAAAAATTGGGACGAAAATACAAAAAAAGTAGAGCTTTTGGAATATAAAAAACGCAACAAAGAAATCAATGAGAAAGAAAGATGAATAGACAGAAAATCATGTTACCGTGAAAAATAGAATTTCGTAATTCTAATTTATGCAAAATCTTAGTTCATCTTCTTAATTGTTCACAATCTGTATTTTGTTTTAGCCTAATACATTCATATTTTAATATAAATTTTGGGATAAAGTGTGTATTGGTGGAAAAAGTAAATAATTTTCCTTTCTTATCCTCATGTCGTAGTCACATTCTTATCACATGATTAGATTTAGTTAAAGATTTAAACAATTGAGTAATAGATAGGGGACATTGACACTTGTGTAGGGACCAAAGTGAGATTTTACCAAAAGTACAGAGGGTTGACTTTCACAATTTTATGTGCAAGGACCAAAGTGGGATTTGACCATAAGTGTAGGGAGGTTGACTGTTATAATTTCACATGTATAAGCCAAAGTGAGGTGTGATATAAAATGGAGAAACACAAAGTATAATTTACCCTTAAAAGTTATTATAATGTATATATTTTATTTTGCCAATCCACTTTTCATGTTTTCATTCCAACCATATGCTTTTTATTTTAACAATTAATTTAAATAATATTCACTTTATGGAATGACACATCAACAAATAAGTGTCAAATAAATTTTTCCTAACCTTTAAAAACAAGTTACATTTAACTAATGAATATGAGTTGAAATAAAATATTTAATCATATATCTAGTCCATTAAAATTAAAAATACAAAAAAAAAATTATATTAAGTTTTTAAACTAAAATATCGTCTTTCTTCCCTTCATCTCAACCTTGTTACTTCCTCTCCTCTTCCTTTGTCTCTCCAATTCCAAACCTGAACTCAAAGAGAGACAAATGTGAGTAAAAACAGAAAAAAGAGAATATATATCCAAGGCCTCATCTCCACCGTCCATTTATCACACTTTTGATGTGGTACACTCTCAGTAAAAGAATTACAAATTACAGAAACACATATCCTTCTTTGAGTTGATATTTTCTCCCGAGATTAGGTGGTCTCTAATTCATTAATTAGATTGAACAACTTTGTTTAAAAAGAGTAAAAAAAAAATTAAAAAACTACTAAAAAAGATAATTCCTAAACTAACCCCACCACATTAAGGCCAAGTTTGGGTACTCCTAAATAATCCAAAAAGTTAAAAAGTTATTCAAAAAGTTAAAAAGTTAACACTATTCACCAAAAGTCAACAATTACGGCTGCACAACTCCCAATTCAAATTTTCCTCTAAAAACTAATTTTCACAATTTTTTATTACACATTTTTCTATAAAAAGTCAAAAAGTTAACCCAAACATCCATATTTTCAACCTCAATTTTTTTGTTCAAAAAGACAAAAAATACACTTATTTAGTCTTCCCAAACAAGGCTTATGCATATGCACCATATGTTACATTTTCAAAATACTCTTCAAACGTATCCTTCCTTGAGTTGATATTTTGTCCTGGGATTGTGTTGTTTCCGGTCCATTAATTGGATTGAACAATTTTGTTTGGGTCCATAAGCCTTATCATGTATTTTGTTTTGATCATTTCAAGTTGCTCATATTTTAGGGTACTTTGTGTAGATTATTCTTAAAAAAAATTAAATCGATCCAATATCCATAACTATATAATTTTATTATATTTTTCTCCGAAAAAATGTACGGTCTATTTTTTAAATCTTTATTGTCATTTATTTTTTAGAGACAAATATAATAAAATTATATAGATACATATATCGGATCGACTTGATATTTTATATAAATAATCTACACAAATTAACATAAAAAATAAGCAACTCAAATAATCAAAATGAGACTCATAATAAACCTCACAACCCAAACAGCGCCCTACCCCATTCCCAATTCTCACTTGCATTTGAAATAGTACCACATAGGGACAGAAATAAGTAGGGATGCATTTTCTTTTCCTTTTCTGTTTTTTATCAAGAAGTGGAAGTGTAATTTGGACGGATTCCACCCGAACAATTTGTGTCTAACTTGAAATTTTTTAAGATTTGAGCAACTTATTTTTTAATTTCGTGAGGATTTAAACAAAAATTTAGAAGTTCGAATTAAATTTTAATCGAGTTTGGATGGAAACACCAAACAATTTGAGTAATTCAAAATCAGAATTATATATATATATATATATTAAGATCTCGTTTAAAAACAAATTATTTTAGTAATTTTTTAATTTTTTACGAAAAGATGTATAGAAAAGTAAAGAGAGTGATGTGTCAACGTATAGTGACTTTTTAATCTTTTGACTACTCCCTTAAATATATATATAAATTATTAACCGTTATGTGATATTAAAATAATTTGAATCATTACATCATATATATATATATATAGATATACACATATTGTATACACAAATAATACAGTACAAAACTTTAGCCTTTTTCTTTTTACTTAAAAGTGAAAAAGACCATCATAACGGCATATCAATTCTTCAATTAATCAATTAAACTTGCCTGACTTCAAGGAAGGAAGTCCCCTATTGATAAGTTCTTCTGTGGGGAGTAAAATGTAAGTGCAACAGTGCCATTACATTATTAATGATACATGATATCATCATTCAATAATAAACAACCATATAAGAGGTAAACCCTACAACATAAATGTAATTGTCATTCCAACTCATCCTAACCTACCACATTTACAATTTATAATTTACTTACATAATGAATTATGATTAAATAATAATATTGTGTCAATGCTGACATAATAGATGAATTTCTACATAATGAATCACGGTTCAATGCTGACATGATAAATGATTCGTCTACACGTTTGTTCTCTTTTTTCTCCCCTTTGTCTATATATTTGTCCTTTTTTCTCAAAATTTGCGGTTTCCTTTTTTCTCAAAATGGTCCCACAACATAATAATTATAATAAAATTATAAGAGGGATTAATTTGAGCACACTAATTAATTGGGCCCAATTGAAGCCCAAAAATTAGTGAGCTTGGAGAAATTGTTGCTAAATCAAGTGAATTTTATTGAACAAGCCCACAAGAAAACCAACAAATTGGGCCAAGCAAGACCCATAAAGCATATATCTTTGAAGAAAGTCCAACAAGCCCATCTGAGGAGGCTCAGATCATACGGGCGTCTGAGAAGGTTAACTGTTGCATTCAAAAGTGAAAAATCTAGAAACCCTAGATGTTGATTTGTGATTATGTACCAATTAAAAAGCAGTAAAAAACAATCTCAATCAAACAATCAAGAGAAAGAGACACAACGATTTTTATGTGGAAAAACCACAATTGGACACCTCCAACTGTGATCAAAAAATCACGGGCAACTGCCACAAGACAATCCACTAAGAAGAATTAAAGGAATTACACAGGTATACTCTCAAATAGCTAGCAAATTCACAATGCCTAATTGAACCAACCTCTATGTGCCTCTTCCAACCCCATCTTCACCACGGAATTGTCTTTCTGATGAGCCACTCTGGATTCCACCAAAGCTTCAGGCTCGAATTCTTCAGAATTCACAACTGAAGAACAACTCTCTCTTTTGTGTATAACAAACAAATCTTTGATGTACTCTCTTTAAACCATGAGTTGAATACTCAATAAAACATCAAAGAAAATAACAAAATATCCCCAGATATAAACCTTTAAGAATCAAAAAGAAGATCTAGAGGACTTCAATCAATCAATTAGTTTTGGAAGAAAACCAAGTATTTATAGAGAACCAAAAGGAGTCCCAGATCTGAAAGAAATCAATCACTTGAAGCCAATCCGGATTCTAAAACTCGCGATCTCCGCTCGAGCGCTCCACTCTCCGCTCGAGCGGACTGGCCAAAAACTGTGTGTAATTAAACTGAGGTACGCTCGAGCGCTTTCTCTTCCGCTCGAGCGTGAAATCACATTCTTCAGTACTTCTGCAGCCCTGTCAAGATACTGAGTTCCTCCAATCTCCGCTCGAGCGCACATGGCCCCGCTCTAGCGGAAAGAACAAAAAAAATAAAAATTACATTTTTATTAAGCACAAAGTTTTGTCTCCGGATTTGACAATAACGGGACCTAACAATCTCCCCCTTTGGCAATGCCGTGACAAAACACATCTAACAAATAGAATCCTAATCACCCCAACCCATTACATCCAACAAAAACAAACTTCTTTCTCAAGGTCAGGATCTGCAAAACAACTATCAGTGCCACAATCTCCAAAACAAATATTAGTCCCACAAGAGTATATGAAAAAACAATAAAAGACTATCTTGAAACATGAGATGAAAAACATGAATAACATGAAGATGCAACTTTGGAGATTTTAAGAACATGTAGCATGAAAATATGAACAACACCTTTTTGTCATGAATTGATAAAGGAAGCTTAATCAACTAAAACATGATCACAGACCACACAAGCAATGATATAATGATGTAAATATCAGGAACATGTAAGAATGCAAAGCAACACGCAAAACAACTAAAGCTAATCTTCCTTACCAAACAAATCAAAGTGATCATGCGAACAAACTTTTGTAACAATAAACCAAACTCCCCCTCACTAAAAACAACCACACACACTGAAAACAGTGAACTAGAAGAAAAAGACAAAAAATAATATGGTGGAGCAAGCAAGGAATTTCAGATTAGTACCTTAATACACACAAGACTATCTAAGAAGCACAATTACTTGAAAACACAATGTGCACAGCCTCTAGAAAATTCCTCATAAAAGAAAGTGATGCAATATGTGAAAAGCATAGATCCCATGAGAAAAGTGTGTGTGTGACTCTTGGAGTTCGACAAACACTAGATTCAAATCCTAGTAGTGATATGAAAGCTGAACCTCCGACAAGAGAATCTCAGCACAACTGAGGAAAGTCAAACCACTAGGAATCAAGGGGTATTTGGTGAGTAAAGGCGGAGGCTCCCCCTCAATGAATGAATCTTTTAATTTTTTTTCCTTTTTTTTTCACATCTTTTTCTTTTTCTTTTGCATATTTTTTCTTCTTTTTCTTTTTCTTTTTCTTTTGCACACTCATTGGCGGCTGACACGCTCAAGAGTATGGAAACCGAACCAAAGAAGCATGGATATAATAAGGATAGCCTGGTTGGTGACTCTGAGGTAGCCTTTTCCTCATGCCTAGACTACAAAGAATAGAGGGGAAAGCCATGGAGATGCAAAAAGATGGAAGGTGGTTCAGAGACTCAACATCACCCATGATATGCTAGTATAGGTCAATTCCTCTAGAAAAGCAAAAGATACAATGTTAGAAGTCCATAAAAAAAAATCACTAAGGCGAAAGACTCCCATATTTGCTAATCCAATAGTGTGTACAGAATGAGACATACTAATCAAAAAACACACACTCCAAAATGAGTAATGACCAGAGAAAGCACACACATGTTAACGTGTAATGGATATTCTCATCAATTCCAATATGCACCAAGGACATCTCAGGAAAAAATCAAGCTTGCAAAACCATACTAAGAAAATCTTTTTGGGTTTTTTTTTTTATTATTATTATTTTTTTCTAAACAAAGCAAGACAAAAAAAAAAAAAACAAACAAACAAACATTCACACATTTTTATTTTTTTTTATTTTTCATAAAAAAAAACACAAAGACCCAAAAAAAAACAAAAAAGAGTAAACACATTAACACAAGTCAAGTTTTCTCACCCAAATCTTTTTGGTCTTAACAAAATTAGATCTAGCGGTCTTGGTAAATGTCGTGGTGTTATGAACACCCTCATAAATCTTGGTATTCCGCCTGGACATGTAAGGTTGTCTACTAACCCAAAAAGAATTCGAATTTCTACCCTTTTGAGACTCTCTCCCATGTAACTTATAACAATAAGGGCGAATATAACCATGCATACCACAATGATGACAAATAAAAACAGGATGTACCTTCTTTTCTTTTACCTTACCAACTATAGGGAGTTTGAGAAGTCTTTCCTCTTGTTGAATCTTTTGTCCTCCCTTTCCTTGAGTTCTTGTATCATGAGATGTGGATGCACTCTGTTGTTGCTCTTTCTTACCTCCAAAGCCAATGCCACTCTTGTCTGAACAGATTTGTTGAGACCCAATGATATCCTCCAAAGTCTTTGATCCTTTGTTCCAAAGACCAATGGTAACCATGGCACACTTGAGCTCTTCCTCTTTCTTGATCATTAGTTCTTCCAAAATAACTTGTGACACCTCGAGAGATTCAATCTTTTCTTCATACATGGCATGAGTTTCTTGTAGTTCATTCCTCTCTGTCTCACACGTCAACAGTTTTGCACAAAGAACTTGTTGATCATTAGCTATCTTTATGGCATTGATCCTAGCCTCGGAAATCTCCTCCTTAAGTTTGACATTCTCACTTTCACATGCTTTGAGTTTCTTTGTGAGTTTGTCATTCAATTTGAATAAATTAAGAGACTCCTTATACAACTTTTCGTAAGCTTGCTCAAGCTCTTCATGATCACTCTCCGAGGATTCATCATTAGTGGTATTCTCAACCGACCTCTTCGAAGACTCTGTTTGTCCTTCAGTTTCGGAAGCCACCATGAAAGCAAGGAATTGCTTATGTCCCTCTTTGCCTTGACCTTCGTTGTTACTTTCATCTTCATCAGATTCTGATTCATCATCCCAAGTGATGGCGAGGGCTTTCTTCTTCTTCAAACGAGTGGGGCATTCTAGAGCAAAGTGACCAAATCCTTGGCATTCATAGCATTGGACACTTTCAAAGTTTCCTTGTATCTTTCCTTTCTCCTTCTTGGCTATAAAATTAATTTTGACTTTATCTTTGCCTTTGGATTTATGAGTATGAGTAGATTCCAAAAAATTAGGATTTTTATTCAAAAAAGATTTTTTAAATTGTTTAACAAAAGCAGCCATAATCTTGGAATCTATCTCACAATCCTCATCAGAATCCTCTACCACTTTATGAGCACTACTAAAAGCAAAATCTTTTTGTTTCTTTTTGAAATTTCTATGTGCCTCATAAGTTTGAAGATTTCCAACCAACTGATCTAGCTTGAGGTTGTCAACATCTTGAGCCTCCTCAATAGCCGTAACTTTTGATTGGAACCGATCGGGCAAGGATCTCAAAATTTTTCCCACAACTTTGGATTTTGGTATTTTTTCACCTAAATTGAAGCTGGAATTTACAATGTCACTCAACTTCGCATAAAATTCATCAAAGGTCTCACTATCTTTCATAGAAAGGTTTTCGAAACTAGATGTGAGCCTTTGAAGTTTTGATCGTTTAATGTATGAGTGCCCTCATGAATAGTTTGTAAGATATCCCAAGCCTCTTTTGCGACTTCACAATTACAAATACGGCTAAACTCTTCAGGTGTGACAGCGCAAAAGAGAGAATTGATAGCTTTACTATTCCAGCTACTATTTTGGTAATCAGTTGTGTCCCACTTATCAATAGGTTTGGGGAAAGTTACTCCATCAACAGTAATTGTTGGTTCAGTCCACCCATTCATGACGGATTGCCAAACTTTTTCATCAATAGATTTTAAAAAAGATCTCATACGAGCTTTCCAAAAAGAATAATTGGATCTATCAAGTAGGGGTGGTCGAACCATAGAATTTCCCTCACGAATTGAATTCATTATCACAAATCAAACAAGATCTCGTTCAAAAAGAATTTTTTTTTAAAAAAAGTAGAGCGTTCTAAAAGAATTTAAAAAAAAAAAAAATAGAACGACCTACTCTGATACCAATTGAAAAATCTAGAAACCCTAGATGTTGATTTGTGATTATGTACCAATTAAAAAGCAGTAAAAAACAATCCCAATCAAACAATCAAGAGAAAGAGACACAACGATTTTTACGTGGAAAAACCACAATTAGACACCTCCAACTGTGATCAAAAAACCACGGGCAACTGCCACAAGACAATCCACTAAGAAGAATTAAAGAAATTACACAGGTATACTCTCAATTATCTAGCAAATTCACAATGCCTAATTGAACCAACCTCTATGTGCCTCTTCTAACCCCACCTTCACCACGGAATTGTCTTTCTGATGAGCCACTCCAGATTCTACCAAAGCTTCAGGCTCGAATTCTTCAGAATTCACAACTGAAGAACAACTCTCTCTTTTGTGTATAACAAACAAATCTTTGATGTACTCTCTTTAAACCATGAGTTGAATACTCAATAAAACATCAAAGAAAATAACCAAATATTCCCAGATATAAACCTTTGAGAACTAAAAAGAAGATCTGGAGGACTTCAATCAATCAATTAGTTTTAGAAGAAAACCAAGTATTTATAGATAACCAAAAGGAGTCCCAGATCTGAAAGAAATCAATCACTTGAAGCCAATCCGGATTCTGAAACTCGCGATCTCCGCCGGCGCTTCCACTCCGCCGAGCGGATCGCCAAAAGCGTGTAATTAAACTGAGGTACGCTCGAGCGCTTCCTCTTCCGCTCGAGCGTGAAATCACATTCTTTAGTACTTCGCAACTGTCAAGATATCGAAGTTCCTTCCAATCTCCGCCGAAGACATGGCCCGCCGGCGAGAAGAACAAAAAAAATAAAAATTACATTTTTATTAAGCACAAAGTTTTGTCTCCGGATTTGACAATAACGGGACCTAACAAAAAGAGATAAAACCCTCGAAAGAGATCCATTCTCCGAGGTATTGGCTTAGTCTTGAAAGAGTTCAGAACCATAAACCTAGAGACCTATTTGAACTCGAACTTGAAAGGGTCACGAACCTAGAGATCCAAAGCGTTTGGCTTCGAATGGATTCGAATGCAATCTAGAAGTCGCTCCGTTAATGAATCCTAGAACATTTGAGGGCTCGAAAGTTTCTGGGATCTACGCACCAGAACTATGAGCATGACGGAATCCGAACAAAGGACCCGATCCCGAGGACGATGAGTGGAGATAAATTAACTCTTCGGT
The DNA here is from genome assembly GCA_025200525.1 of Camellia lanceoleosa. Taxonomy (NCBI): domain Eukaryota; kingdom Viridiplantae; phylum Streptophyta; class Magnoliopsida; order Ericales; family Theaceae; genus Camellia; species Camellia lanceoleosa. Next base: position 100,367,520 of record CM045759.1, read on the forward strand.
TAAACTAGCCTATACCCGAGTCGAGGTGGCACAATCTAGGGGCTCCTTGAGACTCAACAATATTTGCGACAATATGTTCTCTTCAACTATCCCTGACCTTTCTGCTGCACGACGTCCTCTTGGACTACCCCTGACCCTTTGGGATGATTGGAGATCATTGGTTAGGTGTGGCTAAGAAGAAGTGTTCGCCGAGAGCTTAATCTCCTCTTCAGGGTTTTCCTTACCCTCAAAGAGGTTACCTCCTTGGATAAGGTAGTTAGAAGGAATATTTCCCACATGCCTTGCACGTGGGCTCCATCCTACATCATGAGGTGCTTATAAATAGCACCCACTCATAGCTTTACAATGGATGGATTTTGGAGAGACAACTGTTGGAAAAGAACTGATTTCCCTTCTCCATTATCCACCTTGAGAGTGAAAATGAGAGATCCATAAGAGAGCCTTGCCATTATTCTCTCTCTAACTACTTTACCTTCTTCTTTACCTGATTACTTATCTCCATCCTCTCTTTGCTATTGTGTTCTTAGTTGTGACTGTTGAAGAATTTAAACCTCTCATCATTTCTAGAGAATTCGAGTCTTTTTCAAAGATCTTCGAATTTTCCAACAGTGTTCTTGAATCCTCTCATACAGAAGGATTTGATGAGAGAAATGCAAAGGGAAGTAGAAATGTAATCTCACGTTTTGTTTGATTATAATGGAAAACACAAGGGAAAAGAAAGTGAGTGGGAAATGCAATCTCACTTTTTTTTCTTTTGGTTTGCTTAGGCCCTTTTCTTTGTCTATTTTCCAACTTAACCAAATATAACTTGGAATTCAAATCCTATTAATTCTTTCTCATTTTCTTTCTATTTATCTTTTTTTTTCTATTTCCCTCATCAAATCCTCTAACCAAATACAGCCTAGTAAAACCATAAGATAAAAATTGGGATTATATTTCCCTCTCACTTTTTCCCCCTCTGTTTATAACAAAACAAAAAGTAGATTTGATTTCCTTTTTCCTTTCCATTTCTCTTATCAAATCTTCTAACCAAACACAACATTAGACGCTTTTCTTTCTCCATTTCCCAATTTAACCTAACATAATTTAAAATTCTTTTTCATTTTCTTTTCATTTTCATTTTTCTTTCTATTTCTCTCGTCAAATCTTTTAACTAAATACAATCCAAGAGTTTGATTTATTTTTGGGATGAATTACACTAATGGTCCCTATTTTTGAGACTTGTGTCACTTTGGTTCCTGACTTTTCAATTGTAATACATTTGACCCTGAATTTTGAATCTTGTTACAAATAAAGACAATTAAAGATATCATTACTCAATTTCAAGGAAAAAATTGTCAATTTGATAAAAAATAAATGAATTTAACAAAAATAAATATCAAAAAATTATTTCTACCCACCAAAGATAAAATTATGTAAAATTGATAAATTTTTTACACATTTATTTATTTTTTTTTACCAAATTAATTTTTATTATTTGTTTGGATGATGATTATGTAATTGGTGGTTGTTAGGCTTTTAATGTGTAATTGATATACAGCATTTAATATATGAAATATTTTTAGTTTTGAATTTTTGGATTTAATGGATTAGTTTGGTAATGATATCAAAGTTGTTGTCATATTTGACTTTTGAAAAAATATAAACTAATTTAATGAAAATAAAAATAAACACCCATTATATGATCATCATCCAAACACATAATAAAAATTAATTTGGTAAAAAAAAAATGTGTAAAAGATTTATTAATTTTATCTTTGGTGAGTATAAATATTTTTTAAAAATTCAAAAATATCTTTTTGACATTTATTTTTATCAAATGAGTTTATTTTATCAAATTGATGATTTTACCCTTGAAATTGATCAACGGTATCTTCAATTATCCTTATTTGGAATAAAATTTAAAATTCAATATCAAATATATTACAATTAAAAAATCAAAAATCAAAATAATATGAATCCTAAATTGCCATTGTTTTTATGTGATGGCAGCATCAAAGGGTTGATTGACTGCAACGGTTGATATGTTTTTATGTGATGGCAGTATCAAGGAGAAAGTCTGAATTTTCCACATGAGTAGGTCGGGTCGAAATATTTGATTTTAGGTGTATTTTTCTCTAGAAAATTATAATTTTGAGTACAATCAGACCACTATCAATATATATTATCTTTTTGAAAATATTGTTAAATATCGATCTGTCTTTTGTTTTTATGTAAGAAACTTACCAATCAGTTCTATTAACTAAATTTATTTACCTGTAAGTTTTGATTGATAAATATATTCATAAAATAAGAGAGACTGAAAAATTTATCAATAGAACTTAATAGGTAATAAATATCAAAAGTAGGACCTATTGGTAATTTATTCTAAAATTTACTTATTAAAATTATTAAACAAGATTAATATTGTTTAAAAAATGAAATTTTATAATTTCTCGACCAAATTTCACAATTTCTTTATTCGAGAAGAAATTTTAATTTTTTTTCTTAAATTCTATATTGAATATAAATCTTGTTTGACAAATCCCTTGGAATAAACTACGAAAAATACATGTCAATTTAGGTTCGTTTGGGAAGTGGATTGGCTTTTTCGTTATTTTAGCCTAGGACTAAAATGTTTCGTTTGTGTTGACTTTTTTATTTTTTTTGACTTTTGTGAGAGAAAAAGTGAAATGATTATAGTTTGAATATGACATTTTATCTTATTAATTTTTTTAACTTATTTTATCTTTTTGTGACTAATTTAGCTAAAAAGCCAAAAAAATCTTTCATGCCAAACAATGACTTTGACTATAAAACATATGCACGTCTCACACATTTTACTTATAGTTTTGTAGGTTTTTTTTTTTTGGGGAGGGGGGGGGGGGGGCGGTGAAAGAGTTCGCTTTTTATAATTTAAAGGGTTTAAATCCTAAATGACAATTATTTTGTCTACTTATCAAACAATTAATGGGATAAGGCAGTTGGCCATATAGTTGTCCTGTGAGACAGTGAGAAGGTCAAAAGTTTAGGGTTCGAATCGATGAAGCGTTTACGATCATTTCGTTGTAATCTAACATACCAACCCTATAATATCCTGTTAAAGCATCCAACTCAAAATCAATTGGCAATGAGTGGAGAGACTCTTGCATTATATTAACGAAACTTGGGTGGCTTAGTCAAAAGTTTAGAGTTTGAGTCAATAGAGCATTTGCGACTCTTTTGTTGTAATCTAACTTACTAACCCCCTAACATCTTGTTAAAGCATCTAACTCAAAACTAACTGGCAATGAGTGGAGAGGCTCTTGCATTATATTAATCAAGCTTTGGTAGCTTAGATTGGCAATATGAGTTTAAGTCTAACACTCCCCTTCCCTTTTGTTGTAATCTAATTTACTAACTCCTTATCATCCTATTGAAACATCCAACTCAAAATTAGTTGGCAATGAGTGGAGAGGCTCTTGCATTATATTAACTAAGCTTAGGTGGCTTAGTCAAAAGTTCAGAGTTCAAGTTGATGGAGCTTTTGTGACATTTTTGTTGTAATCTAATTTACTAACCCCTAACATCCTGTTAAATCATCCAACTCAAAACTCATTGGCAATGAGTGCAGAGACTCTTGCATTATATTAACCAAGATTGGGTGGCTTAGATTGGCGATATGAGTTTAAGTCTAACACTCCCTCTCACATGCTACCCGATAACACGTAACCAAGCTTGGATGGCTTAGATTGGCAATATGAGTTTAAGTCTGACACTTTCTGTCACATGCTATCCGATAGCATGTGAAGATGATTTAGAAGTCCGATTGAAAGAAGGCTTCAGAGAACTTTGTATCCCGACAACCAGGAGTATCCTGATTGTTTACAAATCAACATATTGAATCGAGGCTTTGTGATCAATTTAAGCTCTTCAATGAAGTGCTTCAACCATACTGCTTCTTGTGTGGCACTACAAGTGATGTACTCGGCTTCCATGGATGCCCCCCTCTCTTAAAGGTAACAGACGTTTGTTTATTACTGCTCCATGAAACAACTCCACCTCAAAGCATGAACACGTGGCGTGGCTTAAAGTGAATTTCCTATGATCCGAGTCACCTCCCCAAATTTGATTATTCTTCTGAATACGCCTTGCAATTTCATGTCAGTGCCTGGGTAACACAACATTAAGTATTTATTACCTTTCATATACCTAAGTACCCCTTGAACTACCTGTCAATGAGCTTGTTCGGGGTGACTTTGGTATCAGCAACATAGTTAGTTGGCACTTCACTCCCAACCAAAAAAAAACCTAACGCACTACAACATGAGAGCCACAGGGGGTTAAGCTGTAAAAAGAAGCTCAAATATTTGGATTGTGCTAAAGATCTAAAAATCCAATTTCCATCATCTTTTTTTTTTCTAAAAAAAAGACGTAATAAAAAAAATCCAACGGATTTAAAACTTATTTTTTAGTAAATCTATTGCAAAATGCTTTTCTAGAATGCCCAATATCTGGTTTACATCTTCTATGCGAAAATGTTCAATTTTCATAAGATCTTCTTGGGTGTTATTCATTTGTACCATATGACGTAAAAGGCCACTCAAACCCAGCTCTAATACCATGTTAAAGTATCTAACTCAAAACCAATTGATAATGAATGGAGAGACTCTTGCATTATGTTAATCAAATTTGGGTGGCTTAGATTAGCAATGTAGGCTTAAGTCTAACACTATCATATGGCAAAAATAAAAAATAATAAAAGTCAAGTAATCAAGCAATTAATGGTATTTCAAAGGAAAGTGAACGCAATTTATTATTGGAAAATAATTTTAAAAGAGAGAGAGAGAAAGAGAAATAGAAAAATTAATACAAAATGTAAGAAATAAAAAATAATTACAAAAAAGAGAGTTGGAATTCAACTATGAAATGACAAAATGCCCCTCTCGACACCGCCATCCTCCTCACTCCCAAATCCCCTCCCTACATTGATCATATTGGGCTTGAATGTAACTATCATCTTGTTATTTTATGAATTCTTCTAGCTTTAGAACTGAATAGATTGGCAGTCTATTTTTGGTGACTTTGGTAAATTTATTATTAATTTTAGCATTTTCATTAAAGTTAGAATTTTCTACAATTTTTTTTTTTCTTCAGGAACAGGAAGAGCAATTATATTTAAATAAAACAAATAACATACAAGATTAAAATAAAAACCACAAGACCTTAGAGGGCCAAATATACAACCAAACAACAAACCACAAACAATAAAAAGAAATCCCCAAAAAAATAGTTACGATTCAGTGAAAACCACCAATATTCTCATAGATGTGGTTTAGAAAGTAAGATCTGCATCAAACCAAGTAAGATCTTCATCAACACGCACTATCGCCGTTGATGTCCTGTCATTACTACCCAACTCCACTACTGTAATAACCCCGACCCTGATTAACGCTAATTGGAACTTAATTAAGCCTAATAATAATTAGGAGGAAATCTGGAACTAACCTTGCATGTACATTGCATGAATTATGTGTTTCTATCTGTTTGGTGTCAAAATATCTGTTCGTATTTTAGACTTTAAACTGCAAATTGGAAGCCTTATCGGCACCCGATTCCGAAATTGATTGGTGTTTTGAACTCGTTAGATTTTATATGAATTTATGGTAGGTTCAATTAAAATTCGATTTGGGGCGATTAAACTCGATTAAATTAATGCCACTTATTTGGTTGAGCCAAACACCCCTTAAAGGCTAATTTTGCTTTGTTCTTGTTTCCTCTCCACTAACTCACCATATGCACTTGACTTGCACATCTGACCCTCAACAAGAGAGAAAAACGTGAGAGAGGAGAAGAATTGAGGAAAATTGGGTCTTAGCTCAAGAATTAGCTTGGAACTTAGAGGAAATTGGAAGATAACAACTATTTGGGCTAGCACATTTTGAATTGAAGGTTTAAGGTAGGAATTTCATTTTCTTGAACTACAATTCAGGTTGTTCGTGCATGATTCTTGGTTAGATTGGAGTTTGAAGTTGGAAATGGGTTTAGAATGTTGAATTGAAGTCCATAATATGCATGCATGAACACATTCATGGAAATTGGAATTGTTGGGTGTCAAATTTCTACATGCATGTGCATATTTTTGCTAAAGCTTATGAGTTCAACAAATTTCTGAGTTAAATGTTGCCTTGGATCATGTTTTGAAGCTTTGAAATGCATTTGAATTCATGCATGAATGTTTAAACTTGGTTCTTGAAAATTTATGGACATGATGCTCAAAATTGACTCACTCTTGGGCAATGATTTTATAAATTGGCTTTTGGAACTTGATGTATTATGTGTTTAAAGTGATTCTCCAGAATTTGGGACCAAGAGGTTGAGTTTTGGGTTGTAGAATGCTTGGTTCGAACTTGGGAGACAAATCTGGAAATTCCAGATTTGGCTTCCTCGCTCGAGCGAAGGATTCCTCGCTCGAGCGAGCACCTTTTTGTCCAGGGCTCCGCTCGAGCGGGCATCGAGCGAGCATCGCGCGTAAATTTCCAGCAACCAGTACTTTTTCATTTCATCAGACCGCTCAAGCGAAGGATTTCTCGCTCGAGCGAGACCTTTGATTTTGGAAGCTCGCTCGAGCGAGCATCGCGCGGGAAATTTTAGCATCCAGTATTTTTACTGTTTCATCAGACCGCTCGAGCGAGGGAAGGCTCGCTCGAGCGAATCCTTTGTTTTTGGAAGCTCGCTCGAGCGAAGGAAGGCTCGCTCGGGCGAGACCCCTGTTTTCAGCAACTTATGTAAAATGTTTTCTAAGGCATTTTTACACTCTCATTCCATCCTAGGCATTCCTAGGCCATGATTTAGACTCCATATTGAGGGTAAAGGGTTAGGTACACACTTAGAATCGTTGACGTAAGTTTTGTACATTTGGGATGCGTATTTCAAAGTGTGTATCTGTGATGTGTATTGTAGGTCACGTGCCGCAGTCTGTTTGACCTCTTTGACTTCGTTTATCTGTATCAACGCCCACAGTGAGTAATGACTTTGTAAAGTTATGTTCAGCTTTAAGTATTTTCTGACTGATATGATATGAACTGTTTTTCTGAAATGCTACTTCATGAGTTATGAATGAATGTCCAATTTTCTGAAAAGTATTGTGGCATCCTTAGTATATGGCCCTCGCCCGGGGGTAACAATACCGTGGCCTATGGCCCTCGCCTGGGGGTAACAATACCGTGGCCTATGGCCCTTGCCCGGAGGTAACAATACCGTGGCCTACGGCCCTTGCCTGGGGGTAATAATACCATGGCTGCTTGCGCGCAAGATATGGACCTTTATGGTGGTTGGTACCAACTTTGTTGTGGTCTTCGGACCTACTTGTGGTGGTCTTTAGACCTACTTGATCGGATAGCTAAGGGGTGTACCACATATGTGCTTATGCAAAATCTGAATATGGTTATGAATATGAGCATGTATCTGAATCTATTTTGATTGGAAATCCGAATGTGCAGAAGACTCTATTTCTGATAAGATTGTGTTTCTGATAGTAACTCTGATTTCTAACTCTGTGATGGACATCATTCATTAAACCCTTTACTCTGTTATTATTCACTGGGCTTTCGCTCACAGTTTATTATATATATGTAGGTGAGCCGGCACAAGACCCTGGCCAGAGTTGATGGCCCTCTGTTTCGTTTTGTTTTGGTCAAGCCACCTGTCACGCCTCCCGAGGAGGTTCCGCTTGAAGCCTGATGTTTGGGCAGTTTTGCACTTCATGCTAGTTGATGGTTGTGTTTGTACTGTCGGATCTTGGGAGTGTTTGATGTAGATATTTTGTACATATGGGTGTATCTGACTAGCATGATTATGTAAATAAATAAGTTTTGAATTTCCTGTCCCATGTATGTCATCACAGCTCATTGGACCTTGTTTATTTTACATTATTGCTTCCGCAGCCCCCTTAATATTTGTTAATGTCTTCTGAGGCCGTAGGTAATCCAAGGATTACTGGCCGGTTACAGTGCCAAACCTATGGGGGCGGGTTTGGGTCGTGACAACTACCGCCGCTGCCGAACTTCAGACATCGCTAGAAGCTAGAGTTGAAGAGGAAAAATACCCACAATGGTATGGAAGAAGGCTTGATAGAGGGAATCATTGTGGGTATCGAAAATTCAAAAATCTATGCCAAAATTGGGAGAAAAAACTCAAAATCCCTATTTCAAACATAAAAAGCCCATATCTACACTAGTAGGAGAAATGTAGATCTACATTTTAGAAGTGTAAAAGAGATCACCGAAGTGTTATTGGAGTTTTGCCAAAGCACCATCAGAAATCTCTAGAGAGAAGCTCTACTCGCTCTGTGTTTAGATTACTCCTAAATATTTACCTTGATATATATATATATATATATTTATTTATTTATCTTGATAAACATCACTCGATACTATCTAACATCTTTTTAGAAACAAAATCTCCAGAAGTTGCTTCACAAATGTGAGGTTATGATTTACTTACACTCTTCATTAACTTCTTACTACAACTATAACAATAGGGACCTAAAAAAAATTAAAGAGAGCTAACTCCTACTATAGAAACTTATCTAACATCTTTCTAGAACAAAATCTTAACAAGTTGCTTCACAGGTTATGATTTACTTACACCTTTCAAGAGAATGTTAATAGCACCCATGTCCCCTTCGACTCGACTAGCACCAAGGAAGAGAACGTGTATTTCATCGATGAAGAGAATAACTTCTTCCTCGGATATTTCTAACTTCTTCCTCGGATATTTCTATTTTGTCCAAAGCGAATTGCGGCCTTTCTTCAAGGACTCCCCTATCATTCAATCCGGCAACCAAATATTCAACATTAATTGGAATAAGTTGCATATCAAAAAGTCTCTCAAGAACAGCCCCACTTAAAATCTATTAAGCTAAACCGTCTAAACTTGTCGTCTTGCTAACCTTGAGCTCTCAAACAAGAATGGGATTATTCTCCTCTTTTTTTTTTTTTTGGAACAAAATGTTAATAAGCCTCCCAATTTCTTTTTCCCTGCCAAAGACATGGTCAAGCTCTCACTCTACAAGGTTAGAACCAAAAAAATTTTAGTCCTGCATCTCTATGAGCACATTCTACATTTCTTTTCGTAAGACAAGATTTTTGGATAGTCATGTTCATTAATACAATACTAACCCCAGCTTAGAAGTCTAAGACTTAGATGATGAATTCCTAAAAGGGTGTCACCCCGAGACTTCTAGAAGGATTTGGCCTTTTCAATCACCTTAACCAGTTCAACCCTTGCCTGAAATTCCCTTACCTTAATAGTTTCATTTCTTAAGGAAAGCTTCAAAACAGGGTACAGACAAGATGTTCCAACCTTAGAGGAGAGTTCCATCATTGCGTGATTGAAGACCCTCTCAACCGAGTTTGTTGTTGATTCAACACCGCAGACATTGATAATTGCTTTCCAGAAGATATCACTATGAGCCGATATCAAAGCCACAGCCAAATGAAGTGATGTACACTCGGCTTCCTTAGTGAGATCATGAGCCCTAGCAAGGGCTTCCTTTGTCTTGCCGGTGAATTTGTTAGGCTCCATTTCTGATATCTAAGGCCAAAAAAAATTGCAACGAAAGTTGGCTCCATAGACGACATTGTCCAATATGCTATTAGGATCTATATGACTGTTGAGAGGGAGTTTTTGTGTGAATTAGGGCCGAGCTAGGTCCAAGTATAATGAGGGACTGATTTATGGGTCGAGGTGAATGGGTTTCGCAGCTTGGAGCCTATCCTTCTTAGCTCAGTCAGAGATAGCTGCAAGTTGCTCGGTCTGGGTATTCCAAACTGAGGTAAATGGGCGATGACCGAGCTAGGCACTGCCTGTGGAAGCACCGAGCTGAGCGTGTCAGAGGTGTTAGCTTGGTTGTGCTGTCATTTTGTCCTGGTAAAACCATATCACTTGGCTTGCAGTGATGAGGATGATTTAAGAATAAGCATTATCCTTGGGCATGAAACTCCTAGGAGGACTTTGCTAAGGAGAGTTAGAGTCCTACCAGGATTATGCGAATCATCTCACTTGGTTGGTAGTGAGTAGGGTGTGCGATTCCTAGAAGGATTCTTATAACGAGAGTTGAAATCCTACTAGGATAGGGCCAAACAGAATCTATAAAAGCTCATAGCAAGACGTATGTACAAGTATCACAACTTTTATTCTCGAATACACAAAGTTTTTTGTCTATTGTCTATTTTGCTGACTTAGGCATCGGAGAGGTATCCGGTACACACCCGCCGGCTAGCTCACGTTTGTGTTTTCAGGGAGTAAAGCGACAACGTTTGGAGGAAGCGCAAAGTTGATCAACAGGATTATACGAGAAGATTATTTCATGCTCGTACAACTATGAATCCAAGATGTAAGCACAGTATACATGACACATAATACAAAGTTGGCAATTATTCAAGTAAAAAAAAAAAACATGAATCCTACAATCAGGTAGCCGATTCGACTCAAGATTAGAATTAATGGAAAAGCAAAATCTAAATGTCTGGACAAAAAAATGGAATACAAAACAGAGAACAACAAAGATAGCCACAATTGCGAAAAAATGTAATTGTTTCCAAAGGTTATGATGATGCAGCAATTAATATCACAACTCACATTTCAGTTTTGAGATTGTCAATACAAAAACAAAAGCCATTTTGTATGAAACAAAGTTCCAAATGGGCTAATATTCAAGGGCATGTTGCATCAAGGCCAAATAATTGAATTCAACGTTCAAAACTAGCATCAAAAGTTATGAAGCACAGGTACTTCAAAAATATTACCGTACAAGTACCGATACTTACCAGATACTAGTATGCATATCAGTACGGCTGCATATGTACCCGGCACCAAAAAAACACACTGGTTATGTTTTATACGATCAGTATAGTCCTGGTACATGATGGGTACATTTTTGGGTACACCGTGGTAAAAAATGAGATTTTTTGCAATTTCAAGGGTACTAGAGCAATTTTTTTGTCAATTTTAAAAAATTAAATGAATTTCAGGTTCTTTTGTAATAATTAAAACATGAAACAAATTGAAATTAGGTTTACTAGTTCTATTCATTATCTCCTTCAAAGAAACACAGTCGATTCCAAGAGAGAAATGGTCAGCGATTGAAAAACTCCTTCGAATCTACTGATTCTCTTCGATTCTTCCTCATCTTCTTCTTCGATTCTTCTTCCTCTTTCTTTTATTTTTTTTCAATTTTTTTTTCTTTTTCTTCATAGCAAGCAAAGAGGGTTGTCCCTCTTTTTGTCCTTTGTTTTTCTTCAATTCTTCTTCCTCTTTCTTTCATTTTTTTCCAATTTTTTTTTCTTTCTTCGCAGCAAACGAATTGATCTCTCTTCTTCTTTTTTTCCCTTCATTTTTTTGATTCGAATCTCTCCTTTGATTTTCTCTTTCTTTGATTCGATTCTTCTTCCTCTTTCTTGAATTCTCCTTCATTTTTTTCCTGATATATATATTATTTTTTACATTTTTCCCCACAGCCACTAAAATTTCATGCAACTTGCAAGTCTAGAGCTTCTCTTTAATCATCTTCAAAAAAAAAAAAAAAAGTAATGTAGAATCACCCACTTTGTTATTTAACTCATGACCTCTTCTTACTGTTGTAGATTATAGTAGACACAATCAGAATGATTTACTCTTCTTTTTTTTTCTTTTTTTTGTTGTAATTTCTCCTTTTAATTGTGTTATTAGACTTTGATTTGTATGTTAGATGTTTAGTTATAAATTTAACAAAAAATAAAATAAAATTGACGTATCCCAGCCGTACCCATTGGCAGAGTCAGGAAACTAAATCCGAATGGACACTTATTGATTACAACTCTATTTTTATTTTTTTCCACAACCAACAATAAGAAGATAATAATAATTTTTGAATTAATATTAAGTACAAAAACTTAAATAAATTATTACAAAAATATTTCACATAAAATTTTACAATTAATTTCGAGTAAAATCGAAAAGAAAGTATTGCGTGTAACTAGTGTACCATGAACAATGTAAAAAAGTCATATATTTAAGTCTTAAAATGAATTATATAATGATAAGATAAATCAAATCTTTACAAAATCTGAGTAAAAAATTCATATAATAGTGATATCATGTCATTATTGACATATGATATCATTAACTAATAGTAAAACAACATATGAAGGGGGAATTCTACATGCAAGTATAACTAATGCTCTAATAATTTTTACATATATATAGTGACATTAATTATATTTGCATATCAATAATGATGGATATTACATTTATGTTGAGATTTTTTCATAAAATTTTCATACATAAAAATATAATTTTTTGTAGTCACTTCATTTTCAATAAAATAATCACTATTGTTTTCATAAATTTAAAAATGCCCTTGACATTTTATTTTAAATATTTTTTTGTTTAAAATTTAATTATATACATATGTAAAAAAATAAAAAATATATAAAAAAAAAAAATTTCCAATGGGACACGTGACTTTTTTTTAAAATTACTTTTTTTAGCAGTATCCATACATTACTTTTTTTAGAATTCATCGTCTCAATATATTTGTATTGCACCCACATTCGTTTTTGCACCCGTGCTTCCTAGATCAAAAGTCATAAACCCAATATAGTTGAAAGAACAAAACTATAGCTTAGTTTCTCAGGATTCGTTGTTTGTTACTGCACTCTTTTGGCTTATTAGCCTATCGGCCGTCAGTGGCCTTGCTTCCGACTTATGGTCCAAAGGAAGGAGATTGAAGACAGTTCATTGCACATAATGAGTACTAAATCCAAGATCCAAACACAATACAAACAAGATTTTAAGAGAAAAATTGGGTGAACTATTCTCAAACAAAGCGGCACGACTAGTATGGAAACTTTTGTGAACTCTCATCAAAACTAATAATGAACACATCAAAAAACTTTTCCTTTTTTAGTATATACGCTTTGACAATAAGGGGTGAGAGTTTGATTTTTAATTTATTAATATAGATTGCGTATTTATACAGTTATTTTATTAACTAATCAATTACATAAGTTAATAACTGTTTATTAAAAAAAATTGAAGAAAACTGCTGCCGTAGTAGCTCGCAGCAGTGGCCCAACCCAACCTTGTTTGGGTTTTTTTTTTTTTATAAATTTTTTTATTGGCTTATTTTTTATTTTAGTGAATTTTTTCTAAAAAAGTTTAAATATTTTAAGTTTCTAAATTTTACTCAATGAGACAAATCAAAAAAAAAAATTTAATTTAAAATAATTTGCAAAAAGGTCTAGAAAAGAAAATTTTGACTTTTTGAATTTTTTTTATAAAAAAATGGATTATTATTTTAAAATTTCTCATATTAAGATTTTATAAGATAAATGCCAACAAATATTTAGTAATAGCTAAGGTCTTAGGAAAGGCAGAAGCAATTTTGGGACAAAAATACCCTTATTTATTGAATTCCAACGCTAAAGATACAATTCAACGTATGTCACTTTTTAAAAAAATTTAGAACTTAAAAATTCAATAACTTTTAATTTAGATATCCATTTTCAATAAAATTTATATTTTTATAATGCTCTCATCGAAATTTATCAAACAAAATCCATGATGAATATGAAATTTCAAAAAAAAAATTGACAAAATTTTACTGAGTTGGCTATCTTCAGTTTATGAAATTTCTTTGACTTTTAATCAGAGAAATTTTATTGAGAGGTAGAGAGAGGGAAGAAAGAAAGAAAGATATAAGGCAGAGCATCTCCAATGGTTTGCCATTAGAGCTGCCATTGCTAAATATAGCAGCTGCTATTGAATTTTGATGCTCCAATGGCAAAACATAGCAGCTGCCAAATTTGAGAAATACCAAAGCTTGTGTCAAATTTGACACAAGCTTTGGCAGCTGCCATTCATGCCAACTCAGCCAAAACCAACAGTTTCCCTCCCTTCCTCCTTCCTTCCCTCCCTCCCTCCCTCCCTCCCTTCCTTCCCGTCATGCCAACTCAGCCAATTCATCAAACAAATTCACAGATTCAAAGAAAAAAAATTATTATCTGTTTCTCAATTTGATTACAGATTCATCAAACAGATTCAAACAAATCCAAATCCAAAAAAATTACATCCAAGAACAGATTCACAAAAAAAAAAACAAACTGATTAATTCACAAAAAACTGATTAATTCATTCGAAGACTTGATCAGATATATTAGATAGAAATCTGATTAGAGGAAAAATAATTTTTGGGCCCGAAATTGAAAATACAAAAAACTGATTAATTACCCAAATATAAAACATAAATAAAGCAAAAATTAATTACCCAAAATGGATCAACCAGGGCTTGCATTTCTCCAAATCGGGACCGAACTCGCATTTCTCCAAATCAACCAGGGTGATTGAACCAACTTCGGCTTCATGGATGGAGGTCGAGATCAGTGGAGAGAGATCGGCTTGTTCTAGATAGATAGATGGATCAGTGGAGAGAGATCTTAATAAAGAGATCGGCTTGTTCTAAATAGAGAGATCGGCTTGTTCTAGATAGATAGACCGAGATCAGTGGATAGAGATCGAGATCAGTGAAGAGAGATCAGTGGTTAGGGTTTGATTTGGAAGATTTGAGGAGAGGAGGAGGATGATGATGATCGGATTGTTCGGATTGAGGAGAGGAGGAGGATGATGATGATCGGATTGTTCGGATTGAGGAGAGGATGATATGATGAGGATGATGATGATGAAGATTTGAAGAGAGAGCAGAGAGAGAGAGAGAGAGCTTGGTCTAGATAAAGATGATGATCGGATTGTTCTAGATAGATAGATCGAGATCAGTGGATAGAGATCAAGATCAGTGGAGAGAGATCAGTGGTTAGGGTTTGATTTGAAAGATTTGATGAGAGGATGAGGATGATGATGATGATCGAATTGTTCGGATTGAGGAGAGGAAGATTTGAGGAGAGGATGATATGATGAGGATGATGATGATGATGAGGATGATGATTTGAAGAGAGAGCAGAGAGAGAGAGAGAGCTTGGTCTAGATAGAGATGATGATCGGATTGTTCTAGATAGATAGATGGAGGAGCCGTTGGATTATATAATCCAACAGTGCTATTTTGTGAAAGGAATGGACATTTTCTTTGAGCAACGGCTCTTTTTCATCCTTTTTCAAACAACAGATATAAATTAACGGGCATTTTTTCCAAACGGTCATATTCTGTATTTCTATAAATAAAAACTCTTCATCTTAATTTCATTTCACACCAAACATTTTACATTTCATTTTTCTTTTCTCTTTTCTTTATCTGAATTTTATTTCACACCAAACTTCACAAATTATTTTCTTCTTTGTTTTTTCACACAATCACTATGGAAAGTTCATCAAAAATGAAGAGAGGAAAATCATTTACCACTCAAGAAGATGTGGCAATTTGTAGAGTTTGGTGTCACATTACTGAAGACCTAATTGTTGGAAATTCACAATCTCATGCTCATTTTTGGGGAAGAATTTTTGAAAATTATTGTTCATTGCAGAATGATCGCTCAAGAACACAAGTGTCTATCTCATCTCGATGGGGTGTAATCATGAAATGTTGTAACAAATTTCGTGGGTGTCTAGTGCAAGTCGAAAATCTACATCCAAGTGGGGCGTCACAAGTTGATATAGTAAGATTTCATTTCCATTTATTATGTTAGTTTTTTTATTTGTCTTACATAAAAATTAACTGATTAATTAATTTAATATTTTATTGATATAGTTGCTTCAAGCAAAACTGTTATACCATCAAGATGAAAACAAACATTTTCTTTTTGAACATTGTTGGCCAATCTTGCAAAACAATATCAGGTGGCAAGATGTAACTCCTACGAACACGGTGAAGTCAAGAATACATACACTGTTTTTCCCTAATTCAACCCCTGATTCCCCTATTGTAGACATCCCCGAACGCCCCGGGAGGGTTAAGTCCCGTTCCGTTCATATTGGGGTCACTACAGTTCAAGGACTCAAATGTCACAGTTCTTAATCTTGAACCAAAGAGTCCAAATCCGGCAAATCGTTTTGAGAAAACTGATTTTTGAAAGACGTGCCAAACATGGACTGCTTTGCCAGATACAGAGTCGCCACCTAAATGTTTTTTAATGGAAAATTTAGGAAACCCTGACTCGGTGCCAAAGGCTACGTGTCCGTCATCACCAAAGTTGCCTCGGCTTGGGAACTTGGGTACAATTGGGGAAGGTCATTCCGTGAGCACCCCCGCTCGCCCGGTCAAAAACCGGCCTCTACTAACCATGATATCTTATTTTGAAAACATTGTATGTTCTTATTCCGGTTATTAGCCTAGGTTACTATGTGATGCTCGCAGCAAACAAATATAGACTGAGTCGCCTGAATTGGAACAAAACACTTCATGTTTGTTTGTTTGAAAGTGGTTTGATGGTGCTACCCGCAAGTAGGCTAAGACGTGAATTTGCCACCCTCAGGTGGGCTTAGAAAAACATGATTTTGCCACTATCTAGTGGGCTTAAAACAAACAGTCAATGATTTGTTCCACTTCAAGTAACTCAACCTCCACCCACAGGCATTCAAGGCAGTTATATCACATAAGCACGTAGCCTCATGGTAAGCATGCTATTCATGGCAGTCACTCACATGCATGCAAGGATGCTAAAGCATAAAACTCACCGAGTACTCCAAACCAAAACAGAAGCTCATTAGAAATCATGCATGATCCTAAATATATAAAAATGCCTAATGCAACACATGCAAAGATGCAATTATAGCAGGCTCGGCTATTCTAAACATGGCATATGGAATGCTACATATAACATGTATTCAACTTGGAATTGAAATACAAATGCAGTTAGTATGGTGCGCCGAGCCCGGTGCATGTAAAACAGATGAATGAATGCAAACATGCTATCATACTGTATGCTAATTGAAATATGCCCTAATCTAACCATCATAAGCAGGTAAATAAAAGAGAAGAAAGATGTGGGGTTGGAAGACATACATCACACTCACGCACACTTATTACAATTATACCCTCGCACAGAGGGTCCAAATAAATATACAGTCCCGAATGAAAGAATAGTACAGTCCAAATAATGTACAAATTCCTAATTAATTTACAAATTAACTAAGAAAATAATAAAACTGCCATGCAAGCCAAGGACTGCCTTGATTCCATTCCGAATGGTGAATGATGCATGCCCGGGTTGCCTTTGCGCGAAAATCCACTAGAATGCCCCAATTAGCCTCTATTTTACAATGATTCTTGAAAAGCGCGCCAAACCTCGGAAGACCGCTGATTCTTGATATGCTGCAACAGAGAGCAGGAAAGGGGCATAGCAATGTATTTTCACAAATGTATGCATGTCTCGATCCTCGTACCACCAATCACGCATCTCGATGCATGATGGCCGAGGAGCCGAATTGCACAACTCAATATAGGATGAATGCATATGAACACTACAACAAAACCTAACTCCATCATGGATGATCCGGAGTGTCGGTGACTAGGGAATTGAGACACGTCCAGTCACTCGGAGTACGGAACGTATCTCGTTTCCCGTGCTCGGGCTAACTCCTATCCCGAACACGATGCAATATGCATGACATGCATGAAATGCAACTAAGATACAATCTTAACATACACAATGTTATGGAATGGCATACACGCTATACGAGGTAATACATAACCGAGCATACACAACGCTATGAATGAAATGGCATACGCAATGCAACAATGGGCTTACACCAACATGAGAGAGCCTCAGCCACACCCACATAGGAGGCCATTAGATGAAAACAAGACAACTCGAAATACGTGCACGTGTGCACGCAAACCAAAGACCGAACCTACGACATGGAATGCCACTCTAATGAGACATGGCAAGACATGGAATATGATATGAAAACATGCAAAATTTTAGAGGCAAAATGACATGCAAAACAGCCCCGAAACATGGCGAAATGAAACCCGATGCAAGGAACGAGTCCCGAAACATGGAATTAAGCACATAAAATGGCCTATAGCTATGGAATGCATGCATGATTCGTACATGAAGTGTGAAGACAGAAGCTAGGCAGACCCAAAACAAGTATTTTTACAGTTCAAAGCATGGCCAAACAGTGGGTACAAATAGGTCAAAATTAGCATGCAAAAATGGGGGGCCAAGAGAGGTAATGAAGCAAGTCATAGCTTCTGATCTCAAACATAGAAGGCCCCTTCTAAAATGTTGAAGAGGGGCCAAAAATATGATGTTTTTCAGTAGATGACAAGACCCAAAAACAGATAAAAGTGTGGCAAACAATTCATGCAAGAAATGGGCCAACAAAGGGGCAAAGAAGTAACTGATATATGGGGGTCTCAAACAAGTGAGGGAACTTCAACAATGTTGAAGAGGGTCCCAAGATATGGCATTTTACAGTAGATGATCAAGCCCAAATCAGTATACAAACATGCTCAAAATGCAATGCAAGATTAAGACCACAAGAAGGCTATAACACAAAGTATACAAAATATTCACCAAAAATCCAAAGACCCTTAATGAGACATGACAAGGGGGTCAAAATAGGGCCACTTTCAGTTCTGATCATGGCCGAAAAACAGAAGCAAGATAAGCTACCAAATCATGCAAAAATGGGGGCCAAAGAGGGGTAGAATGGCAAGTGATACATGTAGGTCCCCAACAGTGTTGAGCCCTTCTTCAATGTTGAAGAGGGGTTCAAAATAGGCCTATTTTCAGTTTACATCAGGCCCCAAAACAGATCACACACAAGCTAAAAATATCATGCAAGAAAATGGCATTCAAGAGGGCATTGAAGCAAGTGCAACATGGGGGGCTCAAACAGTGTTGAGCCCTTAATGAAACAAGGAAATGAGCTCAAAAAAATGACCTTTTCAGTTTTGGTCTGAGCTCAAAACAGCAAGAAAAAAGGCTAGAAAAATGTTGCAAAATTGAGCTCAAAAGAAGGAATTGACACTTACCCTTGAAGACCAACCCTTGGATGCTTCTTGGCTTGAGAAATGTTGCCTCCTAGCTGTTGGAAAGCTCCCCAAGTTGCTAGAAATGGAGTAGTGGTGGTGGTGCGTGGTGGTGATGAAGAAATGAGGTGTAGGACTTGGTGTTTGAGCTTGAAAGAGAGAGATGGAGGGGGGTGTGTATACAAGGCTTAAGGTAATTTTTGTCAACCCTAAAACTAGGTTTTTGCAACTGGTTATGTAGACAAAGAGGGGGAGAAAGGGAGGGAAAAAGTGGAGGGAAATTGCATCAAGTTTCCATCTAAAAAGGTTCCCTCCAGATATAGGTTTTGGAGGGAAAAACAATGCACAGCTATAATGTACTCACCCTAAGGAAGCTGGCCGGCCAATTATCTGAGTTGCAGGTAGCCGGCTGGCCACCCCCCATGGCCGGCCGGCCAAGGGGCAAAATGGTCAAATTGAATTTCTGGCCGGCCACTAGATATTGGTGTCCTCCCAGGTGCCCTCAACACAACCCTGTGGTTCAAAATTGACAACTGTAAAACAGGAGAAAGAATAGGCCATTTTTAGGACAGGTTCAAAAGGGTCAGGTGGAATTAATGGCCGGCCATATAATATTTGTGTCCTCCCAGGTGTTTACAACACAAATATGGGGGTTAGGACTGAAGAAAGTGACCCTAGGGTGGTCAACATTGGCTTGGAAGTGAGAAAAACGGGCGTCGGAGGGCGCCAAAGGAATATAACTGGTTGCTGAAACAATTGCTGGCCTTCCACCCTTCTGTGACCTTCCTGGTGATAAAACAGAGGTACCTGCCAAAAATGAACGAAAACCGACGCAAAATAAAGGTTCCGGGGCCGAAACGCGCAGTCCGAGGCCTCGAAAACTGACTGTTAAGCACCAAAAGTGGCATTCGACCATGAAGTGGGTCTCTCAGACCTCAGTGTCCCTCAAAAGGGAGTAAATAAGATGCATGCCAAAAACCGGAGCAAACGGAGGTAGTTAGGCAGTCCCAAACCGAGGCACACGGCCTGACGGCTCCGAAAACCGGGAACCGAGCTCCGAAATAGGAAAAATGGCTTACGACCACGAAACGTAGCCTATGGCCACTAAGAGATGATCTACGAGACCTCTCCCTCCCCTCAGGAAGAGAAAACAGAGAAAATTGAGCTTGGTTCGCAAACCGAGGCAAAGCACAGAAAAGTCCAAAAGTTCAGAGGCAAGGCTCACGGCTGAGACTCCGCAACCTCAGAACGAGCACAGTATACAACATCACCAAGCACTCAATCGGTGACGTCTGAGTCTTAAGGTCGGTCAAAAATGGGGTGTCTACAGTTGCCCCTCTTTGACAGAACTCGAAAGTCATAAGAATGACAGGAGTGAATGTCAAAGCCCAGAGACGACCCATTTTTGACAAGGCCGAAGACTTAGACAAAGCAGACAAGATAGACAAAGATGTGCCCGCAGGCATGCCCGCAAGCAGGGGCAAAATGCAAATTATATACGGGAAGATTTTGATAATTGGACTTATACACTACGCGAAGCCGGTTTGATAATTGGACTTATACGCTACGCGAAGCCGGTTCGAAAATTGGACTTATACGCTACGCAAAGCCGGTTTGAAAATTGGACTTATACGCTACGTGAAGCCGGTTTGAAGATTGGACTTATACGCTATGCGAAGCCGGTTTGAAGATTGGACTTACACGCTACGCGAAGCCGGTTTGAAGATTGGACTTACACGCTACGCGAAGCCAGTTTGAAAATTGGACTTACACGCTACGCGAAACCGGTTTGAAAATTGGACTTATACGCTACGCGAAGCCGGTTTGAAAATTGGACTTATACGCTACGCGAAGCCGATTTAAAGATTGGACTTATACGCTGCGCGAAGCCGGTTTGAAGATTGGGGATTCATGCAATGCACTGTAATGTAGTGGCTAAAATGCAATGTGATAGTTAGGAAAAGGGAGGTACCTTATAGGGGCAATTGGCAATGACTTACCTCGGCAATGTCCTACCTTATGCTGATGTGAGAATCTTCCGCTTCTTCTTGGTTGAACCACAGGTACTACTTTTCTCCCTGACTATGGTCGCAGCTTTCCTTATTCTCTAACAGGGTGACAGACTAGGTTGATTCAGTATCCAGAATTGAGGCGCATACACATGCTATCTCAATCTATGGGGCTGCTATACAGATTTCAAGCCGAGAATATACCCCTGGGTATTTAAACCAGACTTTAGTCTCGGAAATCCCAAACCTTTGCGTTCTAGGCATAAGCCATTCAAACTCTAGTTTCCACCGTCTCAGTTAGTCTCCTAGGAACTCACCGCTAACACAGGCAGATGGCTATACCAGACCACTGGAAGTCGTTCGGGCACGACAAACACCAAAAGAATTGCACCTTTAGAGGATTTAAGGTCTCCTAGACCAGGCAATAAAATAGATATGATGCAATGGATGTGATAGATGTGATGCAATAGATAATAGATGCGATGCAACAGAGAGTGTAATAGATGCAAAATTGTGACATACTCCAACCGTGCTGGACTCGTGAGAGGAGAGAGAACAAAGAAAACCAATCAGGCGCGTTCCACGCAACCTAAGATAAATTCCAGACACGTTGAAAATCGTGTGAGGAAGAGAACACTCAAAACACGCTGATAATCGTGAGAGGAGGTCCAAAAACAGCCCGCCCAGCGCATTTACAACGCAACCTGGGATAAATTATAAACACGTTGAAATCGTGTGAGGAAAAGAACACTCTAACCACGCTGAAATCGTGAGAAGATGTCCAAAACAACCGCCCAGGTGCGTACACAACGCAACCTGAGATAAATTCCAAACACGCTGAAATCGCGTAAGGAACAGGACACTCAAACCACGCTGAAATCGTGAGAGGAGGTCCAAAAACAACCGCCCAGGTGCATACACAACACAACCTGAGATAAAATCCAAACACGCTGAAATCGCGTAAGGAACAGGACACTCAAACCACGCTGAAATCGTGAGAGGAGGTCCAAAAACAACCGCCCAGGTGCATACACAACACAACCTGAGATAAAATCCAAACACGCTAAAATCGTGTGAGGAAGAACCAAACTCTAACCACGCTGAAATCGTGAGAAGAGGTCCAAAAACAACCGCCCAGGTGTGTACACAGCGCAACCTGAGATAAATTCCAAACACGCTGAAATCGTGTGAGGAAAAGAACACTCTAACCACACTGAAATCGTGAGAAGAGGTCCAAAACAACCGCCCAGGTGCGTACACAACGCAACCTGAGATAGATTCCAAACACGCTAAAATCGCGTAAGGAACAGAACACTCAAACCACGCTGAAATCGTGAGAGGAGGTCCAAAAATAACCGCCCAGGTGCATACACAACACAACCTGAGATAAAATCCAAACACGCTGAAATCGCGTAAGGAACAGGACACTCAAACCACGCTGAAATCGTGAGAGAAGGTCCAAAAACAACCGCCCAGGTGCATACACAACACAACCTGAGATAAAATCCAAACACGCTGAAATCGTGTGAGGAAGAACCAAACTCTAACCACGCTGAAATCGTGAGAAGAGGTCCAAAAACAACCGCCAGTGCAGCGCATAACTCGAGATAGATTCCAAACACGTTGAAATTGCGTAAGGAAAGAACCAAACTCTAACCACGCTGAAATCGTGAAAAGAGGTCAAACAACTCGAGAGCGTGTTCCACACAACCTAAGTTAAGTCCCGGGGGACAACGATCCTAAACGCTGCTCAGTGTAAAAGGATAAACAATAAGAGATAACATAAGATGCAAATAAATGCAATAAGTGCGATGAAACGCGTGTACAATGCAAGTCTTGGCACACAGCTTACGACATAGCATTCCATTCATTTGGCACGCAGCTCACAACACGACACTCTGTTTGTTAGGCGCGCAACTCACAACACAAAATTCTGTTCAATCTGGGCACACAACTCTTTTAGGGCACACAGCGCATCTTGGGCACGCAGCAGATCTCGGGCAGACAGCGCATTCTTCAGGCACACAGCTCATTTGGGCACATAGTATATTTCCGGGCACACAGCTCGTTTTTCAAGACAAACTCATTTTGAACATACAGGATGCAATGACAGAACTTGCAGAAGTTGAAACAATCTCAGATGCCCAACATTTTCCCTCTTTTCTTTTGCTTTGCAACCTGGAACTTTCACAGCTTCAGATAGGTCCTGGTTTTATTGTTCTCACATGACCTGGGTTGAACCCTGCGGTTTTATGAAAGAACAAATTATGTTTTGCACAAATGTGGAGAACGGCACGGCACCGCACTCGGAGCACAAAACGATTTTATTTTTGAAATTGAGAGATGAGTTTTTGATTAGGTATTGAGCCCACGACTGGACACAGCAAAACGACTCAACACGGAAATAAAAGGCACACAACCTAGACACATCGAGCAACACTTGAAATGACTGAAAACAAGAATCGAGATAAAAAAAGACACGACACTCAGACGTGCACAGGGAGCCTGTTTCACCGGGTAGTGTTTCCCACCCTTTCTCATTTGTGGTTCTCACATCACTCGGCCCTCAAGCTTTGTTTTTCTAAAAAAGCCCTTGTCTCACTTTTTCTCTCATCGCACATCTCTCTATTCTTCAATCTCTCATTTTTCAATCCCTCTCCTGGGTGGTTGATGGATAAACAGCAAGTTGAAGGCTCTTGCCCCTAGCACTCAGCTAGATTCTTCTTTCTTCCGCTCACAGCTAGTGAATTCCTCCCACAGAGGGGTTACGCTACAACTGGGTGTGTAGCAAATCTGCAGCTAGCATCGGTTGATGATGCTTTGCTGGGGAGTTTGGACGTGATAAGATCTGTCCAGATGATGGAGTGGAATATCTTGCCTCATTCCAGTTCGTGCTTCGCACTTGGCTCGACACCTCGTTGCTTGGAGGATACGAGAGCTTTCAGTCCTTTGTTGTTAACTTCAATTGCGCCCTTCTTGGCAGGTAGAGTGCCCTTCTTGGCGAGTATGTTGACAATGGGGAAAAGACAGAACACCTGACTCAACTGTGCCCCTAGTTCATTATTTCGACCATTTTTTGTTTTTGCTTTCCACTAAAACAGTTTTAACCAAAATGAGAGTTAGATCAACATGCTTGTTCGATTTTTGATTTAAAATCATGCAAGTTAGGCTATGAGAACTGAAAATTTTTCTTTTTTTGGGTCCATGAAAAGGGTCCAGTTTTGGAAAAGATAGAATGATTTTCGAGAAAATAGTCAACCTCAGTAAAAATTCTCAAAAGCTGTTTTTGCAATCGGCCACTGCTCAACGAGCATAGAACCCACTCTCGAGATGCACAACCTCAGATCCGAAGTAAAATTTCCCATTGCTTGAAGAAAGTTGAATGGCAACGGAAAGTTGCCCCTTGTTTGAAAGGCACCGCGGCGCATTAAATGGCAACGGAAAGTTGCCCCTTGTTTGACTGGCGCCGCAGCACACTGAATGGCAACGGAAAGTTGCCCCTTGTTTGGATAGCACCGCGGCGCATTGTAGTCAGTCCTCAGAGTGACGAACACAACCAAATCCTCAGATACAGAGAAGACAAAGATGACTAGAACCATCGCATGGACACAATCAAATTGAAGTGTTTTACGGCTAGACTTTAGAATGAAGTTGCCTACGTATCCCAAACATGGGAATCAAGCCTTACGTAGTTCGAGATTAAGGTACACTCGGTTATTTAACCTTTCCTTTTTATGCTCTAACTTTTGCCAAAGCGCCTGTTGTAGGTTGTCAACCTTGCGAGCTTTGTTTTTTTTTTCTTTTCATTTTCATTTCTTTTCTTCTTCTTTTTTTTTCCTTTTTTTTCTCTTTTTCTCTTTTTTTTTTGTATTTTTCTATTTTTTTTTTCTTTTTGCATTTTTTGTATATATATTTTTTTTGTCTTGCTCTAACTTTTGCCTGGGTCGCCCTTTCGGGTTTTCGGCCCAGCGAGCCTCTCAAAGGGTAAAAGTGTAGCTGGTCCATGCCAAATGGTTTTGAGATCCTGAAGTCATCTGAATCCCGGAAAATGACTGCTGTATTGATTTGCAGAAGGATCCATCTTCGGCTCTTTAAGCATATCGGACATTTTTGCCCCTAGTTCGAGGGGTGCTTCTGATTTAGCTTCGCAAGCTTCTTCTGATGAGGTCTAATCTTCTTGATCTGACTTTGGTGCCTCTTGTTCGAGGGCTGCTTCAAATCTGGCCACACAGGCCTCACATCGTAGTTGACCGTTGAACCTTCTGAATTCAAGTTCAAGGTTTGGAAGCAAAAGAGGTTGAGTCTCGAGGCTGAGAGCGATCCTAGGCTGCACAATCTCAAGAGCGACTCTACACAGGTCTTCGTAGGACTGCACAAAACATTTTGTTTTTGAAAATTTTTAAGAAACCGACAAATCGCTCGCGCTGAAGATAGTG
This sequence comes from Camellia lanceoleosa, assembly GCA_025200525.1. Lineage (NCBI taxonomy): Eukaryota > Viridiplantae > Streptophyta > Magnoliopsida > Ericales > Theaceae > Camellia > Camellia lanceoleosa. Next base: position 100,392,896 of record CM045759.1, read on the forward strand.
TGAAACCAGTCTGGATCAAGCCAGGGTCCTTCTCAATACTCACTCCAACAAGCATGATTTCATTCATTAAGGGCTTAGCACGCCTCTCTTTCTCTCAGTTTGATCAAAGTTTTGCAAATCCCGAGGAATTCCTCCCTCTTTGTTTTTACCGTAGTGTTCAAAAGGTTTCGAAAAACTCAGGTCATTACAATGACTTCAAGGCACAAGAGAGCAGGTGGAATGCATTGCCATTTCATTCAAATCCTGGCACAACTAGCACACGGCAGAAGCAAATATGAGAGCGTGAAAATCACTGCTGTTTCATTCAAAATCTGTTGGCATAACTGGCTCCCTGGCAGAAACAAACTCAAAACAAAACAAAAAAACAAACGCGAAACAAAATGGTGACGCCCGAGGTAACACCCCCGGAATCACCCGACTCCTATATAACAGGACTGACTCGATACAACAAGACAGACCCAAAACAAAAGAGACTGACTCAAAACAAAACAACAAAATTGACCCAATACCCAAGTCAGAAAACACAAAAACTGGTATTTGCACATTGCTCGTAACAAAGGCGTGCCATCCACCATATTTGAGTAAACGAAGGCCGCCTCGCAGTGGTTCATCCCTCGATCACATCACATTATCTCCCACAAGTTCACTAATCAAGTGCCGATAGACTTTGCAGAGCTTGGTGGGAGGATAACCCCATTGTCAAACAAATCCTGTACTTCATGGCGAAGACGGAAGCAGTTGTCGATAGTATGGCCAGTTTGCTGATGATATGCGCACTACTGGGTAGCATCATGTGTAGCCGGAAGAGGGTTCGGGAGAGGCCGAGGCTCAAGGGGTTTGAGATGGCCTTGTCCAACAAGGATTTGGAAAGCTTTGGATAAAGGCATGTGGAGGGCATGGAAGATCCTCTGACCTCGGGTTTGGTACTTCTGGGTTTGTGGATTTCTGCTGGACGCACCAGCAAAGGGATTGACAGGTGCTGGCTTGGTTTGCTGATCTCTTCTGAGTGGAGGATTATAGCTGAAAGGAACGTTTCTGATACAACGACCCTTCTCCCGGCTTGCCCCTTGATTCAAACTGCCCCCGACTTGAGTGGCGAAAATGCCGTCCACAGTTTTTGCAACAACTGCGAGCACTTGCTCTTTGTTCAGTCCCTCGGCTTTCAAAGCCTCAACAGCCAACAGAAGATGCTCATGGGGATCCATGTCCGCCTTTATCTTGTTATTTCCACTCGCCTCCACTTTGCCAAGAGATTGGCATTCCTCAAATACAACCCGTTCCGAGATCGGGGAACCTTTTGTCGTGAAACTCCTAGCATGTGCTGTGGTCGATGATGGAGCCAATGTCCCAGAAGCTAGATCTGTTACAGTTCTTTGAAGATCTTTGATCATTCTCTTTAGCTCAGAAGTAGTGGGCTCACGGGTTTGAGATGATTGGGGTTTAGGCAAGGCACAGAAAAGTCCAGAAGTTTGGAGGCAAGGCTCACGGCCGAGACTCCGCAACCTCAGAATGAGCACAGTATACAACATCACCAAGCGCTCAATCGGTGACGTCTGAGTCTTAAGGTCGGTCAAAAATGGGGTGTCTACACCTATGGATAACTGCATTTTTCTTGAAGATGACACCAGTCCAAGTGTTGGTAACAATCCAACTGTCGGTGAGGACAGTGTCTCTGCAAGGGGTAAAAGGCCGATGGATAGGAAATCTGCAAAAGAATTACTTCGGAAAAATCAAGTCGCTCAAGCTGAAGTTCAAAAAATGGGCACACAATTGGACACATTTAACCAATACCTTGCTGAGAAGGAAAAGAAAAAAGATGAAAGAGAAGAAAAAAAGATTCAAGCACTGCAGAAGATGAAAGAACTTGAGATGAAAAAACATGAGTTTGAGATCAGAAAACAAGAACATGAGATGAAAAAGGAAGAACATATAATAATGACTACGGATATTTCTCATTTGGACCCTCAGATGAAAGCGTATTACACAATGCGAAAAAATGAGATTTTCGCCAAGTGGTCCACAAATGTGAACAGCTCAAATTTTTATTTCCTCCTACCTCCTGATGAATAATTATAGGATAAATGTTAGTCTTTATTTTTTGTAATATCATTTATTTTTTGATGTAATTTTTAGTCTTTATTTGCAATGTAATTTTATTTTGTAATGAAATTTCATGTTGTTTTTATTTTTATTTTTGAGTATTTTGTACTTCACAATGTAATATTATTTTTTCAATGTATAATGTCCACTAATTTGTATTATAATTTAATATTTTCAATAAAGTATAATGCAAAAAAATAAATATATTTTTTTCAAATGAAGGCAATAAAAAGATAAAATACTTTAGCTGATATTAAATGAAGATAATTTTATTATAATAAAAAGACATTATAATATAAATATATAATTTTTTTCAATTTGTCCATATTTTCATTTTTTTTATATTTTTTATATTTGTCTAGTTGAGAAAAATATAAATATATAATTTTTTTAACAAACAGGTAAAAAAAATGTCACAAAAGACAAAAAATAAACAAAAATAAAATCACGAAAAATCTATATCCAAACAACACCTACAACCTTGGAGGGAAAATTGGTTGAGATTTGCCAAAGATAGCAAATGACCATTAGAGCACCATTGCTATAATTTGACAAAATAAAACTATTCATTGCCAAATTATAGCAATAACAATAACAAAATAGCAACTAGCATTGGAGATGCTAAGGCACTCAAGCTCAAAATAAAGCCAAACCCTTTGGCTCCAAGTAAAAAAAATTTCAAATTTCATGAGGGACCTTATCTCTTGCAAATATTCTCATAGTCTCTCACCTGTTACGTGAAAGGTAAGAGGAGTTTGCGCCTAATTTCCCTTTAAAAAAACGAGAAAAGTTTAAAATATATATATATATATTGCATAATTTAAAGAAATCAATAAAAATTAAATAAAAAATGACTTATCTATATATTATATAAAGAAAAAGGCATTTTTAGAGAGAAACCTTCTAGAAACTCTAAACCTTCATTTTAAAATTATTGAATTTTCTCAATTTTAAACAATTAAGAAAATTTTCATTGGTTAGCTTTCATTTACCTTTTATTTTATAATCCCACATCGAAAAAATAAAGAAAAAGTGAATTGTTTTATTTACATAAAGTGAATCTTATACTCATATTTATATAAGTAAAAAGAGATTTTTAATGAGAAACTTTAGAATCAATATCTCGTATTAATTTTTTTTATTTTCTTAATTTTCAACAATTAAAAAAATTCTCATTGCCTAACTTCCATTTAATTTTTATTTTATAATCCCATTGGCTAGTTTCCATTTAACTTTTATTTTACAATCTCACATAGAGATTTTGATTTTAAAAATAATTTTGTATGAGGTTTTGAAACTCTCATAATATCTCTCATTAAAAGTATTTTTTTGTAAAATTTATAGATATATTGATAATCTCAACCTTACTCTTATAGCTCCTTAATAAAAAAAATAATGAGATAATTATGATAATTTTAAATTTGTATTCAAAACTTATAAATCATGGGATAAATTATTATAATTTTCAATTTATATTGTGTCAATTTTAAATTTAAATTAATAGATTGTTTTCCATATTTAGTGACAATTTAAATTTTAATAAAAGAAAATTTAAATATTTTAATTAATTAATTTTTGTGTAAGTTAGTTGGTTTTTTGACCAAACTGATTAAGCTAAATTGTTTTTAGTTTGAATGATTTGCTAGTTTAATCGTGATTTTAGTGGTTTTACCAAAATATATTGGTTAGATTTGTTTGATTCAAAATAAACTAAAGAACTAAGATTGCTTGATTAGAAATAAACTTCTCGTCCAAACAATTGTTAATTTTTATTTTACAATCTCACATCGAGAAAATAAAGAAAAAGTGAGTTGTTTCATTTATATAAAGTGAGTCTTATAAATGATGTTTTGATGGAAAAACCTTCTAGAAGCTCCAAACCCTCATTCTAAAATTATTGAATTTTTTTAATTTTAAACAATTAAGAAAATTTTTATTGGCTAACTTTCATTTACCTTTTATTTTACAATCCCACATCGGGAAAAAAAAAAGAATTGTTTCACTTACATAAAGTGAATCTTATGTTGCCATTTAAACAATTATGAAAATCCCCATTGGCTAGTTTCCATTTAACTTTTATTTTAAAATCCTATGCCAGAAAAAGAAGATAAAAGTAAATTGTTTTACTTACATAAAATGAATCTTATACTTCCATTTATATAAGTAAAATGAGATTTTTAGTGAGAAACCCTATGATCAATATCTCATACCAATTTCTTTTTTTTCTTAATTTTAAACAATTAAATTTTCATTAGCTAACTTCCATTTAACATTTAATTTACAATCTCATATAGAGGTTTTGATTTTAAAAATAATTTTGTATGAGATTTTAAAACTCTAATAATATTTAACTTTAAAATAATTACAATCTCACATCGAGAATAGAAAGAAAAAGTGAGTTGTTTCACTTATATAAAGTGAATCTTATACTCTTATTTAATATTATAGTATTATGCATGTTTCAGTTTAAGATAGTTTAAATTTTAAATTTTTAATTAATTAATTTTGTTATAAATTGGTTGATCTTTTGACTTAGCCAATTAGGTTGAATTATTTTTAGTTTGACTAATTCAATGGTTTAATCGCGATTTTAGCTGTTTTATCAAAATATATTGCTTAGATTTATTTGATTTGAAATAAACTAAGATTGATCTTATTAAAAATTGAACGACTGAGATTCTTTAATTAGAAATGAACTTTCCGTCCAAACAATTGTTAACTTTTATTTTACAATCTCACATTAGGAAAATGAGGAAAAAATTAATTGTTTCACTATATAAATATTATGCTCTCATTTAATATTATAGTGTTGCGTATGTTTCAGTTCAAGACAGTTTAAATTTTAAAATTAAAATAAAATTTAAAAGTTTTAATTAATTAATTTTGTTGTATAAGTTGATTGGCCTTTTGACTTAGCCGATAGGGTGAACCGTAGTTTACTATCAAAATTAATTTCTTTTAAAATTAGATAAAAAAATATCACATTAACTATAATATATAGGGATATAATCGGTTTGGTGTAGTCGGTATATAGGTAAAAAATTTCGGGAAAATTAGTCTAAGGTCTCTCTTACATTTTTAGTAATGAGAGAGATCCATAATATTATTTTGTGATGTCTAAAATCCCTCAATCACACACTTATATATCACAGAGAAATTTGATATATGTATTTTATTATTTTATGCCTCATCATCCTCACATTCTTCTTCTGATTCCAAATCCTAACCTCAACCTACAACGCCTACGCTCTCTAGTTCATCTCCATCATCTACGAGATCTAGTTCGGCTTCTCATGGATTCTCAACCAGCTCCCCAAATGGTTCCCCATCACTCGCGAGACCTACCTCGACCGCCTCTCCCTCCGTTTCGAACGCGACGACGAGCCCAACCGCCTCTCTCCGGTCGACTTCTTCGTCAGCATCATTAATCCTCTCAAGGAGCCTCCCATCATCACGGCGAACACCGTTTTGTCCATCTTGGCCATCAATTATCCCATGGACAAAGTCAATTGTTATGTCTCCGATGATGGGGCTCCCATGTTGTTGTTTGATACGATAGCGGAGACTGCCGAGTTTGTCAGGAAGTGGGTTCCTTTTTGTAAGAAACATAGTCTGGAGCCGAGGACATCGGAGTTTTACTTCTCGGAGAAGATTGATTATTTGAAGGATAAGGTTCAACAGACTTTTGTCAATGAGAGGAGAGCTATGAAGGTAACTGCTACTACTATTACTTTTCTGATTTTAATACTATCTTTGTTTAAACATTAAATTCAGTTTAGGGAAAAAACAAAATTGTAAAAAAATGTGTCTTGGATTAGAAAGACTGCATTCATCTATCTGGTTGGAATGTCATATTTTGAACAAATGGCTGTCTAAGAGAAGTAGAGATTGTTGATTTGCATTGCAGAGAGAATATGAAGAGTTCAAATGGTTGTCTAAGAGAGGTAGAGCCGATGATGGGGCTTCCATGTTGGTTTGGAGAGAATTTCTTTGATTTGGACCAAAGAAATTCAAAGCTAGATGGTTGTTGTTGTTGAAGGTAGAGAAAATGATAAACAAATCAAAGAAAATTATAAATAAATCAGAGAGAATTTCTCTACTTTGGAGAGAATTTCTGTAATTTGGATTGAATTTTTTCTAGTTTGGACCAGAGAATTTCTTTGAATTGAATTTTTTTTGGTTTGATTTAAAAGATCTTAGACATTATGAAAATATTGAATGTCTTTTATGCTATGTAATCTTAATACTAGGGACTTTAAAAAAAAATTCCCAAAATTTTCACCCAACTAATAATGTCAATTTTAATATTTCAAGCCCTGATAGAGATTGCTTCTCCCATCAAATTGTACCAATTGAAACGGTTCGGTTCAGTATGATTTAATTGGTCTAGGTCTTTTTAAACTTGAACTACTTTTTAGTATAGTCACTAATTTATGTAAAAACATTGAATTAGTTATTTATCCACCATTTCAAACTTGTCCAATCCATTTATTTAATAAATACTTTCCAATTCTTAATTAATAAAAATACAAACAAAAAAAATTTAATAAATATTAAGGTTTAAGAATAATGAGTTAGAATTAAAATTATATATAATAAGGATTTACTAACTTTAGTTTATAGAGATGATATGATTAATTAATTGTGATTAATAATTTACTATATTTAGTAATATCATTATATTATTAAATTATATATATATTATAAATATGTTGAAGCGGTTGGTTTTGGTTTAGTTTTGTGCACAAAATGCTTGAACCGATACCAAATCGAAAAAAAATTAAATTAAAAATCTCATAGACTGATTCTTATTAAAAAAACATACCAAATATGATTTGTTCGTTCCAATTCAATTGGTTTGGACTCTTTTTTTTATTTTTCTTACCTCTATTAATATAACATAAAAAATATATATTATTATGTTGATATTTGAGTTTGTATCAGAGATATTAATTATATATAATAAAATATTTTTATATCATGTGATTGTCAATATATCATTTTTTTGTCTAATTTTAGACATGAATTAACTTTTGGAGTAAATTAGATAAAACTTGAAACATAAAAGATCAAAGTTTTAAAAAATAAAAATAAACTTTAAAATCCAAAGTAAGAAAATGTCAAACAAATGGCCGTGGGATTATGAATATAGTGAGAAGATTAATAATCTCATATTTTCAGCTAGCTAAAAAAATTCTATTTAGGGGAAATTTTTAACTTTTTTTTTTTATAGTTAATTTGATAATTGTGAGAGAAAAATAAAAAGATTATAATTTGGACATGACATTTTTATTTTATTGATATTAGCATATTTTATCATTTAAGAATTATTTTATTTCTCATTTTACAAAAATAACAAAGTTATTTTTTACATAATGAGGATTTTATATACTTTAATATATTTAATTCTAACTAGTTAATGCCATTATGCTGCTATACAAGTAAACATAGTTTACCTTATATTTCCAATTTAATACTACTACATTAATAAAGTCTTCGTTTAGGATGTGGACTGACTTTTTAACTATTTTAGTCTAGGGCTAAAAAGTCTCGTTTAGAATGAATTTTTTGGCTTTTTCACTTTTGTGAGAGAAAAAATAAAATAATTATAATTTAGATGTGATATTTTGTCTTATTAGGCTAAAAAGCCTATTTTGCCTTCGTTTGACACAAGCAAAAATGGGACTTTTTGGCTAAAATAGCCACAAAAAGACAAAATAGCTTTTTTAGCCAAATAAGACAAAATGTTACATTCAAATTATAATCATTTTATTTTTTCTCTCACAAAAGTCAAAAAAATTAAAAAATCTATCACAAATGAGACTTTTTAGCCCTGGGATAGAATAATTAAAAAGTCAAAAAGCAAACTCATATCCCAAACAAACCCTTTGTCTTTTTGTAGCTAAAATGACCTTAATCCAACCCAAATTTTCGTACCAAACGAACCCTAAGTAATCTCTTTATTCAATTTCATGATACTAAAATAGTTCTATACAACCTATTACTGTAAACAAACCAAACCCTAAGATTAAAAATTCATAAAGAATGTGAAAAATAACACTTGAGTTTGATTTGATAATTAAAAAATAAAAGATAATTATTTTTTATTTAGAGTTTGACTATTGTAACAAAATAAATATTAATTTTTTAATTCTATCAATTTAAACCTTAATTTTTTTTGATTTTTTTCAATCTAAATTATCGACCTAATTTCATTAAGTAAAATCAATAAAAAATAATAATATTTCAATTATCAAAATCAATATAGGTGTAGTGTACATAAAATGTCTAAAATACTATTTTTTTATTAAATTTAATACTAAAATATTTTTTTTTAATCAATTTTACTTAATGAAAATAGAAAATTAGTTTAAATTGAATACAAATCTAAAGTTCATGGTTTAAAATGATAAAATTAAAAATTAAAATTTTATTTTGTTATAAGGTTCAAGTTTTTTTTAAAAAAACTATAATTGTTTCTTAAAAAATAAATACAAAATTTGGGTGAAAACGGCGTCGTTCCACTTGTCAATGCGGCTCCATTAGCCATGAGGTGTCCCTTCCTAGTGAAAACTTCCACACGATCTCCCCACGCAAATCTCCACAACGGATTCAAATCCGTTATTTTCGCTCCCATTTCAGTTTCAAACTTCTTCTTTTCCTTTTGTTTTTTTTTTTTTTATCGGCAAAGAACAATACCATTAAAAATATGAAATTTGAAGGTATAAAGAGATAAAACGTATTGAGAGATATTCGAAGAGTAAAAACTCACTTTCCTAACTATGTGTACTAGATATGCACGGGTTTAAAAAATTAATTTCAAAATTAAATAATATAAAACAATTTGTTTGAAATATAAAGAAAAAATAATTTAAAATTAAATAAATATTAATTATATTCACGAGGATGAAGGTGAAGTATAAGAGTGCAAAAAATAAAAAATATCATGCTAACCCAACTTATCTTATCAATCCATACATTTTGAGAAAGTCAGTGGGACAGTTTTGGTTAACAAACTTGATAAACAAACGAGTTGAGCTCTAACTCAGTAAAATTTGGCTTAACTCAGCTCGTTTGTAGCTCTCTCCACAGGTGATTTAAATCCGTTATTTTTCCTCTACATTCAGTTTCAAAGTTCTTATTTTCCTTACTATGTGTATGTGATTTACAGAAACGTATCAGAAAAAGAAACAAATAATAAAATTAAACTACGAACAAATCCGAATTAGAAATACTCTCTTTAAGGACAAATAATATTGAGAAAAATCTCAATTTTTATTAATCAAATATGAACTGAATAATCCTAAGGCTTATAATCTTATTTATAATAAACCTAATTCTCAAAAATAAGAAACTAACAAAATAGAAAATAAAATCAAAACTAATAAAATGGAAAAACTACATCATATTAAATCAAGAAACTAAATAACTCAATAATTCTATATTAAATTAGAATATTTCTAATAAAATATTAATTTTAAAATAATAAAATAAAAATATTTATTATTTAAAATTCGGTTTACATCAGTAAGCTCTTGTAAAACAAATTGAATGACAACTGAGGACACTTGACCGAAATGTTGAGTCTTTCTTCAAATGTAAAGAAAGAGATTCAAGTGGAGGGAAAACTATAAAGATATCCAAGAGAAACAGAGAAAAGAAACAATCACATGTAATAAAAGGGCCAAAATCAAGTACTTAAAAAAACAACAGCAGCAACAGCAGCAGCAGCAGGGAAACACCCCACTGTTAGCACTTCAAATATCAAAACATAAAATCTAAAGCATTAAAAAAAAAAAATTAACAAATACTAAACAAAAAAAAAACGTTTCCTTTTGTTTTGTGAATCATCTATAGATTTCTTCATCTTCGTCGCCAGCTTCATCTTCATTTCCGCCTTGGCAGTATCAGTCAGTTCAATAAGTATGTCTGAATTTTGCCCAGTAGCAGCATTCACAAGTCCCCCATTGCTTTTAACCCGATATGTTAACTCCTCCCCATTAGGCATAGAATCTATATAAACAGTTGAATTTTCATCAATCTCCTTATTCAAAAGCATTCCTGATAATTTCGTGACCACATTCTGCTCCACCCATCTCCTAATAGGTCTCACACCATATTCCTGGAAGCACATATTGTAGCAATTTAATGACCACTGCAAATGGAAGTAATGAAATGTGTATACATTAGAGAAGTCATAATACTTACCGGATCATAACTCTTCAATAATATAACATACAATGCTTGTTCAGTCACACATAAGGCAATACCCATCCTTGCAAGGCGGAATTTCACATCCTTCACCTGAAGCTCGGCAACCTTTATCAATTGCTCGTGAGAAAGAGGATCAAATACCACAATCTTATCCAGTCGATTAAGAAACTCGGGCTTGAAGTGTGTCCTCACCTATAATGTGTCAAAACCCAAATTATAGTCTGATTCAAAACACAATTTAGATAATGAAACAAGCAATGTTAAACAATATGCAGCTGTTAAAAGTTACATGGCATTGCTACTTTACCTCTTGCATTACCAATTCCCGAGCACCCTCCATTTTACAACTGCCCATTGATCCTTTCAAGAGATACTCGGCTCCAAGGTTTGAAGTCATAATGATTATTGTGTTGGTGAAATCAATTGTGCGGCCTGCGCCATCTGTCAACCTTCCATCATCCAAAATTTGAAGAAATGTATTTAAAACAGTGGGGTGTGCTTTCTCAACTTCATCAAATAGTATGACACTATATGGCTGCCTCCTCACTGCTTCTGTGAGTTGCCCGCCTTCCTCATGCCCATCATAGCTGAAATCATCAATTACAGCAGTGACTAACATTGTTTCAATCTCATATCTCATAAAGAATAAAGACAAAAAGTTTTGAAAAATTTAAAAAACCTCCAAAATATTGATTTGTGATTATAATCCAATTTTAAACAATAAATAGTAATATCAATCAAACAATCAAGAATGAATCGGCACAATTGTGAGGAAGGGGTTATGGAATACTCCTTCTATCCAAACAAGCACTTGTAGAATCTTCACAGCTGTCACCTGAAATGGAAATAAAACTGCAGCCGGTAGTGTCAGAATTAGCACTTCGACGGACAAATTAGCCTCTGTAGAAAGATTGGTGTTTCTTTTGGTTTCTTGAGGTTCAAGGTTCTCTACACATACCTGTTTCTCCAACCTTTCTCCTCCTTTTATAGAGTCATTTTCATCTATCTTTAATCCATGCAGCTTAGCCCTTCATCATTATTTTGTCAAGGCCATCCCCCTACTATACTTCCTTGAAAGGGACAGCCTGGTCCCACCTAATGGGTCCATGCCGACTCGCCTGACACATTCGGCTCTGTTATTCGGCACAAGTACCCACTATTCGGCACTCATCGATAATTTTATGCTTATTCGGACATCTATTCAGTAATGACGTAGTCTAATGGGCTTTGGCCTTATTCGGCCCATCTTAAACGAGCTTGGATGCACTATTGGCCGTTTTTCAAGTATATCCTTTTTTCGGCTCCCACAACAGAAATTTAACGTAGAAAAACGACAATTGGACTCCTCTAATTGTGATAAAAAAAAAAAAAAATCACAGACTAAAGTCACAAAATAATCTAATAAGAAAAGAAATGAATTACACGCGATAACTCTCAACTGCCTAGCAAATCCATGCTTGAATTGAACCAAATCCGATGTGTCTCTTCTACCACCATCTTCACCTCAGAATTGCTTTGCCCAATGTTGATTCCACTACGCCGATGTCGAATCTATGACAATGAGCCACTCCAAAATCCACCAAAGTTTTAGGCCCAAGTTCTCCAGAATCCTCCGAAGAACACCTCTCTCTTTTTTTGGAATGAAATAACAAAACCAACCCTTGATGTTTGTCAATATATAGTTCGTTGCTCAATCGATCATATTTTATACATCAAGGAAACTCATATATAAACACCCTCTAATATAGAATACTTAGTATTTTACTCCTCTCTCATAATCTGGACGGGTTAAACCTTAAAAACAGCAAACAATGCACTTTATACTAAATAGAACCATGAAGACAGCTCGAGTTCATAACACACGCAGAGATACTAGATGATACACTTCGCCGTTCGAGTGCACGAAAGACCGCTCAAGCAGTCAAACAAATTTTCGTACATAATTAGCGAAGTGGCAAATAGAAATACTCAAGTCAAGATACAGAATATCAACACAAACTCCTCTGAACAAGTACAATGGAACGCCCCAGCCCTTCACATGTTATCGATATTGTCCGCTTTGGGCCACACCCACACAGATCCAGCCTAAGCACGCTTAACTGGGGAGTTCTGCTAGAGATTTCACCACTTGGGAAAATGCCTCGATGCTATACAAGGGTCTAGGTTTTTACTTTTATTGCCTAGGAACTTCCCCTTCATTCTCGATTTGGGACACCGGGACCTTACATACAACTCGGGTTAGATTCGCATCTAAACTCTCATAACTAACAAATACAATAGAGTGAATAAAAAAATAACTAAATGGAATTTTGTCTAACGGGATTGCCAATGACAAAAACTTAACAGATTTAATTTAACCTAATGCACTTACCCAAGTGGAACACCAATTAATCGGGCAACCGAGTATGGCTCCATATACTCAGTCATGTCAATCCGAATCAATATGTTTTCTTTGCCGCCCAGCTGTTCTGCAAGAGCCTTAGCAAGCTCAGTCTTCCCAACACCTGTAGGACCCAAGAAAAGGAATGAACCAGTTGGCTGTTGTCGCCTTCCCAATCCAACCCTTGATCTCAACACAGCTTCGGTAACCGCATTGACTGCTTGATCTTGCCCCACTACTCTTTGATGCAACTTGTCAGCAAGGCCATTAAGCCACTCTTTCTCACTCTGGCCAAGCCTCGTCATAGGTATGTTTGTCAAGCGACTCACTTCTTTTGCAATTTGTTCTGGTCCAATAGTCTCTACCAACATTACATTTTCTTCTATGCTCCCTTCAAGCTTTGCTATTGTTGCCTCGATATCTTTAATTAGATAAGTTTTCAAACCTATAGCATCAGCAAAATTACCTCTATTTTCAGCTTCTTGTAATTTAAACAGTAAATACTCTTGCGTCTGTTTCAGTTTGCGACGCTCATTAAACTTTTCCTTCTCCTCTATATACTTTTTCCTTAATGGTTGAAGTTTGACCATCAAATCATGAAGCTCTTTTTTAACCTGAAATAGTGGTTGAATTTCTGTTGCAAATGAAAAAAATAATTGCCATTAAATAGTAATTGTCATCAAGAAATGTACTCACTTTAACAAGTTCAGCCTCACTAGCTTTGTCTTTCTCCTTCTCAAGAGCATGAAGTTCAGCTTCTAACTGAAGTTTTTTCCTTTCAAGATTATCAATCTCTTCTGGTCGACTATTGAGCTGGACCTTCACATTTGCACATACTTCATCAACTAGGTCAATTGCCTTGTCTGGTAAATGACGTCCTAAATATGGGGAAAAATGCATATAAATCAGTATCTCTTATTCTAACAATAAAGTTATTAGCCTTGAAAATTCACGAACATGAGACCCAGAATAATAAAACAAACGACATAAACATATTGAACTACAAAATAATATCCACGAACCAGTAATATATCGAGCTGATAGTAGGGCAGCAGCCACAAGAGTTTGATCCTGAATTTTAACATCATGATGTCTTTCGTACCTCTCTTTTAGACCTCGAAGAATACTAATTGTGTTCTCAACACTTGGCGCAACCACATAAACCTTTTGGAACCTTCTTGCAAAAGCAGCATCTTTCTCCACATATTTTCTATACTCTACAAAAGTTGTCGCCCCAATGCATCTAAATTGGCCCCTGGCAAGCATTGGCTTTAAAATGTTGGCAGCATCCATGGACCCTCCTTCAATTTGACCAGCACCAAGAACAAGGTGTATTTCATCAATGAAAAGTATAACTTTTCCTTCAGCTTCTTCTGCTTCCTTTAGAATTGCTTTCAACCTTTTCTCAAATTCTCCCCTATACTTCGTTCCGGCAACCAAAGCCCCCATATCTAATGCAAAAAGCCTCACATCATCAAAATATTTAGGAACATCCCGTTTAACAATTCTTTGGGCTAAGCCTTCCACCACTGCTGTTTTTCCAACACCAGGCTCTCCAATAATAATGACATTGCTCTTGTTTTTTCTTGACAGAATACTAATAACCATATTAATCTCTTCATTCATTCCAATGACAGGGTCAAGCTTTCGAGCTTGCTCTATGAAGTCACAACCATAAGTCTTCAGAGTTAGAAATGTGTTATCTCCAGAAGGATCTCTCACCTTTTTTCCCTCCTTACCATAAAGCTTCTTGACCTCTAATTTCACCCTGGAGGTACTGATCCCACTTCTATCAAAAAGACCTTCAATTTCTGAATCTTCTAGAAGACTGAGGATCAACTGATCAATGGCTAAATGACTCTGACCATGGGACTTTGAGGATTGAGCCATGTTAATCACCCTAAGTAGACTGCAACTTTCTGGGACATTGTTTTCACGAGTGTTGTTTTGAAAAAAACCCATCCTTCTGGGTTGATTCTCATTTTTAGGGATTCTGCAGGGAAGCATATTCATTGCTTGATTGAGGACATTCCCAACTGAGTGTTCAGCTTCTTCAACCTGACTGGCATTGACAATTGCTTGCCTCAAGTTATTACAATCGGAGACCAATGCCACTACCAAATGAAGAGGCGTAGACTCTTCGTGGCCGGCATTCATAGCCAGTTCCTTAGCCTTATTAACAAACTTCCTTGTATTTCTGTCCAACTTCCCAAGTCCATTGTTGATATTTAAACCTGCAACAGAAAGAAAGAAATGTATAATAAAAATACACATCTATGTGGTCATTCCAGAGTTTTAGTTTTATTTGTTTGTTGATTTGCTGAATCTGAGTGTAGAACCGACTCCTCTTGCTTGTATGAAACATTTGAAATATAAGTTTTTGATGCATATTTTGAGAAATTCTATTTCCACACACCTATTTACCTCTATACACACTTAATGATTTATTTTTTTTATTACAGTTTTGTCCTAAAATAAAATTAATATAGTGTCCTTATCTTCTCCATCAAAACCCCAATTTCTTAACCTTAACCCTAACTACCGTCCACTGCTATTGCCACCACTGCTGCTGCCATCAATTCAGCTACAACTTTGCCACAAAACCGCCATCCCCTCCTCTCTCTCTCTTGGGTTTGTGTAGTTATGGCACAGAACATAGTTGTGACCGGTGGTGCTGGATATATTGAAACCCATACGTTGCTTCAATTGTTTTTAGATGAAAATACATGAACAAAGACTAAGCAACAAATGTTAGTCTATTATTTTATCTCTCTTCAAACCAATTGTTTTTCAGCCATTATTTTGTGTAGCTCTTTAAATTAACTGTTTTTAATGCACGGTTTAAAACCAAACTGAACCGAATTTAATAGGTTCGGGTTCGTGCAATTTTCTCATCTTATGGTTTGATTATCGAATTCAACTTTTTGAGAGCTAAGTCAATCTGTTTAGTTCTGGGTTGGACACCAATGCAAACCACATACTAGAACTCATGTAATGATGAAAAGAATGCAGTAAAAAGTACTCAAGAATGGCATTCAGCCTCTCCCACAAGATCGGTATTGGTTTAGGTTTTAATGTTAAAGAGAGATATTTTTGATAAAAAGGGTTGTACATTGAGTAAAATTATAAAAATTAAAATTAGTTAGTGTGTGTATTGAGAGATGATGTAGAGTGAGATATTTTGGTATGTAGAAATAGAATTACCAGTGTATTTTTAGGATAAATTACACTTTGCCCATTTTATATTTGGCCATTTTCTCACTTTTGACCCTTAAATATATATTTTTCTACTTTGACGGTTTATGTTTCAAGATTTTCTCAATTTATTCTTAAAGCTTGCTTCTGTTAAAAATTAGACATAAAATAACACATTGACAATTATGTGGCATAAAAATATTTTATTATATATAACTCATATCTCAAATACAAACTTAAATCCCATTATAATCATATATTTTTATGTTATGTGATAATTATTGTGACATTTTCTGTCTAATTTTGAACAAAAGTTAGCTTTAGAGTCATTTTAAAAATAAAAATAAAAACTTGCATGAAAGGTCAAAGTAAAAATAAATAAATTTTAAGAGACAAAATGATAAAGTGGCCAAACATAACGGGGTGAAAGTGTAATTTATCCTATATTTTTATTACACCCTTAATTCCCCTTATAAAAACTAGGGTGGCTATAGCCTGTGGGCCCGCCCAGTCCAATCTTATTATTTTAGAATTTAGGAATGTTGTCTATATGGCTAGACTAGGCAAACATTTTTAACCTGATATATTAATGGGCTGAACTTGGAATTTATACTTTAAATCAGGTCCAATCTGTTATAAAATTAATTAATTAATTATAATATATTAAAATATATATTTTTTGTTGAAATCTAAACTTTATCTTTATTGATTTTGTTAAAATTCACATTTGTGGTGATATGCAATTACATTTATTTAAGTAATCCTTCAATTTATATATAAATTTTTTAATTTATAATGATATTAGTATATTTATTTAATAAATATAATGTGTGATTGAATTTAATTATGAAATATTTTAAAATAATTAACATATTGTCCGATGGGTTGGATTGGGATTTATAATTATTTTTTGAGCCGTGCTTGGGCAAATGTAAAGACTCAATGTTAAGGCCAAGCTGGGTTTGAACAGACACAAAATCTCTTATGATGTAATGTTGGACTGATTCGATGAATGCCCGCCCCTAAAAAAAACACATCTATGTGGTTTAGAAGCACTATAGTATTTTTTTCATTATTATTTTTAGCTAAGTAATTACGAATTCATTAAGATGAATCGTATGAAATTTAAAGTTGTTCAATGTTTGAACTCAGCCAATTTGATATTGGTGAGTATCCAAAAATAAGAAAATGGACTTCATGTTCTATTTTTTTCTTTTTTCTTTTTTTGAGAAATTTGGCTATAAACCCCTTTTTACCTTTCTTTCATTGTTAAAATGACTAAGAAAAAAATTATACTTTCTAAACCTCCTCATAATTATAAAGTCTTGCATAAAGAACAAAATTTATTATTTAAATATTTTATCAGACTATTATACCCTTAACTAAATCTTCTCACCTTCTCCCTTCACTCTCTCATCACCTTCTCCATCTCTCTCCTCCCCCTCTAAACACAGCTTCTCTTCATAGCCATGTCAGAAGCCACCTCAGCCGTCGGAGCACCGTCCGTCAATGTATTCTGGCCACCAACCGCCATGATTCCCGACGCCACCCATCCTCCGCATCCAATATCAGTCAAGCCTTCCATTTCTCTTCTGGAAACCCTAGAATTGAAGAAACCAGAGGTTTCATGCACTTCTACCATTCTCCATTCACTTATTTACTGGACTGAAATTCTAACAAAGGTTCTCCCTTTTCCTTCAGTCCTCAGTTCAATTTGTGATCTGAGAGGAGCCCTAATTTGAGTTTGCGATCTATGCTTAAGAGGCTTGGGTAAGGTTGATTCAACTTATAACATCTCAGATCTGGATTCGACTAATAACATCTTAGATCTGGTTTGTGGCATTTTGAATTTGGTGTGATTTCACCATTACGAACTCGATTTTGAGTTTTGATTTGAAGTCGACCTTGTAGCTCAAAATTTTTCCTAAGATCTAGATTGATGACTTGACCCTTACCTTTGGTTCGATGCCACTATTTGATCTTCGAAATATGTTGATTAGTTTTTTTGTTTTTATTTTTGATTTATTTTTGTTGATTTGCTGAGTTCAATCAGGTGTGTGCTCTAGTTTTTGTTTGACAGAATGAGAGTAAAATTTTACTCTGGTTTGTGCTCTGTTTTTGTTTGATAGAATGAGAGTAAAATTTTACTTTGGTTTGGGCTCTATTTTTGTTTGATAGAATGAAAATAAAATTTTACTCTGGTTTCTGTTTTTGCTTGACAGAATGAGAGTAAAATTTTACTCTGATATGTGCTCTATTTTTATTTGATAAAATGAGAGTAAACTTTTATCTTGGTGTTATCTGTTCTGTTTTTTATGTTTTTTTGATACAATGATAGTAAACTTTTACTCTATTATTGTGTACTTCTGTT
Organism: Camellia lanceoleosa; assembly: GCA_025200525.1. Classification (NCBI taxonomy): domain Eukaryota; kingdom Viridiplantae; phylum Streptophyta; class Magnoliopsida; order Ericales; family Theaceae; genus Camellia; species Camellia lanceoleosa. The sequence goes on from CM045759.1 coordinate 100,411,156, forward strand.
ATTTCTTTTTGGACTCCTAGTGACAGTAAAATTTTACTATCAATTCATTGCAGATTTGAATAATACAATGATAGTAAAATTGTACTTTCAAAGTAAAATTTTACTTTGAATCAGAGTAAAGTTTACTATGATTCAAAATAAAATTTTACTCTGGTTAAAAACATGTTGATTTGCTTAACGATATAAAATTTTACTTTGAATCATAGTAAACTTTACTCTGAAATTTTACTCTGGTTAAAAACATGTTGATTTGCTTAAAAATATAAAATTTTACTTTAAATCATCGTAAACTTTACTCTGAAATATACTGTGAAGATGGCTTAATAAGAGAGCTGATAAATATGAGGGTAATATAGTAAAAGAAACAAGTTTTAAAATATTAGGGATTTTGAAAGTACCTACATAATTATTGTCCTTTTGAAAGATAAATTATACAGTGAGGGGTCTATCACAAAATCCCCCTTCTTTTTTAAATGATTATTATGTTTTTACTATTTTTAATTAATTATGTTTTTGTTTTATTCGTTACACCTATTTTCTTTTTGGCGAAGCATATTTGTACAGTTAAATCATCTGTGCAAATGTTTATAGATAGAAAATAGAGGTTAGATATTTGAGAGGCATTTAATTAAAAAAATGCATGATCATTGCATTAACGGTTTGTGTAGTTTTCATTTCAAAAATTTAGCATAGGATTTATTACATTTTATACTCTTAAATTATCACTAAATTATTTATTTAATTCTTGAATTCTTGATTAAGTTTATTAGGTTCTTAAAGTATACAAATCAAAATCTATTTAATATCTAAAATATTAATTGAATCTATTAAATTTTTAAAATATTTAATTCAAACTTATTTAGTCACTGAAAGAATTATAAAATTAAAATGTAAGAGCATAAATATTATAAAGAAAAATTGGATCAAAAATCATTCACCACAAACTTTAAATGACAAGATAATTATACATTTTTTAATTTATAAAGACCCTGACTTAGTTTTTTTTTATGATCTCAATGACAGTTTTTTTGTCCGTGCTAATATATGTGGATGATTTTACCCTAATTTTATTTTTTGTTACAGCATTTCCAACGGTGATCTTTTTTTCACTAAATTTAAGTAAAAACTCCATTTGATATCCAGTGTTTCAACGGAGGATTTTGAATTTTCATCAAAACACCGGTCGACCGAGCGGACAACCGGACGAATGTCTAGCCGGTCGACCAATTAGTGTATTTTTTTCACAAATTTTTGCCTGAAGGTAGTCATCCAGTGATATCCGATGGTGAAAATCTAACGCCTATGAACAGTGATTTGATGAAACTTCATATGCATTCTTAATTTGGTGAAAGATTTTTGATATCATCGATTTGATACTCATTTGACGAAACCATTAAAGCAGAAAAAAGATTATTTTTTCATCAAATTTAAATTTGATGACAGAATTAACGAACCATTGGAGATCATCTTACTAATGTTTTCATGTATTAACCACCAGCACATTCATGGTGTGTGTAGAGATCTGTGCTTGGTTCCGCTTCCAATCTCCACTTGTTCAGATTGTTACTTATTGTTTGAATCTCACTACTTATTGTCCCATCATCGTTACTCTCTGTTCTTCGTCGACCCTAGTAATCACTAACATCTACTCTTTTTTTCGTCACTCTTTCTTCATTGATCGATTTGGTATAGTTTCAGGTTCATTTGGTTTTTGGTTGAGGTAGATTTGAAAGTTTGGTCGATCATAATTGACGACTTTTATATCTAGTTGTTGTGTTTCTTCTTGTAATATATACTCTATTTTTCGTTATTGATATCTTGTTTAGAATAGATAATAAAATTTTATTCTGGTATTGTGTTTATGTCTGATTTGTTTGTGGACTTATACTGAAGATATGTTTTACAAATTGATTATTGTGTTCCAATTGAATGAATGAATAAGTTTTGAATTTTTACACCATTTGTTTGTTATTGACAAATTTGACAATACAATTTTACTCTTGTTTGAATTTTGTTTGGTGACAATTTGTTTATAAATGATAGTAAAATTTTACTGTGAATCACAAAAATATTTTATTGTGAAATAGAGTACAATTTTATTATTTATGTCAAGTTCGATAGTAATTTTTTTTTATAAATAATTTCATATGAACCTCAATCTTGATGAGAAGATTCTAAAAATATTAATTTTATTAAAAATTGATATCTAGATCAAAAATTATATCATTTTAAAATTTAAAATATTAAATTACTCACTAAGAATATTTTAGTAATGGCAGTGGCTTTGGTCCAGTCCGCCATCGGACTGGACGGTGCTGTTGGGCCCGTGGAGGCCCACCACGGGTCCCGTTTTGAAAATCTGAACCGTTCAATGTGTAGAACTCGTCGAGTACTATATGCTTGTGAAAAATCACATTGATCGGATATCGATAGCTATGTGATCAAAACAGTTTTTTATCAATCGTTAATTAATTCACCGTCCATTTTTTTTTATACAAAACTGATTTGATCACATAGCTATCGATATCTGATCAATATGATTTTTCACAGGCATATAGTACTCGACGAGTTCTACACATTGAAACGGTTCAGATTTTCAAACGACCTGTAGGGCCCTCACGGGCCCAATAAGACTGCCCAAATCGATGGCGATCGAGAGAAGCTGGGTCCTTTAGTAATAGTGGTATGTATTGGACTTTTTAAGAAAAACTTTATGTGATTGTCCTTAATGCGTTAAAGTTGTATTATAAGAAAACTTTGATCAAATTCCCTTATTATAAATTAGTAAAAATATCCTATCTAGTTAAAATTTATTTTAAAAAATACTTTAAATTTATATTCTACACTTACGTATGGTAAAAAAAATTTATTTTTTTTAATAAGGATAAGGGTAATTATCTCTAGGAATTTATTACTTATTTTCTACAATGATTACGTGTTTACCTTTTATCTAGTATTATATGTCAGATTTCGTTTATTTATAATTGATTATTTTTAAGTTTTTTGATGTGTTCTTTTTATAACTTAATTAATTTTTTTTTTTTTTTATCGTTTGTAACTAAGTGTTATTATTTAAATTATCTAATTATACTTTTTCAGTATATCTAATACTGATATAATTTTATTGGCAAGACTGATAAATTAGACTCCAATACAAATTTAAACACACAATGAAACAAAACATTTTTTTAAAAAAAAATTATGATTTTTCTATAACAAAATATTAATTAGTTAGGGTTTTTTTATTAATTTATAATACTTATGGGCATATTTTATTTTTGTAACCTTTTCAGAGACTAAATATGTTTCAATTAAATCTTAAGGATATAATAGATTCAATCGATAATTTAGGAATTAAATAAATTTTAATTTATATATTTTAGGTACGTAGTAACTCAATCAAGAGTTAAGGGACTAAAGCTCTGTTTGTTAGGGTATATAAAGGGCGGATATAAGGGGGGACTAGACATAGTATGAGGTGGATCCCACATGTTTTCTTGTCTCCCTATGTCTTGTGTTTTGTTGCTCCAAATATAGGGAATTTGGATAGTATATCCCCCAAAAGGGGATATGCAATACCCCATGGTATTGTATATTCCCACCGTCAGATATAAGAAATCTTTCATCCAAAGGTCAAAAATAATTACTCTCCTCTTATTCCATCATATATCCTATCTTACTCAAATATAATATAAGTAATACCAGAGTATATATAATACATATCATATCCTACAACATATTATATCACATCTTTATTCTTAAGTATTACATATTCTCTTCAAACTCTTATATCCAATCCAGACAATCAAACGGGACCTAAGTAGATAATTTGGCGATAATTTAGGAATAAAAAGTGTAATAAATCCTTTAGCATAAAAAAAGTAGGAGAAATTACAATTCATTAGCCTTTTTTAAAAATAATTGCAGATTCATAGAAAATTTTATTATTTTAATTATTAGTATTTATAAAATTTGTCACTAATTTGTAATTAATAGTATTTTTTAAAATTATCATTGATTTGATATTTCCTCAAAAAAAGTACGCGAACAAATTTATTCTCAAAATTTTCACTCTAGATCTTAAAATCTCTCAATAATCCTAAAATTTCACTCTAAACATATATTTTTTATTTTCATTAACATAAACATAGTTAGTATTTTATTAGTTAGTTATATAGGATAAACGGTTTAAATCACCGAATTGAGTCCAAATTAGTCTAATAATAAGTCAACTTCACAGTAAAATTAAAAGGCATGTTTGATTTGTTTCTCAAAACATATTTTTGGAGAAAAAAAATTTTAAAAACATGTTTCGTTCATTTTTCTCTCTTCTCTCTCCTTTTTAATCACTTTTTCTCTCACACTTACCTATTCAATTATAAAATAAAAAAAATATATCAAATCATTCCAAACTCTAAAACTCCAAAACTAGTTTCAAAATATGCAACTAAACAAATTTTTTTAATTTTTTAAACTCTCTTTGAAAAATAATTTATAAACTAATATCTCAAAATACAAAGCAAACAAGGAGTTTTTTTTTTTAAATATTCAACCAAAAAAAAAAAAAACTAATTAGAGAATTGATCAACTTTTCAAACTATTTAAGAAACTAACTTACTTTTTGAAATCGCATTTTTAAAAAATGCGATTTTGAAATTAAAATTGCATCTTCAACATGCAATTTTACTTTAAAATCGTAAGTTGAAAATACAATTTATGATAACATGGTGAAATCGCATGTTCAACATGCAATTTCAATTGAAATCGTATTTTCAAAATGCGATTTCAAGATGAAATTGCATGTTGAAAATACAATTTTAATTTCAAAATCGCATTTTCAAAATGTGATTTCAAAAGTAGGTTAATTTCTCAAATAATTTAAAAAGTGAGTCAATTCTCTAATTTTTTTTTTTTTTTTTAAGAATATTTCAAAAAAAAAAACTCAGCAAACAAGGGCAAAATTCTAACAAATCCAGACTCCCCTATTCACATGATAACGTAGTGCACGGAACTACTGAATAATTTCGCGCTTCCACTGTTTCTACTTTGAACCTGCCATCCAACCAATCTCTCTTCCCCCACTACCCATCCACAAAAAAATAAAAAATAAAAATTAAATTTAAAAAAAAATCAGAAAAATAAAAAGAGTTCATTGATTGATACCTGGCACATTGGCAGGACCATTGCCGCTCTCATCCAAAGCTTCATTTCCACCCATGGATGAACCCTCCTGCCTCTGTTGCTCTTCCTCTTGAATTACAGTATCCACTTTATTTGAATTCATCTCTGTTTGATTTTTCACCAATGTTCTAGTCACTCATTTGTTTGGTGCAATTTATTATAAATTAAAATTTAAAAGCTAAATATATGTCTTCGTCAACTTCCAGATAATCAATTTATTTAAATTATTTTAACATAATAAATCATAAATAGAAATTACATCAAACAACTTAATACTCTCAAATAAAAATAAGTTATGAGTTCATTTACGCTGCAAGAGAGCCCAACTGAATCTAGAGAAAGAGGAGTAGATGTAGAGAGAGATGCGGTTTTCCTGAGGGAGGAAAGGGAGTAGCCACGGTTTTGGATTTCAACGAGGTAAGGAGGACATGTATACATATATATATATATATATAAAATAAATTAAATAAAGTATGAATGTCTGAAAGTGAAAAATAACATAAAAGCATATCTAAATAGGATAAATTACACTTAATACCTTATATTTTCATTAAAATCTCATTTTAGTCCCTTTATTTTTAATTATAACTGTCAACTCCTTATATTTTAAATTAAATTTCAATCTCACCTTTCAATCCATTCACTCTGTACTTTGATCCTCTCTGTTTTATGTATGTAATGAAAAATTTTTATTACATATATAATAGTTATGAAATAAGAATGCAAAATTATAATTATTTTAAATTAAAAAAGATCATTACACTTACCATTGAATGATATATATAGTGGAACCTCTCCATTACATATAATGGAGAGGATCACAATCTCATCTTACTATCAAGAAAGTTGACATAAATTGTCATTTGAAGCATATGTAACAATTTTATTGTCTCATTAGTACTCTTACATTTTTATTAAAATCTTGCTTTAGTCTTTATATTTTTACTAAAATCTCATTTTAGTCCCTTCATTTTTAATTTTGGTTAGCTTTATTAACAGTAGATGGGAAAAAAGGTGAAATTTAAAATTCTCTTATGCTGTGTTTGGTTGAGGGATTTGCGGAGTAATTTGGAAAGGAAAAGGGAAAAGGTGTGTGAAACTATGTGAAATATAGGCATGATTTATTCACATTTCACTTACCTTTTCCATTTCCCTTTCCAAATTCCTCCCCAAATCCCCCAACTAAACACAGCATTAAAGTGTAAGCAATTGATTGTATAAAAATGATTGTGCCATTGGCGATGTTGGTTCGACTGGAGGTGGCTAAGCTCGTTGTTCCATTGTCCATGGGAGCTGTTAGAGGTAAAAAGATTGAGAAGATTACTGAATAAGGACTGCCAAATGGAGAAAATTGATAAAGGAATAGGATAAACATTTAGGCAAATTACAAATACATGGAACAGTGGAAAAAAAATTGTACTACAAATGAATTTTTTCCGTGCAATTCTGACAAACAAAAAAAATGTACGAAAAAAAAATTACACCAAACACATAAATGAATTTGCACATGCACACAAAAGAAGTGCACCATCATAAAATGTATTTTTTTTTTTCACTACTCTACTGAAATGCAATTTCCTTAAATCTTGTGAGAGAGAGAGAGAGATGAGATGTGAATGAGACAGAGAGTGCGTGGTCAACAAAAATAAGACGTGAGTCTGTTTGGTTTTATTTTCAAATTTTATTTTTTTAATGAAAAAAATTATTTTGAAAAAAATAACACTAGAAAGATATTTTTGAATTTTTAAAAATTATTTATGCTTTTTAAAAAAATATAAAATCAGAGAAAAATTAAGAATGTTTAATTTTTTTCCATCAAATTAATTTTTTCTTTTTTTGAAATTTTTTAAAATGAAACTAAACAAGCGAGATCTGAAACTAAAATGAGTTTGGAGAAATGAAACTAATGTGAGTTTGGAGAAATAAAAAATTTTGAACAAAAATTAATACTATAAAGACTATGTTTATATACTGAATTTAATAATCATACGATGTGTTATTACTGTAATTATTTGATTCAATAACTGCAACAATGAAACAACAGCGCTATCTCTTTGTTGGGTTCACTTCGGACCACATTTTCATTATCTAAATCGTTCATTTTATAAAATTTATTGAATAAATTTTTCATATAAAATATAAATTAATTAGATATTTGTGATTACTTGACCAGATTGCATTCATTTTAAATTTACATTTATTGTCTATTTTTTTAAGACCATTATGATTTGATATATGGTTGTTGATCTCCCATCAATTTAATTATTTCAACTAACCCTATAACAAAATGATTATTAATTCAACCATTAACGACTTGATTCTTTAAAACATTTCCAAAAGTCAATTATTTTATTAAATAATATTATAGGGAGCTTCTATTCCCACTCTATTTTGCTCCAATTATATTTTCTTCTTTATCCTTATTATACATAGTTACTATTCACTCTCCGCTCTACTTCAAATATACTTCTTTATATATATAAGAAAGACAAAGAAGAAAGTTTATTTAGAGTAAAGTGGAGTGGGAATAGCGACTCCCTATTTATATTGCATAGATTATTATTTTCTTTCTAGCTGTATATGCAAGTGCTGGCCCTTATGAACAAAACAAAACAAAACAAAAAAAAAAATGTAAGAGCTGTCCATTATTAAAATAACATAATTTTATTACTTAATTGCTTCCCGTCGATCGGCCTTAAAAACTTGTATAACGTGTGTAATAGTCAAATGATTTGTTTTTCTTTTTTCTTTAACTACATGTGATATTTAAGGCTTATATTTACAATTGGAGATAGGAATTTGACAAATTATTCGAATTGTAAACCTAATTAGACAATTAGAATTGGTTTTTATTTTATTTTATATATATATATATATATATATCTAAATACGAATATGATACGATTTTAAAAATACAAATATTAAATAAGTTATGCTCCAATTGACCACTCATAACACGAACATGACCTATTTGACGAGTGTAAAAATTTAAGTCGACAAATAAGTCAAATAAGCCAAACACGTGGATATGAACCCACTATTACAAGTAAGCCAAATATAATTTAAATTTAGTAACCATAAAACCTTAAATATTTTATCCTTAGCCATTAGATTAAATATGGATATTAGAAGAAACTTTGTTAATTTTGAAGTTGTGTTGGATATTTGTATATTAATTAATGGGTGAGTAGTTCAGATGGGATGTGTGCCCTATTATTTATGAATATTTTTTATTTATTTTCATGAATATTGATATATATATATATATATATATTACCTGTTTTTTAGATGGGAACATATATATATTATCTTTCTTGTTGTTAATGTTTAATCAAATTATCCTTGTGCATGTGACGTAAATAAGTATGCTTGATATAAATTATATAATTTGCTTATTATTATAAATATGTTAGGTGTGTCGTGTATGGATTGACACGAGATGAGACTAGTATCAAGATAATTGACACATTTAATTAAATGAATCATGTTACTGTAAAATATTTTAAAACATATATATATATATATAATTAAAATGAAATGTATAGTTGAAATTGATGTGAATAAAAAATTACGGAATGAATAATAAAATTATGTAATATTACTTGAATAAAAAAATATTATTTAAATCTTCAACCAGAAACGTACTTGTTAAAATCAACACAAATTTGTTGAGTGCAAGTGGGAAAAAAATTAAAAACTAATTTATTGAATAAAATTTTAAAAAAAAAACTCATCATGACTTAGGTGCAAGTAGAATATGCACAAGGTGCAAGTCTAATATATGTAAAGTGCATGTCCAATATGTGTAGAATGGCCATGACTTAGGTGCTTCCAAATAAGAGATTGTGAGTTCAGCTTTTCTAATGGACTAATATAATAATTAACAATTAATTTTTGTTGATTAAAAATAAAATTAAAAAAATATATGTAAAATTGTATACGCCTGTGACTTGCACCAAATACATAAAACTTGCACTATGCAGATACCGTAATCTTTTATTTAATCATTTTAAAGATGTCGGTGACAACTTTTAATAGTATTAATATTAAAAACTATTCAGATTTTATTAATTAATAATAACTAAACCAAATGGGAGAAGAAGAATGAGGAAGTGACGCAAGAGTGTGAACGTAATAGAGTGGGCGATGTCTGAAGAGAGAGAACATGTGGGGAAGATTCTTTGACTTTGTTGAATGATTTTTCGAACATGTGAGAGAGTGGTGCGTGAGTTCGAGGGGAGATTCTTTGACTTTATTATTAATATAAATCGGTGATATTTCTTGCACCAACTAATATATTTTTAGTATATTAATATTAGTTGTGATATTATTATTGACCCTACTCGTTATATAAATAACAAATACCAAAAATTTCTTAAATTATATTATATCATCAATTGATACACTAAATAATACGTTAATTAGTGCATATAATATTATTCGATATAAATTACACTAAACTCCGCAAAATACATTAAACTTCGCAAATTCGTATATATATATATATGGACAAATTATATTAGTGGTTCTTATTTTTACTTATTATATTATTTTAATCTTTACACTTTTAATTGACTTGATTTTAATTTTTAATTTTAAATTTTGCATCAATTTAATCCAATTGATAATATCGCTAATGTATTTTAAGAAAAATTATTACTAAATTGGTTGAAATTAACTTATTGAGTTTGGTAAGTTAATAATTTTACCCTTAAAATATGGTACATGATACTTATGTGCATATATTTTTTATAAAAAAAAAAATAATAATAAGAATTGTAACTAATTAAACCAAATTGAGACAAAATTATAAATTCAAGATCAAAATTAAACCAATTAAAATGATAGAAATTAAAATGACATAGACCAAAGTGCAAGGACTACACTTTGTCCCCTTTATGTTTGGTCATTTTCTTACTTTGGCACTTCAAGTTTGTGTTTTTTTTTTTTACTTTGACTTTTCATATTTCAAGTTTTTTCCATTTTACACCTAAAGCTAATTTCTGTTAAAAATTAGACAGAAAATAACACATTGTCAATTACGTGACATAAAAATATTTTATTATATAACATAAACTTAAATTCTAATATAATAATATATTTTTTGTATTATGTGGCAGTTATTGTGGCATCTTCTGTTTAATTTTGAATAAAAGTTAACTTTAGTAATAAAATGAGAAAAACTTGAAACACAAAAGCTAAAGTGGGAAAAAATAAACTTGAAAGGCCAAAGTGACAAAGTGATCACACATAAAAGGGATAAAGTGTAATTTACCCATATATATTATATACAAAAATGAGTTTTTAAAGAAAAATATTGTGAGAGTTTCAAAATCTCATACAAAATTTGTTAAATTTCTCATTTTTAAATAATTTAAAAAATATCAATTAGCTAGCTTTTTAATTGTAATATTTGAATTGTCATGATTTATTTCATAATTTAGGCTGGGTTTGGTTTATAAAATTAGGAAAAGATTTAGAAAGAGAAAGGAAAAAGACAGATAAAATATGAATAAAATATAACTATATTTCAGACACATTCTTTATTTCCCTTTTTCAAATCCTTCTCAAATCTATATAATAAGGGAAGAGGGTTTTTGAATTTATCCTAGAGACAATTGTCCTACTAGGACATTTGAACGGTTGAGATGACTTTCAATAACAACATCTAATGCTAAAAAATGTATGAACCAATTTAAGAATTTCATATTCCCGCCCATAAACATCTTCTCAGTGTCCATGTGTTAACCCACTTCCATGCTCTCTCTCTCTCAAAGCCATATCTCTCTCTCTCTCTCTCTCTCTCTCTCCTTCTTCTACGTTTCTCACTCATGTCCACGCCTCTCTCTCTCTCTCAAAGACCGAAACCCTAACCCACGTTTCTCACCCACATTCATTTCTCAGCTTTTCATAAATTTATCTCACCTTAGGTTGTTTTGATTATATATATATATATATATATCGAATTCAAGCTTTTTGTGCATTGGCAAAGAGAGAGAAAGAGAAATGGAAGAGAAGAAGTACGTAGCGACAAGTTTCGATTGGGGTTGTTTGAGAGAGAGAACACAAATTTGGGTAAAATGGTTTTCTGGGTTTGAAGAAATATTTCTTCCTCTTCATGTCCTCTCCCTCTCTCTCCTCTGTCGCCGTCGGAAGTAACACCTACAGCAACTCTTCATCCGTTCAAATGTCCCATCTCCCAAATCGATAAGAATAGTTTTAGATCTCAACATTCATTGATTCAGACCAATGTATAACAATCAAGGGAGAAAAAGAAGACGATATCAATGTCGATCCAAAAGTGTTCGATGATTTCTTCGATCATTGCACATGTTAATGGATGATGCGTGTTGGTTGTTTTTTTTATTCTGATTTGTTCAAAGTTGTTTATATATTGATATTGATCATTTGAGTATAAGTTTTTTTAATTTTGATTTGGGTACCCTGTTTTGTTTATATATTGATATTGATCATTTGGGTACCCTGTTTTGATTTTTTATTCTGATTTGATCAAAGTTGTTTATATATTGATATTGATCATTTGAGAAAAAGTTTTTTTTTTTCCACCACATATATAGAACTGGGTTTGACTGTCTCTAGATATTGGTTTTGCTTTTGAATCTCTATTTCAAAGGGATATATATGAAAAATGCTATAACTCTTATAACTCATATCTGTGGAGTCCACAAAATTTGGTATTGGAGTTTGTTCAGGCATATGATCAATCTGTGGAATTTTTGTTTTTGATATAGGTCTATCCTAATCCCGTTAAGGTTGTGTCAATTGGCCGAAAAGTGGAGGACCTCCTTTCTGATCCAGAAAATGACGAGTGGTTATCAATTTCCGCAGAGTTGTGTGGAGGTAGCATCTCCTTGTAATTTCTGGTGCCACTTCTGGGAGTCCTATTAAATATTTTTTTAGGGACCCATTTCAAAGCAGAATTAATTCTTTTTTTTAGGGACCCATACCAATATTTTAAATTGGTCGCAGAAAATCACCTTTTTGCAACAAAATTACTTTAGTCGGTAATAATATCAACTTTCAGCTACGAAATATTTTTTCGTCGGCAAATGTCATTTTTTTGCGACCAAAATTTTTTTGGTCGGCAAAAGTGGTCGGCAAATATGTAAATTCTTGTAGTGATTGTTATTGTTATTGTTCCACAAGAATCGTCATCATTTATTTTTTTAGGGACCCATTTTACAATTCTTCCACATGGATTGTTATTGTTTAAATAATTGTTTTTATATTATTGTTATTAAAAAATAAAAAAATATCAAGTAATTTTGATTATTCAGATACATAACATATATTTGTGAGAAACCTAACGTAATTTTAAAAAAAAATGTTTGCATTAAATTTTTAGTAACGAATTATATAATTTATATTTAATTACATTTTCATCTCATTATTATACATCGTAACTTTAGGCACGAGGGTATACACTATGGGAAGTTATTATTTTATTTAAGTTCTAGAGCGTCTGGTACAAGTAAAACTATTACAAATTCTTTAAGAAGAATAAATTTTTATATATATATATATATTTTTTCAATATCTTCATTAAAAAATACTACAGACTCCATAAATTTGAACATAATACATACACATTACAATTATATTTTAATCCCAATATTATTTACACCGTGCCTTTAGGCACGGGCATACGCTAGTTTATAAATAAAACACAACTTTAAAGATTCCAAAAAGAGAAAGCTCTCTAACTCAATTTAAGATTGCGACAATATATTTATCAAGACTTATCTCATGATTTTAAGTTGTCAAAAGAAAATAATATGGCTTTCTTTCCTAACTCTTTAAATTTAAAAGTAAGAGCATTATCTTTTTGGTGATAGCCAAACCAATTACCAAAATATTCATAATGGCTAATTTGCTTTTTTGAGCTTAAAAATGTCACAAGTTTTAATCTGCACGTTTCTCTTAATTATTATTTTTTATTTTTTAAAATTCTTTATCAATATCTATCAAACAAAACCCATATTAAATACCAAAATTCTGAAATTTTTTGAATAAAATATCAGGGTTTGCAAAAAATTTAAAAAAAATAAAAAAGTTTATAAATATAAGTGACACATAAGTGTGTAAAGAAAGTTTATAAGGGTTGGTTTGGAAAGTAGGTTAGCTTTTTGGCTTGTTGGCTTTTTTGACTATTTTATCTTGGGCTAAAAAGTTTGGTTTGGGAAGAACTTTTTGACTTTTTGACTTTTTTAATTTTTTTTGTGAGAGAAGAATATAATGATTATGGATTGGATGTGATATTTTATTTTTTGTGACTAAAATAGCCTATTTTGTCTTTTGTAACTAAAATAGTCAAAAAAAAAAACCCATTTTAGCTCTTCCCAAACGAATCCAAATGTAGGCATCAACATCACTCATGTTGGAAATGATCGTACATGTTGGAAATGAGGGGTTAAAAATAAGGGGAATTACCTGTCAGTAAATTTTTTTTAAAAAATTATAAATTAGTGATAAAATTTATACACTTTAATAATTAAAATGTCATATTCTTTCATGATATTGTAAAAAAAAATTTCACTGTACCATTGTTCAGCTATTGTCCCTAAAAATTTGTTGTTTAACTCACTAAATTAATAATATTTTGAGAGACATGTATTCACCAATTGATTATCTCAAAAGTCAAATAAAATAATACGTACATAAAAAAATTACAGAACCGCTATATTTTCCAATTTGTTCAGCCTGAATTCGTCTGGATGAGATTATTCTTGGTAAGAGTTTTCTGTTTTGGAAATTCACGAGAGACTCTTTCAGTCAAATTTAAACTAAACAAATTCGATAAATGAATAATTAATAAAAAAAATTTAACAGTATATGATTTTTCAATTAGCCTACTGATATATATAATACTAGTGCTATGAAAGAAAGTTTTGAGATGGACACAAATGCAGAACAAGTTAGTTAGCCGTTGTCTTTTCAAGTCCCGCCATTTTGTAATTTTCTAAGGGTAATATTAGAGATTTTAAAAGTTTTATTAAAATTTTTATCAAATGTTTGTGGAGCTCATAACATGTGAGTCTCACTGGAACATTTGGTAAAAATTTTAGTAAAACTTTTGAGATCTCTAATAATTTTGTTTTTCAAAAGACGAGATAAATTACCTATAATCACTTGAGGTTTACTTAAATTATAAATTTTTTTTTGAGGTTTCAGAAATTATATCTCACTCTCGAGATTTATATTTGCATAATAATTTATTTCTTGTTGTGAAGTAAACATTAAGAATTGTTGACAGAAGCATGCTGACATCATGAAAATAGATCTTGATGGATGATATTGCCTCAAGTACCTTTCCAAAGCACTGAACAACCTGATTTAACCTAAAATTCCTTTGATAAGACAACAAAATTTACAAAAGAATTATATTAGATGGAAAACGAAATTAAGACTCCGTTTAGTTTAGTTTTTAATTCATGATTTGAGTTTTGAGTTGTATTTTGAGTTTTGAATTTTGAGTTTTTGAAATAAGTTTTAAAAAGAGAAAAGTTGTTTGGTTATGAATTTCAAAAAGTATTTTAAGTTTTGAGTTTTTGAATTTTGAGTTGTATTTCGTCATTTTTTGGATTTATTTTTTTAAATATTTAAAAATTTTCTTAATTTTATTTTTTTAGGGTAAATATTTTTTATTGTAAATATTTTTTTTTTAATGTGTGTTGTATTTACTACATTTTATTTTTTAAATATTTTTTAAAAATTTGGAACGCCCATATATATCTAAATCATAACAAATTATTTGGTCAATACTTAAAAAATGACAAAATATTTTTTTAGAAAAAAAATTTTTGAAAAAAATAATAAATAATAAATAATTTTAAAGAATAAAATAAAAAAAATATTGTTTTTGAATTTTTTTAAAAATAGGGTTTTGTAAAGAGTTTTGAAAAGAGTTTGATTATAAATTTTGAAATTTTTTTATTCAAATCATGATTTGAATTCTAAACCAAACGTTACCTAAGTTTTTGGAACCATATTTGATTTGTTGTTTAGAAAAAAAATTCAAAATTTGTTTTTGAAAAAATAAAAACTAATTTAATAAAAATAAATATGAAAAAATATATTTAATTTGTAAAAATTATTTCTAACCTCTCAAAAATAGAATTATATAAACTGATAATTATTTATTATTATTTTTATTTCTTAACCAAATTAATTTTCAATTTTTTTTGAAAAATTCTAAAACAAGTACTGAACAATTATTGACTGACTTGACATGATGTATTAGCCAAATGTCATCATTTTTCTACATAACATAGTTAGGGACATTTTAGTCAATTTACTATCTTCGTCAACGGCGTTAATTGCAATGGGGCGGGATATAATTTCTAAAACTTCAAGGAAATCACCTCAAGGGAGGTGTAAGTAATTTGCCCTTCAAAGATTGATTTGTAATTTTTTTACAATATGAGTCCTTTCTAATAAATTTAGGACAAATTATGCTAATAGTCCTTACATTTTGTCTCTTATGTTATTTTAGTTCTTATATTTTCAAATAACTCAATTTTGAACCTAAATTTTAAATTTTGTATCAATTTGGTCTAATTGATAACACCATTAATGTTTTATATTTTGCCTCTTATGTTATTTTAGTTCTTATATTTTCAAGTAACTCAATTTTGAACCTTAATTTAAAATTTGTATCAATTTGATTCAATTGATAAACACCAGTAATGTTTTTGATGAAAATTAATCACTGAATTAATTAAAATTGACTCTCTGAGTAGAATGTGTTTATAATTTGCCTTAAACATATGATATATGTCATGTATGTGTATAGTTTTAAATAAAAAAATGCTAACAATTATAAGTAATGGAACTACATTCAGATAAAATTCTAAATTTATGATCAAATTCAAGTCGCTTAAAATTATAAGGATCAAAATAACAAAAATACCAAAATATAAAAACTGCCAACGTAATTTGTCCATAAATTTATCTCATAAGAGAGAGTTGACAAGGCATCGCTAGAATTTGAAAATTCTATTTACACAACATTTTTAATTTGCTACACTTTTATTTTAATACTTTTTTACTATATTTCTATCCCTTTATAAAATTACCATTATGTGTTTGGAGTAGTTCTGGAAACATGATTTCAGATCTATTTTCAATGCTTTGTTTGGTTAAGGTTTTTAAAAATTAATTCCAATATAACATTTCAAAACTTTTTTTTTTAATTTTAAATTTTGAAAAGCTACTCGGTCATCCTTCCGGACGTTCGGCCGGTTGACCGGAATAGTTTTCTTTTTTTTTTTTTTTTTTACAATTGACACATGTTATTTGGAGAGAAAAAAAAAAAGAAAAAAAATTGGAATTTTTTTTTTTGATTTTTTTTTTAACAAAAATAATATACTTTTTATATTTTAAATCAAAAATATTTAAAAATAATAATTCCAACCAAACATACAATCAAAAATTATTTTAAAGTAATAATTGAATATTTATTTTGAAAAAAAAATTATTTTGTTTGTAATATTTCAATTAAAAAATTTTATGTTATTTTTTTTAATAATTATTTTTTTAATTGAATTTTAAAAAAAGTTTGGTTATGAATTTTGAACAAAATTTTCAATAGAATTTTGAATTGTGTATTTGGTAATGAGTTATAACTTTTTGAATTAAATTTTGAAAATTATTTTCAAAACCCATAACCAAACAAATTTTCTAATTTCATGTCACATCAAACATTCAACACTCAACTCAAAACTCAATTCAAAACTTTTTTCAAAAGTCATAACCAAACAAATTTTTGACACTCAAATCATAATTCTAAAACTCACAAACTCAAAATACAACTCTATCCTCAAATCATAGTTCTAAAACAACCGCGATTGGGACCTCGAATCCGAGCTCCCCCGAATGCCCCGAAATCCTTTTTTTTTTTTTTTTCCAGCAGAAGAAGGAAGAGGGAGGAGGAGGAGGAGGAGGAGGAGGAGGAGGAGTGGATTGGAGGGGGCCATACCAGTGGGAGGAGGCGGAGGCGGGGCCGAAGGCGACGGCGGTGGTGCTGCGACGATTGAGGCCGGGCAGCGACGGCAAGACGACTCTTCTCTCTCTCTCTCTCTTTCTCTCTCTCTCTTCCTCCCCTCTGGTTCAGACTGAAATCGAAGAAGAAAAAGGAAAAAAAAAATAATAATAAAAATAAAAAATAATGCCCAAAACGACGTCGTTTTGGGCATTAGGAGAATTTGGGGCTGAAAAATTCGAGGTCCAAATCTTTTTTCGTTCTAAAATTCTACCAAACGTTACCTAAAAGTTTCAAATCTTGTCCTTCAATCCTTTCTCCCCACCTACCATTGTTTCCCTCTCTCCCATCTCTCACTCACTCTCACCATCCACTTATTAAATTGGGTAAACTATCAATATATCTTAATAATTAGACTTAATTTATATTAAATTATATTAAAAATAAGTTTTATTAAAATCGTCGCTAAAAATAATCTTTTATAACGATTTTTTATATATATTGTTAAAAATTGATAATTAATGATTTTTTTATCATGATTTTTATAAATTGTTTCTAAAACTTACAATTAGTGACTTTTTCTTATGACAAATTTTTCAAACTGTCGAAGAAAGTTGAAAACTAGTGACTTTTTTTTTAAAAAAATGTCTCTATAATTTATAATTACTGACATTTTTTGTGACAATTTTTAAATTGTCACTGAAAATTAATAATTTGTGTCATTTTTTTAATAGTATTTGATAAAAAATATCATTAATTCTTACAAGACCTATTGGACAAAAAGTCCACCTATTAGGATCCATACGTAAGTCTTCCTTATAAATTCAAATATATATTTTATATATACAAATAAAAACAATAACAAACAAAAAAAAAAAAACCAAAAGAAACAAAATTTATATTTAAAACGTTTATATAATCATTATAAATAAATAAATAATATATAAAATTTGTGTGTTCAAAAGATGTTTGGGTTATTTTGGTGAGTTATTTGAAAAAAGTGAGTTCGAAACCCATTCTGACTCTGATTCACCAAATAAATTGAGATTATTCAGACTTGGTTACCCAAACAATTTAAGTTTATTCGGATTTCTATTGTAAGAATCTGAATTTTTAGATAATTAATTAATTTGTTAATAATAAAATTAAGTCAATTAATAGCGATTATTAAATTATTAAATTATAATGTTAATAGCATCACGATTAATGCTAATATATATTAAACTCCTTTAAAAGAGTTTTAAAAAGAATTTTAAATTGAGTGAAAATTTTTTGATGTGATATATGATATTTGATACAAAAACTTACAACTTATAACCAAATACACAACTCAAAATTCTATTCAAAGCTCATAAAAAAATTTTAAAAATTCCGAATTTTTTTTATTTAAAATATAAAAAATAACATGTGCCAATTGTAAAAAAAATTTAAAAATAAAATAAAAGAAAAAATAGCACTGTTCCGATCAACTGGCCGGACATCCGGGAGAATGACCGGTTAGCCCAAATTTTCCTGTCTTGGAAATAATTTTCAAAGTGAATGTGGAATTAATTTTTGAAAACGCTAAACAAACAACACTCAATATAAGGGATGGAAATGTGTTTGGAGAGCTTTCCAAACACAGCCTTTATTTCTCTGTCTTAAAATTGTTTTTAGCCCTGGCATTCTTCTTAAAATATTTTCTTAACTCAATGAACTAGTACCAGTTAAAATATTGTAATAATTGAATTTCGTTTGGTATGAGTTTTGTTATTATTAGTCCAATAATTCAGTGCTAAAAATAAAAAGTGTGGAAAATTCTACGAAATTTTGTGATGACTCCTAAGACATTTTTGTAATATTCATTTTGGTTGCTATACATGGTTGTTTCATTCTATATAAAGCTTATGTCACTGTGATTTTTAAACTAAAATTTAAGCATGTATCAAACTATGAGTTTGACGAAGTAAAGAAACACAAACTCGAATCGATGCATTAAAAGTTAAAACGATGGAGTGAGCTCGGTTTAGAGTCTTGTGCAAATGAGTTGCGAACCCTAACATGGCACGGGAAGGTATTTTGGCTCTAATCAGTATAGGCGATATAAGATTGGTGGAGCGAGCGTCACAACATAAACCATTCTCTTGCAGCAGACCATAATGTCACAACTCGGGTATGTAACCCTGGTGTATGGACATCATTGGTAGTTACAGCAAGTAACATTTAAATATTTGATCAATGGGGAGTCAAAATTGTCCGTGGCCATTACTTAGCGGTTGAGTGGAAATGGTACTCCGAGAAAAGTTACTTAGACTTACCTGATAAACTAAACCTATGAGAATTCAAAAGAAAAATTTGGCATTTTCCTTATAATGAATCACTACTTCCGCTTGCCATTGTTCTTATTATCTGTTGTTATTATTTCAAATTCTAGCATTCCTATTATGCTTATTACTCTGTTACTACACAGTATTCATTATTTGTGAGTATTATTTTCGGGGTGGGTATTTTCAGGTTGTAATATCTTATTAAGCTCGTCGCTCACTGGCATTCTTATTGTCCTAACATTTTATGCCAAGTACCGAAGAAACTGAAGGAAACACCAAGGTCTTGAAAGGCAACGTTCAGTCTTTGTTAGCTTGAAGTGTGCCCAAGCCCTATGAACCCCTTTCTTGAGTTATCTAGTTTTCTTTAGTTTATATATATATATATATTGGTATTTTTCTATCATAAATGTACTAAGACAAAGCTTTAAGTTTGATTTGGAATTGTAATTTAAGAATTTTTAATTTCTGTTTTGCTAATTAATGGATGATGGCAAACTTGATTGCAACAATGATTAGAAGTTCTTAATTAAGAAAATTAATTTTAAGTTTTAAATCTTATTATGATGTCCTCAAATTTAGGGCGTCACATCTATAGCCAAACATGACTAATTAATCAATTGTGACCCATTTGTGACCCATTTGGTGGGACATGTCGAACAAACCCAGTCTAATCTCGCCTGATTTACAGAACAAATCACGAACGTTGAAAAGCAACTGCAGAAATGGTGGTGGGGAGGGAGGCTGTAGAGTGATGATTGCAACTGTAAGGGGTTGTGAGGTGGTGCTCGGAAGTAGTGTTAGAACCTAGCAGTTCTCTGTGTAAATATGTGCGCACTGTAATTGTATAAACAAAGTAAATAACAAGATAAAATAATTCATAAAATAATTAAATAAATTAAATTCTGAATTTAATGGTTACAGTGTTATGAACAATAGAAAATTTTAAGTCGAGACTTGTGTTGGACACAATCTCCTTAAAGTAGATGTCGTTTTCGCTTCAGTGCTTCGAGATTTACCAACATCTATTTCCCAAGATGCAACAATTAATTTTTAATTTGCAGCACCACAAAATTCAAGCCTGGTGAACCAAACCAGTGCTTAACTCTCTCTTCTCAGAGTCTTCCTAAAATCTAATTTGCAAAAATTATGCAAAAACAGAATAAAAGAGGATGAAAAATAGGAAGAGAGAAGAACGAAATTGACAATGAAAAATGAATGAGGATTTATGGTGAAGGCTATTTATGGCAACTATCTCACCTGTTCGAGAGTCCTTCATGGCTGTTCAGAAATGGCCGGAAAAGTATGATCAAAAAAAGCAAACTGGTGAATTTTGTCCAAAAAATATACTATGAACCAACCCATCGCATAACCCGTACCCAATTGTGTGGTGAATTTAGATCAAACCTATTTTGTTTATAACTCCCCTCCTTATAAAACTTAGATACCCTAAAAGCCCAACCCAAAAACCCACTATTAAGGTTTATATACTCGTATAAAACCTCTTACCAAACACATTTCACAAATTCGTAAGAAATCCACTTTAACTATTTTCACAAAGTTTAAATGCGTGTTAAATTCTCATTCACCCATAAATAATTTTGAACAACCAAATACATGATATTATTCATTACTTGACATAGAATATATTCCTACCTGGACCCGTCAAAATTAACACACGAGTCTCATCTTAATTAATGCTCAAAATTAACAAAATATAAGATATATTAAAACCATTTTTCAATCAGTAGTGGTTGCGTGCCATCGTGACTAGAGGCTTGATGTCGTTTTTCAAAACATGACTTCACACGACTTCATAAAACAATTTGTACCTAAATAAAGTCATCCAAATAAAGGAGACAGTAAAGAAGACATAACAGATAGAACTTCAATGAATAGATAAAACATTTGTACCTAAATAAAGTCATCCAAATAAAGGAGACAGTAAAGAAGACATCACATATAGAACTTCAATGAATAGATAAAACATTGAGGAAATATCATTTTGTTTTCAAAATTATTACGCGTTTTTTAGTTTGACACCCAAACTTTGCATTATTTTAATTTGCCTCTAAACCTTTTAAATTTTGATCAATTTTTTCATCAATATGACTAACAAATGATTAATGAAAAGGAGCACGGTGATGTGAATACAATTAATTATATAAAATTTGTGAATCTTAATGTATTTTTTTTTAACCTCAAAATAAGAACTTAACCTAAAAATATTGAAGGAGCTAGCGTCCTTGGCGCACTCAAAAAGCCAAATAAAAATAAATAAATAAAAGTGTCCTCATCAACAATAAAGAACAATCATTGGTTCTAAGCACAAAATCCTTGAGCATGAATCATGATCATCGCACAAAATTAAATTTTAACCCTTTCTATTCAAAAAGATAAAAACTTTTCAATTACTTCACCATCCAAACAAGATTTAACCCAAATCAAAGAAAAATGCACTGGACAATTATTTTTTCCCTTCAAAACAGGGTAGTACCAACAATCCATGAAATAACTTTTACATTCACCATGCCTTGCCTGCCTTAACTGGAACTCAAGACGGCCTCTTCTGTCCACCCTTTCAACACTATCGATGATACACTCTCCTGCAAAATTCAGAACATCGGATTTTAGTATTATGATGCTAATATAAGCTTACATAATTTTGGCTTTCAGTGACCACCTTAAAAAAATATTGTGATGAGCTAGTGATTATGTGGGTAAAAATACAAGAGGTACAAAGATTTTGCCAAATAGTGCTTTAAGCTAGATGGTTGATCGGGAATTACAAGGCACTACGAAAAGATGGAAAATCATAGCGGTGCAAGTACGTCATATTTATCTATGGACATTGTGAGTGTTCACACCTAAACGATTCCCACAAATCACAAGAAATTGAGACTGAGCTATTAAAATATATGTAGTTTTTTTGGGGAATAATTACATTTTACCCCCCTGTGATTTCACGCATTTTCACATTACCTCCCTGACGTTGATAAATGTACTCATACACTCCCTGTGGTTTTGACTGAAGTGCAAAAGTGACAGAATCTAGTAGACTTAACAGTGCGTGGGGTAGACGCGCCGGAGAAGCGTGTCTGCACTGAAATTAAGGATTTTGGCATCAAATTTGAAGTTTTGAATGACCAATTTACTTCCACTTTCTTTTATGTATATATGAGTGCCCATGAAATGTTGTTTCAGATATGCATTTCATATGTATACATGGAGGAGATGGGTTTGGATGCATTTCATAGGTTGGATGCATTTCATATATACGGGGAGAGAGAGAGAGAGAGAGAGAGAGAGAAATGGGTTTGTGGGTTGTAGGTTGGATGCATTTCATATATATACATGGAGTAGATGGGTTTGGATGCATTTCATGGGTTGGATGCAATTCATATATATATATATACACGAGCACACACACACAGAGATGGGTTTGTGGGTTGGCTGCATTTCATATATATACATGGAGGAGATGGTTTGGCTGCATTTTATGGGTTGGATGCATTTCATATATATATATACACGGGGAGACAGAGAGAGAGAGAGAGAGAGAGAGAGAGAGGGGTTTGTGGGTTAGATGCATTTCATATATATATACACACACAGAGATGGGTTTGTGGGTTGTGGGTTGGCTGCATTTCATATATATACATGGAGGAGATGGTTTGGCCGCATTTTATGGGTTGGATGCATTTCATATATATAGAGAGAGAGAGAGAGGGGGGGGGTGTTTGTGGGTTGTGGGTTAGATGCATTTCATATATATACATGGAAGAGATGGTTTGGATGCATTTCATGGGTTGGATGCATTTCATATATATATACACGGGGAGAGAGAGAGAGAGATGGGTTTGTGAGTTGTAGATTGGATGCATTTCATATCTATATATATATACACACAGAGAGGGAGTTCATAGAGAGAGAGAGAGTTCAACTGTGAGAAAAATGGAAGTAAAATGTCATTCATAAGAAAATTGAAGAAAAAAATAAAGGCATTCTAGTCTTTTCAATGATTCCGTCCCGTCACTTTTGCACTTCAATCAAAACCACAAGGAGTTTGAGTACATTTATCAATGTCAGGGAAGTAATGTGAAAACACATGAAACCATGGGGGGGTAAAATGTAATTATCCCTTTTTTTTATTTGGTAGATGTGTGGACAATAGTGTGAAACATATTCACACCAAATCATATCCCAAACAAATCAGTAATAAAAAGGTCAATATCTTCAGATTTGTGGAAGGGTTTGGCATTGTAAAGGGCAAGAATGGGGACAATTGTAGATGTTTGAGGGTGAATATGTACGTTGTGGAGACCACTGGGAAGTATGGTAGGCACTAAACCTCCAGATATGGATGGACGAAGAGTTGAGGTAGCCTTAGGAGGGGAGAAAGTGGCAGTCACGGAAAACCAGAGGCAATGAATGAAAAGTCTCCAAGTTGTGGTAGGAAAGTGCTTGCTACCTTGGAGAGACAGGCGGAGGAGGCTTGCTATATATAGAGGATCAGACCATAAGTCAAGGGGCAAAAAGGTCGAGAGACAGGAGGTTGCCTCTGCATGGCTTGACATCACATCACCATTCTATCAGATTTTTGAGTTGCAAATATTTTCAGAACTCACAGAGGAAGAGTGAATAAACCAAATCTGAAATTCTTTGCAATTGCATTTGGCCGAATCCACTCTCAAAGCACCAGTTTGCAACAAGTGCAAGAACTTGTGACTGTGCACCCCAAAATTATTCATTTCAAGTGCTTAGAAATTAACTTGTTCCATTGGAAATGCAGGACAACTGATTCATGTAACAAACTTGTCAAACAAGTAAAAAGTAACCACATTTTCTCAAAATCACAATAAAACTAGAAGGTGAAACGAGCTAGGCCGTTAGCCAGAACCCTTGCACTTCACTAGAGATAAGGGGTTCAAATCTTAAAAAGCCGTATCAAAAAAAAAAAAAAACAGAAGGTGAAACAAACATATGTATCAATAACTTCTGGTTTTCCATACTTAAAGTGAGGCCAATGCATTCCCAATCAAATCTAAACAAATGCCTAGCTAGTTCATCACGCACATTATGTTAATAAAGCATTCGTTAATAATGTAATTTAAAATTGGGTCACACAAAGAATATGAATCTATAGCAACAAAAACATATTATGAAGATGAGGTACATTGTAAAATATTACCGTCTACTGTCTGAACCATGTTTTATTCCTCATCACTATCGTAAACGATAGCCATTCGGCGATGGGTGGTTGTCGTCTTTCTCGGAGGAGAGTCCTCATCTGACTCAATCTCCTTGCGCTTGAGACTGCCTCCAAACTCCTTAGCCTTTTGCTTTGGCTCCTGCATACATATTTAATCATAAATTTATAGACCATCATATGAATTTACAAAGTTAGAAAACGACCAAAGAAGCCACTTAAATGAAAAGAAGAAAAGAAAAGGGGGGAAAAAGTAGGAAAGGGAAATCAGAAGTAAAGGTGAGAGAGAGACATGACATTCTCTCCCAGAGAAGTCTTTAGATAACTGACAACCAACAAAGGAGTCGACCTCAATGCAACATTAACAACTCTACATCCCTAGATAAAATTTTGTTGAATTCAGTTTAGCGTTCATATCAGGAGACTAAGAATATCAGAAGCCAACAAACCATCAATTTTCTTTTGCCCAATCACTAGAGTAGAGGAAACTTTTCAACTCATATTTTAGACTTCTATTGGCTGGGTATATGGATGAATAAAGGAACACTTTTTAGACCTACTTCCCACGGCCATACGCAACCTAGCTCAAGCAATTAGGATGAAATGTTTGGAAAAAAATCTGCATACCTCAGGCTCCTCTTCTGATGCTTCATTTGCTACTGCCTCTTCTTCATCATGGTCATCGTCTTCATATTCATCCTCTTGCTCTGACACCTCAACCCGTCTACGTTGGGGGGACCTTTCGTCTTCCTCCCCCTCAGTTTCATACTCAGATTCCTCTCTCTCACTTTCCGAAAAATCTACAGGACGCTGAGATGACTTCACTGGGGGCATAGAAGACTTGCGAGGCATGTCTTTCTGTCCCTGTGGCTAATCATTCAAAAGAGATCTTCATTTATATATATACAAGTTCAAAAGAGATCTTCATTTTAACAAAAGAAGAAAATGTTCTCAATTAAATTTATATAAATAAATGAGTTATTTGATTTGTTCATAAAGTAAAGGTGATATACCTTTTTAGCATTGATAATTCGTTTCTCAGCTCGAGCTTCCATTTCCAAGTCTTCCTCAAAGCGACGTCGAGCAGCCGATCGACGAGATTCATGATAATCTCCCTCATCATCCTGATCAAAAGTAGACATAAAGAAAGATTATTAGGTTCTCAAACTACTCTAGTAATGTCTTTCACATCTATTGCATTAAACCCCAGAAAACAAAGACTAATCTTACAAACATCAATAAAGAGGGGCCAAAAGAAATTAGGAGAGGGAGAGAGAAAGAACAGAAGAAGACCGGCCAAATTAGGCAAATTAGTTAACAATAACTTGTCTTCACTGTTAATAAATAACAAAAACTAAAAGCACAAGCAGGGCAAGGAGTTCAAAATTAGCAACGAAAACATAAACTGGATACAAACCTCATCCAGCGCATCCTCCAAGAAACCAGGTGAAAGCTGGCGCTCCCTGCGTACGGTTTGTGTATACTTACGATTTACCTTTTCTTTCTTCCGGTTAAGAAGTTCATTGTTTCTGATTGTTTGACTTTCAGCCTATAAAACCAGAAGAACAATGAAAATGTGCATCCACAATGCTAAACACAAGACTCCATCAGTTTTAACTAATTACTTTTTCTTTTTGCTCCTTTTCCCTCTCTGGGTCAATGTCGGTGACGCAGTTCTTGACTCTATAAACCTTTTTATGCCGTGAATCAACCAGAGCAGTCAACAATCGATGAGAGTTAGATGACAATGACGATGGCATAAACCTCATCTTCCTTAAAAGTCTTCCCTGTGACTGGAGGATTCCCTGCATTATTGGAAAAGAGAAAATCAAGGACTACTCCAAATTGAGTGCAAACATGGATTCATCTAGCAGAAAAACAAAACAGTGGTAGAGACCATGCAAATAAACAATATAATAACAGTCATCAGAAACACCAAAACTTCATGAAATTGATAATGTCAAAGCTTTGAAATCAAAATCCAAACAGTAGCACCAATTTGGTGTTACCAAGCAAAACTCAGTGTCCTGGACTCCATTCCTATTGGAATCAGAACAAACTCCCAATTCAAGTTCTGCAACAATTTGATGAAGCAAAGACAGAAATACAGGATATAGATATGACATTCATTGATGTGTCAAATTCTGAAAATATAGGATATGGACATCAAGGACACAGCAGTAGAAATCCACATCTATTTTATGTGCGTGCTACATAAATGAATTACAAAAGTGATTTTGTCATGACATTTATGTGATGAGCCATCTGTCTTAATGAATTCATCAAAGGAAATACAAACGACCGCTCATTGGGCAGTGGTTAGCGTTGGTATGTGTAAAAAGTCTAGTGAAATATGTGAAAAGTGTATAGAAAAATATTAGGGTATAAGAATATGTGAGATGTGTATTGAAACTCTTAAAGTTTTTGGCATTATTTGATCCTTAATGAAACACCTATGGGCAGTCAATAAACTGTGCTAACATCACCATAACATCATGATCATGCATTGATGGTTCTAAAACACACAAGGTCCATTCATTTTCACAGCAGGACTTAACAACAAACCTCAACTGTTCACAATTGCTTTAAAGAATATATACACAAACATAATTCTGAATTAGACATGAAAAAGGCATATGGTCACCTTTCCGTGCCTCAGGAATAGGTGTACTTGATCATGTTGTGCATCTTGCACAGATAAGTCGAGAACTTCATTCCCAATCAATAACTGTAAGCTGCCATCTGACCATCTCACAAAGCGTGCATTGCTTTCATACTGCGCATGAAAAGAAAATGTCACAATCATTTCCAATAAAGCATATAACAAATTCTTAAATACAAAGGAAAGTGTGTTCTTCCTGCATGACTGCACAGGAGTTGGATCAATTCCAGCATTAAAAGGTTTTGCACAGAAAAACTTTGTTGAAGCCAAATGCCAAATAAGAAACCAAAACTGGGCATTTCTAAAAGTATTAAATCCTATTCCTTCTTTTGGCACCTTTTAATACACTTTCAATCCTTACTTTATCTCAAAAAAGTGTAAATTCATATCCTACTTTAGCATTTTTAATTTCCATAGTTTAGCCCCTTTAGCAAGGTACCAGAGAAAACAGCTATAAATTTGGTGTAGCGCCAATAATCAATGCTTAGTCTTTGATTCTTGGTGTGTTTGGAGTAGTGCGGAGTAGAATTTTTATCTCCTGTTTTTTCTTGGGTTTTCAGGTTGAATTGATCCATCCTTAAACCAAATTTTAAAATTTGTAGATTCTTTTGAGCAGAGCCCATTTGTTTAGTTGCTTTCTTTGTTTTTTACCATTCTTGTACTTGGATAGCACCCCTTTCATGTCATTGTAGTCTCATATCTTACTTCTCAAAAAAAAAATCGAACAATATATTTTTGTCGAATAAAAAATGTCAGAAGATAAGAGAGTTGAACACAACAAATACAACCAAACATCTAACCCACTCCAACTAAAGCAAGTGCAATAAATTATATTCCTCACCATGTTTAGAAAATCTTAATGCAACAATTATATAAAATTTATAACATTTACAAACAAAAATATCAAGATATTGTTCATGAAGCCCAAAAAGTAAAATTC
Source organism: Camellia lanceoleosa (assembly GCA_025200525.1). NCBI lineage: Eukaryota > Viridiplantae > Streptophyta > Magnoliopsida > Ericales > Theaceae > Camellia > Camellia lanceoleosa. Next base: position 100,439,452 of record CM045759.1, read on the forward strand.
ACAATAGTATAATATTATGCGTGTGGATAAGTATGGCATATGATATGAACTAAAATATGCGTCCATTTATTCACTTACAGATTCTGTGCCATCTGGATTTCGCACAATCCTCCAACGGACAATGTTGTTGTCCAGACGAATACGTTTCTTAGATCCAGATTCATCGGCCACAAAGATGTCTTCTTCTACATATGTCTTGGGATCAAATGGCTTTGGGTCAATGCCCATTATATTAGAAACCTTAATCATGTTCATCTGCAACATAACAAAAAAAGAGCATTAAAATTCCTAAATCAACATAACCAATTAATTGAAGTAACGCATGAGCAATAATACAACCACTACAACCTATGATACCAATCCAGTTTTTTTCCTCAAACATCCTATGACTAAATTTTTTATTAACCAAAATAGTTATTTGTGTAGTCCACTGAAACCACATCTCCCTGAAAAGATGATTCGTTAGTGACCAACTCCCACATCCGTGCAACACATACAATACTATAGAGGACCCACATCAACGAGTCAAAAAAAAAAACATTAAAAATCATAATTTCCCAATACCTGAAGCCCAACAAAATATATAAAGACCTCAAAATCAAAGAAGGGAGGGGGGAAGTCTTCTCCAACTAGAAACCAAGAACTCCTTACTATTAAGCACCCTGCCACTTAGGTCCCTCACAAGCACCATTGGTTGCAAAGAGGGGTAACTCCCCAAAACCAGGATGCAGTGAACCTGCATGATGTAGAACCACAACGCAACTGCACAACAGAAGAGTTCATATACAAACTCTTCAATACACAAGAAATGCAGTTTCAGTTAATCATGTTATCTGAAGGACTTTGTCGTCAAAGAAGAAGATCAAGATTCTAGCAAAAGTTCACACACTAAAAATGCAATCACAAAATAAACCCTCAAACACCTTAATAGAAAAAACCATTTCACATCTCTGAGAAAACTTCAAAATAAGGAGACAAAGAATGCGATGATAGAAACATGTAATTTCTTCCCAAACCATATTGTCATCCACAAAGCCTTGCACCTTGGTAGCATAACCTTTCTCAAAGAAATCAGCAAACCACAAGTAATAGTATAAGAGGACCTGTTAACCGTATCCCAAAAAAAAAAAATGACAGCCCTCCTAAAACTTTCTAACCCCATAACCTTATTTGCCTATACTAGACTTTTGTGCTCGTGTTGCTTTGGTACATTTTCTCTGTGCTTGCATTAAGCATAGAGTGAGGACAAATTATGGTCTTCACAGTTGAGACACCACAAGCATGCAGCCATTCCAAATTAAACCTTTTCAATTGGCAGAATTGACTCAATGGTGCTACTTTTGCTGATGATCCCATGTTGAATGTTGCATTGTCCAATCACTTGCCTTCGAAGTTACAACATAAGATATGCATATGAGGTAACTATGGAACTTTAAAATGACAAATAATCATGAAAAGTATTGGTACCAGGAAGAGACCGATCATCTTGAAAATCACATCGATATGTAAAAAAGAAAATAGTTCCATCTTATGCAGTACCCAAGTCATATGTGCATCAACAAAAAATATACATTACACACGATTACAGTTGCAGATAGAAATAAGAATGAAGATAAACCTTATCTGGATGAGCTGGAGGAGCGCGGAATGGAATTTCTAGCTCCAATGGAGGGCCAACTGGTTTCTCCTTAATTTTAGCCTCAATGTTCTCTTCTTCAGACTCATACTGAGCATCTTCATCAGGTACCATATCTTCAGGTCTCAGACCCCTTTCATAGCTCCGTTCCTCTTCCATAGGGGATCTCTACAAAAAGAAATCAAAATTTTTAACTTCCTCGTGACAGTAAATACAGCACGGTCAGCCAAAAAATATACAAAAACCTGATTATCATGTTTGGTTAATTACACCTTTCACCCTTAAATTTCACTTTAGTCCTTATAGTTTCAATTTCAATAATTTGGTTCCTACACTTTTAAGTCTCGTTTCAATTTGGGCCCTCTATCTAAATTTTTGTTAATTTTGTCTATGTGTACACCTTAGAAAATTGACAAATGTTCCAAAATTGTAAATTTTAACCTCCAATTTAGACAGAAGGGCCAAATTGAAATGTTCCAAAATCTGTTAATTTTACCTCCAATTTAAACAGAATAACCAAATTGAAACTGGACTTAATGTATAGGGACCAAATTGTTCAAATTGAAACTATACCAACTAAAGTGAAATTTAGGTCAAATTATAGGGGTGAAAAGTGTAATTAACGCTATCTTGTTTTATTGACACTGACACGCACATTTGAATCTTCCTCAACATTATTCTGAACCAAGTACCCAGTTGGTTCTTCGTCATCAGAATCACCAAATACAGCACGGAACTTCTGAGTCTCATCTTTCTCCTCTCCAGGTGACCTACTGTAGAAAGAACAAAAATAATTCTTGAAATTAAACAAAGTATCTCAACGTAAAGAAAAGAATAACAAGGAATTAGGCCTCCTGGTGGCTCATTGTATGAATGCTAAAGCAATGGGAAATCATAAATGATCAACCTGTTCCACATATTACTCTCAACAAGAACTAATGGCAATAACACTAAATCAATAAAGACTAAGAATAAATAGCAACAATGTCAACAAAACACCTCTTTTTTTAACCCAAAAATAATAATAATAACACTGTTTTCCTTCATTTGGGAATAGAGATTTGCATTGAACAAAGTAACAACTATCACTGAACTCTAGACTGAAGTACAATAATTACTTCCGCACTAAAGAACTCCTAGTATTGTAAAATTGGTCAAACTCAACCAATCAACCAATCTAAAGTAAAGAAATGAAAAAGATGATGCACCAATGAACAAGATTACAAGGCAAATAAACTTTAGTATCAAAACAAAAATTATTTGGGATCCAATGCACCATAAAACATATGTACAAACACTTAGAAAATGGAAAAAATTGAATGTGGTGGAAGATCCACAAGAAGAACTAGAGATGAAGTAACTAGAAATAAAGGAAGCACCAAAAAATTGTATGTTCATAGAAAAAACGTGTATTCACACCCAGAATTCCCCATCAACATATAAAAGTTCAATATTCTAAATGAGGAGCCTAGGCAAAAACCCTAAAAAATAGAGCTGTAAAATGCATGCAACTAACCAATGATGAGCTTGGAATGTGTCCTATGCATTCACAAACACTGGAATGTAGCCCATGCATTAATAGAGAGAGAAGACCAGCTGACCTCATAATAAATAAACTATTAAGTGGCAACAGTAGCAGGACAAGGAAATGAACTAAAAGAAACAGCAAAAACTGTTTGAAAATGACTTCTTGACCTCCAACTCCTCTTGAATATTCTCTTTTAATTTATTAACCAAATTTCTTTGTTGCCAAACCAAAAAAAAAATATTGGAAATGAAAGAGAGAAAAAAGGTAAGTGTGTGCAGAATACCTCAAACTCCTAGCCTGATCAACCTCCTCATCTTCATTGTCAGCATAATGATTTTCCTCAGACCTCTCTGATCCACTTTCAATCACATCCCGTCTCCTACTTGTAACTACCCTTTGACCATACTCTTCTTTTTCATCACTCTCTGATTGTTTTCCTTCACTTTCTTCCCTCTGATCAGCGACTTCCACTTCTTGAGAACTTTGATCTCGTTCACCCTCACTTTCTCCAGGATCAGGATCAGCATCACGTAACTCACCTTCACTCTCCACTTCTGCTTCCCCTTGACCTTCTACTTCACCTTCACCTTCACCTTCACCCTCAGGCTCCAGCCCTCCATCCCCTTCATCCTGGACCCATAATCATGAAATATATATATGTATAATGTTAGAGTCGCACAGTGATTTAACTTCAAAATTTATTTCATATGTAGGGAAAAATTATAAGCATACCAGATGTATAACATAGCAAACAAAAAGGCCATTATATGTTCAACTATTCCTACACTAAAACCCAAAAGGACATATGTGTAAATGTACAAAACTTCAAATTAAGCAATTGCGTCAATTTTTATGCGCTGCAGCTGCATATTATCCAGTCACAAAAGCAACCTGGGATGGCAAATGAAACTGCACAGCCTGGTGATATAATGACTAATGGCATATGGAAACATAAGCACTCTCTTCTTACTTTTTGTGGACAAAAATGCCACAAAGAGGCATATTAAATTTTTTTTCACGACCAGATCCATTTCTGAGTTGAATCAGGCTTGAACAAGAAGAACAGTTTTGCACTAAATTGCCCAGTCCAATAAGAAATCTCCCATGTTTTCCAGATTGTTGTCCTAAAAATGCCAAGTGTTGTTGATGAAGCATGTCAGATGCCCATATTATACTACCGTCTGCCCCCTTTGTTTATTTTCAGTATTTTTATATTATCCCATGTCTTAGAAACATCCCTTTGCCTTCAATGTTCAAGATTTGAAAGCAAATGACTTAATTTTATCAGAATAGAAACATGTTCTCGTTCATCTCTGTGTGTGTGTGTGTGTGTATAACAGGATAAACCCTGTTCTATGCAACCCAGCTAATCACTCTTCTGCTACAAAACCACTTATCTCGCTCTGGTGAATTTGGTTGCATCTTATTCCTGAACCCCAGACCAAACTTACAACCAATTGCATTCAAAACGTATTGCCAATGGAGAGAGGTATGCCTATGATAAAGTTTGATATAAACGCACAGGACAGGACTAATATTCTATATTGAGACTCCTCTATCTCTTTAGAAACTAAATCAGTTCTAAACAAGGTTTTAAAAAGCGGTGTTACATAACGGTTGCGACTGCACCAGCTTTAGCGGTGTGACAGAAAAATCACCTATGTAACGGCCATTACGGTAGCCGTAATGCCCATAACGGGCCGTTACTGTGCCATTTGTTACAGCTATCAAAACAGCCCTTCATCGATTTTTAAGCAACTATTGGCATCCTCTTGACCTTCCATGAGCCAAACACACTGTTTGACCTCCCAAGAGTCTTTATTGCTTAGATCTACAAGATTTAGCTCTCTAATATTTAGATATATCATATAACCAATCTTGCAAAAATTTGAGAGGGAGAGTATGTAGGTTAACTGACCAGGGGCTTGCATGTAGATTATTTTGGGTGAATGAGAGAAATAGAGTGACAGGGACAAGAGGGAGAGGTGGTCAACACTCGTCAGGGCTTTCATTGGGATTATTTTGCATGAGAGAGAGAAGGTGTCACCTCCATAGAGAAGGGAAAGTGAGGAACCCATCAGACTTGAGTGATTTAAAATTTAACCCACAGATCTCCACTTTCAGTGAAGAGAGACTTCTCAATTATTTTTTTTTTTTTTTTTTTTTTTTTGGGAATCCATAAGTGAGCCTTAAATTTTACATTTATAATACAACCCACTAGGCTACTACTGAAACTCTTCAATCTTTTTGGAAACCAGTGTGAGCTTTGATTATGAATTTATGATTCAATTTACTACAAATTTCTTCGTTCTTTCTTTTTTTTTTCTTTTTTTTTTTGATACATCGGAAATAAATTACTACAAATCTCTTCAGAATTCAATTTTTTTTATAAATTACACACAAATAACAAGTCCCTAATCCTCAGACCACCTTGCTTCGATTAATTTTTTGGATAAGTAAAGATATTTCATTTTTAGGCCCAAAAAAATAAAGATCCATTAAAAGGCAACAAATAATTTATTTACTTACTAAATGTGAGTTTATTTACTAAAGATATTTCTTTAAAAGGAAACAAGAGAATTATATACATCCAATTCAAGTTTGACAAATGGGGAAAATGGCCACAAGTAGTGTGCTTTTTTTAGTTTTTGTATTTTGTGACTCACAGCAAGTTTAAAACACAAATTTTATTCACCCAAAAAAAATTTAAAACACAAACACAATACTATATATATAATAATTAATAACAAAATAACTGGCAATAAGTGGAGCTTTATGAATGAAATCATTAATTACAAGGAAATATATATATATATTTGTATAAACTCTCTTCATAGCGACTTAAACATTATTAAGAATAGGACACATATTGGATGATGTTTTAAAAAAAACAAACAAAATCCACAAAAAAAAAAATCATTTAAAATGCCAATAATTATGATTCTCTAATAAAAATATGCCTATCGGAATGTTTTTTACAAGTTGTGCACAAAAAAAAATAAATTATATTTTAAGTTACCACAACCGTTACACTACACCGTTACGCACCGCAACCACATCAACACCACCTCAACCGTTATTTAAAACTGTGGTTTTGAATTGAACAAATGTTTTGAGCAAATATGTAATTTGTGTGATAAAATATTCAAAAACAAAATTTCCTTTCAAAAATATATTCACACTAGAGCAACCTGAACACATTATGTTTGTGCCAAACGAAGTAGTAAACTGTGGGAGAGGTTGTTTAGGGGGGATGGGAAACAGGACTCTTTTGGAATGTGATTTTCTTACATTTTTGCACAAACAATTACTAATGTTAATAGTTTAAACAGTAGTAAAAATAGGTAACCCCTTGTCACTTGAAAGCTCACTTGAGAGCCAAAAATTAGGCTTTTGCTTGCTTGACAAATGGGTCGTCTTTGGTTGGTTCATCCCCTTTGTCGCCTTTCCTCCCAAAAAAGCTAACCCAACAATTACTTTATCAACCACCCGTCCAGATGTTTTTTCTCGATAATTTTGGAATATATATAATGTCTACTATGGGCAAAATAGTCCCTTCAAACCATATTTGTAATCATTATCAAAGTAATAAAATATATATTTGAAACAATTCAATTTAACAATTGAGTTTAGCAACCATGAAGAACAGTTGTCCAAGCAAAAACCACAAACACTACACCCCCCAAAGCCTCAGTACTATTCATATTTCAATTGGTTGCACCATTATTCAGAGAATTATAAATAACTTATATAATTATATTGCATTCTCCACTATCCAAAACCAACAACTTTACAAAGTTAAATTTGAATGCTAAGGCACAAAACAAAATTCACTTTGCTTAGTTATCAAATTAAGCTCTTTCTATTCTGAATACACGTAATTAATGCCCTAATTCAAAATTCACAGGTAGAATTAACAAATACCCAATTGTTGCATGTGTGCCTATGCCCTAATATTAGGGCATTTAGGCCAAATGGGTATACCTCAAAAATCAAGTTTGATTCTTTGGCTGAAATTGAGCCAATAATTTGAAAATTTTAGGTGCGAGAGATTGGAGATTATTATACCGAAGCGTAGTCGGGCTGTCGATTGGATTCGTGCTCTGATTCAACCTCCTCTTCTTCTTCCTCCTCTGATTGATCACCGAATAGGTTTTGCATCATCTGATGCCTCTTCTCTTCCCCCACCATCTCTCCTTGTATCTCGATGAATCTCTCTCTCTCTCTCTCTCTCTCTCTCTCTCCCTACAGTTCAATCTCCGCCACAGCTGCTTCTCTCCCCTCTCTTCATGTTTTTTTTTTTTTGAGCATTAATATGTGATTTATTATTAGTTTTTTGAGAGGATAGCTGAAAATTGGTGTTTTTTTATATTTTTGGTTTTTTAAAAAAATATATTTTTTAAAAAATAAGAGAGGTGATGTGATTAAAATAAGTTAAAAAATTAAAATGTACAGGATTTTATAAATTAAAAAAAAAATTATTATAATTATCGTAAAGTAACTTGCGGTATATATGAAATTTATAAATCAACTTTTATATTTATAACTTTTTAAATTGTTAGTTTAAAAAAATTAAAATATATATATAAATATATTTAGTGTAATTTTGATAATTTATATATTATATAAGGAAAAGAGAATTTTTAATCTAGAAGTTTTGTGGTAATTCTAATATCCTAATCTTAATTCCAATTATCTAACTTTTTGATTTTTTTAAAAAAAAAACCTCAACATTTATTGACTTCTTCCAACCCATTTGACTTCTCTCAATTACTGTAGTACCATTTTCAATTTCTCCCATATACTATGGTAACACACAAAAATAAAGAAAATAAGAATTTAGCTGCGGATCTCAAAAAATATAACAACATCTAAATTTGAATAATGATTTAATAATATAATTATTTATTTTTTTATATATATCTATCAAAATTTTAAATCACTTCATTGGACAAATTAATCAATTTTCTAAAATTATTGATTTTTTAATTTATAAAATAGATTAAAAAAAATATTGACTGGTTTATTTATTTAATAACAAAAATATTTCATAATCTCTCCATCCTAATCTTTCTTACCGATTTCCCAAAAAAAATATTAAAACTTGCATTCCTTTTCTCTTTCCCAAAAAATCAGATAATATTTTTAATGAAAATTGTAGACATCTATCTATATCTTATATATTATATTATAACATAACAAAAAAAAAACTAAAAATCAGATATACAAGCAGATAAAACTAATAAATTTGATTTTTATTTATTCAATTAAAATCTTTCTTTTGTTTTTCAATATCCAATTTTAAATTTTAAAAATCTTTAAAGTTTATCTAAACAAATCTAATTTGAAAATATCTCCCACCATTATACTTTAAATCAATAAAACTCATATGTCTATCACATATCTAACTTACATCATAACTTACCTAAATAATAATAATTAAAAACAAATAAAAATCATAGATAAATTAAAAAAAATTAAAAAAAAAGAACCCACAATTCCATCTTAAATAAATTGAAAAAAAAAAAAAAAAAAAAACCCCGAATAGAAACCACACAAAAATAAAAAAATAAAAGATAAGAATTTAGATATGAATCTAAAAAAAAATATAACGATATCCAAATTTGAATTATGATTTAATAATATAGTTATCTATTTTCCTGATGTATATATATCAAAATTGTAAATCACTTAATGAGACAAATTAATCAATTTCCAAGTCTTATTTAAAGAATAATCTGATTAGTCATTCCAACTCCTAAATTTCGTGAACACTGACAGAGGAGTTAACGGATTGGGCTAGGTGAGGTTTAAGTTGTTGAAGATAGTATTCTCCCATTTTATAAATTTATTTATTTTTTAATTTCATTTTTTCCTGGTGGGATTCTCTTTTTTTACTGTTAGTTTGTGTTGGTTTCAGTTTTAGTGAGGTTTATGTGTTTGTTTACAAGTTTGCATCATAGAGAAGAATTATTGGTAATTATGGTTGCAATTGAAGTTTCCATGTCTGTTCTATGCCAAGAATTTTGATCGGATTTTGTTTTTTTTTTTAGCGAAGAGCATAAAATTGAAGTAAACAAAATGGGTATCAAATTTTTTATTTTTTATTTTTTATTGTCATTTTATGTTATAAAAAATGTGAAAATTGATTGAGAATTCAAGATTTTGCTATAACATTAGATTTTTATATAACTAGGTAAATTTAAAACTTTTAAATATTATTGTGTTCTTTATTTTTTTTCTTCTTCATATCCTATTAGACCATTACTGCTATTTGTTAGTTTATTAATTATAATTCAATTAATTGAAAATAAAAGCTTAATATAACTTTTCATATATATTATAGTTAATTTGTTACAACTATACTTGTATACAACAGCATAATATATAGAGATAATCTCTAAATATAATTTCTATTTTTTTATGTGATTAAAATAGTCCATCTTAATAGTATATAGAAGAGTTAGATGGTTTCTTCTATCTGTAAAAAACCCAATCTATTTTTTTTTTTTACTTTTTAATTTTTTAAATTGAAACATCAATTGTTCATGTCCATAAAACAAAACTGATAAACACATATCAAAAAACTACACATTTTTTTTTCATTTTTTAATATGTAGGGTATTTACAAATAGAAAATGTTTGACACTCCTGTAGACATCCCCGAACGTCCCGGGAGAGAAAATCCTGTTTCGTTCGTTGGGCTCACTACAGTTCAGGACTCAATGTCATGATCCTGTATCTAATCTCGCAGAGTGCAATGCAAGATCGATGAATCACCAAAAAGTCCAAATCCGGCAAATCGTTTTGAAAAACTGATTTTTAAGAAAGAAGTATCAAACATGGACTGCTTTGCCAGATACAAAGTCGCCACCTAAATATTTTATTTTGGGGGAATTTAGGAAACCCTAACTCGTTGCCTAAGGCCACGTGTCCGTCATCACCAAAGTTGCCTCGGCTCTGGAACTTGGGTACGATTGGGAAAGGTCACTTCGTGAGCACCCTCGCTCCCCCGATCAAAGATCGGCCTCTACTAACCATGATATCAAGTTTTGAAAACATTATGTGCTCTTATTTCGGTTTATTAGCCTAGAATTACTATGTGATGCGCACAGCATACAAGTATAGACTGGATCGCTTGAGTTGGAACAAAACATTTCATGTTTTTTTTTTAAAGCGGTTTGCTACTCGCAAGTAGGCTAAAATGCGAATTTTGCCACCCTCAAGTGGGCTTAGAAAACATGGTTTTGCCACTTTCAAGTAGGCTTAAAACTCTCAATTGGTGAATTGTTCCAATTCAAATAACCCAACCTTCACCCACAGGCATTCAGGCAGTTATATCACATAAGCACATAGCCTCATGGTAAGCATGCTATCATGGCAGTCACTCACACACATACGAGAATGCTAAAGCATAAATACTTACCGAGTATTCCAAGCCAAAACAGAAACTAGTTAGTAATCAATGCATGATCCTAGTTCATGTTAAGATGGCCAATGCAACACATGTAAAATGCAACTACAATAGGTTCGGCTATTCTAAGATGGCATATGAGATGCTACAGATAACATGTATTCAACTTGGAATTGAGATACAATGCAGTTAGCATGATGCGTCGAGCCCAGTGCATGCAATAATGTATGCAAACATGCTAACATGAGGTATGTTAATCGAGACATGACCTAAAACTAACCATAAAAAGCAGGTAAGTAGAAGGGAGAAAGACGTGGGGTTAGAAGACATTCACACACGCACGCACGCATGCACCCTTATTACAAATCCGCCCTCTCGATGGAGGGTCCGAAAGAATGATACAAACCAAATAAATAATTAACTACTCTAGCTAATTAATTATTACAAACCCTTAATTAATTAACAAATTAATTACAAAAATAAATTAAGTATGAAATTAAAGAGATCGCCGCAGCTCCGCCTCGAAATGATTGGATGATGCATGCTTGATTCGCCTCACTCGGAAACCCGTTGCCATGCCCACTGTCGCCTCTGTTTGCACTGTTTCATGCCTCTGAAAGCTTCACAAATCCCAAGACTGCTTCTGGACCACTCCTTGAGCATTGTGGGAGGTCACCGGCCAGCAGATAGGGCCATTGGGCATTGAAACATGGTAATCGACCATTTGTATGACTATCGGCCAGATATTTTTGGTCGATCGGCACTGGATATAGTCATTCGGCCAACGATTCCTGCAGAATCCTGTTTTGCTGCAACAGAAGACAGACAGTGCATAGCAAGGCGTTTTCGAAGCAATATGTGCATGACCACCCTCCCTATCATGCTATGAACTCAAAGGAATGTGGCTTTCGACTCTCGGGCCACCAGTCACGTATTTCAACACATGATGGCCAAAGGAGCCAAATGTGCATATCGATGTAAAATGGATGCACAAAACAAATGGATGCCACACACTCTATCATGTTGGATCAAGAGTGACGGCGACCGAAGATTGAGGCACGTTTCGTCACTTTAAGTACGAACGTCCTTCATTCCTCACGTTTGGTTTGACACCCAAACCAAACACCATGTGATGCGTGTATGCTAAATACAATACGATATGTAAATGCAATACAAGGTAATGCAATGTAAGCATGCCAAATGCAATGTGATGCAACCTAAGCATGCCAAATGCAATGAGACTCGAGTATGCACACAAGACTAAGGTAGCAAGCATGCCGGATGCAATGCAACCTAAGCATGCAAGTTAAACTAATGCAACATGAACATGCCAAGTATACAACAAGGTCATGTAATGCAACTAGCTAAGCATCATGCAATATACTAAACATGCAAACATGATATAATGCAAGTATGCAAATAATGTAACGCAACATGAGTGTGTCTACTCAATGCAACTTGCCCAAGCATGTAACAAAGTATAAACTAGCAAACATGTAACAAGATGCAACATGTCAAACATGCAACTATATACAAGGATTGGCTTAAACTGGAATGGGAGACCTCAGCCATGCCCCAAAACAGTGGCCAAAATACCAAAACTAAGGCACCGAAATGCGAGACAACCATGTACACATATTGGTCCATCACTTAGGCCATAATGCACAACCTTCAAACATGAGCGAGATGTGATGAATATGAGAATATGGCCTTACAATAAGCTCTAAAATCACATGAAGAATGATGCCAAATTGACTACACAATGCAAACATGGCATGCTAATGGAGTTAAAGTTCAAAGCTAGCCAAGGGACTTGAACCATGACTATGTCAACCAAGCCCCAAAGGGGCAAGGTGACCCAAAATAGTCCCGAGACAGACCAAAATGAAGCCAAAACACCTATGGAATAAGGCCAAAACATGCTAGAAATGGTGAGCACAAAACAAGACATATACAAGGTCAAAAAGGGCCAATGCACTACACCTCTAACAGCCGAACATGGCATGAATTAGACCAATAAAGTCAGAGTTAAAACACATCAAAATAAGCCCCAAGACCCAATGAGAAGGTCTCCTAAAGACCTAATCATGGAGGGACATGCAATGGTCCAAACACGGAGCATGAAACAACACCTCCCCAAAGCGTTGAATGGATGGAAAATACAAGTATACAAGCATGAAACATGGACTGAAATAGCATGATAAGTGATCCCAAATCACTGAAATAGCCCAAATGAAGCATGCTCATGACTCATACACCCAAACTTAGCAAGCTAAAATGCAAAGTGGCTATACAAAGCATGGCAAGCATGGCCCAAAAGACCAAAAATAGAACTTAAGCATGTCACAACATAGCTAAAGCTTCATGAAGTCAAGTTAAAACACGCATGCACAATGGCCTAAATGCATGATACATATTATGACAAATAGAGGATATTACAAAGCAAATGCATGATGCATGCAATAGGCTATCAATCTGACCAAAAACAGAGATATAATATGACCAAATAACACCAAGAAACCTCTGGAATGGAGCCAACTAAAGTTAAGCAAACATGCTACCTTTATGAGCCCTAAATGCAAGCAAATGAGAGACAAAGGGAGAGGGGTGTCCCTCCGCTATACATGACCTCAAAACCACTTCTCCAACACTGAAAATCCTCTGGATTTTAGTGGTGAGAAGGTCGAAATAAGGGGGGTTCCAAAGCCCAAAGAGAAAGGCACAAAAAGAGGCCAAACAAGGCCTAAGAGGGTGTAAACAACCCCCAACCCAAAAGTAACCTTAAACAAACATCTTAAGCATGAAAATACATAACTTTTATCAGTTATACACTAAGCTCAAAACAGCATGCAAGATAGGCTAAAAGCTAGTGCAAGAAAGAGGAATAAAGAAGGTAGTTCTCACCCTTGAAGAACATTTCAAGAACACCAACTCCAGCACCTTCTTTTGACCAAAACCAACTCAAAAACTCTGAGATCAAACCCTTAGCACCTCTACAACCGAAGTATAGTGTAACACTAGGTGCCTTAGTGCAAAACTAAGAACAAAACACCCTTTAGAACACTTTTACACACACAAATGTAGAAAGCGAAGGAGATATAGAGAGAGATGGATATAGGCCCTGTTTGGTAGGGCTTATTTCAGCTTTTAGCTTAATTTAAGCTATTTTAATGTGTTTGGTTCAGCTTAACAATACAGCTTATAGCTTTTGGTAAGTCAAAAATCAACTTATTCTTTGAGTAGGGAAAGAGAAGCTTAATTTATAAGTCAAAAATGAGCTTATGTTCACAGCTATAAGCTATAAGCTATTAGGCTATAAGTTGTAATCACTTTCCCACAACTCTACCAAACGGGGCCATAAGCTATATATCAGATCCTTTCAACCCCTGGAAAGGGAGGGGAGGCCCTCCTTTTATAACAAAACCATTTTACAAAGCTTCCAAGGGAAGCTAAACAAGGCTCAAATCCCTCCATACACGGAGGGAGGATTATTCGTGCAATTTGTTCCAGCTGGCACAAAATATCTGCCAAAAGCAGATGAAAAGGGGTCGACCGGGAAATATGGCCGATTGGCCAAAATAGGTGGCCGATCGACCAAAAAAAGTGCCGATCGACCAATGCTTTTGGCCGATGGCAATAAAAAGGGGCCAGTGGCTTCAAGCCTTGGCCAGTGGGTTGAGGGGATGGCCAACAAGCCACCCTCTTCCTTTAGGAGCAAAAACACAAGTGTTTGGTGCATAACCAAACACAAAACAAACAAGTCGAGAGATCTTGAGGCAAGGCGCACGGCCGAAACCTCCGAGAACTCGAGACGTACACGAACATGGATGATCACCGAGTGTTCAAACGGTGACGTCCAAGTCTTGAGGACGGTCAAAAATGGGGTGTCTACAACTCCAATTTTTTTTTCATAATCCAACTTATAACGATGTAGTCATAAGTGTCAATTTTTTTACAAATATGAGAAGATAATTAATTAAATTATACATTTCAACCAACCACATACTCAAATTTTGACTATTTCAAAATGTTATTTCACTATAATTCCAATTAAGAGAATTTTCAACCCTTATTATATTTTTTTATCAAATTATAATTTGATAAAAATTTAAAAAGATGAAATGCTAAAATGCTGAAAATTATTATTATTATTTCCATCAAAATTGGTGAAAAGCAAAAAAATTGGGATAAGAATGAAAATTCTTTTAAAAATTGATAAAATTTAATGAAAAAGTTAAAATAATTCATATCAAATCAAAAAATTTAAACAAATTTAAAATCTAATTAGATAAAAAAAAATTAAAAGAAAATAATGAAAGTTTGAAAATATTTTGAAACCTTCTTATTCATAAAAACTAGAAATCTATGTGTGTATTATATTCATATTGTATTTTTTGTTATGAAATTGAAATCAAAAGAAATGTAACTTAAATTATTGGATGAATAATAGGGAATATCATATTAATTATTGTTAAATATCACTTCACTTCATATTTGATAATAAAATTATATATTTGTTTTAATTATAACTTTTAAATTTGTATATTTTCATAATAAGAAGAGGTATATCATAACTCAATTAGTCTCATTTAATCAAGTTTAACTTTTTTTAATAAAAATTATCAAAATTACAATAAATATATATATATATATTTTAATTTTTTTAAACTAATAATTTAAAAAGTTATAAACATAAAAATTAACTTATAAATTTCATATATACTGCAAGATAAAATATTAAATTACTTCACGATAATTATAATGATTTTTTTTAATTTATAAAATTTCGTGCATAGCACGGGTTATATCACGACCAAAATCCGTCCCTATAGGTTGAGCGTCGTAACCAGTTAGTAATCCGTGATTACCAAAGGCTTGCTTAACAATAATTACAATAATACAATATAAAGGGGCTGGCGGAAGCTAATTAATAACAAAAGAATGTCCAATGAGCTGTGAGGACCTGAACGAAAATAAACTTTCATATACATAGTCATATTCATAACCACTCATACCCATAATACATATATATAAGACAATATGCAAGTTACAGAATTAATCCCATCATCAAAGAGAGTACAAACAAAAGTCTTAAAACATTCTTTACACTTAGCAAAATCAAAAGAGTGGATTTGAGCCACCCAAAAAACCTTGACACAATTAGTTTCGGAAACCTCGCTACGAGGCATAATAGCTGGCTTGACAAAACAAAGGTTCAGGTCGGCGCCACTATGTCACGACCCGCTCCTCGTACCTAAGGGTTAAGCATCGTAATGGCCAGTAACTGAAGTTACCTTTGGCCAATTCTTGAACAAATTAATAAACGCGAGCGGAAATAATATTTAAGTAAGGGTACCAAAATAATCATTAGAGTTTCTATTTTTATTACAAAATTTATTGACCAAAAGGCCGATATTTACATATAAAAATATCATAAAAGTACTGTGTATGTCTATTTCGCAGTCCCGCGTCTAAGACTTTACAAAAGCTATTTCTGAATTGCATTGTTTCTTGAAAATTGATAAACATCTATAAACACATTGCAGAGTGAAAAATATTATGCCAAGAGTATAAGAGATACAAAATAACCATGGATAGTTATGTAACTAAAATATTTAATATCACTTAGTCTGAACATATAATCATTTAAGTAGCAAAACTGAGGTTATGTAAATAAATAACCACATCCATAGTACAGAACAGAACAGAACATATGCATAGACTCAAGAGGTGGCTCGTACGAACTCTATAGGTGGCTCCCATAACAGTGTAGCTCCATACAGCACTTTGCTCTACACCAGAAATCAGAGAGTCAATGGATCCATGACAGACCAAAGGTCACAAAGTGACCAAACAGAGACCAATGGTTATTTAAGTCTCCCACGGCGTGAGACTCCCGTGGTGGTACTTACAAAACATAATTGTTTATAAGGTCATTATCAAATATTCTTTAAAATATAAACAAACATATCAATGGGTTTCATTTTAACAAATAGAGTTCAGAAATTAATCAATGTAATTGAAATATTAATATAATTTATAATAATTTATAAAACAAATCTTGTATAAAATAAATATGGTAAGTCAAAACATACGTAAAATATATTACGGTGACTCAATGTATAATATAACTCACCTTAAAATTAATACATTACTATTTCTTTCCACTATCAAAGATCTTCTTAACTTCCAATATTTCCTTCATTTCTCTCTTTTTTTCCTTTTCTTTTCCACAGAGTTGAAGCATCATCCGGCCAATACGTGGCCAACTCGAAGATTTGCTTATAACTCACCAGGATTTATACTTATCTTAATAAATATTTAAGATAATTACACTTTGGCCCATTTTTCTAATATAACTATATAAATAAATTATTCCCTAATTAAATTACACTCGATCATATACCAACAGAAAATTAATTATTTATTTTATTACCACACTCATTATTATTATTATTATTGTTATGATTGTTATCAATATTATTATTTATTTACTCTTACTTTTATATTTATTTATTTACTATCTTTAATTTTAATTTGGCCCAACTAGTATTATAGTTTCATATTTCTGTTAATTTGGCCCCAAATAATGATCCCTAATTAATCCAATATCTGATAATCCAATGCCAAATTAGATTATGTATTTATTATTATTTATTTAATAATATATTATCACATACAACCATAATACCAGTATAAAATTTAAGGGACAACATAAATTTTCAAGTTGTTACACACTAGCTTTGGTCCGATGCTTGATCACCTACATATATATAATAAATTGTGAGCTAAAGCCCAGTAAATAAATAATGTGTAAAAAAGTTAAGAATGATGTCCTTACGGTCTTTGAAACAATCAATTTCAGTTAATATCTTTGTCAATCAATCGTTCAATCATTCGATTTAATCAATCATTTTCAATCATATTCATATTTATATAAGTCATACGTGGTACATCCAATAACAACAATACAATACAATACAATACAATACAATAGGTCTTAAAGACCGAACAATCAATTGATGGCCATCAAACAATAACAATAGCTCCAAGATTTAGAATTGATAGAGATCTCTGTAACAATAGCGATATCAATAACAGTACGCTATGGATGCCACGAATACAATTCAAAAGAGGATCATCATTCAATCGATAGGAAGCAACCGTTTAGAAACAATATAATTTATCATTCAGAAAATAAATACAATTTGAACATATCTTTACAACATTGTTACTCACAGTGGGTTTCTCGATACACGTACTATTGGTTCGGCGTCCGACCTAAACAAACAAATTCAAGCACAATAATTCAATGACATTCATATCGCTAACCAACTCTATTCGATTCGATTGTTACTTATTCAATAACTACTCGTCTTTACTAATTCGATTCTAATTTTTCATTTATGCACTCTAATGCACTTGTGAGATGCAAATGATTGTAACGCCCTCAAAATAAACCCATAATTCATACATTCACGATACAAGAAAGTGACGATGTATTCAAGAGAATAAAGTGTACATCTATTTATCAGAGTATTTATCACAAACATATTACATGTTGACAACAAAAGTAAATGCCCCACAGGCTTACAACTTTCCAAGCCAACACTTGGTTACTATGTGAGTGATTTTCCGATCACACTGCCCGTATAGTAATTCAGCTGTAGAA
Organism: Camellia lanceoleosa; assembly: GCA_025200525.1. NCBI lineage: Eukaryota > Viridiplantae > Streptophyta > Magnoliopsida > Ericales > Theaceae > Camellia > Camellia lanceoleosa. The sequence continues at coordinate 100,457,702 of CM045759.1, forward strand.
CACTGGCAGAATAGATGGTACCCTGCTATCCTGCACAGGAAGAGAAGACTCCGGCGGTGGTTCTTCCACCCAGGGGCACTCCGACGATCAAGTCAGTATATCTCTCAAAGATGATCAATAGTGCTTAACTCACTAGACAGAATATTAAAAGCATACCTCAGACCCATGGGGGTGCCTCTTTTTTATAGTTTACTTAATCCTAGTCCCACTAGAAGTCTGACTTCTATGGACTCCAATTTAGTGCTTACTTTGGATTTCTCAAGAGATAAGGATAAACCCCCTAAGAATATTACCCTTATCCATCCTGAAGTTTTTCTTCATCCTAGGACTCTTGTCTTTTATCCGCTTATCTCAGATTCTGGTATCTTCGGAGATAACTTTGGCAACTCCGAGATAACCTCGGCATAACTACCACGACACGTGGCACCTCAGTTAATACGTCGGCGTCACCTTGCCACGTGTCGGTACTCAAAAAATATATCCCTACAACTGCCCCCTAGGTTCTATTACCTCGGCATTCTGAGGTGATGGAACCTATATCGTTCCTCTCTCCAGTTCATCGGTATAAGAATTCTTCAGCCGAGATCATTCATTTCAGGCCGACATGTCTTCTTTCAAGAATAATAACTCAAGTGAACTCCTTATTGTGCATGAGCTGTCAGGCATCACTTTTCAACTGTTTTTACTTATGTGTTTTATTCTTATTGGATCGTGTCTTATGACGTGCCTGTAAACCACGTCTTTTCCGCCGTGCGCTGTCTGACGTATGCGTTACTCCAGGCACATTAAATACTTCTGTTTTGCCGTCGTTTCAAAAACTTGTTTTCCCTCTTTTTGCCTCTTCACTTTGCTTCTTTGATTTACTTGCCTTTTCTCTCTCTAAGCTCTTTCTCTCGGATCCGCCATTGCTCAAGCTCCAAGCTCTGCAACTTCATTCGTCTTTCTGGTGAAGCTCTCGCTACTTTGTCACTTCTGTAACCGTTGTCTGTCTTCGGCGAACTTTATTTCGGCCTTACTTTGCCTGGTAAGCCTCCGTTCCTTTCATTCTCAATTCTTCTATGTTCTTTGCTTACTTGCTGCCATTACTGCTTTGTTCAAACCTTCGATTTGCTAAACTATTCATTTGGATGTGTCTATTCCATGATCTTGCTTATGTCTTGAACACTTGTACTGTTTCACCACTTTCTTGCCACTGCTTTTGACCCTGTATTTCTTGAATTTTTTATGCTTTTGAGAGCCCCACCTCTGTCCTTGATTTTTGAAACTTCATTCTTATTTCTCTGTTTTCCAGATTTGTGCCTTCAATCTTTGTTTCCATAGATTTAGGTTTTGGGATTTGTCTTGTAGATTTCACCAATCCTTAGGAAAAACTGAAACAACCCTTGCTGGTACTTACCTAGGGTTTTGCCGAGTTTCCAAAAAACCTTTTAAGAACATCCTCTTTCTGAAGTCGAATACCTTTACGATGATATCATGGGCATGTGGAGACATAGGGCAGATACCCCAACTAAACTTGAGTACTTTAGGCAAGAGTTCGCCATTCTTGCCGATGTCCATCTGAGGCTGGCTGGGGATGATGACTCTATCATGCCCACAGATAATTCGATGCCCTTTCCCATTGTAGCTTTTACTGAATGTGGACTTCGGCTTCCACTTAATCCCCTTTTTTGCGAAGTTTTCCACTACTATAAATTGAACCCCATGCAACTTACCATCAACTCTTATCGAGTGATTAATGGTATCATAGCCTTAGCCAAACAAGAAGAGGCTAGGATCACTTTAGCTAATATCCAATATTGTTTTACCATGTGCGCCGTCAATTTGAAAGAAAAAGGTTATGTCTATTATCTTAAGCCGAGGTCCACAGAGTTCAAAATTCTAGCCGACCTCCAAAACTCCAACAAGAGGGCTGGAGATGACTACTTCATTACCTCGGGAAATTGGGAGTTTGCCCCAGACGAGGATGCCCATCTCTACCCTCTTCCTCGATCAGTTAAAGAGGGCAAGGGTAAGAGCCCAATGTCAACACTTAGTTGTTTCTTTTTAAGTCTTCAATGCTTTGTCTGTTTCTAATGTCTGTTCTTCTTGCAGATGTTCGTAAGCCACCGAAAAGCTTTCGCCAATCCTATGTCCCTAGCAAGGATTTGAAGAAACTGTTGGACTTGCCAGTCCAGAAAAGGAAAGCGCCTTTGCTTCTGAATTTTATTCCAACATACAAGTCGATTTTGCCCGACGTCCCTAAAAGGAAGAAGAAGAAAAGCCTTTCTCCACCTTCTGCCACAACCCAAACTGTGTCTGTATCTCGAACAGATCAAGGATCAACATCGGATCCAGCTGATCAGCCATCAACTTCGGCTCCATACTTGATCCCTATACCTGAACGGAAACGGCGACGCAGACTTGTCCGAACTGCTGAGATGGGTTGCCCAAAACCTGTTGCCGAAGATCTCTTAGCCGACCTCCCTACCAATGTTGATGCTCAACCATCGCAAACCATGCCCCTACTGAAGCCGAAAAGAACCAAGAAAGCTCAGCCAAAAGCTAAAGTAACTCAGGTTGAATCTGAGGATACTTTACCTATCTCCAAAATTACTGAAAGCGACAAGTCTCAACCCTCTGCTGGGAAGAGGCGTGCAGAAACCCAGCCATCAAAATCCACACAATCAAAGAAGCTGAGGTCATCGTTTGCGACAACCTCGGGGTCAAAAATACCAAAAGTCCCCTGGACGCCTGAAATCACTCTTGAAGATAAGCCCGTTTTTACCAATGATAGTGCCGATGACATTAATGTCGGCGTAGCCCTTAGTACTGCTCTATTGCTCCCAGGCGATCTAGAGCAGAATACCAAGATGAGTGAGTACGAGAACTACACCCTTATGCTTCAATGCTCCGTTCAAGTAAGTCTTTTTACTTGGTAACTTGTCTTTCTGTTCCTTTTTCATACTTGTAAAATTCTTAATGACTTGCCTTGTATTTTTTTTCAGGCCATTCAGCATGCTCATTCACTCTCCATCCAATCTTTTGAGAATAGGGAGAAGTTGGCCGACATGAAGAGGGAGTTTTCTGCCCTTCAAAAGATTAATAAAAGTCTTCAATCAAAAATGAAGAAGTTGGAGGACCAGGCTGAGGCTACTCTTAAAGCTCAGACTGAAGCCGAGGAGAAGGCCGAATCTGCCGATGCTATAAAGACGGTTGCTGAAGCACAGAAAAAAGAGGCCGAGGAAAAAATGGCTCAAGTTGAAAAGGAGCTTCAGGAGGCCCTGGCCACTAAGGATGTCGAAATCAAGGCGACTGACAAAAAAGCTTACGCTCAGGGCATGGCCGATGTCACTGAGGAATATAAATTACAAGTCAGGCAGGCATGCAACAGGGGCTTTTCCCTTGATTGGATGTCCCTTACCAAAAAACTTAATGTTCCTGAGGATTCGCCTCTAAAAAAGGCCGACGCCATTTCTCTTCCTTTTCCTCCACCTCCACCAGTTCAATCTCAAGATGAATCTGAGTCTGAATCTGAAGATAAGGATAATGATGATGATGAGGCTTTGGTAAGGAAGCCTAGGGACACGACTGAGACCAAGTCCCCTCTTCAAGATGATCAAGTCCTAGACTTGACTCATGAGGAGGAGGATGAGGAGATTGTCAATGAGGCTACTCCTGAACAAGCATCATCTGACGTTCCTCCAGCCGACAAAAGTATTGACAAAACTCTTGCAGAAATTGACGCTGAGCTGGCGGCAGAGAAGGTTGCCGATGTGGTTCCGCAAGAATCTTCCGAGGTCCCAACCCATCTCGCTTCTGATGCTGAGGAACCCTAATTCCGATGTCTTTCTTTTCTTTTCTTTTGTACTTTTTTGTTCGAAAAACAATGCAAGTTCCTCATATGGCCGACGTGCCCCTGTTTTTTGTTGAATGCTTAACACAACTTTCTTTCTTTGAATACTTGTACCTCTATCTTCTCTTGATTGCTTCTGTATGATTCTATGCTTAGAATATTTTGTATGTCTTTAATATTCTTTCTTCTTTATGCAATCTTCTCGGGGTTACATACCTCGGGTATAATAACTGCAAGTTTTACTTCGGCAAGATACTATCCTGCAAACTTTTCATAAATTTTTAACGAGTGTAAAACATATATTGTTTTAAGTTTAATTTATAAACTTTCCTTAAGTTTCAACAAGTGTAAAACAATGATCTCAGCTTTCACTTTCAACCTGTAAATTGCAATAAATTTCAACAGATGTTTAAATATCATACATTGGCTTACCTTTACCTGGTAAATTGCTACAAATTTCAACAAGTATTAGATAACGATCTCTTTCTATCTCCAACTTGTAAATTGCTACAAATTTCAACAAGTGAAGATAAGGACTAATCTCGACTTAACGTCAACTTGTAAATTGCTACAAATTTCAACAAGTGAAGATAAGGAATAATCTCAGCTTAACTTCAACTTGTAAATTGCTACAAATTTCAACAAGTGAAGATAATGAATAATCTCAGCTTAATTTCAACTTGTAAATTACTACAAATTTCAATAAGTGAAGATAAGAAATAATCTCAGCTTAACTTCAACTTGTAAATTGCTACAAATTTTAACAAGTGAAGATAATGAAGAATCTTAACTTAACTTCAACTTGTAAATTGCTACAAATTTCAACAAGTGTTAAGCGTCTTTGTATTCTTTCCGCCCCCAATGTGAACCTGAGTTCCACTTGGGTTCTCATTATTCATATCTTCCAGAAACAATATTTTGTATTTTTATTAGTCACATGTGTTGAAGAATTCTGAAAAGATTTTATTCATGACATCGGCAAATAAACAATGTATATCTAATGATAGAAAAATTTTAAATTACAAGTGTTCCAGGGTCTAGGCAATGCTTTTCCCTCATAATTTTCAAGACGATAGGCTCCATTGCCTAATACCGAAGTGATTCTGTAGGGTCCTTCCCAGTTTGGGCCAAGCTCGCCCTCTCTGGGATCCTTCTTATTGCCGACGACTTTTCTCAGGACTAAGTCGCCGACTTGAAAATCCCTTGGATTGACCTTCTTATTGTAAGCTCTAGCAAGTTGTTGCTGGTATGCTGCGAGTTGAATTGCAGTTTTCTCTCTTCGTTCTTCCAAAAGATCTAGATCTCGGGCTAAGAGTATATCATTAGTCCCATTCTCAACTCCCTGGGTTCGGATCCCTGGGATGCCGACTTCCAGTGGAATGACTGCTTCTGTGCCATAAGCCATAGCAAAGAGGGATTCCCCTGTCGATCTTCTCGGCGTAGTCCGATATGCCCAAAGCACGTTGGGCAATTCGTCTACCCACTTTCCTTTTGCTGCCTGCAGCCTTTTTTTTATTCCATCCAAAATTACTTTGTTGGATGCTTCTGCTTGCCCATTACTTTGGGAAAAACTTGGTGTTGAAAAGTAATTCTTGATCTTGAATTTCACACAAAAGTTCTTGATGAGTTTGCTATCAAACTGCGTTCCGTTGTCGGCAACTATAGCTCTTGGAATCCCAAATCTGGTGATGATGTTTCTTCATATAAAGTTCTTAACATCCACATTTCGAATTTTGGCAAGAGGTTCTACCTCTATCCACTTCGTGAAGTAATTTGTTGCTATTAGCAAGTATTTTCTCTGCCCAGTTGCCTGGGGAAGTTGCCCAACAAGATCCATGCCCCATTGGGCAAATGGCCAAGGGCTGGATACTGGATTCAGGTCAGCAGCTGGCTGGTGTATCAAAGGTGCAAACCTTTGGCATTGTTCGCACTTCTTTACGTATGCTTCTACATCTTTTTGCATGTAGGGCCACCAATACCCCTGGGTAATGGCCCTGTGAGCTAGTGATCTGCCCCCAGCGTGGTTTCCACAAACTCCTTCATGAATTTCATATAAAAAATCCTCAACCTACAAAGGGTGTACGCACCGTAAAAGGGGTCCAGTGAAGGACCTTCTGTAGAGGTGTCCGTCTGCTGTCAGACTGAATCTTGTCGACTTTAATCTGACTTTGTGTACCTCCTTGCAGTCTTTTGGCAGCTTTCCTTCTTTTAGGAATACAACAATTGTATCCATTCAGCTTGGTCCCATGTCCACACACATTGCTTTTTGCTCTGTGTTTGGTGGTTCTATGCTCGGGCCCGACAAATAATCAATCATTATTGTTCTTGTTTTTCCAGTTTGTATTGAACTTGCCAGGTTGGCTAATGCGTCGGCGTGGCTGTTATCATCTCGGCTGACCTGAAGTAATCGGCAGTTCTGAAATAAAGCTGCCAATCTGATGACTTCTTTCGCATATGCCGACATCCTCTCGTCTCTGGCTGTGAATTCTCCTGTTGACTGATTAACAATAAGTTGTGAATCACAAAAGACGATTACCTCATCAGCTTCTACTGCTGCTGTCAACTTCAGCCCTGCAATTAGTGCTTCGTATTCTGCTTCGTTGTTTGAGGCATTGAACCCCAAACGAATGGATTGTTCTACTATTTCTCCATCTGGAGATATTAGTAGTACTTTTGCCCCCGCTCCTTGCCGGTTTGAACTTCCATCGACAAACAGTCTGAAGGAGTCGCCGATGTAGATGCTGCAGGATCTGAGTTTTTCCTTCCTTCTTTCTTTTGCCTTTGGCTGAGCTTCTCCTTGCTTGCTTGGACAACGTTTATCTTGGCTCAACGGAGCCTGATGTTCGATGGATTCCGGGGTGAACTCAGCCACGAAGTCGGCCAAAACTTGGCCCTTGATTGCCGTTCTCAGCCTGAACTCTAGGTCATACTGGCCCAAGGCCACTACCCATCTTGCTATTCTTCCAGTTAAGTCTCCTTGCTGTAACAAGGGTTTCAGAGAGTGCTCCGTTAGCACTATAATCTTTTGCGCCTGAAAGTAGTGGTTCAACTTCTTTGAAGCCATCACTAAGGCCAGCATTAATTTCTCTAGTGGTAGATACCTTGTTTCTGCGTTGGCCAAGGTTTTGCTTACATAGTAAACAGCCTTTTGCTCCCCTTTTTCTTCTCGGATTAACACTGCACTTACTACGTGTTCTAAAACTGTTAAGTACAAAAACAGCTCTTCCTCAGGTTCAGGTGTTGAGAGGACTGGAGCCGTAGTCAGATACTTTTTTAGGTCGGCTAACGCGGCCTCACATTCCTCTGTCCAAAGGAAATCCGTGACTTTCTTTACCTGGTTGAAGAAAGGTTTGCATTTGTCTGAGCTTCAGCTTATGAACCTGTTTAGGGCTGCGGCCCTTCCGGTAAGCATCTGTACCTGTTTTGCCGATGTCGGGCTCTGTAAATCTAGGATGGCCTTGATCTGATTTGGGCTGACCTCAATGCCCCTCCTTGTCACCAGGTACCCCAAGAACTTACCAGATCCAACTCTAAATGCGCACTTCGATGCGTTGAGTCGGAGCCGATATGTTTTGAGGATTTCAAAGACCTCTTTTAGGTCAGAAAGATGACCCTTAGGCTCCTTGGTCTTCACGACCATGTCATCGATGTAGACTTCTACTGTTTGGCCGATCAAGTGTCTGAACATCTTGGTTACCAACCTTTGGTAAGTTGCCTCCTCGTTTTTCAGTCTAAAGGGCATTACTCTGTAACAGTATAGGCCTTTTGGGGTAATAAACACTGTCTTTTCTTCATCTGGGGGGTACATGGCTATCTGGTGGTACCCCCTATAAGCATCTAGGAAGCTCATTCTTCCATGTCCAGATGTGGCGTCCACCAACTGGTCAATTTTGGGTAGAGAAAAGCTGTCTTTGGGACAGGCTTTGTTTAGGCTTGTAAAGTCTACACAGACCCTCCATTTACCGTTCTTTTTCTTTACTACCACGGTGTTTGATAGCCATGTCGGATAATTGACTTCTCTAATGGCCCTGGCCTTCAGAAGTCTGTCAACCTCCTTCTCCACTGCTTCGACGTGCATCAACGTCGGTCTTCTGGCTCGCTGTATTACAGGCTTGGCTGTCCTGTCGACGTTTAGTTTGTGGCATGTGACCTCGGGGTCAATGCCAGGCATCTCATAAGGTGTCCAAGCGAACACTTCAATGTTTGTTCTTAAAAAAGCTTCCAGCTCTCTTTCGTCTTCTTCGGCTAAGCCCGAGCCGATAAGAAAGAAGCGTTCTTCATTGCCCCCCTGGACAAGGATTTTTTTTAGTGCTTCTTCACTTTTCTCGGCCGGCTCCTTGCCGACATCATCTAGGACCTCCATGTCCTCGTCTTCGATTTCTGCTTTCTCTGGCTCTCGGATGTTGCAGGTTGATTTCATTGCTGCCATGGAGCAAGTTTTTGCCTGTAGTTGATCCCCTCTGATTTCTTCAATCCCAAGCACTATTGGGAACCGCAATAGTTGATACAATGTTGAATGAACTGCCCCCATTGCATGCAACCATGGCCTTCCCAAGATAATGTTGTATGGTGAGGGCGTGTCAATCACAATGAATTCTGTCTTGATTTTCTTTGTGCCGGCTTGTACTTCCAAGCTTGTTGCGCCTAGTGGCCAGGTCGGCGTTCCATTGAAGCCGACCATTAGGCCATTGGATCCCTCCATGTCATCTGGGTGAAGGCCCAGCTCCTTGTAACATCTAACGTACATGATGTCGCAAGAGTTGCCTTGATCAATCAAGATGCGTTTCACTGGGCACTCCCCGACCTGGAGGGATACTACCAAGGCATCATTATATGGATGCTGGACCATCTCTAGGTCGGCCTTAGTAAAAGCTATCATTGGTCCTTGGCATTCTTCAAACCGAGGTCTTTTCTGTCCGACTTGGTTCATGTGCTGTAAGTGTCTTACCTTTTGGGTTTCCCCCCGTATGTCGTTTTCGTTCACCTGTGAGTGAATTACATTAACTACTCGTAGACCCCCTGCCTGTGGTTACTGTGCTGGGGGAGGCGGGGCTGCTGGTGCTTGAGGCAATCTTGCCTGTTCCTCTCTTGTTCTGGCCTCATCGACAAAGTGTAGACGTCTCCGAACGTCCTGGGAGGATGAATCCCGTTTTGTTCGTTTGTGGGTCTACTACAGTTCGGACTCAAATTGTCACGGTTCTTAATCTAAACCAAAGAGTCCAAATCCGGCAAATTGTTTTGAGAAAACAGATTTTTGAAAGAAGCGCCAAACATAGACTGCTTTGCCAGATACAGAGTCGCCACCTAAATATTTTTATAGGGGAATTTAGGAAACCCTGACTCGGTGCCAAAAGGCCACGTGTCCGTCATTACCAAAGTTGCCTCGGCTCGGGAACTTGGGTACGATTGGGGAAGGTCAGCTATGAGCACCTCCTCTCGCCCGATCCGAAGATCGGCCTCTACTAACCGTGATATCTTATTTTGAAAACATTACGCGTTCTTATTCCGGTTATTAGCCTAGAATTACTATGTTATGCGCACAACAAACAAGTATAGACCAAATTGCCTAAATTGGAACAAAATATTTCATGTTTGTTTTGAAAATGGTTTGCTACTCACAAGTAGGCTAAAATATAGGTTTTGCCACCCTCGAGTGGGCTTTTAGAAAAGATAGTTTTGCCACTATCTAGTAGGCTTAAAACTCACAGTTTTGATGCATTATTCCAATTTAGGTAATTCAACCTCCATCCACAGGCATTCAAGCAGTTATATCACATAAGCGGCTAGCCTCATGGTAATCATGCTATCATGGCAACACTCATACGCATGCGGTATGCTAAAGCATAAAAGCTTACCTAGTACTCCAAGTCAAAACAGAAACTAGTTAGTAATCATACGTATGATCCTAGTTCATGTTAAGGTGGCTAATGCAACACATGCAAAATGCAGCTATAATAGGCTCGGCTATCTTAAAGATGGCATGTGAAATGCTGCAACTAACAAGTACTCAACTTGGAATTAAAATACAAGTGCAGTTAGCATGATGTGCCGAGCCCGGTGCATGTAAGACAAATGAATGGATGCACGCATGCATAGCATAAGGTATGCTAAATTAAATATGCCCTAACACTAACCATCAAAAGCAGGTACGTAAAAGGGAGAAAGAAGTGGGGGTTGGAAAACATACACACACTTATTACAAATTCGCCCTCACTCAGAGGGACCGAAAGAATAATACAATTAATTAACCTACAAGCTAATTAAATATTACAGACCAATCAAACTAGTTAAGCTAATTAACTAATTTAATAAAGCAGTAAACAACCTCGGGAAGAAGGCCCAATGTAATGCGTGCTCGGTTCCGCTCGGAAAGCCACTGCCATGCACAAGTTGCCTCTGTTTTCCCTGCTCTGCTCCTCTGAAAATTGCATAACTCCTAAGGTATGCTCCATGGACACTGGGGAACACCACCGGCTGAGAAGAATGGCCACCGGCCATGGGGAATGCTCACTGGCCACTAATTAAGCTATCGGCCACTGATGGATGGCCAGTCGGCACTGCAGATGGCCGGCCGGCCAAAACTTCCTGCAGAATCCTGTTTTGACAGTAGTAGAGGGCAAAACAAGGCATGGCAATGCATTTCAAGCAATGTATGCACCAACCACACTCATTTATCATGTAATGGACTCAAGGGAGTATGGCCCTCGACCCTCGGGCCATCAATCACGCATTTCAATGCATGATGACCCAAAAGTCAAGTGTGCAACTTCAATATCAAATGAAATGCACACACAAAACACATCAAAGGCCCCAACCTCTATCATGCTTGATCAAGAAGGAAGGGATGCATGCACAATGCAATGCAACCTAAGCATGCAAGCAAGGCTAATGTAACATGATTATGCAATGCATCTAATATGCAATAGGCACACAACCTAGACATGTAAACAAACATGGCATGCAACAACATGCGATGATAGACTTAAACTAACATGGATAGCTCGCAAGCATGCCAAAATCTGTGGCCATGTGATGAAAATGAGGCAGCCAAGATGCATGCAAACATGCACAATGCAATGGCCCCGAGTCTAAGGCACAAAACACAACTCCATGAAGGCATTGAAATGATGAATTATGGCATACAATGACATATGTTCCAGCACTGAAGTATGATGCTCAATGGTCCCAAAACATGCAAATATGCCACCCAATGCATGAAATAGCCCCCGAAACTCAAAACTAAGCATATGTATTGAACTATAACTATGCAAAGCAAGCATTATTTGACTATAAAGCAAAAAGACAAAGCTAAGGCAGTCCCGAAATATGCACAATACTAATTTAAAGCATGGCCAAAAAGTACTAACATGTAGGGCTAAAACAATATGCAAGATTGGCTAGTAAGCATGGTTTATACCACACCGATATGAAGCATATGAAATCTCACAAAACCAACCAAAACTAGTGAACAAAACATGTCAAAATATGCCCAAATACCCACTGAAATGAGGTCTACACATGCAAGAACGATGAGCTCCTTTGATAAACTACAAGAGGGGTTACTCTACACATGCATCAAGGATACTTAGCATAGAAAAACCAACTCTGAAAATGAGTTATGGGGGTCCTAAAACCTACTGAAAATTGATAGAAACAAAGCTTGGAAGCTTGCAAATAGGGGGTCCTTTGGAAGGCCCAAAAGGCCACCAAACAAGACAATGAGATAGGGGGGTCACCCCCCTCTGATTTTAAGGCTCAAAAACACATCTAAGCCATTGAAAATCTACTGGATTTCAGTGGCTAAGAGGCCAAACTAAGGCCATCACCAATGCTCTAATGCATAGCCCTAAACATGAAGGAATGAAGCATGGAAGGGGGAAGATGACCCCAAACAGAAAAGAGTCCTTAAACAAACATGTTTAGAAGATCAAAATAAGACTTTTTCTAATTCATGAAAAATCTCGAAAATTCTCACAAGTAGGACCAAGATATGATGCAAAATAAGCCTACAAAGAGGGATAAAGCATACAAGGATGTAGGAGACCTCAAACAGAAAAGTGTCCCTAATCAATATTCAAGAGGAGCTCAAAATATGATACTTTTTAGTTTATGACAAAGTCCAGAAATACTTGCAAGTAAGGCTAATCAATGGAGCAAAAAAATGCAAGTTTAAGGGAAATAGGTGCTTACCCTTGAAGAGCAACAAAGTTGGAGCTTTTGGACCAAGTTGGTGAACCTTCAACCCTTTCAAATCAGTCCCAAAGTGCTGGAATGGATGGTGGAGGTGTGGTGCTAAGGGTTGTAGTGCAAATGGTCCAAGAAAACTAGGGTTTGAAGGCTCAAGTGTAGAGATATAGAGAGAGAGAGAGAGGAATTTTCAGAACCATGGAAAAAAAGAGGGGAGCCTTCCTTTATAGATCCAAGAGACTAAAGCTTCTCTTAGAAGCTTTAAACCAAGAGCAAAGATCCTCCATACACGTGTATGAAGGAACCAGTCTGTGCCCTCCAGCTGGCACAACTGGCATCCACTCAATCTGTAGAATACACCGGAAGGTCGTCGGCTAGCAAAATTGGTCGGCCGGCTACTTTAACTGGTCGGTCGGCCATCTGTTTTGGTCGGTTGGCCATCTATTTTGGTCAGTCGGTAGGAAAAATCTGCTCTACAGGACCAACTTCAAACGGGCATAACTTCTTCATATGAACTCCTTTTCAAGTCATTCTTGTGTCAAAATTAAAGCCCCGGAAGTAAGATTTCCAATGGCACCTGCCTTGTATCAAAATTCCAACTATGCAAAAAGTTATGCTTATTTTGGTAAAGTCTACTCAGTTTCGGTCCAACCGGGATGATGCCCAACTTCAACCAATCATATCTCCACCATCTGGACTCGGATTTAAGAGATTCTTAAATGAAAAATGAAGCTCCAGAAGTCTTATTTCCAACGGTGGTGGCCTCATAGCTTAACTCCAAGTGTATAGATAGATAAGCTTGATTTAGTGAGGACTGTTCGTCTCTCTCTTAGCGATTCTTGCCTATCTTCTTCTCCAACTTGGTTTCTTTTCTCCTTTCCTCTTTTCTTCAACTTCAAACCCCTAAGCAAGGTGTTTTGAAAGATTTTTCAAAGATTTCATCTCTCTTTCATTCATTTCCACTTTGTCCTTGCTCGGTTTATTGAAAAGAACAATGTTTGACAAAATGCGAGCCTTGGAACATCACAGAAACTTTATTTCAAAAAAGTTTTGAAAGAGAGGGTTTTATGGTCTAAAAACCATTCAAAATAGCTTTGGTTCAAAATGGGGTATGAAGTTGAGATTTGACCCTCTCCTTGCCGAAGAAATTGAACATTTGCCCTGCACATCTTTTACCATCAAGTAAACCATCAGTAACGCCCAAGTCTTAAGGGCGGTCAAAAATGGGGTGTCTACATAAGGTCCCTCAGATGGCCTTGTCTCACTAAGTCCTCTAAGTGTGCTCTTAGGGCTCTGCAACCCTGAGTTGGGTGCCCCTCTTTATTGTGGTAGGCACAACGCCTACCAACGTTTCTTCCCATGTATTCTCTTAGGGCCTTTGCCAGTGCCCAGAAATAGGGCTAATTTTGAATTTGATCTAAGACTTTGTGGACGGGAATTCGGAATACAGTCGTCACTGCTTGCTTACCCCTCAATTCTGTCTCCGATTTGTTGAATCCGTTGTTACCTCGGCCTCGCTTCGGCGAGCCGTTCCCTTTTTCCTGCTTTACCTCCTTATTCCTTGATGTATCCTCCTCGGCTCTGGCATACTTCTGGATTCTTGCCATGAGCTCTTCCATGCTTTTTGGCAATGTCTTTGCCAAAGATTTCCGAAGTGGACAATCATCTTTCAGGCCGTTCTTGAAAGAAACGACCGCTACTTCCTGGTTGCATTCGGGTATTCGGTTGAACACCTCATAGTACCTTTTTGCATATGCCCTAAGGCCTTCATCCTTGCTGATCTTTAGAGCCATCAATGCGTCCACCCTTAATGGCTGTAATTTGTTTGTCACGAACCTGGCCATAAACATCTCGGCCAGGCCTTCCCAAGTCTTCACGCTTCCCTTTGGGAGCTTGTGGAACCAATCTAATGCAATCTCCCCGAAGGATGAGGGGAACATTTTGCAGAGCAACGGCTCGTTCCCGCTATATAATGCCATTGAGTTCAAGTATAATCCAACATGGAAGTTAGGGTCTGACTTACCATCATATATTTGAAACCTCGGTATACTGAATCTCTTTGGTGCCTCAAACTTGTCTAATTCTACCGAGAATGGCGTCATCGGCTTGTCGGGTGAGGTTACCTCGGCATCTCCGTTTTGTTGCCTCCTCTTGAGGTAGTTTCTCAAGTCCTCTCTGCTCCGTCCATGAGTTCGGCTATCTGCTGACTTCAGTTTCTTCGGCATACTGCTCTCGGCCTCGTGGTGGGCCCTTTTCGATCTCTCCCCATGAGTTGTGTCAAAGCATAACGCCTGCCCTTGAACATGTCGATGTTTCTTGGGTTCTGCGTTCTTTGTGTGATATGTCTTTTGGGACTCTTCTCTCCTTGGCTCCTCTCGTCCGACTTCCCTGGAAGGCCGGTGAGAGTGCCTTCCGCTCCTAGTGCACTGAGGGGCTTCAGGAATTGGTTTTTGCCCTTGTTTCTGGGCATTGGTTGCTGGCATTGGTGTGTCCTGCAGCGGGTATAGCGGCTGCATGACATTATTTTGCATCATGAAGTTGACGACTGATTGTAGGTCTGCCAGCTTGTCTGCCATCTCTTTTACCTCTTCATCCCTCCGTAGGCACCTGTCCCTCCATACCTAGATGTTGCCCTCCTGGCCGACGCCTTTCGCTCTGTGATGAGTTTCTGTGTTGCGGTTGTCTCCTTCGATATCGAGGTCAATAGGTCTTTCGCTCCTAGCGGGAGTGTTGTCCCCAATCTTTTTTTTTTCTGTGCGTTACTGTCCATCTATTCGTCTTTCTTTCCCACAGACGGCGCCAAATTGTATAAGTGATTTTCCAATCACACTGCCCGTATAGTAATTCAGCTGTAGAACACTGGCAGAATAGATGCTACCCTGCTATCCTGCACAGGAAGAGAAGACTCCGGCGGTGGTTCTTCTACCCGGGGGCACTCCGATGATCAAGTCAGTATATCTCTCAAAGATGATCAATAGTGCTTAACTCACTAGACAGAATATTAAAAGCATACCTCAGACCCATGGGGGTGCCTCTCTTTTATAGTTTACTTAATCCTAGTCCCACTAGAAGCCTGACTTCTATAGACTCCAATTTAGTGCTTACTTTGGATTTCTCAAGAGATAAGGATAAACCCCCTAAGAATATTACCCTTATCCATTCTGAAGTTTTTCTTCATCCTAGGACTCTTGTCCCTTATCCGCTTATCTCGGATTCCGGTATCTTCGGAGATAACCTCGGCAACTCCGAGATAACCTCGGCATAACTACCACGACACGTGGCACCTCGGTTAACACGTCGACGTCACCTTGCTACGTGTTGGTACTCAGAAAATATATCCCCACAGTTACAAAAAGAAGAGTACTAACTCATACACATTAAGCCATCGGCTTGAATTTACATGTAATACACAAAAAGGTAAACAACAAAAAAGATCTTCAAGCCTCTAAGCCTCCCAAGCTATGTCCTTGGAGGTGGCATATCACCTGAACCTGAAAATGATGTCCCATATAGGGTGAGCCAATGCCCAGTAGAGATATACTAAACCAAGCATGGGAAATAACTAAAACAATAGCATTTGATATATGGTTGACACTTATAAACCAACTTATAACACTTTTCTATTCAACATCAAGTACATCCATTTTTCATTTCAGTTTCATTCACTTATACAGTTTCAATTCATAATTATGGCTTAGAACCTGGCCAAACAATTCAATGAGACTATTACACATATTAAAACACTTCCATACTTCATAATTTACATGAGAATATAACTCATATTACAACAGTTCCATACTTCAACAATTCCATATTTCAAATGATACACAGATTTGCTATATCAGTGGAGTCCATCCCCTATCTCCTCCCAAACAGGTTTGAGAGTCCATCCCCTATCTCCTCTCAAACCATGGAGTACATCCCCTATCTCCTCCCAAACAATATATATATACAATGTATTTAAACACTTATCATATACAATGATCCATCAATACACACATTTGCTGTATTATTCTAACCGTCATATTCAATGACATATTCAATGTGATTAGTTTCAGTTTTCCCTAATCATCATACAATGTCTACAACAATCAAGACTATCCTCCACTGATAGCCCAAAGCAGTTATCTCTAAACAGATAAAATATTGACATTTTCATAGGTGAGTGATTAAATTATCCAACTACACCATTTAATCTCATAATTTCTCAATTCCATGATTCTTAACTCAATTTCACATTTTTCCAAATTAATTATTCAACATAATTAGGGCATTTTTTCCCCTTTCTCAAATATTGATCCTAAGACCAAATTTCACAAATTTAACTCACAAACTCATATTCCCAAGGCCTTATATGCACATGGAGTTTTAAAACACAAAACCCCTCTTTTATAAATTACACAACAAACCCTAACTTTTTCCAAAATTACCCAACAATACCAACTAATCAACATGACTAAAATTTATGTTAAAACTCATAGAATAGAGTAGGTTATCCCTACCTCGAAATAAAGAGACCAAATGGAGAAGATGATGAAAACTCGAAGTGCTCCCAATCCACAAATTTTCAAATTAAAGTGAAGTTCACGCCACCTTCTATCTTTCTTACAAAGAGATTAGAGTAGAAACACTCTAGAAATAGATGAAACCCTAGAGAGAAGGTATATAGAGAGACAAGGAGCAGCTGGCCTAGGGTTTGAATGAAAGAAGATGATGAAAAAGTGAAGTGTAACCCGTAGCTGCCAACTAATATATTCGAGGCTCGCTCGAGCGAATGAGTGGTCACTCGAACGACCAA
Source organism: Camellia lanceoleosa (assembly GCA_025200525.1). Lineage (NCBI taxonomy): Eukaryota > Viridiplantae > Streptophyta > Magnoliopsida > Ericales > Theaceae > Camellia > Camellia lanceoleosa. The sequence goes on from CM045759.1 coordinate 100,474,519, forward strand.
ACACAAAGAAACCTCGCTCGAGCCAACAAATCGAAGCTTCGGGTCTGCAACCCAGAAGCACGCTCGAGCGAAGAAACTCAAAACATAGTCCTCGCTCGCTCGAGCGAAGGAAAGCTCGCTCGTGCCAAGAATTATAACCTTCAGGTCTAGAACCAGACGCAAGCTCGAGCACAAGACTTCTCGCTCGAGCCACCAGACACAACACCCAACTCTCGCTCGAGCGAAGCAACCCTAGCTCGAGCGAAGGATCTAAAACACAGAGTTCGCTCGAGCGACAAAAGCCTCGCTCGAGCGAAGAAACAAAATTTTGGGCAGCAACTATTGGTTTAAACTCACTATCAACCTGTAACAAACCTGCCCAACACATCCCAAAACTCAAATATAAAGAATTAAAGGATGACAACAAGATATAAACAACAACCAACACCACGGAACCTAAGTCCGAAACACAACAACCAAATGTGGAAAAACCGGGATCGCTATAATGATCATGAAAGCACTTTAAAACCATGTAAACGGAAGCCCGAAAGGTGGAAAAGAGGAGTGAAAAACAAACCGAAGCTGTCCAAAGAGGCCACACGTGCAGAGGTCCCAACCGATCGTGCGGTGGCTACCACCGCACCTGGCCTTGCAGGTGAAATATAAGAGGAATGCACTCTCACTATTGCCCTGTTTTCCGCACGTGTGGGGCCCTAGGCCGCACGTGCGGTGATGCCACACAACCAGTCTGAAAACTGCTCTGTTTGAACAGTGTGTTTCTTTGCAAAATCAAGTTCATTTTCATGCAATTCATTACCAAAATTCATAGAACATGTTAGACTTTGAACCTTGACCATGGAACACAAATCAAAACTTGTAAACAATGACCAAATTACAACTAAAGAAATCAAATCCTCATTTTGGTATATAAATGTATTAAACATGCAAGTGGGAGCTCTTAAACTCAAGCTTCTATGGAATTCCCTCTCCATTGAAGTACCATGCAAGAATTCAAATGAATGAAACCAATTATCCATGAATTATGCCATGCATGCAACTATATGAAGTTAATTTGATGAATTATTCCATACCAAAACATACATGACTCAAACTCTTCATATCATGAACAAACCTTTTACTTGGACTTCAATTCATCCTAAATTAAAATTTAATCTTTAAATTAAGCTTTAATCTTTAAAGATGATGGATAACAAATCTCTATATCAAGAAATTAGAAAGAAAAATGCTTACCTTAATTGTGGATTGATGAGAATCTAAGTCAATTTCTATCCTCCTAAGTTTTTCCTTTATCTAACTTCTTTTCTTCTCTTTATACAACAAGTTGTTGAAATCTCAAGCCTCTCCTTCTCTCTCTACGTGCAAGTCTACCAAAGTGCAAGAAAGCCACTACACTTCACTCTTATATTCAATTGATGAGTATAATGCATTAGACTTAAATTAATTAGACTAAATAAATTAAAATCAATTTGACTCAAATTAAATTAATCTCATCATCTTATAATCTTAATTACAATAAATTAAATTATACTAAGGTGAATTAGGCTCTAATTCCTTTCCAATCTCTTGGTTCTAACGTGTTCAAATTAACGAATCAGACAGGTTTAAAGTCACTCTAACCTATCTGTTCACTATAACAATACAATACCAATCAATGCAAGAATATAGCATATAACACATAATCACATAATTATCAATAAGCATATAATTAATATAATTAATTTACGTAATTAAGGAGGCGGTTGTCACAGGTTACCACTAGTTTGTATTTATAAAAAAAAAAGTTAAACCAGATTAAATGAGATTAATTGAGTTATGACATACCTCTTCTTATTATGTTAATATACAAATTTAAAAGTTAACAAATATATAATTTTATTATTAAATATGAAGTGAAGTGATATTTAACAATAATTAATATGATGTTCCTATTATTCATCCAATAATTTAAGTTACATTTCTTTTTATTTCAATTTCATAACAAAAAACACAATACGAATATAATACACACACGGATTTCTAGTTTTTATGAATAAGAAGATTTCAAAATATTTTCAAATTTTTATCATTTTCTTTTAATTTTTTTTTATCTAATTTGATTTTAAATTTGAATAAAATTTTTGACTTGATATGAATTGTTTTAACTTTTTCATTAAATTTTATCAATTTTTTTAAAAAAAATTCACTCTTATCCCAATTTTTTTTGCTTTTCACCAATTTTGATGGAAAAAACAATAATTTTCATTATTTTATCTTTTTTTATTTTTATCAAATTATAATTTGATAAAAAAATATATTAAGTGTTGAAAATTCTCTTAATTAGAATTATAGTGAAATAACATATTGAAAATAGTCAAAATTTGAGTATGTGGCTGGGACCCCTGCTTGTGCGGCCCCTTTGGACAGCTTTGGTTTGTTTTTCACTCCTCTTTTCTACCTTCCAGGCTTTCGTTTACATGATTTTAAAGTGCTTTCATGATCATTTGCATCTCACAAGTGCATTAGAGTGCATAAATGAAAAGTTAGAATCGAATTAGTAAAGACGAGTAGTTATTGAACAAGTAACAATCGAATCGAATAGAGTTGGTTAGCGATATGAATGTCATTGAATTATGGTGCTTGAATTTGTTTGTTTAGGTCAGACGCCGAACCAATAGTACGTGTATCGGGAAACCCACAATGAGTAACAATGTTGTAAAGATATGTTCAAATTGTATTTATTTTCTGAATGATAAATTATATTGTTTCTAAACAGTTACTTCCTATCAATTGAATGGTGATCATCTTTTGAATTGTATTCGTCGCATCCATAGCATATTGTTATTGATGTCGCTATTGTTATAGAGATCTCTGTCAGTTCCAAATCTTGGAAATATTGTTATTGTTTGATGGCCATCAATTGATTGTTCGGTCTTTAAGACCTATTGTATTGTATTGTTGCTATTGGATGTACCATGTATGACTTATATGAATATGAATATGATTGAAAATGATTGATTAAATCGAATGATTGAACGATTGATTGACAAAGATGTTAATTGAAATCGATTGTTTTAAAGACTATAAAGACATCATTCTTAACCTTTTTACATATTTGTAATTCGCCGGGCTTTAACTCATAGTTTATTATATATATGTAGGTGATCGAGCACTGGACCAAAGTTAGTGGCGTCGTCAAGCTAGCTATTATGCCTCGTAGCGAGGTTCCGAAACTGATTGTGTCAAGGCTTTTTGGGTGCTTCAAATCTATATTTTTTATTTTGCTAAGTGTAAAGAATGTTTTAAGACTTTTGTTTATACTGTCTTTGATAATGGGATTAATTCCCTAACTTGCATATTGTCTTATATATATGTATTTATGGACATAAGTGGTTATGAATATGGCTATGTATATGAAAGTTTATTTTCGTTTAGGTCCTCACAGCTCATTGGACATTCTTTTGTTATTAATTGGCTTCCGCCATCCCATTTATATTATATTATTGTCATTATTGTTAAACAGACTTTTGGTAATCACGGATTACTGGCCGGTTACGACGCTAAACCTATAGGGTCGTGACATAACCCGTGCTATGTATGCACGAAAATTTATAAATTAAAAAAAAAATCATTATAATTATCGTGAAGTAATTTAATATTTTATCTTGCAGTATATATGAAATTTATAAGTTAATTTTTATGTTTATAACTTTCAAATTATAAGTTTAAAAAAATTAAAATATATATATATATATATATATTTAGTGCAATTTTGATAATTTGTATTAAAAAAAGTTAAACCTGATTAAATCAAACTAATTGAGTTATGATATACCTCTTCTTATTATGAAAATATACAAATTTAAAAGTTATAATTAAAACAAATATATAATTTTATTATTAAATATGAAGTGAAGTGATATTTAACAATAATTAATATGATATTCCCTATTATTCATCCAATAATTTAAGTTACATTTCTTTTGATTTCAATTTCATAACAAAAAATACAATATGAATATAATACACACATGAATTTTTAGTTTTTATGAATAAGAATGTTTCAAAATATTTTCAAACTTTTATCATTTTGTTTTAATTTTTTTTTATCTAATTTGATTTTAAATTTGTTTTAATTTTTTGATTTGATATGAATTATTTTAACTTTTTCATTAAATTTTATCATTTTTTAAAAGAATTTTCATTCTTTTCCCAATTTTTTTGCTTTTCACCAATTTTGATGAAAATAATAATAATAATTTTCAGCGTTTCATTTTTTAAAATTTTTATCAAATTATAATTTGATAAAAAAATATCATAAGGGTTGAAAATTCTCTTAATTGGAATTATAGTGAAATAACATTTTGAAATAGTCAAAATTTGAGTATGTGTTTGGTTGAAATGTATGATTTAATTAATTATTTTCTCATATTTGTAAAAAAATTGACACTTATGACTACATCGTTATAAGTTGGATTATGAAAAAAAATTTTGGGGTGTCAAACATTTTCTATTTGTAAATATCCTACATATTATAAAATAAAAAAAATGAAAAAGAAAAAAATGTGTAGCATTTTGATATGTGTTTATCAATTTTGTTTTATGGACATAAACAATTAATGTTTTAATTTAAAAAATTAAAAAGTAAAAAAAAAAAAGATTAAGTTTTTTAGAGATAAAAGAAACCATCTTACTCTTTTATATACTATTAAGAAAGACTATTTTAATCACATAAAAAAAATAGAAATTATATTTAGAGATTATCCCTATATATTATGCTATTATATACAAGTATAGTTGTAACAAATTAACTATAATATATATGAAAAGTTATATTAAACTTTCATTTTCAATTAATTGAATTATAATTAACAAACTAAGAAATATCAGTAATAGTCTAATATGATATGAAAAAAATAAAAATAAAGAACACAATGATATTTAAAAGTTTTAAATTTACCTAGTTATATAAAAAGCTAATGTTATAGCAAAGTCTTGAATTCTCAATCAATTTTCACATTTTTTATAAAATAAAATGACAATAAAAAATAAAAAATTTGATACCCATTTTGTTTAATTCAATTTTATGGTCTTCACTGAAAAAAAACAAAATCCGATCAAAATCATTGGTATGGAACAGACATGGAAACTTCAATTGCAACTATAATTACCAATAATTATTCTCTATCATGCAAACCTGTAAACAAATACATAAACCTCACTAAAACCGAAACCGAAACCAAAACCAAACCAACAGTAGAAAAAGAGAATCCCACTGGAAAAAAATAAAAATAAAAAATAAATAAATTTATAAAGTGGAAAAATACTATCTCCAATAATTTAAACCTCACCTGGCCCAATCCGTTAGCTTATTTGTCAGTGCTCACGAAATTTAGGAGTTGAAATGACTAATCAGATTATTCTTTAAATAGACTTGAAAATTGATTAATTTGTCTCATTAAGTGATTTACAATTTTTATATATATGCATCAGAAAAATAGATAACTATATTACTAAATCATAATTCAAATTTAGAGATTGTCTTTTTTTTTTTTAGATTCATATCTAAATTATTATCTTCTTCTTTTTTTTTTTTGTGGTTTCTAATCGGGGGATTTTTTTTTTTCAATTTATTTAAGATGGAATTGTGGGTTCTTTTCTTTTTTATATAATTTAATTTATCTGTGGTTTCTATTTGTTTTTAATTATTATTATTTAGGTAAGTTATGATGTGAGTTAGATATGTAATAGACATGTGAGTTTTATTGATTTAAAGTATAATTGTGGGAGATATTTTCAAATTAGATTTGTTTACATAAACTTTAAAGATTTTTAAAATTTAAAATTGGATATTGAGAAACAAAAGAAAGATTTTAATTGAATAAATAAAAATCAAATTTATTAATTTTATCTATTTGTATATCTGATTTTTAGTTTTTTTTTTTTATAGTATAATATATAAGATATAGATAGATATCTACAACTTTCATAAAAAATATTTATTTGATTTTTTGGGGAAGAGAGAAGCAAGGCAAGTTTTAATATTTTTTTTTTGAAAATCGGTGAGAAAGATTAAGATGGAGAGATTATGAAATATTGTTGTTATTAAATAAATAAACTAGTCAATAGTTTTTTTTAATCTATTTTGTAAATTAAAAAATCAAGAATTTTAGAAAATTGATTAATCTGCCCAATTAAGTGATTTAAAATTTTGATAGATATATATCAAAAAATAGATAATTATATTACTAAATCATAATTCAAATTTAGATGTTATATCTTTTTGAGATCCACAGCTAAATTATTATCTTCTTTATTTTTGTGTGTCATCAAAGTGTATGGAAGAAATTGAAAATGGTGCTACAGTAATTATGAGAGAAGTAAAAAAAGTTTGTGGGTTGGGAAAAATTAATAAATGCTGAGGCTTTTTTTTTAAATCAAAAATTAGAAAATTAGAATTAAGATATTAGAACTCGCACAAAGCTTGTAGATTAAAAATCCCATTTTCCTTAAATAATATGTAGATATAGATATAGATAGATAGATTGGCCCTATATTTTGGAGAAATTTAGTGTGTTTTGTTTCAATTTTCTGAATTCGATTTTTTATTTTTTGTGTTATTTTTGTTTTTAGTGAATATTTTTAAAATTTTAAGCATTTTTTTTACTTTTTTAGATGCACCTTACTTAAATGTATCTAAAAAATAAAATATTTGTGAAAAAATATTTTAAAATTTTAATAAATACACAAAAATACGAAAAATATACTAAATTTTCATATTTTTGTTGTATTTTTGGTATTTAGTAAATTTTTTAAAAAAATTCACGAAAATTATACTTTTTAAGTGTATTTATGTTAGGTGTGTCAAAAAATTTAAAAAATTACTTAAAATATTAAAAAAATTATTTAAAATTCAAAAATATTTTTTTGACATTTATTTTTGTCAATGGCGAATTACACTAACAATCCGTATAGTTTGGGATTCATGTCATTTTAGTTCTTAACTTTTTAATTGTAACATATTTGGCCTTATATTTTAAATATTGTTCAAAATAAGAACAATTGAAAATATCATTGCTCAATTTTAAGGGCAAAGTTATTAATTTGATACAATATAAATTAATTTGACAAAAATAAATGTCAAAAAAATATTTTTGAATCTTTAAAAATAATTTCTACTCACCAAAGATAAAATTATGTAAAATTGATAAATCTTTTAGACATTTATTTATTTATTTATTTTATTAAATTAATTTTTATTATGTGTTTGGATGATGATCATATAATGAGTGGGTGTTAGACTTTACTTGTGTAATCGATATATTTAATATATGAAATGTTTTTAATTTTTAATTTTTTGATTTATTGGATTAGTTTAATAATGATATTAAAGTTATCGCCATATTTAACTTTTGGAAAAATAGAAACTAATTTAATGAAAATAAAAATAACCACCAACTATATGATTATTATCCAAACACATAATAAAAATTAAATTGATAAAAAAAATTAATAAATAAATGTCTAAAAGATTTATCAATTTTACATAATTTTATCTTTAGTTAGTAGAAATTATTTTTAAAAATTCATAAATATTTTGTTGACATTTATTTTTATCAAATTAGTTTATATTTTATCAAATTGACGATTTTGTCCTTGAAATTGAGCAATGATTTTTTCAATTGTCCTTATTTGAAAGAAAATTCAAAATTCATGATTAAATGTGTCATAATTGAAAAGTCAATGACCAAAATGACAGGAGTCTCAAATTATAGAGACCGTTAATGTAATTTGTTCAAAAATTAATAATGACATATGCTAAATTTTAGCTTGACACGTGGCATATTTTTAGACTATGCTCGTGAAAAGCACAACTTTATTTATATATATTATATATATGATATTATGATATGTGACAAATCTCCAAACTTAATTAACATGCACAAATTGCATTGAAAATAATATTTAATATATATATATATATCTACATCAACACTAGAATAATCAAATACAACCTATGAAAATTAAAAATCATAAATCTGAAGAGCGCCCACCACACCACAAATTTCAATAAATATCTTGAAAATAAATAAAGAAATCCCAGTTATTGTGCACAATTAACCAAAGTTTCCCTAACTTACCAAAGATTTCCTTTTACTCCAAATAGCTCTCTGTAGACTTTTGCTAAAATTCTTTCACCCTTTACCAAATTAACAGACTCTAAAGTTGATTTTAAATCGTTTGGTTTTTAGACCAGTTTCCGCGAATGGCATCGAAAACTGGTGCCAAGTCGTGGGGAAAAGTCGAGTAAATAGGGGTGCTTTGATGTGCAAATTCACCAAAAAAGGGAGAGGAAGTGCAACACAATACTGAATCCTGATACACTTTTGCCATTATTCATTATCGATCTAACACTAGTTGTGTGACCTTCTTCATTGTTGATTTGTAAATAGATGACCAGATCAATAATGTGTTGCAGTGGGGAAAAGAAAAGTGCAAAGGAAATTGAAGACGAAGGGGAAATAATAGGTGGCGGTAGGAAGGTGCCAAGTGGCTGTGGAAGTAAGAGAAAATGATAGAAGACAAGGTGGCGTTGGATAAAGTGAAGATAGAGAGGGTTAATCTAATGTACTCGGGTGTATTGTACGGTTCAAATGAATTGCTAGAACAGCTAATAGAATAGTGATTATGTCTGCTTAAGGTCAACTTATGATTGATATAAAGTTGGAAGATTGAACGAGATATTGCTATGTATTATTAACAAAAAATTTCCGTTTGTCTGTTAAATGAAAATGTCAAATGGTTGTAACTATACTCAAATTTAAATATTAGGGTTTAAAACGTACACGGATTAGATTGGTTCGGTTTTAGAGTAATTTAATAACTGAATAGTTTTTTATGGTTTTAGGAAAATTATAATTGTGACCGAACCATTAACTTGTAGAACCGGATCAAAATCGAACCATAGAAACCGGTTTGCACTACAAGAAAACAGAGGAAAAACCGCGGAGGAATTAGCGACGGGCGCCTCCCGTCGCTAAAAACGGTTTTTTGCGACGGTACCTTTTCCGGTCGCCAATAATGTCATTTAGCGACGGCACTTTCCCGTCGGCAATAAAAATACGCGGAGGGGTCGAAAATGAGTAAGTATTAGCGACGGCAAAAAAACCCGTCGCAAAAAATCTTTTTTTTTTGAGAGAGTGGCTCATTTGCGACGGAAACGTGGCTCTTTTGCGACGGAAGTTTGCCGTCGCAAAAAATATTATCCAAACGGCGCCGTTTTACGAGCTAATGGCTACTATTTGCGACGGTCTACAACCTACCGTCGCAAAAAGTGAAAATAAAATAACCCCCACCCCTCTTCTACCTGTCCCGCTCGATCCTTCATCCCAAATCCCTAACTTCATCCCCAAATTTCTCAAAGCAGGGTTGTGACTGTTGCTCGGCAAGCAGCGGTGGTGGCGGCGGCAGCATGACGAGTGTTCCATGACGACTCTCTCTCTGCGTATGCTCTCTCTCTCTCTCGGTCTCAGATATATATATATATAGATGAATCAGATAAATTTGTCCATATATATAGATAAATCAGTATATATCTCAGTATATATATAAATCAGATATAAATCGGTCCATATATATAAATCGATTAAATCAGATATATATAAATCAGTATATGTAAATCAGATATATAAATCATGTCCATATATAAATTTATATATAAATCATCCATATATATAAATCAGATATATATCTCAGATATAAATCTGTATATATATAAATCGGTCTATATATATATAAATCTGTCTATATATATAAATCAGTTAATCTTAATCTGAAATTTGTTTATTGTATTTAAATCTTAATTTTTTTTTTATAAATCTGTTTATTGTATTTAAAATAATCTTAAATAACTTAATCTTAATGCATCAATCACTTATATTGTATTTAAAATCATAATTTTATGAGTGATTCGTAAAAAAGGGAGATAGAATTTCTTTTTTTTTTTTTGTGTTTTTGATATCATACACATGCAATGGTTCGATTACAAATTTAAATTGAAAATGTTTAAATAAGTCATAAAAATATTTAAGAGAAAATAAAAAAAATAGAAAAAAAAAACAGGATTTTTACCTTAAATAGAAATTTTAGACATTTCATTAATTTTTTTAACCTTAAATAGGATTTAATTAATTTAAACCTTAAATAGGATTTAATTAATTTTTTATTACTTTTTTTCAATCTAAAAAAAATAGGAGTTAATCCTAAATAGGAATTTTAGACATTTCGTTTAGTTTAATAACTAGTTTTTATTTTTATTTTTTTTGTCGGGTTTAGTTGACGAAAATAGGTAAATGGTATAAATTGAAAACCAATCAAAATATTAGGGTTTATTTTTATTTTCACTTATTTATTCTGTTTATTAGGTTTTTTTATTTTTTTTATTTTTGTATTTTTTGACGTTTAATATGACAATTTATTTAGTTGCGGAGAGGAATGCTATCATTTACTTGGTTTGCGTAAGTATTATATTTAGAGTTACTTTGGTGAGATATTTTTGTGGATGTGTACAGATGATGGATAAGAGTTGGATTGATTTGCCAAATAGGATGTCGAGTGAATACATTAATGGGATTGATGCATTCCTTGTGTTTGCCTACACCAATAGGGTTGAAGGTTCGATGATCAGTTGTCCGTGTAGGAAGTGTGAGAATCGATACTATTTTGTACGAGATGGTGTACGGGAGCATCTGATTTTGAATGGTTTTTTTAAAAAATACAAACATTGGATTAATCATGGAGAATCTTACATATCTCTGCATGGTAATCGAGAGAATGAAACATTAGCTAATTTAGACATTGGAGCTGATATGATTGGGATCATACAAGGGCTATGGAAATCCACATGCCGTACAAGTGTTGAGGGTGATGAACCACAGGGGCCTGATCCCCATGCATCTGAACCCCAGCTCGGTCCAAATGTAGAGACTGCAAAGTATTTCAAACTTCTTCAAGATGCACAAAGTGAATTGTATCCGGGTTGTCAGAAGTTCACATCTTTGTCATTCATTGTTCGACTTCTACATTTGAAGGTGCTTAATCGACGGATGACAAGTCTGCTGACATGTTACTTGAGTTATTGAATGAGGCGTTCCCGTTAGGTGTGAAACTCCCGGACTCATATTATAAAGCTCAAAAGGTCACAACAGATTTGGGCTTCACGTATGAGACGTGGGATGCATGTCCCAACAGTTGCATGTTGTTTCGAAACGAGGACGCCAATCTTGATAAATGTGTCATATGCATGATTGTAGATGGAAATCAAATGGTGATGGTGGTTCAAATGGTCCTAACACGTGGCAAACAAATAGTCGCAAAAGCAGATGAGGTATTTTCCTTTAAAGTCAAGGTTGCAGAGGTTGTTTATGTCATCTAAGACGGCCAAGTTAATGAGATGGCATGCAGAGGAATGAACTGATGATGGTGTCTTCAGGCATCCTGCTGACTCCCTTGCATGGAAAGATTTTGACCGTCGGAATATTGACTTTAGTAATGATTGCCGAAGTGTAAGGCTTGGCTTAGCATCTGATGGTTTTAACCCATTCAGGACGATGAACATAGTTCATAGCACTTGGCCTGTTGTGCTCATTCCATACAACTTGCCGCCATAGATGTGCATGAAGCAACCATTTCTAATTTTATCCGTGCTTATTGACGGCCCAAAAGGACCTGGTGACAAGATTGATGTGTATATGCAACCGTTGATTGAGGAGTTGAAAGAACTATGGAATGAGGGTGTGTCAACATTTGATGCATCAACAAATCAAATGTTTCAAATGCATGCGACTTTCTTGTGGACAATTAGTGATTTTCTGCATACGCAAAACTTGTCGATGGAGCACTAAAGCGAATATGCATGTCCTTGTTGCAATAAGGAAACTACATCGTGTTGGTTGAAGCATAGTAGGAAACAATCATACTTGGGTCATCGCAGATTTTTACTTACTGGCCATAAATTCCGGAAGGATAAAGTATCATTTGATGGTAGTCGGGAAGTCAGACTCAAACCAAAATTGTTGTCTGGAACTGAGATGTTGCTACAATTAGAATCTGAGGGTATTTTAACCCAATACAATAGGGATGACCTTAAGGAGAGGCATAGGAGACAGGTAGAGAAGGAGAAAGTTGGACATCGCACCCATAGTTGGAAGAAAAAGAGTATCTTTTATGAATTGCCATATTGGGAGCACAATCTAATAAGACACAACCTCGATGTGATGCATATAGAGAAGAATGTTTGTGACAATGTGTTGTAGACAATATTAGGGGTTGCAGGAAAATCGAAGGATGGTGTTAATGCTCGGCGTGATTTACAAGATATGAATATTAGAAAACCTCTACATTTGCAATTAAGAGGGTCGAATAAAGCCTATTTACCACCAGCACAATTCACGATGACCAAGGATGAGAAAGATTTGTTCTTGAAAGTGTTGAAGGAAGTAAGAGTTCCCGACGGGTATTCATCCAATATATCACGTCGTGTGCGCTTACATGATAGAAGCATTGGGGGTCTTAAGAGCCACGATAGTCATATTTTGATGCAACAACTTATTCCATTGGCTATTCGCAGATCGTTACCGAAGAATGTAATTGAACCCTTGATTGAATTGAGCAATTTCTTTAGACAATTGTGTTCGAAAGTGAATCGTATGGTTTAATTTGCAATATATTAAAGATCGTATCGCTGTAACACTTTGTCATCTAGAGAAAATATTTCCTCGAAGTTTTTTGATATAATGGAGCACTTGCCTATACATCTAGTGATGAAGCCTTATTGGGTGGAAGCGATTAGGTTCGATGGATGTATCCAATTGAGAGGTATCTTCTTACTTTGAAGCAATACGTGCGTAATAGAGCTCAAATCTCAAGGATCAATTGCTAAAGGATATCTTATGGAAGAATGCATGAATTTTTGTGCACAATATCTCGGATGTGGAAACCAAATCTAGTCGACCCGTGAGGAACTATAGTGGTGCTGATAATTTGGGTCATGCTACTGGTGAAAACACAAGCTTTTATCTTGATAATACTTCTTGGGTACAAGCTCATCGGTACATCTTATGCAATACAAGCGCGGTTCAACCATTCATAAAGTAGGTTAAGTCATTCACTCAATATTTTATTATGCTTTATTGAATTTTCAACTAAATTTTTGGTATGGCTAAAATTTCAATCTACACAGCAAACACCTTGAAGTACTTAAGCTCAAAATGCCTCGTGTCGACGATCATCAACTTCGGCGTGAACATTTTGAAACTTTTCACATTTGGTTCAAGGAACATGTATGTATTTAACTCTATAGATTCTAGTTACTTAAATCGATCTACATTTTAAATTTTACATTTTCGTGTTAAATAGGTCCAAACTTTGCGAAGGACTACTGATGTCATACTTTCTGAAGAGATTATTCTATTGGCAAATGGTCCTCATAACCTGGCAAGGAGGTTCAACGGGTATATACTGAATGGGTTTCGGTATCGAGTAAAAGCCATGGATGATCGTCGAGCCACACAAAATTGTGGTGTAGCTTTGAAGGCAGATACCATAAGTTATGCTAGTCGAAAAGACAAGAATCCTCGTCTGGGGTCTGTGTACTATTATGGACAATTGACAGATATTGTTGAGATTCGATATTCCAATGAGAAGAAACATGTGTTGTTTAAGTGTGATTGGATTGACAACATTCACGAAAAGAAAGAAGATGTCTTCAATTTCACGTTGGTGAACTTCAATCATTTGTTGTACCGAGATGATCGAATTACCAATGAACCTTTCATCTTGGCGTCCCAAGCAGAGCAAGTTTGGTATGTTGCAGACCCGTTACAACCAGACTGGCAAGTCATGGTGAAGATGTCTCAAAGAGGTTTATTTGATATGAGTTCGACTGATCCACAAATCGAGCCATACATGAGCCAACAATTGGAAGAAAATATAATGCTTCATGATGAAGAAGTTGGTTGGGTGAGTGAAGCCGCAGATGGGGAAACAGTTGATGTTCAAATAGGCTGATATGTAATCAACATTAGTAATTCAATTAAGGCCAAGGTTGTAGTTAATCATCAATTTCTTAATTTACTTTGTCTTTGTAATTGTATTAGTTCAATTCATGTCATATTATAGTTGATGACAAACCATTGTCTATGTTTCTAATGTCAATTAATGTTATATTGCTTGCAGATTATTATGGGAAGGAAGAGGAAGCCTGATCATCCCCAAGATGATGTCCGATGCTACATAACAGACATCAAGAGCACCACCATCGAGGAGGCATCACATCGGCCAAAGATCGGAGGGGCCATTAGTGCCACCACCATCCGAGGGGCCATTACCACCGATCGACCTCCATCGGTGGCACCACAAGCCTACCATGTACTCGGCCTCCACGCCTACCATCGGTAAGGCCCACCATCGGTGGCACCACAATGACTATCATCATCGACTTATGAGCCATCCGCAGTATATAAATTTGCTTTGATTTGCATGAAAATTATTTACACATACATTTATTTATGCTCATTATATATAACTTGTTTATTCTCATTGTATTTTGCAGACCCTTGACTTCTTCATTTCACATCAGTTTATTTGATATGATTTGTATTCACATTATTTAAATTTGCATTTGGTTGTTACCATTGCATATTGTTTATTATTATTGTATATCGCAGGTCATGTTAGTTCTTCATCAACCTCGACTAGGCGTGGTAGAGGATGTGCCAAGGGCATTAAAGAGTGGGTCTTGGTAAAAAGTTTGGACATACAATTTGATGGAAATTCTCGCCCAATAGGGGATAACGTGGCCAAGTTAACTACTCAACTTGGCATTATTGTCCGGAATGGTAACATTGTTCCTCTTACTTTTGTTGTCTGGAACAGTGTGCCTGATGATATTGTTGATGCTATCTGGAAGGATGTGAAGGTAAAAGTATAGTTTTGTCCACAAATTCGAATTCCAAATTTGTGTTATACTTAGCCTTAAACTTTGTGTTTTATAGGACAATTTGAATATATGTCCAGAGGAGTACAAGCCAATCTGCATGAAAAACTGCAACAGCATATGGAAGGATCACAAGAACAAGCTTAAGGCTAAGTATTTCAAGCCTAGAAGCTCTGATCCTAATCTGAAGGATGATGTTCCTATGAATGTTGTGCCAAGCCAGTGGGAACAACTTGTGGAGTATTGGCGTACTTCCGATGCTGAGGTATACAATTACGTTATATTTATGATATGTAAACATACAAATCATATTTACATACTTACATTTGTTGAACTTGTTATAGAAAATTGCAAGTAGGAACGCTAAAAATCGGCGAGCTCTCGGCATAGCTCATACCACAGGGCGTACTACTTTCTCTCAGATACGGCATGAGGTTTACATTTTATTGTTTTATTTTTGTATATAAATAAACATTGTATATTTGCAAATTATTTGGATTCTAATTTTCATATTTCTAAAAAAAATTTAGATGACCAGTAAGGGAGCGTCTACTGATAAGATGAATGTTTGGCTTATGACACGTAGAGTAGATGACCCAGAGGTTATCCAGACCTTGGTAGTTTCCAAACACCTTTGATTGTATTTAAAGTTTATTTTTTGTGTGTCAACCATCTTAATTTGGCGTATACTTGTGTGTCTTATTCAATACAGGATGAGTTTAATCGTCAACTCTCTATGCTACCTGAGGATGGTCGGACTATGGAGGCTAAGAATGCCATTTTCCATGAGTTGATAGGTCATGACAGACATGGATATTGTCGCACATACGGGAGAATCGTTCATCGGAGAGTGGTGTATAAAGATGATGCTGGGCCATCACAGTCAACACCCCAGCCATCGACTATTGATCAGATCACGCAGCAGGTTCGTGCTGAGCTAAGGGATGAGTTGAGGGAGGAGATTCGTGCAGAGTTCTCTACACAGTTGCAGCAGATGAGAGCTGAGATGATGGCCCTTGTGTCACAGTGGCAGTGTGATCCCAAAGCATGAGTTCCATATAAACATCACAATTGTTTGATAGTTCAATTTTCACTCAAGCTTATGTATGAAATTCGAATATGATTAACACATTATGCACTGACTAACATAGGTTCCTGATGCATCGAGTGGCCACCGGGCATTTAGGGATTCTGCAGAAGACGAGAATCCATATACACCACCACCAGAAGATCAGGTATAAAATGTATCTTTGCATTCTAAGCTAAAATGTATCTTTGCATTCTTTACATTCTAAGTTAAGAGACTTGTGGGAGAAGACGAGAGACATGTGGGAGAAGACGGGGCTCGAATTGGGTTCCCGGTTTGGGAGTTAGAGTCGGATTTCACTTTAGGCAAACTACTTCCTTAAGGAACTTGAATTCGAGAAGTTAACGCCCCAAAATCACCAAACGGCGTCGGTTGAGCACGAAACTTGGCACACACGACCGCCTAGGCACGAGAGACTTGTGGGAGAAGACGGGGCTCGAATCGGGTTCCCGGTTTGGGAGTTAGAGCCGGATTTCACTTTAGGCAAACTACTTCCTTAAGAAACTTGAATTCGAGGAGTTAACGCCCCAAAATCACCAAACGGCGTCGGTTGAGCACGAAACTTGGCACACACGACGTCCTAGGCACGAGAGACTTGGGGGAGAAGACGGGGCTCGAATCGGGTTCTCGGTTTGGGAGTTAGAGCCGGATTTCACTTTAGGCAAACTAGTTCCTTAAGAAACTTGAATTCGAGGAGTTAACGCCCCAAAATCACCAAACGGCGTCGGTTGAGCACGAAACTTGGCACACACGACCGCCTAGGCACGAGAGACTTGTGGGAGAAGACGGGGCTCGAATCGGGTTCCCGGTTTGGGAGTTAGAGCCGGATTTCACTTTAGGCAAACTAGTTCCTTAAGGAATTTGAATTCCAGGAGTTAACGCCCCAAAATCACCAAACGGCGTCGGTTGAGCACGAAACTTGGCACACACGACCGCCTAGGCACGAGAGACTTGTGGGAGAAGACGGGGCTCGAATCGGGTTCCCGGTTTGGGAGTTAGAGCCGGATTTCACTTTAGGCAAACTACTTCCTTAAGAAACTTGAATTCGAGGAGTTAACGCCCCAAAATCACCAAACGGCGTCGGTTGAGCACGAAACTTGGCACACATGACGTCCTAGGCACGAGAGACTTGGGGGAGAAGACGGGGCTCGAATCGGGTTCCCGGTTTGGGAGTTAGAGGCGGATTTCACTTTAGGCAAACTACTTCCTTAAGAAACTTGAATTCGAGGAGTTAATGCCCCAAAATCACCAAACGGCGTCGGTTTAGCACGAAACTTGGCACACACGACCGGCTAGGCACGAGAGACTTGTGGGAGAAAACGGGGCTCGAATCGGGTTCCCAGTTTGGGAGTTAGAGCCGGATTTCACTTTAGGCAAACTACTTTTTTAAGAAACTTTAATTCGAGACGTTAACGCCCCAAAATCACCAAACGGCGTCGGTTTAGCACGAAACTTGGCACACACGACCGCCTAGGCATGAGAGACTTGTGGGAGAAGACGGGGCTCGAATCGGATTCCCGGTTTGGGAGTTAGAGCCGGATTTTTGTCCAGTCAAAATTATTTACTAAACAATCTTTCTAATTATATAGTAGTCAATTTTTTTTTATATTTTTCTATAATTAAAATATTAACACCATTATATGGTTTTTAATTATGTTTATCTTGTTTTTTTCAGATATTTCCTGAGTAGCAGTTGGCTTCTTCTGGAATGCAGGCGTATCAAGATTATGACCAATTTTTGTTTTTGTAACCCACGAACGAATGAAGACGAAAACTTTTAGTTTTGATTTTGATTTATGTTATTTAAATTTTTGAGCAACATTATGTATGTATTATGGGATGTTATGTAGTGGCATAATTTTTATTGTTATGAATTTTTATTTATGTATTGTTATGAATATTATTAATTTTCATTATTTGTCAACTTTTGTTTATGTATGTATTTATCTTATTCTGTAATTTTTGGATTTTTTTATAGTTATTTTTTATTTAATACAGGTTATTTTAATTTTTTTAATAATTTTTCAGCAGGTTTTTTTTTTTTTTTGGAGACGGGATATAAAAACCCGTCGCAAAAACCAAATATAGGCTTTTGCGACGGCACCAAATATAGTCGCAAAAGCTGTGCCATTTGAATGTAGAAGACACCTTTAGCGACGGTAACCTTTGCCGTCGCCAATACTTATATGATGTCAGAGTTTTAGCGACGGGATGGTTGCCGTCTCAAAACCTCACTTTTAGCGACGGTAAATACGTGCCGTCGCGAAAACTGATATTTTTCCCATTATTGGCGACGGGAAAAATGCCGTCGCAAAAAAGAGACCTTACCGTCGCAGAAACTAATGGCGACGGTACGTACCGTTGCTAAACCTCTTTTGCAACCCCCTTTGTCGCGACCCCTCATTACCGTCGCAAAAAGGCAACTTACCGTCGCAAAAGGCATTAGCGACGGGGTCAGAACATTTATTCTTGACGGCAAAAAAACGCCTTTTTTTGTAGTGTTGGTTCGGTTCGATTTACAGTTCAAGGAATTTTATGTAATAATAGATATAATATGTATTTTATGTTAGTAAGCAAAATAATAATATTTAGTTTGGTTAAATTAGTTAGGGTTTATCTATTTCACATTGATAGCTAGTGTTCAAATGTCGTAAGAAACATTTTATATTTTAATTTTTTATATAAAAAATAAAATAATAATAAATAAATATCCCACGATCTGGTTCAGTTCGAAACCGTAACCAAAATCTTGGAAACGGGAACCGGACTTATTTGAAAGGTTCCACCATTTTTAGAACCAAAATTGTAACTAAAAAAATAGATCAAACCGGCAATTCGGACCGTATTGAATCAATTTATCGATTCCACCAGATTTTTTGAACACCCCCTGTTTAAGAGAAATTCTATTTCTACATACATACTTATCTCAGTGCACATTATTTCTTAGTACATACACTTATTAATTTGGTTTTTGGTTATTCTCCTTATTCTACACACTTAATATTCCAATTATGCCCTAATTCATATCCTTGTACACACTACCTAAACCCTCATTCCACTCACCTTTGCCACCTTCACCCATTTCAACACAACTACGAAGAATAGTTTAAAATCAGAGATTACTCAAATAGGTTATTTCAATAAAGAAATATATTTTCTCAGAAAAATGAGAAGAAAAATTGAAAGATTTAATGATATTTACAGGATTTAAAAAAATTTACATTATTTTCACGAATCACAACCCCTGATTATTCTGTTATTTTCTCAAAAAATATAGTCGGCACCCATGACAAGGAAAACAAGAGAGAGAGAGAGAGAGAGAGAGAGAGAGAGAGAGAGAGAGATGAAATGGGAAAAGGAAGTGGAAAAAGGGATAAGAGGCAGCGACGCATGAAGAGTAATGATAAATAAAAACTAAGCAACAACTTTATGTAATGGAATATATATATATATATATATATTAGAAAAATGATTAAGGCCTCGAATTTGAGGCTCGAATTTGCCTCGAAATTAAATTTTTTTTTTTTTTTTTCTTCTTCCTCGCAGAACCAGAGCGAGGGAGGAGGAGGAAGAAGAGAGAGAGGGGAGGAGGGGGATTGATTCGCCGTCATGACTCGTCCGAGCGAGCTCGCCAGCCGTCCGATCGTCGCCCGATCCAACTCGTCGAGCTCGCCGTCCGATCGCCTCCGGCCCGCCTCCGCCTCCTCCTCCTCCGGTGATTATGGCTCCCTCCAGTCTGGCCAACCGGCGGCTCCCTCTTCTTCTCCCTTCCTCTCTCTCTTCTTCCCCTCTCCTCCCCCTCTCTCTCTTCTTCCCCTCCCCTCCCCTTCCCTCTGATTCTGTTCGAGCCAAATTCGAGGCCTCGAATTCGAGGCCTCTATCACGGCTGTATATATTATACAACCACGATATGCAGCTCGAATTTTTGGGCATTAATGCCCCGAAATTTCTATTTCAGGTATTAAAAAAAAAAAAATAAATAAAGTTACCAGAATAAGAAATTAGTGCCATTAGTGCCAGGCAGTTTAGTGCCACAAAACATTTTCCTATATTATATCATTAGAACTTCAGTAGTAAAAAATAAAGGAGTTTTCTTAAGTGTGCAAGTGCACACCATGTGCCACTTACACAAAAGGTGTAAGTGTAAGGTGTAAGTATAAGTATAAGGTGTAAGTGTAAGGTGTAAGGTGTAAGTGGGTTGCATATGTTGTGCAACCTCAAAAAAAGTGTAAGTGTAAGGTTTAATTTGTCACAAAAGGTGTAAGTGTAAGGTGTAAGTGTAAGGTATAAGGTATAAGGTGTAAGTTGCACACCATAACCAAACCCAAAAATAAATTGCCAGGGATGTGACTGCAATTGAAAACCGGCTATGAGCTGGGGAAGGGAGAGGTCCTACCACTGTTCCATCTTCTTTGTGTTAGGAAAAATAAATTAATCAATAAAAATAAAAATTAATGCAGAAAAATTAAATTAATAATGATACAAGAATTTTTACGTAGTTTTTTTAATGTAAAGTATGTCTACGGGATCGAAATCTGATTCTACTATCAACTAAAAGTTTTTCAACGATTACAAATGAGATCGGAATGGTCTCACAAACCACTCTTAGGTGAATTTTAAATAATCTCAAATAATCTAGAGGAAAAATCTCACAAAATTAACGAACAAATTATCTTCGAAGCAGAGTTAAAGAAGACCCAAAATAACGAATCAAACCAATCCACACAATGACTTCAACAAGCCGCCGCTAAATCCAAATAATCAACCACTACTACAAAAACAGATAATGATCACACTTTTTTGGTGTAATGTATGTTATTTAATCACACCTTTTAAGTTTTATTAAAGTGTGATCTTTGGAGTGTGATTAAAAGGGGTCATTTTTAATCACACCTTTTAAGTGTGATTAATAACATTTAAATCACACCTTTTAAGTGTGAGTAATAACATTTAGATTACACATTTTAAATATGATTAAAAATATTTAGATCACACCTTTTAAGTGTGATTAACATTTACATCAAACTTTTAGTCCCCAAAAGCTCATTTGTGAAAAAAAAATATTACACTTACTAGCTTCTCATTTACTCTTGGGAGATTCAAACTATCAACTCTCTCACATCATAAACCTTATGTAACACACTCTTTCCACTACACCTTTATAACACTATATGATTATACATGCAACATATATTATTTATATAGTACATAGAGCCGTATTAATATAAAAGTATATATATAAAGATAATTATTTTTTATTGAACATAATTTATGTAAAAATAAATTATTTACTAGAAAAAAAAAGAGACCACTTTTGGTGACTAAACATAATTTTGGTCGCCAATTCTATACTTTTGGTTACTAATTATTTTTTAATCATTAAAAAATTTAATTCCCAGGTTAAAATTACCACTTTTGGTGAAAAGTCTCACTTTTGGCTACTAAACATCTTTTTGGTCGCCTAATGCCTCAGTTTTGGCTATTAAATTTTTTTTAGTCGCCAAAAAATCTCACGTTTGGCTACTAAAATTTTTTTAGTCAGTAAAAGCCTCACTTTTGACGACCAAACATCTTTTCATCTTCTTAGTCACCCAATACCTCACTTTTGGCTACTAATTTTTTTTTAGTCTCCAAAAAGCCTTACTTTTGGCTACTAAAATTTTTTTAGTCGGTAAAAGCCATATATGGGCAACCAAACAGATTTTAGTCGCCAAAACCTATACTTTTGGCTACTAAATTTTTTTAGTCGTCAAAAATCTTTACTTTTGGCTACTAATGCTTTTTTAGTTACCAAAACCTATACTTTCAACGACCAAAAGTGCTTTTTTAGTCGCCGAATATGTTTTTTCTTGTAGTGGAGTGTGATTAAATATATATATATATATATAATTACACTTATTTAAAAAGCGTGATTAAAAAGTAGTAATGTATATATAATCACACTTTAATTAGAATGTGTGATTAAAAAACATATATCTAATCACACTTATTTAAAAAGTGTGATTAAAAAGTAGTAGTGTATATATAATCACACTTTAATTAAAATGTGTGATTAAAAAATATATATATATATATGTAATCACACTTAATTGAAAAGTGACATAAAAAATGAATATTATCACACTCAATCAAATTAAGTGTGATTAAAATATCAATCTAATTTTTTTTATCACACTTTCAATAAAAGTGAGATATTTTTTTTTGTCAAAGTGTGATCTTTAACTATTTTTGTAGTAGTGAACCACTAGAAGTGTAAAATTAGCCCGCGGCCCGGGGCGGGGGCGAGCCCATTTAGGCTCGAGCGCGAGCCCGAGCCCAAGCCCAAGCCCAATCCTGGGCCATCGTTTAGAAACCCGGCCCGGTCGTGGGCCCGGCCCGCTTGGTCCGCCAATGGGCTGGCCCATTAACCCACTCAAGGCCCATTCAAAAGCCCAGCCTGAGGCCCAGTGTTATTTTTAATGGAATACAATAAAATTTTTGTGGAAAAAATAAAAATAAATTGTCTAGGCTCGCCCAAGGCCCGAGCCCAGACCTAGTGACCTGGCCCGAGACCCGCCCAAAGCCTGAATACCCCTGGGCCTGGGCCTAATTTTTTAGCACGTGGCCCGGCCCGATTTTTTGCGGGAGCTCGCAAGAGCAGGGCCGCCCTGGGCCAAAATTGCATCCCTATCAACCACAGAAGTAGCATGAACACATCAAGCTATATTCTGAGAACAAACCCACCGAATTGAATTTTTTTTTATCCAAAGGCACTATTTCACTGATGATAATCATGGCTGAACCCATCGAAGAATAACAATACAAAAAAGAAAATGATATGGTTGATTATTAGATTTTTTTATCAAAATCATAGCTATCACCAAACTGTTGTATTTTTTCATAAAAATATAAGAAAAATATATAAAATTAATCAAACATAAATGACAAAATATTTTTTTTATTATTAAAGAATGAAATACAAAATAAACTACACAATTAATAATACAGAAATGAATTAGATTACATTACTAATAGAACAACTTATGAATATGGATAACTAAATATTATAACTCATCGAGGTAAACTAAATTCTAAAAAAATTAAGAATAAATGATAAGAAAATTAGCAAATCGAAGCTTGTGTGATACCATAGTTTTCTTAAAACAGATTCACCGCCTCTCAATAGATGCTAGAGTTATGCCGGTGTCTGTCTTCCAGGATACGACGGTCGAAACCAATTAATGCAGAAGCACCTTCTAAATTACCTTCGACAAATTTGACAATGACTGCACTCTCTCTAATAAGAACCAAATAAGGAGCTAGCAAAAGAAGATAGGAAAAATTTCTTTAGTGGGAAAAAAAATATCTCCAACTTTTTAACTCAAAACACCATCTCCATTTTCTATCAAAAATCTCTCCAAAATTATACTACCAAGTTGGAAGGGAAATGCCTCTATTTATACAAGTAGGGGAATCTCTAGCCATAAAGGGTATACATCAATAGGGCCATCAAATGTCATTAGCCAACATCATCAACTTTAGTCATTAGGGTAAGAATTACAAAGGTTGAAAACTTATAGCCACTAATATGGTCATCAACTCCATCATCAAAAGATAAGAGTTACAAAAATTTACATTTCTCAAGTGCTTAATATATACAAATAAATATGTATATAATGATATTTGAATAAACCAACTATATAGGTCACAATATGCATACTAATGTTAGGTCACAATCCAATCCAACCCCAATTCTTAAACACATGCACAAGCTAAGCCTAATACAACGTAGCTTAGCACAAGCTCAAAATTAAGTCCAAATCCACGACCAAGACCAAACCCAGCACATGCACAAGTACAAGCGTAGGTCCAGTCCAAATCAAAATTAAATCTAAATCTAAACCCAACTTTATTAATGCCCACTTTATGAGACAATTCCCATTCACAACTCAATGGTTTCGGTTTATTGTTTTTATATTGCAATCTTCTCTCTTAAGAGAATACAAAACCACTCAAGCCCATCTCAACAAGCGGTTGGGTCCCACTTTAATTTCAAATTAAAGTTGTCGAAAAACCATTATCTCCAACATAAACAAATTAAAAAATACCTATTGGGTCTATAAAAGTCAAATATAATATATAAAAATATATTATAACTAAAATTAAACCAAATTAAAATTCTTTTAGCAAACCAATTGGGTCGCATACTTCGCTAAGGAGATATACCCAACATTTTGGAGTATTAATAGTTTTGAAAAGGTCAGATATAGCTTTCCTCATCTTTGTCTCAATCCAACAATGCGATTACTAGTAATAATAATAGTAATGTTGAGTATTCGTTTTTGATCGAAGAGTGACCTTCGAAATAAAAAAGGATCCAGAAGTTAAATACTCAGTGGTTCATTTTTAAAAAAATAATGGAAGAAATGACAAACGAGGAAGAAACTAAGGCTGTGTTTGGAGTAGCTCTGGAAACATGATTCCAGATTTATTTTCAATGCTTTGTTTGGTTAAAGTTTTGAAACATTAATTCCAATATAACATTCCTGTAATAACCCCGATCCACAATTAGCTACTAATCCGCAATTAAGGATTGTTAATTAAGTGGATAAAATAAATTATGTGTTTATTATGTATTTTGCATAATCTTTGACTTTCTATCTGTTACTTGTAGAAATATCTGTCTAGAATTCTGCTTTAATATGAAAATTGAAAGCTTTATCGGCATCCAAAATTGGAATTGGCTATATGAATATGTTATTTGGAATTTTTAGAACCACATGGAAAATTTTATTAAAAATTGATTTAATCTGATTAATTAAGTTTTGTTTGGCAAGCCTTATGTTCTAATTAATGTATTATATCATCACAACTATATATATGAGTTATAAGCTCATTTTGAGCTCAAGACCCTTGATTCTTTGAGTGGAAAAATATGGTGAGACTTTCTAGAGGGAGAGTGAGTTCACTTTAGTGAGAGAAAGCTAAGAGTTTGAAAGATTAAAGCTTGATTCTTGAAGATTAAGAAGATAAGCTCTAAGATTTGCAAGAATTTGGCTTGTTCAAGACTCTAGGTGAGAATTCAAGACTTAATTATGAGTTTAAGCCATCAAGTATATCAATTTAAGAGGAATTTGTGATTATGTACAAGAATTGAACTAAAGATAGTGAATTTAGAGTTAATTCATACATGTATGCTTAATTTAGTTTAATTTCATCATTTTGAACATGATTCATATCATCCATGTTGAATTTCAAAGAATTTGGAAGAAAAGTCCACATGCATGCATGAATATATAGAGTTTTACCATGTTGAGTTGAGCTTGAGCATTCAAGGTGTTATTATGAATTGATTGGTACATGTATGTTTGAATTATCATGTTTTAAACCTTGATTTCATGTTTTGAAAATGAATTTCTTACGTGCATGGAGCTTATGAGCTCAATTTACTAATTTCATGAGTTTTGGAGAAAAAAGTTTGAAAGATATGTATGTTTTGCTTCTTGAGTTTCAAGATGAATTTTGAGTTATTGGCAAGCTCTTGAGCCATGATTTTATGAAATAATCCTTAATTCATCATATTTTGCAAGCTTACAATGCTATCTCAAGTTTTGGGGCCCAAGAGATGTGTTTTGGAGAGTTGCATTTGAGTTTTGAGCTTGGAGATCAAATCTAGAAATTCTAGAATTTGCACCTACGCTCGAGTGTAAAAGTTCACGCTCGAGCGACCACTTGAGTGCGGGCACTTCCACTCGAGCGACCTGAAGCCCGCTCGAGCGTGAAATGCAAGCTCCTAGTATTTTTATGTCTTTGCAGACCGCTTGAGCGAAGGAATCTACGCTTGATCGATCGTTCATATTTTGCATGTCCGTTCGAGCGAGAAAAGATACGCTCGAGTGGGGACCTTGTTTTCAGAAATTTGACTAAGTGTTTTCTAATGCATTTTGGCATCCTCATTGCATCTTAGACATTCTTAAGCCTTAATTTAGCCATAGTAATGAGGATGTGAAGTAGAAACACACTAAGAAAGGAATGTGCTAAGTTAAGAGATTACAAGGGTGTGTGTTTAAGCAATGTGATAAGAAAGAACAAGAATCAGTGTAAAGAAAATTAAGCCGTGATGGCCATATGAATGTGTAATGATAAGATATATTTGTGTTATGTACTTTTGTGGCTGTAGGTCAACGTTCGGAGATTGGTTGACCGTTTACGGGAGCCCATTGTGAGTAACGTTACTGTAAAGATATGTTGATATGAATTATGTTCCAAATGTGATATGTTAAGTCATGATTTCTGAAATGATTATTTACGTAAACAAATGTCCTATGTTTGAAATCTATTATGGCATCCATAAATAGTCCCAAGTCATGGGAGAAGACATGTTAATGCGGGTCCATGACATATATGTGATTACGAGATCTCGTTAGCCACTTCATTGTAGTGATATGTGTTTAATCGGTATTCGGAACTGGTTACTCTAGTTGGAAGACGATATGTGTTGTTTTTATGGGATGTACCATTATTATATTCAAATACGAGAATGATTATGCTATGATCTGTTTTACGCTTATGACGTGTTCAGATTTCGTTCACTAACCTCTTTACCTTAATGTTATTCGTTGGGCTTTAGCTCACTGTGTGTATGTATATGTATAGGTGGGTATTCTAGAGATCGAGCCTGAAGGCTTTTGTCTGAATCTGTGTTCTGTTGTCAGCCAACCATTGTGTCTCATGTGGAGGTTCATGAAGTGTCACGTGTTCTGAGCTCTGGTTATTTATGTATATGAGACTTGCATGTTTTGTTGGCTGTACTTAAGATGTTATAGCTAAGTGTATGGATATAATGTGAAAATGATTTTTGGTTATGTATATAAAGTTTTAAATTTTCTGTTTCATGTAAGTCAGCATAGCTCATTGGACAATTCTATTTTTTGTATTTGCTTCCGCTAGCCTATTAATTTTGTTAAACAGTTCAGAGGCCTTCGGTAATCCAAAGATTACTGGCTGGTTACGATACTAAACATATAGAGACAGGTTTGGGTCATGACAATTCCAAAGCTCGTTTCAGCTTCTGTTTAGAGAATAGAGTTTTTTTTGAATTTTGAATTTTGAAAAGTGCAACTTAGGTCTACCTGATTATCCTTTCGGACGTCCGGTCGGAACAATTTTTTTTTTTTGCAATTGACACGTGTTATTTGGGGGAAAAAAAATAAAAAATTTTGTTTTTGATTGTTTTTAACAACAATAATTTTTTTTTTATATTTTAAATCAAAAATATTTATAAAAAAAAAATCCAACCAAATATACAATCAAAAGTTATTTTAAAGCAATAATTGAATATTTATTTTGAAAAAATAATAATTTTTGTTTGTAATATTTTCAATTAAAAAAAATTATGTTCTTTTTTTTAATAATTATTTTTTTGAATTGAATTTTTAAAAAAGTTTGGTTATAAGTTTTGAATATAATTTTCAATAGAGTTTTGAGTTGTGTGTTTGGTTATGAGTTTTAATTTCTTGAATTGAGTTTTGATAACCAAACAAATTTTCTTATTTTACATGTCACATCAAATATTCAAAACTCATAACCAAATAAATTTTCTACACTCAAATCATAATTTCAAAACTCATAAACTCAAAATACATCTCTATTCTCAAATCATATTTCTAAAACTCTATCAAGCGCTACCTAAGGGTTTTTCTATTTATTTATTTTTTATATTCAAAAGATGTGTATTGAGAATTATTTTTTGTTTTAAAAAGATGTGTACAAAACTTTTTTTTGATATAATATTGTAGGGGTGTTTTGATGTTCATTATAATAATTTTACTTTAGAATACAATTGTCATTAAGATATTGTTTCATTAAGTATATGCACATAGGTAAGTAGGTGTGTGAAAATATAATTTAACTTAGTTTAAATCGAAACAATTAAAACTTTATGGTTTGATTTATTACAATAATCCAACTTAGTTTTTTATTTTATTTAATTCCCCTTTATATTTTAGTCCTCTATTCTTTTCTTTTTTTTCACTTTGTTAATTGTTGGGATTAAGGTGTAACAAATTACACATTTTGGCCTCTTTTACAATTAGATTAAAAGCCATTTTATTGGCTTTTTGACTTTAATTAGGTCACATCATTTTGTTTTATATGTTTTTTTTTGCATATTTTTGTATTAAAAAAAAAAAACACAAAAACAAAAAACAAAAGACTAACTTTTAAGGTGTGACAAATTACACATTCACACCTTAATCCCAGCAATTAAAACTCTTCTACTATTTTTTTGCTTTGTTATATAAAACGTGTTATATAAATTGTGTATATAACTAATTTAATCCCACATACGATAGTGTGGAGTATGTCATTTACTATTTACTTATTTATTTTAGTTTTTTGAACATAACTATTGAATTTGGCCAACTCGTGAATTTGGTGGGCTAAGGTCTTGCTTGGGAATATATTATTTTAAGAATTATTTAATTTTATTGCTAAAAGTGAGATAAAAATTTTGAGATATTTTTTGACTTTTTAGAAAAATAACATGTAAAAAGTAAAGAGAAAAATAGAATATTTAATTTTTTTTGTATAGTTTGTTGATTTGTTAATATTTTTAGAAATTTTTTAACTTTTAAACTAAAATTTGATGTTCTCGAACGAGGCTCAAGTCCCATAAGAGGGGGGGCTTATGGGCTGATCCTATTGATCAGACTTATTTACTTGCAAGTAGGGGTGGACATCGGTTTGTTGGCTCGGTCGGCCCAACTATATTTTTCTGTAACTTAGGAAGGTTGTTTTAACCCATAGGGCCAGGTTATGCCAACATTTTTAGCCTGAAAATGGACTGGGTTTGGGTTTTATACTTTCAACCCAGTCTGGCCCGGTCTAACCCTGTCCGCTATTAAATTAATTAATTAATTATTTATTTATAATACTTTAAAATATATTTATGTGTTTTTTATCTAGACTTTATCTTTGTTGATTTTATTGAATCACATTTATGGTGATGTGTTATTGAATTTGTTTAAGAAATCCTTTGATTTATATACAAAATCTTTCAATTTATAATGATATCACCATATTTATTTAAGAAATATAATGTGTGATTTAATTTAATTATGGAATTATGTAATTTTTTTTTAACATATAGTCCGATGGGTAAACTTGAGATTTATAATTATTTTTTGGATTGGTCTTGGGTAGATATAGAGGTCCGATGTTAGGATCGGACCGGCCTTGAGCAGTCACAAAGTCGCTTGTTATGTAGTGTCTCTTATTATGTAGTGTCGACCTGGCCCGAATTTAGGTTGACCCGACGTTTGTCCACCTCTACCTATAAGTCTTGCTCATTATCCCCAAAATACCTTTTCTAATACCTCCTTAAACAACTCAATCATCAGATCACTGTCATGACCTACCATCGCCCACTTCCAAACATTGACGATCACTTTTGTCCACGAATGATAACCTTTAGTGATCTCTGACGATCACCTCCATTAATCTTCACCGATCACATTCGACAACCACTTCCAACGACAATTATCGACGACATTCATCCAACATTATTTTAGCAAAAACAATTTCAATCTCTATTACGTCACTAACGCCATTACTTCCAACTACTATATATGACTGTCGACAACCTCCTACGATAGTTTCCAGTGACGATTCTTCTCAGATTTGAGTGAATGAGAAAAGGGTGAAGGAGAAGGCTGGGACTATCTTCTTGGATTTGGTGGCGACAAGATAAAGAGATAGATATAAGGAGGAAATAGACAAATATGTCTAGGATATTTTTTGACTTTTAAGAAAAAATATGCAAAAAGTAAAGAGAAAAAGAGAGTATTTGACTTTTTTGTATACTTTGTTGATTTGTTGACATTTTTAGTAATTTTTTGACTTTAAACTAAAATTTAATGTTTTCAAACGAGGCTTAAGTCCCATAATAAGGGACACTTACCTGTTAGTTTTATTGATCAGACTTATTTACTTGTAAGTCTTGCTCATTTTTTCACCTATCAATATTCCCAAAATACCTTTCTTATATCTCGTTTGGGAATAAGCTATTTTAATAAATTTTTAATTTTTTTACGAAAAAATATGCAAAAAAATAGAGAAAGTGATGTGACAATTTATAGTGACTTTTTAATTTTTTAGCTAAAACATATTTAAAAACTATGAAGGATTTATTGATATTTAAGTTCACTTATTAGGATTGGTAGTAATTATACCTAAGAGGTATTTTAATAATGGGTCTAGTGAGATCGACTAAGCCTTAAAAATTTTAAATCCAAGGCTTACCTAATGGGCTAATAAAGGAAAATAAGTGAGATCTCTTTTTGGAAGATCCCACAATCTCCAAAGTGATCCACACCATTCATGATGTGTGGGGCCTATTCATTTATATGTGGATCCACATCGTAAGTGGTGTGAATCACTTTGAAGGTTGTGAAGATCCTCTAAAAAGGGAGTCTCTATCATTGTTGGCTAATAAATCAGCCACCAGCAAATCTAAGATGACAAGATTTGTGATTTTTTTTTTCTTTCCCCTTTAAACAAATTTGCCTTAATTTTTCATTTTTTTTAGTTAGGTTCGCAGGACTTTTTTAACTTGTGAGTTGCGAATAAATAATCTGTCATGAGTTAATGGGCCTGATCAAGATGGGTCAGGCTTCAACACAACAAACTTCGCCTGTTCAAAGTACGGGCTTAGAGCGGATACAAGTTTGACAAACCCACCAGGCATCGGCGAAGTTAATCGCAATTTTCAATTTTTGGTTTTGAGTTTTTAATTTGTATTTTTTTATAATATTCGAATCAAAATTTATTTTTTAGATATATTTAATTTAAATACACTAAAATCGTAAAATATCTATGGAAAAATGTGTAAAAAAATAAATATATATATAAAAAATATCAATAGATCATAATAGTTAGATTTAATTTATATTAAGTTTTATTAAAAAAAAAATCTTAATAAAATAGTCGTTAAAAATAAATTTGTGACATTTTTTGCATATTTTGTTAAAAATTGATAATTGGTGACTTTTTTTGTCACGATTTTTATAAATTATTGCTAAAACTTACAATTAGTGATTTTTTTTTGTGACGAAAATTTTAAATTGTCACTAAAAGTTAAAAATTAGTAATTTTTTTTGTAATTTTTTTTTTAAAACTGTCGCTAAAACTTATAATTAATGATTTTTTTATAACAAAATTTTCAAATTGTCGCTAAAAATTAATCATTAGTGATGTTTTTAATAGTGTTTGATGAAAAATATTATTAATTATCATAGAACCTATTAAATAATAAGTCAACGTATTAAGATCACATGTAAGTCTCTCTATAAAAAAAATGCAAATTTTTTTTTTATATTTTATTAAAATTTAAAAATTTTATACTGTAAAAAAAATGAAAAAGTATGGATAAGTAACTATTTAAAAATTCTCAAAATCAAATAATAGTTCCAAAAATTGTTTGCAGAGATCTACGGTCAAGATGCATTGGATCAAAAGCGGCGGATATCCAAAGGTAGGAACCACGAAGACTACTGTGCCACGTGGCAGATTCTAATTGCTCCACTACCTAATTTCTCCTAGTCTCGACAACAGCTCACACTCCTCCCCACCTGTAATCACCCCCCAATCACACTTCTCTCAACCAAACCCCCCAAAACCCTCAGCCTCGGTCTCCAAACCACCCGCCTCGGAACACGAACTGCAGCCTCGACCCGAGCCTAAGCCCCTCCCACTGTTCGTTGAAAATTTCGCACTATACTTCGATCACTTTATCTTTTTCCCTGCAACACCTCATCTTCTCTCTCCTCTCTCTCTCGAATCTCCCGAGTCCTCCTCTCTTTCCCTCCCCGATTCAAACCCTAGAAATCTCGAAAACAAAGGCTACCGAAAGCTTGGATTTCAGACTTAAATGGTGGACCCCTCAACATTTGTGTAAGTTTTACTCTCTTCTCGCAAACCCTAATTTTTTTTTCTCTCTCTACCTACCATTTGTATCCGAATATCGATTTTTTGCTGGGGTTTTGGCGTGGTTTGTTTGGGCACAGTTGTACCACAGCTGGTATTATTGTCGTCTTGCGTGTTTTACTTGATTCAAGCGAATTCTGATTTTTGTGTGTTCGATCTCGTTGGAGCTAGTGTTAAATGTTTGGTTGTGGCAAAAAGTTGGAATTTTAGGGTTTTATATGAGTTTTGATGGATCTTATTCTGTCCCTCTCTGTGTGTAAGTCTCTAGCTGTGTATGCATTGTTTTGGTGGCTTGGATTTGTGTGGTATTTGGGTGTGAATGGCATAGGATTGGTTTTATGAGGGTTAGTTTGAGGACAAGGATGAATGAAAAGTGCTTTCTTGATGATTTCCACTAGGAATTGGATAAAATGATCTCTCTGTCTCTCTTCAATGTTGATGAATCTTGATTCACTTATCTATTCATGGCTTCCTTTGTGGTAAGTTAGAAATACAGTATGAGAGGGTTTGACGTTTAGCTTTAGCATTAGTTAGTGACAAGGAATTTATTATTCCTTCTTATTTTTCCCTCTTTTTTTTGGTTGGGTAGAAGTGATGAAGTCAAAGGGGGAAAGAAAAAAGTGAACAAGTAAAGATCATGAAGGTAACAAACAAGTTTATATCCCTTGGTGCCGATTGGGTGAGTTGTGCCTTTGTGGTGAAGGGAATAAAAAGGGTAACCCAGAGAATGAGGCTCCCGCTAGAGTGGGGTAGACGGTGAAGGCAATGTGAGAAATATTCTCATAATGTCTCTGTTATTATCAGGCTTCTTGTGTTTGAAATTGCAGTTTAAGAAAATGTCAGCATATCTATCAAAACAAATTATTGGTTGCTTAAACTTACATTCCAATTATAAACCATCATCCCTTTTTATTGTTTTCTATTTTCATTTTTAAAATATTATTTTCTTCATTTTGTTGAAAATTTGCATTGAGAATTTATAACATTTTGGTCCAAATAACATTCTGCAGTGCATATGTATAGCCTATGGCTACATGAATATGGTTGTTATGTTGTTGTGAAATTTTGGCGAGATAAGTTATTTTGGGTTTTTAGCTCTTCATTGTGTTACATGAATGTTAAGCAATATTTGTTAGCATGTTTCTGGGTATGGCATGATTATGCACTTTGGGTGTTTTGTTTTAATTTTTAAACTATTTTAAAAATGGCAAGCTTTGCAATTCTTCTATATCTACCGCCCCATGTTTAACAAGTCACTATGATAATTTTTGTTACTCCAATTTTGGTTAGTTTTAGTATGCAATGAACTTATAAACATGGAACCCAACAGATATAAAAGAACATAATAATTATTTTTAGAGCGAATTACACTAACAGTCCCTGTAGTTTGGGGTTTGTGTTACTTTGGTTCTTGTCCTTTCAATTGTGAACATTTGACCCTCAATTTTGAATCTCATTTCAAATAAGGATAATTGAAGACGTTTTTTCCTTTGCAAACGGAAAATGCTCAATTTCAAGGGTAAAGCCATCCATTTGATAAAATGTAAACTATTTTGACAAAAATAATTATCAAAAAGATTTTTTTAAATTTTTAAAAATTATTTCTATCCATCAAAGATAAA